>JAZDUA010000114.1:2240000-3695488 GCA_038098605.1 Gryllus longicercus
TTTTTATTTCTGGTTCTTGACGCTGAGAAATTTTAGATCTTGAATCACATTGTTTTCCCATATAATTCACAGCCTTCTTTCTTCTGTGTTGTCAGAGGCTTCCAGGTTGTGATCTTTGTGACTATCTTTTTCCTTTCTCCAAAATATTCATTTATTTTAGTGGGGTCAAAAATACTTCTAAGAATTTATCTCTATTATTATATATTACTATCTCTTGCACCATTTATTTTCCTCAGGACCTATGAATCGCACCTATGTCCTGACGGTTTTTATAATTGTGGAGAATACCTACATTTTGAATCTTTTGGACAATATTTTCAAAGTAAAAATCCTCTTATACATGTAATACAGTATGTTCTGCTGCCTGCTGCTTATGTTTCTTTTATTACTTCTTTAATCTGATTTCTTGTTTTTAAGATTGTGTGTAAGTATTTAAACAGTGTTTAGATTCACGTTTCAATATTTTCTTCATTATATTGTACATTATTTTCTTCCATGTTTTACATTTCATCCGTTCTGCATATTCCAATTACTATTAGTCAAGCTTTTAATCAGATTCTTCATTGAGTTGGAGAAATGTCTCTTTTAGATTGGAGATTCTTCTGTCTAATAATAAAACATTAGCTGCACATATAGTATAGTATATACCTGCTTTAATGATGTTGATATATTGCATTTTATATCCAATGTATTTATTATTGTCTATCACAAGTGTAAAAACTAAGATACATAATGGGTCACCTTATCTTTTGCCAGAGTTCATTGATAAACTTTCAGAGAGAGTATTGTTAAACTGTACTTATGCTTTTCTACGCATTATGGAAAGTTAAATTAAGTAGATGTATTTATTTAGCACTGAAAACTGCTTAGGCTATCAAAAATTGCTTTCCTGATGACTGAATTATTCCAAAGTCTGAAGTCACTGAAGAAAATGTGGATGTCAATATTAAATTTAAATCTTTTCTCATATACTTGTTTCACTATTTGCATGTTATCTACAATGGATCTCAAGTTTGTATATCATTTAGACACACTCACTTTTTTCTTCTTCTCATTTTTATTCTTCTTCATCTCCTCTTTTTCTTTTTTCATCACTGGCTCATTGATCAATTGGGCCTTGAAATATTTATTTTTCCTCTGGCATTGTAATACAGCACTTTCATTGCATTGGATTGCATTCATTCATTCTGGTAATAAGGTCATCCCATGTTAAGTTGTCTGTTTTGGAGAAGTGCTCTACATGACCATCTCGAATTTTTATGAAATTTTGTTTGCCTAGTCCCACAAGGAACATGATTCTTGGATATTGTGCAGCATGTTTTGAATTGAAGACTTGCCATATCTGCCATTTTCTATGGTACATTGGTTGTTTTTCTAACATGGTGGAGATATAAAAATGGTTAATAATAATTTTTTTGATACTAGAAAAAAGTTAATTACAAGCTGATTTTAGCACCAGTAGCTGACACTTGACATTTTTTGTTATATCTAATACTGACACTCCATGCATTGCATTGCATATCTGCCATTCCATTACAAAAGAGCCTGACATTTCTAAGAAGTTGTATATCATCATCATCATCATCATCATCATCATCATCATCATCATCATCGTCATCATCATAAAATGTTGATGTTTAGGCTTAACAGCCTGTTCCATTATTTGTGCAGTTTTCCTGGTAGTTAGTCTTCCAGGTTTTCCTGCTGTTGCCACTTCTTTTGTTGTCTTCCAACGACTCTGTTCCCTGCTGGTTTATATTTCCATATTAGTCTTGGCCATCCGTTATTGTTCTTTGTTTTAACGCATGTTGCCATTTTCTTTGAGAGTTTTTTATTTCCTCTACTAAGTCTTTAGTTTTTAGTTTCTTTGTAATGTTTTTGTTTCTCAGTCTGTCCCTTCGTGTAACTCCTACAAGTGTCTTAGTAAACTCCTATATGCTGCTTGTATTTTTTGTTTGTCTCTCTTTCATTATCTGTGTCTCAGAGCAGTACATCGCTATAGGTTTAGCTGTTATATTGTGAATTTTTAGTTTTGTTTTTGCATTCATGCCTCTCCCAAAACGTTGTTTAATTGTTCCAAAGTTTCTGTTGTATTTATACAATTTATTTTCTAAATCCTCCTGGGTATGGTTGAATACACTCACCATACTTCCAAGATGTGAAAATTTGTTGACTTGTTCCACCTTTGCTCCATTTATTACAATTTTGCTCTCTTCTGTTCTTTGCCTTGCAGTGTCATACCTTTTGTTTTTTGAACTGATATTTTCATAAAATATTTCTGTGCCTCTTTTGTCAGTTCAAAAACCGCTCTTTGTAGATCATCTTCAGAATCTGTTATGATTGGTTGATAGTCAGGATATAAGATTGCATCTATCTTTGTGTCTTTCCTGATTTGGATACCCTGTTTAATTTACTCCCTCCACTAAGTGGTTGATATATATGTTGAAGAGAGTAGGCGACAGACCTCATCCCTGTCTTAGGCCACTGCGGGTTGTTATTGTTGCAGACTTTCTCCCATCTCTTAACATTATTTTAATGTTGGAGCTTTCATATAAACTCTGGACTGCATTGAGTAATTTATTTGGAATTTTCTTCTCTTTCAGCATTTCAGTATGAAAATGTATTTAAAATCCCTAATCCAACATTATGATATTTAATGAAAATGCACATTTGTGGAAAAAATTTTATTTGTCGCAAATAACATTGGATATTGGTTATATTCCTTAAAATGCCAATTTCTGGATTGCTAAAAATGTCATAATCATTGATTTTCATTGGTGTACTGATAGTCTAAACAATCTCCTCTCTCGAATACTACCTGATGTCTTCATACCCCTTCTCATACCATTTCCAGTTAATCAATCTTTATTGTAGAAATATAAAATTCTTGTTCTTTTTCAACTTCAACCTGCCCAAGAAAATATTTATCTTCATATTTTATAATACCATAAGTTTCCTTCTGATTATTTCCCTGAACCTCTCTTTGTTTTTCATTTCTTATATTCTTTCTTTGTTTATTTCCAATTCTCTTTTCATTATCCAGCCTTTAATGTAACATTTTTTGCCAATTTCGACTAATAAGTAATTTTTTATCTTTTACCCTCCATGTTTTAAGCATTTTTTTTTGCTGATTTCATCGATTTTAATATTATTTGATTGGTACTTGCGTCAAATAATATTTATGAGATGCAACAAATGTTCTCCACTGAATTCCTGAGTGGCCTATTCAATTTCTTCGCTCAGAAATTGTTAATTCAGCCGTTGTATGTAATCTAAGTTTCTCTAATACCTATTAGTGCCATTGTTGGTTCAGATGATTTCACAGACACACATATCCTGGTAAAGAACAGCTCAAACCAAAAGTTTGTAATCCAATTTTTGTATCAATGGGCAAAACTATTGATGTCAGGGGTCAGGATGTTGCTAATGTTATTGTTGGAACTCTTGACCCAGAAGCACAAGATATTCCTTTTAAAAACAGACTTTTTGCGAAATTATAAAAACTTATTTATATTTTTAATGTTGAATTATAATTTTTCAGTATTAAATGAATGTTAAATTGATATTAACTTCTAAGACATTGGTTGGAAATATGTATATTTAGATATGAATATAAACTTAATATTTGCGCTAATGTACATAATAGAAATTAATTCACTAAAATGAACTAAAAACCAATAAAATAAAACATAATTCCCCCAAAATCAGTGTAATTTGATCTGAACTGGTTTTGATCAAATTTTTTTTTCTATTTTCTTTTTCTTTCTTTCTTTCTTTCTTTTTTTTTTTTCTTTAAGGATATTTTTAAAATATTTCAGAGCATTTTATTGATCATTTTAGACATTGTTTTAGGTCATCAATATCCACCCCCAAGATCTATTTGCTCTCCTATTCACCTTTTCTTTTTGTTTTTTGTTCATGTACTTGCACATTTCAAGCTCCTTCTTTTGTTTTCTCTTTGCTTCTTCTTTCTTTTTCCGTTTTTCTTTTCATAATACTTTTTGTAAGCACTTGATTTCATAATGAAGGGTTTGTGGACTCTTCTTGGTCTCTTAAATATAGAATTTTTCAGAACACTTCTATATAGTCTCTTAAGCAAGCAACTTTCTCTTTACCTAAAATTGAATCAATAAATTTCACAAGTGATATAACATTGCTCACCTGTAAATATTTATTCTTGCTATTTCTTTTTTCTTTTGATATTAAAGCTACAAATTTTCTCATATCAATGTTCTGAATGGTGTAAGGAAAAAGATCACTTGCTGTAAAACCACTGACAATGCACATTTTAAAATCAACACTATCCAGGATCTTTTTCAGGATTAGAGCAAAATGCTGTATCGTAAAACGGGGTGAATAGGATCACTTTTCTTGTTCAAAGACCAGTATCTTCTAAACCAATCGTGGTAAAGTGATGAAACAAAATCTATTTTATGGGTCTTGATCTGTAGTTTTTAATCCTATTTCTGATTTACTGTAAATTGTTAAAAGGGAATTATTATTTTTTTTAATGTCTCGATCCGATGGTCGAGGTGAATAGGATCAGCCATGTAATTTTCATTTCTTAATGTGTTGAGACGCTCGTTAAGTGAATAGGATCACTTAATTTTTTAAAAAAAATGTTTGCAAAAGAGGAAACTGAAATACAAATCCTATTGCAATTATTTTATGTATAGAAAGTTACAAAATTAATGTTAAAAAATAAACAGGCAAAATCATACAACTTATTCTAAGTGCAAATTCTCAACAAGAAATGTGTGTTGTCCCTTTTGATTTTGGAGCCTTTTATTCTTCTCTCGACTTGAACAGAAGCCACTTCACATATATCATCTACATCTGGGTAAACAAAAACAGTTGTTTTCTTTCCAACCCTCTTTTGGAGGCACTTCACTGTTAGTAGGGATTTAGAGGCGGTGACAATTTTCCCTATGAATCTCCTGTTTTGCTTGTTCGTTTCAAATTTAACTATGAGAAAGCCACCAGGATGCAGTTCATAAGGGACAAATGTCTCAGATTCTGTAATGTTGCTTGTGCTGGCGCCTGTGTTCTCTTGCAGTCTAGAATTATTGCTGAAAGGCAATGATGAGTTTTGATCAGGATCTTCATCAGATTCTTTTTCATCAATTTTAGGATCTTCATAAGATTAGTTTCCATCAATTTTAGGATCTTCATCAGATCCGTTTTCATCAATTTTGGGCAAATCTTCTAAAAAACACTTTTTCCAGCATATACAGGAACCTAGATCGCCGTTGTCTCACAGGCATTTCATCGCTCCCTCTCAACTCTTGCAACAGCTGAATTAGGGCTTGGTCAACATCCCCTACATTTATGGGTTCTTCATAACTCTCAACACCAGGGACCCTGCTTATTACTTTATTTGGATTGAATGGTATGATACCACATTTTTCAAATTCAGCCTTAATATTGCTCTCAGCATTTTCTGCTAGTGCCATCACATGGCTTGCTTGAATTCACCTTGCTCCTCTTTACGTAAGCTTTTCCATGAGAGTCAGAGATATAATTTTGAGGCATTCAAACTATCCTGTAAGTTTAAACAAACACACAGTTCAAATAGATTATACACAACAGTCAGAAAGTATAATTCACCCATCTGCAAGTCTGATTATAGTCATTTTCCTCTGATCCCATTCACCCCGTATCTTTAGAAAGTGTGTTCATTAAAATAAAAAATATTAATATTGAGAAATTTATTTAACATTCACCAAAATCGGAGGAGCGACTGAATTTCTCAGTAGAAGCACGCTCTTTGATAATAGAGAAATCAAGTGCACATTCCACAGTGAACAAAGTTTTAAAACCTTTGTAAACATGGAATTCCCGATCCACATGTGGTCAGCACGCTGGAAGTCAAGTTCAACACAATTGTAACACAAAATGGCCCTCAGTGCACTCCACGAGGGCGGAACTGGTGATTGGCGCTATGATTTGCCACTTTTATTTCTATTCTGTGTAATTTTACGCTTTTAAAGATTTTGCCAGATTTGATCCTATTCACCCCAGTGATCCTGTTCACCCCGTTTTACGGTATTTCTGTGTGACAAGATTCATTACGTTTTTTTCAATGGTCTAGTGCACTTCTGCAAGACATTGTAAGAGGATGGAATATAGCACCATCTAAAAATGGTGTAAAATGAGTAAAGTTGGGTGGAAACCACACAAACTGGAACACAATTCTGGAACTTGTAATGTGAGTTGAGAAACATGACTACCCACGAAGAAAATAACTGGGAGTTGGATTTCTTTTTCTTTTATTTGTGGTATACACAGATTTGCCATGAATTAAAAAAGTGTAGGTGCACTCATCCATCCTGACTCGATTCCTCAACTGCCCACCCGGTACAAGATTTGTGATAAACGCTGGGACCCTTTGTATTTAAAAATAATCATTGGAGGAAGGACATGCTCTGTGGGTTGACTGTTATCATTACTGTGATGCATTCATTTTCATCATTCCCAATTTTTTGTACACATCTTTCTCCCCATTTAGCAAGAACCTTACCACGGGGTAAGAAAAATGCAGTTCCACCTGCATTATATAACCAATGTGGGTCAGAAAAAACCTGTTGTAGGTCATTTTCTTCCAAATGTTTACCAACTTCTTGAAACCATGAAACTATTTTATCTTCAGTAACAGTGCATTTTGATGCAGTTAATGTTTCTGGAATTCATTGAGAAATATTCAAATGTCTTTGTGGAAATAAATATTAACTTTTTGCCAGGTTTGCCATCATTGAATGGGGTCTCCAGATTCAAATTTACAAAAAAGGTTTTCAAACAATTTCTATCAACTGAATTATGGTGCTGGGGAAACCACACCTTTGTCTCTCTAGTATCTATTTTAATAAAAATTGCTTTAAATACTGCTTCATCTAGTATACAGGAAGAATTTTTAACTGGATATTTTCCAGAATGCATGTAAATCAAAGATTTTTAGGAACTTTGTAATATTTACTAGCACTTGTCACCGGCATTACTTTTTGCACTGCTTTGACAGCTTGAAGCATTTGATTTTCTTCATATTTTTAAATCGTCTTCTTTCTCTCCTTCTCCATACTAATGAAAAGAGCAAAAGATTAAAGGAAAAAGATTAGAAAGAACATCAGAGATCTGACAGCAGTGTATTCATATACTGGAAGCTGACAGTTTCTGCCCCAATACCTGTCAGGAGTATCAGTTACTAGAACAATACAATTATTTACATTGAATAAAAGATGAGATATTAGTGAAATTAACGCTAGTCCAAAAATTCTCATATATTTAATAATATTTTTCTGCTTCGTAATCTTCAGAGCCTAGCACTCCATGTTGGCAACTAGGAAAACTTCATAATATCTACCCAGTAGCTGACATCCCCCTTCTTAACCATTATATTGCAAGAGAGAGATTGGAAAACAATTAAAAGCTATTTTGATGTTTAATTCAATTTGTAGAACTATTAGAGAGTAAATAAGTAGGATCTACAAGGAGTTAAACAAGAAATCAGTGGTGCATGTAGAAGCGAGGGCAATGAGGGTCACTTTTTGTGTTTTTAATATAAATCAGTACCAATTGCTCCAATGGCTCAAGAACAATTATGTGCTGTTATATCTCATATTAGTTAATAAGCTTATGTTTTCCTCACAAAAATTATTGAAAAATACATTAGAACCCTCTCACATATCAAATTTCCAAATATTTGTATTTGACCCCACGTATGGGTAATGGAAGTCACTAAAGAAATATGAAGGAAAATGAACACCTTTGTACTTCAAATAGTATTTATTTTGTTTTCAATAATTGTAGGAATCTAATGTGATGTGACTTCCAAGATTGTCCAAGATTAGCAGCACTGGCTCCTGGACATTTGGTCAAGTATGGCTTTTAAAGTGTTGGAGCCATTTGATAAATTCTTCATCCATCCAGCCATCTTAACATGTATAAATAGCACCAGGGGCCTATTTAAACTAAGAGCAGCAGACACTCTGGCCCTTTCAAAAAGAAGGGAGGAATGAAGTCACCTGTTGCATTCACGGAGCATAAATGGTGGTTGTTGTTACTCTCTCCCCAGACATGACTACTTTTATTCCTTTTTGAACCTTTGAGGCAATAATTTTCTGAGTTTCTAAAATCATAGTAAGTCCTACTTCATCTATAATAAAAATTTTGTTAGGAGTAAATCACCTGTAAACTTTGTATCTTGATTAAATTTGTATTGTAGTTTCAAAGTATCAGCAAATTAAAAAAAACTAATTTTAACTCTAAGACCGTAACTCCATAAAACATATTTGCGAGCTTCTGAAATATTATTCATATTAGCAATTTCTTTCTGGTAATATTTTTGCATCTCATATGAGATCATTCTGCTGTTTTAGGACAATCACCTCATAACTTTTGGAAGGCCATTGAATATTTCACTGTTCCTCATTGACCTCGAATCTCTCAATAAATTCAAGCCTCCGGGAAATGACCCAATGAAAGGTGTGTGTTTGGTAAAAGAAATGGCAAAACATCTCGTCAAATCAAAAAAATTATGATTATCAATAACATTCATTCCCAAATTTAGAGTAAATGACAAATTACAAAATTAAACTACAGAGTACCACTGGATAAAATGGTAAAAATTTCCCTAACACCAAATGACATGTGAATAGTTAAACTACGTCTCTAACTTAAAAATTACATTTTTAAAAGGATTCTTAGCCCCCCCTCCCTCCTACCACCACTCACTCTATAGCCAAAAACATGTTTTTTAAAAATTTTGTTGAGTCAACTTAACTTCATTTTATCTTATTGAAAAATAAGAAATAGTTTGTTTTTAGAAAAACATTTTATTTTATAAGAAACTAGTTTGCTGAGAGGTGATGAATAAGTGAACATGTGTGAAAATGAAGGGAAAAGAGTTTGACCCAGATTTACAAGAACTATTTTACTGAGTTAGAACGCCTGTACAGATACAAAAAATCTCAAAAGTTCCTCTCAAAACACCTGTTGTGATTTTTTCTAATTTTTTCAATTGCTGAGTCTTAGTTAATAAATAAAAACTAAGACATCTGTAGTTGTTTCAGACTAAAGAGAAGGTTGTCTTTTCTCATACCTCAGTGTTTATTCTTGCATATATAAAAATAAGTATATACAATCTGGTGTGAAAACTCTGCACTTTGTAAATAAGAATTGTTTGAAACCTGAAAATAGATTTCAAGTGGTACCCAACTACGAGCATGGACTGACCAACTACGCCCTGAACTGTGTTACAGTATTATAGGCCCAGGACTGTGTAACAGAAACCATTTGACTATTGCTGATCATTGAGATTAAAGTGCACAAAATATCAGTCTCTTTAGTTTTATCGTGGAAGAAAATTTTGATATTTTTCCTTCAATTTAATTATATATTGATTTCAGCTTCTTCACTTTTCTGACCACCCATGATATATAGTGGAAGCACCCAAAAGAACTAAGTCCATAAAATATTAAAAGGAAGTTCAAAAATATCTTATTTTGCAGAATACTACCTAAGAATATAATCCAATCTGTTCCCCTTCATTTCCTCATGTTCCCCACCTATTCTTCACCCATCTTCGAATTGTCCCTCATTATTTCCCTATCTAGCCCCACATGTTCCCTACCCATCCCCCAAAACACGAGATCTGTCAGAACTAACCTGTCCTAAAAAAAAAAGTCGAGTTCCAACGAGACATGCAAATCACTTTAAAAGGCCTGGCATCCATCGCTTCCAAGTTATGTGTGATTATAATGTGAGTTGTAATAATCTATGTTGTAGATCATAGTCTGCAAACTTCTATTTTTTCTTCTGAAATTAGTTGGATGTAGGACAGATGAAATTTTCTATCCATAAGTAGCAGGGTTTTGTGTCCATGGTTTCTTATAAACTGCCAAAAATATCATCTTTCCTTAACGTATGATATACAAAGGATTATAAAGCTTTAAAAAAAAATGATAATTAATAACTGAATTCCAAGGTAAAAAAATTACTGGGTGCTACACCAATGTATACATATGTATAATAAACACTAAAGTAAATATACAGAACAGTTGCAGTCATTTTCAATGTGAATGTTAAAAATCATAACTGATTTACAGGTAGGAAAAGTGTAAAAATAGTTTTTATTTATTTATCTGCAGCCCAGCAATTGAAATCTGAAAAAAAATCATATCGGTGTTTTGAGAGGAAGTTTTGAGATTTTTTCCATGCCTATTCCAGGGTTTTAAGACACTAAACATTTTTTTTCATTTGTCTTCAAAGATATTTTTTTGCATTTGAATTGGATGTCAAGAAGATATCAAATAATATTTTTCTGATAATATAACTATTTTCTTATTTTTCATATTTTTTCCAGTTAAAAAATGTTAAGTTGGAAAAAAAAACAACCTTGCTTTTGGCTGTAGAGGGCTGGTAGTGGTGAGAGGGGGGCTAAGAAACCTTTTAAAAATCTTATTTTTTGATAGAGTGATAGTTTAACTACTCATATGTCATATGGTTTTAGGGAACTATTTACCATCTTATGTAGGGGTGCTTTGCTTGTTTATTGGGCTCTGTTGAGAATATGAAATAATTATTCATCGCAGTAAAATTATTCTTAATTCTAAGAAAGTTACTGTAAGTATAGAGTATGTTTTATCACTGGAGGATGCGGTGTTTTTCCCAGCTGGAGGGTGATATCCAGCGCCGATTTACCCGTCGGCTTGCGGGACATTTCCCTAACGAGGTATCTCCTAATAGCGGGGCTCGGTCCCTGCCGGGTCAAGCTCCCGACTGGTCTCCCGCTGTGTGTTGGCGTAGTGCATGTACGTGTGTATGTATTAGTAAGTAAAGGACAAGGAAGAAAGAATAAGAAAAGATCGCTCGCGGTTCTTGGCAAGTTTGTTAGGGTACTGCTCCGGCATTCCCCTGGTGTTAATAGGAGAAATCACGGAAAAGTACTGACCAGAGGAGCTGGCTGCTAAAATGGTCCGCCAGACAGCGGTAGAATTCGATCTGACATTCTAGCTAGTGTCGAAAATTCTGCCTCCGTCACCCTATGACTTCCCGGTCAGAGGCACTGCGGTGACATCAGTTGATGCCCTGAGCTATCTCAGCGGGTTTCTCTAAAATTGATATTCCTCGATCGATCGGAACGAATCGTGTCCTTGGGAGTTTGAAAAGGATATTTTGATTTTCGGGGGTAATTTCCATGAAGCCTCAACATTTTGAAAATGATCTCCAAATGTTTCCAAATTTCTTTATTAAACTTTGTCCTCGGATAGCGTAAATAAATATTAAAATGGGGTGGGTCTCATTTCCATTGAAATCACCAATTTTCGAAAGTTGCAAAATAGCAAAATTTTCGCCGTCTTCCTACCACTAGTGTACAATATTAAAGATAAGAGATTTTTTCCAAATGAAATCTGTTGTTCAAAGAGATGTCTTGAAATAAGGTCGTATACAATTTTCCCAAAATACGAGTAGTTTGCGTAATTTTACATGAAATATAGGCAATTTTTATACAATTATTTTCACAAATACGGCTCCAAAAGTTTTCTTTAAATTTTCTTCTTGCAGGTATCAAAACGTAAAAAGTGATACTGGTTCCATTTACGGCAAAGTCGGTTCGATTTTCAAAAATTGGAAAAAAATAGCATTTTTTAAGTACACTATTGAAGACAGATTTTTGTCTTAAATGAAATGGTTCTAGAAAATCATATCTTTAAAAAAAGGTCGTATAATAAAAAAAACGAGTAATTTTCGCGAAAGGACTGTTTGCATGTAAAGCAATTTATAAAACTGGTGGTGTTACAAAAGCACATTATCTACCGCAGTATTCATACTACTACATAAAAAGCAAACATTTCTTCCCGCACCAAGAGTTATACTCAGGTCCTCCGAGTTAGCTGACCGTGAGCTCTACTCTACTTCTACGCTGCGTGCTACCAACTCGGGTCGACACAACGCTTAAAAATGCAATCACCTCAACTCAATATTTCCAACGCACATTTTCGAAAATTTAGAGAGATCAATGAAAATATGACATATACCTTCCTTTAAGCGTCCCTTGTTTAATACTTGGGAAAAAATTGAAGAAAACAATAAGACAAATTTTTGAGAAAATGTTCTTTTTATAATTTGCATTAATTTTTACCAAATTTTTCGTGACAAATACTCATTTCTTGGCACAAAAATTGCTCTTTTTATAGAGCTGATTACAGATTTTGTTTAAGGCGAAATTCTCTATCTTCAGTTTTCTAGTTTTAAAATGTTAACTTTTTGCAATTTTCAAAAATACTTAAATAATACAAAAATCCTTAATTACATACGAGGAGAAAATTTAGTGAAAAAAAATTTAGCGCGCTGTTGAGAAAATATTTTAAGAAATTGCATAAATTTCATTCTCAAATTACGCGAAATATACTAGTTTTTTCAAAAAAGTGTATATGACCTTTTTAAAGAGCTAATAATTTAGAACAGACTTTATGGCAAAAATCGCTCTCTTCAGTTGTGTAGTTTAGAAATGTTCCTTTTTTGCAATTTCTACTGGTTTAAAAAATGTACATAACGTTTTCTTAAAGAGCCAATATTTTAGAACAGATTCTACAGCAAAAATCGCTATCTTCAATTTTGTAATTTTGAAATGTTAACTTTTTGCAATTTTCGACGAATTGGAGAGTTCGCAGAAAATGGGACTCGCACCATATTTTTCTACCTTCTCTTGATACATACGAAGAGAACATTTTAAGGAAAAAATGGGAGTGTTTTTGAGAAAAAATTGTTTAAAAAAATTTAAAATTCCCTATATTTCGCGCAAAATTACACGAAAGCTACTCAGATTTGCGGAAAATTGATCGTGATTTTATTTCATGATCTGTCTTTAAAGAACAGATTACATAAAGGAAAAAATCTCTATCTTGAATAATGTAGTTGTAGCACGCACGACACTCAAAAAAATGCGCTTTCGCAATTTTCGTAAACAGGGATTTCAACGAACATGAGACCTGAACCATTCTCTTTATCACAAATATTTATTTCTTAATCTAACACACACACATACATACATATATATATATATATATATATATATATATATATATATATATATATATATATACACACACACACACACACATTTCAGTTGCCGTCTGCCTTAGTGTAAATTCTGTCCTATTATATTACTTCTATATGACTATTATCTATACTACTGCTACTATTTACATGTACATTCTTAGTTATTATTTACAATGTGTGATATTGGGTGTTATGTATAATACATAAATGTGTTTGAATGGCTCTTCCGATCAGAATCTAGTTTTTAGTGGCTTGTGTCCGGTATTGATCCTCTTGCATATTTTCATATACTTTTTCACTTCACTATCTCTTAGGCTGCCACTAACTTCTTGCTTTCACTTCACTGACACTGGAGGCTCACACTTTATGGGTTGGGGCTCCAGCTTGTCGTCTGGTGTTGTTGCAGGTCTTTTCTGTTGTTCCGCAGCTAGCTTCCTGTGGCACGGAGTGGAGGAGGGCGCCTCTGCGGACTCTGTCCCGCGCTGTTGGTACTCACGCGGAGCCAGGTGTATATTGCCGGTGTGCGTGTAGTAGCATGCCGCACTGCCATCAATGGCCCCAGTGATTATTCTTTCTCTTAAGGCTTTTATCTTGTGGCCATCTGCAACTTTCTTTAGTGCGTCGTCACTAGCCGCACACCATTCTCCCAGTGCCCCTACCACAAGCGGGAGTATTTCGGCGCTATGGTAACCGACGATAATGAGGTGGTCGCGGGTGGCTTCGTATTTTTGGCCCTTTTCTTCTAACTTCGTTTCAAGTTTACTCTCTCGTGCGCCAGACACTTCGACGTTCACCACGAGTGCCATTCTGCCCCTCGCGAGTACGAGATCAGGGTGATTGCTGCCCACCACTGCCTGATTCTCCCGGAGCACCTGCCACCCCGCTGCAATGGCTGATTCTTTGTTAATGGCCCCGATGTTGTTATGTCGAACTTCATATTGGTGACAGGTAGCGGCACTCCGTGGTAACGTGACCAATGTTCTCGGATGCTTATTGCCCGTTGTTCCACGTACATTTCAACATACACACATGTTCCACGTACATACATAACTTTTGGTCTCGTTGCCTGGGCAGCAGTTGAGAGCTGGGGAGGAGTTTACCCTGGCAGGAAACAGAAACTTATAGGTGGGAATTTTCATGTTCCGGCCAGGATGTAGGAATTAAGTAGATTCCTTTCCCAACCCCTTGAGAGCACTTGCAATATGCCTCGGGTGGGCTGTTCCAGCCAGCGCTGGGAGTGTGCCCTATGGAAAGCGTCACGTAGGCGTCTCACCAGCGATGACCGGTCCTTGGCGCTCAATGTCACTCTATCCGCTCCTCCATTCCCCTCCTCCGCGTTGGTCCCCAGTCGGCAGGTGACTGCATCACCGCAAGTAGTGGCGGGGTCTCTGAGGGCACCACCATCCCCGGCGGTGCTGCTGCAGCCCGGTCGGGTCGAGAAGGTTCGGGGGTGGGACTCCACACCGGCGGCGCCGCCCGCACTCGCTCCTATGGTTGGTATCAGCTCCGGGTCGACGGCCTCGACAGGAGAGGGCATGGTAGGGGTCGCTCCTTCTCGCGGCTCCGCTGTGCTGCGCCCAGTCGGGCCTAGCGAGGGTTTACAACATTAACGTGTTTTGTGTGTCCCTGAGGAAGAAAAAGTTAATAATTATCTCTCCTTCATGTAGCAAATGATATTCACTATCACGTTAATGTCGTCAGAACCAACGGTTTGTGAGTCTCTGATACCAAAATAGTTATTTTCGGCAAAACGTGTTTGTTTCCGTCTGTGAAAATCACTAGCACCGAAACTGTTCACAGGATTTTTTCCTAAATTGAAATTCTCCGATGGATGTGGCTGGTCTAGAGGCTCGAGGCCCTGCGAGTTTGAAGAGAATCGTAGTTTTGGGGGTCCCGTACATAATACCTCAACATTTTGAAATTTTTACAAGTCTTAAAATTTGTACATTATATTTTTATTAGATGTACTTAATATGCAAACTTACAAACTCAAGTTTAAATCATTTTTAGTTCTACTAATCATATAAACTTTCTTCTGGTAACAAATCTCCATTGTTTGTTTCGACTGAAGCTGTCATTTCGGTTTGCTGGTCACTGAATTTTTGGAACAGAAAACTTGCATTGTGGCTTCAGATTTCTTTTTTCGCATTTCTTTGCACAAATAAAATAAAATTAAAAAACGGTGGTCTCTGAGCACTTGGTTGAGCGGTGGTCGCTTACGTGAGCAATGAGCACCGATTTGCGACGCAATCAAAACACTGGTGTCTCAGAGGGCAAGGCGATGATCCCCACTTCCGACATTGATATCTTTCCATGCCAGATGTTTTTCTGGGAAGTGCGTAGAGTAAGCCCATATTTGCCGGGCATGAGATGAATCTTCATTTTGCCCGCAGTTGCCTGAGCTGTGCACCACGCGAAGTACTTCATCAGTGCCTATGTGTAGTAACCTTCTGTGTAGATTCCAAAGTCTCTCACTCACTAATGATTCATTAATAGTCTATTCTTTCATGTTATATTTTTTATTGATATTGGCTAATTTTAGATGCAGGTGCAGTGAAATATATTCCTGTTTTTTCCCTCCAATTTCTAGTTTTTAATGCCTCTTTCGGTGCCTATTTAAACAATTTTTAGTGCCTTTTTAGGCACCTAAGACGTAAGTTTTTAGTGCCTTAACATCCGATGTCTACTCAAAACACTGGCTAACTTCTCAAAACGTTTTCGTTTTGTGCTTATCATACGCGGGTTTTCTTGCTGGCTCCCGGCCTCTTTCGCTTCAAGGCGCTCGCAGGCAGTCACCAGCCGGCCACCGGCGCCAGTCGGCGAGCCCTCAGCCCGAAGGGGGGATTGATGGGCGCCGCTGCGGGAGCATACGAGCGTACGAAGGGGGAGCGGAGTTCGTACGCGACCGGCCCACTACACATCTGTAGCGTTTATGTTTATGCCAGTTTATAGTAGTTTTTTAGTCTTATGGCTTTTAGGCCGTCCGTATATAATTACGTTGTGGTTAATTTGTTAATTTTACTGCTGCCCTAAGGTTGGCAGATGCCTGTACATTACTGTCATTTACCGTAGCGATGTTTGTTACATGATATAAGCTTAATTGAAGGAACAAATTTTTAAATACCATAATAATTTGATAAAATATGGGACTGTGAAATAACGAGAAAAAAGATTCTAGGATTGAAAATCCATAATAAAAAAATTATGTCCACAGTTGCCGTAAAGATTGGATCAGTTTATTGTTAATAGTGCTAATCAGAAAGTCACGATAGTAAATACTGCCGAATACTGCAACAGAGTCTGACGGTGTACCATTACACACGAAGTTGTGGTTTTACTGATCTACGTAACTGAGCTAGTTTCTTTTCCAGACATTTATTCCGAGAAGAAGGGACAAGATCACTCAAAAAAATCATTTAGCAAAATCATTCAAATATGACCCAAAACATGTGCTTTTCCTTCGTACTTTTAGTGAATGTGATATATTCACCCAATATAGACAATAGAAGGTAATATTCTGCAGTCTTTATTGGAAACAATGAGTTTTGTCTGAAATATTCTGTTAAATCAGACAAAAGATACAGCAGAACATATTACTGAAGCAGGTGAACTCTTTTTGTCGGTACATAAAGAGATGAACATGAGAGCACTGGACGGTCTTCGCTACCAAGTATTTTCAAAGTCGGTGATAAAATTACGTTTTCTCTTGCCATAAATTCACTTACACGTGATGGAGCCCGCTAACATGGATGTCGCACCTACAACCAAGTCACGTTTAGAAAGACAAAATATTCCTGAGGATTGGGGATGGACGTTTAGCACACTCGGGACCGATTAAAATAATACAAAATGCTCCTTAAGAACCGTTACCACAAATAATAAAATGGCGTGCTGAGGCATGTAGGTGCAGAAAATCTGGACTGAAGTGCTTTTCTCTAGGGAGTCATAGTTCTGAACATGCATGTGACATTTCCCCTCAAACTGATGAGGCGTAAACATCCTGGCCCACTGTGCGCGCTCAGTGCGCATTACTCGGGGAATGTGCATTGCAGGTTGCAGCATTGCGGATTGCATTGCAATTTTGTTTGAAAATGTCTCTTCCCACTCACACCTCTGGGGATGTCTTACTCTCACAGTATTCTTTTTTCAATTATAATTCAATAGTAATAGTGTTAACCATGTTTTGTTGAAATTACATTGTTCCTGCTTTGAAACGTTAATTTGGAACATGGACACATACGTAAACACATAATTTTTTTTGTATATTAATATGTTTGACAATGGAGGCATATAAGGCAATTCGGCATATGAGGCAATGTTTACACCAACGGTGATATAAATAACTGTATTACGTGTAATAATTATTGCAGGGTCAGTAGGGGTTAATGTGATACAACAAAAAAATTGGACTTATGGGATGCGGTTTAAAAATTGTTATTTACTGAAATACAAAAGTAACAAAAATAGAAAAATAATAGGAAAAATATTCTATTGGAACTGAAAATGTTACAGGTGGGGCTAATTTGATACACACTTTTGCTTTTTTTAGAGTTGAGGTAGGTTTTAAGTTTTTTTTACTTCGTACACGCCTTTAGTACCGAAAGGCACATATTCAGTATTTATGCCACGTGCTTGCTACAAACGGTGTAGAAGATGGACTGGACTCCATAGGCGGCGTAGATAGATGGGACGAACATGTGGCCGTAATAAAAGTCGTGGTAAAAAATGGCATCGGCAGTTACGGAGCTTCCCTTTGAATTCATCAGTAAACAATACATGATTTTAGTACATATTCACATCCAGAGGCAAGGAAGGACCTCTGGACATGTTAGCTTTCACAAAAGAAATTGCGCAAACATATCCTGATATTTCGTAAGCAAAACTATGCATATCGAACTCTTTCGCCGAGAGGATTCATTACTGTAGAAAAGAAAGTTCCCAAATATATCAAGTATGATTAAAATATGACTTCTTAGTGAAATGAGATAAGCAGACGAAAATGCAAATGTAACAATACTATGTTCGAAATGTAATGAATGTTGCATTACATGCAAGATGTTTTGCACTTTTTCATGTGAAGTAACTGTTAATTTTATTACCTTGGGTACCATTTTCTATATTGTTTAATAAATTGCCACTTGGAAAACTCATAATTTGATTTTTATTCGGCAATGTTTGCCCTCTCATTTAACATTGCTCGATTTTGGAACAGTGAATTAGGAGAGGGTCATTAACCACATTTCGGTACATTTCTAAATTCGTTTTATTTTACTCTGCTAAGGCATATCAAATTATTAGAGCGACATTTTATTTTATTTTCCGAGCTTGGGCTTAGATGAGTTAATAAAACCTGCACCACAAAGAATATTATTTTAATGTAATTGACAGTCAACTCTCCACTTAAAACGCATATAATGACATACGAAGTGGATAGTGTAAAATATATTTTTATTTTTTTCATACAATTATTGACCGTATCTCCTAATAATGTATTCATCCCTATTGGAGCGTAAAGAAAAACCGAAGTTTTCGGACGCGAGCTGACTAAAATGGAGGAAGTGCTTGTTCGATAGCACGCATCTGGATTGCGGCCCTACACTGTTCAGGGAGCTTCACTCTCGGGGACACGTTCAAAGATGACTGGCCGTCCTGCGAACTCCATTTCCACATTTATATGCATTGAAAAGTAGCTGGGTGACGGGGCTTAATCGAGGCAGCGCCGTCTGCGTCTGGATATGCATATGCATATGCATGAGGGGCTCGCTGGTGGTCATCTCCCGGACGTACTTAAGCCTTCGCGAGTGATCGTGGCAATTGCAACCTTAATAAAGAATCCATTTCCAGCTGGAGTTTGAGGATACACTCTACTGCCTACTGTGAGTTCATCCAGTACACACCCGGAAGAATGTATGAGTATAACGAACGTTAATTTGTTTTTATCGGATTTTATCTTGGTTCTGGTGGAGACTAGTGACTTGAAAAGATGGCGGTTCACAGAAGTAAACCGCAGTGATACACAAAAAATGTGTCTCAGTGGGCTTCATTAACAATCTCAGACGTCCGCGAGTCTCTGCAGATGTTGAAGAGCAGCAAAGAACTCTCCGACCATTTAACGGGAAAGGTGGTGCTCACGCGTCACGAAATAAATAAAGAGTTGCATTTTATTATATTTTGCCACGTAAACAATGTATTACTATTACAATCTTTATGTTTCCTATTTCAACGCTTGTTCACATTTAAATTGTCACAACGTATGAGAAAATCGAAATCTCTAGAAACTACCATGTTTTACTTTCTCCCTACGGAGTAGAAAGAATGCTATGCAATGCTTCGCGAAAAAAACAGCGAATTTTCGGCAGAAAACTCTTGTTAGAGGTCACTGGTAACGAAAAAATGGATAAATCTATTTGCTAAATTTGGAAAAAACTTTTATTACGTGATGTAGTTAGAATCCATGTTTCGTAGGTCCTTGATACAGAAAAATCGAGTGTTGGCAAAACGTCTGTCCGTCCATTCGTCTGTTCAGCCGATTTTCTCCAAACTTGACATTCGTCTATCGATCTGGCTGATGTTGTGGCTCCTTGAATTTAACACAAATATTTTATTTTTGGGGGTACTTCACAATAAGCCCCTGAAACATTTTCCACATTTTCCCAAAAAAATGGCTCCTTCGTTTTTGGTTCAATTTTGTTCTTGGATGGTGTGAAGGACGTTTAAGAGAATGGCGCAGGTCTCACTAAAAACTAATATTTTGAAAATTGCGAAAGTTCAAACGTTTTTCGGAGTTTTACAACAACTAAAATTCTAAAGATAGATTTTTCCCGTGATGAAATCTTTCCTTAACGATAGATTTTGAAATAAGGTCATTAAAATTTTCGAAAATTTGAGTACTTTTCATGTAATTTTCTGTGAAAATACGGGGGAGAAAATACGTGCTCTTTTAGCATCACTAGTGTTTTTTAGAGAAGGTACTTCGTTTACGAACAATAAAGAAACGCATATCGACGTATTTTTAGATAATTCGAAATTGTTTTTTCTCATTTAATTGAGTTTGTTTTGCGGGAAGAAAGGTCCCTTTAGCCCTTCGCCATGCTTTGCACCTGGTGCAAGAGATGAAAGTAGCAGCTCGCAATGTGTATTTTGGGTGCCAAAAATCTTTCCACTAAATTCTATCTAAAAAAAGAAAGGAAAGAAAAGAAAACATGATACGTATTATGATTACATGGTACATGATGGCTAGTTACTCTCACTTTGCTAGCAATTGCGCATACGCTCTTTACTTTTTTCTCTGCTAACATTAGTTTTGTTTCCTTTTTATACTACGTTATTTCTGTGAGAATGATCGATGTTCTACGATGTTCAGTGAGAATGTTTTGAATAATGATAATATTTCAAAAAAATGGGTACAAATAATATCTTTTACATACTGTAATGCTTGAGTAATTTGCGATAGCATATCTGAGCCTACTGAAATAAAAATCGAAGTTTTTTATTACCTGTGTCCGTTATGATCTACCAGATATTTGTGGTTGCGGTAGTAAAAATTCAACCGCTTTATGGCGCTAATGGCTCTATCTTTTTCGATTTTCATAGATTTATTTTTTTTGGAAAAGTGAATTTATACAACCCTTTCGCCTTTTATAAACATTTGATACTATGATAATTTAAATTTTCTTCAACACACACTGCACAATAAAATTGGTGTCTGTTTGATCACCATCTGTATTTTTGCAGATGATCATCGTCATATACTGATCTTCGTCATATACTGATCGTCGTCATATACTCATCTTCGTCATTCCATAATTAAGGCTAAATGCACCGAAAAATACTTGTAGGAAAATTCAATAGATCGCAGCACTATCACAGGGGAATTTACTTTACTCATTACGTCTGAACCAATGGCTCGATTTTCGATCTGTAAACGGCATTTGACGCCTTTTTAAAATAGAATTTACCCTACGATGACTTTTTTCCAAAAATCTAGCAAAAACGCGAATTTGAAATTAGTTCTCAAACTTCCGAGAACAAATTAAAAAATGTGGGCTTATAGCGCGATGGCGACATGCTTCCTGAATCCAACGCCGTGACAATCATGCAAATCGGACAAATAGGAGCGTCGTAAAGTGAAGTTTACGAAAACACCTCGCCTCCCTTCCCCTTCTGCGCCGTTGCGTCACCCACCCGGTTGTTGTGGGCCCTCTGTCAGCGCGGCGGTGCGGCTAGGCCCGGCGGCGTGCAGCCAGCCCCGACGGAGGAGGGTAGACTTACGGGACACGCAAGCCACACACTCGGTTTATGCGTTCGTCACTTTGCATCTCAATCTATTTTTCCACGGATATCAAACTAGAGATTTTATACTACTATTACAGACCGAGGTAAACTGGCTGTAATAGTAGTACATAACTATCTTTTTCACATATTTCTGTCTTCCATCGAATACCATCTTAAAATTGTTTGAGGCATTACTCAAAATATCGATTCCGATTTGGAACTTTTTTTTTTTTAAAAAAAAGGAACTAATTATGTAAATATCAGCATTATTCCATCTCCTCACATCTTATTTTACATATATTTTACTTCTAAGGTCTTCTGCTATCACACAACCTTGCTCTAAGATCTTCCGTTGTCAAATACCGAAAAAAATGAGCGGAGTATACGCACGAGCTCTTTTATCCTACAACTCGATTTTTGGTCTCAAAACGACGTTTATCTGCTTTAAAGAGTTCATCTGGAGAATCTCTTTTCCCAAGTAAAATAGCCGAAGCTAATTTTAAAAATGTTTTCGTACTTTCGGACAAATTTAAAAAAATGCATGATCTTGGCTGTCCGGGTGACGTCGCGTCGAAGGCTGTGCTGCCGACGTTTCGACCATTTTGTCGTGGTCTTCCTCAGGGCTGGTATGCCCATACATACAGGGCTGGTATGCCCATGCCATATACCATGGCTGGTATGCCCATGGCCGCGGAAGTCTACGACTTCCAAATTTAAAAAAGTTGGTAAAATAGCAGTCTGCCGAGCTGTAACCTGACTCCAACGCCGTAACAAGCATCGAAATAAAATAGTATGAATCATGACTTATCCCAGCTTACTTGGTAAGTTATTTTGATATAAAATAAATATGTTATATTTGTATAATTTTGAAGGGAATAAATATATCCTGGTGAGTCATTTCATACAGACTACGTAAGTGAATAAAGGGTAATGATGCAATTGGGTAACTCCTAGATGTTTGCTTGCATTTGGAGCGTGTTTTCCCTTCCATTTTCTTTGTTTTATAAAATGTGGATTTTCTAGAAAAAGTTATCTGTAGAAATTGCAGCATGCAAAACCTGTTAGACGTGACTCTTTCGTGACATATCGGACACAATGATATAAATAATATGGAACATTCAAACGAGTTTAAAAACGAAGGAAATCTTTTTCTATGAGTATGATCTTAGAATATGTTTAAACTAACGCTTACGCGACGTAATGTAATCTACACATCTTTCCAGAGGAGATAGAAAATGAGGTTAATTTCAATGTGAATTGTTTTTGAAAATCTTAAGAAAGTATATGCTTACATCAACAAAATTTTTAAATCTTATTTTTTTCCTTTTCCGAGGGATGACTTTTGCCGATTGACTGAATCACAAGGTATTCATGCAATTGTGTTGTTTTTTTGCACAATCTCGGCTGTCTCCTTTCTTCTGTAATAGAAAAATTATAGTGCCTTGCAGATCTGTTGGTCACTTTTCTTTTCAAGATCACATTGCATAATTGTGTTAGTTTTGTCAAGATTTCTTCCCCTGTATATTTGAATAGTTCGATTGGAATATATACTACAGCCGGGGACTTCCCATTTTTCAGTTGTTTTGTCGCCCAATTCATTTCTTCCATTTCTGGTTCTTATTCGTAATCATCTATATTTATACACTACTCTATTTGTAAGTCCTTATCATATAACTTCTTCGTATTCTTCCCATCTTTTCGTGATCTCTTCTTTTGTTGTATTTATTTTGTCGTTCTCGTTCTTAACATTCGCCATTGTTGGTTTACACTCCGTGGTCATATTTCGGATGACCTGGAAAATACCTTAAGATCTCTATTTGTTGTTATTTTCTTCCACTTCTTCGCTTTTTTTCTTGAATAAACTTTTCTTTATCTTGTCTTGGTCTGGGCTGGAATCCCCTTAGAGTTTTTTGATTTTCGTCTGGTCATTTGCTTTCTTTGCAGAGAAATATAATGTTTGAAAAGAAAGAAATATAAGGACTCCGTTGCTTATATCGTACTATATAATCCATCGAATCTTCACTTCGATGTCTGTGTTTCCAAGATTTTGTGAAACTTCTTTATATTTCACGGAGAAAATCTTGAATTTTCTCTGAGGGTCTGATTCACTCTGTCGATTGTCGAATGCATCGGGCGGTTGGTCTTTCATCGCCACCTGCCGCAAAGGACTAGGGCAGGGACTAGGGCACGAACGAGCCTGGACTCGGGTAAAGTGGCCGTGGGAGAGGGGGCCCGGGATTTCCAAGTCCGATATTGCACTGGGACAGTGGTTCGCAAATAGACAACGTGGTGAATGCTCACACCAAGTTCACAGATTGGCTCGCTTACTTGGTGCCCTTCTCCGCTCTACACTTCCTCGTGTCTCCACGTCCACGTGTCTACTGCGTTCATTCATGAGCCACCTCATTCTTATAGTCGAGAGCTGACTTGATTGCGAGGCTGAGGAATGCGCTCTGTGTTCTGGGAATCTGCCCTCCCTCCCCCCGCCTAATCTGCAACTGCTAGCTGTCCCAAATATATTACGCCAAGTATCCATAGACAAAAATGAAAACATCATACGAAAATAAGGAAAACAAATAAGCAATAAGTGAATACCATCAATGTGGAATTTTTTTATCTTCACAATATGGTCTTTTCTTACGGGAGTACTCAAGGCTGCCCCGCCAGCTTCAAATCCTTTTTTAATTAATATCACAGTTCGAAAAGACACTTCAGTATACAATAGTTTACTACCCGAAAATTGCTGTTATGCAGCGTGTGATGAAGAACGCCCGAATTATTTTCTTCGTCACTTTTCTTAATAACTAGACGTATAATTTCCTCAACTTAACTGTGTCTTGTTTGGCCTTCACTACGAACAGAAGCTATACCGTCCCACCAAAAGCCAGAAACCAAATTAAAATGAATACGCTATACACTTGTGTTACGAACAAGAAGCAAACATGTCACTCATTGAGTTCATGTCTTCTCAGAACAAGAAACATTCTATATCAGATGAAGTGATATTGAACCTCATACAATGTTGTCAAAGCAGATATACTATTTCCTCGACTGCTCGCGTAGGCGGCAAATTGCAAAACACGTCAAATTGCCGAATACTTACACTGTAGGTCTTCGCGAATTCTTTAGTTCAACCTCTTATGTACGACAGGTGACAGTAATATTTCAATATGTGGTTTATTAAAGTTTTGGAAATATATTTATTTGTGCAATGCAATTGAATTTCCCTCACTATTCAAGACACATTATTGTCAAATTGCCGCCTTGCGAAAGATGAGTCGTCAAAAATCGTTACCCTAGTGGGAACACTTTTCAGGTTTTCAACGTCAAAAGTAATTTGTTGAGATCGCAAAGTGTGAAAGTGGCTTTTAGATTGTACTATCTCAGGTACTAAAAACTTCGATTTATAGAGTGTACTGCACTATAATTCATGTACAAAATGGCTAATAAATTGAGTGTTTGTAAACATTTCTTTCAATAATATTTTAGATCCTCCAATAATCACTACGAAAATCAGAATTCCAACGTTGCTTTTGCATCCGAATCGCTTACGACACCACCAACAAAAAATCTCTGCCGTCATTTCAAAAAACGAAAAGGAGATTGTTGCCTTCTAATCTCTTGACTTGGAAAATGGAAAACAAGAGACGGTGAGTGATCCATCAAAAACAAAATTCGAAAACTGCAGAACTCGTCAGTGCAATAATTCGCAGAGACAACCACTCATTTTTCATAATTTACTTTTATCATGTTACAAACATAAGATGTACAAACTTTTAGAATTTCGTTGGTCAGTCACAAAAGCTTTGTGTTCTCTCTCTTGTATCTGCCTGTTGGTCTGTACAACAGAGATTGCGAAAGTATTGCATGTCTGTCCTACCGACTCCGATCTCACAGGTCTACCCTCGGTACTTTTGAATAAATGTAAATAGAAATAATAATAATTATTATAATAATTATAATAATAATAATAATAATAATAATAATAATAATAATAATAATAATAATAATTATAATAATAATAATAATAATAATAATAATAATAATAATAATAATAATTACACTGTTGATAACTGCGGCTACATGCATAAAAAGTACCAAGAAATTCAAAATTATAATTTACTTTTAGTTTACGAGATAAAACTTTCCCCAATGTTACCAGTAATTGTAGCTCGTGTCATGAAAATTCAAGTCTCCCTCTCATCGTTTCGCCTCTCTCCCTGAAGCGTTGCCGTGGGAGACGCCAGAAGTGTGCAGGATCTGCGGTCGCTTCCGATGACATACGAGGGTCTATGTTATTGCCTTCCGCTTACGGAGTTAGGAGAGGTGTCACAGCAGGAGCGGATCCAGCCGATTATTTTTCGGGAGGTGGGGGTATATTTTTGTATACATATATTTTTGTAAATAATAAATGAATTTGTTATTATATTGTGTATTATTTAGAGACTCACCAGATGAACCCTTTAAAGCAGGTAAACGTCGTTTTGAGATCAAAAATCGAGTTGTAGGATAAAAGAGCTCGTGCTTCGCTCATGTTTTCGGTATTTGACAACGGAAGATCTTAGAGCAAGGTTGTGTGATAACAGAAGACCTTAGAAGTAAAATATATGTAAAATAAGATGTGAGGAGATGGAATAATGCTGATATTTACACAATTAGTTCCTTTAAAAAAAAAAAAGTTCCAAATCGGAATCGATATTTTGAGTAATGCCTCAAACAATTTTAAGATGGTATTCGAAGGAAGACAGAAATATGTGAAAAAGATAGTTATGTACTACTATTACAGACCGTTTACCTCGGTCTGCAATAGTAGTATAAAATCTCTAGTTTGATATCCGTGGAAAAATAGATTGAGATGCAAAGTGACGAACGCATAAACCGAGTGTGTGGCTTGCGTGTCCCGTAAGTCTGGCCTCCTCCGTCGGGGCTGGCTGCACGCCGCCGGGCCTAGCCGCACCGCCGCGCTGACAGAGGGCCCACAACAACCGGGTGGGTGACGCAACGGCGCAGATGGGGGGCGAGGTGTTTTCGTAAACTTCACTTTACGACGCTCCTATTCGATCGATTTGCATAATTGTCACGGCTTTGGATTCAGGAAGCATGTCGCCATCGCGCTATAAGCCCACATTTTTTAATTTGTTCTCGGAAGTTTGAGAACTAATTTCAAATTCGCGTTTTTGCTAGATTTTTGGGAAAAGGTCATCGTAGCTAAAATTATATTTTAAAAAGGCGTCAAATGCCGTTTACAGATCGAAAATCGGACCATTGGTTCAGACGTTATTGGTAAAGTAAATTTTACTTATTTTGGTGCTGCCACGTGGTAGCCATGAATTGTACTAGTGTCGGGACATTTAGCCTTAAGGGGGCTGTCTATCTCAAAATGATAAAAAACCGTACAATTTCATGTTTTTCAATTTTTATTGCGTCGTGTGTTGTGATTAATTGACTTTTAAATGCTTCTAATTATTTCTTTCTGTTTCTTAGTTTTTGAGATTTTTTAAGCGAATGTCTACTGTCAAGCCTTTAGCGAATGCATTTCAGATGAATTTTTCCGAATGGGGAGTTTTAAGCACATTCATGCTTGTCAAACATCATAAATCAAAAACTATAAAAGATAATACTATACTTCTTTGTGCAGCATGTAACCAATGATTTGTTCTTGTGAATGAACTACAATAGTTATTGTGCCCCTAAAAGTTTCAGTTTTATGAACTGAAATGTCCAGAATAAATTTATAAAAAAATATTGTTTCTGAAATAATCAAATCCTGTCTCTTTAGTTTTCACGATATCTTTACAATTCTAGTTCATTCACAAGAATAAGCAGTTGTGATTAACTTAAAAAATAATTATCAAAACATCAATTTGTTGAAGAGTTATGCTGTTTGAAGTAAAAAAAAACTGCATATTGGCCAATCATTTATAAACAAATACATTTAAAAAAATTATTTGATCTCTAAAAGCATAAAGAAATAAAATGTTCGAGGGAAAAACAACACAAAATTGTTGATTTTTTGAACAGGTAGAGAGCTCCTTAAAAGCTGCTAATCGCAAAGAAAATCCCTCATTTTGGACATCAAAATTTGCCTTCTTAATTTCACCGTTGTTTAAGGACGGTTTATCTCTTTTTACATTCTTGCTTTACTTTGTGAGAAGAGGGAGTAGTGTTATCATGCGCTGGAAAACGATTATTGGGCAGAAAAACTATTTATTTCTGGGACCTGGTTACGAAAAAGTGGACAAAACACACAGACACACACACACACACACTATATATATATACACACATTTATACATACATACACACATACATACGTCTGTCTAGCGCCTGAACCGTTCAGAAAATTTTCTCCAAAATTGATATTCCTCGATAGATTTGAAGGAACTCGAGGCCCTCTGACTTTGAAACAGATATTTTGATTTTTGAGGGTACTTAGCGTGTAGGAAAAAAAAATTGGCAAGCTTTTCTCAAAAAGGTTTCGAATATTTTGATTAATCTTTGTGCTCGGGTAGCCTAAAGGACTCAGGAATGCAGGTTCAATATTCGTTGAAATCCTTGCTTTTCGTAAATTGCAAAAGTTCAATTTTTCCTCTCTTTCTACAACAAAATATTGAAGTACATAATTTTTTCTTAAAAAAATGGTTGTTGAAAGACAGATATTGGTATAAGGTCACGTACAATTTTTCGAAAATATGAGTCGTTTTCGCGTAATTTTGCGTGAAATATAGCCAATTAAAAATAATTGAACAAATCTTTTCTCAAATATGTCTCCAAATTTTTGTCTTTAAATTTTACCCTCTAATGTATCAAAGGACGGTAAAAAATGCTTCTAGTGTAGTCTCATTTCAGATTAATTCTGTGGAATTTCTAAAATTGCAAACAACAATAGAAAGTTAACATTCCAAAACTGCAATATTAAATATTTACATTTTTATCTTAAAGAAAATATGTTCTAAAAATCAGCTCTTTAGAAACAGTTCTGTAAAATGTTTTGAAAGAACAGTATGTTTTGCGTGGTTTCTGCTTGAATTAATGCAATTTACAAAAACCATTTCGAAAAACTGCTCGATTTTTTATCACAGATATATGGGATATATATTAGAAGAATGGCGAAGGTATAATTATTGTTGAGCTCTCTTAATTTTCAAAATATGTAAACGTAAAAATAATGAGAGGAAGTGTGAACTGTTACACCCGCAGTTTATGTATAAATTCTAAATACACTAACAAATACCAAAATGAACAATTCTTGGACCGGCATAGGTAACTCAGGAGGTCCTAGGGTTCGAGTCTCGACGCTGCACCGTGGTGCCAGGATATGAGACGTTAGCTAGATAGCTGACCGAGTTCAGTCGCTGTTGAGAGGAGACTTTTAACGGCCGGCTGTTCTCATCGATAGTTTTCCATGGTTTTCCCGGCCAACACTAGGCGAATGCCGGAGCAGTATCCTAAAAAACAGGCGACTGACCTCGCGCGATCTCCCCTTCTTCCTTATCGTATCATCACTCCTTATATACACACACTTACATTTATTTACACACACTTCCACTTACAAGCACTACACTGCCACACATGTCGGAAGCTTAGAGCTTGTCCCGGCAGGGTTGGTGCCCGCTGGTTGGAGAAAAACCCGCCAGCCGAAGAGTAGGTCGGCGCCGGATCTCACCATCCAGCGGGAGATGCACGTCACTGCATATCGTAATAAAAGATGTCCTATATTTAGGCATTAATTACCATATCAGTTGACGCGCCTGGGAACGCGAAATAATTAATCACAATTTTGTTCAAATTGTTCAAAGCTTGTTAATGTATTCTCAAACACTCATTCACTAAGAAGGAATGAAACGACTACAAAGGTAATCAAACGCAGACCCATTTAACCGTAAACCGTTCAATTTAGCAGAATCTCAGTATGCTATTACAAAAACTAATCCACATAGAAATTCTAAAATATGTTGAATTCACCAATCAATTCTCAGCGTGAGATGATTATCCTCACAACTTTTATAAAAACCACGTAAGATTGGACCGGCGCCGCACACGATCGCTGACAGAGAATGGACGAATTGACATTTTGTCAATTTGTTGGATGACAGCAATTCCGCAGTGTTATCACTTCTTTCTAGTATTAAACGTTTCCAAACATCCCCGCCAGGACAGGAAATTTCAAAGCGCCAGTTTCCCCTACATACGTCAAGCAGTATTTAATCAAGACATTGAATAAAAATTAACATTTTCCGTAAGAAGTACAGAATTATTTTTCAAAAAACATTTAGATGCTTTCTGGAAAAAAATCTTGCTTCTCTAAAATGCGCCAATGCTGCAGAAGTGGTAAATCTGATTTTTTAAATGAATTATTTGTTTTTATAATGACAGCGTCGGTTAACCGATATTCGGACAAACACGAGTCTACTGTAGAAATATATGATTGTCAAAAAGTGAATAAAAATGCATCAATAGTAGTGAAATTGAAATCACTGTTTATATTTCACGTCGCTACTAATATCCTAATTTTAGTTTCCGTCGCGGCATATATTCAGTATGAAAATATTACAAATATCCTTCTAAAGAAGAAAATTGAAATACGATTTCTAACGTCATTCTCAATCGAAATGTCATGAGATATTTACATTTTTTGTTTAAATACTTACTGGGATGTCTCAATAATATTGTATAAACTTTTATAAAATGATTTTTGTACGTTGAAAAGTAAAAGAAAACTTACTTTATCCAGGCACGCCAGTAAATACTTACTGGGATGTCTCAATAACATTGTATAAACTTTTATAAAATGATTTTTGTACGTTGAAAAGTAAAACAAAACTTACTTTATCCAGGCAAGAAAAACACATGATTTGTTATAAGTATTCACTACTTTGTTATTTATTCTCGAATTTATTATTATTATTATTATTATTATTATTATTATTATTATTATTATTATTATTATTGATATGAGCAGAGCCTAGTAGCGCGGTCGTTTGCGCTTGATATCCTAGACTCGAATGAAGAGTTCAGGTGCGTGAGTGTTTCGTCAGTTCTCTGGGCGTGCCCCAATTACTACTGAAAAAACTACGACGGCTTCCACAGGCTTTTCAGCTCTATCTGGAGGCATGATACAGATCGAAATCACGATTATTGTTATTTTTTCGATTTTCTTTTGGTCCATTCTGAAATCTGAGATGGCCATGTCCACTCTCCAAACAAGATTCTCTACAATAGCGGAAAGATCTAACGTTTTAAGATACAACCGATTGCTTGTCTGGATCTCGAAATGTTAGAGAAGTTTCATATTGTTGTTTTTCACTACCGAGCCTGCCTTGTTATTGATCTGTTGTAGACAAGCCACATTTTCTGCGTGGATTTGAGTGTTGTCAGGTGACGTCTTGGTCATGGCGTTGTTTGTAATTTGTTTGCATGTTATTGCTGCATGCACTGATTAGGTGATTAACTTTTGCCTTCTAGTTTCAACAGCTTGCACTTGCCATTCTCTGCAGTTATCTATTCGGACTCGAATGCCGTTAGCCATTAGGACTTGTTCTAATACTGCGATTTATGCGTCTGCCCCTGGCAGGAATCATCTGTTAACGCTTTTATCCAATCGGGAGCTTGAACGTCACCATAGTGATGTCACTGTGGCCTAGAGGGCCAGACCATCGGTCCCTTTCTTAATGGAGCCCTCCCACAGTTAACTCCAAGTATTGTTATTATTATTATTATTATTATTATTATTATTATTATTATTAGCATTATTGCTAATATGCCATTTTTATTAACAATTACCAAAATGAAATAATGGTGAAATGCCTTTTTATGTTGGTTATTAATACAAGTTACAATGAATATGTTATCTTCAACAAGAGCAAGTCCATCACGTTTGGTAGGGGTCGAAGTTACAATGAATCTGCGTACAAACTGAACAATAATGTTATACATCGAGTCACGTCTTGCAAATACTTAGGAATACAGCTAGACAGTAAATTGAGCTGCGAAAATCAAGTCAATTTCGTTGTAGGGAAAGCCTGGAAATCATTACATTTTGTTATGCGTATACTGAAAAAGAGTACAGTGAGAGCCAAAGAACTAGCATATATGTCATTAGTGCGACTTATATTAGAATATGGCGCGGAATCTTCAGAGCTTCAAAATTTATTTTCAGGGGTACCAAGAATAAAGGGGTATGGGAGTCACTCGAAAAGAGGAGATTAAAGTCACGTCTCTATGCAATGTATAAAGCGTACACAGGCCTTCAAGCGTGGAAAGAAATTCAAAGTCGATTAGTGAAACCTACATATTTCGGCAGAGCGGATCACATGCACAAAATTCAGACAAGAATTCACAAAACCGACGTTGCGAAATATTCATTCGCGAATCGCACTATTAGGGACTGGAACGGTTTGCCTGTGACAATTTTCGATCCCTTTCCTCAAAGCCTGAGCAAATTTAAAAATAAATTAGTTTCTTGAATGTAGATATGTGTGTTATAAATATATGTAATAAAACTCAGTGTAATTAACTAAATCTTCTATGTAATTATTATTATTGTTATTATTAATGTTATTATTATTGGCGTATAGGCCATTACTGACACCGCTACACGATTAACGTGTGTAATTCTTCCAGGATCAGCTTTTCAGCTGTAATCCTTGGATTACGGCAAGGTTGTTACGCCTTGAAGTGTGAATTATGAGATGATAGGTTGATGATAGGTGAAGGAACAATCATGGATTAGGAGGTGACAGGATATTGTTGAAAGGTGATCGTGGACTTTTTGAACCATCCCAGCATTCTCCTTATGACCGAGGGAAACCACGAAAACCCCGGTCAGGATGGCCGGCCCGGGAATCGAACCTGGACCTCCCGATTACGAAGTCAGCGCGCTACGCACTGAGCCACTTCGCTCGGTATTATTATTATTATTATTATTATTATTATTATTATTATTATTATTATTATTATTATTATTATTATTATTATTATTATTATTATTATTATTAGCGTATTTTCCCAATAATGGAAAACGTTAAGCAAAAATTGACTCGTTTTTGTGGAGTTCTAATTAGTTTTTGTGGAGTTCTTCTTAATTTTCCAATATTCTTTCATTCTGTTGGAGAATGCCAGTTTTCTTTCTTCAGACCATTTCGGTCTGTAGGGTTTTGATTTTGATTCTGGTTTGACTTCCCATTTGTTCACTTTGTTACGGAAGGTGTTTTTGTCTGAAGTGTCAGTTATGTCGGCGTGTCGCATGTCTTTTTTTGTTTCTTTCATCCATGGTGTTGTACTTTTAAGTGAGGATATATAGTTTAGTATTCTTTTAGTTAGTCGAGTATTTGGTAGCCTGTCTATGTGTCCGAAGAATTTCATTCGTCTTTTCCTGATGTCGACTTCTATGTTCGAGTACTTTTCAGTTGTCTCAATAGATTGTAATCTGTATCCATCGGGAGTGAGTCTCGCACCGAGTATTTTTCTAATGATTTTTCTTTCTTCTTTTTTGATTTCTTCCAGTTCATATTTCTTGCTGAGCGTGAGTGTTTCGCTAGCGTAAAGAGCTGCCGGTTTGATGACAGTATTATAATGTCGAATTTTGGTTTTCTTAGACATGCATTTTTTGTTGTACAGGTTTTGGATTAGTCCGAATGCTTTCTTGATTTTCTGGAGGCGGGTTTGTTGTGAAATTCTTTCGGATCCGGTTGGTTCGATGAACTCACCCAGGTATTTGAAATGTGGTACTATTTTGACCGTTCCATTCCTTGTGTGCATGTTGTCACCTTTGTGGGATAGGACTTGAGTTTTCTCGAAAGAGATCTGTAATCCTACCCTTTCTGCACATTCTTTGAGTGTTTCTAATTGTTTGATAGCAGTCTCTTGGTTTTCAGACAGTATCGCTATATCGTCGGCAAAGGCAAGGTATGGTATGCAGAGGTTATTTTTGGGTATGCCGAGAGTGATAGGTTTCCAAGCATCTTGTCTTTGAAGTTATTTTTCCCATTCTTCCATTACTTTGTCCAAGACTAGGTTGAACAGGAGAGGAGAGAGGCCATCTCCTTGTCTCACGCCTGTCCGAATTTCGAAAGGTTCTGAGATTTCTCCCATGAATTTCACTTTAGAATTTGTTTTTGTAAGTGTTTGCTCGATAAGTTTCCGTGTTTTGTGGTCTAGTCCTCTTTCTTCTAGGATCTGGAATAGTGATGGTCGATCGATAGAGTCATAGGCCTTTTTGAAGTCGACAAATGTACATGTTACTGGTTTGTTTCGAATTGCTCGCATTTTGATTAATGTTTTTAGGTTGAAGATTTGTTCGGGACAGGATCGGTTTGGTCTGAATCCTGCTTGAAAATCTGATAATTTTGGTTCGAGTTGTTCTTGTGTTCGTTTCAGAAGACAGGCCGAGAGAATTTTGTAAATAACTGGAAGGAGGGAAATCCCTCTGTAATTGTTTACATCTGACTTTTCTCCCTTTTTATGTAGTGGGTGAATGAGTGCGGTTTTCCAATCGTCAGGGATTTGTTCTGTTTGCCAGATTTCTTGGACGATCTGTGTGATTTCTTTGAGTGAGTTGGGTCCAAGGTTTTTGAGCAATTCTGCTGTAATTCCATCTTCACCTGATGCCTTGTTGTTTTTGAGTCTTTTGATGTGGGAGTGGATTTCGTCTTGACTTGGTGGTGACGAGTCTTCATTTGTGTGGTCAGGTTGTTTCTTTGGGAATCTCCTCGTAGGTTCCGGACAATTCAAAAGTTGTGAGAAGTATTTAACCAACTCTTGGCAATTTTCCTTGTTCGTTAATGCCAATTTTCCATCTTGCTTTCTGAAACATAAGTTGTGTGGTGTGTATCCCTTCATTTGGTTTGCGAATACCTTGTAGAAGTCGTGCGTGTTATTGTTTCGAAAGTTATCTTCGATCGACGTCAGTTGGTCATTGATGTATATCCGTTTGATTGGTCTTAAAGTTTTGGATGTCTCTTTTCGTACTTCGAGGAAGATCTTGTGGGTTTTTTCAGATTTGTTACTGTTATAATTTTGGAAAGCGTTTTTTCTGTTATTGAGGGCAACATCGCATTCTTTATTCCACCAGGGATGTTTCGGTCTTTTGGTGAGGGGAATCAAGGATTTGGCAGTCTCTATGATTTTGTCCTTGAAATTTTTCCAGTTTTTTGCGGGTTGTTCTTCCCATTTTTCAGCAATTTTGGAGTCTTGGATTTTGTGTTATGTGCAGTGACATTGTGGAACTGAGAGAAACGAGTGTGTAAGAAAGACATTGCAGCTCGCTGTATCGCAGTGCGGTGAAGTGAAGTGTGGTGAAGTGGAGTTCTATGGAAGATTGCACGGTGAAATGTTCACGTGAATTTGTAAAGTTTGTAGATTTTGTAAATAATTGTAAAGGTTGTCATTGCCAACAAAAGTATTTAATGTAATAGCAGCTTTCGATGGCTTAGCCATCATCATCAGTTGTCTGATACAAGTAGAAAAACAAAACATTAGAACGTGAATACAGCAAGATTATGATAAAGGTTACAAATAATTTACAAATTTTTTGGAAAAATAAATTTAACATTCAAGAAACAGGAAGAGAAAAGTGGGGGGGGGGTTAAGTCATTAATACTAAAGAAAAGCGAATGAAGTAGAAATAGGAAACGTAAAATTTTTTTAAACAGAGAAACATAGAAATGTAAGTTGAGCCACTTCTTACCTGCTGGATGGAAGCCACGAAACGACTACGCGGTTTCGGGCGAGCAAAGGGGCTTAAGTACCCGGCCGTGGGGTGGAGGGCAATGGCCTGGGTGCGGTGCGCTGTGCCGCCTGGGCGGGGTGCGGTGTGGGAGTGGCGTCTAATAGTAATTTTAGTAAAGGGGAGGGACTATGGTTGATGTTTTCATTCAATATGTTATTATTTAAATGAATGTGTAGGTTTTCTAAAGTTAATCTGGTGTGGTAGTGGTTTTCTATTTCTAGTATATGAATGTCTGTGTGTGGATTGAATGTATGGCCTGTCTGGAGTAAATGATTGGCAAAGTGAGATTTACCGGTGTTGTGTTTCCAAGCATGAATGTGTTCCTTGATTCTGGTGTTGAAAGTTCTGCCTGTTTGACCAATATATTTGGCTACGCAGTCGTGGCAATTTAGAGAATAGACGCCGCTTTTTTCTAAAAGATCTGTGTGTTTTTTGGGGGACAGCATTTTTTTGAGGGAATTCTGTGATTTGAATGAAACTTTGATACCTGCTTTATGAATATTGTGTGCGACTTTTTCTGAAAGGGGTCCAAAATAAGGTAGGCAAGTGTACTTGTCCAGTGTTTTTGTTATAGGAGAAAGTGTAGTGTACATTTTTTGTTTTTGTTTGACTATTTTGCGGCGTAGTATGTTGTTAATGAGTTCTGTGCTGTAACCGTTAGACATAGCAATGTGTTGTATGGTGTGTAGTTCTTCCAGAAAATGAGATTTTGTCAGGGGGAGGCTTAGTAACCTGTGTATCATGTAGTGGAAGGCAGAATGTTTATGTTGAATAGGATGTTGTGAAGAGTTGTGGATGACAGTGTCTGTGTATGTCGATTTTCTGAAAATGTTGAAAGTATGTTTGTTTTCCGATATGTTTATATTCAGGTCTAGGAAATTGATAGATTTGTCTTCTTTCTGTAGTTCTGTGGTGAATTGAATGTTAGGATGTGTGTTGTTGAGAAAGTCAGTAAACAGGTCAATTTGTCTAGTCGTACCGGTCCAGAGAACAAGGATGTCGTCTACGTAACGGTGCCAATAAGTAATGTTTTTGAGAAGGGGATGATTTGAAAGGAAGATGGTCTGTTCGAAAGCGTCCATAAATATATCAGCAAGGAGAGGAGAGAGAGGTGAGCCCATAGGAATTCCTGAAGTTTGTACTATTAGACGCCACTCCCACACCGCACCCCGCCCAGGCGGCACAGCGCACCGCACCCAGGCCATTGCCCTCCACCCCACGGCCGGGTACTTAAGCCCCTTTGCTCGCCCGAAACCGCGTAGTCGTTTCGTGGCTTCCATCCAGCAGGTAAGAAGTGGCTCAACTTACATTTCTATGTTTCTCTGTTTAAAAAAATTTTACGTTTCCTATTTCTACTTCATTCGCTTTTCTTTAGTATTAATGACTTAACCCCCCCCCCCCCACTTTTCTCTTCCTGTTTCTTGAATGTTAAATTTATTTTTCCAAAAAATTTGTAAATTATTTGTAACCTTTATCATAATCTTGCTGTATTCACGTTCTAATGTTTTGTTTTTCTACTTGTATCAGACAACTGATGATGATGGCTAAGCCATCGAAAGCTGCTATTACATTAAATACTTTTGTTGGCAATGACAACCTTTACAATTATTTCATAAAAGATGCCAACGATAACGCACCACAACACCTATAGATTTTGTAAAGTTGTTAAGTTCTGTAATGTTAAGTTAGTGTATTCTGCCACCAAGTTCTCACAATTAATTGCAGAATTATTAATAAATCTAATCTAAAACTGTGTGTGCAGAAATAAAATGTATGGAAATGAAGAAGCATAGAATTCATTTACTTTATTTCTGTGCTAGCACATTTACTTTTGCTGAATCATTTTTGTGTGTAAAAAAGTGTGCTTTTTTTAAAGGGGCGAATAGGGTATGAGTGAGTGTAGTTGAAAGTATGCAAATACTGACAAGGCAGAAACAATTTTAGTTACAATTTAGAGGGTACTCAAAATATTGTATTGAAAATTGTAGGGTTACACCGTTATCTTGAATATAACGTGTATAACCTTGAATATTACTTGCCGAATATAATTTGTTACGAAGAATGAAAAACTAGACTTGTTGATCCCAAGGTTTGACATGAAAATAAAATTACGATAATCCTTTAAGCGTGAAGGTTTAAAATGAATTATTCACGATGGTGAACACAGGAAAAGATTTTACAAAATATTTAAAAATATCTCGCATATTTTATGAGTTAACGAGAGAAATATTATGCGGTACAGTAGCCACGTTCTCCTCTGTTATACAAAGAGCCGTTATGACGCAGACCTGAACAGCCACCGCAATTAGTTGACATTTTAAAACTCCACGCAGAGCGCACGGCAACGCCAATTCATTACTATCTGTTCAGAGCTCGCAACTTCATATTGATTTTAAGATCGCATCTCTAAAACACAAAGAGTGCGAATAGGCCCCGATAATATTGCTGCCATATGTGTGAGTTGCAAAATAAAACCCATGTCCAATTATCATTGCTAATGTAAATAAAGCAGTGGAATTAATTAAATGTGAAGCTGGGCTGAATGAGCTGTGCATTTGCTCACAGCGCGCTACCCGCCTCATCCCTACCCAACCCCCAAGCCTCCCTCCCCCACACCTCCCTCCCCCATCAACTCTCTCCGCTTTCTCTCCTCTCCTCTCCCACGCGCCGAGCTCCCACTGAAGCTGGTAACTGGTGAGATTACGTAACAATGCAGCGGCCAGATCAATACAAACATGCAGCCGCGCGGCGTTACAATAACACCAGTGGCCGGGTTCCATTTGAACGACCGGCGGAAGCTCATTTTTGTTACGCTACGTGCGTCTCCCTCTTATTTGGGTAACCTTTTTGTAACTTTTGAAATTTTTGTAATTTTGTTTTTCTTTTTCTAACTCTTCTGATTTTTTTTTGTAATTTGCGTCTTTTTTCAACTTTTCTGTAACTTTTTTGTAATTTTATGTTTTTCCTTTTGTAACCTTTCTGAAACTTTTTGTAATTTTGTCTTTCTTCTTGTAACCTCTCGGTAACATTTTTGGTTTTTGTCTTTTTTTGTAATAGTTCTGTACTTTTTTTTTATTTTATGATTGTAAAGAAAGTTGAGAATTCTTATGTTGTGACACATCTTTTACATTTGTGTTGAATTTTAAATATTTAAAATTCAACACAAGTGTAAATGTTGTGTCACAACATAAGTATTGTCTGCATCTATGGCCTTAACCTTTCTATAATACTTAAACAGGTATTAAACTAACTTGTTTCCTCTCTACCATTTCTCGCCTCCTCTTTCAGCGTTTTTCTTTCTCTTTCCGTTTCTTTCTTCTCGAGGTTCTCCTCTCTCATCATATCTTTCCTCTTATATTTTTCTGGCACAACTTTTCCTCCTTCAGCTCTTATTCTGTGGCTGTACCTAAGGTCAACTAGCATGGTCCATGATTTCGTACCTTGCGAGAATTATTGAAGGTACTACAGTACTGGTAATGTACCTAATGACTGGAAAAAGGCTACAGTGGTTCATGTTTACAAAGGTGTGGTTCATTAATGTCTAATTAAAAACCTACTAGAGCATGCTTTTTTCACGCATAATGAATGAAAATCAGATAACTGTCTATTTAGGCCTGTGACACGAGTATTGCGTTGACACGCGTTAAGTTACGCGCTTCGGAGATTAACACTGCATCCTATGCGAAACGGCACAAGAGCGCTCTTGGCCGTTAGGCATAAGATAGTCTGTTCCGCGTCAGTGCAGTGCTCGTGTGACACAGGCCTTACTGGAGAGTTCTGGTAAGTATTACACACCGGGATGTATTAGTACGACTTGTAATAATTACAAAAACAGTTTCTGACAGTGAATCTGTTACTGAAGATGGTAGCGATGATGAATTGATTAGTGAGGATTTGAAGATGAATCATAAAAAAGTGGAAAATGTACAAATGTAAAAGAGTTTTCATTATATTACCAATTTATTGTTATCATTGCATTACTTACCATTAAAAATACTTCAAAACGTAGTCTTCCTATTAATAACATATGTGAATTATCAAAGCAAAAAAGTATCTTATTACCTAAACAACATCATCGTTAATTTGACTAATTTAACTCGGTAATCTTTGAGAAACATTGATGTTGAAAATTTGATTGTCTCTTGGAGTACTTTTTCTATTACGCTATTAAATACGAAGTAGTAATATTAAATTTAAAAAATGAAAAAAAAAATTATACTTTCAAAATGACTAGAAAAAGATACGTTCATAAGAAGATAACAAAGACAAAAACCTACAAATGTGATGTGATAAACAATTATAATAAAAGTTAATATAATTTTATATTTCAGGTTTAACTTTGAATGCAAATATCTTAGCAAATGAAAAATGTCAGCCTCATTTTCCACTGAGCACCATAATTGTTACTGAATCTATTTTTTAGAATTAAACATATAGTGACGTTCATTACGTTAGCAGGACCCTTTTAGCAGAAACAAGTATAACTATATGAAAAATTAAAGGGTAATTATACACTAATTAAGTGCCCTATTTGCGAATTTAAGACTTTGCAACTTTGTTTAAACCACGGATCTTGCTCACTATAGATATATAATTTATTTTTTTCTTTCTGTCTTACTTGATTTTGTAATGTCCCTCTCAATCTCTACATCCTTTCATACATATGATATCATTTTGAGATCAAAAGGATTTATCAAGGTGCGTTCCGTTGTGACTTGTATGCTTTAGCTTATAATTCTTCTGTTAAAATCTGACCCTGAAATCTGTCCATTGTTTCAAGTATTATATTAATTATTAGTTTTTGACTTTCAGCCTGACGATGTAAATAATTAATTTTCGAAACGTTGCTGTTATGTATCATATGTAACATTAATATAATGCAGTTATAGTTTCTGTCTTTACATTATGGGCCAAATACAGTCTGACTAATAATGTCTATCTTTTCGATACTCTTGTGTAGAGGTTTCTGAGCTTTTACGAGTTCTAGTGTTGGAAAAATATGACTGCCAGCGAGTGTGCGTTCCAGTCTTACAAGTAGTTGAGTGGACATCTGTCTGGTAAAGTTCTGGCATTGAGTTCGCGATAATCGCCACAAGGATAATCGCCGCAATCCAGATTTCTTCTAAACCACGTGGGGTAGCCGGGGGGGGAATTTTAGCGACGATTCGGTTGTTGCAGTATGGCAGAAAATGTTCTGGCGTGTCTTGTAGCTTAGATGGAGCAAGACGTCTGTTCTGCAGAAAAATGGAGAACTTTTGGGGGGAAATGGAGAAATAAAACTTTCGGTGGTAAGCTTGAGTTAGCTTATAGTTCCTTATAGCATTTAAACTTCAAAATTGTTCTGAAGAATGCGATTGATGTCATTACTGTGGGCCGTTAGAGTTTTAATACTGATTTGATGAGTACGTAAACGCGTACACAAATTTGATGTGCAATTCGCATAGGGAACTAAGTGATAACAGACTAGAAAATTTGTCAGTTATGACGAATCGTCAAGAAAATTGTGACATAGACTAATATTGACTGCTTGCAATTTGACGTTTGTTGCGTTTAGAGTCCGAGCTACGCATGACTCTGGAATACACGATAAATAAGATCCTATGTCACTTCCGAAGTATTTTTTGGATCTGTTCTCGTGAGCACAAATACGGTGACTATTCGTCAATTACTTTCCATTTCCATTAATTGTTTAATTGGTGTTAAAATTTCCTTGAGTGTACACTATGGGGGCTTTTGCTCCGTATTTACCATGACAGTAATACAGGGCTATTCAAAATGATTGTCGTGGTTTCGTGATTTATTTGACAATAGAAGTAAATACGATTATTATACTTGCTGCTGTTGATTGACAAACTCTGGAAGTTTCGTTATGAAACGACTGTAGTCACCTCAGTTAGTGTCAGATGGCAGGTTCAGCAGTTTTTTAGAAAATGGCGGTGAGCGGCAAGTAGAAAGCATTTTGTAGTCTTGAGTCTCATCAACATCAATCTATTACCACAGTCCAGCACCATTTTCGAAGTACGGAAAGGACCCTCCTTTTGACAACTGTATTTGCAGATAGTACGCTTAATTTGTGTATACGGGCTGGGTGTGTATAGGGCGAAGCAGTGGACTTGTCGCTGCGTCAGAAGGGATTGGATCAGGGAAATTTATCTCCGTAGTCCACGACAATGGACTACAAGAGGCAGCAGGGAACGGATTATAGAATGTATGTTACCTCAGTTGAAAGACGACAGGGACGATTTCCTACCGCAGGATGGCTCACCACCTCATTCCCACAGGCACGTAATAGCGTTTCTAAACGAGCAACTTCTACAGCGATGGATCGGACGCTGGACGGAGCGTGATCAGATGCTCTTGCCCTGCCCTCCACATTCACCAGACCTCACGCCGTGTGATTTTTTCCTCTGGGGATATGTTAAAGATGAGTCTTTATCCCTCCTCTGCCGACGAATATTCTGGGACTGAAGCAACGCATCAGAGTCAGCTTCTTAAGCATCAGTGCTGAGATGTTGGAGCGTTTTTGGGAAGAAACGGACTATCGGGAGGATGTGTGTCGAGTGATTAAGGGTGGCCATATTGAGAATTTGTAATGTAGCTAAAAAACTTTATGAATTCCAGTTCACAATAAAATAATGTTCATAGTTCTATGCCAATCTGTGTATTATGATTTCTTGTAACCCCTACAATCATTTTGAATAACCCTGTACATCACTCCAGAAGAAGCGTTTTGGCTGTGAACATAGACGGCTGATTTTGAAGTGCCTGTAATTTTCATGAAATTTGAACTTTCCCTTCCAGAAATATCGACAAATCGTCCCTTTTTGTTTCGGATCGTTTGTGTGAAGAGAATAAAGAAATTAGTCTTTTCACTCGTGTCGGTAGATTTGTTACCAAATAATGTGTTATGATCCCTATGATTTTATCGGGCATTTTTGCTGTTTGGCTTGTCGATATAATCTGTTGAGGGAATTCTCTTTTTGTGCACTAAAGTCATTTACATTCCATTGGAGAATGGTATATGCCATTTCAAGAGCAGAATTTGAAAAGAGTATTAGATTGAATCTTCATTGCTGATTTCACTGGAGTTTGCAAGTTCTCTGATTTTGTCAATTTTCTTTAATTTCCTTTTTAAATTTCTGAAACGTCTTTAGATGCTTTTATCCGTTAGGAGGAGGTAAGTATCTTCTAACATTAGTATGTGGAGTACATTAGTATATGTGGAGTGAATTCATGAACGGTTTCCTCAATACTTATACATTTTTTTGTTTTTTCAAAACGACTCTTTAATTTTAATCAATTCAAAACATATTTGTTACTTGATTGATATAATATTCCTTTAAATGGGGCAAGTTGATTTTCTAGTCTAAGAGATTCCTCTGCAACAGAAATTTCACGTTTTTGATTTTTTTATTGTTTTTTAAATTTGTTTTAGTCAATGTGGAGTCATTAGATTGATTGGCTTTATAATCCATTGTCTCTGGTGTAATCGGTTGTATGTTATTATTATCTGAGACTCTTTCTTTAAGATGGGTTAGATTTTCTTCACATACAACTGAGTTTAACATATAACGTTATATATATATATATATATATATATATATATATATATATATATATATATATATCACAGAGATATTACTCTGTAAGTTCGGTAATAAAATATATACTATGATACGTTTAATAATAAGGAAGACTAAATTATCACTGTGCCTCTCCGAGACCTAAGAAAAAAATGATGATAGTTTTCAGAAAAATCTTTAGAGTATTATACTTAGATAGTAGGTGGTAGGGGTAGGCGTATCGAAAAGTAATATAAAAATATGTTCTGTGGGAATTAACTTGAAATGTAACGTATTGAAGCATGGACATGAATATGCAAAGTTAATAGTAGTTAGGAGAAATTGTTACTGCTTATTTCACACCCATACCAAACATTCATTTATGTAATATTTGTAGCTTCTTACTCCATTATACAAATAAATATTGGTTTTTCATTATAGATTTGTTTATCTGTCTGATAACAGGAACATCAAATAGCGTTTAACAATATATTAGGTATGCACCAATCAGAGTGGGGTATCTCCAAAAATCTTCGAATTTTCTTACTGCTTCGTCTTACCACCTCGTCATTGCTGCCCAGCCCACTACTGAACGATAAAATGTGATAATCAATCATAGGAGGCAGTGCCTACTGAAAACATGAATAAACTTTCATCAAAATTAATATTTGACACTTTTGAAACGCTACTGAAGGTAATTTCATTCGTGGAATACTCTTAGTAAGAATACCTATCGAGTCTTGACAATTTCCAAGTAAATTCCTTCGTTTCCATGCAACTCTTGAATTAAACGCCAATTTACACACGATATTACCCACAATAAGACATCAATTAGACCTTCCAGTTTGGCATAGTATTTGTTCATCATTATCCAATATCAATTTCTCTCGATTATGTCTCATAATTGTGCGATGGGATTCATGCCGGGCGATCTCGCTGGCCAAATCATTCGTTTGAATTATCTACAATGTTTTCAAACCAATCGTGAACATTTGTGGCCCGGCGACATGGTGCATGGTTATCCATGGAAAGTCCATCGTTGTTTGGGGACAAGAAGTCCATGGGCTGCAAATGGTTTCCATATAGCTGAACACAACCATTTCCAGTCAATAATAGATTCAGTTGGACCAGAGGGTCTAGTTCTTTCCATGTAAAACAGCACACGCCATTATGGAACCGCCACCAATTTGCACAGTGCCTTGTTGACATCTTGGGTCAATGGCTCCGTGGGGTCTGTGTCACACTCGAACCCTACCATCAGTTCTTACCGACTGAAATCGGGACTTATCTGACCAAGGGTGTAATTGATATAGTCACGAGCCCAGGGGAGGCGATACAGGCAATGTCGTGCTCTTAGCAAAGGCACTCGAGTCAGTCTTCTGCTGCCATAGCCCATTAAAGTCAAATTTTTCTGCACTACTCTAACGGATACGTTAGCCGTAAGTCCCACATTGCTTTCTGCGGTTATTTCACGCAGTGTTGCTTGTCTATTAGCACCAGCAATTCTGTGCAAACGCTGCTTCTCTCGTTCATTAAGTGAAAGCCGTCGGCCACTGCGTTGCCTGTGGTTATTTTATTTATTTATTCGTTCGATTTGCCAGAAGCTTACACGAATCATACACAGTCACTTCATGCAAGAAATAAAACATAACAATAAAATAATATAGTAATATAGTACTACAAACACACTTTTAGGTCTCTCAGCCATTCGGCTCCCGCGTCGCTTAAGTTATGAAGTGATTCAAGATTACCATTTTCAAATCCATAAATCGGGCACTGAATAATGTGGTCCATGGTCTGGGGTAGTCCACACTCACACTCACCGTCCTCACTATATCCCCATTTCCTTAGCTGCTCTTTGCATCTTCCAAATCCAGTCCGAAGTCGATTTAACGTTGTCCACTGGCGCCTCTTCAGGTTGAAACCTGGAACCCGCTTAGTGGGGTCATCTATGAGGGTCCAATTCCTAACCTTCGTCTCCTTCCATATTCTTTTCCATTCTCCAGAGGAGTCGTACAGGTCTCTTGGGTTCATGCAAAAGGGTCGCCTCGATTTGAGACGATTGTTTCCATACACATACTCATGTATTGGGAGTTTGGGATTGGCTTCTATTTTCGATCTTTCTTTAGATGCGGCTTGTTCTCTGCGGATATATGGTGGCTGTATATTAGTTAACACAGGAAGCCAGTGGACGGGGGCTGCTTTCAGCGTTCCGCTAATCAGCCTCATGGCCTCGTTTAGCTGGACGTCCACTTTTTTGGCATGTACGCTGTTCTTCCATACTGGGGCACAATACTCCGCAACGGAATAGACCAGCGCCAGCGCGGATGTACGGAGAGTAGCAGCAGAACTTCCCCACGAGGTACCTGCCAGTTTCGAAATAAGGTTGTTTCGGGTCTTCATTTTTTGACTTGTCGCCACCAGGTGCTCTCTGTAGGTAAGACTTCGATCGAGTTTAACTCCTAGATATTTTGGTGCTCTTTCATGTTTTATGTTCCGGCCGCAGAACTTCAATTTCATCTCTCTCTTAGCCTCTTTGTTATTGAGATGCATTACCGTACATACAGTTTTGTGTGGGTTAGCCATCAAGTGCCATCTCCGATAGTAATGCTGTAGTCTCGTCAGGTCCGGGTTTAAATCTTTTTCCAATTGCTCAAAAGTCTTACGTTGGAGAGCTACCGCAAGGTCGTCAGCATACGCAAACTTTTTTGCTTTCAGCTCCGGAAGATCTGCTATATAGAGATTAAATAAACACGGAGACATTACCGATCCTTGTGGTAGTCCGTTTCGCAAAAACCGTGGTTGACAAGCTTTTCCTTGTGATATTACCCGAAAATTCCTTCCTGACAACATATTTTTCAGAAGTCTAGTTATTTTTAAGCACTTTATAGTTCTTGTCAGTTTGAAGAACAAACCATCCAGCCATACAGTGTCATAGGCCGCTGATAGGTCGAGCAGTACGACTCCTGTCTTGTGCCTATTTTGGAAACCATTTTCGATAAATGTAGTCAGTGAAAGAACCTGATCACAGCAGCTTCTATTTGCACGAAAGCCAGCTTGTTCCATGGGTATTTCCTTATCCAATATAGGTCCTAATCTTGTCAACAGGATTCTCTCAAAGAGCTTGTACGTAGTACAAAGGAGGGAAATCGGTCTATAATCTGCAGTCTCATTCCCCTCTTTTCCTGGCTTTAAGATAGCTATGATTCTTGCCTCTTTCCATATCTCAGGCACCATACTAGTCTCAAGGATATTAGTAAAGAGGTCCGCCAGCCACTTTATTCCTCTGAGCCCAAGGTTTTTCAGAAATTCTGGCGGGATATCGTCCGGGCCGGCAGCTTTCCCTTGCTGCATTTGTAGGATTCCTTTATTCACCTCTTCTACGGATATCTGCTCAGACAGCTGGGTGTTCTCAGAGCAGTTCTTCTCAGCGTCCCTCATTAATGCCTGAATTTTCATCCTTTGCCTTTTTGAAACGCTGATTCTTGCTCTTCGAGCGAGGGATGCACTTATCTTCACTGGATTCATCTTACTCGCCTTCTTTTGAGGTAGATGTGCGCCTCCGAGTTTCCGCAATAGATTCCAGGTCTTTCGGCTAGAGTGCGAGAAATCCAGGCTTTCCACCAGCTCATGCCAGCGTTGTCTCCGTTCTTCGTCCAGGAGCGATGTTAGGGCTTCTGCGGTCTCCGGTTCTTCCAATTCATTATATCTATACAACAGCCTTTGACACTCCTCAGACCAACCTGGTATGAAGGCCTTTCTTGCCCCTCTAGGAATGCTTTTATGGGCCGATTTAATAACCAGTCTTAAGAATCTATAATAATTTGCTGGGATGGGAGGAATCCTAGGCACCACCTTCTCTATATACTCCTTGTACTCGGTCCATTGTGCTTTCCTCATATTCCAGCGTGGGATGGGGGGGCTTATCAGAATTGGTATTTGGAGGCCTACACTGATAACTGTGGGCCTATGTTGGCTTTTTGGGAATCTGCTAAGTACTGTCCTCTGTACTGGCAACACTCTCCCCGAGCTCTCTGTTGAGACAAAACATAGGTCGGGAGTGGTAGATGTTCTCCACACCCGAGAAGTAAAGGTGGCTCTATCTTTCCCGTCATAGACTAAGTGGAAGCTATTAATGTCGGCCCAGTCTCCAAGGCGCTCTCCATGTTTGTCAGGCGAATGATAACCCCACCTGGTATGATGGGAGTTAAAATCTCCGACATATATAGCTGGATGTTCTGCTTTGGGCAGCACGTGGGGCTCCCACTCCTGGGAAGGTGGCTTATAGACATTGTATATTGTGGTACCACCAATCTTCATACCAATACAATGGATAGATGTATCCATTATCTCTGTCACTTTGTCCAGAAGTTCTTGTCTAACCAATGTTGCGGTACCAAATTTCTCATGTCCCATGGATGTAACGATTTCATATCCGGGTATGTTAAGTTTATGGATAGATCTCTCGTCTAGGTGCGTCTCCTGGATAGCCAGTACGTCGATCTTTTCTATGTGCATCATCTTAGAGAGGATATCTCCTTTTGCTTTACTATAGCCTTCCACATTCACTTGTAAGATACGAAGTTGGTATTTCATCTTTATTGGTAATTCTTCCCTACTCATCCTACCACGTCTCCACTTATACTGCTGTGGTATCTGTCGCTGCCGCTTCTGGCTGGGCCTGGAGGTACTAGGACGTTCGGCCATCGTTGTGGTGACTATTAGCTTCATGAGTGATATTTTCTACCACACACTAGCTCTCAGTAGCGGTGCACACTCACTACTGAGGGGAGTAGGCCTCGTCAAGGCTGTCACCATCTACCCCATATATGCCTGTGGTGAGAGATTGTGTCTGAAATTAGGTATTCTCGGCACACTATTGACAGTAGATCCGGGAATATTCAATTCCCTAAGTATTTACAAACTGGAATGTCCTATGCATCTAGCTCCAACTACCATCCCGCGTTCAAAGTCTGATAATTTCCATCTAGCGACCATAATGACGTCATAAACCTTTTCACATGAATCACTGGGGTACAACTGAAAGCGTGCCAGTGCCCTGTTCTTTTGTATCTTTGGTACGCGATACTACTGCATCTGTATATTTGCATATTTCTATATCATGACTCTTGTCACGTTAGTGTATACGTGAGTCCCCATGAATCTTCGTAAACGGAGAGAATCATCCGTTATAATTAGGTGTATACAGAACCATAGCCGGCATCAGTGGCAAATGGTCTTGGGGTAACATCCGAGTACGTTGAGATTCATACTGTGGGTGTGGCAGAGGCTCACGCAAGGTTTAGGCGTTCTCAGTATATGACTAGGGCGAGGTCACCTTTACATTCCTCACCTGAACATCGTTTCGTACATAATCGTTCTTGTATCATCGTTCTTCTCTCATGACCATTGGTCAGCTTCCCATATTTCATACTGTGGATGGCTAATCCAAACCACCACTGTGATCACTTACTGAGAAAAGAGAAGGTCAAGGGTATAAGATCCCCCCCCGTTTATCTACGACAACCAGTATGGTACATATCGCTTGTACGTTGAAAGGTATTGTTGGTTGATAGCTTGCGTATCTAATGAACTAACAATGTTTTATCAATTACTACTATTTTGAAAAATTAATACTTGAATTCTAATAAAATGCAATGAAAGTAACGTAGCATTTTATTAACACTCGATTGTTCTAATAAACAACATTTTTATACGAATTTTCTGTATATGAATATTTCTGTCAGCTGTTATGTATGGACATATTCACACTGTTTTTTGATTTGTTTGTGAATATTAATTAATATTGCTACTTAATGCTATAAATGAGTTTAGGGAAGAAGCTCAAGACATATTTTAAATTAGTATTCAGGTAACTTTTAATTTGATAGAAGAAAAATGAAATCTCTAAACCTTTGATTTGGTAGATTTGTTTCACGTTGTCTCTTAAAATAATTTTATGCCAAAACCTTTTATGTATCATAGCCGGGATTTTAAATACTTAAAAATTGAATAATATGTTGGTGTGACTTAAACCAGAAACGTTATGTTATATAGTATTTGAAGAACAAGGTGGAAGGTGAAAATGGATGAGGAATTGAATAATTCTCGTTTGGTGAAATTGCAGTCACACCTTTGGGGGCAGACTGGAAGTGTCTGATTACGATCCATATTTTACGTTTTGGATTTTAATCCTACTAAATTCACACCTAGGCGTTGCCCAGAATATTCTACATTGTCATAAATTTTGCCATTATCTGCGATCATTTAAAACATGCTAATAATATGCCACATAAATCAAGAAACTGTCTCATTGCGAGCATAGAAATTCCACGGAGCCTTTAACGGAATTCTGGGACGCGTTGCCGTTATCGTCAGGGTCTGGATGAAAAATCCTCTCTGGCGGCGGTGGCGGCGGATGTGATGGGGGTGGAAGAGATGGTGATGGTGGCAAATGCTTCCCCCTCCAGTACGCTCAAACCTTCCACTCCGGCCTTTCGTGGTGCCAGAGTTGTCCTTCGTTTAAGGATCTGTTCTGAAAGTAACTTACAACTTTACTAGTTGACTAGGAAGTCTTATGTCACGCATAGCAATTCCAAGACATTGATTAGTGATTCCGAGAGCGTCAACTGCTAAGATAATTAGTGTCGTAAGTGTAATGCGTCTTTTTTTATCTCGGGATGTGGCAGTGATCTTCTCCCGCTGAATGACAAGATTAGACGCCGACCTTCCTGTCGGCTTGCGGGATTATCCCCAACCCGGCATCTCCCCCCAGCGGGGCAGCGCCCCAGTCGGGAAAAGCTCTAAGCTCTCAACCATGCAGATGTGATATGTAGGGCATGTAAGTGTAAGTGTGTGTAAGTAAGGAGTGAGGATAACAAGGCATAGGAGGGAAGTTCGCGCTCTCGCGTTGGCCCCTTTGTTAGGTAACTACGCCGGCATTCTCCTGATATTGATCGGAGAAACCACCGAAGACTACCGATCAGAGCAGCCGGACGCTAGAATCCTCCTCCAGACAGAAGCTGAATTCGACCTATGTAACTAGTGTCGAAAATCCTGCCGCCGTCGGGACTCGAACCATACGACCTCCCGGTCAGAGGCACTACAGTGACGTCATCACTCACATAAGAGAGTTTCAAGTACGAAACATTGTTTCTGTAAATTAAGCATTTAATGTCACACAATTTTTACAATAAAGAAAATAATTAAGTTACAATTTAATTTTTAACGTTTTGATTCACAGATTTGGAGTCATTTTCAGAACTAATTCTTATATCTAAAGAATGTCGTAATGAAAATAATCGTGTATTGTTTATATGAACTAGTTAGCGTGATGCAAAATGGGCTTATTATCTAGTATAAATATGTAACGTTATGTATGTCCATTCAAATGGATGGAACCCTGATCATTCTACACTACTAAACTACCCATTACATTACTAAACTGTCGAATTAAATCGAAACATTCAAAATAAATATAACTTAATTATGGTTTTTCGTTATTGTAAGAATTAATCTTTTTTTCTATTTTTCAGAAGAAATCTACCGTCATAATGGAAAGGTGCAGACTGCGAAAAATGTCTTGGTGTTTGGTTATCCCTTCGCTTCTGCGGAGATACTCGGTCAAGGACTGTCTTCAATGTGGGTTGAAATTGGGCGAAGAAATTATTCTTTAATCTTGACCTAACCGAAAACCCTCGAAAGACCTTCAGGTCGAACGAGAAGAAATAAATTAAAAAAAAAAAATCTTGACTGGAAGAATTACATAACATAAATGATGGGGAGAACTTGGGATTTGAATTTATATTTGGGAGTCGTTTACCGCTTACGAATATATAGTAATGCCTTATAACATCCAGCAGGAAGATACACGAATTTTATTTTAGTGTGCATTGATCTCAAAAGTTATATAACAGCATTTTTCAGTCCAACATAGTAAAATTACAATATGCAGTCTTTTGAAGGGTGATTTTACGTGTTTCCAATTTTTCCGCCAGAAAGAAACAACAATGTGCGTGTCTTATTTCTTCATCTGAATTTCATTAAAATTGGAGGGGGGGGCAATTTGGAACCTTGTATGCCTTAGACCAGCTTCATCCATTATTCTATAATTTCATTGTAATGACTTGATCTTCTTTACCCTCTTGCTTGTGGTAGCTGTAATAGGACTACTAGTGATAGAATTGCAGGAAGTAGTATACGTTCTATAAAATAATATGGAAGGAAATAATAAAGGAATGACAACAGTTTATACGAATTGTATGACGCCATTGATACTACCCCCTGTAATTAGCAGGGAAGAGAGTTACTCAGAGATGCGTGTCAAACAAATGTAAGATTAAACTCGTAACATTTTCTAGATCGCGCTATGAAGAAATGAGCTGGTGCACATAAAATCCGCAATGCACGTTACGATGCAACACTTTTACCATCGTGCATAAATCGAAAACGGTGCGTCATAGATCCTTAAAATCCAAGAATGTTTCTGAGATTGTAATCTACTAACTGATCTTTGGCCTTGTGTTGCATTTTGCGGTTTTGTCTACTCTAGGTACCGGCTCCGTAGCAAAGAGGGTCAGGAACGTGCAGAATAACGAAATAAATGTAATACTGAATTTACTAGTTGTTATTCTGGGCAATTTAACCGCACGGGCCTAAGCCTATTTATTAATCAGTAGCAATGTTAGAATATTTGCTCACGCACAGTGCTGGACATGCATGATGCTCAGAGCAAGGCAGCTCGCACTTGGGTCCCAGAACCAATATAATTATAAACGTTGTCATTGCCAACAATAGTATTTAATATAAGAGCAGCTTTCGATGGCTTAGCCATCATCATCAGTTGTCTGATACAAGAAGAAAAACAAAACATAAAACGTGAATATTCCTTTGATTTTACAACAAGATTATGATAAAGATTACAAATAATTTACAATTTTTTTTTGGAAAATATATTTAACATTCTAGAAACTGGAAGAAAGAAAAAAGTGGGGGAGGTTAAGTCATTAATACTAAAGAAAAGCGAATGAAATAGAAATAGTATTAATGACTTAACCCCCCACCCCCCACTTTTTTCTTTCTTCCAGAGTTTCTAGAATGTTAAATATATTTCCCCCCCCCCAAAAAAATAATTGTAAATTATTTGTAACCTTTGTCATAATCTTGTTGTAAAATCAAAGGAATATTCACGTTTTATGTTTTGTTTTTCTTCTTGTATCAGACAACTGATGATGATGGCTAAGCCATCGAAAGCTGCTCTTATATTAAATACTATTGTTGGCAATGACAACGTTTATAATTATTTCATGAAAAATGCCAACGATAACGCACCACAACACCTATATCCCAGAACCAAGCTAATTTCACATTTAAAACAAAAATTTACAGAGTGTGAAACGTTTGAATGAGTCCAATAAGTAATATAATAATTTGAAATATTCACAGTGTTATTTTCAACGACAATTTAGCCATAAGTTAAATAGTAATGGAATACTTTTTTCTGAATTCTTCAGTAATTTAATCTTATTTGTACTTTGCATTGGTTATGCGTTGTGTCCTTGGGGTTTGCAAATATCTCTTCGATCTCTAGTGCATCTGACATGAAGTTCCAAAATCTCGTAATCCACCTACGATGAATACTTTCGGTGGCTTTTGATATTTCCTAGAGATGCAGGTAAAACAATTGTTGGTGAGTATATTCTCTTCCTTTTCGGTTTTCCTTTCAACAGCTCAATCAACAGCTCCACCAGTGCCAGAATGCATTTTATTATTGTCACAGCTCTCCCCACATCCTCCTCTTGCACTGTTCCCTCTGTATATCTTTCTTTCCCTCCTCAGACACCACTGCCACTGTCTCTACAACCGCCTCCATCGTGTAGCAATCATTTTTCGCACGCAGGTTTGCACGATTTGTTTTTGCGGACTGTGAATAGTATCATTAACAATGGCTAGCGGTTTCAGCCTCTTTTATTATTCTCGCCGCCGCCGCCCCCGCTGCCGCTATTGTGGGCGGTCTTTTGTAATTGAGATTGATTACGGGCCGGGGTCGCGATACGGCCTTCGGACGAGTCGGGCGGGCGGCGCGCTCGGCGCCTCGCTCACGCGCTCCGCCCCCTCTGCCACGGCCCGCCCCCGCCGCGCGCGTCGCGTCCGCGCTCTCCCGCTCTCTCCCTCGCCTATTCGCTCGTCCGGCCGCTCGCGCGCGGCCTGTTCGCATCCACCGCCCCCGCCCCGCCCCCGCCCCGCCCCCGCCCCGCCCCCGCCCCGCCCCCGCCCCGCCCCCGCCCCGCCCCCGCCCCGCCCCCGCCCCGCCCCCGCCCCGCCCCCGCCCCGCCCCCGCCCCGCCCCCGCCCCCGCTGCTTGCCTCCGCTGCCGCCGCCGCCGCCGCCCGGGCCCCGCCCGCGCGGCCCCGCGCTGGCCGCAGGTTGTGTTGTTCATTTCGTAATCAGCTTGTTGATTGGGCGGGCGACACGGGTTTGTGGTCGGGGTTCGGGCCGCGACATCCATCAGCCACCTCTTCGTCCCCGCACTCCGTTGCGCCGTTAAACACACACACCTTCGCGCAAACAACACTCGCACACAAAACACATTTCACGCCCCTGCTCCCCCTCGACCGCCCTTCGCCGCCGACCTGCCGATCTGTGGCGCGCACCGACCCCCGCCCGCCCCCCGACCACCCTGTCGTCCCCGCTCCCCGCCGCCCCGCCGCCGCGCCCGTGTCCCTGCACCGCGCTGCGCCCATGGCGGGACGCGCGGGCGCGCCGAGGCGCCGTGCCAATATTCATGACCCGCTTTGAAGTGCAGATTCGCCGGCATCGCGAGCGGCCGCGACAGCCGCGGGCTCCTGCTCTGCCGCCCCGCCCCCGCCCCCCCCCCCCATGCGCGCCTCCGCAACCGGCGTCGCCTCCGGCGCGCCTCCTCGTTGTCCGTGTCGGCCCCGCCCCCGCGCCGCCTTTGCGTGCGTCCGCAGGCTGATGGCGCCGCGCACCGCCTTCGCCGTCGCTGTTCGTCTCTGATGGCGTTGCGTCTATTCTACTGCCGAAAGGCCGTGCGTCGCCTCGTCTATCATAGTTGCTGAAACCTTTGCGGCTTCGAAGCTTCACTTTCGGCGCATATTTTCCGGAGCTCTGTGGGGTGATAGTGAGGAATTAATTATTTCGTGAGCAGTATCGTCAAAGAGTCGTTCTCCACGTTATCGAGGTAGTCTTTCTTTCTGGTGGGACACTATAAGGGATATGATTTAAAATCTGAAACTCAATTATCGATGCGAATAGTTTTTATTTCATGAGAGCGAATATATGTGGTTTTAATGGATGGTAGTAAGTTATCTCCCACGGTAAAACCAATTTTTTTGTGGAAGATTACTTCTTCATACTCAACCATATGGATCTTTTACTAGATTCCTGCGACAACCACTGCTATAATATAATATATGTTATAACATTTTGTCAGAAATGCTCTTTGCCACATTTATTCACAATTCAATTTAATACACGAGTAGAATAAGTGTGAGAGAAAGGATTCGATTGAGGATTCCTTTACGTACCGATTCCATTTGTCGTTAAATAAATAAACACGTCCGTTGACTTTCCCGTTGCATCGTTTCTATCTCCAGCCATTATTAGTTTTTCCTCAACCACCTTAAGAATTTCTTATTTTCCTCTCTGTTAAACATTATAGTCTCTTTTGCAAATTTTGTGGCATTATTGGCCTGCGTTTTCTGTATTCTCTCATCATTATTGGTCTACTTTAGCTTACCTCGACACTTTTACTGGTCTGTTTGTGATCCATGACCGCAACAGCATGAACGAAAACTACGGGAACAATCGAAGAAAACATACAGAGTGAACGCAGAACTTCAGGTGACTAAATTCGTCCTTCGAAATAACTTAGAGAACATATTTTGAAGAATGTGAATTTTATTTAAATGTATTCCCTATTGAAAATTCTAAAAGGGTACAAATATCCACAAAACCCTCTCCAAATGAATACTGCTGCTGAATATGCGCAATAATAGACCAAACTCAAAACGTTTAAAAATGTATTAGAAGAAAAACAATCGTGTGCTTTTTATTTTTTTGTTTCGAAAATGGGAACGACAAAATGAATTGTGTAAACAAAGAAACTTAAATTTTTTTTCGTTTAAAAATAATTTCTTGTTGGGAATTATTTTATTGATAATTAATGTTTTATTTTTGTAAGAGCTAATCCCCAAGAAGCTTACATTTCGTTGAATCGTAGTGTCCCTTGGAAACAACAGGGCACATTAGGGGAGTTTATTTCAAGGGATATTGCAAAGTCAAAGTTTCACATAAAATATTGGAAAATAAACTGAAGGAAACATTATTAGGTGATATTTCGTGAACCATGGTTTCACAATTGTGGCTCAATTCTATCTCAAAGGGCTGTTAACTACAAACGCGTTACGGTTTCATATATTTGCGGTATTTACAGCCTATAATTGTAAAATTAGTTTAATTAACTTCCACTGCGATAAGACATAATATGAATCGATTGATTTCAATATTAAAAAAATATTCCGGGATGGACTTTGACTTCTCCCTAGCTACCTGTTTAGCAGCCTCAATTTGACGTAACTTGCGTTGGATAATAAATACTGAGCAAAGAGGGGGTTGAGATTCATATTTTTTCCCATTTATACAGGTTTATGAAAGAACCGCTAATTGCATTTGGCCTGTTTTCTTCGGGATTAGGGAGAAGCCTCTTTGGGACTCTGAGTCCATTTTCTTCTTGGGTGACCTGCATCGCTTCTTCCTCTGGGCTTATATTTCATTACTTCTTTTGGGAATCTTCCATCGGTCATTCTTTCTGCGTGTTCTTTCCATTTCACTTTCTTTTCTTTTATTCGAGTGTTCAGTGGGAAAACATTGAGTTCATTTCGTAAGTCAATATTTCTTATTCTATCGAGTCTAGTGCAGCCTTTTCAGATCGCAGAAAACTCATCTCTGCATCTTGACCTGTTAAATATCAAAACAATATTCTTTGAAGAAGCTAGTGCTAATACGATTTGTTGCGCTGCGTACAAGGCGTGAAGAACAGTTTGGAAGCGTTGACTATAAACTGGAACCACTGATGAATCTGACTTCTGCTACTATGAATGTCAGACCTGTATCTGTTACGGGCTTCACATTCCCGCTCTTGACTAAAAATGCTGGGCGGTCTGAGACATTTGAGAACCGGAAACGAGCACTAAGACCGAAGGACGCGCCGAGCCTTCTGGTGAGAGAAATCGCTGCTCTCGTTGTTGCCAACATCCCGGACCTGCTTCCTCAGTTGCGGTTCATCACCCTCCCGCCAGCTGCGCAGCGAACGCGTATCGGCGGGCACGAAGAATTACTCTGCGGCGCAACGCACACCCATTTCTTGCAGCCCGTGCACCTGCCTGAGGCCCCGTCACGGGGACTTCGACAGGAGCCACCACTCGCAGCACTCCCTACAGTCTGATTTCGGCAAAGAATATGCGACAGGAATAATACTAATAATAATTTTCAGGGAGATAGTCTTAGTCGCTTATTGTTTTCTCTAGCTGTAAACCCTCTCAGCAGAATGTTAAGAGATTCAGGAATGGGATATGACATCACCAAAAACCCCCATATCCTCATTAATCATCAGTTCTACATGGACGATCTCAAGTTGTACGCCAGAGATAAGAACCAGCTTTCCTCGTTGCTTGAACTTGTTAAGTCATTTAGCGACTCTATTTGTATGGAGTTTGCCATTGATAAATGCGCTGCAGTGCACGTGAAAAGGGGGAAAATCTTTGATCCTTACAAACTCATCCTGATGTGTGGCACAAATATCCAAGAGGATACCTATAAATATTTAGGCCTGCACCAACTTCTCTGCACAAGTGAAGCAGAGATGAGGCGTGATATTAAAAATAAAGTTGTTCAAAGAGTCTCAAAAATTTGTAAAACTCTTTTAAATGGAAAGAACCTCATATCAGCTATCAACACTTGGGCAGTACCTGTCGCTGTGTATTCATTTGGTGTTCTTCGCTGAACAATAACTCCACTGCAGGAGCTTAATCGAAAACTTAGGACCACTCTTACCAAGTATCGAATGTACCATCCCAACAGTTCAATGGCAACACTATACTTACCTCGGAGGTAGAGGTCTTCTGCATTTTGAGTACTTGTGTGCGAAGCAAATCAACAATCTTCGAAATACTTCCTTCAGAAAAAGACGGTCATGCAATCTGTGTCACGGACAAGAATTTTACCCCACTGAACCTGAATCAAGCAGACTCTGAAAGACCATGTATCACGAAAGAAGATAGACTGAGTGAGTGGACCCAGAAGCGTTTGCACGGCAGGTATCCTGCTGAGCTCGAGGGAATCACCGTGAATATGGGATCGTCAGTCTCCTGGCTAACAAAATCTGGCCTCTTTGCTGAGACAGAAGGGTTCGTCATTTCTATCCAGGACGAAGTAACCTCCACTCGCAATTACCAAAGGTATGTACTTGGGGATATGAGTGTAGAGGACAGCTGCCACCTTTGCAATCAACCCGGCGAAACCCTTCCACACATCATGGGCGGGTGCTCCGTTTTGGCACAAATAGAATACCTGAGTCGGCACAACGACGTTGCTGCGGTTGTCCATCAGTCCCTGGCTGCAAAGTCGGAGATGATACAGAAAGAGGTCCCATACTACACGTTCAAGCCGGATTCCGTTTTGGAGACGAAATGGTGGAAGTTCTTTTGGAATGTAGCAGTCACCGCTGATCGCAGGGTCGAAGCCAACCGACCTGACATAATATGGATTGATAAGGCTTCACAGAAAGGCATTATAGTCGACATGGCATCACTTTAGACAGAAATATAGTTGCCTCTGTTGCTGAGAAGAAGCGAAAATATCAGGCCTTGGTTATTGAAGTGAGCGACATGTGGCGGTTATTATCTGTTGAAGTAGTCCCTGTAGTCATCTCTGCAAATGGGCTGATATCTGAAGAACTAATTTCATCGTCTGCAAGACTTGGCCTTAAGAACTGGCACATTAAACCAATGCATAAGGCTGTTCTCCTGAGTACTGCATGCATCGTGAGGAAGTTCTTGTTGTTATAATTACGTTGAATCCTGACCGCCCGAGTTTGCAAGCAAAGCATGCAACTTGGTTCTACAAAGGTCCCGGTGTCTGGTGTAGGCACCTCGCTAAGCGAGAGATTTGAAAATAATAATAATAATAATAATAATAATAATAATAATAATAATAATAATAATAATAATAATAATAATAGTAATAATTATCTTCTGCATCGGCCGTTTCTGACCACGTTATACGATTACTATTAGGATCAGCTTTTCAGCTGTATCCCTCGGTAGTTACACATTGAATTGTGAATTATGAGGTGTTACGATATTATTATTATTATTATTATACATTATTCACAGTATCTACTGGGCGGTATGTCAACCACACACAGGAATGATGACCAGGTGTGTGGTTGCTTTACTGAAGGTTCAGATGGCTTCTGACAATACGGCATCTATTCAAAATTACACACTTTTGCGTATTATATACATTCCTGGCATCCAAGTGAAGACACTCCAGTGCCCGAAGTGTCATTTTTGGAATCACTCCTGTAGCTGATATTATTATAGGCACAGTTGTCACTTTACTGAAGTTCCACTGAGATGCGACTTCATGGGCGAGATCGGTATACTTCTGGATCTTCTCTTGATATTTTCCCGATATGTTGTGGGTATTGGGTATTGATATATCGATAAGGAAAACCTGCTGTTGGTTTCTATCAATGTACGTTATATCGGGTCTATTGCCGCCGACATGTCTGTCAGTGATTATGGAACGATCCCAGTAGAGTGTGTACTCACTACTTTCAAGCACATTCTGAGGCACATATTTATAATACGGCACGGAAGTGGCGAGTAAGCCTGTTCTCAATACCAATAATTGGTGTACCTGCTTCGCCACTTCATCATGCCTCTTTTTGTATTCCACCTGTGCGTGGCTGCTACATCCACTTGTCACGTGTTGGATAGTTTCGCTTGCAGCCTCACATCTTCTATACGAGTCGGAATGAATGGTAGAATCTCTCAGAATGTATTTTCTGTAGTTCAATGTTGGTACCACTTGGTCCTGGATAGCTATCATGAAGGCTTCTGTCTCCGGAAAGAGATCCCCGTGCTGGAGCCATGCGTGCGACGCAGAGATGTCGACTTCTGGTTTACTCAGCTCGTGAGGGTACCTTCCATGCAGTGCCTTCGCATTCCATAATGATATCTTCTCTTCCGTTTCAATGATTGGTTGAACAGGCGGATCAAGCTTTTTCAAGTTCAGAGGACTATAGTTATTATCAACTGCGCTCACTGCTTGCTGAACTCTCCCACAATGTTCCAAGATGTATCTTCTGAGTGAAGCAATTTGAGAGCTGTGTAGATTTATGAGATCTACAACACCTCGCCCTCCTTGCGACCTTGGAAGGGTAAAACGCTCAGTACTTGAATGGGGATGATGTTTTCGGTGTTGAGTCATAGCGGTTCGAATTGTCCTCTGGAGGTTGTCGAGGTCGGTATTGCTCCATTTAATAACGCCAAAGGAGTATGTGAGCACTGGAATAACAAATGAATTGATGGCCTGCACAAGGTTTCTAGCAGAGAGTTGAGTTTTTAAGAGTCCATGCAATCGTTTACACACTTCAGTTGTTAGTATGTAACAGTGTGTTTGATTCGGAGTGACTGTTGGAAACCCAAGTATTTGTAAGTTTCATGGGCTTCCATGAAGGTAATCTTTGGTTCATTATCAGTTTCCAAATTTATAACTTGCATATGACCCCGAATGATATTCACTCTCCTGCACTTATCCAAACCGAATTTCATGTTGATGTCGTCAGTGAACTTCTCCGTCACGTTTATTAGTTGCCGCATATGACTCTCAGTGTCTGCATAGAGCTTCAGGTCATCCATGTAAAGAAGATGTGAGACCCGGAGAAGAGTTGAGTTCCCCTTTTTAAGAGCGATTCCATAATTAGCTGAATTAAGTAGAGTAGACAGGGGATTCAAGGCTAAGCGGAACAATAAAGGGCTTAGAGAGTCACCCTGGAAAATCCCTCGGCGGATGTGTATAGTATCTGTGTGGACGTATTGTTTTTCATTAGAGAGATACAGTTTTGTATTCCATCGACTCATCGCGGTTTTCAGGAAGTTTTGGATAAACGGGTGGACCTTGTATACATCCAAACATTGAAGGAGCCAAGAATGGGGCACGGTGTCGAATGCCTTAGCGTAATCTATGTAGCATGCGTACAAGTTTCTTTGTTTTGCAAGCACTTGCCCCATAATTACAGAGTCTATAATGAGTTGCTCCTTACATCCCTGAGATCCAGGTCTACATCCTTTCTGTTCATTTGCAAAAATGTTCTATTCCTCAATGTGTGTCATCATCATTTGTGAAACACAAGATGTTATGAGTTTGTAGAAAGTTTGAAGGCAGGTTATAGGCCTGTACATCGAGGGGTCTTTAGTGTCACCCTCCTTTGGTAACATGAATGTTCTACCTTCAGTGAGGAAGTAAGGTAGATTTTCTGGATTGTGAAGAAAACATTGAATTATATTAGCTATATGATGGTGAGTGCTTGTAAATTTTTTCAGCCAATAATTGTGCAGGCCATCACTGCCTGGTGCCTTCCAGTTATGTGCTTTGTTCAAAGCTGCTTGGACAATTTCTACGGTGATGATTGGTTCACCCATTAGAGGAATATCTCGGTGTCTGTCATATTCCATTTCAGTCCACGTCCTATCTGGGTTGTGGGACACAGCAGATGACCAGATAGGCTTCCAAAATCCTCTATTTGTGCCTTTGAGGGAAGCTTTGACTCTTTCATATCATTTACAAGTCCTTTACCCTTTGACATATTCCTGTAGAATGCTTTCTGGTTTCTGTGAAAAAGAGAATTCTGTTGCTTCCTCGTAGTGCAATTCCTGTAGCGTCGAAGGCGTTTTGTTAACGCCAAACGCTTTTGTCGTAGGGTGTCAAGATGTTCTGTTATTGTTGAATTCAAGGGCTCGTGCTTCGTATGTATTTTTGTATTGATAAGGATGTTATTCACCTTTCTTCTCAGTTTTTCTGAGGTATTTCCTTTTTTAAATTGCGTGAGTCTCCCAGTGCTTTCTATACGATTCACCAGCCGTCTTTCCCAAGGCATTCTTTTTTCACTTCGATCATTGTGGGCAGTTGCTACGCGGCTGAAAAGCTTGGAACCGTTACATCTTGAAGCCACAACCGCAGCACAATAAATTGCTGTGTGTACTTCTTCGAAAGATGGTCTTTGTTGTAGATGTTGTGGCAGTACTTTCTCATTCAAGACGCTGATTGCTCTTGCTAATTTCTTCGAGCAATTTTGTCTGGGAATGAGATAGCGGTTCAGTGGGTCAGTTCCCTCAAATTCTGCAAGTGCGACTGCAAATTCATTGCGAATTTGCACCTCTTCACTACTCTTATCATCCATACTTTCTGACATGCTTGTCCCATTGTCATCCTGAGTTTACACAGCTAATATCTCCACTGCCCTCAGATTACTAGGTTCTGAGGAGTTAAGCATTTTTCTCCCTTCTTCCTTGATTGCTTCCAAAACTGGTGCAGAGAGGAGATTTTTCTGAACAATTGCTCGACGCTGGTCCGCTATTCTTTGCTCACTAACTTCAGAATCAGGGAAACGGCGAAGAAATCTTTGATGTAACTTTTGTCGGCAGGCCGTAGTGTCAGTCTCCATTTTGGTAATGGTGTAGTATTCACGCATGATGAAGGTATTTATTTCTGTAGTCCACTTCATCCTTCTGCGTTGCCTGCCTGCGGCAGTGGTGTCTGGAAGCAATAGATTGCTTCTCTGGGAAGCACTTGCGGCAGGAGCAGCTGTAAGTGGAGATGGATGGGTGCTGCTATGTTCGGCTGTAGTATATTCGGGGTTATCCCCGATCAGGGCCCGCCTGTTCAGCTCCTGATCACCACCGGCTCGCATGCTGTCACCTCCAGCGGTGGCTCCGAAGGTGCCCCGGCACTCCCCAGGCAGCGGCTGCTTTTCCGAGGCCTTACGACGCGTATTCCGTGTCTCCATATCTATATGGGTGTGCCATCGCCCTGTTTGCCTCCAAATTTTTTGACGTTGCCCGTCTCCCACGTGGCTAAGTTCTCAATTGCTCGGACGTAGGGCTGGACTTTGGGAGACTTATTATTATTATTATTAATATTATTATTATTATTATTATTATTGTATGTTGGAAATAAAGTATGAGAAATCGTGTTCTTGAGAACCGCCCTTATTTTGTGGAAAGAAAGTGGATTGCAACCTGATATTTTGCCGACTCCTAATATTTTTATTGAGTATTTAGGAAATAATAATATAAATTGAATTCAGGAGCATGGAGAGCAAGTAAGTGTCGAGGAATTGGTGCGACTTTCTCTTCAATAGAGCGCTGGAGTTCTTCCTCCGGATGAGTTTTTTGCCAAAACCTGATCTTGCAAGTACCCCCAAAGGAAAAATGTCACCAGGCATCAGATCAGGTGATCTAGGCCTTACCCCATGATAATTATTCGCTCGTTTCTATAAACAGTATTTAAAAAGTTAATGGGTCGCACAGTAGTGTGAGCAGTTGCTGAATCCTGAGGAAAGTAACCATAAAGCCTTTTTTCTAGTGTCAGTTGTTCGAAGATTTATGTTGATATCTGATTTATCAGATAGCAGCATCAGACACATCAGCAGTAATGGTGGTGTTGAAAAAATTGGCCCTGTAATTTTTGTGGAACTCAATGCACTCCGATCTTCACGTTGTAAAATGGCCCTTCGTGAAGCAGGTTTTCTGAACTCCAATAGCTGTTTTTTTGGCGTATCTACTCGGATGAAACCATGCCTTATCTGAGAAAAGAATCAGAATATGTTCTGAAGGTTCCAAGAATACAATTGAGCTAAAGGACATTGCTTTCAGCATCTTCTTTAAGGTACGTTAAACGCAGTGATAGTTCGCGTGTGTCAGCAGGGGAGTTGAGTCAGCGCTTCGCTGGGAGAGCGAGCCCCCCACTCACCAAGTGACACGGCCCGAATCTTGATCGAACGATAAAATGTACACTCGGTATAACCTCACAGTCAGAGAAACTGAATTACAATAAAACGTACCTAAACTAAGTTCATTAAATGAGGCGTTGCGTCAGAGATCGTCGTAAGCCACACTCCCATCAAATTTGAGATATTTCCGCAGATTAGTAGTTAATCACAGGAAGTCTCTAATGCGACATAGTTGGCTGCTTGTTGGTGACTGAATACAGAACATTTAAGGCAGTGCTAATATCCATTTTTGTCGTTGTTTCTGTTGTTTTTTTGAGAGAGAGTCACAAGCAACTAACATGGCAATAGAAGAAGGAATGTTGATTTGGAAGGAAGAAAGAACAATGGAATGCTGATTAGAAACAATAGTGCATTTGGTGACGAAATCGACGAAAATAACAGAAATGATGCATTTCTGCCAGATAATAGAAGTCAGTGGCAGACAAAATGGAGTGAGATCCAAGACAGAAGATGAAATTGCTTAGTGATGTACTTACAAATCTCAACATGAAATGTAGAGTATCTTCACATTATAAGTGATAACTGCAAGGAACAAAATAAAAATTGGTCAATCGTTACCATTGAATGAGCATTTTAGAATGTGTAATATTCATGTCTGTTTCTCACTGGTTCCTCCAAGTAAGCCATACTAGACTATCGGACATTTGATAAGATAGAGAAACATGTTCGCCAAAATGCGAACATTTGTTACGACCGACTGGATGGCTACCATATCTAAGTCGTGTGTTAGTGTCCTCTAAAGTCACAAACATGGGCGCGTGCTCAAATCCCCAATTGATTACCAAGATGAAAACGTATATTTTGAAACTTACTCAAATCTAAAATCAGAAAATGAATACAGAAGTTAATATCCACAGAAAAACATATTTAATTATAAATGCATTCAATCTGTCTGCGAAATATAAAGATACTTTGAAAATAAACAAATATCTGGATGATATAATGTCAAGTAAGGTTTTAACGAACACTAGATGATGGGTTAGATCTTGTGGTGAAGATGTGTGAAGAAAGAAACAACCTTCTACTATCCTTTATTTTTCAGTATTATTATTACATCAATATCTCATCGCTGTTATGGAGATTAGTAATTACATTAAAATACTGTACATAGTGTACAAACGTAAGACTTTACATAATCTAAATATTTCATTATAATCGTTCGGGGACTGTTTCATGTCCTTATAAAGTATTCATTATCTACTCATATATGTTTCATGCATTTAAAAATATTTTAATTGTCAAAACAATCGTAATTTATTTTTTTTCCTTGGAGAAAATCACGAGCCACCTCTCAGACCATTTACACATATTAACGTGATCTTCGGTAAACCTTAAACGAATCGGTGAGCGGAAAAACAGTAAAACCCAAAAATCCTTGTTTTGAGAAAAACAAAAATATATGGTTCGCGTAAAACTGGTACATTTTACAACAATCAAATGCACAGGGTTGAAGGAATGACTCCCTTTGCAAGAACTTGCCGAGTATATTTCAGTATGTGTATCCTAATAATCTGTAGAGGCAAAAATAGATCTTGGAGTTATACTGTTTTTCCACTCAATATTTGTTAAATGTAAAACAAAGTAACTAATTTTAAGAAGAATACCTTTATTAACGAATTTTTATACAATATGATAGCTTAGAACTGTAATGATTTCATTATGATTCCTGCTGATCTTCATTGGTTGTCTCCCAAGATTAGAGTCGGGCAGTATCTAAAATGTATTTAAAATACGTATTTTTGATACTTTTATAATTTGTATTTTGTATCGAAAATACATATTTGAATATGTATTTTGTGCCTATCAAAAATACTTTCTGGCAGTATTTTGTATTTTCAAAATTCAAAAATACATTTTTTTATTACGCTGTTGAAAATTTGAATTTAAATATACAGACAAAACCTGGATAAAACAAACGTCGATGACACGACAATTTGACATTTCGAATCAATTTTTCATTCCCTGCAGCAATATTTATGAGAACGTTTTTGATAACTCAAAAGTTTGATAAGGGAAACATGGACGAGAAACAAGTAGGCTTTGTAGGGTTTAGGGGAACGTGGACAAACAAACGATACTTTGACCCAACGGGAGTTCTATAAGCGTGTTCACCGTACACTCCTAGATATATAAGAAGTCTGTGGAACTATTTTGAAAGGAAGAATTCCATCAGTGTTGCCAGAGGTACCGAATTTTCCTTTGCATTTTCGACGTTCAATCCACAATTTGCATTAACCCATGCAGATAGCTAAAAAAACACGCATATTTACAATTTATGAAAATTATAATTTTTTTAGTTGACAATTTGGCGGGTCTTGCTCTTTCGTAGCGTCGAGACGGAGTAGAACGTTGACACACTCAGCTGTCTAGGTACGCATGTGCAGAACCACCAGTTGGAAGTCTTGTAAGACAAAGAAAGCGACACGTATGGTAATAGTAGATTAGAGGAAGACGCACAGTGTCACGAGTCTGGCGATGTGGCGATGCGTTATCTTGCTGGAGTTAGACTGTCTTAGTAGCATACGCAGGTAGCCTATTTCAGCCGTTCAGCTCACACGAATTACTTTCCTCTTTATGAATTATCTCATTATGAATATTTTAAAATCTTTCCCTGCCCACTTACTGCCTTTTAATTTATAATTATAAAGTTACGTAATTAAAATAATAATAACTTTTCAATAAATTACTTAAGTTAAATAGCGTATTTTGGAGGCTCTTGAACCAGGTCCTGCCGGTCCGGGTGTATTTATTTAATCTTACAGGTTATGTAATCTTACAGATTACTAATCTCGGTTTTTGATAGAGATAGTAAAAGACAGCTTCATGACTTTTCAGAGAATTAAGATATAACATTGTAGATCTTCCCTCTTTATCTATCTAATTAGTGTTTACTAAAGAAAGCAAAAGACCGATGAAATTTCTTATGTGTCGTAAGTAGACCGCGGATCTTCATGCATTAGTATATTCATACTGATTGCCAATATAGAAAGGAAATGTATATAACTTAACCTATCTCCAAACATAAAACACAAGTAGTAAATTTTTATTTTGCATAATTGCATATTTTTGAGACTTTTTTCTTTAACTGCATATTTTTATTTATACGGCATAATTAAGTGCATACATATCAGGTTTTTGTGTAGAAGAGAGTCGAAGTCAGATATTTTCGTATATTGCTCATTCAAAAGGAAAATGAATTAAACCATACCAACCCTAGAATACCAACGTAATATTTCCGATAACATATTATTTTCGCTATATATAACATATATAATTATATAACATATTATTTTCGCTAGAATCTGTTTACTTCCTGAAACTTCGTGCGCATAAACTTAGTAAAGTGGGCTGAATATTACGGCATCTTGTATCAATGCTATTGGTTCTCTCGCTTAATATTTTTTTGTTTATCATGTTTGAAAATATATTTTTATTATAGGCGTTTTGTATTACAGTGAAAAAATGAAGATTATACAAATAAATGTTATTTGTTGCTAACAATATTTTTGTTTAACCCATTTTCTTAGTTTTAAGGTAGTGTGTTCGTTAGATCGATCACGGTGAAGTACCCACAAAAGTAGTTTAAATGAAAGCAAAATCCGTGTTCAAGTTGGGAAGAAAAAAATTGGTCCTTAAAGGCCTACTTTTTAATACAAGAAGTTTATATTAGTACAGGTTCTTGTAGAAAAACTTTCGCGTGCATAGTTTTTTTAAGTTATAGACAAATTTATACGGTGTAAGTAGTTATTTCTTTTATTCAATACGTAGTAATATTTTTAGGAAATATACGGCATTAAGTGTAACGTACCTCACTGTGCATTCTGAGAAGCAATTGATAAAAAAACTGCTGCAAAATACTTGCCAAGTTGCCAACTTGCCAAGTTAGAAACATCTCCCGTACAATTACTGGTTTGTGGCTTGTGATTATGTTCGGCGCAACGCCTCACATATAAAAAACATATTAAAATTTAGAATCAACAATGAGCAACAGGAATGTAAAAGAGCATGAAATGAATGAATTCCTGGTTGTGAGTGACAGTAAACGTTAACTGTAAGTGCGTTAAACGGTTTGAATGCAGTTCGTTACAAAAAGAGTTTGAAAATAAAATCTTTGACAAAAATGTATACAAAAGTGATATTTAAGTATTAAAAACAAACACAAACTTTAGTGACGCCGCAATAGAGTTCGGCCTAGACAAGTGCAGAAATCTTACTATCCGTCGAAGTAGAATCCCGTTCATTTCTACCATCAAACTCCTGGACACTAAGGCAATAAGAGGAATGACTTCAGAGGAGGCCTACAAGTATTTTCGCATTCAGCAGGCCGCGAATATCAATCACCAAAAAGTTGACATCCGTCTCACCACTGTTCTAAATTATCGAAATCTTATTCGTAAAAAAGATACCTAGGTAGTACCGAGTATCATACACTGCTGCCGTAATACACTGAAGGTAAATGTAGCTGACTAATATGTGTCTCCTAATAAGAAAGCCATTGATAACTTTTCGCGTTCTCTAACCGCACAGGGATGTCAGTAGTTTATCATTCGCAGATGTGGAGGCCGTGGACTTCGGCAAATAAAAGAGACAGTTGAACTAGCGAAGCATGCACTGGGAATGTACATACGTAGAAAGTTTAAGGGAGATGTAGTTGCGTAGGCTTCCGCGGCCGGAGTTCATGTTGGCTGGGCTATCCGGGACGAGCCGCGTCAAAGTCATGGTGGCTGACGTTTCGGCCAGCGTGTTGTGGCCTTCTTCAGAGCGTACTGCTGAAGCTCTGAAGAAGCTCGCAGCAGTACGCTCTGAAGAAGGCCACAACACGCTGGCCGAAACGTCAGCCACCATGACTTTGACGCGGCTCGTCCCGGATAGCCCAGCCAACTTGAGGGAGATGTGTTTCATTGATTGATTGCTTTAGTGATTCCGGGCGCGTGAACGGATGACTTTAACCCCGTAAGTGTAGTACATGTGATTTTCTCGCAAGGTGACAGTGATCTTCCTCGATGGATAGTAAGATCCGGCTCCGACTTGCACGTCGGCGATTTCCCCATCAGGTATTTCCTACTAGCGAGGCACCTCCCCAGCGGGAACAAGCTCTCGATTCGTCTCCCGGCATGTGTGGTAGTGTAGTGCATGCGAAAGTAGGTGTGTAAATAAGGGGTGAGGATATGACAAGGAAGAGAGAGAAAAGATAGTGCGCGACTCGTGAGGGTACTGCTGTGACATTCGCCTGGTGTTGATAGGAGAAATCACGGAAAACTACCAATTACAGCAGAGCAGCCGATCGTTAGAATTCTCCTCCAGAAAGCAGCTGAATTGGACCTAGCTACCTAGCTTGTGTCGAAAATTCTGCCACTGTGCGGACCTAAACCCTACGACCTCCCGGACAGACGCACTGCTGTGACATCAGTTGATATTTCTATATGAAGTAAATTTCTCCCTTTAACACGTTTTGTAGTCAGAATCCATGTTTTGTGGGTCCTTAATAGCGAAAATAGATTGACGGCAAACGTCTGTATGTCGTTAGCGCATTAACCGTTCAGATGATTCTCTCCCAAGTTGATATCCCGATCGCTCTGAACGAACTATACACACAGCGAGTATTTAGATTTTTGGGGGTACTTTAAAAAGGACTACGTATTTTAAAATGTTCTCAAAACGTCTCCATATTTTTTATAAAACTGTTTCCTTATGTAGAGAAATGAACGCTTGAAAGAATGGCACAGGTATCATTTTCGTTAATATCCCTAAATTTTCGAAAATCGGAAATGTTCAAAATTTTTTCGGCGGCTTCTTACAACTACAATATGTAAGTTAGAGATTTTTTTCTTAATGAAATTTCCTGCACAAGAATAGACCTTGAAATAAGATCACGTAAAATTTTACAAAAATATGAGTAGTGTGCGCTTAAATTGCGTGAAATGTAGGCAATTTTTCAAAAGTATTTTAATAAACGGCTTCAATATTTTTATATAAATTTTAGACTTATTTGTTTCAAAGGACGTTAAAAAAAACAATTTTTTCTTGAATTTTTTTCCCCACAGATAGAGCAAAGGACGTTTAAAAATGGCACAGGTCTCAATGCGCTTGAACTCTCTGAATCTTCAAAAGTTGCGAAATTTAGAAATAATGCAAGAAAGTATGTGCTCTTATAACACCACTAGTTACAATTTTGTGGTTTTGGTCTATACGTGATACTATGAAAATCAGTTGGAAAAAAGAGGAAAGTGAGTTTTTAGAAGGTCAAAAATACAAAACATATGCATTGATAATACACAAGCTACTGAAATATGCACATGTTGTCAAATATATGAAAAAATGTGCCCCCCAACACTTCATTTATCCCCTTCTTATAGCCCGAATTGCACTTTCTGGTATAAAACATATTCTATAGTCGCGATGAAAAAATATGCAAACCTCTCAAATCACTCTCTGAAATGTAATAACGTGATTTGAATGATGCCGAGGCAGTGGTGAAATGTGAGGCAGAGAAAACAGGATAATCCCAAGGAAACATACCGCAAACCCGTTTTGTCCAGCACATTGATTGTCCAGCATTTGAACACGTGTACATACCGCGTGATGCGAATGGAAATCTGCCATTTCGCCATCCGCGTCGAAACGGCACAATTTGAATTTCCCACCGCTGGAAACTTTTGTTTAGTTTCGACCTATCATTATCCGCAACTCTCCTTCTCATTCCACTGTCTGTTCCAGTAGCGAGCGCACGCTTTGCAACTCTCGCTGCGGTGTGCTTCGGCCGCCAGCGCAGTTTTTCTGCAGTTTCCCGTGCGCGCCGCGATTGCCGGCCTCGCATTAAATATTTCACCATCTGTGCGTCACGCATTGATCTGTGCGTCGTCTTCGTAACTGTCAGCTATCACGACAGGTACTTTACTCGTCACATTACGTACAAGGTCATTCCCGTGCCCGGTACTATATTAATTGTGGGGGTACGCGAATGCTGCTAACTTTGCACCTCGCGTTTTCTATTATTTTCTGTAACATGTATATCTGCTGTAACATGAAAATGGTAACGCCAATAACAATTTGCCAGAAAGTCTACGAACAATCACATTAACAAGAAAATGTTAATTGTATAAAAATTGCATCTACACTTCTTGTGTGTGTAATGTGTACTTGAGCAAATGTGCTTGTCAATTGCCATACCTCCACTGCAGCTTCAAGGATCTTCGGATACTGTGTGCTGCAGACGCCCAAACTGCCACTGCGAGCGCCAAATCCGGCATCTTCGCTTCAGCTTCAAGTATATGTTATAAACCATGGCCTGGTTAATACTGCTACTTTTTTAGAAAACTTATTACAGTCATGACTAGTGAATGCGTGTACGGAATGAATTATTGCGAACTGAGCAGAGAAACTTTTCATCCCACTATCAGTAAATATCAACCAATCTCTTACTCATTCACACTTAAATTGTCTTTATTACCTTATTGCATATATTCCATAATTGATCACAAATCTACCAAAAATAAATATTTTTTTCATCTACTCACGCTTTGAAGAAAGTTTTCTTTGCTCTAAACGATCGTTATTTGGTTTGAAAACGTGTTCCTCTGTGTAACATTAGAGTGAATATATGATTTTGCAATTTAATGGTGGTCCCGGTTGTTGGTCCGTCAAGGTTATAAAAATCTGGTGAGTGTTTGATAAATCGCAATTTCCCCAATCAGTCCACTTCACTCCATTAATCCTTGAAAATCGTCCCCCCTCCACCAGAGGTGAAAAGTGAGCTGCGCTGTTGATAGGGGCCCGGGCCCCGAAAAAAACCTAATAAATATGTTTGTATCTGAATGGTGGTAAAACAGCACATACCTTCTCACATTATTTGTACACTACGAGGTGGTCAACAGAGACTTGATACCTGCGTAGAAACCCCATAAAATTATTTCATAAATCCAAAATCGGTTGAAAACATGCTCATGCTCATGAATGTACGAAACTAGTCTGAAAAAAATGCGGCCAGATTCGGATCGATCCATCCCGCAACCGCCCAAAAATGCATGTAAAAAATACACTAAAAATGTTGCACAAGTAAGAGATAATGTACATGTAATTTTTTTAATGGATTAGGCATTCAGACATGCCGTTGTTTACTCCTGTTGTTTTCGTTAATTTTCGCACGCTTATGGTTAGTAGTAAATACGTTACAATTCTTCTGGATTGTTCGTTCAACTTTCACGCTTCAGTTGAAGTCGTGCTTTTTCATTTGTATTCTTGACAACTTCGTAGATTGTCAACCGCAACATTGCTTTTTTCATGGATCCTACGAACTGATTTTTCAAATCTTTGAAAAGATGTTTATTAACAAAAAACAACATTGACCAATTTTCATTTATTACTTATTGCATGCAGTACGTGATTAAAACACCATAAATGCCGTAGTGTTCTCCGTCATGGACGGCTTAACATCTTGGTCCGTTTCATATATTGATAACTATATTATTTCAATTACCACACTCTCGTATCACTAGAGTATGCAGTTTCCGTTTGAACGGCATATTGAACTAACTTTTATTTTATTTGCTGAAAAGACTCATGCATGATGATGTGGTAAAACTAACCACGAAACGTAAATGAGTTTTATTATACTTTGAATAAATATGATTGTTTGTGCAAATGATCAACCAATGCTTTTAATTAACTGGAAACAATTTATTCTAATACACAATTATATAGAAAATCATAATATGCGCCTGTTTATCTATTCCAATAGTCAAAGCGTGATCGGACATTTGCGAGAACGCCTGATTCCTCGCCGAGAAGGGAATTGAAAGGCAAAGAATACCAAGTCCATGTAACCTACAACTTTGAAAAGCAATTTTGCGAAATCTGTCTGTTTGGAGAAACGTCTCTCGTGTCCCGGGCAGGCGATGTGCGCTGCAGTGTGCACACCAGAGCGGAAAGCTCCGCCGGCGGAGGCCCGCGGCTCAGGCGAGCGCCGAGAGGGCGCGGAGCGGGGCGGAGCGGGGCGGGGCGGAGCGGCGGCGGTGACCGAGGCGACGCAGCCGATTTAATTGCCCTCTTGAGTCGGCGCTGGCGCTCGGCGTGCGTGGGGCGGAGCGGAGTGCAGCGGCGGCCGGCGGGCGCGGCGCCCCGCCACGCGCCCGCTTGCTGAGGCGACGCTCGCCGCTTCATTGCTTCGTCAAGTCCGCCCCAGCGCCGCTTGCTGCCGTCCGCTTCGGCGGCTTTTCTCTGTGAGGATCACTCCGCGACAGCCGCTGCCTGCAGTTTGTTGGAGTTGCCTTCGTGGAAGCTGCGCGCTCCCCGGGGCATTTTGCAGCTGAAGTAGACCTTCCTGCCATTACACAGCGAAAATTTCGGGTGAAGGATTTATTTCCTATTTCCACCTTTTAGTCTGTCTTTCAATCAATTAAATCGTTTGTTAAGAATTAGGGTCCATATTTATACACAGACAAATTTTTGTAACCTTAATTTATTTCATAATCGTTCTTTGCAACGGTTTCGGGAAGTGTTGTCCCTGCATTAGACTGTAGAATTAACTGTTGAAATTATATAAATGAAGGATGTATTTCATGGGCTGCCATGACATATATTCACATTCATTTACTAAAACGTTTACACTTAGTACGTAAACTACTTGTAGTTCATATTTGAAAAATAGGGGGCACATTCAAAACAATGTTTATAATTTTATGCACAATTAGGGATATATAAAAATAGATGATGAAAGGTTCATATAATACTCGAAATGTATGAATGTTTCAAAAATAGAAGAATATTTGCATGCGATTCAGCATTGATTGTTCCAAATATATAGAATCCATGGTACTAGCAAATGAACAATTAAAAGAACAATCGCCATTCTTATTATCTTTCTTCTTTCATGGGATTCTTTTCATAAAATAATTTCGATTTTGAGATGTTTTTGCTTGTTCACAATATTACACAAGCTGTGATCTTTTAGACCATTTAAGGGAAATGAGAATGTTTGCTTGATCGATAGTTTCGGGCCCACCAACAGCCATGATCATTCATCCTGTTAGTGTAATGAATGTTTGTTTCGGAAGGTGTCTATTTTATCCCGGGTGGTCTGTAAGATCCGGTGCCGACATACACGCCGGATTTCGTGGGACTTTCTATCCAGATATCTCCCCCAGCGGGGCACCAAACTAGCCGGGACAAACTCCAAGCTCCCGAATGGTGTCCCGACATGGCTGCTAGTGTGGTGCATATTAGTGTAAGTTGATGTGTTAGGAGCGAGAATATGACCAGGAAGAGGAAGGAAAGATCGCATACGGTCCATTTGTTAGAGTACTACACCGGCATTCACCAGTTATTGATAAGAGAAACCAAGGAAAATCACCTATCAGAGCAGCCTGTCGCTAGAATTCTCCTCCAGACAGTGAATGAATTCGACCTAGGTATATAGCTAGTGTCAAAAATCTGCTATTGTCGGGTCCCTAAGATCTCCCTGACAGTCACTGCGGAGATAGCGGCAATGAGTTGACAAATTTGCCCGAAATAAGGATGAAATGATTGCAAAACGAATTGATTTCTCAATGTTGGTTTTTGAGTGGGTGTTATCAGGGGCATTTTTCGAAAATCTTAGTTCCCAAAAGAAATAAACCAATTTCCTCTGAAGACTCCCACGCGTCTCTTGTGCTGTCGAAAGTTCATTCCCGTAGTTATTTGATCTGAAAACTCCATTTCCTCTAATAAAGTAAATTATTTGCATCCAACATTCTATTTGTTTATTATATATTTTTCCAAAATGATATTTTTCCTACAAATAAAATACATTTACTACAACAAACAAATAAAATATAGCAAATTCGCACTCTTATTTCTATTATTTTACTAGGGGGAATAAAAAAGTAAAGCAACAAGATATTCTGCAACTCTTACTCGTACATATTAACAGAATTCTAGTACATTAGTTGCTCTTCTTGTTATTTAAATGCTGGTACAACTTTTAAACTCATGACATATTTACAAAATCAGTGACAAAAACCGAAGATATTTCTTGGTTGATTTAGCCGCGATTTTTCAACTCAACGCAATTTAAAACGTCGATGACATTGGTCTATATTTCCTAAATGTTTGACTCCGCGTAAAATCCTATTTTTTGCACATAATTCCACTTTTCACAACGGCACGGAGTTTTACGATTGTTTTACGCTCAACGCCGCTGTGCGCCACGCATTCGTTTGAGGGCGATGGAGCCCCCGTTGCCGGTTCCACCACAGGCGCCGGTGCCAGTGGCCGAACTGCTGTTACGAGAGTAACGGAATTAGAAAAAAAAGGAAAAAAACAACAACAACAAAAAAACGCATTTCACAGACTCCGGTGCTCCGTCGCTCCTGCTGGCGAGAGAGGAGCACACATGGTGTAAGAGAGTAGGTGTGTCAACTAGCTGCTTTTCCCTCGGATTTTGTGAAACCAATTTGAGGCTAGACAGTCCGGATGGCCGAGCATGGTCACAGTCCGGATGGCTACGGCGTTACTGCCTTAGCGATCTCGACCCGAAGGATCGCGAGTTCGAGTCCCGCCTCGCGTATGGTTGTATTGTGTTCGTCCTTTCACCCCCTATCATCATATCGTGTCCGCCTCATAGTTACCACATTGTTACATGCAATAGTGGTCGCTAACGACCTAGAAGTTGATGCGGCTTTAAATAAAAAAAAAAAAAAAAAAAAAGGCTAGTTCTCCGAGCGCAGCGCTGGACTCGACAGAGGTATTTACGACGGCATTGCGCGAATATAATAATTAGTTCTTGGGTTTTTATATGTACTACATTCCGCAAACTTTGTTATAATTTAATGTTAAGAGATATTTATGTACATACTTTTCAGAAGAAATTAATGTAATGTACTATGCAAATTCCATAAATACAATAAATATTTTTATTTTAAGGAATACTTTAATTATACTATTTAAATCTTGAACAACATAAAATGCTTTTTATAATTGATATTATACAGGTATTGAATACTTCAGTTGATTCGATTTCGCAGTATTGTTTGTTTAAGATTTACAAACTAATTACATTATAACCACACTTCGAAACTGAAAACAAATTTACATAATGTTTTACATGAATCTCTGCGATTATCACACATTGTGACATAACAATTTTGACCCATTTCTCCAATCTTCTGTATTTATTTTGCCACTCCAATTATAAAATACTAGTTCACATGGAAACCCCTCTCTTACAACGAAACGACACATCAGCTGCTCATATTTTCCGCTATCTTGCCCAAGTCGTTCGCAGCGCCTTGTACGAGAACTGTGAGATCTAGACTCAAAAATTTTGTTTTAGACAGACAGTTGACACACTTATTCTTTTATACCGTACGATAAATAATACGATAACGTCCGTCCAAATGAAATTAACCCTTGTCCAAAGCTCTCAGATTCGGCAATCGCATGAATTATATTCTTAACTTTGTGTCATAACTAAAAACACTTATTTGTGATGTATTGAGAAATGAATATAATTTATTTTTTATTCTTATTATTTCGTTCTTTCACCTTTGGCTTAGTTTTCACACTTTCTTTATTGCTTTCCACACTATTTGTATGTCATTACACCAGCGAACTCGCAGTAGTTACCCGTACGAGCCAACATGATCTCACTAACTGAAGATAATATCGTGAGTCTGCAGGTGCAGATTTTCCCTACTTCGTTCGGAATAATTGAATAAATATGACATTTTTCAGGGGAGACTTTCAAAGATCGACAAAAATAGTCAAACAGAAAATGGGGTTAAGAAATTTAAGGTGAGATTCCCCTACCTACGTCCTATACTCTCCAGAGTTTGTATGCTATTTTGTTTTCCGTTATAAACTCTTGTTATGTCACATTTGATCTGAAAGCAGAGAAATATTTTTGAGAGGTCACACGCATCCACATGCAAGCATGCGCGCGCGCGCGTGTGCGCGAATCTATAAAAAACGATGGTTTTATTGGAAATTTTTCCCAAAAGTAAAGGGGGCAACAAACACATTTATTTTGAAATTTTCCAAAATATACATTAAATACAATAAGATAACCTTAGCAACAAAGCCTTTAATGGGCGCTATAACGTGAATGAATGAACTCGAAAATATATTTGGAAACTCAGACTATAACAAGAATGAATGTTGTCGTTAGTAAATATAATATACCAAACAATAACATGGTCTTTCGAATTATTTAGCTTAATCTTTACATACCTCATTGTACATACATGCCTTTTCATGTTAAGATTATTAGGAAATATATATTTTTTATTGTATTGTGAATTTTAACCATGGTGAAAAACTAAGAAGACAATATTACCTTCCATTTAAAATATAAAATATTCACAATTCAGTACAATCCAACTAGTCAGATTATTTTTTAGATCGTATCACTTTCTAATTATCAACATTTCCATTAAAGATGACGAAAAATTTACAATCGTAAAATGCGTCTAAATATTTTAAAAATATTGTTACAATTCGTCAGTAGCTATATTTATTGTTAGTGCTGAAATGTAATAAAAAGGTTAAAATGTGTTTATTTTTTACTGAATACGTTATTTATCTTTATTGCTTTCGGGCTAAAGGCCCTCTGGAGGAAGGGATAGTACACAAAAATCAATTCGTCTGAAGTGACAAGAGAATTTCATCGTAATTTTTGGTCTGGTCAGTCAATTTTCGTTGACGGTTGTGAGCGCATGGCCGCCCCTAGGGGGAGGGGGCTTTTGGGGTGCCCATAATTTCTTTTTCTTGTTTATTCAATAGTGATATTTTTTGAAGTTCGCCGAAGTTATTTTTTGATTTTCGCCGAAATGTTTGTGCTGCTCGTACATAGGTCGAGGTTGCTAGCCAAGCCTTTTTTAGTTCATAACCTTAAAATAACGGAAAGAAAATCGACGTAGACAGGAAATTTTATTCATTTATCTATTAATGTCAATTTTATTCAACAAGTATTTATTACAACTGTCAACACATTTTTTCGAAAATTCAGGTGGATGCTATTTTTAACTGAATCTTTAATAATTTTGATCTGCTGATTTCAATTGTGAAAACTGTTTTGTTTTCCATGCTCTAGATTTCTTCCAATATGAACATTACATTTTAGCAACGGCTACGAGTGGTGGACAGCCAGACAGAATCCCGACGCCGAGGCGAGGAAATTGTTGTGAATGATGCAGAAGCCATTAGCAAATTCATGTCGTTTAATTCAGAACGCGAGTTTTTTTTAATTTATAGTGAGATTACGTCCCCAGTGTTCCTGCGTGTCTCTTTTCTTGCCAATACCCTTCGTAAAGACGACTTTTTATCTCTTCAATACAAAATGTATTGACAAGAAAAAGTAGACTTAACATTTCAAATCCTGGTATCCCTTCAGCACCCGACTACCGTGAACTCTTATAAACTACCATTTCTAGTTTTTAAATGATTTTATCCTCCTGAAAATAGGATAGCCACCAGAAGACGAAGGGAAAATAATGAAAATTGAAAAATTATTTCAGAATCGGATGAGTATTTTCTAATATCCTAATATCCTACTGTATTTAACTCCTCAATAGTTCTTCACGTCGCAGCTGAATGGCCGTGAAAGTAATTTGGGTTTATCCAAACTTGCAGCTAAAGCGTTAGTCTCCAGACGTCTAGAAAATTATCTACTGAGTCAGTCCGTAAAAGTATCCTTCTTCCGCGAACGAGACGGGGCGTTACTTACGTGTTTTATTGATGAGAATAAATTTGTTTATTAATATTAATGTCTTCTCTGTGTATTAGAAATTCCATTGTATAGTCCAAATGATTGGCGGTTATTTGTAGACAGTTCTAAGGGCAACCTGAATGGGTTTTACTATTTAATGCAATGGCTATGCATCTCTTTCAATAGAACATTCTGTGTATTGACGACAGGAGCATAATTGCATCGAAACTGATTGAACTTCTCAAGTACCACGAGCACATCTAGCCAATTTATATGAACAATAAATGTTTAATTTTCACCTAGGTCAACAGAACAAAATTGCAGAAATTCAAAATTTTATTCAGCGTCTTTCTACAACTAAATATTGAAAATAGTGATTTATTTCTTAATAAAATATCTTGTTGAAAAACATCTTGAAATAAGTTATTGTAACTTTTTTTAATGTATCTGTAGTTTTCGCATTATTTTGTGTGTAATTAGGTCATTATTATACAATTATTTTCTCAAAAACTACTCCAAAGTTTTTCTTTAAATGTTCTCCCTATTTATATCAATGACGTTAAAAAATGGCGCTAGTACTATTTACGGCAAACTGTATTTTGAAAATTAAAGAAACAACAACATTGCAAAACTACTGATTTGAAGATAAAGATTTTGTCTTAATTTAAAAAAAATGAGATCTTTCTAAAAGGTCTTCTACAATTTTTTGAAAAACTATTAGCTTTTGCTCGATTTGTGCTTGAAGTTATTGAAAATAAACAAACATTTTGTGAAAAAGAGTTCCCAATTTTTTCTTCAATTTTTTCCAAGGGATAGAACAAGGAACGCTTAAGAGAAGAGCGCAGATTTTCTAAAAAAAAGCTCGAATTTTTCCTTCAATTTTTTTCCACGGATAAAACAAGAAACGCTTAAAAAAGGACGCAGGTTTCATCTTTGTTGAACTCTCTGAATTTTCTAAAATTGCAAATTTAGAAATAAGCGAGAAAGTATGAGGTCTTGTTGCATCACTAGTTATGCATAAAATGACTAAAATCCATTGCTGTCACTCCAGATTGTTGCGTACAAACTGCACATGTATGTCGTCATAAGTATCCAATACGCAATGAAAAATTCTAGAACTTTGAAAGCAGCGTCGGATGTGCATCGATCTGAAGAAAGTCAAGACAGATGTTTGCTCGGAGCTAATGAGAAAAACCCCGTCAGCAGACATCATTCAATCTGTTTGGCTCGCAATTCGACCCGCTGGCTCTGTGATCTCTGGAATGCGGGGCAGCGGCGCTCTCTGCGAGGGAGCTGGGGCGGGAGAGAGAGAGGGAAGCAGGGAGTCAGGGCGCCCAGTGCTCCTGCGGAGGTGTCGATTCGCTTCGCGCCCTCCTCCGCCCCCCTCCCGCCACGGCCAACGCGGCGCGGCGGCGCCAGTCGCCGCTACTGAAATGCGAGCGGTGGCACGCCACGCCGGCGCCCCCGCCCCCTCCCACACGACGCGGCACCGCCAGTTCACGTGAGCTACGCCCGGCGCACCCGGCGTTGGCCTTCCTCGCCAACACGATCGAAGCTAAGGGGGGAACTGCCCCCTGCATCTTTTTACTTCTATCCCCTTTTACATAAAATAAGTCATTACATTTTTTCTTTCTTATCTAATATGTGCTTACGTTGTAAAGAGAAATTACTGCAGCGGAAAGTGGCGACATTTTGACAAAAACTTGTATTGTGAGCCCCTGTTACGAAAAAAGTGGATAGTCTTGCGTACTAAATTACTTCCACTATTATGTTCTTAAGACAGAATCAACATTTTGTATGCTATTGATCCCGAAAAAACGGTGTAGGGCGAAACGATCCTCTGCTTGTCTAGCCTGCTTTGTCTGTCTAGTCGACTTTGTCTATCTAGTCTGCTTTGCGTGTTTAGTCTGCTTTATCTTGTCTGGTTAGTCGGTCTAGTCTGCTTTGGCTGTCGTCTGTCTAGTCTGCTTCGTCTGTCCAGTCTGCTTCGGCTGTCTAGAATGCTTTGTCTACTCTCCTTTGCTGCCTGGTCTGCTTTTCTGTGTAGTCTGCTTCTGTGTCTAGACGGCTTCGCCTGTCTAGTTTGATTCGGCTGTCTAGTTTGCTTCGGCTGTCTAGTTTGCTTCGGCTGTCTAGTTTGCTTCGGCTGTCTAGTTTGCTTTGGCTGTCTAGTTTGCTTCGGCTGATAGTTTGCTTTGCCTGTCTAGTGTGCTCTGTCTGTGTAGACTGCTTTGTGTGTCAGCCTGCTTCGAGTATCTAGTCTGCGTCTGCTTTCTAGTTTGCCCTGCCAGTCCAGTCTTCGCTCTCTCGCTCGTCTGTGGTTAACCCTCGCGCCTAAGCCGTTCGACTTTTTTCCAAAACTGACAATCCCTATCGATCTTAAAAACTGGACAAAAAATGGGACAAATGGGATTCCATTTTCTTTAAACATTCTGAATTTTTAAAAATTTTAAAAGTTCAAAGTTCATTTGATATTTTCCTTCAAGTAAAATATTAAAGAAAGAGATTGTTTCCCTGGTGAAATTTTTTATCAAAGACAGCTCTTTAAAACACATTTTTGTACACGTTTTGTTCTAGTTTAAATTAGTAGTGCTAAAACATGCTATGTCGCATTATTTGTAAAGACTGCGCATTATTCTACTACTACTTTAACGTACAGTAGTTTAAGGTGAGAAGTGTTTCCGAACTTCGGTTTTTAGGCTCACCACACTAGTCATATTACCCTTATGCTACCAACCTCAAAAGAACTTCACCTTCACTATGCTTTAAAATCAAGCTCAACATTCTCATTTCCAATTTTCAAAAATTTGATTTTGAGATTTCCATGAGGACGACACGTATGATCATTCTTGTAAGCATTCTTTCCTCTAACAGAAAAAAAATCGAAAAAAATGTAGGCATTGTTTAGGAAAAATTGTAAACATTTGCGATTTATCTATATCTCATAGTTGAACCTAATCCAAAGATTAGTGTTAGTGGTGTATGCACGTGGTATAAAATGTAAATTAATATCATTTCAACGATAAACCGTGCTCTAGAGAACCATAGGAAAGCTGCCAAGCATAAAAGCGCAACTGAAAAGGGGAAAATAATTTTCCCGTTGAAATGTTAGTGCAACATGGTGCATCTTTTTCAACTCCTGGAACTTTCACTGAAAGTGAAAACTGATGATCACAATGTAAAATATAAACGAAATTGAATATGCTCATAACATTAAATCTATATCTAGAATTTTTTGGTTTTTATTGACATGTCATCTTTAAAACGAACGTTTGTGAGTGGTATATTTTATTGGTAATATCAATGATAAGGTTTATAAGATACATTTTATTAAAATGTAAAGTTTTTGATGAAATTGGTTTGATAATTCCAAATTGGGGAAATGAGACTCATATATCTGTGTTATTGTCTGTCCAAAAAATCGATATCTAAGAGAAGTAATGGTGTCCATCTTGAATCCTGCAATTATTTGTTTAGTTAAATCCATATCTACTTCTGGATTCAAATTGCACCAGAAATTAAAAATAACTTTCCAAGAATGATTTTGAAATACTGTAATATGAGAAATGTAGGAAATGAAAGGTTACGCTAAAATTTGCGCGTTTTCCTTAAATATCTGAAACTTTGTTTTACACCTAAACATATGCACCAATATGAAGAAAAATAGGTTTCTATTCACTTAAAAAAGTCCGAATCGTTAACGTGTGACAGAAGTTTTATCATTACTAATGCTCGAACAAATACGTAATTACCTACAAATAGAATTTGTTAAAATCGTCGTAATTTCTTTCGTGATCAAGTCGTGCATTTGTAATAAATCCAATATCTCTCCTTAGTGATCTTTTCATTTATGTTTGCTTTTTGCCTTCAAAAATTAGTTTTTTGAAAGATTCGTGAGTGTTTATTTGTTTTGTCTTTGCTCCTTAACATGCCCCATTTGCGTCAGAATAGGCCGGTCTATTAATTCATAATTTGGCATATCTTCCACACCAGAGTCTAGCCGGGCAAGTGAGAATGTCATTCAAACAGGGATGGAAATTCGTCTAATCTTCTTCGTACTAATGCTCTTGGGGTATGAATCACTTTTTTAAGTTTTCGATCATTTCTAATTATTTCATTAAAGTACGGTTACTGTTGTTCTGATTTTGTATGAATTTTGAAGATTTTTGTATTTCTCATAGTTAATTTATACAGAGCCTGACGTTTTTCCTGTAGATGGCTTTTCAAAATATCTCAGTTCTCACATTGAATAGTACGTAAAATTAACAGCTACATCCTCGTTTCAGTTCTTTGTTCCATAGAGAGAGCCACGAACAATTAATTAGCACATTGGGTCTACTTTAGATACTTGCCATGTCGTTACAGAATTCGGTTGCAACATCGAATCCATGTAATCAGCTTGATTAATTGAATCTTTGGGTAACGCTGTCACCGCTGTTATTCTCCTGCTTTGTGCTAAATCATGTTGCTTAGTGTTGGATTCGCCATAATGGTGAGTAATTAACCTGTTCAGGTTTTCAGCTAACAGGATGATTGAAAGCATTAAAACAATTTTACATTTTTTACCTACCTTAGATCTCCAATTTGCATTGTCCAATCACCTGATGGGATATATTATTTAGTCTACCACTATTTACTAATTGCTTCTCTTGACAGGGTCGTATGAATTTCCTTGCAGTTACGTACAGTACATTATACCCATTAATCCTCTCTAATAATTTTATAGAGGAAAAGTGAACCATCAACTTAAAACCTCCTAGTTACAGATTCATTTCTCTGTTCTCTTTGTTCTTTGAAGATGCACAGTCTTTTACGTGTAATTTCCACTGGTTCTCCTCAATGAGCACTTAGATCACTGAATATTGTAGAAACGTAAATGACCATATCCTACAAATAGATTTCTTGAATTCTTTTACTCTCATTCTTAATTTTCTGTTTAATAGTACAGTAAGAATGTGCACTTAATAGCAGATCATTAATTATTTTGTGTTAAATCATGAAACGTATTTTATAAGATTCTTTATTTTGGGGTGTACTTTACATGAAGGCCGGTGCGTTGCACTCGCCAGACATCCTCCTCCTTGTACCGACGGCGACAAGTGGAGCGGCGACAGGTGGAGCCCTATCTTCACCTCCTGCTCGGACCACATCGGCCTGTGTGCAATTGCACGAAGGTACATTTACCTTTTCAACTTTACATGAAGCTTTATATACATTTTCTAAATTTACGTTTAAGAATGGCGCAGGTCTCATTTTTATTGAAATCCTTGATTTCTTGAAAATAGCAAAAGTTGAAATATTTTTTCAGCGTCTTCCTACAATTACGATATTGAAGGTAGAGATATTTTCCTTAATAAAATGTGTTTTTTAAAGACAGATATTGAAATACGTTGATGAACAATCCTTCGGAAATATGAGTACATAATGAGTAAATGTAATTTTTGTGTAATTTTTGTGAAATATAGACTGTTTTAAACAATTAATTTCTCAAGAAACGGCTCCAAATATTTTCTTTAATTTTTCTCTCCGTATCTATCAAAGAACGGTATAAAAAGTGCTGTTGGTCCAATTTTCGGCAAACTCCCTGTGTATTCGAAAATTGCAAAAAGTGAACATTGCGTAAGTACAATATTGAAGATAGATACTTTTGCCTTAAGTGAAATCTGTTCTTAAAAATATTTTTTAATGCCATGTACAATTTTTTAAAACGTGTAGTGTTTGCGTTATTCCTGCTTGAATTAAATGCAATTTGTAAAAAAATTATTTTCTCAAAAGATCGTCCCGAATTTTTTCTTCAATTTTTTCCATAGAACAAGAGACGTTTAAAAGAATGGTGCTTATATCATTTTTGTTAAACTCTTAATTTTCAAAAATTGCAAAAAATTAACATAGAAAAATTACAATATTGAAGATTGAGATTTTGCCTTATAACCTGTTATAAAAAAAACTTTTAAAACTTGAATTATAAATCGTTTCACACTAGTGCCTTCATCTTGCGCAGGAATCTGGAAGGAAAGAAACTAAATATACTTCTTTGTACAGGTTTCTCAAAATGAAACTGCATTTTATTATGATAATATCAAATACTTTACTCAGTAAGAGGGTCGTATGAAAAAGGAAATTCATGATTGTGCGAAATGTTTATACTTCTTTGTATTTTGTAGAGACATTTCAATAAGTACTAGTTCCAGATATTTCTTAGAGGTGTTTTGTTTGCCTGACAACCAGGATCGCGCCGAAAAGTATGCAACTAAGGTCGCTGGTGTTTCATTTTAAAATTATAAAACACTAATTAAAATTTTCTGTGGAGGTGAGGAGTAGGAAAGGTCGAGATTTTACGTTGTCGCAGTATTTCAACATCTAATGACTTCACCTTTAAATTTTGAATTGGGGAAGAATCAAAAGCTTTTTTACGTTTTATATTACCACTAAAGTAGAAGCATACGACTCCTTGAATTATTTAAAAGCATATTTTTCTAGGCATTCTATTCTAACTGTAATAGAATTTCTACAGTAAGTCACGTCGCCCAGTGGGAATAAATTCTCCCCAACTTGCACACTAAATTTAATTTACATCTAAACCGCTCTGGATGCATGCCCGCCGCAGTCTTAATGGTGACGACGTTGTTTGCGAGGCAAAAAGAGTCACAGCAAGAAAACAGGAGGAAGCACGAACTCCGGCAAAGAAATGAATAGCGAGCGCGGAACACATCAGAGGAACACAGAGAAAGCATGGCGTCTTTAAATTTACGAAGCCTTGCTGGCAGATTCGTTTAGAAAAGAACACGATTATGTTTCACAAAGTCTCTGTACTACAGTTGCGTTTCATTCCAGCTCTTCGGAGTAAATTGAGCCCGGCACCAAAGACCAGCGATGAAAGGTCCTCTCGCCAGCCGCTCGCCCGCTCCCCCCACCCCGCGACGCCCCGCGGCTCCCCCTCTGGCGCTCCCCCGCGAACGAACCTGGTCAGTCCGTTCCGCACCCCGCCCCTCCCCGCTCTTCCCTACTGAGCCGAGCCCCTTTCCTCGCCCCCCAACACCCCTCCCCGCCCCTCCCAATTCTCGCCCTCGCTCCCTTTGCGCTTGTCTGCTCCGACTCATATCTGTCCGCTCGATCCTCTCAGCGGTTACCCGGCCCCTCCCGGCCACGAGCCCGCCCCCGCTTCCGCCTCCGCCTCAGTCCCCGTTCCAGCCGCCGCCGCTGCACCGCTCGTAGAGCACCTTCCCTCTCGTGCACCCTTCACTCTTCTTTGCCTGCACGAGGCTTCACTTTTCTGCGAGACGCATCCAAGGCGAACCCCTCCCAAGTGTTTGCCTCTCTCTCGCTTCACCGGTTTCGCTATTTGGCGAGACATCTACCCTGTCCGTACCTTGGCCTTTGCTGAAATTACACTCTCTCCTTTACCCGCTAGTTCACGATACTGTACGTCCTCATCGTAAACCAGGTGGATAAGGGCCTTGCCTACGAGGCTTCGATGACCGACGAAGCTTGTTGCCGCGCATCATGCATCTAGTAATGTAATAAAAAATGTTAAAAATCTGTACTCAAAAAATGGTTTTCAAACTGCAGTAAATTAAAAAAAAATTTAACATGTGTCTTTACGAATAGTGCAATAACAATATAGTAGTGTAGCTCACCGACAGCCATTCTCTGTAAATGTGTCGTTTAGCATTGTGGATGAATTTACCGCCGGTCCTCATTTCTTACCCGAGCAATTCAGAGGCGTTCAGTATCTGAATTTTATAACTCAGGTACTCCTAACGCTTCGAGGCCTGGTTGTTAATCAACGACCGCGTGTGTACTATAGCAGTCGAGTATCCTGATGACCTTCGGCGCATTGAATGCATGGCGGCAGAAATAAAGGGACAACTCGCCAGGGTTGTGCGCGCCACGAAGACCGTGCGGCGCAGATGACTATCTTGCGTTCACGCAAGAGGAGGCCATTTTGAAAACTGGTAGAGCCCCTGTTACACGAAGTGAAAGTGCGAATTTTTGGGTGTACACGCAAATATGATAAACTGTCTTAAATAACACAAATATTTTTACTCTCTCCTTTCTTATTCATTATATAATTAGTCAAAAATAGCAACAAGGAACAGTATTTAAAGTAATATTTGGGCTAACGCTTTTTGTAAAATATGACCAATGACTAGAACTTGTTTTGCAAAATTTTGAGTAGTGTTAACACTATTTCCTTTTGCACTCACGTATAACTTAGTGCACTAACTTAGCGTGGACCTGAATGAAAAACGGGGACTGAATCACCCAATATACAGTAGAACATTTCTTTATATACCAAAAACATCTAGAAACGTTCTTTTACATAACGCAACACATAAATAGTAAATATTTAATGGTGAGCGGCCTATTTCTTGGAGGCCTGCTGTTGCTTGGCGTCAGCAGTGCCGTAAGGACTGAGTGTGAGAATTCAGTAGGCATATGAAGTTGAAATTACGAGGAATATCACAATCAAATATTTGAATTTTTCAGTGAAAATCGAAACTGTTTCATTGTTTTTGTATTTTCCCATTTTCTCTCAATTTCTGCGTGCATTCGAAATTAGGAATGTTGATGTATTTTAATTTTCCTCGTGTTCCTCAGTATCTATTTAAATCATAGCCCCCTAAACCCCATATCACATGATTCAAGGTTGCTTAGTTTTCCTTTTCTGCGCACATGCGAAATTAGTAGTATACTAAGTTTTTATATTTCTCTCTGCCGAGTTTGACAATACTAGCCACATAGCTCGATCAAATTAAGCTACTATCTGGAGGAGAATTCAAATGGCCAGTTGTTTAGTTTTGGTTGTCCGATTGGTTTGTCTGATCAATACCAGGCGAATGCGAGAGCTGTACCCCAAGAAACGAACTACTGATTGCGCGCGATCTTTCTTTCCGTTTTCTTGTCGTAATTTCTCCCCTTATTTTCACACACCCTGCATTATGACATGCGATGAGAGACCACGCGGCAGACTAGTTAGGGAGGTGCCTTGCTGGGTTAGGGGGACTTGGATGAACAAATGCCCCGGAAGACGAGGTGTAAGCCAGCGTCGGATCTCTACCATCCAGCAAGGGAAAGAACACTGGCACCTCCCGGGATAAAACATTAACTATACTAACGGGATTAATGACCATTAAAATTGTATCTGGAATCATGAAACAATTATTTTTTGTATTTCTTCTGAGTTCCTGGTTATCCAACGAATTCATAGACATTCCTCACATATCTTGTGGTTGCTTAGTCTCCTTTCAATTTCTGCGCGCATTCATAATTAGTAATGTATAACGTTTTGAATTTTTCGCGAGTTCTTGGGTATCTCGAGAAACCGTTGACACGTCTCATATGTCCTGATTCAGTATAGTTTTCTTTCAATATATTTTCGCATTGTAAATCAGTATTAAGGATGTTTTTACATTTTTTCAAGATCCTGGATATCTAACGAAACCAGAGACTCTTCACATCTCGATTTAAAGAAGACATAAAGAAAACTGCAGTGTGCACGGAGACCTGTCAGACGCTTAGAGCTGATCTCGGCTGGGCTGGTGCCGGGCTGTAACAGATAACTGGACGGGAAACTCCCTGCCGAAGTGCCGAAGTGTAGGTCAGAATCCATCCGATGCTTGGAGGGAGGCTCGGTTTGCAACGAGTTACCATTCAACGAGGAAGGAACTCCACCATCTCTCGGTATAACATTCACTACGCAACGGAACCAATGACTATAGTAGTTGACGTGCCCGGAAACAACAATTAATCCAGTATTGTTATAGAGCTGCGGTGGGTTAATCGCGTTAATCTGTGGTGCAGTGCTGGAAACAAAAGCAGACAAAATATTGGGAGGGAGAATATTATGCCTTAAGGCTTCTTGTTGCACTTTCACACGAAAGAACCAGCGTGTGTCTCCGTCAGCCAGCGGGGGTAGATCACCGCCACCTCCCCCGATAAGAGCATGCATTACACTTATGGGACTACTGATCGTAGGAGTTGACGCTCCCGGAAGCACTAACCAATCAACCGAGGTAATGGTCGCAGTGCTTTTGTCTACATTCAAATTAGCGTAAGCCGCACTTATACCCGCGACCACCTTGAACACGTCGGTCGTTGACCATGTTCACATGTCCCTTGACGGCTGGGGTACAACGGTACCGGCGTCAACACTGGCTCGGTATTACTCTCCCCGTCGCCGGCGTTTGAGCGTCGAGGTGCAGAAATACGTGGCGTGTGGGGTGCCGCCGATTCAGGTATCTCTCAAGTTATTTCTGAGCTGCAGCACGTTCGGTGTTGCTCCGGTATTATCAAAATGAGTGGTACGTGTCGCAGATCTTGGATAGGGAATACGCGTCCATTTTTTGCTGTACCTACTCTGCGTCGCGACCTACAACTGCTCGACAAGTATTGAAGGCTTTGCAACGGCAGAGAGAAATGCTCAGTGGTCTCAGAAGGGTGTGCACTGACTGGGTGGGAACTGCAATTAACATTAATCACGTTGCCTTAAACTGTAATTCCTAGTTTCGGCTGAGTAAGTTACAATGCTGGGTTAAGTACATTATTTCTGGGACGGAAATAGCGTTTTTTGTGTTTAAGTTAAGCATTTGCACAAACATTTTATACACTATAATTTGTCATCAAATGGTGCCCACGGTGCGGCCTCGACTGGATGTCTTGTATAAGAAAAGAAAACGGAGCTTTACTTCTCCTCTTATGAGAAACAAGGTAAAAACTCCGTTTGTAAGTTTTACAAGACGATAGCATATCGTTTAGATTTTAGATTTAGATTTATTTAGTCAAAAACACTAATAAACTGTATGTGATGTATGGGGGAGAAGATAATCTGCGCACGTTTTCTTGAGTTCCAGAGTCCCTTCCCATCATTTTAATTATAAATTGTTGAAAAATGAATAATGTTAAAAACAAATTTAAAATAATAATAATGATATTTTTTTTAAAAAGTGCGACAGTAGCGACATTTGAAAATACTAGACATTTTCGTTCCTAAGTTGCAGAAAACTTATTTGCATCGGTAAACGAACTGCAGATTTTATTTTCTTCATTACTAACAAAATAGTAACTCGGCCTTACCTCTACTCCTACCACTACAAGCGAAAGGAGAATTCAACAAAACGTGCGCATAGTGAAGCTACATTTACATCCAGAAGCAAAACAAGGGGCCATCTTAGCATTTGATTAATGTATCAGGGAAACTGAACAAAAACCTGATTGAAATGGGGGTCATTGACCCGGAAGCTGATCGTTCATATTGACTGTTCGGGCACAGAGAGTCTGCATATTGACCGTTCATATTGGTCGTTGAGGTACAGAGACCCTCTCAATGTGTTCGTTTTCAAGCCAAGCATTTTTCATAATGCTTATTGATTTATTATATCGTTGACAGGCGTTATATTTAAATTGGAAGTACATACTACTCACAAGAATTCATTCCATACTTATGACTGAAGTTTACGATTAGTTCAAGATTTTTACGGAATATTGTCATTTAAAGCAACGATGTTTCCAATGATGGTTTAAATACTCGCAGCTACACTAAAACTTTTTAACAAGACCCGTGAAAGCAGTAAATTTAAACAGCTCACAACACCGCGGGTCCCTGAATAAGTGGCCATTTGGGAACCCCAGATTCTTACAGTGCTGAGTCCCTAGCTGATTGGGATAAAAGGCAATGTCTTAGACTTGACTGGACTACGACTGACAATGTTCAAGGAGAATTACTCCACGTTCAACGCCAAAAAAGTTTGCAACGATATTCCGCAAGTAACAGAATAGCCTATACGTGGTATAAATCGGGATATGAATCAATGAAATAAAATTATTCAAATTCATCATATACCTCACTGACACAACTCTAAAAAGATCTCTCACATCTTATGCCTTCATGTCGCACTTCGAAATGATTTAGTTCTACTTCTTTCATTTATCCAACGCTCTTGCTGTGCCTTACTCTTGCACGTGCACCCGGCGGCTATACCAGAATACCATTCCGCATCGCCGTTCCGCCCCCTTCAGAGGGCGCTGGTTCATCTGACGCTTCCTTTTTGTTACAAAAACGCTCAGATAACGCCTACGCGAAGCACTAGTTGCAGAGGTTCCTCGCTTCTCGACAGAGGGCGAAAAAGTCAGGCTACTGGTGAAACGCGAGAAAAAAGGGTGGGTGCGTTGTTTCGTCAGTCGGCAAATGTAACCACACAAAGGCAGTCTAACGTTAGCAATTCAAGTCAAGTGGAGTCCTGAGCGCTCATTTTCACAATTTTTGCAATCATAACTTCAGAAGGGAACGACCAACAGCAAAACAACGGGATTTCAGTCAACGGTTGTGACGCCAAGACAACACGTGGTCGATTCAACACGTGGCCGTTTCAACATGGAAGGCAGCACAACGGTTTCGTAACTAAATCTAAACTTATTCAAACATTACCAAGTACCAAGTTTTAGCAAAACTATCTTTTGCAATTAAGGTCATTTATGTATAAAATAGTTATTAAATTATTCTGTAATAAATTTGTTCATAAACTTTTAAAACCACGTGTTCATACATTAATTGTCATTAGCCATTTGATTCCTATTCATAACTATCTATTCAAATTAGTTGAATATGAATTACAAAAAGAGCTACCAGAGTCTCAACATACCATACGAGATTCAGATTCAACACTTTCCTTTTTTAGTCGGAAACAATGTCGCTCTCGAGCAATATGGACTGCAACTTTCCTACTGGCTCGAATAAAGACAAAAAGCCTCAAACCAAAGGCCACATATAGGAGTTCAGTACTGCCTGTACATCGTAATGAACGACTTCGATAAAGAGAGTTTCTGTGATTCGCATTAGAGTATATAGCAACGATATCTATTGCAACCATTTCCAACGTCAGAATTTTGAATCCATTCTTGTGAACTATGTAAAACTTCTTCTCGCCCTCTATTACGCCTCGCTCTTGCATGTATTATAATGCTGACTTTATTTTACCCGATAGTGAAATGTAGCATTATCTGTATCACACATAGAAGATCCAACGCTGTTTATTGACAACATTTTACATTTTATTTTACAACGTTGACAAAATTGTAACAACGCCGAAAATACGATTGACGTGGCTCATACAGAACACGGACAATTTACGTGAGGACAGGGAAGGCCGGGTGCCGTGCCGAGTCGGAATTCCTATCCTCTTTCTTTCACCAACATTGTCTAATTATGAAGAAAAAATAAAATAATGTAAAATGACAATATTCATTACAATAAATTTTCGTTCGCGCTTCATAAAATATTTTTCCTTCGACCAAAAACAACAGATTTGATTTGATAACATTGCCATTAATATAACCACATCATCCACACTCCTTTCTGTTGTATTCGTTTGAGAACTCAAGAAATCGTTCGCGGGTTATATCTGTGTTTGTTGCCGCAAAGAAGGAAACATTTTTTTCGAGTCGCACCCTTATCGCTCACCTTGAGATCGGGACTCCCAGTCGCTTGACCTTTTCGCTGTCCTTAGAGCGCAAACGTTGGGAATTATGCCACGGAACATTGCCACGCGTGAACTGTTATGTTACATTAAAGGAGGAAACCCACTTCAAGTGGCCCTTGCACGGCACGGCTCGGCGCAGCTTCAACCGAAATGTTTCCCATGGTATTCAGTTCCCCCCTCCGCCCGGCTCCCAACAATCCCGACACCTCCAGAGAATACGCACAGATAGTCAAGCTACGTTAATGTCCAGAAGCACAAAATGTAAGCCATCTCTGCATTTGGTATAAGGATCAGTGAAACTGGACCTACCAGCGTTTTGCATCGGTCATATTAAAAGTGGAAATTTCAGTGAAGATACTCACATCCTAATTATATAGTGCAAGTTTACTAATACCTTCAGTGAAAATGGATTTCTGTATCATACATTTTTTAATCAATACATATTCATCGCTACCACTGTCGTTAGTGAGTGAACACCGTAACTACCTCCAGGTAGGAAGTGTGAGTGAAGGTGGTGCAATAGTAACGAAATATGTTCATTTCACATAATTTATCTTTTAAAGTGTAGATTTGCTGTAGTACGTGTGGTAAGAGAAGTGGCGGGTTTGGAGGCGCTCCCAGTACACTCTTACAGTGTCAATAAAATTGTCACCAAGAAGAGGATTTATGACACTGCGAAGGGGAGACCGACAGACTTTCCCCGAGCCAGGTCGCCCGCGCCGGAGAGCCGTCAAGTCTTGGCGAGCACAAGTTGGATCCTTCAGATCGACCCTTCGGAATGAAAAGCATCCGACTGACAAACTTGGAGAAGTTAAGTTGATACGAGTAGTATATTAAAGGCTTATCTGACTGGGGAGTACTATGTGACACCCTGCTATTCCCATTGAAAGGTAGGTACCGACTTAGGAGGTTTGGGGCTCAATTGAAGCCACTACAGTGCCTTTGGCCGGAAGGTCCTAGGGTTCGCGCTCCCACGGTGCAGGATTTTCCACTCTAGCTAGGTCGCATTATGCATCTCTCTGGAGAAACATTCTAACGATCGGCTGCTCTGATCGGTAGTTTTCCGTGATTTCTCCAATCAACATCAGGGGAATGCCGGAGAAGTACATTAACAAACGGACCATGGACCACACACGATCTTTCTTTCCTCTAACCTTCTTACTACCATACATGTCGGGAGTATAGGACTTGTCGCTTCTGGATCGGTGCCTCGCTGGAGGGAGATACCTGGTAAGAGAAAACCCCACAAGCCGACGAGTAGGTTGATACCGGTTCTTACCAACCAGCGGAGATCATCGCCATCTCTCGCAATAAAACGTGTCCTTCACTTATGGGATCGATGTCCTTAACGATTGCCGCACTCTGAAACACTAATCAATCATTGAAAGGCAAGTGGGACATTAAACGTCCATCGGCGCTTTCAAAATGTGCGTCATGGCTGACAGTTTAACATAGTACCCAAGTCAACGTTCCATGATACGCACAGAGGTTGCAACGGTTGGAAGTTTGCAACGTCGTAGATGGAGGGACGAGAGAATTTTGTGCGTAACCCTTTGAGGAGAAACACTGAAAGATCGCGACCTGGAGTGGTGCACGGAGCTATATTGGGACAAGTGTGTCTTTTGGATATTAACGGCACGAAAATACGACTGAAGGGAATAAATCTCTTGAATAGAGGCAAGAGCCTACAGAAATTCTATCAGCAAACGGTATTGTTTACGAGTTGCTGAAGTTACTAAATATTCAGTTCATGCGAAACTTTAATTTCAGATTCATGTTTGTTAGTGTACATGTCAGATTTTTGATTATTTTCATCATTAAGTATGTGAATTCGAGTTGCTTATACATTGTGACATTTTCTCACGTATAAAGCATTAATATTGGGAGAAGTACGCGAAGAGTTGTTCTTCCACAAATTGAAAATTTTCTGTTGTGGAGATTTGGAGCTCGTGTACTTTCAGCGGACACTTTGCAATAAACCAGAAGAAGAGGATTCCTTCTGCGATGTATGAAACAACTGTAAAGTATTATTCCTATTCCAAATCTTTCTCTTTAAGAAAAGTATAACATGACACGAAACGAATGATATATAGAAAATTTTGTGCGAGAATAATCTTGCATATCAGAGGTGTAAAAGGCTCAGTCTAACGGTACTTGTAAATCAGGGTAAGTAAGGACCATTCTCGCGGTCCGTCGATTTAATCCGAAAAAAGAGAGGAATTTTGCTTTTTCAATTTTAAAAGATAGTAGTAATTTCTATCCACTTTATAAGAAATCAAAATTCTCCGATGTATTGGTTAATAAAGAAATTCACACAGGTAGTAACTAGTCGCAGACGATGTGTTAATTGTTTGTAAGGAATTCATGCTCCATGACAAGCATCTGGGTTTATTGTCTGGGAATTGCATGAACTATATATGCAGTGTTTTACTTTATAGGGTTTTAAATCTTATTACGAATGAGGTGAGATAAAGCCTGTAATTTCTAATTAGCAAAAGGTGCAAATTGATAAATAATGAGTGTATTTGACTTAACTGTATTGTAAATAAATATTATATTTCAGTGTATGTAGGGAAAAACAGAAGAGAAAAGGTTAAACCAAGTGAAAAGTCAGTTGGAATATACACCCAAACTTGCAATTTTATCAGTACAAGAAGTAAAGCTGTGTATGTGTAAATGTGACTGTATGCGTTTTAAAATATTTCTTTGAGTTTTTCCTTTGTTTGTAATTGTATTCAGATACCCACAAGATTACAATTTATTATGTTCTTTGTAAATTTCCCAAATACATTGATTTTTAAAATAAGAACTCCACCTCCCTGTCACTATGGAAATCCTTGAGGGGAACTTTCTAGGGATTGAGGATTTCCACAAAAAAATGTTTTAGAAATAATTGTTAGTGAAAAACACTGTCAATTGATGTCACTGCATCACCATAGATAAATCGATTGGTGAACCTAGGTAAGAACGGTTGCGGTCTTGAGATGTGACTTAATGATGAATTAACGAAACTTTGACTACATTTTACTGAAATATTAGAACCTTATTATTTCAAAGAGTTGAGTTATCGACACGACCTTGTTCGCACAACGACGCACTATTTTGCGTCAAAATTGCATTGGTTAAATAAGTAAACTGGCTCTAAAGTTGTTTTTATGAAATGAACACATAGTGTTAATATTAAACTTATATTACATTTAAATTCCTTAAACGCAAACCCAGCTACATTATTAATTCTATTGTACACTTGCACTGGCATGGCTTGTGGTACCCATTCGTTAGTGAATGTGTATCATTCATAACTTGATACTCTAGTTAACAATTCTCTATAACAATTCTCTCTAACAATTCTCTCTAACAATTCTCTCTAACAATTCTCTCTAACGGACCGACAGCTCTTTTAACAGACAAGAACCTTGGTTTGTTGAAGCTCCTAATCTGAACGAAGAATGTTAATACAATTATTGCACTCTTAAGTAAATACGGTTACAAATGTAGATACTTTTGATTCAAAATGTTAAGTTTTACTGTTGATTGACAATGTAAAATGTGACTGATGTAATATTCCATTTTAATGGATCATTTCTTTATTTTAGTAGAGGGAATGAGAATTAATGTTTGTCAATTTGGGGCAATACCCACCAACCGTCCTCTCCAAAAGGCAGTCATGGGTCACGTACCAAGTGACGAACCGCCACTCCGGAGCAATTTGTACAACCCTTCCTTTTAAATTTTCGCTGCCTGCGAACTCGAATAAGCTAGTTACCTTGCTCTCGGCATTCACAAGACTGTTTCAGATGGAGAGTTTCCGCAAGTTTAGTGTGGGGTCGAGTGGCGGCGCTTTGACGCTTCGCGACATGCTCAGTTCAAGTGCGACGTTCTTGTCCTGTTCCCAGTGAAGGGCCTTCGCAACCTGCATTGTTGAATTGACCAATCTTGAGATAATTTTTAAAATTATATAGTTGATGCATCACTAGTGAGAGCCACGATTCTGTAATTTAATTAATACAATTATTGTCCTTTGCGAGGTTGTCGCAACAGGTCTAACTAGAATCTATGACCCTGATAAAAAGTATTGTAATTTTGTATACTGAACTATTATAACAAGCATGTATGAAAGACTTATACAAATATTTAAGAGATCTAATATCATCAATAGAATGTGTTCAATTCGTTCATACATGCAAATAATTATTGCTTTACGTTTTAATTACTTTTATAGGCTTTCACTTGCCTGCGAATTACCCATTCTTCCTTTTGTTCAGCTCTGCCTTTTAAATCACAGTTCAGTTATATGTTAGGAAATTAATTTTCATGTAATTATAGGTTACATTGATTACATTTTTCCTAATCGGAGGGTATCAATGGCTGGTAAGTCATATATTATCATTATTATTATTATTATTATTATTATTATTATTATTATTACTATTATTATTGTTATTAATATTAATTAGAATATATTTAATATTCAGATTTATCTGTCGTTGTGGTTGCAACATTCATAGAGTGACCCTGCAAGTTTTTACATTCATATAGCAACACTAGTCGTTAACCTTCCACTGGAACGCCCGCCGTCGCCTCCTCGCTTTTGGTCAATGGGGAGGGAAAGCGTATTCACTGGCTATCAGCCTCTTGCTCTGCTCTCTGCAGGGATTTGGATAACGCGCGTTGTACATGAGAGGATTCTCTACCCTGCAGATACAGATCGCATACGATGCATAGGTCGATTGTTATTAAAAATAATTAATTCCGTAATAGTTTCTGCTGCCTTGACTGATCCGTAAGGAGTGAAACACCCCTTTTCTTCCGACGGTCTTTTAAAAGTGTTAGAAGAAGAGACAATATAAGCAACAATCCACAAATCGAATTCTAATTTTCACAATTAATAAATATAAGTGGTTGTTCATTGAAAAGGACAATTATAGGAATTTAGCGCCTGCAGATTCATTTCAAAATAAACGCACACGTGTAACCCACAAATGCATGGTAATCTCAAAAAAGGCCGAATGATTCGCCCGTCATCTTTCCAGCCTTGGTGAGCGCATATGCTTGAATACAGGATCAACCAGGAGATTCATCATTGGGATCATGACGTAAGCCGGAGAATGAGTGATTGCACGGACTAACTGCGTCGTATTTTAGGCACCATAAAAACCGATGTAACTGCGATGCGAAGTAATCAGTGGTATATAGCTGTATTGACAGCTTTTCAAAAAGTGTGGTAGGCAGTACGATAAATTTGCATGAAGATTTTCATGGGATTTAACAAACTGGTGTGGCGGTCGTAATTACTGGAAAAATTATGAATAGTACTGCAATAGGGTTTATATTTTTTTATTTTCGTAGTTTTTCTATTAAAAACTACATAACAACAATAATGACTGTTTTGTACAGGGTTAGAATGTCAGAAATACGTGCATTCGAAATGTTAATGGCATTGTTCTTACGTATTTTAAAATACACTTTTGTCTATTTAAGTTTTCTCTTCGTTGTGATGACCAAAAATGGATATAAATACTCCAGTCCACCAAGGATATAAAACACTTACTGAGATTTTGTCGTGAAAATGACTAAAGGAATGTTTCCCAGTTCTTTAAATAGTAAATGCTGAGATAGACATTTATTTGCTCCTCGATAACTAAGCTCGTGAACATTCTTTCGTTCAAATCTTATTGCTACATTAGTGGTGCTGCAGCACAACATACTTTCTCGCATTATTTCTAAATTTGCAATTAAAAAAAAACAGTTCAAAGGAAATGAAACCTGCACCATTCATTTAAGCGTTTTTTGTTCTATCTGTGAAAAAATCGAAGAAAAATTTCAAGCGGTTTTTTATGAAGTTAAAAAAATGCATTAATTTCAAGCACCAATTATGCAGTAGCTACACGTTTTTTCAAAAACTTGTACTTGACCTTTCTTAAAGAGCTGATTTTTTAGAACAGATTTTGTTTAAAGAAAAATATTTTATCTTCAGTTTCGTAATTTTTATATGTTAAAGTGTTCGCAGTTTTCAAAAATACTGAGAGTTTGGTGGAAATGGGACAAGCTCCACGATTTACCATCGTGATATATACGAGGTTAAACTTTAAAGAAAAAAAAATTGGAGCCTTTTGTTCAGGAAATATTGTTTGAAACATTTAAAAATTACCTATATTTCACGTAAAATTACGTGAAAACTTATATTTTAGAAAAATGATACATAATCTTATTTCAAGATGTCTTCAAATAGCATATTTTATTAAGAAAAAATCTCTTTTTGCACTTTTGCAATTTTCGAAAAATCAGGGATTTTAATGAAATTGAGACCTGCTCCATTCTCTTAAGCGTCGTTTACGCCACTCGAGGACAATGTTAAATGTAAAAAAATGAGGCAATTTTTGAGAAAAGTTTGAAAATGATGAAGCTTCATGTAAAGAATCTTCATAAAGCAAAACATGCGGTTCAAACTCAGAGGTCTTAAAGTTCATTTAAATCGATTGGGGAATATCAGTCTTGAAGAAAAGCATCTGAATGATTTATGCGCTAGCGTTGACCAGACGAACGGCCGGCCGAATGGACGGACGGACAGACGAACGGACGGATGAACGGACGGATGAACGGACGGATAAACGGACGGATGGACGGACGAAGGGAAGGACGGACGAACGGACGGACGCACGCACGCACGAACGGCCGACTTGTCGGTCGGCGAGAAAAGAAATGAATATATTTTTCACAAAAACATTAACACAGATATAATGAAGATATTGAATTGTATAAATTGGATGCTTTTTATTTTTGTGTTAATTTTTCTTTGTGAACTAATGTATACGTTTCTTTTGTAAAAAATAAATAGTTAACGTATTTCTGGAGTGTTTATGTGTTTCTGAAATGTATATGTATGCATAGAAAGCCTTTTCTAAAATAAACTTTCGAATGCTTATTGCGCCTCAACCATTCGAAAATCGAAGGTTTTTATTAGACAAAATATGCTTAAAATTGACTTAAGAGCTTATTTTCAAAGTTTTCTGGTTTCCTCTCTGGACAGCCTGTATAGTAAATTATTCCCTCTAATTTGCTGTGACCGGGAGAGATGGCTGAGGGCATTAGCTGTTATTTCTCTGACAGACAGGTCCCAGGTTCGAGTCCCGACGGTGGCAAAATTTTCAACTCGACAATTGTTAAGCTACGTCGAATGCAGTTGCTATCTGGAGGAGAGGTCTAACAGCTGGCTGCTCTGATCGGTAGTTTTCCGTGATTTCTCTGATCAACACTAGGCTAATGCCGGAGTAGTACGGACAATCGGACCAGTGGAACAATTGGACCACGGACAGCGCGCGATCTTTCCTTCCTCTTTCTTGTCTTATCCTCACCCTTTACACTCATTTACACTAACATGCACTACACTGCCACACATGTCGGGAGCCTAGAGCTTGTCCCGGCTTGGGAGGTGCGCTGCTGGTAGGAGATACCTGGTTGGGGAATACCCTGCTAACCGACGGTAGGTCGGCACCGGATCTTGGTATTCATCGGGGAAAGACCACCGCCACCTCTCGAGAAAAATTGGCACTACACTTACGGGACTTACGTCTCTATTAGTTGACACGCCCGGAATCACTATCAATCAATTCGTTGTGTATTCAGAATCCATGTTTTGTGAGTCCTTGATACCGAAAAATCTATTGACAGCAAAGCGTCTGTCTCTGTCCGTTCGTCCGTTTTGGTCAAAGCTAGCGCCGAAACCGTTCAGCTGATTTTCTCCAAAAGTGACATTCCTCTATCTATTAAAAGAAACTAGAAGACCGACCTGAATGGTCGAGGTGGCTTGAGCGGCTCGAGTGCCTCGGTCGGAAGGGTCGCGGGTTCGAGTTCCTCCTGGGCGTTGTCCCTTTTCTTTCATGTGTGTTGTCTCTGAAGGCCTTGTGAGTCAGCTGACCACAACCGTGAAACCTGCAAGTATATCTAGTGTTTAAGGTGTGTCCTCGTAAGGGACATTGTGAGCACCGGGCATTGATAGCCGAAATCGGCATGCCCTGAAAATAGGAAAAAGCTCCCTGGAGGAAAAAAATTAAAGTAACTAGAGGCATTCTGAGTTTGAATTGGATGCTTTTTTGGAGTGTATGAAGCCTGAACATTTTCAAAATTTTATCAAAAGGTGCTCCATTTTTTAATTAAATTTTGTTCTGGAATAGCGTAATGTACGCTTACGAGAATGGTGCAGATCTCGTGTTCGTTGAAAGCCCTGTTTTTTTGAAATTTCAACAGCTGAATTATTTTCGGCGTCTTCCTAAAACTACAATATTAAAGATGCATAATTTTTGTGAATGAAATCTTTTCTATAAAGATAGATCTTGAAATAATGTCATGTTCAATATTTCGAAAATTTGAGTAGTTTTCGCGTAGTTTTGTGTGAAATATTGAGAATAAAAAAACTTCTCAAAAATGACTCAAATTTCGCTCTAAATTTTAAATGAAGTTAAAAACATTGGATCCCATCTTATATCCGGCAAACTGTATTTTCGAAAATTGGGAAAATTTAACATTTCAAAACTACAAAGTTGAAGATAGAGATGATTGCCTTAAATAAAATGTGTTCTAAAAATATTTTCTCTTAAAAAAAGGTCATGTGCAAAATTTTGACAAAAAAAACGAGTAGTTTTCGCGTAATTTGTACTTGAAATAAATGCAATTTTCTCAAAAACCGCTCCAAATTGTTTATTTAAATTTTCTCCTCGGATAAAACAAGGAACGCTTAAAAGAATGGCACGGGTCTCATTTTCGTTGTACTATCTAAATTTTCCAAAATTGCGTGTTGGCAATGATGTGCACAATTAGATTTTAATCATCGGCCCAATTTAGTACATAAGGACGTGCGGCTGCCATGTAGTGATAAGACGCATGGCGAGAAAACTCGGTGGACATGAGTTCGAGTCTCGGCGGGGGAAAATTGGTGGTTCTTGTAGTAGTATATTATTGAGGAGCCATTACAAATAATGCGATAATGCGATAATGTATGTGCTGTGGGAGCACCACTAGTTTTAATGATTACTTTATAATCCCCATACAGGAGATGGTTACACAGAAAATAAATGTGCGGATACCTCGGGGAGAAAGGTTTATTTTGTTTCTGGCACATAGTATACATAGTTGTGTGATTGATGTAGGCAGATAAAGCTCTGCCCCATTCCTTAATTATCCTGGGCTTGCAACATTTTTGCATTTTCATCCTATTTTTTTTATCGACAAAATAGGTTTTGCTGAATTTTTGGTAGCTTTTGTTATATGAATTATCTCTTTTATACCATATACAATCTATATCATATCATATACGGTATCATCTGTGTTCATTTCCCTTACTAGAACAACTCTGAGGTGAGGCGTTTCGAAACAGAACATTTATTTGTTTCCGTCCAATCTAGTTCAGTTAGTCAAGAACAATGATGCGTAATGGCATGCTGAGCGCATGAGCGGCATCAATTTTCGTTCATTTTTACGCAGTTACATTACGTGTCCCGCATACGTTATTACCACAACACCGCTGCGTTGCAAACGAGTCCCGTTGATTAATATCGTACTGTAACGGGCTCATGTGTAATGCCGAACACGTTGAAAGCGGCTGCATTGCGTCACGCCCTGTCTGCACCCATATGTCAGTTGGTAACACTAGAGCTACTACCAAAGGAAAGAACTTCCCCCAAACGATCACGTCAATGTTTCTAGTCACTCTTGAAAAGTAATGATATTTATTTGTGAATAATAGAATTGGTTCTATACAAAAGTAATTTGTGAATTAAAGAATAATAAGTAAATTATATAAAATCGCAACTAAATTCAATTTAGATGTTCAATTAAATAATTTATCTAAAACAAATGACAATATATAAGTGGATTACATGTGTTTGATAGTAATATATACAGTTCGAAGTTTATTCTACGTACATGCAAAGGTACTAACATATTTGGGGAGCATAACATTAATTGCACCTGCTCATCGGAGATAAAACTGAAACATAAAAATTAATAATTTAAAAGTGGATATTTCTGTAAAATGTTCAGACATACGGTAATTTTTGTTTAGATACCAAAAGACAGCTTTGTGACAATTGTATTAACGGCAATGGTATTTGATAATTTTCGCATACTACCATAGTACGAACCATATCATAGTACTAAGAATAATCGTGATGCGATGGAAAAAGCTTTGTTCTCCCATAATTAATCTTACGATGATACTACATCTGCAATTCAATGGAATTTGTATTGGTAGAAACAATCAAGAAAGAAAGCTAACGAAGGATAAAAATGAATATTTCTCTGAAAAAAATATAGGTAACTTCCGCGAACACAACAAAAAAGGACAGTTCACCTCAAAACATTTTAATATTTAGAATTTTGAACTTGACAATAAATATTTGCAATATTCATGCATGTTTACACATAGGCGCCCAAAATTACTTAAATTTAGCGCCTAATCTCAAATGGACAATCATAACCTGTCTTTGGTGTAAATTAAGAGCAAAAGATGTACATTTCAAACGTACCGTGCCCGAGATTTTTATTCTTCTCGAATCCCTGGATCATAAGTGCAAAGAAAAAACAAAATAAGAAACAAGGAATAAACTCTCGAATAACTGCTTCGTTAAAGGCCAGGAGAGGTCACCACTTTCCCGCGTCTAGCCGAAGCAAGCATCAAAACAATAATACGTAAAGCGCTTCAGATTGTCGCTTTTCCGAGAAAAATAACGGTTTGTATTTAACATGCCGTTCGCACGTTCCTTGAATATTCTCTGAGAATTAATAAATGGGCTTTACGTACATCACGCATAATACGTATGGGTGTATAAATATATAGAAAGGAGGTTCTTTTGAAGATTTCTTCTAATTCGATTCAGTAGTTGCACGGCTGAATGTATGAAGTTCATGGGTCAATGACCCCCATCTCGATCAGGTTTTTGTCCAGTTTCCCTGATCCATTGAGCCAATGCTGAGATGGCTCCTTGTTTTTCTTCTGGACGGAAATGTAGCTCCACTGTGCGCACGTTTTGTTGAACTCTCCTTTTGCTTGTAGTGGTAGGAGTAGAGGTAAGGGCGAGTTGCTATTTTGTTAGCAATGCAGAAAAAGCATACTTGCAATTCGTGTACCGATGCAAATAAGTTTTCTATAACTCGGAAACGAAAATGACTATTTTTCAAATATTGCTAACCTTGCATTTTTAAAATTTATTTTTAAAATTTAATTTTATTTATTTATGTTAACTTTTACTCATCTTTTAAGTATTTATAGTTAAAATGACTGGAAGGGATTCTGGACGTTCGCAGTTAATCTTTTCCCCCCTACGTCACATAGAGTTTTTACTGTTTTTTGATTGACTAAATCTAAATCTAATTCATTCTATCACATCCGTCCAACGGACGAGTCGCTACGTACCTGCAATTTCGCCATAAAGTGCCGGTGTGTCGGCAACGTGGACGCTTCGTAACAATGTCTAACTGGTCGTTGGTATATCTGAGCGGCAGCTTATTCGCCGCCGCCGTTGCACTAGCGACCGTTAGCCTCAACCTTTGGGTCTCTTACACCTTCTGCAAGCCCCTATGTGGTATACCACTGGACCTAAGCCCATCCCATTCCACCCCATCTCTTGCCACATACACCCAATCCTACAGCCCTCATCACACTCTCTCATCCCCAGGTCACTATTCCATTCCAACTCATTCCAGCTCATCCCAAACAATCGCGTCACACCTCGCCCAACCCAACCCCAGCTCACCTCTCACCATTCCATCCCACCATACTTATAGTCTACCCCTCACCATCTCATTCCATCCCATCTCTTCCCCAGCTCACCCCACCCCATCTTCCCATTCCAACTAATATAAGCTCACTCCATCATACACCATTCCATTCCAACTTATCCCACTCCACCCTGTAACATCCCATTCCATATCACTTCATCCCAAGCCCACACCATCGCATCCTAAGACACCTCAGCCCATCTCACACCACATCACACCACACCACACCACATCAAACTACACATCACACCATCCCATCTCACCCCCATACCATGCTATTTTACTTCACCCCAGCCTACCGCACTCACTCCATCCCATCTCACCTAGCCCCAGCCTACTCCACCACTCCGTCCATCCTGCCTCACCCCAGCCCACCCCACTTCCCAACACACCATTACATCTCACCCCACACCATCCCATCTCGCTCCATACCATCGCATCTTACCTCACCCCAGCGTTCCCCACCCAATCTCTCCAATCCCCCCTCATCCAGCCCACCCTTCCCAGCCACCTCCCTATACCACCCCAACTCACCCTATTTCACCTACCGCGCTCTGCCTCCTCCTGTGACTGACTCACGCCCTAACTGCTCCCGCCTGGTCCCAGCCGGCACTTTGCTGCGCCGCTGAACTCCCCTTTGTCTCCCTCTCCTTCTCAGCGGCGGCCGCTCGCCATTCCGCCTCGGCGATCACGAAGCTGCCGCCCAAGTGAGGCCCATTGAGGTTGTAACCTTTGGGCGAGCTCCTAGTGAAGTCTAATCAACGCGAAGTAGTTCTCTGAGGGTTTAGTCTCCGGTCCCTGGAACCGCTGTTCGAATCCTGATCAATCACTAAACGAAATCGTTGTAGGCTTTCACAAGATTCTTCCTTTTACTTATACTTATTTCATCATATTTATCGTTTCATGAACGTTATTTCGTCGTGATGCGGTAGGGTTTTGTGGCGTGTATTATTAATACACACGAATAAAATTACATGAATACTTGGTTTACTACGCCCTTTAGCACCAACTTCCTCGTTATGAATACTTAAATGTGGTTCAGTGGAAGGGATATAAAAAGCGGTACATTCCGTATTAGGAGAGTGTAATTTAGACAGATCATTTCGCAAGACAAATTTTCAGGCAACAGGCAACGAGGAAGAAATCAAAGAGGTTATCCATAGTTAAAACAAACTACCTAGTGGTGACACAAAATTACACACATTCTCACGTTATTTGTAAAGTTTTTGAAAGTTTAGAGAATTGAAAAAAAGGGATCTTATCAATTTTTATAAGCGTGCTTTGCTTTATATAAAACAATGACCTAAAAATGTGGACCAATTTTTGAGAACATTGGAGAATGACCTTGAGGCAGCCTGTCAAGTCACGTTGAGTGATTGGTGGGCGCTGTATTCCTTACTTGAAGGAAAAAAAAACAGGTTGGAATCTCGACAGAGGCCGGAATTGTTGTATGACATTTCAGGGCGGCACAGTCTCCTTTCAGTTGAGTAACAGAATCCTATCTCGGGATGAAGGCGGCCGGAAAATGTTCTCCACACAGCCTCCTTCTTATGCCGACGGGACGAATAGGTAGAGCTCGACACTCACCTCCCCCTTGGGACATATTGACCTGCAATTACAGGAGGGAATGGTTTTTTTTCAGGGCTTCATCAACAGCACTCCCCTTGAAATCAAAATATCGTTTTCGAATTTAAAGGGTCGCGACGTCAGCCAGATCGATACGGAAATATACTTTCTGGGGAACTAAATAAAGGGCCCACAAAACTTGGATTTTGACTCCTCAACTTGTTAGAGGAAGTTATTTGCTACAAATAGAACAAAAATTAATCACCTTTTCCATATCTTAAAATTGAATTTTTTCTGACGAAAATTTGCAATTTTTTCACTGCAATATGACGTACTGTTCTCTATACTACGTAAGTACACTAGTTGTGCTGCTATAGCACATACTTTCTCATGTTATTTGTAACTTCTAGAAATTTTTAAAAATTCAGAGTGAACGATCATGAGTTCTTCAAAGACAGGTCTGAAATAAAGTCATGTACAATTTTTCGGACATATGAATAATTTTGGGTAATATTGCGTGAGATATATGCATTATCACAAAAATATTTTCTCAAAAACGGCTCTTGGTTTGTAATTTTGTCTCAAATGGAGCGCTTAATGGCTCAAGCCCCATTTCCGGTGAACTTTTTATTTTCGAAATTACAAAAAATTAACATAATTTCATTATATTAAATAATTATAATTGCAAATATACAATACGTTATCCATGGTTAAACCAAAGAAACCTAGTGGTGCTACAAAAGCATACACTTTCTCGCGTTATTAGTAAATTTTGCAGTTTTCGAAAATTTATAGAGATTTAAGATTTCTCCTTAATGTAATCTGTTCTAAAATATTATTTGTTTCTATTAGGCCATGTACAATTGTTTTGAAAAAACATGCGCAATTTGTGTTTGTAGGGAAATCCATTTTTAAAAGGGTTCTGTAAAATTGCTTCAAATTTTTTCTTACTTTTTGCCCTCGGATTGAACAAAAAACGTTTAAAAATCCTACATGTCTAATTTTTGTTGAAGTATCAGAATTTTCAAAAAAATCAGAAGTTGCTAATATTACGAAATATTATGTTGTGGTTTAGTGTCTCTAGTTTAAATTGGTTTTGCTTCTCCCATACGTCAATATTACTACATTCACTAACTGCAGCGCGACAGGAAAATCTCCCCACAGTGGCATCTTGGTGGTGAGAGTGCTACAGGAATAGAAATTATGTTGGTAGCACGAGCTGCAGCTTGCAGCAAAAGAAAAGCAACGTAATTTAGTATTCACCACAATCATACAACAGACGCTAGAAATTTTCCCCTTCACTTGTTTCTCAGTGATCTGGTTGCTACGAATATAAATACAATTTATAATATAAAGCCCTGGCTTGGGTCAGTGCTGAGAGATTTTCCAGGCGCAAGTGATTTCTTAAATGTCTTCACATAAAAATGTAAAAAAATGAAAAATACAGAAATGATCCAAGTTCAAACGATCAACTGATCTATGTCCAAAAATTCTTTTAGTCTGGCCATTTAAAATATCCACAGAAATGGGTGTTCGGAACGGATTTTCTAAATGCCCCACGCCCGCCATGTAGGCTTACCCTTTTTGGTCTTCTTTTGTTAGTTACGTCTTTTCTTTTTTTGGAATGATAATGTTAATGAATTCTTCAATTTCTGACCAATTTTTTTCACTTTCCAACATTTGTGTTAACAAATTGTTTGGCGTTAATTGGGCTCCTAGCTGATCCTACTTGTTTTTTTAATTATCCTGATTCGGCACATAAATATTGTATTCGCGTCATCTCTGTTCCAGGGTAACTGCCGGCTGTAAAAAAAGCTACTGGTCGTAAGGGTACGCAAATACGTTTTGAATGTCAATAGTGATAGTAGCCAATAGAGGATGTGTGACAAAGTGCTAAGAATAGTAGCGCTACCTATGTTATGAATATATATTACATAGATAAATTAGCTCGCACAGCAGCCATGGACATTCAAGAGGCTCCAATTGTTGGTGCAGTTGTAACTAAATGGAAATGTTTCGGGACCTAAATCCAATAGCAATGCATTGGCCTTATCCGTTACATCACTGCGACAGGGAAAAAATGCAAATCCGAAATCTTGGCATCAAGATCAAAATGCTCAACCACTCTACTTATATACTGGTGCAATGCTTGGGCGCTTACTTGCGAAGAAATAGACTCCCAAGACTCCCAGCTTACCGGTCCCCGGGATGACTGAAATACATTGCTTACGATTATATTGTCTCAGAATTTATGACACAAATTTCTAGGAAGAGTGGCCATCGTGGCGAAGGCCGAAGGGCCATAACTGCCTCGTCTGTGAACGGTCGCGGGTTCGAATCCCGCCAGGGGCATGGATGATTGTGGGCATCCGTATACGCGTATGCGAGTTTCTCAACCGTTACCCCAACATTCCAAAACAAAAACAATTACAGTGGCAGCTGTATGACCTAGTAGCTGAATAGCGATTTTAATAAAAAGAAACTTCTGGATTATATAGAGAGATAGAAAATGATTACTTTTTTAAATGAGCAGGTGGTAAGAAATATAAAACGAAAAGTTATAGAGGAGTCATTTGACCCTAATTATTAGGTAACTTGTCAGTCACTGGCGTTTGGCAGGTATACGAAACCACTTTCACCGTGTCAAAACATGACTACCAAAACACGACTGGACAATGCGTTTCCTACCAGTCAGGATCAAATTGCAAATTTGTAATTTCATTGTATGCGATATCTTACCTTATGTTTATTGGCCAACAGTGGTAATTAGAGCCCGAGCGTTCAGGTATTTATTTTACCTAAAATACACAGCCAACAAGCATTTATTTTTACTAACATGGGAATTCAAAAAAGGCATTTATTCTGGCTAAAGTAGCGGTGGAAAGCACTCGAGACATTGAAATATCATTATATAAAAGTAATTATTTGAAAAAAAGGTAATAGTTAAAATGATTCACATTTTATTCTAACTAAAATTTACATTGCCACTTACATAGAAATAAACTATCTTTTCTGGGCAATCTTGACTGCACGTGACCATCCTATATGACGACTACGAATTTATTTTACTCGTGACGCTGTCTAGGAAATTCTATTTTGGATTCCCTTTTGAATCTTGGAATTCTATCATTGAAAACGGAATTATAGATTTTGTTCTTCGCAATTGTGTAATCGTCACAAGGAGGAGAGAAAAGAGAGAACAAGAAGGAACTGAGAAGGGTATATCAAGTACAGAGCTCTGTCCTCAAAAGGGGTCGGAGGTCATACTCAAACATAGGATGAGTTCCTCGTGAGGGAACAAGTCTGTTAACATCAATGAAAAATATCAACCATTTTCACTGGTATCATCTTACGTTCCCTTTTATATTTTTAATACAACCGCGCCTCCGCGCCCACTGAAAGACAATTACAATCGTGCCTTCATGTTGTCCAGGCTTGTAGGTATGATTCCAGCTTGATGGAGATTGGTATCAGGAGGATAAAAGGGGAAAAATGGCAGAAAAGGAATAATGACGAAAAAGGCAGAAAAGGCACAGATAATACAAAGTACCAAAATAGACATCTGTAGCTAAAATATAAAAAAAATTGCAAAATGAAAATCTCCTAAAACAACTCCAGAAGTACAATTAAGCGATTACTTATGTCATAAGTCATAAAATCGTAACAATAATAAAAAGGCATTTTGCGAAACTTCCGGGCTCTAGTGGTAATCTTCGACCCTTAAGCCCTAGAGTTTGTAAAATTTATTCTGAGTCACTTGTTGATGTTCGTATTCACGAAAAGCATACTGCATGATACACAATAATGATATAATCAAACCATGTAAATACAAAATTTGATTCTTGCTTTTTACTCTGATTTTGATTTAGAATTGCTTTTAGCTTTGGTTAATAATACTGTTGAAAGGAACTACAATAATGTTTCCGCCCCTTAACGAGAACATAAAGAACAATTTATTAACGATATTAACTCGGCATGGGCATTAAAATGTCAAGAGGAAGTGGAAATAGAGAAGTAAGTTTTACTGAAAGCGCCACCAACACGTACGTAAAAGCAGTCTTGTTCGCGGAGAGTGCAAAATTCGCGGAAAAACAGCTGCATTCTCGTCCTGCGCAGGTGAGCTACTGTCTACCAAGAGATGAATTGGCTCCTGTGGAATATTCATTACGACGTCGCGTAATGAGATCATATATCCTCAGCTCAGCATAAATTATTCTGGAGTATGGTGTTCACGTACTTCATCTTTTCCTAGCAGGTGAGATATTGATCTACGCGTGTAAACGGTTTTAGATTTTGCGTACTGCACGAGTTACGCTGAAGATTTAACTGTCCGTTCAAAAACGGCTGCGGTTTTTTATATCTAAAATCCTATGGCTGTGTAAAATTGTGACGATGAAAAAGCACGAAAAAAATATTTCTTTTAGAGGGTTGAATACGTACATCCTAAAATTTTAATTATACATTTTGAAATATTTTTCTTTCATGATATATTTAGATGATAGTGCTAATTTTTAGAGATATAAATGAAATCTGTAAAAATAATTATTGTGTGATAACATTAACTTTCATTTAAATTTCTTAAATAGTTCTGAAATGGATTTAAGGAAAATAATATACATTCTGGATTCTTTTCTAACTTCTTTTACAAAGGGCACTTACTAACGAGACTATTCTTCTCTTAAAATATCAGGTTTCTCGTTATCTTTGCTTGATGGAATATACTTGCATTCAGAAGAAAGCTGGAAGTAATTTGGAACAATGGCGAATAATTTCGTTTTCCCACAAGATCATCCCGACGCCTTTCTCCACTTGTCATATTTTTAGATAATAGCAGCGACTCACGCAGGCCTTTAGCTAAGTTACCCTTCAACGAGACGAACTTCAGAAAGTGCGCTGTCTTCGTTGACGAATTTTATAGAAGTTTTGGAAAAGTAAAGTTTGATAATCCTCTGTGCAGACGGCAAGTTAATGTGTATGGACAAGATGAATGGTGGATTATAAAATTCTTCGCTTGCCTCCACCGCCGGACTGGCCATCTGGCAATTTGGGCGAATGCCAGCAGTAGCAGGGCCCTTCGGGGTTGCTTTTTGACTTTGCATTCTGTTAGTTTGTTCATTTATTATTTATAATGAAAATACACTTTGAATACTTTGTGTGTGGATGATGAAAATACTTTATACAAGGGCAAATGTAATTATTAATTTCGTATATAATTAGTTACCGAAATAAAATTGTAAGGGCCTAATGCAAGTTTTTGAACTAGAGGCAAAGTAATTTTACAACTTATCGATAAAGTAGAATGAACTTATAAAATTTTTTAGTCTTATTTTCTTTAATTATTGGAAAATACGAACTAAAAAGTTATTTGTGTGATTAATTATTGTTGAAAGTTTATCTTCGAAATACCAGAAATGATCCCTGATATGCTACCTTTCTCTCTGGCAGTTACGAAACATGTAAAATTGTGCAGGAATTGTGCACTCTCCATTTCTTACAGCATATCCTAATTGATTTGATTTTTATCTACTCCGCAGTTTTCGTTTGCTGGAGATAGAGGAGTTATTATTAACTCATGATTGTTTACTGTAAGTAGAAAGTGCATCAGACGTTGTCCTCCAAGATTATGAACCAATATTAGCATACATTATATTACATGGCGTGTGATGAGTCGATGTAACCACTGCGTTGTTTTCGTATATTATTATGTTGTGCAGATATATTCAGAATAATTTGATTGAATTTACCTCTATTCATCCTATATTATGGATATTCTATTTTGTGCATGTATTCTGATTCGTTAAACATTGACGTGTTAGAATCTTGTATTCCGTGATCTCTAATTATCGAGGGAACTTATTTAAAATTTTCATTCAATAACGAAGAAAAAAATTTCACTCTTAATGTGGAAACATTTTGCAAAACTTCAAAAGGTATCTATTTAACTTAGGCTATATCAGAGGCTATGTTAGCAGATGCTAAAATCAACACTGACTACATTTTATATTCACTGCCCTAGAATTAACTTTTCGCCCTTCTTTAAATGCAGATGCGACATTGTAATAATTAACCAAAAAATTAGCCAAACTTAGTTGAATAAATGGCATACATAATATACTTATTGACAGACTTTTTTTACCAGAACCCCGAAATTAATGGTTACTGGAAAATATATTACCAATTTTTACGAACGCACGGTGTTGAGAATAATGCTCGTGTCACGTATTTACCTGCATAGCCTACTTTATTTATTTATTTATTTATTTATTTATTTATTTATTTATTTATTTATTTATTTATTTATTTATTTATTTATTTATTTATTTATTTATTTATTTATTTATTTATTTATTTATTTATTTATTTATTTATTTATTTATTTATTTATTTATTTATTTATTTATTTATTTATTTATTTATTTATTTATTTATTTATTTATTTATTTATTTATTTATTTATTTATTTATTTATTTATTTATTTATTTATTTATTTATTTATTTATTTATTTATTTATTTATTTACGTCAAAAACAGTTAAAAATTGTGTGTGACGTGCTATGGGGAAAAGTTAATTTGAAGTTACTTTTATGTCCAGAAGAAAAACAAGGGGCCAAGCGGAAAAACAGAAAAAAACAGAAAAAAAGACACCAATGTAATAGTGCGCAGATTATACTTCTTACAGGTAACAGGTACAGGCAATAGCTAAGAAATATAATCTGCGCACTATTACATCGATGTCTTTTTTACCTTTTTTCCCCTTTTTTTCCGCTTGGCCCATTGCTTTTCTTCTAGACATAAATGTAACTTCAAATTAACTTCTCCCCATAGCACGTCACACATAGTTTTTAACTGTTTTAGACGTAAATAAATACATCACATTAAGTTTTTACTGTTCATTGCCGAAAAAAAACCTCTCTGTAATTGCTTTGTTTATAGTTTCAAATATTTTTGCCATCTTCCATGTATTTCTTCAAATGAGGAGCAATTCAATGTTGCAGGATCTTATCTGAATTTTGAAATGACATCCATGTGTCAAATGTTTTTGCGGTGAAACATACTTTATCATAAGAAAGCAAGTGCTGAAGATACTGATTTTTGCCCTCATTATGAAGAAAACAATAAAATTGACGGTATGTTGACGTAAGACGATTTCACTTCTCTGAACATTTTCCATACATTTTTCAATGTACGGTCCCAGAATATATCTGCTCATATAAATGCTCTAGTAATAGTCCTGAAAGAAAATAAACTGATTAATACTATTAAGTGATGTCACAAAATAATGTAAAAATAATAAAGATATTTAATGTTAATATTATGTGACAGGTGAAGTAAGGAATTTTAGGTAAGATTATATACTACACTTGAATCTTGTACTAATCATGCTACTCCAAATTGCTCATGTTTGCTATTATTCAAGATTCATCATTCATTCATTTATCCATTAATTTATAGATTTATTTTTTCGATAATTTCTCACTCACTCATTCATGCAGTACTTAAGTTTATCTACTTTCTCGAATAGCTCGTACGTATTATATGATCTAGGATATCATTGCTTACTAAGTAGATACACTCGAAGTGTAGTATTTGCGACGCCAATCACACTTCAGTGGTGAGCATGGATGGTATATCTCTCGCTGATGGATGTAATGTGTCTGTGAAAGTAATATTAACTTCTTAATTCTGCAGTTTTCTATTAGAAAACTTGAGGTACGCAACGGTGCACGATCGATCACCAGATTATGCTTGGAAAAATAATTCACCATCAAGTATCTGTATCTTTATCTAAGTAAGGAAACGTTTTGATATGAGAAGAAGCATCGTTATTGGATCAGACGGTGTCACTGTTGTTAGTTTGCAATGAAAAGAACACGTGTACACGAGCGCTCTGTTGCTGGGGGGACACCCCTTCAAAAAATATTTTAAAGTATTAGAACGTAATATTTAGTTTAATTTTGTACTATAGAAAATCATTCAGTTCATTCAGTAGAACATATTGTATCAATGATATTTATTCGTTTTATAACTTCCATACTCTGAAGCAATAACATAGCGTACCCAATATTTTGCTGTGCTTCAATAGTTCAATAGTAAAAAATGCATGGGAAAGTAATATTATGATGATCTCGAACTGGTGTGTGCAAATATAGTTATTTTATCATTCATGCCCGGCCTTTAAAATTATCTTAGACACTTCCATTAAATAACTGCAGATCCGGAATTTTTATTCCTGTACAGTAACGAGTTGATGGATGGATGATGAGTATTGATCGACTGATATGCAACACTAACTAGTGATAAACTTTGCTTTTGTGTTTCCCGCCACAATCACGAAATGAAATGCCCTCCCCTTACCGGACCAGTGTGTGCGTTCTGCGTAGTGCTCATAGCAGAACGATGGTTAGAGCATTATCACAGACAGACCCCAACATTATTTTATCTCTTCTTGCATTATTTTTTATCTATCTATTTAGCGGTTTTTTACAGCCTTGGCCGTTTTCCGCATCCCAATTTTCATGCCTCTTTATCCCATACGTTTTCCTCAATTTCTCTTTTTTCCATGGCTTCAGTTATTGCCATGTTCCATGTTCTTCTCTGTCTTCCTCTGTATCTTCTTCGATTTGGTATCCACTCCCAAACTTTTTGAGGAAGTCTATCCGATTTCAATCTTCTCATATATCCATACCATTTTAGTTGTTTCATTTCGATCGTCTCGTTCAAGGTTGTTTGCACTTTCATTTTATTTCTTATTTCATCATTTCTTATTTTATCTAACAGAGAAAGTTTACAACATCTTTGCCAGAACATCATTTCTATTGATTGAAATTTGTCTTTCAATTTTTTTGATAGTGTGTAGACTTCTGCCTCATAGAGTGTGCTACTCTCTATGAAGGGGCTATATATGCGTTTCTTTGTCTTCATTGAAATAATTGAGTTCCATAGCACTGGATTCAACTGTCTTGTGGCTATTTTTCCTCTTATATTTTTATTTTATTATTTTTTATTCATCCTTATTTTCGATGGAAATGAACTTTTAGTCTCGATCGACGTTGGAACATGTAACGAGGCGGCGTCGTTTCTCCCCAAGTTCACTGCTTCGAAATTATCGACACCGGTAGTTTTTACCCCGTTTGAACTCTTTTCTTGCGTGCGCACTGGGAGAGCATCTGAGTGTGGTGAGGCGAGAGGGTGATCCTGGGCAGGACGACATGCGTCACTTCCATGGCCGGAGGGGGCGAGGGCGGAGAAGGGGAGAGCGGGATCGCGGCGAACGCACAGGCACTTTGCGAGGTTTTTAAATGACACTCATCTCCAAGTCTAATTGCATTTATCATTCGGAATCCGGCACGCTCGCCGCCGCATAATCGCGTACTTGCAGTACGCCCGTGCCGTAGAGCCCTCAAATTTTGCTCTGCGTGCGCAAGCTGCCGGAGTGGGTCTCTAAGGCGGTTGGCAAAGGACTGCCGCTTGTCCAGAAGCGCTCCGAAAAAAGGGGCGGTTGAGCCCTCACATTCAGTCTTTTGCCAGCGCACCCCCTGATGCTGGTAATAAAAGTTTCTTTAGTTACCAGCAAAATAATATCATGCATTTATATAAATATTTATGTTAAAAAGTGTGTGTGACGTACTATGGAGAAGTACAATTTTCGCACATTTTCTTGAACCCTGGAATCTCTTCCGTAACTATTTTACTATAGTAAGTTGAATTATGAACACAGATAGTAACAAGTATTTTTGGCCAGAATTGATAAGAGAATATTCGTTCCATATAATAAAAATATTTCAAAGAGAAGTGATTTTTTTCTGTTAGCCCTTATATTTTGAACCCTACGTGAAGAAATGGACTTTCTGTCGTTAGAACGTTTAGAATTAATATTTAAATAACTACGTTTCCCATCGAGCTCAAGAAATACTTGGATAGATAGTGAAACTAAATTTATCTCCAGAAGCAAAACAAGAGGCTATCTCGGCATTTTTCAGCAGATAAAGGGAAACTGGAAGAAAAATCAGATCGAGATGCAAATCATTGGCATGACTTCGAAATATTCCTGCTGCGTACACTGAATGCCTGTTGAGCATCTTCTCGGATTAAAATAATTTATCTGACACATGAACCAAACAAGCAATCGAATTTCTTGTACGTTAAATTACGCAGTCATATGAAATATGCTTTTCATGATTTCCAACAACGACTCGACTTAAACGTCTTGACTTAACCGTTTTCACACTTGTTTGATTGGAATCATTCTGAGTTAAGCAGATGCAGTCGAATCTGGTTAAGTGGGACGTAGATATGCGAGAAACCTCCTATATTACTGAGAGTAAGTATGTATTTCCGTCATTTTTATACGAAAACACTGTATAAGTGAGAATGAAAAACCGGTATAATTGAGACTGATTTTCCGTACAGGTTCTTCTCGGTATTTGCTAGGAGGACATGGACATTCTTGGATTACTAAAATATAATATTTACCGAAGTGTTGGAATAGTTCTTCAAGTTCATTTCTTAACGTGTATTACCAAAGCAGCGATGACCTCACACAATATGGTTTCCTTAACGTGTGGCCTCCGGCGTGCTTGAGGACGCATCCCTCCTACGGGCGACCTTGCCAACGTACACACAGGCATAATCTTAAAGCTATCACGGGTACGTGGACATAAAAACATCGACATAGAACTCCCAGTTCAATTCCAAAAGTGCATAGGTTGCATGCTGCTCATTTTCTCGCGCGGAAAGTCACATAAGCGCGGCGCAAGAGCGGTGCTCAGCGGCAACTCAGGAAGTCCTCCCGAACTCCCCGCGCCATAGCTGCCACGCCGAAAGGAGGCATGCCAGCGCCCTATGCGAGCAAAGGAGCGTGTGGGGAGAAGGAAGGGCTGACCGAGTGAAGAAAGGAAGGCGGCTGGGGAAGGAAAAGACGGGGACTTGGACCCGGGCGACGGGACGAGGCGGACGTACGCGAGGCAAACGCTGCGCTTACGCAAAGAGAATGTGGGCGATCGGTATGGCGAGTTAGCGCGGCATGGCAAGGTCTTCTTCCCGTCATGGAAGTCTTACGTAACATGGAAAACTATTAACAAGTAAAACTTTCACTAGTAAACTTAATCCTGTAGGAAATGATCCAGTAGGTAATAAACCAGTTTAAGGAATGGTGATTTCATATAATCACACGCCCCTTGGCGTGTAACCCCAGGGTGAATCACGACCCAACCTGTCACAGCCAAGCGCTGGCGGGTGCCGGGAGAGGAGGTAAGTAGAAAAGAAAACTGGGGTTTGCAGGCAAAGAACTAAGAGATCTGGAAGGTAAGAAAGAGTATCTGTGACAAAGCGGAAGTTAAATTCATTTCAGCAATTGAAAAATAAAAGTACTGTGTGCTTATGATAAAGGCAAGCCACGTGAAGACGTTTGCAAAGAATTTAGTGTGGCAAAACGCACACTGCATCGAATAATACACCGACGAAGGAGGCTTAGGGCATTAACTGATGTCACTCTAGTGCCATTGACAGGAAAGTCCCAGGGTTCAAGCCCCGAACGTGGCAGTATTTTCGACACGAGCTTGTCAGCTAGGTTGAGTTTAGCTGTAGGAGGATAATTTTAGCGGCCGGCTGCTCTGATCGATAGTTTTCTGTAGTTTCTTTGACGACCACCAGGCGAATGCAGGTGCAGTACCTTAACCAACGGTGTTTTTTCCGCGAGTAATTGTTGGTTACAGAAACGTCAAGGTCAAGAAGAGAAACGATTTCGTTTTCAAAATACTTGTGGCGAAAGCGATGAAGTGGATGAAAGCATCAACGGATTGAAGGTCATCCAGCAGTATTAAATTATTATTCCACCGATATTTTTAGGTGGAATAATTTTAACTTAAAATAACTTTAACACCGATATTTTTAGGTGGGATATTTTTAACTATAATAGCAAATTGGTTTCAAAATATCGCAATTCAAAATCACACCAAGTGGGGAGATTCAAAACTCAGACGGGGAGGAAGACAATAATGAACAATAAATTTTACCAAAGATCGGAACAAACTTCTCTGAAACGAAAATGAAGATCAGCTGACTTTTGAAGACACTGCATTTTGACGATGGAATATTAGTTCTCGGGAAGAAAAATGATGATGGCATAGATGATGAAGAAGAATAATCCGGAAATGTAAATGTAAATATAGCAATTTTTCATGTTTTCATACTTTTCGAACAACGTGAATATTTTATCATCATCCTTTGCTATACTCCTAATTGTTGATTTCTATTCTTATCTTGATCTTATCTTGTTACTTTTATCACTGAATCTTTTGATTCAGCGATATTGTAGCATTTCAAATATTTATTAAAAATATGAAATTTCATTAGACTTGGCAACGGCTACTCAAACGAGCTAAACCACACAAATCCAAGGATATTCCTCAGAAATCGAAACTAAAACTCGAGAACAAAGTTTTGTTAGACGGAAACTGCCCTCGCGAGAGGCAGATCACATATTTCATCGGAAACGGAAAGAAACGCAGTCGCAGGTTTTGATTTATCGCATCAATCCTTGAACCCCAAGTATGATTTAGAACTAGAGTATTGCTTTTTGTCAGGATTACGTGATATGGAGAGCAATATTATTGTATACAACATTTTGATTGTGATATTTTACAAAAATATTAATACGTGGTCATATCATTCATAATTAATATGTTTATCTGATTAAGTATTCTGGAATAAATAAATCATATATCGTTTAACGTAGAAAAATACATACGTGCACCATGCAAGAGTACTATTATACCCACATTTGATTACATATCTTATCAATAATCTGAGTGTTACATGAGGAATCAAAATATCATGTCATGTGAATTACTATTTCTATATTATGTCATATCCTTGTTTATTTATTGTGCATAACAGTTTCTGACCAAATACGCTGTAACGTAAAATAAAAATAATCATTTATATTTATATCCTATTTTAATAATTAGAGACTTATATAATCGTCATATGAACGCAAATGTATCTAGAATCAGCAAATTTTTGTGGCAGACACGTTGCTTAAAAATCAATGAATACGAAATTTGACGATTTGACTATCGAGATGTAATTAATTCTTTTAAGTGTTTGTGCAGGATCAAACCAGATGCTTTCGTATTATTTAACACTTTATTTTACAACAAAGACCAACCACATTTATTGTTGTTGTGCTACACGTTCCTCATTCAATGAAACACCGCTATTTATTTTCAATCCGTTAATATTTGAATGTCCTATGAATATGTACATGCTTTTATACATTATTATGTATTACTATAATTAAAGGTGTTAAATGTTGAGTATGAACTTATTTGCTTAATGGGGAAACCGTGCATCGTTCGATTCTGTTACTTAGACAATATAATAATAATAATAATAATAATAATAATAATAATAATAATAATAATAATAATAATTGTTATTATTAGTAGTAAATTTTCCAAGTTTTATTGAAAACGTGGTTCTATATTCCTTTTTTATTCTGGATTTCATTCAGTTAACAAAATGAATTACAATATCGGTAATTATTTCGCAGGCAATTTTTTCGCCGGCAATTATTATTATAACTCGTTTCATTGAAAATATGTGAAATTACGACGTAAAACTTGAATGTTTTTGAAAGTTTTTTTTGTTTTTTTTTGTTTTTGTTTTTGCGTTTGAATTTTGTATTGTATTCATGTGTGTTGTTAATGTAAGAAGTTTCATTACATTTAGTAATAAGATAATGAATTCTTTCTTTTTCTTTTTTAATTTTTCCAAAGTTTCAAAATTGGAAGCATAAAAAGTACGCATCAACCCGAGATGAATTTTTTCGATATTCTTATCGTAATAACTATAATAAAAACGAAAAAACGTTTCTTTTCCTACAAAGTTACAATTAAAATTTATTGAGCGCCCCTGTGATTGCTAAAAGATAGATTGTATAGTTCAACAAATTTATTAATTTAACAAAAATCCCTCGGCCACATTTTGAACGTTTGTTCGCACGTTGTTTGCACGTTTGCGAAATCTACAATTATTGTCTGTTGGGGTCGACTTAGGTTTGCGAACAACAGTTTTTTCTTTGAGGAGAGAAAAATCAACCATAGCAGAGGTCTCTGATTGCTATTTGAAATGTGCTTTCCGTTTAATTACTTACATTATTGTTCCAAATATATATGAATTCATTACGAAAATAGGCCCTAAACAAAAAATTTCGATTAATAGCGATTATTCGAAAGAAAAGCTTGTATTGTGGGTTTCTGATACCATTAAGTGGATAATTCAGGGTTGTTTATGAAATAAATTACTTCCTATAACACTTTGTGCGGGCAGATTTCAGTTTTTGCGAACTCTTGACGTCGAACAATTAGTTTACAGCAAAACGACTGTCTGTCCTTTCGTATGTGGACATCAGTAACGCCTAAACGCTTCAGAGGATTTTCTCAAAAATTGTTGTTTCGCGATCGATCTGGACGATTCCAGGCCATGGAAATTTGGAACAGATATTTTAACTTTGGGAGGTTCTTTCCATCACAACAACTCAACGACTTTTTAACATGTTCTCAAAAAGTCTCCAAAAATTCTCCATTTGAGCAAAGTACACTTACGAAACTGATAAGATCACATTGTATTGTATTCTTGTATGACACTTGTACAACATTTAGTTACTGTCGGGTGAACATTAAGGTCGGAAAGCACAATTACATGTATGACACTTACAAGTAATTACTGTCATAGCAAGATCTGCATATTGAATTATACTAATTACGCTTATAAAAATATATAATGTAAGATTGTTCCAACAGGTATACAAGGCAAATTATGAGCTTCAATGCACAAAACCTTCTCTTTGAACTATGTACTATTAGAAGAAACATGTTCTTTTGACATTAGAATGGATTTTCAATGAGGTTTCAATTTTTCTGAAGTTCGTCCGAATTGCTCAAACATTTTGCTAATTTTGGGTATGTATAAAAACAAAGTCAAAGGTCAACCATGTGCACTAAATATGATGATTCAAGTTTTTTTACATCACGTACATTTACATTCAATAAAAATTTGTAGTGTAATCGAAAGGGGTTACGCTTTTTTCGGCCCATTTCACGTGGAATTACCCAAATATAAAGGTTCAACTTCGTTTTTAAAGCATCGGGTAGTTGATTTCCTTCATAAGCTGGTAGTGTAGGGTAGGTCTAACGTTAATGGCCTAAACCTACTGTATGAAGTGAGTTCGAATCCCAACATGAAAAAGAAGTGTTGGAAACAATATTGAGGGTTGAAGTTGCATTTTAATACTGCGTAACCATTACAAAACGTGCGAGAAAGTAATGCTGTTGTAGCTACTACTGCTTCATTTTACTAGTACCACTAGCTTTGTTTTACAGCCCTACCCGTATTTTTACTTCACGTCGTTAATTTAATTTTAAGCTGGAGGGCTATTCTCATATTTTTCTCATAATATCCCATTTTATTTAAGACACATCACAGCACTTCACTTTATTCTTGCTTGCTTATATACCTTCTGACACAAACCATTCGTTCTGCTGGGTGTACACTTATCCTTTGCCTTTAACTATAGTGAAATCTGTCTAATCCTATCTGTCACTAGTGGATCCGTCAAAATGTCGCCCATTTGCCATTTTTTGTTACACATATTTCTTCCTTTTCACACGATTGTTTATATCTCTTATTCTCTAAAATATCATTTAAAAGTTCGTTTATTGGTAATCTTCTGAACTGAGAAATGCTGCCATAGCGAATATTTTCATACCAATTCTTGGCAAAAACATTAGCTACTCATATTTCTAATTAAATTTTAAATGTATGTGTTAGAAAAGACATCCCAGAGCTCGAGAAACCATGCACGTATTGTCCCTCTCCCTAGTACGTCACACAGTTTTTAACCGTTTTTGATGTTAAATAGTCTTCCGTGTGCAAGGCACCGTTAAGATTTTCCCCAGGGGCGGCTAACGTATCTACTCCTCAATGACCCTCGCTAATCTAGCGCCTGCGAAACTAACCATTGCTCCGACCTCTCGCCTTTCGGTCTTATCACCACCACTACTTTCCACCGCTCTCATGGTCTCACGTTTGGCTTTCGCTATTTTCCGACTTGCGGCCGTCACACTGCGGCCTGTATCTCCTTCTAAAAACCCACTGCCTTTTTCTCCTTTTTCCTTCCTCCTGCCCTCGTTGCTGCCTCTTCGCTTTCCTACCGCCCCGCCGCGATTCCCTTCTCCGCCTTCGTCTCGCCTGCGCTGTCGATCTCGATGCGACCTCTCGACAACCTCTCTGCCAGCTGCGCGCCTTCCTCGCCCCGTTTCCCGCATCTGAACCGTCTCCGCCGCCACCGCTCGCCGCTGCCCACCGGGAGATCCTCGACGAGTCGAGAACCGCCGCGCGTCTCTCCTCCCCGCCCGCGACGCCGCTGCTCGCCTGGCCTCTTGGCGGCACCGGATGCGATCCCAGAAGGGGCTGCGTGGAGAGGGCGGGCCGTTTGGAGAGACCGGAAGCGGGCGAAAGAGGGACGGGACGGGGCGCTTGGTTGAGCAGCCGCGCCACGCGGGGCGTGCGGTTCGAGGCAGCGCGGGAGGGAACCCCATCTGGCGACTCCACTCGGCGCCGCGCGCCCTCGTGTGCACGAGAGGAAGAGGAAGAGAAGAGCGCGCCTCACTTGTTTTTATTTGTTGCCCCTTTCGGATTGTCCTCGTTCGTATGTTCTGTGCAGTTTGTTGTAGTGTGTGTGTTTGAAAGAGCTTCGTAGAACCAGTTCGACCACGCCCCTGTGATAGTTGATTACCAAGCCCCTTCTGTTTCCGTGGCCAGTTATTTTAAATTTTGATTTTTTTAAAATTTTAGTACACTGGTAGTCTTTACGCTCTTACGCCTTTTGTTTACATATTTGGAAGTATCCCGCCGGAAGCTTTTCACATTACACTTCTGAGTATTTAAGTTGACGAATGGCTTTATTTTTTTTTCATTTACAACTACGAGAGTTGCGGCTACTATTCTTTTTTGTGAGAATACGAGCACGGGTGAAAAATATGAAATATACGATTGGAAGGACAAAGTATGAACTAAGTGCATGGAAATTTAACGACATACCCAAATTGTGTTTCTTATATTTAATAAGGTATTAGTTACATGTTCGAAGCATTTTAGCATATACACGTTTACAACATTCCAGACGCATGACTTCCCGTTCTAAGGTCCCAATTTCGCAGATTCTCGACTACCGCCTGTGCCTCATCGGTACGCATAATCACATGTCATCACGTGCGTTGCCGATCATTGGTTGCTACGCGTCCTCGCACAAACTCTCCTGTCCATCTCACGACAGTCCGGTATGGAAGGGCATTATTTCCAGGAGCTTCCAACAATACCGTGTGATATACTCCAGCATTTCCCCCATGGAGAACTGCTATCTTGGTGTATGAGGCTGCTCGAAACGGGTATGGAAGGGCATTATTCCCAAGAGCTTCCACCAATACCCCGTGATATTCTCCAGCATTTCCCCCATGGAGAACTGCTATCTTGGTGTATGAGGCTGCTCGAAACGGGTATGGAATGGCATTATTCCCAAGAGCTTCCACAAATACCCTGTGATATTCTCCAGCATTTCCCCCATGGAGAACTGCTATCTTGGTGTATGAGGCTGCTCGAAACGGGTATGGAAGGCCTTATTCCCAAGAGCTTCCGCCAATTCCCTGTGATATTCTCCAGCATTTCTCGCATGGAAATCGGCTATCTCGGTACATGAGCGCTTCTCAAAATGGGATACATTCATCTCGCACGGCGGCAGACAAACAAATGATTTCACATAGCTCTTTGTGCTAAAAGAGACACTTACAGGGCCATCTGTTGTTATGAACACACAAAATTCCTTTCATGCGACAAACAAAATCGTGTTATCCAATAACATTGCTTTTAGAAATGAAATAGGTGCTATGACTTCTGCCCCAACCCCCAACCAAATAAGCATTTGCTAGATTCTTTGGAGCTGTGATTGCCAAATCAGTGCTCTGTGACGTCACAGAAACTTGCTCTCCTGCTCCGAACAAAGGCAGCGCTGCAGCGGAGCCCGACAAGGCGGCGAGCGCACAGTGTTCCAAGTGGAGGAAAAAGGTTCGCTTGGAAAATCGATAATCACGTTTTTTAAATGGTAATTGTTATTTAGAATGTTTATGATTCAATAACAATATGAATAATTACATAATAGAACATAACATATTACATAACTCAAAGCGATATCCGATTCTTTATCATAACCAGCATTTTAATTCCTCTTCCATTCTTCTAATACATATTTTTTGAAAAGACATTTTTAACATTTTAGGACAATAATATATTATACAGTGGTAAATGAAAGAACGAATTAGTTCTGAAACAATAATTAATGCTATTCGAGCTATGTCAGCTGTGTAAATGTATTTTTATTTCGTAGATTTCTCTGGATCGCAAAGCTACGCAATACATCTGTAGGTTGGGCTTTTTAACATACTGCGGTCCTTTCGAACACACAAAACACACCTTCATTGTTCCAGCATCCACGAAAGAAAACCTTTATTCCCAAACCGAAAGAAAATTAACGTGTGTAGATGGTTTGCCACTCATGTTGCCTTAAACACCGGCAAAGGCCCACTGCCTTTCGTTATCGGCGACCGCCGTCTGCCCCCCTCTCCCACCACCTGTGCTCCCACTCCGGCGGCCTGCTCACGGAGGAGAGTACAGCTCTGACGTCATTTCTCGTCCAATTGGGAAACGCTGCTTTAGGGCCTCTAAATATTGGTTGTGCTCGTTGCACGTACCATTAACAGTGAATACATTTCCAATAACATTAACAAACATTACACTTCTAACAGTTACTTTTGTCAGGTACTTCTCAGAACTTATTCGTTGTCAGAGAAAAAATATTTTGTCTAATAATTTGGCCACCTCTCTGCAGTTAGGTTCATCTCTAAGGAAACGCATCCACTGTATTTGCAGCCAATTTACTTTGTCTCCTGCATTATTACCCTTTCTTCCAATTCTATATTCAACCACAAAGTAAAAAAAATATATTTGGACCATTTCACATACTGTTCTTCTTTTGATCTGAAAGGATGGTATTCTACCAGTATGAGAGAACATAATGAATTTTATTTTTGCCAGCTTGCTCTGTTTCCAAAATTGGAGTCATTTTTCATAAATGAGTGCCCTGATAAAGTTTAAATTATAATAAAGTTTAAATAAATAAAGTTTAAATTATTGGCTTTGTCTGTCAGATTTTCATCCAGTGAGAGCAATTTTGAAGTTGCGATTTTGACCTGTGCCCGTATCACTAAAAGCAATTAAATGTTTTTTCGATATGCTTCTTCTATGATGGGTACAGGAAAATAAGAAGTTATTTCTTGGGAGCCCCTGGAAGGTGTTTCTTCTCACCTGTGACTTACATCCCAATTGCATGCAGCGGTATGAGCAACGTGTTGGCTACTTTTTCATTGTGTTGGGCTTTAGCAAAGAAATATTGAAGTTTGACTCACATCAATTTAGCCCGTGATGGACCAATGTCAAATCAGCTGCCAATGCATCTAACTCAAATCTTCCAAAATTTGACTTACACCACTTTTGCTCTTAGCGGCTCACATACACATATATTATGTATTTTCATAAATTACCTATACATTAATAAAAGCTTGAATGTGAAAACTTCAAATGAGTTCATAGTCTGAAATTAAAACGATACTAGTATTTAACTTTCACACTGTATTAGTATATTCATTATAGCTTAGCAGTTGCAGTTAGGGTGAAATGAATAATTGGAAAATGTATTTTTTTAATATCAAAAAAGTACGTAAATGTACTTCAAAAGCTTAGGAATATACTGTAATAAAATTTGCTCTTTGACTAGAGTTTCAATTTCCCTTTTCGTTTTCTTACACAACGCTCACAATGTCAATTGAAAATGTAAGAAATTGAGTTGATATCTGAAAAGGAAATATTCTCTACTGAACAGCATTTTAGTGTTATTCTTGGCCAGGTTTTTGAACATCGAGAAAACCTAGGTGTCTAAAGGCAAATGAATTATACAGTAATTAGAAGTCAACCCTTTTTATTGTTTGGTCTGTATTTTAGAACAAGTGGCTTTACGTCATCACGTCGTGTTCACTCGATAAAGTGGAGAATCGGTTTCTGTTTTCTGTGTGTTCTACAGGATATGTTGCTCAGGCTTTAAAATATTTACGTAATGAAAAACAAAAATGTATTTTTATTAGGTAATGTACAATTTTCAAAATGGAAGTGCACCTCTTTTTCAAATGGTTTCGGCGAGACAAGATTGTTCATTTCTAAAACTTTCCTTCTCGGAACTGATAAGTGCAACTTCAAACCAAATTCCGTACTGGTAGCAGATAGCTTGTGGTAATCTATAACGTGAACCACATCTGTAATGTGAATTATTCAACACGCGGATTGGACGTCAGTAGCAACATTCTGTAGCAACTTGAAAGGAAAATTTGATTCACATTTGGTTCATCAAAATGTGTTTACTTTTCGATAGAATGACAGTTTACGTAAACTTCAAGACCAATTCCAAGACTTCTTCTGCAAGATGGGAACACTGCCCAGGTAACGTGGATAAAATACAAACTTTATAAATGGTATTCTATCAGCGACTCACCTATTACTTGTTACTTCCCGCACTCGTCTTTCTCTATTATGCTCGCCCCTCGAGTTTCTTCTTCTTGATAAGAAAAATACGGAACCTCAAATTTAATGAAAATTGCATGAAATGACTAAGTTAAAAAATAATCTGGAGAAAAAAACAACTTGGTTGCAAAAATGTATCCTCTAAGACCCTTTTAATCAAACATTTTACCTCAGAATCCAAAATACATCTGATGTTACTTTCAATAATGATGAAATTAAGCTGTTAAGGTCTTAAATTTGCACCAAAATATCATCCTTCAATTAGAGAATTAAGAAATCTAACTGTTAGCAATGAAGAAGCCCTAAGCATTGTTAATAATAATATTCATTTAAACTCCATTATGATTAATTGTTCTAAAATTCTGTCGGATGAAGTTAATATACCCTTTCCATCTACCCGACCATTGCTTATAAAATCTATTCATAAATTAATTGGATGAGAGAAACTGAACAACTTAATAGTTAACAAAGCTGACAAAGGCAATTCTATTTAATAATCCACAAAAGTAACTACATTAAAAAATTACAAACCTTTGTTGATAAAAATGAATTTACTGGCCTTGACAAAGAACCCACTCCATCTTTTCACCTAAAGGTCAGGAACACTAAACTAACCAATTCACTTATTGCGCAGCACAAAAAGAAATTCCTACATATTATGAATCCTTGGTTGTATGGTTGTATGGCTTCATTAAATCACATAAAGAAAATCTCCCAATTAGAAAAGTTGTTAGTTTTTTCCGGTATTTAACCTATTTGAAAATTGTTGATCCCTCTTTTCAACTTTACCACCCAATTTAACCCTGAATTGAATGTGAATAATCCCATAGATCTCATTAATAAAATTAAAAATATTGATGTTCCAACAAATGCAAAATTGGTCTCTTTTGATGTGAATAATTTATTTACTAATATTCCCCCGATAAAGACAAAGATTTTCATATCTACCATATAGTGAATTCAAATTTGATCTACCTACAAAAAAAAGAAGATTTTATAACACTACTTGACTCATGTATGTGGGAATCGGAGGGTGGACTTTTAGGTTTTACCGCTGAAGGAGGCGACGCGGTTTAACAACTCGGTAACCCAGTTGCGCGGGAAGCGAGAGGACAGTTGGAATTTGATGGCTAAAGAGACAAGACGTGTTCTCAGTGCTCTGTAGTATTGATGTGTTGGAATGTTTATTGAATATTTTATTGTTTAATAATGAAGTCACTTTGGATGTAAAGTGTTTCATTATTAAAAGTAATTAGTGTTTCATTCAATACCTTCTTTCACATGTATAAATCAATTTTTTTATCTTAACAACAAATTCTATTCACAGTCTTAAGGTTTCGCTGCGGGCTCTAATGTTTCCCCTCTTTTCGCTGAACTGTTCCTGACTAATTTTGAGAAAAAAATATATTTAACAGATTGAACTCTCTCCTCAAAAACATTATTTATAATTACAGGTACGTCGATGACATTATGTCTTTGGTCAGGAACATCTAGGCAATTGAGTCAGTTTTTTGATTTTCTAAATTCTCTTCACCCAAAATTAAAATTCTCTATGGAAATTGAACACAACCACTCCTTGAATTTCCTTCATTTAACTATTTCTATTAAAAACCCTAAGCACTATAGATAGATAGGAACTTTAATCTACAATTAGGAATATGTTGCCCGGTGGCAGAATGTAGGAACATGAAAGAACAATTACAATTATAAATACAATATATATTATTATATATATAAAATAACAATATAAAAAGCATTTCCTTTTCACTACCTTGCACATGCAGATGTCATTTGCATACATGTATTACAAATCCAAATACATATACTATACCAATTTTAGGCAAGTAAACTTACATACTACATTAATGTACATACATATATACACACATACACGCGTACAAACAAACACAGACCTATGAACCCTCTCATATAGACAAATCTCCCGCTTATCACTCATTAGAATATTTAAATGGGTAAACATTTCACCTATATAACACCGCAATACAATACATATAATAATTACATTTTCGACATGTGAAATCCTCGTTGACATAAATAATTAAACATAAAACAATGACGTTTTATATTAGCAAAACAAACTGAAAGAATTGAAATCACTTCACTTCACTACACCTCACCACATCTCACGTTATCTAAATATTAATTGCTCATTACGTTTTAACTATAGACTACCTAATAATTGCACATTTCACCTCACTTCACTACGTTTTCACCCTATTGACTAATTTCCTATATTTTTTTCCTAAAACCTCGCACTGAGTAAGGAAAGGGCTCAAGAACTGTCGCAGGCAAATATTTCTAATCTACCATTGTTCTGTTTACAAAGGATAATTTGCCTACATCCGTTCTTTGTATTCGTGTTTTTTGTGTAATTTTATATTTATGATCAAAAATATTTAAATAATATGGTTTATTTAGCCTTCCACGAATTTCCCTCTATGCAGAACAACAAGTGTAAGATTTATACAGTACGAAAAGTGGTGGCCTTTTCCTTCGGTTTTCTAATGATTCCTAATGCGCAGGTAATTTCCTCCGAAATGTGTATTTTGCAGCTCTGTTTTTTATCTTCTCTAAGCTCGTTTTAAGTCTTCGTCTTAATGGATCCCAACAGCTATCTCCGTATTCCATTATCGGTCTAACGAGCGCAGTATACGCGATTTTTGTCTTTCTCTCTTTGATCAACAGTCAAAAATCGATTTTAATCGAAGTCAATACCATTCTAACCATCGCATAAGGTTTTGATATTCCTTCCATAAATAAACTTATCAGTCAAGAAGAATTAAAACTTATTTTGACTAATGTTTTCCCCCAACATTGCTCTGTACCACCTAAGACATTTAAGTCCAGTATCTAAACGCATAAGCCAATGTTTCACAAAACACAATATTTCATTATCCTACAAAACATTAAACATACTTTATTCCCCAGTTCCGAATCACATATCCCCCCACTGAAAGAAGTGGCATTTATTACCTCAGATGCAATAACTAATTCTGCCTATGTAGGCCAAAACTGGCTGAAAATTTTCATGCATATTCAATGATGTTGGAAACAAAATTTAAATACTTACACCTTTGCTAATAATTTGACTAAACTTAACCATTCTATTGACCGTAATTATAACTTTAAAATCCTTCTCTTCGTCAACCTAATTTTTCTATTATGAATGAACATTCCTTAATAAAACGCTGTCCAATTTCAAATATTTTTATTGACTAGGCCTTTCTACTCTTTCAATACCTCCCTCCTTTACGGACTTTCACTTCCCCCATTCTACAATTTGGCAGCCTCCTAGCCGTTTCCGTTCATTTCTTTCTTCTCTATTTCTTATGTATTTCCTGTTATGTTAAAGTGTGATCCACGTTGCTTTGGCTGTAAGTAACTTTTTATTTTATTTATTTACTATTAATTTTATTTGTCATTTTTATCTCGTAATTTTGCTACATTACTATTTGCTCCTATACTACGTTATTTTCTCATTTTTCCGTTGTCCAGGTTGTAGACCCACTAAAGGTGGGAAAAGTGTTTCCCGCAAGTTAACGCTAGGTTTGTTATAATAAGTATTGAAGCTCACTTTCAAACCAAATATGTTTCTAACATTTCTCCAAAGCAATACTTATATGTCTAGCGGGATAATTAAAAAAGCAACTCAGTGTGTCTAATTATTTTGACGAATGTTATCCTTATATTTAAAAAGAAATGTACGTGTAGAATGCGATCTCAAGTTAGATATTAATCATTTTATGAATATGATAGCACGTTGGAAATGTTTGAAAGAACAAAAACATATAAGGCGTTGGCAGTGCAGGAAAGTGTTAACCGCATACACTACTCTTTTCGCTCTCACATTTAGAATGAAATTGAATTATGTAAACCACGTCCTGCTTTATTTTAAATTATAATGTTGGAAGAATGAGGGAGAGTCATAAAATTACAACAATGTGGATGTTGTATTTTCTATTTCAAAGATTGGAATATTACAATTTAAAGCATTTAACAAGACGTGCACGACTCTTTTCTCATTCTTCGATAACGCTTCCAGCATTATAACTTTCAAAGAGTGTTCCAATTGTGGGTACCAACACAAGACATTATCCAACTGTTGCTTTTAATATTTAAATCGTAATAGATAGTGGAATTTACAAGAAGCTGTAGAGGACCTTATAGTCATCCATTATTTTCGTTCTAACTGTAAAAACGAATCTATGTTTCATAGGTAATTTGCCCCATATGTTTTAATCGGTACATGGGTCCTAAATATTCAAATGCGCACGGAAGGAAAGAACTTGACGATTTGAAATATACGCTATCGTCAATTCCAAAACGTCTGAAATATACAGTTGTCTAGGGAGAAAACAACGAAACTTCGAAAATAATCTCTTAGGACAATTTTAAGCATATTTTATCTAATAAACTTTTTAGATATTTCAAATGGTTGAGCCAAAATAAGCGCTCAAAATTTGGTTTGAAAAAAAATACCTTCTACGCATAAATTTGCATTTCTGAAACATATAAACACTCCAGAAAACATGTAAATTGTTTATTATTTACAAAAGAAATTAATATATTTCTTCAGAAATAAAAATTAACACGGGAATAAAAAAGCAGTCGAAATGCGTATTTGTGCAAACTGAAACGAGTTAATATTTTGATTTGTATTGTGACCTAATTCCGTGATCCGGGTCATCCTTAATGTACTTGTATGATCGTGAATATATCATAATTATATTATTTAGTCATAAAATTCAAAACGAAATAACAATTTATGTTTAGGTTTGAATATACTATTTGTGTATTTTGGCATATGAAAATAATTTTCTTTCGTTTCAGGATCATTTTCAATAATGTAGTGCATAAATATATCGAAAGGATATTATATGCTCCGCTTCTGTAATGGCATTGTGATTCTGTGGCGCTGGCGCAGAATTCAGTTGCTGTATTATACAACCTGCTGAAAGATACCGCAGTGTACTCCAGGGAGCATCTCCGGCCTAAATGGGCAGTACTTTCATATTAACGCTCTTGCACGGTGCACTATCTGTAGTTCATATCTTCCCTTTTGTGGGGGTAATTTATTTTTAGTGAAGTACGCAATTTGTGAAATCGTCAAAGAAAAACGAATTTGTTCTTATGTTTTATGCTTCCGATTTTTGGATTTAGTGAACGAAATTGTAATGCACACCCGATTTTATTCGTATGTTTGGGGAAATTTCTGATGTCTGTTAACATATCATGGATTTATTTTCAATTTTCAAGTTGGAGTATGTTGTCGAAAATCACACTAAATTGTTACTCTGACAGTATTAAAAAATATGAAAATTCTAATAAAAAATTAATGCATTGGATGTAACAATGAGTGAAATAATATGATTATGCGTGCGTTTGAATTTGCTTAAGCATTTGTTTACCACACACTAGATTTTCCCCATGACCAAGTAGTACGAACCTACCTACCTTTTATTCATTTTGACGCGCTAATGCTGTTTTTTGTATTAAAGCTATTAATTAATTAAGCTAGCTAATTTTTGGCGTAGAATATAAACAATATTTGCAAATGAAATCGATTTTACGTCAATTGATACGGTAATTTCAATGATAATTTCAAGGGACGCGCTACACAAGGGAATCAAAGTAAGCAGCGATTCCATATCGACTACCCGAACCACTGAGCGAAGACGACTCGCGCCGAAGTTACTAGTTAGCTTTCCTGCGCGCCAGTTTTTTGTTGTGGTGATGGTGCGATAAGACGGGGATTCTAATAGGGGCGATGAGTGTGGTGCTGTGGTAGTACGGTGGTGGTACGCTGGTGATGCGATGTTTCTATGGTGGTGGCGGCGATGATGGTGCCGTGGTAGTGACGCAGTTTGAGATTTCATTTAACAGACTGAAAAAGATCAAGGAAACTTAAAAGAAAAGTAATAGTGTTTATGCACTCAGTATGGATTTCCGTAAATTAAATAGAATTAATCTTTTATTTTATATTTAATATTTTAATTGCGATTAATTCTAGCTTTCATTATTTTATTAAGATGCATTTTCGCGTTTTAGGTAGTATTGTTTTTATTCGTGCTTAAATAAATTTAACACATATGTATTGTTATGAATATTATTATGCATATAACACAGTTTTTAATTTCAGCAATGTATAGTTAATAAATAATTATTTATTTTCTATGATGTGCAATGAATGTTTTGTTTTTATTGATTTCACGATTACAAAATCTCTCTTCAGTAGTGTAAGGTCTCTGAAATGGCTACGTCAAGATGGATTCGTAGGCTTCCGCGGCCGGAGGCCACCCTAAGGTTTGAGAACGTTTTCGTCCCTACATTTATTAAAATTCATTATGTTTTATTCGATTCCATTTACTGAAATGATTTAAAATATTTGTATTTCCAACACAAGTAGTTTTTTGTCTAACATGTACCAAATTTGGAAAGTACCAATGTACCCAATTCTACATAATGCCATACACAGAGTATCAAGAAGATCATTGGATCAGACAACTACGACAAATTAAAATGGACAATTGGAGGACGCGTGGCAACTTTTGTGGGGACAATTTTTTGTGGGAATGTGTGAACTACTGATACCAGAAAAGCAATAGTTTTGCTCAATGAATTGTGAGAAAGAATCGAAACACGGATGGTGCTCGACTGGTAGTCTGGCAATCCGGACCTCTGTTGGTTACGCAGTTCAGGAGATATTTTGGATGACCTGATCAGAATAAGTTCAGATTTACAAAAATCATTCGACTGTGAATAGTTCTTCAGCATGAAAAGGTACGCCATAAACGGCATGACCATTTGAAACAGCATTAAAAAATTACTAGAGTACAATGGTTTACATAAAAAGGTTTTTGAAAATACACGTTAAAGGTGTCTTATTAATATACAAATGTTTCTTTAAATCAAGGACAATCGTGAATTATACGATTTCAGTAAATTATAATTTCATTATAAATCTTTATTATGACTTTTCAGATATCGATCTTTTCCATTTTCAGACAGAAGGCACTGTAATGAAATTAAAACTAGTGATGCTAAAACAGCATGTACTTTCTCGCCCGTACTTTCACGCAAAATTACGCAAAAGTATTAAAATTTACGAAAAATTGTTCATGACCTTATTTCAAAATATATTTTTAAGGAACAGATTTCATTAAGGAAAAAATCTGTATCTTTAATATTTTACTTGTAGGAATACTCGTAAAAATTTTGAACTTTGTCAATTTTCAAAAAAATCAGGGTTTTCAACGAACATGAGACCTACACCATTTTCTTCACACTATCCAACAACAAAATTTAATAAAAAACGATGGAGCCATTTTTTTAAATATTCGGAAAATGTCTCAGGGGCTTCATGTAAATAACCCAAAATATTAAAATATCGGTTTCAAATTCAAGGGGCCGCGACATCATCTATGTCGATTGGGGAATATCAATTTTGCAGAAAATCGGCTAAAAGGTTTAGCAGCTAGTATTATTCATAAACGGACGGACAGACAGACAGACGGACAGTCGTTTTGCCGTCATTCGATTTTTCGGTATGAAGGACCCACGAAACATGGATTCTGGGTACACCACGTGATAGAGGATTTTGTCTCTAATTTTAACAACTAGGTTTATCCACTTTTTCGTTACCAGAGCCTTGTAATAAGAATTTTTCTGCCGAAAATTTGCATTTTCCGGCACAAGATTACATAATTTTCTCTTCTTACAAAGAAAGTGCGATGGAAGTTCTAGCTTCATCAATAATGTTTAAGATAACCGTTCTGCGATTCTGTCTGTCCTAGCCGTGTTGTTGACCGCTTATAATACACTCTCTTTCTGTCTCCTCGCTTGCTCTCTCTCGCTAACTCTCTCTCACTCGCTCTCTCACTCGTTCTCTCGCTCTCTCTCGCTCGCTTTCTCTCGCTGTCTTTCGCCCTCTTTCTCTATCTTTCTGTATCCTACTTTCTCTCTCATTCTTTGTTTCTCATTATGTCTGTTGCTCTTTTTCTACCGGCGTGAACATGATATAAGTATTTTGTCTTGAGCGGCTACTATAAGTACGCCCTTTATTTTTTCTCGTTTTATTCTTTTCTGTTGTGGTTCTGAATTTTAAGACTGGCAATCGAAAAGTATTCTATTAATGCGTTGTGTTTACAGAACGGGTGATGGCTGACGCCTTACAATGCTGGGAACGGAAGCCGATACGTGTCCGATACGCCTCACTACCCCTAAACGTGACGGAGCGAAACCACCTTATAAATTGTGGCGGTCCCCCTGCCCGGCGACAGGCAAGGCAACTTGGCGCCAGCGGCGACTTGGGGCCAGCCAGAGGGCGGGAACCTAGTTTCTAGCTGGCCGATATTCGTTGCAAACGCTCTGGGCTCGTCTGAAAATCACCGACTGTTGAAGAACAGCGTATAAACCGTTAAATGTAATAAATTTCAAAGATAATTTCAAGTTAAATAGAGATTCAAGACTTCAGTTAATATCTTCTGATCTATTTACAGTGATTAGGTGTAGTCTACTGATGATATTAGATAGTTGCAGCTTAAGTGGTCTGTAATCTACAATACCGCATTGCCAAATTACGTATCTTATTTCATTTTTCGATTTTGTAGATATCGCACCTCAGCAAACGCGTATCGAAATATTATTTTTAATTTCTTGAATAAACATCTATTCTACAGTTTTCAAATATTAAGTTAGGTTTTTCCTATTGTGTGTTTATTAGATATATTTACGAATTTATCACATACATTAAAACGCATTCCTGTCATGGGGCTACTGCTCACTATACACCTCTTACTCTCTTCACGCTCAAAGCCTTCACACTCAAAACCTTCACACTATATGAGTAACATTTTCGAAGGCTGGAAGAGGGTTCACTAGACAGATCGCAAGTAGGTTGGTCACAAGTAAACGACATTGCGAATCTTTCCAAGCGTGCACCCGTGCGTGAACACAAGACGCAAACACTACATCCAGTTACAACTCAAATCAAATACCGGTGATTGTGATCTCAGATGTAGTGAACTTTCGGTTATAGTGAACTTTAAGTCACTGGTCCCGTTTCACTTACATCACAAAGTACAACAATATTCGGTTATAGTGAACTCTGAACCTAAGCTGCAGTGAACTTTGGAAGGGAGGTCGTCAGGGCCGGTTTGGGCCGATCTGAACCGACTAGGGGTGAAGGGAGGTCAGCAGGGCCAGTTTGGGTCAATCTGAACTGACTACGGTTAAGGGAGGTCGTCAGGGCCGGTTTGGGCCGATCTGAACTGACTAGGGGTGAAGGGAGATACTTACGGGTCTAAAGATAATAGTTTTGACTCGATATTAAACACTGAAATAAACAAATTCATCCAAATTTTATTCGATATGTTTAACTGAATTCATTTCTATGTCCAGTTTCTGTATAGAAAATGTATAATTTGATTACCGTACGCCATTTGTGTGTCAATAATTGAACCAAAACTTTGATGAAAATTTTACCGCGTAAGTTGGGGTTTAAGGTTGTATAGTTTCGGCAGTTAATACCGCTACAATGTGCCAACTAATCACACACTGTTAATGAACTAAATTTTAATAAAAATGTTCACGCATGTTAGAACATTTTAATAAAAATATCCTTGAACTGAACATACACTTATTCAAATTTCATATGCGGGACGGATATAAAATAGCAAGTTCGCTCAAATAAATAATATTGAATTTCTGAGAGAATATGTAAGAAAATATTTTAAAATTGGTTTGACAAGTCGGATAAGTGATAACTTTTGAATAGTAGTATTATTTTTTGAATTGTTGCTGATTAAGTGAATTAGCCCTTCGAGCTCGCAGCATTGCGTGTTTAACTCCACAAATTTTACCTTAGCGGTTTCAACACGCAAGATCCTATACAATCTTAAGCGCACGGAGCTTCAGGAGTGTACAAGTTTCGTTCATTGACTGATTGTTTTTTCCACTCACGTCTCCTATTGTCATTAATCCCGTTAGAGTAATGTATGTTTTATCATGGGAGGTGGTGGTGGTTCTTCCACGCTAGATGAAATCGGGCGCCGACCTACACATCAGCTTCATGGGGTATTTGCTCCTCAAGATATGAGAAATGGCTCAGGGCACCAACTGGTGTCTCTGCAGTCCCTCTGACAGGGAGGGCCTAGGTTCGAGTACCGGTGGTGGCAGGATTTTCGACTCTAGCTTTTTATCTAGGTCGAATTCAGTCACTGTCTGAAGGAGAATTATAGCGGCCGGCTATTGTGATCGGTAGTTTCCCGTGGTTTCACCGATTAACACCAGGCGAATGCTGGAGCAGTAACCTAACCAATGGGCCATGGACCGCGGGCGATCTTTGTTTCCTCTTGTCCTAACCGCACCCCTTACACACACATACACTAACACGCACTACACTACTACTCATGTCAGGATACTCGTTGGGCGCTAAGAGCTTGTCCCGACTGGGGCGGTGCACCTCTCGTGGGAGATACCTGGTTGGGAAAACCCCGCTAGCCGAGGTAGGTCGGCGCCATATCTCGCTATACAGTGGGGGAAATCACCGTCACCTCCCGAGCAAAAAGCTTGCATTACACTTACGGGACTAATGATCTTGGAAGTTGACGTGCCCGGAATCACTAAACAATCAATAAAGATATCTCTCCCATCGGGTCACCACCACACCCTGGACGAGTTGGAAACTTTCAACTAGTCTCCCGTCACGTGCGGAAATATAGTGCATGTAACTGCAAGTGTATGTAAGGGGAGAGAATAGGAGAACGAAGAGAAGTTCGCGTCCGGTCCAAGTCCCGTTTGCGGGGGTCCACAGCCCCAACATTCGCCTGGTATTGATCGAGGAAACCACGGAAAATACGGATCACATCAGCCGGAGTCTAGAATTCTCGTCTATGCAGTAGCTGAATCGGACCTAGAGACGTAGCTATTGTCTAACATGCGCCTTCATTTGTACTCGAATCTTCGTCCAGCTAGAAGGGAGATCGTTCGTCTGGTTGGAGCACGCGGCGCGGACGCGCGGCGCGGAGGCGTCGGGAGGGGTCGGGTAGTGTCGGGCGGCGTCGGGCTGCGACGCGGGCGTCGCGCGGCCCGCGATACGAGGCGGCCGCTCGCGCGGTGATGGAATGAAAAATGAGCCGGTGGGGAGATGGAACGCCGTGATGGATACGGAGGCGGGCTGCCTGGAGGCGGCGCGCCCCCGCCCCGCCCCCGCCCCGCCCCACCGCCGCCTGCCTCGCGTCTTCCGCCCTCCGACGGCCAGGCCATTTGTCAGGCGCGGAGCGGGGAAGGGTGAAGCGGGGAGGGGTCGGTGAGGTCGGGGGGGGGCGTGAGAGGGTAGGAGATTGACGGGTGTGCGGAGAAGAAACGCGATTGGGAATGATGTGCAATCATATAGATATCTTAAACAATTAATTGTACGTAAAGCGCACTTGCAGTCGTGGTGTCTTAGTTGGGGTAAGACACCAAATGCTGAAGACCCGAAGATGGTATTGCGGTGAGGGTAAGTCTTAATAACGGTGCTAGTATAGCAGTTGGAGTAGAATGTGTTCTTGCATACTTACCCATGGGCATATGAATATTTAATATATTGAGTTGAAATATATGAAAACATAACAAAGCTTCTGATCTGTCAATGTACGTCTCTTTTATGATTGAATTTAAGTATCTCGGCCATACACATAGTTCGTGACTTTTGATTGTTCTGAATTAGTTTTCACACACTTATATTTAGTAGATGATACTTCTGCGTATGCTATTCCCCAAAGGAAGTGTCAGTAGGGTTTTACATCTGAAGGGGCTCCCGCGCTCGATTAGTCTTGTATTTGCGGAATTGAGTCATAAAAGGCGTTGCACAATCAACCAAAGACCTCTGCGATGGCTCTAGCTGTAAAAGAGAGCTGCCTTGGCAATGTTCTGCAAGGAAAAAAAAATCCCGAGCCAGTCTTCACGCGAGTGCAACTGGTCACTCCTCTGGCAGGAGTTTTATCAAGGGCCAACCGGGGTTAAACGATTCGGTGGACGTTTGTTTGGTCATTTTCGTGTTGGAGGAACGCGTCCGTCTCGAGGGGCCCTTGGGGAAGAGATTCATCACGCGGCGAAAGGTACAGTGGCGGGGTGGGCGGAATTGGAAAACGTGGGCGTGGCTTGCCGTGGGCGGGAGAGCCGAGGCGAGGACGTGGTGCTGGGCAGCGGGCAAAGTGTGCGAGACGCTCCAATCCGACATGCGTTAGCGCAATTTTAATTTAAACATGCGGTGAAATTATAGCGTAAGTTTTTATTAAAGTTAGAAATTACAGCCCTTGTTGTATAAATATCGTTTGAGCTTGTAGTTTCTTCGTCTATATCAACTTTCCTTCTCTTCGTTGTTTCTAGCTGGCTAGAGAGTTGTAACTGTAGCGACCGGTGGTGGTGTGGCGTCATATCAGTCGCCTGATACAAACCGGACAAAATATTAGCCACGTGCATTTCATCGACATGAAATGCACGAGGAAGTAGTTTGCGACAGCGGGCAGCGCTGGCGGGAAGAAACGCCAGCTGCCCAATGGCAAACCTAGGGAGCGGAAGGGAAGGGGTGCCGTTTCGTGGGTGGCAACTTGTGAACCCCGTAGACATGCTGGCTGTGGAAACGCGTCGGCGGAAACAGCGAGATGACGCAGTTCCGTCAGCCGGCCCAGAAGGTAATATAAACAGACCTCGTACCTAAACTCCTTCTTCTGATTCTTGGGCGCGTCGGTAGGAAGTCGTGTGGGTTGTGCGCGGCGCGGCATTTTAATGCATAGGCTACTGAGGCAGGGAACTGAAGCCGGCGTGCTACGTCGAGACGGGAGGTGCGGCGTACCTGCCTCGTATGCGCACGTAGGGGAACTGGTGCATCACATCGAACAAGGTATCAAATTATCAGGCCAGCGGTGGTGGTGACCAGGAACATTCCTTCTTGTAACGGGTCAATATTGTTTATTGCAGTTATTGGAAATAGTATTCAGGTGTTGGAGCATATTTCAAATAAATACTCAATAAATTACAAACCGTTCACGTCTGTGAATTATTATTAATTAATTTGCCCCGGCAAAGACGCCACAGTAGGCTCTTCTTGCACACAAGCCGAACCGCTATCGTGCGTGAGTGGCTAGAAGAAAATACCGGGATCCCATGGGATTCTTGCTTCTTTACCCGTCAGATAGCATGGCAATATGATAATGATGTGGATGAAAGTCTTCCAGTCAATGACAATTCATCGCCATCAACGGCAGAGAAAGACGAAGCCTTGTATAAATTGGGTCTAATGTATTATCACCATTGCTATTGAAAGAATCTTTCAAAAAAGTTACAGATTTGGAATAAAGTGTGTTCGTTTTCTCTAAACTAAAAGTGAATAGGGGCAGTGGTATGTATTCTAAGCTATCTATGCTAGCTGCAAAGTCCAAAGATACCAAGGGAAGAATAAAGTAATGAAAACAGTAAAGTAAATAGTTTAATTTTAATACGAAAATGCAACTTTCGATACACGATTCATTCAACAATGCACGCTGATCTTTAAACACAACTAGCTTACAAAGTCCTCGTAGGCCGATTGTGAAGACACTCTAATGCAATGGCAAACGAATGTGGTCATGATAACTACAGGAACGGACGAGTGGGTGTATGGGTGATTTTTCTCGCCCATGGATTGAATTGATGCCTTATTTACGAGGCGAGACTCGGGCCGTCAGGCCCGCACTTTCGTCTGACCACGCTAATTTCGCTACGCTCCTTTTTCCAACTAGCGGAGAAAGGAGGTATTTCTTGGGCGACGAACAGGCGATTTGAATTTAGCTCAGAGGCGTCATTTAGGCTTGAGGATCTTTTACATGCAAGTAAATCTACTAACATGGGACAGCCAGCTTTACTTCCCCTCCGAAGGAAGGCGTACGAAGGATTTTTTCGCCCGTAAAAATCCACGGCTTCAATCGGGTTTAACCCTGCCAACTTGGGTATAAGAATCCGACACGCTAACTACATCGCCGCCGCTTAGATCAGACGCAGTTTCCAGAATAACTTGCAGTTGTAAAGGCAGGCAAATTTCAGCTATCGCTTCCATATATGTGAAACGAACAAAAAGACAAGAACAGAGTGTATCCTACAAAGTTTAGTACTACCACTATCACAATAAAAATTCACTGCAATATATAAATATTCACTGCATCCAAGAAAAATTATCTGTGCTTCTTTACTTTTCTTTAGGAAGTATTACACAAATTATCGTTTACATTCTGATTGCCTAAAAGTTACTCGAATGCTTTTCATTCTTTACGTTCTTCATGCTCATTTGCGAAATGTTTATCATTAATTAAATAATTTTAATTTCATCTACATATCACACTAATTATGGCTGGTATTTCTGTGAAGTCGGAAGTATAGCTAAGTGGTCGGTCTGTGTTTTAAGAAACAGTTATCTCCATGACAATTCCTTGAGCTTTCGAAAAGAGCTGACGCAAAGAAGTTTACTTCGGAGGAGACAGTACTCCTTTAAGTCAGGTTCATTCGTTAATTTTTACTCTCTCGTCTTACTGCGTATTTAAGAGAAAGTACCAAAATGCTGCAGCAAAAATAAGCGATTTGTTGATAGAAAGTATCGTATTGTGTGGCCTTGGAACCGAAAAGGTTGATAAATCTTGTTCCTATATGTAGTAAATTTCTTCCTCCAAGAGACGTATTTTCACCTGAAACACTCTTATTGCGGGGAGATACTTGAGGAGAACAAAAGAAGAAAGTAGAATAAGATTGGCTAGATGTAGATTAGGAAATGAGGTAAGAGAGATATTATATTGAGAAGAGAGGGAGGATAATAAACAGATTATGTGAATGAAATTTAGAAAGCCGGATACATATTATTGAATGATGTTAGAAATAGTGCTCTGATTCATTTGTGTAGAGAAATCATAGGGAAAAGTGGAGGGATATGGTGGAGCACTGGAGGATGATGGTAGTGGGAAATGTTGGGTAAAAGAGTAACAAAAAATAAAAATAACTTTGGGAAGATAAATTCATATATTTAGCAGCATGTGTATTGCTAAATTGCTTGGGAAGTGATGAATTTTTAAGAGAATAAGAGTAAGTTATGACATAAGTATAAGTAAACAATAAAATAAGATATCTACAGAGATATTGGGAAATATTTTCTACATACTTACTGAGCTCTCAGAAGCACCTGACAAAAGAAATTGTTTGAAGTGTAATGTTTGTTAAGGTTTTGGAAATGTATAAACAGATAATGGTACAATGAGGCATGACAAATACTCAGAGGCCCTAAAGAACGAATGGTTTCCTCACATAATTCAATGGTTTCGAAAACATCAATGACTACGCTCCCTATCACAATAGGACAGAAAGTTGGAAAACATCTTCAAGACATTGATCAGTCTGGGATTCAATGGGCTGCAAATAGCCCTGTCATAAATTCCTTCGATAATGTTCGTTCGATAGTTTAAAGAGACTTAAGAAAAGAAGGCCATAAAAACCAGCTCATAAAACAACTCGTTCGCATCTCACAAAATGACGCTCAAATTGCAAAAATGGATTAAAAATTGATTTTCAACGTACCTCAGAACAAGTATGTTAATTATGAAATGTTTATAAAACATTGGAATCCTGTACACAGAGTGTGTCAATATCTACAGTCGCAAATATATTATGGCTTTTTCAATAACTCTAGTCTAATAATTTGGCCACCTGTGTACATTTGTGAATATTATACAAAGTTTGCTAAGATTACTAGTTATCTGGTTAAAGAATTGTTGTTTAGTATTATATTAAAGAAGACGCAATTTGAATATAAATAGTGAAGACGTTATAGCATATATAAAATAGTTTTTGACATAATTTTCAATTTAGTATCTCATATATACGCGAATCGCTTTTGCAGACTGAATTGGTCAAGCAAAACAGACATTTCCGGGGCTGTCAGCTACTTCTGCTATTATTCCCGTAAGTGTAAAGCATATTATATCTCGAGTAGTGCCGGTGTTCCTCCCTCCCTGGAACTTGAGATTTGGGGCCGACCTATGCGATGGCTTGCGATTTCAACCTCCAAGTATCTCCCTACAACGGGCCCCGCCTCAGCCGAAACAAACACTAAGCTTCAAAATGGACTCACTACGTGTCGAAACGAATATCGATTTTCAGTGTTCGTTAAATTTCGATACAATAAGGTACTTTTTAACTACCGTAAGATCAATTTCGCTTAAAAAAATTTCAGGTATTTAAATGGCGTTTTCCTACCACGTGCGTTTCAGTGACACGTCCCCTTTTGTGTTTCTGATATAGTTTAGACCCTTTATCCACCTTTTTAAAAGCTGGTGCCCGTTGGCAATTTTTGTCTACGCCTCCTGAGTGTATTGGCTATCCTGCGAGAGCAGTGTAGTTAGTGTTCTCTTGTCCGTAGCTTCTAAATATACTTCGAAAAAACTGTTTTGATTGAGTGCGTTTGCGAGTATGTTTTAGTACTAGGTGATAGTATTGTGGTGTTTGCTTACGTGTATTTGGTTGTGTAACTTGAAGGTAACGAAACCTAAAGGTGTTTTCAGGAAATGAAACTTAAGATGAAACAAGTATAAAAAACTTTCTTTGGAAGAGGTTATGTCGTTAGAAATGAGAAGATAAGAATATTATTGATTGGAAAAAGGCAGTTAACTAAAACGGAAAGCGAAACCTTGCAAGTGTACTATGCACAGGCCATTAGAAGAAAGAAGGAAAATCGGGAATCCAGACAGATATCCAGGAAGATGAAAAAGAAGCTGGAAGACCTGCTAAAGGCAAAATAAGGGCCATCTCTTGCACCTGGGCAGTTCTAATTAACTGTAAGTAAAATAATCATAAGGTTGTTTTAAAGTCAATTTCTTGGAAACTACATTTTTCAGTACATATGCTTCATTATTTCAGAAACTGTCAAAGACAAATGAAACTTTCTGAGTCTCTGCATAACATAAAGAGACACCTCTGTTACAATATGTATTAATGTTATCCGAGTAGGATGTTCACAGAAAAAATATTATTGTAATATTAATAATATTTTTTTCTTAAAAACTAGAAAACATACACATATTTCACTACAGTAGAATCTTTTAGAAAGTAGTACTATTCTACAAATATTTCAAGTTCCTGTAAGTAATAGTTTTTATCACAAATGAATCAAATACATATGAAAATTTAACACGACGTTAGATAGGCGGGGGGGGGGGGGTCCTGTAAGTATAAGGACCTCTGCGCACGAGCGTTGCGTTGAAGCGCGGTAAGTAAAGTTTAACACAGTATCTAATGCGAAAAGGCACACAAGCGGTTTGGCCGTCCCGTATAATATAATGTTAATTTACGTAGCGTGTTATTTAACGCGCGTCAACGCAACGCTCTTGTGACATGGCTATTTGTGCATGAGTGTAAAGGGAGAGGAGGGAACAATGATGAGGATAGCACGCAGTTCCTGGCCGTTTGGTAAGATAGTGCTCCAGCATTCGGGTGGTATTGATCTCAGAAACGTCGGAAAAATGCAGAACACAGCAACCGCCCGCCTGAATATTCCTCCAGACAGTTGGAATTCGACCCAGCTATTATGGAAATTCAGCCTTGTCGGTGTTCGATTTCTTGATTGATTGTTAGTGATTCCAGGCGCATCAACTAACAGTAATTAGTTGATGCGCCCGGAAGTGTAGTGAATATTTTTTTCTCGTGACGTGTCGGTGGTCTCACTGTATGTCGAGATCCGGCGCCGACCTACCGTCAGCTAGTTTTCCCAACCACATATCTCCGACCAGCGGAGCACCGCCCCAGCCGGGACAAGCTCTAAACTACCGACCGGTCCCCCGGCGTGTATGCTTGTGTAGTGCGTGTTAGTGTCAGTGTGTGTAAGGTGAGAGGATACGACAAGGAAGGGGTAGGAAAGATTACCGCGCGGTCCGTTGCTGGTGTTGACCGGAGAAACCACAGAAAACTACCGATCAGAGCAGTCGGCCGCTAGAATTCTCCCTCAGACAGCTACTGATTTCGACCTGACAAGCTAATGTCGAAACTCTTACTGTCGTCAGGGCTCGAACTTAGAGTCTCCCACTCAGAGGGACTGCAGTAACATCTTGTTAGAGCTCGAATGCTAGGACCTCCCGGTGAATAATGCTGCAGAGGTATTTCTCATTTCGAAAACAAAAAAAAATACTTCTTATTATAGTGGTACGATCTATTTACCGTTTATTTGCGAGAGTTGTATATGGAGATTACGCAATTTTACGCTAGCGCTGAGCAATATTACCCCTACGCCTCATAGCTCAGCCACGCGCGGATATGACGCCGCCGAGAGTTTTACTTTTTGCAGAGGCCAGAAGTTTTTCAAAAAGCACATGGCTCAGGATTGTTGTGTCGCATTGTGCGCGTTCCATCCGTTACTCGGAGTGGGGACAAGGGTGCCGTATCGACTCAGCGGATCTCTATGAGAGAAAATCTACTCTACTAGGAACATTTCGACATCACCGCCACACCTGAAGTTAAAAGGAACGATCTGCCTCTATCTACGTCACGTATTTCATTGAAAATTTTCAAACTCGATTGGACGCCTCCTTCTCTCTTCATATGTCGCACGTTTGAATCACACAAATGACGGGGAGGTAAAATTAGAAGCGAGTGGAAATACTGATCTGCTCGTGATGAACAGAACAGCAAAAATCACTTAACTCTAAAACTTGTGAAAGAGCTTTAGCTTTGAGCGACTCTCAAGCTTCTATCGTTCTCGCGTACACCGTGTGTGGCGCGGACTTATACGACAGTCATTGTAGGGGACGAACTGGCCTTCGGCATTCGTTCCGACGTATACAAACGCCAGCCATCCGTGGAATAATTATTTCCAATTTATATCAGTAGTATCCATAGAGCAGATACTCTATTAAGTTGGGCGGTCGCCAATGACTTGAGTAGCGGGCCGCAAATCAATCTGGCTTACGTAATTGCTGCCTGCTCTAGTGAGGCCGAGTACGCCGTCGCACTTTCTGGGACGCTCCTGATGCCATTGCACTGATAACTCTGGCACGAGAGGACGGGCCACACTCTGTGGAAGTACCGCCTCTGCCTCCACTCCTGCTGCTGCAGGGACTACATTCGTGGGCCAGCAGCCCGTTGTACAAAGGGGCAACGAATGTCTGGCCATGCAATACTCACACCAGCGAGGGCAGTGACTACAAGCTGCCGCAAGGCAAAGGGGGGACTACCCTCTTTGAGGGCAACTTATTAACGTAATACGACCACGAGAAGTGTTTAATGTACAATGAAATTTTGTATCACAATGCAAGCGCGACACGCACCAAGAGCCATGTCAAAGTAATGTTAAGTGTTTAATTTTTTTAAAAGCGTAGGTATCGCTACATAGAGTATTTCAAAGGTAGTCGACTATACGGAAGAAAAAATGGAGATGAGCGCCGTCATCTAAACTGAAGCTTCCTACGTCGTGGTACACGAATATTATGCATCATTGACTATATTGACTGCAAGGAATTACTGTATTATTCACAGCATTCGCTATCTCAGGTGTGTGTTGCGACGACAGGGCTTTGTACCCCGTTTACACGCTTCCTTCTGGCGAACGATTCGGGAATTCTTGCGAACGCGCGCATGCGCACTGTGGCTTGTAGTACCCAAGCGGCGCCATCCATGAACCAATGTACCTACCATGTACGCGTTCGCTAAACCCTGGAATCGTTCGTCAAAATGAAACCGAGTTAATCGGGTTGAACTCTTTCTTCAGCACTGAAGCGCTTTCTTGTAACGTCCGTAAATATAGGTAAATATAGTTACTCGACACCTGGGTCATCATTGTCAGCCAGCCATTTCCGATGTCTGTTGACTCGAGTAGTAGCGGCCAGCTGGCTATATCTTCAAAACACTTCGTTTAGATTTTCGGACGTGTGTAAGTTCCCATAGTAATGAGTGAGGCATTAAAGAAATGTTGATTTTTGTGTGTTGATTTATATGTACTGGACATTATGTTTATATACTTACATCTAAAACGTAGTATTTACATATCTCAACACAATGTTTAAAATTGTTTTGAACTCCAATAATTCTCGAAATCTTTCACATACGTTCAGAGATTTGCATAAAACGGAGTTTTTACTTTGCATACTATTTCTTTCCTTGTCAATAATAAACTTAATAGATACTTCTGCATTCACAGCTTCATTGTTATTATTATTATTATTATTATTATTATTATTATTATTATTATTATGATTCACTTATTAAACTGATACTGAACCTTGCAACATCGCTCGTGACCATCCTTCTGGGGGTCTGGCATAGGGGGGGGGGTCTTCCAACCACTTAGTATTTATTTACTGTTCATCTGATTACTACTTATTTCAATATTACTGCCGCGATACTTCTACTTTGCACAAGGTAATGTTGAAAGCGCTGTAGTGTTAATAAACCGAAGTGGACTAGCGCTCTCATTTACCTACATCCATCTGTAAATGACACGTGAGATAGAGTTAAGCGTAATTAGTGGCTTCATTACTCGTCAGTGCAATTTGACGGCCGCCATCATTGTAATATGGGAATCGCAGTGCCTACAGTAAGTGGGCATTATTGGCAGGGCGCATAACATATGGTCATCGCTACATGTGGTATTGACGCGAAATGTATCCGATCATTAGACACGAACGGCGAATGACAGACGGACAGGGAAGCGCAGCCGACGTGCTTTACGGCCAGGAAGAACGCGAGTACATGTTGATTACGTAGCTGTAGTTTCCACAAACGTTCCCGACTCTATCCTGAGATTTACGAATGTATATAAAAACTCTGGAATAGTAAGTTATGTAGCAAGCGGATTCACTTGCCTCTTCACGTGTCGCGTACTATTTCTTAACTCGCCGACCCCAAAGCATGTTTCTCACAATGAAGGCGTTACTTCGCGCAGGCTTCCTAATATTTCACACACACTTAGAATGAAACAAACAGATGTTCGCACACGGAAAAGAAGCCCGAGACCGTGTTTTGATCACGACGAATTAAAAATTAATTTACATAATCAAAGTGGAACATCGATGAATAATGCTGATGATTGTGAATACTCCGTCTCGGTTAATAATCTCATTGAGGAAGTGCAAAATATGAAATTAGATGGAAGGAACATGTTCAAAGAATGAAAGACATAAGAGTTGTGGAGGTACTGTCGAAGTACGCAGGAAAAAATGTGGCCGAAAAAAATATTCAAAGGTGATAATGTGAAGACGGAACAAACATTATAGGTCTATAACACTATGATGATACTGCTGATAGTGACAAATTGTGTGAGTGATAAAGAAAATTGTCGATGATCTCATAAACAATTATTAATAATGTAGAAGAATAACCATTCTGCTACACGAGAGTTTTTACCACTTGTTATTGAGAGGTGCGGTAACGGAATTACAGCACCACAGGGTACAGGGACACTTTGTACAATCATTAAACGCTAATATGTATATCAAGATATCTCATAAAAAATCGTGAATTAATTTTTTGCCTTATTTTTTATAAATGTAAAATAATAATACTTCGTAGGACTGTTTTTGAGAAGTATACAAATTATATTAACACTTCAAAATGTACCTGACTTCTCAGAAATCACGACAACTAAACTAATGTGATATGAAATGGCTTCAAGTTTATAAGAGATATTCTCCTCACGATGTAGCAAAGGCAGTAAAGAGGCTAGCCCCTGCCAAAAAACGGGAAATATTTCACGAAGTATTTTTTTATTTTATTTTTCAGCATAAACCATTTTATTCACAGACTTACGATGGACAGTAGAAATGCAAAAATCCTCAAAATTCAAATACTGCAAGGTCACTGTTTGATGAAAACATTTTGTAAATGAAACTTTTTATTTCAAAAACTTAAAAGCACGTGACATTTTAAAACAGGTTACCATGGTAATAGATTCTATTATCCAAATCCCGAACGATGAGCATTGAACTGAACTATTGTCATATAATCGAACTATTACGTTTTGCTTTACGACCAATAATACAAACTTCCATATTCTCCTGGTAGATGTCACTTTAAGCAATTGCAGAACATGGAATTACACATATCTGCTCTCTAATGAAATTCGCCTCATGATGAGGCCAATTTCGTAATGGATTTTGACGTCCCTGCTGGAGAACTAAATGCAGCCATTAGAGGCGATCTCAGTTTTAATGTTAATTTTAATGAATATATACGGAGGTCAAGACCCACTACGAAAACAGTGCATCGTAAAAACTCGTTTGAAACTCTTAGTGTTAAAACGGTCTATATTTTTCGTATTTTTGGTATCAGTTGCGTAATATTATCGTAGTTCAACATGTTTTAGGCTATTTTAATTTTTTTTAATTTCGAAAAATAATGAATATATGAATATTTATACCAATTTTAAGCAGTTTTAGTCGTTGAACCAGAAAAAACACACCAGATATTCTGTGATAGAGATGAAGGACATTTTAAAATATTTATCTTTAGGTGAAAGAACTACAAATTAGTTCAGTAATTTACAGCACCCATTACACATTTATTATAAATGAATGCTGTATTGCAATTAAATTACGTTACCTATCATGTGAAGGAAATAAATAAGTAATAGGGGAGAACGGGGGAATGGCAGCCTACAAAGGAAAAAGTCAAATAAGAATACCGTAGAAATGATTTTTTAATGAGGTTTTTAATCTAGATTGTGTTATGTCTTATCTATATACTGTATAAAAAAAGCTATTGGACACTTCCATAAAGAAAAAAACATACTCACTTTGATTGGCTCTCATTACCGGTCACCTTGGTAATGGGACAGTGTAGTGGGAGCTGCACCAAACGTAATCCATACCAACGACATAACTTTAATTTTCTTAATGAAATTGCAACATAATACCTTTCTTTCCCCTCCTGTGGATCAACAAATACACCATTTACATTTTGTACATTAGAAATACAAAAGAAAATTGTTTACTAGCAAAAAATTGCAAATAAGACTTCATCACAAACTACATAGTCCAAATATGCTACATTTTTACACTCTTTACAAGATAAGACACGGCCATTTGATTCTACATCAGTGACGAAAAGCAAACGAATTGTTTTTATATATGGATCGACACTAATCGCTATTTCAAATCGAGCTCTCTGTGGAAGATTGTGACAAACGGCTTGTAGAACTCCGTTTATGTGGTCTACCCCTCCTCTCTTTGACAGTTTTCCCCCATTCCTCCCTTTTTTGCAGAGGAAAATTCGGATCTTTTCTTCTGCACAACCTTGCCTTCTTCCTTTTCTTTCTTTCCTTGTTCTTTTTCTTCGCAGAGTTGTATGAAGGATGAAGCAGTCAAAATATGCGAATGCTGTTTCTTACGAGCATTTTTAAGGGGCGCGTCGCTTAATTTTGGACTAGGGGAGATCGAGGACAACACGTTTGTAATAGGATCTTTGTCTTTCCTTAGTTACGTCTTCTTTCTTGTAGAGAGCATAGGAGCACTAGGTCCTTGAGCTTCAGATGAAAATGTCTCTATTGATTGTTCAGAACAGATGTTAGTTTTCGTCCCTTTTTTATTTTAAATTTATTAATCATTGTTCTACTTATTTAGTCTTTCAAGGGATTTTATATCTACATAATTGTTTTTTATGCAGTGTTTATACATATGGAAATTACTTATTTTACATTCTTCAATTACACATTAACATTTTGGAGGTTAGCCCTCTTAGGTACCTCGTACATACAATGTTTTTCTATTTTTTATGTACATTTAACAATTTGATTTGAAATTATCATCATCAAATTATGGAGGATATAACAAGTTTTTAGCATGATGGGTTTTAATTCTTGATTGTGAGTAGGCTGATTTTCCGCGTGAAAATATCTTAGTTACAGGAAAAAAAGTTACTTAGTGTTGAATTTTTATGCTAATTTAGTTACCCGAGTTTTTAATGGCACAAAAGAAAGTTCGTGATGAATCTGTTGATAACTAATGAACCAGTGAGCTTTTTTTGTTCACCGGAGAAATTTATGTTGAATGACTTGTATTTTTTTGAAATTGGTAGGGGCTGTACCTTCCAATATTTGACAGGCATATGTAAGAGAGAATCGAATGATGTATCTAAAGATGAATAATAAGGTTTCTATGTTAATTTTTGAATTTTTATTTATCAGGGGATATTATTTGAGCATTTTAATAAATGTAATCATTATCTGAGGTATTCTGAGGAGGTAATCTGTTAGTCTTAATAGTTGATATGTGGTAGAATGATTGCTGCGGAAACCAAATTGTGCGTGAGGAATGTTTTTGCCGCCGTCCATCTCTCCGAATACTGTATTAAAAAAGAATGCACCTGTGAGACACGCGAAAGATCAAACACAACTGACAGAGGGAGTAATGTGGTCTATTCCCTTCGTTGTAAAGACTGTAATTTGCAATAAGTGGGTCCATCTAAGAAAAACTCAAAGATAGAATTAATGAGCGTAGAAGAAACATTTTAGAAGAACCCAATAGACAAAACTCTATTTTCAAGCACAGATTTGATCTAAACCATCAAATAGAATACAATGACCCACATATTCTATTAGTGAAAATAAGGTAAAAATGTGTCATAATAATAGTGGAAATAGGGTAAAAATATAATAATAATAATAATAATAATAATAATAATAATAATAATAATAATAATAATGGAAATGTTACAAATTAAAATTTTGCACATAATGAATTCAATGACAGAATTAAATTCATTTGCAAACAACTAAGACAATGTAATTAAAGAATTGCAAGAGTAACATTACCAGAATCATCCATTTCGAATCTCCGGCGATTCAAACTAGGTATCATCAGCAGGCGTAACAATCAATTCAGAATTATCAAAAGATAAAATCGAACCTACTTAACTCATTCCTCCTTATAAATATCTTCACCTCCCAAAATTATACCTATATAAAAGCAAATAGTCTATAAACAAATAAATAATGAAAATAGTTGTTCTCGTGCAGCAAATAGCTGACTTCCCTATTGTCTCCTTCACATTGCGTTTCAATGAAATTTCTGCGACTGTAATGTATTTCTGTTGTTAAAAACCACAAAAGACGATTATGTAGAGTGAGCAGAAATCATTAATGAAAACGATAATATTAATTATTAAAAATATTTCGCTTCCACCTCGCCTCCGCTGTCGCTATTACAGCCGGCTGCAATTTAGTATCGTCTGTAGGTTGCAATCTTTTTCACACAGCTATTTTGCGTCTAGTCCTCCCAGTATGAGGAAAAGGAGAAAAGTGTGGCGTTGAGACGCTTATCTCTTTTTCTATGTAAATGAAGTCTGTCGGTTTACAGGTAACCAGTCGGCTCCAATTCAGCTCCTGGAGGGCCCAAAGGAAGAGACGTGATTGCTCTGTAGGCGAACTGAATCAGGTAATTTTTTCGTGACGTATTACTTCGTTTGTCTAAAGGACTTCATTATAGTGCTCATCGTTTTGGCCTCCCTTTTCTGTCTCTCATTTTAATTTTCTCTCTTCCGCGTGCTTCTTTTATTGCTTAAATTAGCCGCATTACTGGGATCATATGGACTATTGTCACACTTTGGGTTGTTTACTTTGACATAAATGTTCTTAATTATATTTGATTGTAGAGCTATTTCTATAAATCTTTTGGATATCTGACTTTATATATTACTATTGGATGCCCATTATTATCGTTGATAACAATCTAACAATTGTTTTCAAAAAGCAAAATTCAAGAGTGTTACTACGTACGAAACTGTAGGACATACTTAATACCTGGTACACTATCGGTTTCTTGATGTTCCCTAAAATTCAATTTTATGGTCACCTATGTCACCACCTATTCATTATCATCAATCTGCATACCAAGTATTAGAGTTTGAGAATGTTTGAACCTGTAGAGTTCGACATAACTGAAGTGCAGATATTCGGAACCACAGCAGTGAAACAAAGCATTATCGTTGAAGTTGTCTTCAACAGACGAGCGAGAACCTTTCAGAAACAGTGCATCCTGTCTCGCTTTTTCTAGTGGCATTGTGTCATGTCTTTTCGTCATTTTAAGTGCTATATACCCAGTTTCAGAACGCTGAATGTGACGGAGAGGATATTTTCAGGGTTTTACCCAATATTCTCGAAGATAATTTTAAAGGTAAATATTGTTTTGTGATTAATAATGCCCGCCTGAATGTATCACTCTTACACTAAACAATTATGTTCTGAATCTTATCAACATGCAAGGAAATGTAACCACTGATTTCATCCAGTAGGGAAATCTTTCAGAAACATTTGTATAGAACTAGAAAAAAGTCTTTAATGGGGGTGGTTACGTATAAAGCGTAAAATACTGTTGTAAGATATGGGATACGTAATTGTTTTTTTTAAACTTATTGGGATTTGAATTAATAAATTGTTGGGCCCTTATGGAACTCAATCAAGAAAAATTCACGTAAAAAATATTTTGAAATGCGCAGAGAAATTGGAATTTTTAGATTAATTTAGTTAAAAAATGATACAGTAAAAAACAAAAAAAGGTTAAGTACGAAAATTAACCATTGCGTGACTAAAAATCTAAAGAGTCTAAATTACGCTACGTAAAGTCTGCTTTTGTAGTGAATTCATTCATTACAAATGTGTGAGTTTTGATCTCATTACTTATAAAACTAATTTAGTTGCATTTGTTGAAGGCTTTTAATTATTGCAATGAGTGAAATAAGACAAGAAAATGTCAATTAAAATATTGTACAGCTTTTTTGTTTGATTAAATTTCCCAAATTGGGTGCATAGCCCTTGAAATTGCATCGTCTGTCAGAATGAGGGCCCGGGCCTTCTAATGTTAAAATCTTTAAAGTTAATTTTCCTCAATTTTCGCCCACGCCACAGAGTTACCAAAACTCATCGGTTCGCCACAGAGTTTATAAACACGTCAATTTGCATCTCTTTAACCTTGTTTGAAATAATTCACTATTTATAGATAAACTCGTATGTATATTTACAAGAAATATCAATCTTTATTCATACAGGGTTTTGGTCAATTGCTGGCAGACAGTGGAGGCAACAAGAAATTACTTGATATTGTTGTTGTTGAAAACTGTTTAACTTGTAATAAACTTGTGACTTGTTAAAAATACTTGTAAAAATGTAACTGTTAAGTGAAACAACTTTAAAAAAATTGTAACTTGTAATAAAGTTGTTTTCTAAGCGAAATATTTATACTAATATTGACATCGAAAATTAAGTTACCATTCTTCTGTCGTAAAAGAAAAATAAATAATAGTAGTATGTATTATAGTACTAAAGCAATACTTACCATTATTGTGAGCAATTATTTATGTCTATATTACTAATTTCCAATGCGCGCAGAAATTTCAAGAAAACTATTCAGCCTCTGGCCATCTGTGAGGAAACAATGGTACTGTAAGTGAGCAAGAGACTGAAAAAAAACAAAAAACAATAAAACTTTCGATTTTGAGTGAAAAATGCAAATATTTGATCGGCTTCAAGAGAGAGGGAAACCGCTCTCTCTTAAATAATTGCTATTCAGGTGTCGCGTTATGGAAGAGCAATTTTGTTTCACATTTTTGGTATGTAAATAATTCTAGTACTGTATATTCGTATAATTCGACTACTGCAATAACAGCACAGTTATTGCAGTAGTCGCGAAGACTGTTTTGTTAAAATATTTGATTTATTAAATGCAATACCAGAGTATTTTATTGGTTGTTCTTGAGCAGTGTTCGTGCTGCTCTTCGGAGAACTATTTTGTGTGGATTTGGAGTGGTTTTGTTGAGCAGCATTTGTGCTGCCGCAGACCCATAGGGGTCAATTACTATGATTAATTTAGAATCGTATAAATTGACGAAACCTATGAAGCCTCTGGCCATGTGAGAAGTGTTTATGGTTTTGTTAGAAACCCGTAAAGTTGGCAATATTAAAAACGAATGAAACGGTTTCGATTTGGACTGAAAATACAAACATTTGTGTGTGTTATTCCGCTTATTCCCATACTACGCATATGATTGAAAAATCACACAGTGCGTCACTGCTTACGGCACAATCATGTGTTGCATCAACAAGGCTCGGTGGAAGAGGCCGCCTGTCTTAAATGTATGCTATTCACGTGTTGCGTTAGGGAACAGCAACTTTTTTGATAATCTTGTATACAAAGCACTGTTATACTCTATATCTGTATGTACTATAGTATTTGTGAAGACACTTTTCGTTAAAATATTTAATTTATTACAGTATTACACAAGAGGAATTTCTTCGTTGGTTTTTAGGAGTATGTGTGATACTACGTATTTGGAACCATTTTGTGTGGAATTGTACAGCCGCATTTTTGCTGGTGGCCGCCAATTGTTATATTGAGAAAATAAACGTAGGGTACAACGTAACAACACTTTATTCTCCAAAAGTTATACAACACAGAAAATACACCGAGTGAGCATTATTCACATGTGTCCCGAAAGCTCGTACCGGTGCGCACCCCTCACTGCTGTCGCCGCCACAGCTGACGGCGCGGTGCGGACGCCTCACCCGCAGACTAGGCCGCCTATACTCCGGTCAAAACATTAATTGAAAAGTAAAAATATATAAGTAGTTAAATACTAAACATAAAAAAGGTGGGAAAGAACTTCTCAAATTATGTTTAAATAAGCATATATAATTTTCAAACTTCATAAAAATGTTTTTTCAAAGAAAGGATAATGCCAGTTTCAAAAATGGTAAACGTTCCTGATATAAAAAAATGCTTATTATGTGGAGATGGATAGAATATGTGCAGAGTAACGTATAAAATAATGTACAACAATGAAAGAAAGTAAAAAAGAGATAGACCAGGAATAATTATTTCATTCATTCAGATAGGAAATTATTGGCATTATATTTTCTGGAGTTTTCCTGCGAAATAAAATACATGTAAGCCGAATCTAAAGTTAGTTGACGGTGCAGTTTTAATAAATTAATATCTCCTTTATAAAGTTAATTTTTGTTGAAAATATTTTTGAGACTGTCTTGCAGATAATTAAGTACGTTTTATTGCATGCATTCAGTTGTGTCAAAAAAATTTTCATGTACAGCATGTTTGTGAACAGCAAACTATGCATCTCCAACTCTGTTGACAGGTGTAATCGTGATCCTTTTACACAGATACTCCTAATAGTAATGAAAAATAAAGGTATTCGCAAAGCATTATCACGTTATATGAAATATGTATTTTTCAAAATTTTATTTACAATGGCTCCCAGATTATTATTTTTTCATAAAATCAATTTAGACATTATGTTTATTTCAATAATATTTCTTTGCTTTATTGATTAGTTGTAAACATCAAGAGTTGTAATAATTTTATTGTTCAGATATACATCCGGAGTTCTATATTATCATGCAATTAATGTTACCCTATTTAGACAAGTTTTATTGCATACATTCAGTTCTGCGAAAAAAATGCCAGTGCGCGGCTAACTTCGCAGCATCTCTGTAATACTGTCAACAATACTACACGTTAATCAAACGTCTGCAGAAAGTTAATAGATATTAAAGAACCAACAGCGTTATGATGTATGTATTCTGCATTTTTAAAACGTAATGTACAACAGCCCTGTGTTTTTTTATATCATAAAATTAATCAACAGCTAGGCATTGAATGAGTATGTCAACAATAATGACTTTCGTTTTTCATTGATTTGCCAAAGGCATCAAGCATTGTACGCATTTCATAGTTAATATTTATCATCATTGCCGGCTAGTGAACTCTGAAAAAAACAACAACACTAGAATGGTTCGCAAAGTTTCTAAAATAAATCCCCATTATGCAAGCATGTACAGAATGTATTATTTTTATGTGCTACGCGAGAAATCATAAGAAAGGCGGATCGGAAAGGAATAGCTACCACCAGTAGTCGGAGCGGAGGGCAAGATCAGTAACAAAATTATACGTGGGCTTATATATCTTGGTGGTTCATTTTTTTGCGAAAGGAGACCGTCTCCCCAACTGAATGAACAAGTGTGTGTCTTGCTGAGAATTCCTTCGTTACTAGACAGCTGTTTCTTGCGATTTCAAATGTAAGTGTCCAGAAGGTTGAGCTTATGATACAAAGGGATGGAGATATTCCCAAGTATTTAAGAAAAAATAATTTTTGTGAACAAACTACGAAAAATGAAAATTAGCAAGTTGACGGGCCTTGCATGCATTTTACGGCAGCCCTGTATCGCGTGCTGCCTTACACGATTGTGCCCGACCTAAGGCAGTCAGGGCTTGAACCGTCAAGCCGACCATCCATGTCAGTTCGCAAACAACGCTAATGACCTCCCGAGTATACGAAAGCGCTTTGAGCTCGGTGATCTGTGATGCGACGGAATTGGAAAAGCAAAACAATGTATTTCTGTGCAAGTATGCTTCCGAGGCATAGATATAGCCAAACAAAGGAATTCTTTATTGCTAATACGAGGAACATGCTCGCTTTTTAATTGCACGAAATGTCTCCGCCCTCTAGACCCTAGTTACCGAACCAGGAGGAGAGTCGTCTTTCCGCGCTAACACTTGGGGTTCACCCAGCACACCCAGGCCAGTGTCACACGAGCGTTGCGTTTTCGCGCGTTAGCAGCGCACGTCGTGCATTAACACTACCTTATATGAAACTGCACACGAGCGCTTTGACCGTCCGGCAAAATACCTGTTGTAACACGGATGTTGCGTTGACATGTGACCAGTAACGCGCGTTGTATATTACCATCACGTGAGCCGTTTCGCGTAAGATACATCGTTATTTTATGATGGGCGTCAACAAACGCTCGTAGGGCAGGCATTATCTGATTTATTATCTTATAGAAGTTATTTATAGAAGAAATTACAGTAAACTAAAGTCTCCCTCATTACCTTGATCTTGTGCAAAGGTTTTATTGCGAAAGCGGTCCTATTAATACAAGAGACTTTAGAATACTTAGAAGTTATTGCAACACGACAGCTCATTATTGGAGACCTATCCTGTTGGCAGGAATAGGAAGGAACATTTTCATGGAATATCTTGAGTGATAGAGTATCTTTAGAAGCCTCTCAATTAAATAATTTACAGTATAGATTGGATAAATAAAATACTTCATTATTGAAATAGAACTTTATTTAATAATAGAATTTTTTGGTCATTCGAATGAAAAATCTTACATTACAAAGCTAATAATCTTCACTCTGGTATTAGATTATGAAAAATACTTTATTAAGAACTTTTGTAACTTTTTGTTTAAAGACAACCTACAGAAAGTGGTCCCCCTTTTCCTTTCGTCAATTTACAGAAGATTCCACTAAAATACAGGGAATTTTAAAAATTCATAAATTCTAGGAAATACATTTTCCAAGGTAAATTGAAGAGTTAGTTTGAAATTTTCATTCTCTCCAGGAGAAGTGTGGAAGTATACATGCTTAACAAAATAACACTTCAATAATTATATAAATGACAATTAAATTTGTATTAATTTAAGAGAATAAAGGTTCAAAAATATCAAAAACAAGACCTATCCAGTAGGTCATCTTCATTAGGCCAGGTTACATTACGAAATATTATGTACACTTTGCTCTGTTCTTGCATTATATACGGCTTTGTATGAAATACAGGGCAAAGCATAAGACATTTTTGTAGAGCATATGCCAATAGTAATTTTGAAAACTCATCTGTTGTACAGATTTGGGGTGGTTATCAACGTATTGCCATCGCTAGGAATCATTTTTTCAGAGTTGGACCCTCCATGACCATAAAACAGCCGGCCAGCTTCCAGGACTAAAACAGCGCAGAGTTAAAGGACAATTTTAAAATCCATGATAAGAGACACTTTAATAGTACAATAGAAAGAACCGCACAAGTTAATTTACATTGCATTCAGTATTTATATTTTTGAAAAAATAAGCTCTACACTTTCTCTCTCAAAGTGTTCTCTAAATGACTATTCCGTGCCAACCCTTCTATTTTTTATAGAGGATAAACAATGAGATGCAACTTTACGAGTTTCAATATCATATTACACTTACTTTATTCCAATGTTAATATTGTTGGCATACATTTGGAAAATTAAAACCGTGTAGACTATCTCCAACACATTTTTTAATACTTTCGTCTTTACGTCAAACAGAATTTGCGGGGATTGGCAGAGTATTATAATGAGGAACACTCACCACTGATAGCTGAAAGCATCTTTCGACGCGCCCCGACGGCCGTGATCCCTATCTCCAGCAAGTCTATTTCCGTCAAGGTACGGAAGGCTTGCAGATCTATCTCCTCGCGCTGGAACAGATCTAGAGCAAGCCAAGAAAACAGGATAAAATAACTATCACATCAAAAGTTCCCACAATGAAAGATGTCATTTCCAATTTTCAACCTTTCCGTAACACACTGGAACAAATAATTAATGAAATTAAATAAAAATAAGAGAAAGGATTCAATTAAATGAAAATATACGGAACAATGAATGTAAGAAAATTCAACAATATTAACAGTTATCTTTCCACTTAACTTTGCGGCATTCAGAATTTTACTATTTAAAGGGCCAACTGTAAGCAAATCACTCCGTTTAATGCTGTGTTAATGTACACATTTAAGGAGTAGTGCCGCCAAGCATTTTACTTCAAGCTTGAAACTACATTTAAATGTGGGTGAAAATTAAGGACAATGCTTCTGTCATGGGTCTACCGGGGGTCCTTTACTTGTTTGAAAGATACCGCTTGTTGAATGTTTTCAACAAACTTTCCAACTGCGCCGTGGCTTGTCAGGGGAGAAATCTCACAATGTGCCCGTTTCACCCAAATTCGTTTTGTGTTTAAATACTTAGGTTTTAACTCTTAATACAATCGCAATTATCTCTACGCATGTATTAAGGCGAAATATACAGATTGATTCCTTTCGGAAATAAAAAAAGCAAAGCGTTTTGAAGAACGAGGAATGAATGTTCATTGCATTTTACGGACAATACTTTGACACAAATTTTGTCCGACGAAATATATTATTACATATCTGTCAATCTTGGGTTTATTGTGCGTTAAACAGAATCACCTGAAAGAATCAGCGTTAAGATACCAACAAAGAAAAAGTTTATGATTTTTGATTGGGAGCAAGTAACGTCAGGCTTGAATAGAATAGAGGCGCGTCGAAATTCTCTCAAAGTTCAGCGAAAGGAACGCATGTTTTCGTGTTCGTCAATTACCTGCTGTATCTTCAGCGCCACTTCGTATCTCAAAACTATTTGTGCCAATGATATCGCATTGAGTCAAGCTGGAAAGGGTTAAAAAAATAATGTTTACCCTTTTTTAATTTTGTTTAGCCATTGCAGAACTGTCTTGTTCCATGAAGTGACAACTAGCTGAAGGTAATGTACGTACCGCCATGTAGGCCAATTGATTGGTTATATTTGATAATTTCCGTTACGTGTTACTGAAGTTACTGTGTTTACAAATGTACTAAATATTTAAGTAAAATATAGCAGTATTTAAAATGAGCAGTGTCGAATAATATCTAACAAATTAGTTAATATTCAAGTAAAATATGTTTGAATCAATGTTACGAAAGCTAAATTTTGAGAATTCTTTGCAAGACGTTTTCACGAAAAATAAGATTCGGAAACGTTCGAGAAATTGAGATTTGTTTCATAACCTGAAACTCCAAGGCGTTTTCTTCATCTCTAGAGTGAAATTTTTTACCATAATCTTCCTGGACCTTCCTTCTCCAGGTTTGTGGAAAATAGGGTTCGCACAAAACAGCTGTCCAATAACGTAGTTGATTATCAATATATTATTTCACACTAACGCATCTACCGAGTTAGAAGCTAATAATCCTCGCTACAAGTTTTATATAAGTCCGTTTCTTGGGTGACTTCGATCGAGTTAAACCTCTGAAATCTCGTGTAACGGATTATATAGTATTACTAGAGAAAAATGAATATGCGATTAGTCGATAAACATACCTTCTAAAACTTAATCGATGTGGACGACAATGACGCTACCTTGAAATCGTGTCTTCTACTTATGTATTCCAAGTATGGATTATGAGGGCACCTACTGGTTTGTCATTAGTCCCATGTATGGGCATATTACATCCTGATGGGCGTGTTTCTCCCCCGCTGGAACCCGAGAGTCAGCGTTGACTTGCACATCAGCTTTGAGGTTAGCCCTATTCCCGTGTTCCTCTCAGATGGTCACCGCCCCAGCCGGGTTAGGGACTAAGCTCGAGACTGGTCGCCTGATATGTGTGATGGCGTGGGTGCGTGTAAGGAAAGAGGAGGGGGACTAGGGCGAGGGAGAAGAGTTACGCACGCGTTCCGTGGCCAGTTGTGGGTACTGCACAGACAATCTTTTTTTGATTGGAGACACCACGGAAAACTGTCGATTGAAAAAGTACGCTTCCAGAATTCTCCTCCAGGCTGTGGTCTAAAGGAACGGTCTAAAACCACCTTCAGCGGAAGATCCCTGTCAGCCACGTGGCTGGTGTACGTCAGAAGGGAAGGCCCTGAACACGCCCCTCGCGCCAGGCGGGCCCGCCAGCTCACCGATGTACTTGTGGAGGCCCAGCGAGGTGAGCAGCTCCACCACGTCGGCGGGCGGCGGGTGGTTGGGCGTGGTGGTGTCAGGCGGCCAGGGCGCCTCGTGGCCCCACAGCGGCGCCGCCTGCGGCAGCCGCAGCGCCAACGGGCCCGGGGAGCTGCGCCACAGGCTCTGCGCCTCTGCGGCGGCGGAAACGGGGGCGCGCGGCGGGGACACGGGCGCCGGCGACGACACGGGCGACGAGCGGCTGAAGCCCATGCCCGACCACGCGCTGGTGGGCACGCGGGACTGCGACGCCACCGGCGTCCCCTGCATCGCTGCGCACAAGCATCGCGCAAGGCCCGTGCAAGGCCAGGTGAACGAACAGCCTCAGCTCTCGCCTCAACACATGTCTCGATCCCACAGCCACGCAAGTGACCAGTGGCCCTCCTACGGGGGAGGCACATTGGAGACTGCTACACCCCTTGCCCATACGCCAATGATACATCTTTTAAAATTAAGCTTATACCAACTTTCTAAACTAATACTTCATAATACCTGTTAATATTTTAAATATGAACTAGAATCAACACTTTAAACTATATTTTATCTTCAGTATAAATGAAAAATTCCTTATAATAAATGAAGTATGCTGTATCCCCCCCCCATCCACACAGCAAATAATCTCCTGGATGTGTCTGGACTAGATGGAAGAAATTTAAGTAAAGCTGTGAAAGTTGCACTTCCTTGGAAGATTTATTGTGTTTGTAACTGTGGATTACCGAAGAACAAGGATTGTCGGCGGGCCCTTACCTTTGAAGGCCATCGCCAGCTGCCGGCGGTAGTCCGACGCCGTGGCGGCGGCCGCCGTGGCCGCAGCCGCCGCCAGCTCCCGCGATTTCGCCTTCTCGTAGCCGGGCGCGCGGCGGTCGGGACAGTGCACCATGTCCGGGAAGTCGCTGACGGAGCCCGACAGGAAGCGCACGGAGGCGGGACTGGGGTCGGCCGCGTCCTCCGCGTCCAGCGGGCTGCCGACCGCCTCGTCGGAGGCGGCGGAGCCGGAGCCGGGCGTGATGGCTGAGGGGGCGGCGGCGGCGGGCGCGCTGCTGGCGGCGGGGGTGGCGCTGGCGGTGGAGGTGACGGCGGAGGAGGCGGGCGCCGAGCGGGAGACAGCAGAGCCCGGGGAGGCGAGCGGCGAGGCGGACGCCGCAGAGGCGGAGGAGGGCGAGGTGCGCCCGCTGCCCGGGTAGGGGCTGGGCGCCAGGGAGCTCGCGGCGCTGCTGCTGGCCGCGTACCCTGCAGCACACCCACGCGATGAAGTACAAGTTATACACAAGTATCCACATACAAGTACAAGTCTCCACCCCCGCATCGGAGGAAAGCGAGGCGCTCACCGGAGTCCGGGCGCTGCTGGCTGGGCGCGGAGGTGGACGACAGCCAGGTGGCGACGGACAGCAGCGAGGACTGGCTGCCGCGCAGGCCGGTGGCGCCGGCGGCGGTGGCGCTGGGGGGCGCGCCGGAGTCTGTGGCGGCGCTGCCGGTGCCGCTGAGGCCGGGGGTGGTGCAGCGGGAGGTGGCGGCGGAGCCCGCGGTGGCCCCCGCGGTGGCCGCCGCCTGGCGCCGCAGCACGGCGTTCACGTTGCGCGTCAGCTGCTCGTACGGAGACTCCCAGCGCTCCGCCAGCAGCGCCGCCTCCTCTGCGTCCGGCGACGGCGCGCGGCGCCGCTCCGTTGCGGCCACCACGACGCCAGGGGCCGGCAGCTGCCTCGCCCCTGCGCCCGCGCCCGCGCCCGCGCCCGCGCCGCCCCGCCCTGCGGAGCAAGCCATTTTCCATTTCTTGCGAATCTTGCGGCAAGTGTGCAACATCCTGATGCACCGTCGACCAATGGGGTAACATATCATTTAATTCATATTACACAGGGTGACTATTTATTGGTTGTAGATAAAATAAAGGCTCGAAGGTAACCAGCATATGTATTGGTACTAATCTAGATTAGTAAAAGTTACAAGTTTTGAAAGCTCGTTAACCACATTAAAAATTATATAGAATCTGAGAAGAAGCGCAATATGTAAGCTAATAAAGTATTCGATTACGAAAGTAAATTTAAAAATAATAAATGTTTTTAAAACAAATGAATCTAGTTTGCAAGTTCATAACTTGAAAAGAACATACAACCATTATAGTAATAAAAAACCTGGGATAGAATAAACTTAATTGGTTAAAAACAAATTCGGTACATTAGGAACAAATTGAAAGTATATTAGATAATCACTCTTCTCTTAATAAACTGAAGATAAACTAGAAAAATACGGTTGCAAATGTATTGTTTTGAGGCGAGTGCGTTAAGCACGTGAATGTAATTCCATTTAACTGTTTTCATTGTAAGTGACCAGAACTATCGACAATACGACATGAATGCATTTAAGATCAAAGAAGGAAGCTTGCCCACACGGCCACTTTGATTGTATGAAGTGGTCACCTCTAGCGATGTTAATTTAGTAGAGTATGTAGAAAACTGTTGAGAAGTACCTCGCACTGATAGAACGCATTGTTTGAGTATTTAGAACAATTCTCTCTTGAGTCGCTAGTGTGAGCGAGAATAATTTCTCGAGTTAAGCAATTTCAAAACTTTCAGATATTTGCCCGTAGAATTTACGAGCGCGCGATTCATACTTTATATCTGCTTATATCATGCCAATTTCCGTTTCTTTACTACTCACGGGAGTTTATACATCAATAAAGTATCTAAAAACACCGTTAGATTTAGTTCGCTACCAGTTAAAGCGTATTAAATAGTTTTTGAATAAATTGATGGGCATGGCATCTGTAGTGATGCCGTAAGGAGCGCTGTTCAATGTCACCACACCGAAGCCCAGTATTGTGAATAAACAGTAACGTTTTCATTATTACTGTAATAGACATTGTAATTGTATAATGTTGATATATTAACAATTTAAGAATTTAATTAAAATTTCTGTGACAAAAATAATTTATAAACTATTTCTTGTATTATATATATATTAAACGTATTTTAAATTTAATGTAAACATGAAAGTTGGAACTGAATATAAAAATGCAATAATGTTTCTATGAATTAAATAATATATTTCATCTAGAATTTTAATTTAGAAGATATGACCCTTCATATATAGCCCAAAAACCTTACGATCTGTGGTGGAAAAAAATTGGGCTGGTCTGCGACCTGAATGTGTTAATATATGGCAATTTTATGCAATATCGCATTTACTTTAGAAATTTCACAGGATGTGCTTCAACTCTGACAACTTTCCTCCTTTTGTGGAAACGTATGAATATTTTTAAGAACTTGAAGCTCTAAACCGATCTGAAAATTCCCGCGCTGCTCTAACATTTCTACAGGGTATTAATTACTGAATCTCCCAGTCTACTTTGCTCGTGAATTGTATTCGCGATAATGGTACGTAGATTTGCCATGTAAGGGAGCGACCGAAAGGTAAAGTGTGTAATTGAACCTTGCCAGGAATAGACAAATGGACCTAGGTTCCTTGTTGATTTATTGTGGTTGAAAGTAATTACGAATAGTTTTAGGAAAAAACTTTATTGAAATTACCTGTATTAGACCTTTTATATGATTGATTGTTCAGTTTTTCCGGGCAGGTGAACTACTTCGGTTATTACTTCCGTAAGTGTAGTGCACTTTTTCACGGTAGATGACTGTATACCTCCGCTTGATGGCGGGATCCGGTGCTGGACTACACGATTTGCGGGTTTTCCACATCCGGGTATCTCCCACCATCGGAGCACCGCTTGCCCGATGTGTTCTAAGCCCCAACGTGTTCCCCGTATGTGCGGTAATGCCTGAAGTGTAAGTAAATGACGCGGATAGGACAAGGAAGATGAAGGAAATATTTCACACAGTTCATAGCCCATTTGTTAGGGGTCTGCTCCGACATTCTTACAATGTTGATCGGAGAAAGAATTGAAAACTATCTGTCAGAGCAGCCGACCGCCACAGTTCTCCACACAGCTAGCTAGTATTTAGAATTCTGCCAACGATGGGATTAACTCTCGGATCTCCCGGTCAGAGGCATTGCAGCAACACCAAGTTATGCCCCGAGACATTAGCCGGTCTAGAGACTATATTGTCTTATTTCATGTATATGAATAACCTTGATTAAGCTGCCGTCAATTGAAGGCCAACTTTCTTCATGACCGTGTAAGTAAAGTTTAATTGCAATTTGCTAAGTGTTAAATTATTATTGCGCAAAGTAGTTCAAGACTAGAACAGCCACATACGACATGGTGTCCTACAGGAAAAGCTTTTATAAGGGAGATAACGATCATACTGGGTTCTTACCTCTGCCCAGTGCATGTCGGAAGACCGGGGGAGCGTCAGGGACGAAGTAGGTGGCTGGAACTTCCGCCACCACCTTGTGCCCTTCCAGTCCGAGAAGCCGCCGCCGGGCCTCGTAGACATTCGCTGCGAAACCCGTAAGAGTCCTTTTAGAACGCATTAATGAAACGCAGGATTTTCACTGCAAATCATTTGAATAATTTAAAAGTAAATGAATCTACTTTAGGCAAGAGCTCATTGAAAATCGAACTTTTGGTGGAACAAAATATAATACATTGCAAAACAATTCAATGTGGTTGTACGTGTTCACGTACCCTCCATTCAATGAAGATAAAACATGTTATCATTTAGGATTAGGTATCTCCTATGAGCAATAGTTTCAATGTATGTTCCGCCCTCTCTAACTAACTTCTGTAGACTCTTTGATGAAAGATTTTATGGTATTTTGTACTCCTTCCAAGAATAATGTTTCATTTTAAAATTCTGAATTAATGGAATGTCGATAGTTGTTTGACTTTTCGTAGTCAATCTTGCATGGTGGCATTCCGTGCTTTCATTAATCAATGTAACTCAAAAAATAAAAGATCTTTGAAGGTTAAAGGTCATGAAACGTGGCATTAGTGATACGTTTTGCAACTGAAGGTGTAACTGATCACTTACGCGCAATTCCCGCCACTGAGACAATAAGCAGATGCGCGGGACGGTGAGAACATTCCACAGCGTCTTAATGAAGCGAACCTCGAATAGACAGCTGGGAGTAATGTAGAAAAAGTGAGTTCTTTGAAAATATTAATTTCAATAAAAAGCCATAAAATTGGTAGAATAAATTATTTTGTGAAAATAAAATATGTAATACAGTACTAAATATGCGAAAATTTGTGACGAAAGATTTTGATATTTTGTTAGGACGGCGACATTACAATCTCGCCAAGATTACAACTTTTAGAATGGTAAGTAGAAAGACAAAAAAATATGAAATATACAAATCCGGTCTCTAGTGATAAGAACTTCTTAGAGATAGCAGACCTACTACTGACAAACGTTTTCACTTCTATGAAGTCCTCGGCTTATACAGAGAACTATAGGAAATACACTTCATATTTGAGCCTTACATATGCAAAACTTGCAGAAAACTAAATTGAAGGGAACGCTTTTACTTGAATCGAATGTATTCCGAATTTTCCAAAACTAAAATATTTAATTTTCAAATTTGTAATTCTCTCAAAAGAAAGGTTGTATCCATGAATGATCCTCTGGGATAATTCAATTTCATCGTTAAAAAATCTTAACGCGAGTATCTAGATTCCCGCAGTTTTACGTTTCTTTTTTACGGATTCCAGACAGTTCAAACGCAGAGATATTAGATCTTTAAAAATATTTTCAACTTGCGATGGCGGAAAAACGCGAAATATTCTAATTTCAATATCCCTTAAAACTAAATTCTAAAAATATTGATTTAAATACGAAGATTTAAGTTTTTGCTTAGCGAAATCTGAGAAGAGAATCCAAAATTGTTACAACAAAAATTTTGTGAATGCATTATGTTAACTAATAAAAATGTTCACTTTGAAGTTGTAATGGATGAAATGAAGAAACACCTTACCATATATATGAAAATGACAATCGAATCAAAATTTTAGGTTTATAACCTTGACTGTAGATTAAAGCAAAGACCGACCAACTGTTTCTTATCTACTTACACGCATCTCTTTCAATGCCTTTGATTGTAACTGCGAAAGTTTTTTGCTTTTCCTTCTGACGAAAGCTTATTTGCACGTCAAGATCATACATGATCTCTGCCACGCTGTTAAAATCTACAGTTGTGTTGTCAGAAATCTCGAACAATAACAGTATGGGAAGAGAACCCTGCAAAATAAAATTAGTTCAGAAAGAAGTAAGACAATTCAAAGTTTTACATTTTCGGAAAAAAATTCTACTGCATATTGTATTATGTCATTTTGCATCTTATCTGAAAAGGCTTTACGTTTATTGAATTGTGTTTCACGTCAAGCTATACCATAATGACATTTAAGTTGAAACTTTACAATAACAGGTTCGTGCAAACAAATCTTACGAATATTTCTGACGCAATATTTTAAAAATATTGCATTTGATATCCACGTTATGATAAAAAATTTAGTTAAAAAAGGGAAAATTCTAAGAAATTAAAAATTGGATATTTAAAAGTAAAAAGTTTAAACACACTTACACAAAGGACAAATTGAATTGGAAACTCGTGCAAACAGAAAGTTGAATGGTGAGGGGAATAAACTTTCAATTTATTCTTTTGACTCGTAATTGTGGTAATTTTTTTAACCGATGCAATGTAGAACCAGATGAATTCCATGACAATTCAAGACTAGTGTTTTCTCTCGTGTACAATCTACAATATTTTACTGAATTAAACACGTATTATCAGATTTTGTAAGATCACTATTTAAATCATAAATATAAATTCGTTCAAGTTTGCATTAGTACTATGGACTAAAATTCACTTAAAATGAAGAGAGGTTTACATTCGAAAAAAATTGTTTAGAGAAATTTGGGAGCAGATTTTTTACTTTCGCGTTATAACTTTCATTTTGTCAATATTTTTAGATGTCTAACAGAATTAAGTGTCAAATGTTTACTATAGGTAAAGGAACGCAGCACTTCGTAAAAAAGTTGAAAAAATATAAGTAAAATATCAAACTATTATTAATTATAATTAACTGTCGCACTGTGGGGCCAAATGCCAAAAAGCTGGTCAAAAGTCGAAAGCGTTGTACGATTTGACTGAAACTTTGTATTCAGGGGTTTATGATCATTCTAATTAATAATCTGTAATAAAAATTCCGAAAAACAAAATGGCGGACCAATATGGCGGATAAAATTATCAAAATTTTGTATTTTTAACACAAAATGATCATACTTATAAGTAAAAATGAGTTCATTCGGGTTTTCAAGGATGCTGATTAATAATCTTGAATGAAAATGCCAAAAAAACAAAATGGCGGACCAATATGGCGGACAAAATCATCATTTTCTTCATTTTTAACACAAAATGATCGTGTTTAAAATTAAAAATGAGTTCATTCGGGTTTATAAGCATGCTGATTAATATTAAATAAAAATGCATAAAAAAACAAAATGGCGGACCAATATGGCGGACAAAATCATCATTTTCTTCATTTTTAACACAAAATGATCGTGTTTAAAATTAAAAATGAGTTCATTCGGGTTTATAAGCATGCTGATTAATATTAAATAAAAATGCATAAAAAAACAAAATGGCGGACCAATATGGCGGACAAAATTATCATAAGTTTGTATTTTTAACACAACATTATTATGTTTATAAGTAAAGAAGAGTTAGTTTGAATTTTTAAGGATGCTAATTAATAACCTTGAATGAAAATGCCAAAAAACAAAATGGCGGACTAATATGGCGGACCAAATCATCAATTTTTTCCATTTTTAACACGAAATGATCGTGTTTATAATTAAAAATGAGTTGATTTGGGTTTATAAGCATGCTGATTAATAAATATTGAATAAAAATGCTAAAAAACAAAATGGCGGACCAATATGGCGAACAAAAATCATCAAAAGTTTGTATTTCTACATGTTGCACGCGCTACGAAAATTTGTCACAGGCACTAAAACGGCAGCTACGGGCAGCAGTTTTTTTGCGATTCTCACAGACAATAACATTTCGAATAATGTCATGTTAAGTTTTTAGCCCCGCACGACGGTGCACATAGTTATTTTTCATTTTAAACATAAATTTTTGATTATAGCATTTTCATTTTTCGCCAACAATCAACGTTAATTATTACATTAACAAATTATTTTTAAAAAAATTAAGTATACATATTATGTTTCTACTTACTCTCAGGAATAGATTCAATTTTGTTTTATTGAATTCGGCCGACTGCACGCTTCTCTATCCTTCGAAACACAAAGGTTCTGAAAACACGTTTCACAGCTGACCGATATCGATCGCTCGAGGCCCAACTTTGAACTGATCTCTTACCTCAAGTATAAGAGAGAAACCGTTACTAATTGCGGAATTCAACGGCCCAAATACCAACCTATTGAAGTAGCAACGACAAAATCCCTATCTAGTAACTTTTTTTTTTGACTTTTGGCCAGCTTTTTGGCATTTGGCCCCACCGTGTGTCGTTAAAAATATTAAATAGGTTTGCAAATGGTCATCTTACCAGTAGCATCTGCCGTGCCAAATACACGTTCCTGATGGGGCCGAGCACAGTGATTATGTTCTTTTTTATCTGAGGAATGTAGGGATCGTTTAGATCTGGAACCATGATCTGCGTCGATGTGTGGTTCATGATCGTCTTTATGTTGCAACAGTTGATTCCCAGCACCAACGGTTGATGATGAGGGGGTATCTCCAGCGTCGTATACACCGAGACTTGGTCCTATACGAAACGGCACTATGTATTATTTTCCAAGATTTATTTCATTTAATTTATATTTTTATTTGTTTATTTTGGTATTGAAAGAACAAAAATCTTAAATTTTTGTATGGTGGCTAGAAGTGATGGAGGAAAAAGATTCATCGTGGAAACATTAGGTTCGTTAATTGTAAGGTATTTTCCTGGAAATAGGAAATTGGGAATTAAGGAAATTTAAATTGTTATTGTGCCCAAGAATTTCAACGTCAATTAAACCACAAAAAATAATTCTTCTGCAAAATTAATTTTAAGTTTTTAATGGAAACTTAAATCGTTAAGATTATGTTGAAAATTTATGACGATCAAGGAATGCCACAAAACATTAACAAGTTGACATCGTATGTGTATCGAAATAATTTTCCTTAGAAGCAGACTCAAAATTTATAGTGGCACACACAGAATATATTGAAAATATTTTAATACAGTTGCAACAATACAAGCACATTCTGGGTCTTACTTCTTATCGTCACCCAAGGAGAAGGAATAAATTCAATTCCGCGTCTACATGACAATACAGACTGAAGAGAAATTGCGTATTTATAACCCTGAAACTGGGGTGGAGCCGACTTCCCTACTCTTGTCCAAGACAACGACGAGGCTGACCTTCGGTCTACGCGAGTAACAAAACATCATTGAATCTGTTCAATGCAAAAGTTCCACTTTTTTTTAACAAATATTGCAATTTTTAAATTTAAATTCCCACTTCCATTTGAACAAGGAAACAATCTCTTTCGCAGTCACCCGTTTAAGCTTTCGTTATCCGGTCTCCCAGGGTCGAGTGTCAATTGGTGGACAGGTAAACGATGGGGGACAAGTGGTTACATCATTTACGAGACTTCATCAATTTCCATTGAACGCCCCCCGTGACGCAGGCCAGAGGCACTTACTGCAGCGCCCGCGTTGACGCAGAAGTGCCGGATGAGGAAGAGCGTGGCCTCCGTGACGTGCGTGACCTCCAGCTCCGAGCCCTTCACCTGCACCTGCACGCCGTTGAGGCGGTGGCGGTGGCGGATGCGCACTTGCACGTTGAACTGCTGCTGCAGCCGCATGACGTAGGGCGAGGCGCACTCAGCGCCCGACGCGGCGTCGCCCAGCGCCGGCACGTCGAACAGGAACACCAGCGGCATCAGGTTCTGCGCCCGCCCGCGCGCGCGCGGGCCAGCCAGCCTCGCCTTACTCCACAAGCGGTGGTTACAACAACAAGGGCGGTTATATTCAGCTAATCGTATGGGGAAGCGTCGGCGACTTCTTTCAGACATCATTGCGTTCATTTCACAAATGGGCACTTTGAGCTGAGGATGTGGTACTTCTATTTTTACCATTTTGTCACATGGAGAAGGTTTGTATGAAATCAATGTTTTCGTATATCTAGAACGCAATGCATGAACGTAAATTTTTTTAGGTGTACTATACTTCAGTAAACATTTCAAACTTTATATTTTTAAAAACTTTACCTACACGGATCATTTTATTCGGACTCTATATCGCGAATTCGGTGAAAAGCCTGTTGAAAGTAAATAACTGACCTGTGATTGTGTTCTGCCCGTTTACCCTTCGCCAACTTGGCCTTACTTCGAAATTCTATATTAAAAAGTGACAATCTTATGTGTTTGACCTAATTTTTAACACTTCTGACACTTCTTTTCAGTGGCGATACCCGATCAAAGCAAATTCCTCAAAACTAACCTCTAACTGCAGTCTGGACAAATACTTCGGAAGTATTATCATTAGGCACTGCAGTTTTGAGAAAAGGGCCACCTATCGTTCTTTCGGAATCCAAGAACCAGGTTTTTTTGATTTAGATTGAGGACACACGGCATCTGTAATTTTAGATAGTGAATCTTTAATTACCCCTAATTCGTTTAAAATGTCTGGCAACACATACTTATTACAGTATGTATTAAAGAAACGTATCTGAAGAGAACATTGCTATTTGAAATTTGATAATTATTGTAGGACAACGTCGAAGCCAAGTTCATAACCAATTGAGAATTTTCGTAGTGTGTTAGGATTGAAACTTCGTACAACCTTTTATTCAGTTTGTAAACTAATTCTAACTACCAATAAATTACGTTTAAATTTGACTATTCCTCCTACGCAATGATGTTGATCAAGTCCGAAGGCCACGACAGTAGTGTCAGATTCGTAGACAAAGTTTGCCTGCAGGTCGATAATGTGGCTGCCGCGGTGGTCCGTGGCTCACCCGCACGCGCTGCCGCGCCTGCTCCACGCCCGCCAGCTTCCCCGACAGCGACACCTGCGACGACTTGTCCGTGGTGGAGGTGCGGTTCGAGTCCGGGAAGTGGATGTGCGTGCCGGTCTCCTCCATCACCTGCTTGATGACGAGGCCTCCGCGCCCGATGATGTGCGAGTGATACAGATAGCTCACGTCGATCTTCATCGTGACGCGGACGTCCTGTGGGGGCAACCATGCTGTGAGAGAAAGTCATTTCGCAAATAAATACTTCCAGGCAATTGGATCATCAGTTTTCGTTGGGTCATTCGATTAATTTACAATTGTTTTATACGTTTTATATCGAACTCTTCATTTAATGACGAAACGTTTAAATGTTAACTTTTACAAGTTTTCTTTTTTAAAGTTTGATATTTTACTGTATCTACAAAAATTCTTGATATTAGTCATGTTAGCTTATTACTTAGTGTCACGACGAAGGTGGAAATAATTTGTCGTATCAAAGTTTTAGTCTAACATATCATTTCCTCTGTGATTAAGTATTATTGTGGTTAGCAATCTTCGAGCTAAACACCATCCCTTGCTAATTGTGGTAGTTTATTTGGCTCCCTCTCCCCCATATAAGATACTCTTTATTTAAAAGGCAGTACTGCATTTTAGGGTGTAGTATAAAATTCCAATTGTATATTGTAAATTTCCTGACGGACTGTCAATCTATAATTCAATAAAGAATACCTACAGCCTGCTTATCGTAAAAGTATCTATAAATTTCAATATACGGCCAAATACACGACCGCTGTCTGTTGGAAATCTTCGTTGCAAAACTGCACAAAACATATCTTCACTAAACATAATTATGTTCATCAAAAAATATGCACAGGAAAATACTGTACTAAATGTATTATGTTAATGTTTCAGGAACGTATTGCAGTGAAGGGTTTGCAATATTCAATATTAAAAAATTATTAAGTCCAGAGACATTATGAAATTATAAGAATCTTTAATTTGACATATGTAGTTTTATGCTATATCAAGAGCCTAACAAAAACCTCTCCCGTTATATCATTGTTTTGATTAAACCAGCTCTAATTTCTACGAGAATAATTTAATATTTTTTGATAAAATCATGATAAAACGGAATGATGGAAACACTATGCCCATTCAAATACTTACTGGCGAGTCCAAAACTGCCATCACTTCTTTCTTCGCTTGGAGCACGTCTTCCATGAGGCCGGCGATATGAACATGAGGACCTGCAGAAATATTGTTTGCCTATCGTGTATCTCGAGATTAGATAAAATTTAACTACATTTTAAGGGGTGTGGATGTAAATAATATGCAAATGTTTTCTTTGGTACAAAACTTTAAAAATCTCGTACCTTTGTTTACATTCGAGACGGATTAGATTAGTTTGACATTTGTTTGGCCTTGCCAAATATAACATCTTGAAATATATTTCCCATAATACGCAAGCTACAATAAATATTGGAAATCTTCGCCGTTTACATAGATCCTTGAGAAAATTTAGGTTTCAAAGGACAACCCGGTTCCTGACAATTACAGATGAACTATCACCCTGGGATCCATATTAAACAATTTAAGTTAGAAGCCATTTTGAACGTCATTTAGTCTAAAACACGCTTTGGTGGTTTCTTTAATTCCAACGCGCTGTAAGAAGAAACTGCGAAAAAAATCATGTTCTTACTTTTGCGGGAGCGAGAGCCAATTTTTAGATGTGAAGGCCACAGAATCCGAGTGCGAGTTTGTTCTTCCAACTGCAAAAGAAAAAAGAGGCAAACAGTCAGCGAAATGTCAGAGACAAATTAATGATCCACTGATTAATACGTAGATAGCTTAAATAATTATTTTTATTTTCTCGTTAAGTTTGTTATGTGTAGAATTGAAAAAGGAACGTAAAGATACTTTTTAAAGGGGATAATTAAATTATGAATATTATTTGGAGATACATTCCTCGAGTGTTTTCCCCCATGCTATCATCCATTTTTTATCCGCAACTGCAGAAAATACTCATGAGTGCACCGTTATCTGAATGGATGCCGAAACCACTTCTCTAAACATGTCCCATTTGACTTCTCACTGTCAAATGTCATTAATTTAACGTAGATTAATCTATTGCACAAATCTTTTTGAAATAGTGTAGATTAAAAAGAGCTAAATATATTTGTACATTAAAATTAAGACATACCTTAAAATCAGTGTAGATTTAATGTCGAGGTTCTCCCGTGTTCCCAGTCTCATTCATTTATTCATTCCAGATATGGACATAAAACCGTCTCTCGCATCCCAATGCACACGATTACATTAAATTTAATGTCCGTTCATGATAATGACTAATGTACAGTTCAGTAAAGTAATGCGGACATTCCTGACCGCAAACTTTACAGAACTTGTCCAACATCCTTTCGGTGTCACATTTTAGGCAGATTCAATCAGCAAATGTTCATAACTTTCAATTTCTTGAAGTTAACTGAAGATTCATAATAAATGCTTACTTTAAAGCCATATATACATTAAAATTTATTTTAATAAAAAATGTAAGTACAGATTTCACACAAACTTTCCCACTTTGTTATCCGGGGACCAAATAAGAATCCTGCAAATTCTTGATCTGAAACATTCCACTGAAACTCACCCGATCAAAGAACGCTTGGGCTGTCTCTTGGGATTCCGATTCACCTGGAACACCAGAAAATGACTCTTGAAAAAAGTATATTCATTACATTTATAAAGGTCTAAATAAATCTGGAACTTCAATTAACAGAGCGTATCCAATTTAAGGAACTATCAAGTAATTACTGCGAAAGTATACAAAGGATAATTTAAAACATTTTTTACACTGTATCATGCGATAGAACAGGTGTCCCCTTAAGATGGGGAAAAAGCTCTCCTAGAACAAATAACTAATAGTTACACCATAACTCAAATATAAAAATAATATTTTAAAATGTTTCTTAGTCCACGTACTAACACCCACATCCCTTTAAAGCCAAAAACATGGTTTTCGTAAACTTAACACCATTTTAACCGATTGTAAAAATATGAAAAATAAGAATACAATTTAAACTACCAGAACACGTTTGCAGAATTTTCTCATCGCCAAATTCAAACGCAAAAAATATTTTGGAAAAATACCGAAAACATTTTTACCGTCTTAGAAATCTGAACCGGCCCGAAAAAAATCAAGTTCTCAAAACACAAATTTCAATGAATTTATATCTAATTTTTGCCACTGCTGGGCTGCAGTAAAAAGTGAAACCAGTTTTACCATACCTTTAAATAACCTTGACTTCAAAAATATTTTGATACCGTTTGTGTAATTATTTTAGTGTATTATATATTTGTACACATTGTTGTAGCGCCCAGTAATATTTAGGCTTTGGAATGTAGTTACAAATTATGTTATTAAAGTATTCTAATTATTTATATATCATAAGCAAAGGAAAGGCGATAGTATTTAGAAATTTAAGAGAATACTGTCACTGGTGAAGCATAAGTGGGGGGTCATGGGGGGGGGGGAATTAACAGGAACAGGTGGGACTCGCTTTTACAAGTAATGTTTTACTGTCTCACAAAATCGGACTAGGCACGAAAAAAACATAAAACTTCCTCTAAGAACACTTTTTCAGATGCTGGGCCATACTTAAGAAAAACTGAGTCATTTGCATCTAGAAGTTGGTTGTCCGCTAAAGTCCGCGTTCTAGGTACCTGCGACCTTCCTGCAGGAGAAAGGTCACAGAATAGCGGCTGAAACGTTGGCACCTGTGCCTACGACGCGGCCAAGAATTTACCGACTACAGCGGAAGTCTACGCTTTCGGGTTTGTAGTCGTCAGATACTACAGAAAAAATGTTTTCCTTATCTAAAAATTAATCCTTGTGTGCGTATAAATAAGTATATACAATCCGGACACGTGCGAAAACTTCTGAACGTTTTTCACTAGAGAGGATTATGGGTGGTGGGGCGGGGCCTAAGAAACCGTCCAAAATATTAATGTTAGAGTTATTGTGCAATTACTCATGTCCTTTGGTTTACGGGAGCATTTTACCATCGTATCCGGGGGGGGGTACCCTTTCGATCTCTGCACGTTCCCTACAAAAGGCACTATACGATGGTGCAGATTATTCGAACATTAAAAACAAGGCGAGAGCGGTGTAGTACCAATTCAATTTCACAAATTTCAAAGGAACATCGCAAGACCACAATTTTTACAATGAATAAAATTTCAGTTCCAGAATTTACACATTTTAAGGTAACTTCGTACAAATGTATGCCGGCCTGTACAGCTGAGGTAACTACGACTGACGGGCCGTATCTGCCTCTGCTCGATGGGTCGCGGGTTCGAATCCCGCCTCGGACGTACACGTTTGTGTGTGGTTGTGTTGTCCTTATGTGTTCTTCCTACAGTTCCCCTACAGTTAAAACAATCACAGTGGTCGCTATAAGTTTTCAGAAACTTCAATATTTAAGGCAAACTAAATAAATATTCCATTTCTGAAATGAGCAAATTCAAGTAGTCTTAAGCTCATTAGGGTTGAATTAATGCTTAGTGCGCCGCACCGACTGAAAGGCACTGCAAAGTGGTGGAAACCTTTGGAACCTTTCGAAAACCGCAACACCAAGGAAAATGCAGTCGTAATTATAATACGTTTGATGTTCCTTCAAATAGTTCACGAGTTTCATCAATTGTGTTTTTTAGAATACTCTCCGAAAATTATTTCGATTCATCCCCCCCCCACGGCCTTCGCACAATGTCAGATCTTCAGAGAGGAAATTTAAAGTTTACCGACTATAAAGGTCGCAAAGAACTTAGAAATAATCATAAGAAAGGTAAGGATAAAAATAGATCAAGAGGGGAAAACGCCCCCAGCAGAACATTGTAGGATAGAAGGGATAGTAGGTCAGTTACTGCATTTCATATTGATGATCAGGGGCTGCATACTTCCGAGTGAAAAATACAAATATTTATTAACTTCTGAATGCATTCAGGAGCAAGTATGCACGAGTTTTCACTCGTTAATATCTATGCATCACGCGTGCATTCAGTCCAATCCTACAGTCTTCTTTCATCACATTCATGCCATCTGAACGTTATTTACCTTTGCCTACACAAGAAATAAAGTTAACAATCGAACCACCACTAACCATGACCTCAATTGCCAGAGACGTTTGATGGTTGTGAGATATTTATGAACTTCAAAATAAAAATATGTTTTCACATGTAAATTTCCATCATGGAAATATATGAAGTATTTTCCGATATCCCCAGTAAGACAAATTTAAGTATTAAGATTCACGTAGCTTCATTTCATTCAATGTTTTGTTTAAGTTATTTGAAGCCATCCCCTACTTCGAAAAGAAAATTAGTGATTTTTGTGAAGTTAGTGAAAGCAATGCAAGGCAAGACGAAGATCGGCCAAACGAATCGCGCACTGGCCTGAAAATAAGAGGAGGCCTGTCAGCGACACTCCACGCGCGACGCAGAGCGGACCCACCGGTGATGAGGCCCTCCAGCCGGCGGCGGTCCACGCGCACCCGGTCGGCGAACATGTCGGCGAGCGGCAGACCCAGCACGGCCGCCGCGTGCTGCAGGAACTCTCCGTCGCGGCTGCCGCCACCGCCGCCCACGCCGCCGCCCGCGCCGCCGCCTCCGCCCCCGGCGCTCGCGCCGCTCTCGGACATGCTGTCGGAGCCGGCGGCCTCCTCGCGCGCGCCCAGCAACACGGAGCGCTGCAGGCTGGAGCTCATGGCGCCAGGGGTCTCCGCGCGACGGTGGAGGCCGGGGATGTGGCGAGCGGCGACTGGCGACGGCGACGCCTGCCCCTGGCCCTGCCACGCCCCTGCCAGCCCCCTGCCCCACTCCGCCCTGCCGCCAGGGGCGCTGCGAACAACGGGCACGACTTCAAACCTCTTGTTTGTTTGTTCGTTCATTTATTTGTTACGGGAGTTGCCTTACAATACAGAAACACAACATTGTACTATATCAAATAAAACTGCCTCTCTCTAATAATCACTCAGAAGACATTAACAGTGAAAGTGCGTTTATGGCACATACAGAATGTCTATACCAAAATGTATGAACGCGGATATGTATATCAAAACTGACTTGGAGAATGCATCCCAGTGCCAGATCATTAGTACTGCGGAGAAGATGACTTTTCGCGGAGGGAGGGAGAGAGTGTTATTTTTTAACGATGTTTTTTTTCTAGTGAGCGATAGCGGAGGTTCTAAAAGAATGCTAGAATTTGGTATTGCAATTTGATTGTTAATTCATTTGATTTTTCATTTAAATTCCTTACAGATTTTCTGCTTTTAAAGTTAAATCGAAAGTTCAGGGCTTGATTTTGATAAATTGTAAGATAAATTTCAAAATTAAAATTTTCCATTAAAAAGTCATTCTAATTAAAAAGTCCATTTCGTTGTTGAATTAAAAATGTAGGATTATTTACCTTTTTTATTTATTTTTAAACGTGTTTAAAATGCGGCTTTTATTACACTTTTTTCTATGTGAAAATGTGTCTTTATTCTTTCCGGGATTAAAGTGGCAATTTCATTCCTCGGGGTACGAAACAGTCCCCACAGATCGGGATTATAGGAATCCTCCGTGATTAACCACATCCACCAGCGACTCTCATTATCAATACAATTTGAGGAAGAAAGAGAGTGGATATACCATGTCTAAGAGAACATATACGTAAGATACAATCTAACTTTCAATAATAAATAAATACTTATCGTTACACGCTTCTTTAACTAATCTATAAAATTCAAGCTTTATAAATGACTTAGTTTTATAGGTAGTAGTATTTTCCAGGACTCTTCAAAAATCCAATCAATTTACATTATGTGTAAATATTAATATCCATTTGAGCGTTAAAAAAGTTTTGTCAACAATGTTTCATAGAAATATACGTACGTACTGAGGGATATCAACATTTTCTTTGACTCGTAACGTTGCCCTCACCATTGAGTAATACCTTCAAAACGATAAGTCTTGTATGTTTTTGGTTTGTTGTTGAAATATGCAAATATTCATTGTTCTGAAACGTTCCTTGCTTTCCTGTCATTTCTCCCATTATAGAAACATTCATACTCTTTTTCGTAGATATCCTTTCTTCTTTTTTATTCCAGACATTGATTAGTGCGTAAGTTAGTCTCCAGAAGCCCCTAGCGACTTGTGAGACTTATCCTGTGCAAGTATAACTACAGTAGTTTGCCATTGTTTTCCCTAGGAGAACTAGTGCGCCAATTTTGACGTTTGATTTGAATACCAGATAGCGCAAGCCAAGATACAGTATCCGCAATCTTATCCATTAATTCAAATCGAAACTCCGATTGGTCCTAAATTGCTAGAGGGTTAAATAAGTGCCTTTCTGGAATCTATGCCGACAAGCCGTCGATTTTTGACACCTCAAATATCCCCCGACTTTGACCGGGTTTGAACCCGCGAACTTGGGATCAACGCTGTCTGGAGGATAATTCTATAGGCCGGCTGTTCTGATCAGCAGTTTTTCCGAGGTTTCTCCGATCAACACCGGGCGAATGCAGAAGTAGTACCCAAACAAACGTGCCACGGACCGAGCGCGATCTTTCCTCCCTCTTCCTCGTCCTATTCTCACCTCACACACACACACACACACACTAACATGCACTACACTACCACACATGCCGGGAGACCGTTTGGGCGCTTAGAACGTGTCCCGGTTTAGAGATACCTGTTGAGGGAAAACTCCGCTAGTCGAGAGTAGGTCGGCGCCGGACCTCGCTATCCACAGGGGGGATATCACCGCCACCTCTCGAGAGAGAAGCATGCACTACATTTACTGTCCTAATGACCTCAGTAGTTGACGCGCCCTCAGAAGTTGACAACCATTGCATAAGATACACAACGATTAGAAAAATTATAGTTGATGGATTGATTGATTATACCCCAGCATGGCGTATCAACTTCTATGAGAATTAGTCTCGTAACAGAAGTGCATGTTGAATTTCAGGGGGTGGGCTAAACCAACTCAGCCCACCACTGCCAACAATGTGGCTGTCTCTGCCGCGATTCTGATCGGGAGGTTGTAGGGTTCGAATCCCAATGGTGTCATAATTTTGATTTAGCTTAATAAGCTTAATTTAGCTAGGTCGAATTGAGCAATTTGGAGCACAATTGTAGCGGCCGGCTGGTCTAATTGGTAGTTTTCCGTGATTTCTCCGATCAATACTAGGCAAATGCCGGAATCCCTAGCAAACGGACCATGGGCCGAACGCGATCTTTCCTCCTTTTCTTGGTTCTAATCTATTTCCTTACACATTTACATTCACTACACTAGAACACTTGTCTGGAGACCAGGTGAGCACTTAAAGTTTGTTCCAGCTGGGGCGGTGACCCGCAGGAAGGGATACTTGGAGGAAGAAAACCCCCTGCAATAATTACGGGCGCGTTAACTGCTAACGTCATTAGTCCCATAAGTGAAGTGCATATTTTCCTAAGGCTGTGGTCCTACCCCACTGGTTGACGAGATCCGGCGCCGGTCCGTCGGACAAACTGGGCTCCGACTGGTCTCCCGAGATGCGTGAGAGTGTAGTGGAACGGACGAGGAAGAGAAAAGAACGATCAGTGGACCGTGTTTTGAAGTACTGCTCCGGCATACGCTTGATACTGATCGTCGACACCATGGAAAACTACCGTTCAGAAATCCTAAAAAATAGAATTTTTTCCAGCAATCGGAAGAATTCGACATAGAGAACGACGACAGAAGACGACCGATAAAAGTAAAATACCTCTAAAAATACCTCTGCAGTGTCAGTAGTTGTTCTTATGAGCCATCTCGGCGGTAAAAATCTCTATAATTTCCCCCAACATGTCATGTATAATATCGTTATATTCAGGTTTTATACTGGTGTAAACGACCGATAAATACCTATAAAAATACCGATATTTGACATCGTATATCGATATTTTTAATAGTATTTTGAACACAAGTGTAATAGAGGTAAAGGTATTTCTATAGCGGAATAAATACCTTCACCGTTATAATTTCAGTATTCGGTCTCTGGTTACATGTATCAAAGCATTCTGAAGAATTCTGAGGATATCATATGTTGCTTCCGAGAGTGGTGGCGTTATCTGTGATGATCTGACAAGCAACCATTCCTACGACGCTCATGCCACCTCGGCCATCCAGGTCTGCGCTCTGTCGATACGTATATACTCTATATTTTAAAACTAAACAAATTCAAACCACACAACAACTCTTTTCATTTTTTACTTGAGAAACATGTATTTTCGTATACATAATACAATCATATTAATTTTTAAAAGCAAAGTAGTGGAAACTGTGGTACCTAGCGACACATGTACATAGGGACAATGCATGTTCTCGAGGAGTCTTTGTGAGAAATCTTGGATTGTTTTTTCTCGGCATTGCTATTGCCATTTGTGATTATTCAAATGAACAGTTTTATAGTGAGAGCTGTTTCAGTGATTTTATGAGGGTATTATAGATTTTACGAGTGAAAAGTAAAAATGTCTGCATTTCACCTTCACCTATTTTGTAATAACTACTATTACTTTACGAAAATTGAAGTAAACGTCAAATTAATAGCATTGAAGGAAGTTAATTCAAGGAGTGTAATTATTTTCTTCAGGTATCCTACAATTAACAGAAGCCATGCACATTCATGATTGCATATTGTTTTTCCCAGGGACAGTGACCGTTGATGTACCTAGGGACGTCTCTAGGTACATAATGTAGTAACAAATTGAATTCAATTGGTTTAAGGATGTAATCGGGCCATGCCCAAAGCAAAGGAAGCAACAAAAGGTCTCAACCACCAGCAGAAACAATTAATAGTGCAGTTTTTACATTTAATGATACACTCATTCAAAATTAATGAAGGTTTTATTAACATTTTTTTAACATATGAAGTTGACATGGAGGACATAAAAGTTAAGCTCCCGTACCTATCTGTGTTCTATTGGTTTGAAAGGCAGCAAAAATTTCTTTCCCACACTGAAAAAACATAATCTCTCTCAGCCATAAACCTATGGTTCCGTGACTTCCAGTTGTGACGATCGATTTATGTATTTTGACAATAATCATCATATATGACGTACCGGTGGTTGATGGTCAATACTTACCAAGCCTTACCGATGTTCTTGTGCTTGTGAGGTTAAAGTTCTTTATACTCTTCTCAAATAAAATATTTAATTTTAACGTTTAATTTATGATTCATTACAGGTTTAGCATTTTGCGGAGCATGACAGTGTATGTGAATGCATTGTCTAGTTTGGAAAAGTTTGTAGTAAATTTGCAGTTATTTACAGTAAATTTGTTTATACCAAGTGTTGAAGTGTGTTTGTCAGAGCAGTTGCTAATTAATTCATCGAAGTCTCCCGCAAGTCGGCGACTAGGTCGAAGTTGGATCTCACTATCCAGCGGAAGAAGAACATCCCCACTTCTCACGACAAAACATTCTCCACATCAACGTGTCTAATGACCATAGCAGTTGACGTGGTCGGTAATATCGACCGACCGATCAATCGACCAATTTGACAACGAAATGGATTACTAAAATATAAATTTTGAAATGTACCTTACAATTTATCAAAATTACGCCTTGAACTTTTGATTTAACTTTTAAGAACTGAAATTCTGTTAGGAATTAAAATGAATAATCAAGTTAATAAATTAATATCCAAATTGCGGGACAATATTCTAGCATTCTTCTAGAACCTCCGCTATCGCTCACAAGAAAATAAACATCGTTAAAAAATAACACTCTCTCCCTCCGCGAAAAGTCATCTTCTCCGCAGTACTAATGGTCTGGTACTGGGATGCGTTCTCCATGTCAGTTTTGATATACATATCCGCGTTCATACATTTTGGTATTGCCATTCTGTATGTGCCATTAACGCACTTTCACTGTTAATGTCTTCTGAGTGATTATTAGAGAGAGGCAGTTTTATTTGATATAGTACAATGTTGAGTTTCTGCATTGTAAGGCAACTCCCGTAACAAATAAATAAACGAACAAACAAACAAGAGGTTTGAAGTCGTGCCCGTTGTTCGCAGCGCCCCTGGCGGCAGGGCGGAGTGGGGCAGGGGGCTGGCAGGGGCGTGGCAGGGCCAGGGGCAGGCGTCGGCGTCGCCGTCGCCAGTCGCCGCTCGCCACATCCCCGGCCTCCACCGTCGCGCGGAGACCCCTGGCGCCATGAGCTCCAGCCTGCAGCGCTCCGTGTTGCTGGGCGCGCGCGAGGAGGCCGCCGGCTCCGACAGCATGTCCGAGAGCGGCGCGAGCGCCGGGGGCGGAGGCGGCGGCGCGGGCGGCGGCGTGGGCGGCGGTGGCGGCAGCCGCGACGGAGAGTTCCTGCAGCACGCGGCGGCCGTGCTGGGTCTGCCGCTCGCCGACATGTTCGCCGACCGGGTGCGCGTGGACCGCCGCCGGCTGGAGGGCCTCATCACCGGTGGGTCCGCTCCGCTCTGCGCCGCGCGTGCAGTGTCGCTGACCGGCCTCCTCTTAGTTTCAGGCCAGTGCGCGATTCGTTTGGCCGATCTTAGTCTAGCCTTGCATTGCCTTGCTTGCACATGAAACCCAAATTTCCATGAATTTGTGGCCAAAGCAGAAACTCTTCCGACCCAAATTTTCCTTTCGTAGTTGGAGAAAGGCGTCATATAACAAAATAAACAATGTATAAAATGAGCCTAAGAGAAATTTTTTTTATTTAAATGTGTGACATTGGTGATATCGGGAACATTTAGATACTTCCATGAAGGAAATTTACACGTGAAAATATTTGTTTTGAAGTTCATAAAATCTCACAATCAACAGAAGTCTCTGGCAATTGATATCATAGTTAGTGGTGATTAGACTATTTTTTGGCTATATACCAAGATAAAGAACTATAAAGGGAAAGGAGATGTTAGAATCTGACTGAATGCGCGTATGCAGAAATGCGCGTGCATGAATGAAAACAAAACTTCTGTATTACTCGCGGGAGTTTCCTTGATACACGACCTCCCTATTCCTCACCCAGCCCTGAATAGCACGGCACGTGCAGATTCTTTGGTTCCTCTCCGAACGGCACGTACCAATTTACAGTGCTTGCAAAGCAATCTTAGCATTTCTCGTGGCACGCTTTGGAAAGTTAAGTTCATGTCCACAGTTGGTACGCCATTTTAAGCCGTGATGTAGCTATAGCCCTCCTCTCCCCCCACCTCCCTCTATGGAATATCAAGAAAACTTGCGCACATAGTACTCGCTCCTAGCTTGCATACATAGTCTACCTCTACTTTAAAATGTTTTTTCGTGAAAAGTTGAATTTATTTTCATTGTTTGTTGTGCACTAGTGTACGTCAATGCTTAAAACAATTGATTCTAAATTTATTTTTTACTTATTTTTAATTTTCCGAATGCGCACGCATATGCCACGCCCCACGGCTACTTGCAGTTAAAGTGGTCATCACAAATAATGAAAGATAAATTAAGATTTCGTAAAAAATTTTAAATATGCAACTTAGATTATTGCAATGTCCGGTTAAAGTAGAGAACGCGATATGCCCAAAGAGCGTAGAGGTTGTTGAGGTGAGAGGAGGAGAGGGTGAAGGGGAAAAGAGGGCAAGGGAGGGGAAGGGGAGTTCACTTAAACCTCCCTTAAAATTCGCCAACACGCAAGTCTCAATGCTGGGTACTGGGATTGGCATGCAATTTTACCAACTTGTTCAGCTCCTTTCAAAACCCCTACATACAAATTAAGTGCTATGGAGCTATATATGTGAAGTACGTGGCAAGTAGTGATTTAGCAACAATTAGTATTAAGATCTTTGACTTTACTGCCCGTCGAAGCACTGAAATCCTCGCCGCCTCCGGTCCTGCTGGCATTACTCGGTAGCCGCGCCGCCGCTATCGGCCTCTCTATCGCCAGGATGTCAATTGCCTTGGAGGGGATGTAGCACTTACGGTGACAAAAACTGAAGGTTACGTGGCAGGTTCAGATAGGCAAGGTTGAACTCTTCCAATTATAATTGTTGCAAAGATATGGGTACCTGAAAATGCTACCTCGATGTACGATAAGTAAACCTTTTTGTTGGTTAGAAAAAATGTTTCACAATAAATAAAAATGATAAATGTCAAAACATAGTGTAACGTAAATGTCATTGTGCACCATATGCAAGTTCCTTTTTTAATTTCCTTAAATGTAGCTTTAGTTTAAGATATCCTTATAAATGACTTCGGTACAATTATTAAGAACCAGTCTCCTTGCACTTCAGAGACCGAAGGATATGACTTACCATCAGCCTTGAAAGAACGAACACACTTGAAATCTGACACAGGTTTATAAACGTCGCATAACGTTCCTTGCGCTGCTAATGCAACGGTTTACCCGTTGGGGGAGGCGCGGAGATCACGAAATGTCATGATGCAAACCGCCTCGAAAACTATTTCTAATACTCCATAGCGCATCAAAATTAGGATATAAAGGTTTTGCATGGTGTTCTACTAGCTGACGAAATTTCATGAGAATGAGTATCCAGCATGGTGAGTGTTGGGTGTAAGCGCACTGAAAGAAAGGAGTAAAACTTACCGATATGTGACCATATCGTAGAGTAACGTCGTTGTAAAGATACCCTCGAGGAACGACGAAACTTTTCAGAGGACCCCTTCCGCATGTAACCTACGCATGAGTAGTGGCCATTTCTTACTGCACTTCACACGAAACGATCACACAACTTTCGTTTGGCCATGCTCATCACATATAGGACATGTAAATCCTGCAGCAATCGAACCACGTTCCGGCGCCCTCCCAATTACAGCCAAACACACCTTTCGGCGCAACGCGTAAAAACCCACATTTATTCGCACCATCTTAGAACACTCTAAACACACAAAAACACAAATTGCAAAGATCCAAAAAGAGCATAAGAAATGTAATTGTACGACAGCAACGTAGGTAATCACTTCGACAGCTACTCAGACACACAAAATCACAGGGGCACACCACCACTACTTGATAAGAGCTCTGACAAGATACTCTGCTGAAATTGCCAGCCCTATCTTATAGTACAATTTTAGTCGTGCACTTGACTTAAATCAGCTGTTGCGGTTTCATCCAATCGGAAGCTTAAGTATCGCTACAGTGACGTCACTCTGGGGACGTTCAAGCTTCCGATTGGATGAAACCGTGAACAACTGACTTACGTAAAGTACACTGTTAAATAAATCCTAGTATATGACGTCACGATAGTGACGAAATACGAACTATTAAAATATAATTCAGTAATGTAATTTTTAAAACTTATTTAGATTCGACGCCTTCGACGTGGGCGGTTTCGCCGTGGAGGCTACCACGCGCGAGTGACAGTCTTGCCTGCGAAACTGGCCATCCTTTGCTTATTAGAAGTGTGCACTAAGTTACGTACATTGCTCACTGCCCCTCCCCACTGAAAAATTCTCCTCATAAACCAGCTAATCGCCCCCTTGTACCCTCCACCGTGGAATTCGCCGTAGCGGCGCGAAGTGCCGGTTTAAACGACTTCCTTAAGTTGTACTGTGTTCTAAACTTCAGCCTAAAGTACGTATGTCGTCATATCGAAAGCAGTATATCCTTTTTAACAAACTCTATAGTGTAGCTAAATAAATTCACATCACAGATGACCACTTTAGAGTTAATAAATCCTAATCTGGCTTTTCCCCATGGTACTCTTTTTTGGCCCGACTCAAAACAACATAACTCTTCCAATTTAAAAGATATCCTGATAAGTTTTTCGTATGCCTCAGCCTGAAATTGTTATAGGCAATGTTATTTTTAATAATTCTAATTCAAATCTCTGCGATGTACATACAAGTTCCTTATGAATCTTCATATTCAGGTTCAGGCACTCGAGTATAATTGGGAATACTGACGAGGTATTGGTGACGTAATTACATGAAGAAATAAAACATATTTCGGACAACTTACTAGGTCATTTAGAGCCGGCTTTCGAAGGCCTTGTGTTCATTATCAATCTACAAATATAAATCAAATAAAATTAGAGTATTCTAGTAAAAAAACTCGGACGTATGCGGATGAGTGGATGTCAGGAATTTCGTCACTCGCGGCTAGAGAACTTCCCTTGCACCAATCGAGACGTATGAGGTCATTCGACGCGTCTTAGTCTCCTGATGGAAACCGGTAATTTGTTTTCGGATCCGGATGGAAGATTCAAATAAACTTCCAATTTTTTTTTCGTGTTTTGGCGCTGTGATCTTCGTAATAATGCCGGGAACTAAACAAAATCCTCCATTGATCTACGTAGGTGGCGTTAATTGAACACCAGTATCCAAAGGCATTTTTAACTTAATACGCCATTTTTCTTTCACGACGTTGGCAACACTGAAGTTGATAACTTGGGTGAACAATTGAATTACCAAGTGAATCGCGCCGCAGATTTGATTCGAATATTTTTTTTTAAATTTTGCGAAAATCTACGAACAGTACTGCCCAATTAAACTAGGATTTCAAGTGAATGAGGAGAAAACAAAACTTTGAGTAATGCTAGAGAATGAATTAACGTTCTTATGTTCGACAGGTCTTTTACGTTCTTATATAAGTGTGCAAATACCGATTTTCAAATGAATGTGACCTACAATGTATTCTGATTAAATTTAACTAAAATTATTCACATAAACATACAAAACACTCGCCTTTCTATGTTAGATTCGCATACAAAACAATTAATAGAGCAATGCAGAAGTAGACTTTGTGAAGTATTAATCTCGTACGTACGTAAATTCGGGGAGAAAAATATGGAAGTGTTAAGGAAATCTGGGGAAGAATCAAATGTGTTTGAAAAAGATGGACAGAATTTTCGGAGCTCATTGGGAATGATCTGCATTTTTGCATTTAGCATTTGTGCTAATTTAAATATGCTATGTGTACATTAGAAAAGTAGGGTAAAATCAAAGCTGTACTGAAATTTAACTAGTCCATATCCCGTATGGAGGTACGATACAAGGCCATCGGATGTTGGAATCTTTCGAACGTGAGTATAACATTTTCAGCTACTAAGATGCATTGGTAAGGCCAATGCCAGATACTAAAAGAACATACTTGAGCAAAGCTGGTCATGAAAGTAATGAAGTATGAAAGAAATTTTCAACACGATAAATTATTTTTAAAAGTTTACAGCGTCGGTGACGCCCTATTTTACTAGTAATAAGTATTTCTTTATTTGTATTTAATATTTTGTAATTTGACTTCCTATATCTGTAATAATTATAATTTTAAATGTATCTATTATAGATATGAATCCCCATTTTACATTTTTTATTTGTCACTTCATTTTTTACTGGTCTCTATTAATATCCCGCTCTGGCATTTCCTACTTTGTAATTTAATTGGTTAATTCTTATTAATTTAAATGATATATTCTTTACATTAATTCCCCCACTTTGTCCTACTTTGTTTTTACTTATTTTTTTTATATTTTATTTTGTTCATATTTGTAGACTGATAATGTCGGCAAGGCCGCCGGCTCTCTAAATAACCTATTAAGTTGTCGGAGAGGACACCTTTTATTTCTCCACTTAAGTATAATCAAAGTAACAATCTTAACATGGAGTCCTTAAAAAATGTTTAACGGTTCACGAATTACAAATTTCAAATTACTCCGTTTTGGGAAGGATAAAAGAGCATATCGGATGAAATAATTACAATATTTTTAAGAAATATTTGTGACTTTAATTCCTAATTGCATTAGAAATCATTACTACTTTAAAATATATGCCATAAATACAAATTTTAAAACTCAGGTGGACGAGTACCTTAAAAAATATTCAGATTATAAAAGAGTGAGCACGCAGAAGCATGAGACACCTGACCAGCAATATATAAGATGCAGTAACATACCTTCTATCCTAAGATCTCCCAAGCCTCCCAGGAAACTTTTGTGCTCTGAAATCTTACTTTTCAACGGGCACATGCAATTTTACATTTGGTCTTGGAATTCCTTTCATGATATGCCCTGCTTTTCAACAACATTGCTGTTCTACTGGGGTAGTTTTTTCTCTTGATCTATTTTATCCTTTTTATTATGGTTATTTCTTTTAAGTGTTTTGCGACTTTTATGGTCGATGTACTTTAAATTCGCTAAAATGTTCGAAAATGCATCAAGCATCAGTGGGGGGCGAGGGGAGAGGAAATGCATCGAAAAAAATTTCAGAGAGCAAGTTCTGAAAGTCTCCAACATTCGGGTGCTATTCAAGGACCAATAGAGAACATTCAACCTCTTGTTATGGCTGCCATTGCTTTGGTGTCGTGGTTTTCGACAAGTTCCGAAGGTTTCCAACACTTGAGTTGAGTTGATGCCTTATTTCACGTGACGAGACTCAGGCCATCAGGCCCGCTCCTCCGTCTGACCTCGCAAATTTCGCTACGTTCCTTTTACCCACTAGCAGAGGAAGGAGGAATTTCTTGGGCGACGAACAGGCGATTTGAATTTACCTCGAGAGGCGTCACTTAGGATTGAAGATGTTTTACATGCAGTAAATTTACTAACATGAGACAGCCGGCTTTACTTCCCCTCCGAAAGAAGGCGAGTGATTTTCTCGCCCTTAAAAATCGGCTTCAATCGGGTTTGAACCTGCGAACTTGGGTATGACAGTCCGATACGCTAACCGTTACAGCAGCGCCGCCGAGCACTTTGCAGTGCCCTTCAGTCAGTATGGCGCACTAAACATTAATTCTACCCTAATGAGCTTAAGACTACTTGTAGTTGCCCATTTCAGAAGTTGAATAGTTATTTAGGTTGCCTTAAGTATTGACGTTTCTCTAAACAAAAAAATATTTAAGCTACCCTAAAACGTCTAAATTCTGGAACTGAACCTTTTCGTAAAAATAATCCTCTTGGCAGGTTACTTTAAATTTTGTAAAACTAAATTGCCAATATATGTCACAATTATTTTTAATGTTAGTATAAGATCGTACAGATTATTCTGACTTCTGTAAGTTACATACAGAGGTTGAATTCGGCATTGTATGTGATATAGTTTAAAAAATTATTTACATTATTCGTTTATACACTTTCAACCTAATCACTTAAGTTCCATAAATTTCAAACGCTGTGTACATCGATTTTGCAGGTTCATTTAAACCTTTTTAAATTATATCTAAAAAATAAATATATTTCGATATATCTAAATAAAATATGTATGTATTATTTAGATATAATGTGCAATGTTCTGGTGTTCCAGGTGAATCGGAATTCCAGGAGGCTGCCCAAGCGTTCTTTGATCGGGTGAGTTTCAGTGGAATGTTTCAGCTCCTCAAGAACTTGAAGCATCCCTAATTGGTTTCAGGATAACTAAGTGAACTAGTTTGCATGAAATCTGTACTTTCCTTTTTTTAACTAAAATCAAATTTAATGTATATATGGTTTTAAAGTAAGCATTTATTACAAATTTATAATGAAACTTGAGTAACTTCAAGAAATTGAAAGTTGTGTACAGTTGCTGATTGAATCTCCCTAAAACGTGTGACAAAGAACTGAAGTTTGACATATTCTGTTAAATGGAGTGAAATGAATCTTGTTCAGTGAAATGGGTTCTGCATCCATCCAGACACTGTTTCATTCAAGAGTTTTTATTGTGGCTGCAGCGAAAACCGGGATAATAACATGCGAAAACACTCGAGGAAATGTTTTCTACTAATATTGATGGTTTAATTATCCCCTTTTAAAATGTATACTTGCGCTAGATTTGCAATTCTACACATAATAAACTTCTGAAGGAATTACTATTATCTTTTTAAGATGTCTACAGATTAATAAGTGGATCATGAATTTGTCTAAGACTATATCACCGATTCTGTTTGCCTATTTTTTGCAGTTGGAAGAACAAACTCGTACTCGGATTCTGTGGCCTTCACATCTAAAAATTGGCTCCCGCTCCCGCAAAAGTAAGAACATAGGTTATTTTGTCAGTTTCGACTTCCAAAACATTAGACCTGGGAGGGGGAGGGACTCCGTACCGTGTTTTGAACTAAATGAAGTTCAAATAGCTATTAACGTAAATTGCTTCATATGGAAATATTTCATTCGTAAAGTCAGATACCGGGTTGTCCCTCAAAATCTAAATTCTTTCTCAAGGCTTTAAGAAAACAAGATTTCAAATGTTAATTGTATCTTACATATTATGTAAAATATATTTAAAATTGTTAATTTTAATAAGGGTAAACAAATATTAAATTAATCTAATCCGTCTCAAACGAGACCATACGTTCCAATGTAAAAAAATAAACGATACACTAAATTGTTTAGTTTTGTAGAAAAACGCCTTTGCGTATTATTGACATCCAAACGCCTAAAATGTTAAATTTAATCTTATGATACATGATATGCAAAATATATTTATGCAGGTCCTCATGTGCATATCGCCGGCCTCATGGAAGATGTGCTCCAAGCGAAGAAAGAAGTGATGGCAATCTTGGACTCGCCAGTAAGTGTTTAAATGGGTATAAATTCTTAAATTATATCAATTTTAACGTGAATCTTTCTATAAAGACACACGATCAGAAAGAATAACCGACGCGCGATCAGACGCGTAGAAAGTGTAGCTAGTTTAATCAAAGCCATGAAATAAAGGCAAAGTCTTTGGTTACGCTTCTGATATCGCCTACCACAAAATGTCTGTAATAGTGAAAGTTCTCATAATTCCATGATCTCGCTGGACTTTTTATTTATAAACACATTTTTATTGTTTAGTAAAAATGTATTTATAGACTATTGCAAAACTTAGACGGCTGGCGTCTGGTTGACCGTCAAATTGAAATTTGTAGGTCTTGAGATAAACAGTAAGGTGTAGATATTGTTATTAAATTATAGCTTGACAGTCTTTCAAAAAATATACAATATACAATTTGAAATTTGATACACGCTAGCATACAATGCTGCCTTTTAAATAATGTGTAACGTGTGTGGAGGGGAAAAGAGAGCGCGAACTAATTCGAAATATAAGCAACAGATTGTGTTTAATTCAAATATCTAAAAGCAAAATATTTTATCACAGAAAATATTATTTTAGATTTCTTTCTTATATCAAATGAGAAGTACATTTTCCCTCTTTATCGTGCCGTAAAGTAATAAGCTATCTTGAATGAAAATTATGATTTTTTGTACATAATGTTCCATACACCAAAAAAGAAAACTTGCACAACGTGGAGACTACAACGTTTCGTAAAAAATTAATGATATATAAAACGGTTAGAATTGTAAGTTACTCGAATGAACCCCACAAAACTGACAATCAACTTGCCTGCAAGTGTTTATTTGCGGAATGACTTTCTCTGACGGCATGGTTGCCCGCACAGGACGTCCGCGTCACGATGAAGATCGACGTGAGCTATCTGTACCACTCGCACATCATCGGGCGCGGAGGCCTCGTCATCAAGCAGGTGATGGAGGAGACCGGCACGCACATCCACTTCCCGGACTCGAACCGCACCTCCACCACGGACAAGTCGTCGCAGGTGTCGCTGTCGGGGAAGCTGGCGGGCGTGGAGCAGGCGCGGCAGCGCGTGCGGGTGAGCCACGGACCACCGCGGCAGCCACATTAGCCACCTGCAGGCAAACTTTACGCCTACGAATCTGACACTACTGTCGTGGCCTTCGGACTTGATCAACATCATTGCGTAGGAGGAATAGTCAAATTTAAACGTAATTTATTGGTAGTTAGAATTTGTGCAGAAGAAGAGTATAACTAATTTAGAATGTTAGTTCATTACGATTAAAACCTTATACATTTCTTTAAACTTGGCCTGACGGTCTGGACTTTTCGACTACTTAAGTTTTCATAAGATATTTCAGTTTTTACATTTATTGTTCTTGCCGACTTTATGTATTATTGTTAATCTCTTATCGACCCCTTTTTTTGTTGGCTTATATAAAAATTGAAATTTTCACATTCTCATTTTTAATTAAATCTTAAAATACACGAAGTTTCGACAATTTTGGTATATTTTATACTTCAGGCTATGAAACAAATTTATTAGAATAATCACTTGAACAAAATACTACATACATTCCATAAAAATACAAATTACATCTTACTGGCCTTCTTTCTAATACTAATATATACATATTAAATTTCCGGACTGCTTAAACGGTTTCATTTAACAGCCACAACTGCGAAACCATGTTCATATAAATACTCGCTTCCTTACAGGCATGACAATTCTTAAAAATATCTACACAAAATTCATACAAAAGGACTAATAATTCACAATATTAAAACTATTCATACTTATTAAAAAAATTTAAGTACTCTATTATATAAGCTGGACCTCACCTTCAAAATTCAATTTTTTTTCTCATAGCAAACTTCTTGGTTCTTTTCAACTGTCTCTTAACAAGCATTTTAAGTAATGAATAGACATGTAAACCGTGAAGTCCAAAAAGTGGGGGAAAGAGCAAGTTGATTTTAAATTTTGATAAGCGGTTAGAAGTTAAACGAATGTAAAATTATTATTAATCAAATTAAATATATTCTTTGTTTTTTTCGAAAACAACTTCAAGTTTTTAAAAATTTTAATCATTTCTTGTTAAATTTTAATGTTTATTTCTGTATTTTTATTTTAGAGAGCATTCTATCACATCAAAATTAAAAATGAGAATGTGAAAATTTCATTTTGTTTTTTATATAATCCAACGAAAAAGGGTCAATAAGAGCTAAACAATATTTCAGGGATTTTTCCCCCAGCCCGGATGGCCGAGATAGTTATGGCAGTAGTTCCGTAGCAATCTCGGACTGAAGAATCGCGTGTTCAAGACCCGCCTCGGGCATAGTTGTATTTGTGTTCGTCCGTTTCCCTCCCATCATCACCATATCATATCTTCAATTACCATACAGTTAAATGCAATAGTGGTCGCTAATGACCTAGAGGTAGATGCGGCCTTAAATACCCAAAAAATAAATATTTCAGTTTCTGTTTCGTAAGTTTTGTATTAACCATTAGGGCTCTTGCCAGACATTTTAAACGAATTTCGTAATTAAAAAATTGTGTGATTATAGTGATGGTGTGTATCTTCAATCAAAAAAGGAAAAGCAGGGTTATTGGAGTCAGAACTAACGATGGTTATCTTTCTTTCAAAACTGAAGCGCCTAATAATACTTTGGAAATGTTTATTCATACTGTAGTTACAAGTCAGTTTTGAGGAATTTAGTTTGATCAGGTATTAATACTTAAACTAATAGCGTTTGTCTATAAAATACTGAAAAATTAGTACAAAAGTTATAATATAAAGAACAAGTTTTTAATCACCACAAAAAACCGTTAAATAATAAGAAGTGTATTTTGTGTGCGAAATACAAACATTTTCTACTATTTTTTCTGAAAAAGTACATATACGTTGACAAATTTAACATGGACGAAATGCATGGTATACACGTTCTAAACTCCTCTTGAGGGATAATCTGTTTGAATAACGTTTCTTAAAATATAACACTTCAAACATTTACGTTCATGCACTGCGTTCTAGATATACGAAAACATTGATTTCATACAAACCTTCTCCATGTGACAAAATGGTAAAAATAGAAGTACCACATCCTCAGCTCAAAGTACCCATTTGTGAAATGAACGCAGTGGTGTCTGAAAGAAGTCGCCGACGCTTCCCCATACGATTACCTGAATTTAACCGCCCTTGTTGTTGTAACCACCGCTTGTGGAGTAAGGCGAGGCTGGCGCGCGGGCGGGCGCAGAACCTGATGCCGCTGGTGTTCCTGTTCGACGTGCCGGCGCTGGGCGACGCCGCGTCGGGCGCTGAGTGCGCCTCGCCCTACGTCATGCGGCTGCAGCAGCAGTTCAACGTGCAAGTGCGCATCCGCCACCGCCACCGCCTCAACGGCGTGCAGGTGCAGGTGAAGGGCTCGGAGCTGGAGGTCACGCACGTCACGGAGGCCACGCTCTTCCTAATCCGGCACTTCTGCGTCAACGCGGGCGCTGCAGTAAGTGCCTCTGGCCTGCGTCACGGGGGGCGTTCAATGGAAATTGATGAAGTCTCGTAAATGATGTAAGCACTTGTCCCCCATCGTTTACCTGTCCACCAATTGACACTCGACCCTGGGAGACCGGATAACGAAAGCTTAAACGGGAGATTGCGAAAGAGATTGTTTCCTTGTTCAAATAGAAGTGGGAATTTAAATTTAAAAATTGCAATATTTGTTAAAAAAAAAGTGGAACTTTTGCATTGAACAGATTCAATGATGTTTTGTTACTCGCGTAGACCGAAGGTCAGCCTCGTCGTTGTCTTGGACAAGAGTAGGGAAGTCGGCTCCACCCCAGTTTCAGGGTTATAAATACGCAATTTCTCTTCAGTCTGTATTGTCATGTAGACGCGGAATTGAATTTATTCCTTCTCCTTGGGTGACGATAAGAAGTAAGACCCAGAATGTGCTTGTATTGTTGCAACTGTATTAAAATATTTTCAATATATTCTGTGTGTGCCACTATAAATTTTGAGTCTGCTTCTAAGGAAAATTATTTCGATACACATACGATGTCAACTTGTTAATGTTTTGTGGCATTCCTTGATCGTCATAAATTTTCAACATAATCTTAACGATTTAAGTTTCCATTAAAAACTTAAAATTAATTTTGCAGCATAATTATTTTTTGTGGTTTAATTGACGTTGAAATTCTTGGGCACAATAACAATTTAAATTTCCTTAATTCCCAATTTCCTATTTCCAGGCAAATACCTTACAATTAACGAACCTAATGTTTCCACGATGAATCTTCTTCCTCCATCACTTCTAGCCACCATACATAAATTTAAGATTTTTGTTCTTTCAATACCAAAATAAACAAATAAAAATATAAATTAAATGAAATAAATCTTGGAAAATAATACATAGTGCCGTTTCGTATAGGACCAAGTCTCGGTATATACGACGCTGGAGATACCCCCTCATCATCAACCGTTGGTGCTGGGAATCAACTGTTGCAACATAAAGACGATCATGAACCACACATCGACGCAGATCATGGTTCCAGATCTAAACGATCCCTACATTCCTCAGATAAAAAAGAACATAATCACTGTGCTCGGCCCCATCAGGAACGTGTATTTGGCACGGCAGATGCTACTGGTAAGATGACCATTTGCAAACCTATTTAATATTTTTAGCGACAGTTAATTATAATTAATAATAGTTTGATATTTTACTTATATTTTTTCAACTTTTTTACGAAGTGCTGCGTTCCTTTACCTATAGTAAACATTTGACACTTAATTCTGTTAGACATCTAAAAATATTGACAAAATGAAAGTTATAACGCGAAAGTAAAAAATCTGCTCCCAAATTTCTCTAAACAATTTTTTTCGAATGTAAACCTCTTCATTTTAAGTGAATTTTAGTCCATAGTACTAATGCAAACTTGAACGAATTTATATTTATGATTTAAATAGTGATCTTACAAAATCTGATAATACGTGTTTAATTCAGTAAAATATTGTAGATTGTACACGAGAGAAAACACTAGTCTTGAATTGTCATGGAATTCATCTGGTTCTACATTGCATCGGTTAAAAAAATTACCACAATTACGAGTCAAAAGAATAAATTGAAAGTTTATTCCCCTCACCATTCAACTTTCTGTTTGCACGAGTTTCCAATTCAATTTGTCCTTTGTGTAAGTGTGTTTAAACTTTTTACTTTTAAATATCCAATTTTTAATTTCTTAGAATTTTCCCTTTTTTAACTAAATTTTTTATCATAACGTGGATATCAAATGCAATATTTTTAAAATATTGCGTCAGAAAGATTCGTAAGATTTGTTTGCACGAACCTGTTATTGTAAAGTTTCAACTTAAATGTCATTATGGTATAGCTTGACGTGAAACACAATTCAATAAACGTAAAGCCTTTTCAGATAAGATGCAAAATGACATAATACAATATGCAGTAGAATTTTTTTCCAAAAATGTAAAACTTTGAATTGTCTTATTTTTTCTGAACTAATTTTATTTTGCAGGGTTCTCTTCCCATACTGTTATTGTTCGAGATTTCTGACAACACAACTGTAGATTTTAACAGCGTGGCAGAGATCATGTATGATCTTGACGTGCAAATAAGCTTTCGTCAGAAGGAAAAGCAAAAAACTTTCGCAGTTTCAATCAAAGGCATTGAAAGAGATGCGTGTAAGTAGATAAGAAACAGTTGGTCGGTCTTTGCTTTAATCTACAGTCAAGGTTCTAAAGTCAATAAAACCTAAAAATGGAGGCAGAGGCAAATTTACGGACAAGAGGTAGGTAATTCAAAATTCCTCACGGGGACTCCAGCACGTTTTATAAACCTAAAATTTTGATTCGATTGTCATTTTCATATATATGGTAAGGTGTTTCTTCATTTCATCCATTACAACTTCAAAGTGAACATTTTTATTAGTTAACATAATGCATTCACAAAATTTTTGTTGTAACAATTTTGGATTCTCTTCTCAGATTTCGCTAAGCAAAAACTTAAATCTTCGTATTTAAATCAATATTTTTAGAATTTAGTTTTAAGGGATATTGAAATTAGAATATTTCGCGTTTTTCCGCCATCGCAAGTTGAAAATATTTTTAAAGATCTAATATCTCTGCGTTTGAACTGTCTGGAATCCGTAAAAAAGAAACGTAAAACTGCGGGAATCTAGATACTCGCGTTAAGATTTTTTAACGATGAAATTGAATTATCCTAGAGGATCATTCATGGATACAACCTTTCTTTTGAGAGAATTACAAATTTGAAAATTAAATATTTTAGTTTTGGAAAATTCGGAATACATTCGATTCAAGTAAAAGCGTTCCCTTCAATTTAGTTTTCTGCAAGTTTTGCATATGTAAGGCTCAAATATGAAGTGTATTTCCTATAGTTCTCTGTATAAGCCGAGGACTTCATAGAAGTGAAAACGTTTGTCAGTAGTAGGTCTGCTATCTCTAAGAAGTTCTTATCACTAGAGACCGGATTTGTATATTTCATATTTTTTTGTCTTTCTACTTACCATTCTAAAAGTTGTAATCTTGGCGAGATTGTAATGTCGCCGTCCTAACAAAATATCAAAATCTTTCGTCACAAATTTTCGCATATTTAGTACTGTATTACATATTTTATTTTCACAAAATAATTTATTCTACCAATTTTATGGCTTTTTATTGAAATTAATATTTTCAAAGAACTCACTTTTTCTACATTACTCCCAGCTGTCTATTCGAGGTTCGCTTCATTAAGACGCTGTGGAATGTTCTCACCGTCCCGCGCATCTGCTTATTGTCTCAGTGGCGGGAATTGCGCGTAAGTGATCAGTTACACCTTCAGTTGCAAAACGTATCACTAATGCCACGTTTCATGACCTTTAACCTTCAAAGATCTTTTATTTTTTGAGTTACATTGATTAATGAAAGCACGGAATGCCACCATGCAAGATTGACTACGAAAAGTCAAACAACTATCGACATTCCATTAATTCAGAATTTTAAAATGAAACATTATTCTTGGAAGGAGTACAAAATACCATAAAATCTTTCATCAAAGAGTCTACAGAAGTTAGTTAGAGAGGGCGGAACATACATTGAAACTATTGCTCATAGGAGATACCTAATCCTAAATGATAACATGTTTTATCTTCATTGAATGGAGGGTACGTGAACACGTACAACCACATTGAATTGTTTTGCAATGTATTATATTTTGTTCCACCAAAAGTTCGATTTTCAATGAGCTCTTGCCTAAAGTAGATTCATTTACTTTTAAATTATTCAAATGATTTGCAGTGAAAATCCTGCGTTTCATTAATGCGTTCTAAAAGGACTCTTACGGGTTTCGCAGCGAATGTCTACGAGGCCCGGCGGCGGCTTCTCGGACTGGAAGGGCACAAGGTGGTGGCGGAAGTTCCAGCCACCTACTTCGTCCCTGACGCTCCCCCGGTCTTCCGACATGCACTGGGCAGAGGTAAGAACCCAGTATGATCGTTATCTCCCTTATAAAAGCTTTTCCTGTAGGACACCATGTCGTATGTGGCTGTTCTAGTCTTGAACTACTTTGCGCAATAATAATTTAACACTTAGCAAATTGCAATTAAACTTTACTTACACGGTCATGAAGAAAGTTGGCCTTCAATTGACGGCAGCTTAATCAAGGTTATTCATATACATGAAATAAGACAATATAGTCTCTAGACCGGCTAATGTCTCGGGGCATAACTTGGTGTTGCTGCAATGCCTCTGACCGGGAGATCCGAGAGTTAATCCCATCGTTGGCAGAATTCTAAATACTAGCTAGCTGTGTGGAGAACTGTGGCGGTCGGCTGCTCTGACAGATAGTTTTCAATTCTTTCTCCGATCAACATTGTAAGAATGTCGGAGCAGACCCCTAACAAATGGGCTATGAACTGTGTGAAATATTTCCTTCATCTTCCTTGTCCTATCCGCGTCATTTACTTACACTTCAGGCATTACCGCACATACGGGGAACACGTTGGGGCTTAGAACACATCGGGCAAGCGGTGCTCCGATGGTGGGAGATACCCGGATGTGGAAAACCCGCAAATCGTGTAGTCCAGCACCGGATCCCGCCATCAAGCGGAGGTATACAGTCATCTACCGTGAAAAAGTGCACTACACTTACGGAAGTAATAACCGAAGTAGTTCACCTGCCCGGAAAAACTGAACAATCAATCATATAAAAGGTCTAATACAGGTAATTTCAATAAAGTTTTTTCCTAAAACTATTCGTAATTACTTTCAACCACAATAAATCAACAAGGAACCTAGGTCCATTTGTCTATTCCTGGCAAGGTTCAATTACACACTTTACCTTTCGGTCGCTCCCTTACATGGCAAATCTACGTACCATTATCGCGAATACAATTCACGAGCAAAGTAGACTGGGAGATTCAGTAATTAATACCCTGTAGAAATGTTAGAGCAGCGCGGGAATTTTCAGATCGGTTTAGAGCTTCAAGTTCTTAAAAATATTCATACGTTTCCACAAAAGGAGGAAAGTTGTCAGAGTTGAAGCACATCCTGTGAAATTTCTAAAGTAAATGCGATATTGCATAAAATTGCCATATATTAACACATTCAGGTCGCAGACCAGCCCAATTTTTTTCCACCACAGATCGTAAGGTTTTTGGGCTATATATGAAGGGTCATATCTTCTAAATTAAAATTCTAGATGAAATATATTATTTAATTCATAGAAACATTATTGCATTTTTATATTCAGTTCCAACTTTCATGTTTACATTAAATTTAAAATACGTTTAATATATATATAATACAAGAAATAGTTTATAAATTATTTTTGTCACAGAAATTTTAATTAAATTCTTAAATTGTTAATATATCAACATTATACAATTACAATGTCTATTACAGTAATAATGAAAACGTTACTGTTTATTCACAATACTGGGCTTCGGTGTGGTGACATTGAACAGCGCTCCTTACGGCATCACTACAGATGCCATGCCCATCAATTTATTCAAAAACTATTTAATACGCTTTAACTGGTAGCGAACTAAATCTAACGGTGTTTTTAGATACTTTATTGATGTATAAACTCCCGTGAGTAGTAAAGAAACGGAAATTGGCATGATATAAGCAGATATAAAGTATGAATCGCGCGCTCGTAAATTCTACGGGCAAATATCTGAAAGTTTTGAAATTGCTTAACTCGAGAAATTATTCTCGCTCACACTAGCGACTCAAGAGAGAATTGTTCTAAATACTCAAACAATGCGTTCTATCAGTGCGAGGTACTTCTCAACAGTTTTCTACATACTCTACTAAATTAACATCGCTAGAGGTGACCACTTCATACAATCAAAGTGGCCGTGTGGGCAAGCTTCCTTCTTTGATCTTAAATGCATTCATGTCGTATTGTTGATAGTTCTGGTCACTTACAATGAAAACAGTTAAATGGAATTACATTCACGTGCTTAACGCACTCGCCTCAAAACAATACATTTGCAACCGTATTTTTCTAGTTTATCTTCAGTTTATTAAGAGAAGAGTGATTATCTAATATACTTTCAATTTGTTCCTAATGTACCGAATTTGTTTTTAACCAATTAAGTTTATTCTATCCCAGGTTTTTTATTACTATAATGGTTGTATGTTCTTTTCAAGTTATGAACTTGCAAACTAGATTCATTTGTTTTAAAAACATTTATTATTTTTAAATTTACTTTCGTAATCGAATACTTTATTAGCTTACATATTGCGCTTCTTCTCAGATTCTATATAATTTTTAATGTGGTTAACGAGCTTTCAAAACTTGTAACTTTTACTAATCTAGATTAGTACCAATACATATGCTGGTTACCTTCGAGCCTTTATTTTATCTACAACCAATAAATAGTCACCCTGTGTAATATGAATTAAATGATATGTTACCCCATTGGTCGACGGTGCATCAGGATGTTGCACACTTGCCGCAAGATTCGCAAGAAATGGAAAATGGCTTGCTCCGCAGGGCGGGGCGGCGCGGGCGCGGGCGCGGGCGCGGGCGCAGGGGCGAGGCAGCTGCCGGCCCCTGGCGTCGTGGTGGCCGCAACGGAGCGGCGCCGCACGCCGTCGCCGGACGCAGAGGAGGCGGCGCTGCTGGCGGAGCGCTGGGAGTCTCCGTACGAGCAGCTGACGCGCAACGTGAACGCCGTGCTGCGGCGCCAGGCGGCGGCCACCGCGGGGGCCACCGCGGGCTCCGCCGCCACCTCCCGCTGCACCACCCCCGGCCTCAGCGGCACCGGCAGCGCCGCCACAGACTCCGGCGCGCCCCCCAGCGCCACCGCCGCCGGCGCCACCGGCCTGCGCGGCAGCCAGTCCTCGCTGCTGTCCGTCGCCACCTGGCTGTCGTCCACCTCCGCGCCCAGCCAGCAGCGCCCGGACTCCGGTGAGCGCCTCGCTTTCCTCCGATGCGGGGGTGGAGACTTGTACTTGTATGTGGATACTTGTGTATAACTTGTACTTCATCGCGTGGGTGTGCTGCAGGGTACGCGGCCAGCAGCAGCGCCGCGAGCTCCCTGGCGCCCAGCCCCTACCCGGGCAGCGGGCGCACCTCGCCCTCCTCCGCCTCTGCGGCGTCCGCCTCGCCGCTCGCCTCCCCGGGCTCTGCTGTCTCCCGCTCGGCGCCCGCCTCCTCCGCCGTCACCTCCACCGCCAGCGCCACCCCCGCCACCAGCAGCGCGCCCGCCGCCGCCGCCCCCTCAGCCATCACGCCCGGCTCCGGCTCCGCCGCCTCCGACGAGGCGGTCGGCAGCCCGCTGGACGCGGAGGACGCGGCCGACCCCAGTCCCGCCTCCGTGCGCTTCCTGTCGGGCTCCGTCAGCGACTTCCCGGACATGGTGCACTGCCCCGACCGCCGCGCGCCCGGCTACGAGAAGGCGAAATCGCGGGAGCTGGCGGCGGCTGCGGCCACGGCGGCCGCCGCCACGGCGTCGGACTACCGCCGGCAGCTGGCGATGGCCTTCAAAGGTAAGGGCCCGCCGACAATCCTTGTTCTTCGGTAATCCTCAGTTACAAAGACAATAAATCTTCCAAGGAAGTGCAACTTTCACAGCTTTACTTAAATTTCTTCCATCTAGTCCAGACACATCCAGGAGATTATTTGCTGTGTGGATGGGGGGGGGGATACAGCATACTTCATTTATTATAAGGAATTTTTCATTTATACTGAAGATAAAATATAGTTTAAAGTGTTGATTCTAGTTCATATTTAAAATATTAACAGGTATTATGAAGTATTAGTTTAGAAAGTTGGTAAAAGCTTAATTTTAAAAGATGTATCATTGGCGTATGGGCAAGGGGTGTAGCAGTCTCCAATGTGCCTCCCCCGTAGGAGGGCCACTGGTCACTTGCGTGGCTGTGGGATCGAGACATGTGTTGAGGCGAGAGCTGAGGCTGTTCGTTCACCTGGCCTTGCACGGGCCTTGCGCGATGCTTGTGCGCAGCGATGCAGGGGACGCCGGTGGCGTCGCAGTCCCGCGTGCCCACCAGCGCGTGGTCGGGCATGGGCTTCAGCCGCTCGTCGCCCGTGTCGTCGCCGGCGCCCGTGTCCCCGCCGCGCGCCCCCGTTTCCGCCGCCGCAGAGGCGCAGAGCCTGTGGCGCAGCTCCCCGGGCCCGTTGGCGCTGCGGCTGCCGCAGGCGGCGCCGCTGTGGGGCCACGAGGCGCCCTGGCCGCCTGACACCACCACGCCCAACCACCCGCCGCCCGCCGACGTGGTGGAGCTGCTCACCTCGCTGGGCCTCCACAAGTACATCGGTGAGCTGGCGGGCCCGCCTGGCGCGAGGGGCGTGTTCAGGGCCTTCCCTTCTGACGTACACCAGCCACGTGGCTGACAGGGAACTTCCGCTGAAGATGGTTTTAGACCGTTCCTTTAGACCACAGCCTGGAGGAGAATTCCGGAAGTGGACTTTGTCAATGGACAGTTTTCCGTGTCGGTGCAATCCCCCAACAACTGGCAACGGAACCCGCGCGTTCTTCTCTTCAATCTTTCGCCCCTACACACAATCACATAACGAATCTCCCCAGAACTGCGCTTTTAAAAAATCTTGAAATGCTGACTATTATCAGCTTCTTAATCATTGGACCTGTTTTATCGTGTAAAACTTGTAAATATACTAAACTACGTAATTCAACGACGATTTTGTAGAAAACCTTATTTGCTTGAGCTTGGAATAGGTCAGGAACATTTCTGGCGAAAGAAGGTTTCAATGTAAACAATGAAGTACAACTCTTTGTTTGAAACTATTAAACAGGTTCGCGAATATTCGGAAAATTACGATATTTTTTACATGAAAAGTATTACAAACACAATTTTCGCATTTGTTTTCATTACATTGTAATGAACAGATTTTCTGTAAGTATCTTAATTTACTTAGAAATTTTTTGAGATCGCGTATTTCCAATATTAATATATTTTAATTAAATGAGTAATACATTTGTGAAAGCTATTGTCAGTTATCCGTAGCACAAATTATTCAATAGAACCAACAAATTCTGTTCTACATGGCGGTACCTACGTTGCCTTCAAGTAGTAGAGAAATTTAAAGTGCAGTTCTGTAACTGCAAATCAATATTAAAAATTTACTTTTCCACAATACACCTTGGAAAGTAGAACACCTATTTACCATAAATTATTTATTAAAAATTATACCCGAATATATTTGCTGACCCAAAGTTTCTCTTAATATTACCAACAATTAAAGTTATATAATTTTATTCTCAAAGTCTAAGATACCCCTCAAGAATGTGTGTTTTGGAATCCGTTGCAACCGGTCTCATCTCGACATAATTTGCAAATAAAAAAAAAGCGCAGAAAGTTATAGTTCAGAAAGAGAAGTGACGCTGAGAAACTTCAGGCAGGTAATTTACGAAGACGAAAACACACGTTCCTTTTTTCTGAACTTTAATAGAACTTCGCCACTCCCCTATTCCATAGAAGCCTGGCGTTGCTCGCTCCCAACCTCAAATTATAACGTAACTTTTTCTCTGGTGGAATCCGAACTATTAATCTTTCCCGTGATACTCATTTTAACGCATCATGAACACGAGATTTTGATAGTTATAAATCAAGATATTTTATTGCACAAATATTGTGCCAAAGTATTACCCCTGTAACGCAATAAACGTTAATTCCTCGGTGCTTTTTTTAATTTTTTTATTTTTTTTTAATACCCGAAAGTTCTTTCCCTGTAAATTTCGTCTTGAAATTTAAACCCCGTAATGGCAGATTTTGGGAGTTTGAAGTAAAACGCGATTTGATCACGACTGAAAATGAATGTGGGTAAAACGGGTTGATGATGAACTTCTTCTTCACAGACCGCGACGCTTTCAAAGTTTCGTGAAAACCTTTAACAATGGTACCTATAAATTCAAAATAGGTGACCAGAGACCTCGGTAGACCCATATCAGACCTCAGTTAGCCTTAATTTGTGCCATCATTAAAAAGTAGTTTAGAGTTTAAATGAAATGATTAGCGACTAATTGCACTATTCGTTAAATACATAATTAACGCACCATTCGGCAGAAAAACTTGCTTCTACTTGGTCCTTGGAATAATAAAACTCTGAATCCCAGGAAGATAAATGAAAATGTAACTGTTAACATTGTTGACTTTTCATTCGATAATTAATCGGTTTTTTATGTAATAGACTAAAGTACGAATGCTTTCCATTTAATTTTATTTCATAAATTATTATTTCCTCCAAGGTGTAATAGAGAGGTTGAAAATTGAAAATGAAATCTCTCCAGATGTGGTAACTTTAGATGTGATAGTTATTTTATCCTGTTTTCTTGGCTTGCTCTAGATCTGTTCCAGCGTGAGGAGATAGATCTGCAAGCCTTCCGTACCTTGACGGAAATAGACTTGCTGGAAATAGGGATCACTGCCGTCGGGGCGCGTCGAAAGATGCTTTCCGCTATCAGTGGTGAGTGTTCCTGATTATGATACTCTGCCGAACTTTACAAAATCAGCTCTCTGCTCTATGAAAAGCCTTAAATAATTTTAAGAAATGTTCACATTAATATTTCCAGAAAACTTAACTGACGGGTCTACACGATTTTAAGTTTCCAAATGCATGCCAACAATATTGATATTACAAACGTAATACGATAAGGAATTAACTGAATTATAAAGGTATAGCCCTGAAAGTTGCATCTCGCGATTAATCCTCAATAACTAATAAAGGTTTTGGCACCAAAAAGACATTTAGATAACACTCAGAGAGAAAAATAGTGTAATTCTTTCTTTATTTCTTTTTTTACAAAAATATAAATACTGAACTCAACGTAAATTAATTTCGGTTTTATTTATTATAAAATGAAAACTTATCCTTATAATCAATATTAAATGTTGTCATTGACCTCTGCTCTGTTTTAGCTCTGGAAGCTGGCCGGCTATTCTATGGTCATGGAGCCTCTAACTCTGAACAAATAGTTCCTAGTGATGGCAACACTTCGCTAACCACCCCAAACCTGTACAACAGATGACTTTTCAAATCCTTTGGCATGTCCTATGGAAGAGATCTCTTACGTTTTGCTCTTTTTTCTATTTTTTATGCGAAACGTTATATGCATGCAGAAACGGAGCAAAGTGTAAATATTATTTCGTTATGTAACCTGGCACTGAAGATGACCTACTGGATAGGTCTTGTTTTTGATATTTTTGCAACTTTATTTACTTAAATTAATGCAAATTTAATTATCATTTATATAATTATTTAAGTGTTGTTCTATTGAGCATGTACGAGCATGTCGTATAATTCCACATTTCTCCTGGAGAGAACGATAATTTCACAATCACGCTTCAGTTTACCTTGCAAGATGTATTTCCAGAATTATGAATTTTTAAAAGTCCCTGTATTTTAGTACTTGGAATCTCTACAATTTGACGAAAGAAAATGAAGGAATACTTTCTGTAGTTAGTCTTTAAACAAAAAGTTACAAAAGGTCTTAGTATGAACAAAATTCTTACACCTTTATTGCGATCAACAGTTCTCGAGAGAACTGTGCACTGTCCTATGCGCTGTTAAATAGTCTTAATGTAAATGGGTATTCTTAATTTTTGGTAACACATTCAATTGGGATACCTTTATTTATATGAACAGTTCTTGCGAACTCGCAGTAAATGTAAAAAAAATAAATAATAATTTGAACAGTTAAAAAATATGAAGTTTTTTATAAGATTCGGCAAAATTGACATGCAGAGATCCACATCATACCGCATCATTCACATTGTTCCTGGAGAATATAAATAACAAAATTATGAATAACAATATTTGAGCGAATTATTTCGAAGGTACCAGGATTTCTCTTCAATATAAATCTTAGATTTTTTTCACACAATTTTCAAATAATTTTTTGTATTCATATAGAAAGTTTTGAAGGTGTTTATTCCTCGTTTTGGAATATATAAGAAAGTTCATAGAAAAATGTGTATGAAGTGTTTTGGGCTAAATTTCAGCTATATTTTATATATTCAAAGAAACTATATGCACAGAAATGCCTCGCTTTTTGTGAAGTATTTTTGATAATCTAATACCCGAGTGGAGAAAATAAGCTTTGTAATGTGTGTAGTTTTCATTCGAATGACCAAAAATTCTATTATTAAATAAAGTTCTACTTCAATGATGAAATGTTTTATTCATCTAATCTTTAACTTACATTAAATAAGCTTTTACAGATACTCTTACACTCAATATTTATTTTCATGGAAAATATTTCTGTTAACAGCGTTATTATTAAATTTTCCTTCCCCTTCCCAAGGACACGATCGGTCACCATTATTCAACGAGTGGCCTTGATGCAATAAAGATTGTCTTGTATCAATAGGACCGCTTTCGTAATAAAATCTTCGCCTGTCAGGAGCAAGGTAAGGCCACTACGAATCTGATGGTAAATGAGGCTTGTCACACGAGCGTTTTGTTGACACACGTAAGTAACTGTGTGCAGTAAACTAACATTGCATCTTATGCGGAACGGTCAAAGCACTCGTGTCGTTTCACATAAGATAGTGGTAATCTACGACGTGCGTGACTTAACACTCGTGTAAAAACGCTCGTGTGACATAGGCATGAGTGCTGGGTGTGCTTCGAAGAGATAGCGCTGAAGTACTACCCTCCTCGTCCAGCCTGGGTCTAGATGCAGACACATTTTTTGCGAATTAAAAAGAGTGAGTGTTCCTTCTGTTAGCAACAAATAATGGTTTTGGCCTCGGAAGCATAGACTTGTATAGAAATATTTTCCAATGCCGCAGCGAGTGTGTCACCGGATCTTGGTGCTCATCTTTAAGACTCGAAGCGCTTAGTAGACTGAGGTCATTAGCTTCGTTTGCATCATTATCGCAATGCAGCGCGCGATACAAAACTGGCTTAAAATTCACTGCTTTTCATTTTTCGTCGGATTGTACATTAGTTTTTTTCTTAAACACATGAGAATATCTCTAGCACTTGTACGCACAACCTTCTGGGTGACTTAGAATGGAAATATTAAAGGAACAGCTCTGCATTATCGAAGTTCTCTGCAAAACGACATGAACATTTGTTCAGTCAGTTGGGGAAAAGGAGTTTCGTTTGGCAAGAAATGATCCCTCCTGTATGTAATCGTGCTCCCAACAGACGCCTAAAGCAACCAAGATTTAACGGCATGAGAACTGTCATGGTGTAGAGTAACTTAGCAGCGCACGGGAAAGTGAATTAATAACTTCGGGCTACTACCTTAGTATTTTCTTATATCTCCTGGGTACGCGCTATTCGTCAAGAATGTGAATGTTTTTTTTGAAACTGCGGAAAAGGTCTGTAATAAAACTGTTACTAATAACTAAACGAGTGTAACACTTGATACAGAACAAATCTCTAAAGAAGTGTTCAGAGGATGAAAAGTATATATTGCCACGCATATGTAAAGTTTGGGAAATATCAAAATATAATGCAAATGAACTTGAAGTAATAAGAATGGTCTCTTGATATCGAATCTGCGGATTGGCGTTGATAGATTAAGTTAAAAATTGATAAAAAGTATTTTTGTCAGGTCGCGCATATGAGAGGGAAACCATCTGTAATTAAAAGAAGCACTAATAATTCGGTGCAACCAATATCTCATGGGCTTTTTCCTTGAGTTTCTGCGCCACATCACCCATAATAGCAGTTCCGATGACGGCAATGTTTAGTAGCGAGTACGTTCCGAGACACCTTACAGGAAGGTGTAAATTTGCTATGTGACGTCTTTCGATCAGAACAGCCAACGTTTGAAACTGTGAATCCCCTTCACTCGATACAGTTCGTAAGATTTGTTTCCGGTATGACCGGAATCCCCACCCCACGTAAGACACCCGTCATACTTACTTCATAGACTTATGGACTTTTGATTAGAATATGTTGAAGGAAATAGGAGCCTAACCCACGTAATGGAAGTATTGCAGCCTGGGAAGTTTTCTTCGCTTCATGTTGGCATGCATGCTGAAGAAATCAATTTGTGCCAACTTCAACCGTTTAAAGTGACAAAAGGCTGTGCAGAGATTGCGCGAGTAAGCCCGATTTCTTACCCGCTTATTTAAAACATATTACATTGCGTTTCCATTGGGCGATTTGTTTCTGAAGGGAATTTACATTGTATGTTGTGCTTGGCATTATCACCAACGCCTTGTAATACGAGAAACAACTCTGCATTTAAGCAGAAGAGGAGGCAGATTTAGGCCTCCTCGTTAAAGTGTATAAGTACAAGGTTGAAAAAACAATGTTCGAAAAGAAATAAAACTTCCCGAGAGCAGCGTCTTTGCCTAAGTTCCGAAAATTGTGGAGATTAGCTGTTAATGTCACAATAATTATAGAGTTATTGCATGCCATAAGAAATAGACCAGCGCGCGCTGCAGGCTCGCCCAGCGAAAGCCCCAATGCGGAACGCGTAGGCGAATAAATTGGAAAAATTACACTACTGGAATATATTTTAATGATTTGTAATTGCTCACGATCGTGAAGTCATAAGTTAGGGAGGGAGACAATTTCATCCTAGAATCTTGTCGAATATCCAGTATCGAATAATGTCGCAATCGAGGTGGTGTGCCCCTGTGATTTTGTGTGTCGAGCCAGCTGTCGAAGTTGTCAGCTACGTTCCTGTCGTATACTAACGTTTCTTGTACTCTTCTGATTATTTGTGATTTGTGTTCTTGAGTGTCTAGCGATTGTGCTACGATAGTGAGATTTTTTTACGTGTTGCGCCGTAGGGGTGTTTGGCTGTAATTGAGTGGGCGCAAGAATGTGGTTTGATTGATGTAGGATTTACATGTCGTGTGTGAAAATGTCCGAAGAGGTTGGTCACGCGAAAATAGTTGTGTAATCGTTTTGAGTGGAAGTGTAGTAAGAAAGGGGCCACTCATACGCCTAAGTGTTCTGTGTGGAAGGAATCAACTGAAACATTTTTGTGCGTTCCGTGAGGGCGTCTCCAAACTTGACGACACATGGAAGTTGCCTATTGGTAAGTTTTTATTCATTTCATTCAGAGCGTGGTTTGAGGAAGGGCTTAAGAAGAGTCCTCTTCACATACACACCCGCCCCATCCCCTTCTATCACCCATCCCTTTCCCAACCACGCCACCGAGCTTCTCTAAGGGCGTACCTTGTTCTCTAGAGACCTTATAAAACGCTGGCTAATTTAAACAAATCATAAATTAAAACAAAAATTATTTTCAAAATTGTGTTACAGTGTAAAGATCGTTTCAGAAATCTGTAAAATTTCAGTGAAAAATTCAGAAAAAAAATTGTTGAAGAGTACTTCCAAAAAGAGGGAGTGAGAAGATTATGCAGGAATCGTAAATTGGGGCAGTGAGAGTGGAACTGACAGATGAAGAAGGCATAGAGGAAGATGAGCCAATTCAATTAGACTCAATCAGGTACATCTATAACAATACAGATGTGTAATGTTTTTTAGATAATTGACAACTTAGCCAGAGAAACACCTGACATCTTAAATTAACCATCTAGTATCCAATTATAGTACATGTTGGATCGCACAGTTCTTTGGAGGGGATGAGAGCTGGAAATATCTGGAATGGAAATTTAACATAATTTCTTTTAATTAAAAAAATATCTCGTGTTTCAGTCAATTGATCCTGGCAGAGCTTTAGTTGGTTCGGTTAAAAAAATGGTACAAAGTGAAATGAGTGATTAAGAATTAATGGGTTTATAAGAATGTGCCACACTTGGGACTTAATAGGTAAATGTAATGCACTATAATGTTGCATTATATTATGCATTATATGAATGGGTGAAAATCAAAACAGTATAAGTGACATTTTATGAATTCTGAGAAATCTGTTTATTTAAGTCAATATCACTGTAAAGTTGAAATGCTTTGTTTCATCATTACAATGACAAAAATACATTACCACTGAAATATAGTCTAAAATTAAGTTTTTCTCAAAAATTTATGTAATGTCACTTCAACGAAGTTGGTTTTCACCCATTCATACCATACATATTATGTAGTTCAATATTGCAGATGTGCCAACAACATAAAAACGGCTTCCAGCAAACCAACCAGAAAAAATGTAGGTAGAGAACAAGTTAATTTAATTTACCATTAATCAATCACTATTATTTATTCAATCAATTAATATACCATTAATTGATTTTTACATTTTATTTTCATATTATAGTCGTATCATTCCATATTACTGTATTACTGTTCCTACCAGTTCTTCAGATTTTCGAATAAAATACGATTGCTTAGTGAATTAAATGAATATGCTTTAAAGATTCAACATGTAAGCAAAACATATTACATAACTAAATGTCTCAGATATGCAATTGTGGCCTCCTGCACTTGCAATATCTTATTTTGATGTTTTGTTCAAACAGGTCAGTTCTGAAGTGAAATTATTTTATTATATTTTTAATATATATTAATATTTCATTATATTTTTTGGCATGGGGGCCACTACAATTAATTCTTTTGATGCACTATGTTATTTTTTGGCTATTGGTATTTCTTTTTGTGTGTGTGTTAATTTTCTATTCAATTATACATAATTTTTCAGAATGTTGAATAATTTATAAATTACATAACTTTTATGCAGAGTTGCCAGAATTCAGTTATGATAATTATTGATAATTATAATTATGTATTGAAAAAATATAGGGAATAATTGGAAATTTAACTATTATATGTTAGTTTTAAATAAATTTTTGTTAAGAGAAAGAATTACTAAGAAATAATTGAGTAATTTCTAAATTATTAAGTTCTTTAATGATTTTGTTTGAAATGGAATCATATTCTGAAGTTTTGTGAATGTTCAAATTTTTGTGTTATCTTTTTAACTTTAATAAGAGTAACCAATTTTATTTTTGAAGGGACTGAATAATGTGAAGAAGAGTTAACACTCAATTTCTGCATTAAAAGATTGATCTATTACTGTGTTTGGCGTAAAAGACTTTCTTGTGGTTCTGCAACTAAATTTGAGTTTTAAAAATCAGTGTTGGCAGATGTAGAACTGTTGTTTAATATTGGAATAGGGGAATAAGATTTTATTGATTTTATAATTGTTGGCCATTGTGGTTTGCTGTTGGGATATTCTTAGAGAACATAATTTTGAAATTTGTCTATTTCATACTGGACTATATGTAATTTCATTGTTCATGATAACTTGTTATTTTTCTTTTAATGTCAACACAATGAGTTGTGTTGCCAGAAACATCTTAGATTATCTTCAGACTTAATAAGATTAAGATATGTGTAGGGCGAGACAGTATGAATAGAAGGTTTAATGTGTATGCTGGGATATTTATAAGCAGAATTGTTTTAGTGAATTTTTCTGTTTCTATTAAACTTTTTGTGTATTGTCAATTGGGGGAAGTTAAAATGTGAATTTAAATATGAACACTCTATATTCCAATTTATATGAATGTTATGAAGGGGATAATTAATTTTTAATAGTGAAGAATTAAAACCTATTTTAATATGGAGATGATCGGAATATAATGCATGAAGTAAAGATTGAAAGAATTGTAGATTTACACATTTTGTAATTATTATATTTAAAATTCTAGCCTGCATTATTTTGACATGCATCTGTAGGGATCCTAGATATTGGCCATCAGTTGTCATCCTGATTGGGAGGATGGAAGATCAATGTATTTACAGGTTAACGACAGATTTCTGCATGTTAATTTTTAATGATAATGTTTAGAAAATCCAATTTAGTATTAATTAAATATTCTAATGAACATATTTTATATTAACAGTAGCATTCTTATTCCTTTGTTTACAGGTTTTCCCTGATCACATAAGGTAATTGTCAGCATGATCTGCACGTTTCTAAACCCAAGGGCAATTAGACAGTAAAATTATTGAAAAATATATGGATATTTCAAGTTTGGTAAAGAATAATTTTATTTACCTTTATTGTTTATTGCTTGAAAATTAAAATTATTTTGAGATTTGTATTTCATTTCATTTTTATTCCATCAGTTCTCTGATTACAGCATTTATATTAATTTTATTATAAAATACCCTTTTACTATTTGAAGATTCAATAAGATTATATGAATTGTAAAATTTATATTTTATTATTAAATTATATTTGAAAATTATATTATTATATGGCTGTGGCGATTTCTATGCAATAAAACAACAAAAATAAAATAATTTAAGCAAATCTGCGTCTGAAAGATGTTACGTGAATTGAACCGCGCCGCGACGGTATCCTCGCGGGTATCCGCGCCGCGACGGTATCCGCGACGGTATGCTCTTTCTCGTTTCATTTCGATGAGGATGGCGGTACCCAAACTCCATGTTGAAAGTTTTAGAGGAGGTTCTTACGAAAAACACTTAATAGTTGTTTTTTGTCATTGCCGATCAGGGTCAGCCCCCCTGCGTTTTTCGGATGACTTTTTCGTTAGCCTAGAGCCCAGATGTTTGGCAAATTCCTTCTTATATTTTTACGATTTGATGACTTTTAACGATAATCACTTAATTGTACATCTGGAGTTGTTTCAATAGATTTTCTTTTCGCCTTTTTAGCTTATGATGCCTTATTTTTGACTTCATTTTTTGTCATTATATTCCTTGTGTTCTTCTGGCATTGATCTCGATGAAACTGGAAACCTGCCCCACTAGCCTACACAACACGAAGGCATAGTCGCGTTCTGTCTTTCTATAGAAGCGGGCGCTCCAGGGTCAGTGTTAAAAATATTAATGAGAAAGTATGATGATACCAGGCAAGAGTTTTTATTTTTTACATTGAAGCGGACTGGCTTTGTTCGCTCACGAGGAATCCCTTCCTACTTTTGTGTTTGACCTTCGATCCCTTTTCAGGACAGAACTACGTTTATGATGTACCCTTCTCGGTGCCAGGGAATATGCAAATATGAAGAACGAAAACTATAATACCGTTTTCGCTTATGCCATTTCAAGATTCAAATCCACAATAGCATTTTGTAGAGACAGCGTTGCGAGTAAAACAAATTCGTAGTCATTATACTGGGTGCAATCAAGCTAAATCATTTCCAATGAAGATTTCGAGGAAATTATTATTTCCTTCCCCGTACGTGCTAATGTACATTTTAGAGTTAGAATAAAAATGTGAATCATTTGATGGTGGTGGTGATAAGTCTGTCACTACAGTCTTCTGCAGTTAATCCTCTTCTAGCCGTCGCCTTCTGTACTCCTTCCATGTACCTCTGGGTCTTCCTAGTGTTCTGTGTGCTGTTGGTTTCAAATTTCAGAGCTTTAGAAACCATAGTTCTTTCCCCATTCTGTTTAAGGGACCATACCATTTGTACCTCTAATTTCAATGGTATCAATCATCTTGAAACTCACTTCTGATTTTCTTCTAATTTCTTCCTTTTATTACTTTGTCCAACAATGTCAATCCATAGCTTCTTCGCCTCGTCCAACTTCATTGCTGTAAGTTTATTCTCATTACCTTTCGATATTTCACAAATTTCAGACCCATATGTGGCAATACTCTCTACAATAGTCTTGTGTAATCTTCTTTTAACATTCTTCCTTAGAGTTTGATTCCGTATTAACGGGTGTAATTGCCTTATAGCTCCGAGTACTTTACTTTTGATACTCTACTCTGAATATCTTGTGTACTACCGTCATTTGCTGCTATTTGAGTACCTGGATAATATACACAGAAAACATTTTGGCAGGGTTTCAATTCTGGTCAGTTGGTTATGTACCTATTATTAGCTTCTCCTCTTACAACCAGATATTCTGTTTTATTCCAATATATTTCCAGCCTTCAGTTTATAATTAAGAGAATTAAATGTCCGTAAAGTTAGCATACCCACTTATCACAATTTTGAAAAACTGTATCCCAGAATTTTGTTCTAATTAAAGACTAATTTATTCCCAAATTTAAAAATTTTCTACTAATGCACAACATCGAAATATTCAACACTAAATATGGGTACGCTAATTTAACGTTAAGTTAGCATACCCACACAAGAAAAACGCATGATACATAAAAAACTAAATGTGCCAGACGTTTGCCCGAATTAAAGACTAATTTATGCCCAAATTCAAAAATTTTGAAAATTTGTGCAACATCGACCATGTAGAAGTCAATTCGACTGACTGACATGACTGACAATTCGTTTCACGTGGTCATTTACTGGGCCCAAACTGGAATCGGTCATTCAATGGTGCATTTACCGTATATCCTCCAACAAAAATATTTGATGGCAATCTTATTAATGTATTCTTGAATATGTTACAATTTAGAAATGTTTAATTTACAGGAACAATTTTTACATTGGAGATACAACAAGACAATTTTACTCCAGAATTTCTGACTGAATCAAATCAAAGAAAAGTTGGCAATGCCATTAATCACAAAAGATATATATATATATATATATATATATATATATATATATATATATATATATATATATATATATATATATATATTGTAGCGATACAGATTTCCTCATACGTTTTAAACGAAATTCACCGGACCAAAAATTAAACAAACAGACTCGGCCACCCTGAGTTCTACTGAGAGAATAAACAGATGGCGACACCCGCGCAACTCCGCTTATCGGACAGCCATTTGCGCCCCCGGCCCATTAAGAAGGTCGTTAAAAGGGTCAGTTGTCGACACATTCACTGAGAGAGGCACGTGTTCGCAAGAACGGCTGCGAAATTTCTAGAACGCCCGCTTGCATCCGGGGAAACCCAGAGTGATAAATTCTTTCACCGGACACCACTCCTTGCGCAGGCAGGGCCGATGTTCTAGAAGGAATTAGAATAACATTGTGCACTCGCAGCTGGCGCAGAGAGCGGAAATTTCCGTGGCTTTCCCGTCGCGATTGGTTGGTAATAGTGCAATGCGTCGTTTCCTTTGGCCAATAGCGACGCGACTATTATAAGGAGCTGGAGCTTACGAGAAAATTGGGTGGGGGCAAAAGTTAACTTGATGCGATTTCGACTGATAGAAGATGAGAAGAGCTTGGGCATTAGACGGGGAGCAGTCGGGAGAGAATCTTCTCCGGGGGGGTAACTTTTCGTCGGGGAGAGACCAGTGTGTCTCTGAAAGACTTGTAATTTTTGTCGGACGGAGCCTGAATATTAGGCTGAGGGCAGTTGGGAGAGAAACTTATCTGGGGTGGGAATTATTCGGGCGAATGTGCCTATGTGGGACTTATATTATTTTGCTGCGAGTTTTGAGCATTGAGCCGACTGCAGTAGACAGAGAAAATTCTCTGGGGTGGGAATTCGTCGTGAAGAGAGGCGAACGTTTCGCCGAAGGATTGCTAAACTGTCCGAAGTTGTGTTCGACAATTATTATCACGGAAATCAGAGAGACGCATGGTCGACCACTACGTTCCTGAGATTGAGATCGCCCGGCCACTCCGAGTTCTGCCAGTTCTCCCAGACGCAGTTCAACGCCAGACGCCACGCGCCGCCGCCCCTTTGGTGACGTCACGACCCGACCGCCAGCTGTTGGCCCGGGAGGCCATCGACCTCTGCCGAATTCTTTCGAAGGACGACAGCCGCTCCCCTCGACCGCGCCGCTAACTCCCTGGGCGCGCAGAGACCATTCTTCCAGGCAGTATTATTCAATGGGCATTCGCCCTTGTGTAAAGTTCTGTAATGCGGCGCCGCGCTATGGCGCATCGATTTGTAACTTTTGTATTTTACCATTGTAACGTTAATCATAATTCTTCCTAATTTTTAAGCTTTACTCTGAATACTAACTTTTCATCTTCTTTTCTTTCCACCTAATTTTCACATTTCTTTATTCAATTTGCTAATGTAACTTCCCTGGGACATTAGATTTGATTGCCCAGGAATAAAAGTAATTTTTACCAGTGATCAAAGTGTTTGTTTCATGTTACCAGTATCTGTTTAACGATTCCTTCCATCACCGACTGAGCTAACAACCGGGCCGCTAACTTGGCGTTCTCTCACGAGACGACCGGGGGGTGTTACAATATATATATATATATATATATATATATATATATATATATATATATATAAATTAATTGGGGTAATTGACTTCCGTAGTTCTAAAGAAGGAAGGCAAAAATTAAGTGAAAGAAATATAGGGCACTTCGTTTCATTTGTCAAACGAAATAAGATGTGGTTCCAGATGGACGACTTTGAAACAAAAACAACAGAAGTGAAACCTTCGGTAGCAATCCTACCAGTCCTGATCTTGTACAAAAAACAATTATAATGTAAATTTTGTTACATCTAAAAGTATACATTAGTCCTTTCATTGCAAACTATCTTAATTTATTAACCAACCTATTATTTTATAGTAAAAGTTATGTTCAAATTTAGATTTAATTTATACCTAAAGCAAATTAGTTAGCAATTAATTTTTTATTGTGAATATTCTTTGTTATTAAAGTAAAGTTAGCATCCGCACTGTTAATAAAAACTGAATTTCTTTACAGCTAAATCATTAAATATTAATGTTCCAGTTTACAACTAATATATAAACAAAGAAAATTATTTTGAAATCAGTTATTTACTATAATTGCGAATACCAGGGGATCAGTTTAAAATGCAACTCAAAGCAGAAAGAACGAATCCTTTCCTGAATTTGTTATGAAGAATAAAGGGACAAGGGAATATTCATTATGTAAACGAATAGCATTAACGCCAGAGTTGTTCACAGATGCACAGACGAACGGACGTTTTGAAAAAAAAATTATTAAGCTCTTACAATTAATGACATCTCACTATATAACACGTTAGAGGAAGTAATTTCCTATACATATTGGAACATGATTTATTCATTTTCTGATATCAGGGTCCCACATTTTCCTGCATTACATAACTTTCTCAATACTATGCATTTTACTCCGTATGGCTTTATTGGTACGAACTCGAGAAAATAATATTCCGTTGAAGTACTAGATTTCCAATCGCAGTTTCTCCGCAGTACCACAATTTGATCATTGAAGACAAAGTACTGTTTCACATTATCCATAATTTATTTTAAAAAACAACGAATCAATCTGCAATCACATGCCTGACGCCGTTATTGTAGGGTTTCTAACGGCAATATGAAGTTGGAATTATTGGATATTGTAGACCAATAACTAAACAACAATAATCGTAAATACTTTTAGATATATCAAAGTCCTTTGCCGAATTAAAATTAAATCTCAAAGAAGGAAGAAAAAATCAAGGCACTCTCTTTTAAAGTTTTGCTTTGGTAAGAAAATACAAGCTGCAGGATATGTGCATCGTTCCATGTGTAAATCCTGTAAATCAGATGAATCGAATAGCCGTGAGAACATTGCAAAGTTTTGATTTGGTTTTGAAACGATAAGTCATTGACTTGCGGGGTATGTATGTCCGTATGCATGTACTATGTGTATGACTGAACTATCACTGAAAGATTGGATGAAAGGGATATTCATTACTAGGAAATATTCCTATGTACTTTCATAGAAAAACATATTTGAAGCAATTGTTTCTGTTATATGAAACATGCTTGATGTATATGCACATTGTCATTTCACATAATATTGTAATAAATGTGTCAAATTACAAACTCAACCTGTGATGTGTATTTATTTACAAGTTTAAGCAAAAACATCCTGATTAGTTCTTGAAGTCCCGTATGTCATAAACTCCAATGACTATTGTAGCAAAGTCCAACGATTATTGTACTTTTGATACAAGTAAATTACATCTTTCCCTGGCATTCTGAATCAATATTTATGCATTAGAAATAAAAAAAACAATAGAGAAGTTTTTTGTATTCTTAATTATTTTAATAATTTTTCTTATTTCTCACAACTTTACAAATCGTGATTGCCAGGGACTTAAAAATAACCGATTCAGTTTTGAAGAAGTACGCCCAACATTTCCAAACGGAGGTTACTAAACGTAACAGCAGATTCTGCTGCCGGCATCATTCCATTCACAAAGCTTTAGCGAAACCTGTTCTATACAAAAATACACAGGACCCTCCAGACGATTAGCTCGCAGGCGCAAGGTAGGCTTCGGAAAACCCCGCCAGGAGAAAGCTTCAGCATGAAAGACGCTCCAGGGAAACGGCAGGCTCGCCGCCCTCATGTTTTGGAATTTCTTGGGAGCATATTTAAAGACAAAAAAATAAAATAATTTAAGATACTATTGAGCAACAAGAAACCGATAAATTCACATGTAATTATTTTTTACGAAACTCTGTAGCTTCTTGGTTTTCTTATCATTGCGGAACTAACTTGATATCAAGTTAGTCGAATGTTTAATAACAGGATCAAATGAAGAGCGGCATTTTTTGCTTAACAAGTTAGCAACAAAAAAAGCGACATATTTGAGTTAAATGTCAATATTTTTTTTAAACATCGCTGTTGTAACTTGACTGAGTTCCTGACAACGCGGGCCTTTATTATCATCATGAGGGATACCAACGCCGCTCCTTTTCGACTTTTGTAGCAAAGAAAGAGGCAGCGTTTAATAACTAATTTATTAACCAACTTAACGTATGGAGGAAGCCGGCGCATTAGTTGGCAACCCTAGATTATATGTAAACTTTATTGTAAACTCATTTTAGGCATAACAAATGCTTAAATACAATTTCGGAATGTAAAATAGTTGGAAAACGAGGAAGAGGGAGACCTAAAATATAAATTTAGCAACAACTTCAAACCCAATTACAATTTAAAAAAACTATGCAGATACCAAAAGGACAGTGGAGGACAGAATGTCATTGAGGCAGAGACAAGGAACAATGCCTTTAGGATGACTATCGAACAATAAAATTTAATCAAAAACGTTGGAGCTATTTTTTTAAAAATGTCCCAGGGGCTTCATGTAAAGGAAAAGGAATAGCTAAAATTCCAATCATTCCAATTTTATAATGTATTTAAAAAAATGTATTACATAACTAGTGCAAAAAGTATTACGTAACTATCACTAAATGCGAGAAAGTATGTGTTGTTTTAGCACTACTAGTTTCGCGCCGCATTACACAACTTTCCCTATATTACGTATATTACTCCGTATGTACGTATTTACAAGAGAGAGTAAAAACTCTGCAATTGGTGTTGAAAAGAAATTTTCAATAAATATTTATTCAGTATTATCCTGACATTTCGTGGACCAATTCACACTTTCTTGAAAATATTTGAAGCAATTACTCAATGTTGTTTGATAGTTAGCTTTTTTCGTGATAGTCACAAATATAATAATAAATCTTTTCACTCTTGAGAAAGCTACGTGGCTGAACACGCTGACTTACAAATATTTCACCATATTGCTGCTGATAACGAAAATATAATTTTTGAGTTTGGGTATAAATTAGCCTTGAATTCGGGCAAACGTCTGGTCCATTTAGTTTTTATGTATCATGCGTTTTTCTTGTGTGGGTATGCTAACTTAACGTTAAGTTAGCGTACCCACTTTTAGTGTTGAATATTTCGATGTTGCACAAATTTTCAAAATTTTTGAATTGGGGTTTAAATTAGTCTTTAATTCGGGCAAACGTCTGGTACATTTAGTTTTTATGTATCATGCGTTTTTCTTATGTGGGTATGCTAACTTAACGTTAAGTTAGCGTACCCACATTTAGTGTTGAATATTTCGATGTTGTGCATTAGTAGAAAATTTTTAAATTTGGGTATAAATTAGTCTTTAATTAGAACAAAATTCTGGGATACAGTTTTTCAAAATTGTGATAAGTGGGTATGCTAACTTTAGGGACATGAGAATAAAGTGATTTTGGGTGTTGTGGTTTATGACGTTTTCAGGACTCAGTCCTATTGTGTTACTTGTATAGCTGCATGACGTTGCTTTACTTTGAAGTCGCCAGCTGTGAAGGACAGGGGAGGTTGAGAAGGTCAGAGTTTGGGATTGGGATCTTGGGTTTCTTGTACCAGGATATAATGAGTATTGGGGTAGTAGTCCTTCCAATTAGTATCGCAGTATATTCTAGTGTTCACGTAAGCTTCCGCGGCTCGAGTTCATGACTTCGCTGCCCGGGTGACGCCGAGTCGTTGGCTGAGAGGCAGACGCTTCGCCTGTCATGTCCCAGACTTACTCAGGGTAGTGAGGAAGGGTCACTACCCTGAGGAAGCCTGGGACATGACAGGCGAAACGTCGGCCTCTCAGCCAACGACGCGGCGTCACCCGGACAGCCAAGAAGTCACATTCTAATGTTGTCGGTGGATGTTGATGTGGGATGTGCGGCATGTGGAGTCGACTGGGAGAGCCGTGCCGCCTCTTGAGCTAATGGTTCCGTCTGATCTTGTGGTACAATGTATAAAATCGTAAGATAATTATGAAATTGCATTATAATTTGTGCTAGAAAAGGGTATGTTGAATGTCAGCCATGTCTGCTGTAATAAGACGATTTCCGATGGGATAGTCTTTTAGGAATTGGATGAGGATATATTTTCAGATTTATACCTATTCGCTCGTTCCGCAAAGGCAAGGTTAAGATGCGAGGTTGGAGGCATTTAAATTAAAGATTCTACGTGATTGAGGCCAACTGTGATTAATTTCGTGATTACGTCCTTTTGGGCCTTTAGGATTTCGAAGGGTGATATTAGGTTACAGAGGAGTTTCCTTACTACTGGGATTTTGGAGAAAGTGGAAAGTGGTTCTTTTAGGTTCTGGGACGTGGTTAAGGGAAGTTGTGATAGGAGGTGAATTGGGATGGGGCTGTGGCAGTAGTATAGAAAGAAAGTTGGGGTCTTAAAGGCGGAGAGATTTGTGGTGAGATGATTGTGAGTGGTTTTTGTCTTGGACAGTGTAAGGGAACAATGGTACCTAGGCTGGATGTTTCAGGGAGCAATTTGCACATTTCGGATAAAGGTTGGGTCAGTTTGGGATTGAGAAGGACGTTGCTAATTGGAGGTGAAGCACAGAACGCTAGTCGCTGGTCTCATACAGTTGGTCTTGGAGTAGTAGAATTTTAAGCAGTTTTTACACTGTGATATTCTTCCTGTAATCTGTAGTCTTTTAGCCAGGTCTTGAAGTAGTCGATGTATTTGTATTTATTTTCAATTTTTATAAAGTATTTGTTGATATTTTCCTCAGAGTGTGTTCCAAGTGGTGTCAGTGACTCGTCATCATTGTATTCCCGTGACATGGCAGTAAGGGGCCTTAAGGTCTAAGTTCCATCGGATTGCGTTCAGATTTAAGTTTGGTGGAAGCCCCTTGTTCACAAATTTGTCTCGAGATTCCTCTGTAGCTCGGTTAAAAAGGTAGGCAATGCAGATAAAGTACAGTCCATTTAGTTGGAGGTTGTTGGATATTTGGTACAGTTTGTATTATGAAATTGGCTGTCACGGTCAAGTTGTCAATGTTCAGTCCGTGTGCATCTTGCATGCGTGTGTTTCCTACAGGTCTTAATGAGACCGTGGTTAGTTCAGAGGAGTCCAGTAATGATATCAAGTCAATTCTAAAAGGACCAATTCTCCATTTGCCCTGGGTTTGTTGCCTGAAGGTTGGTTGAGGTTGTGGTGGGGTGTCGTATGTTTAATATGGTTTGGATGAGGTGTGTACATTTGGGGGGATTACGTCTTGAGAGAGAATCAACGCAGTTATATAGTTCTATAATTGTTTGAGGGAAGAGAGGTAAGGCTTTACGTATTTAGTTACTTCTTCAACCCGAGCCGGTCAGGATTCTTGTGATTCCTGTCGGGGGAGGAGTCGCGTGGTCCAGGGATAGTCCTTAAGGTGATGCGCATGGCTTCCGACTATGGCACATTTACCTCGCCGTCTGTCGTATTCTGGTTTGGATTCCCAGCGTGGACTATTTATCAATACTTTCTTAAATTCCGTGGTGGTAGCAGATATCTTGTGGTTATCTATAACGTGAGAATGGAAATAATCGTCCCCAATCAAAGTTATAATATTTATTAATGATGACACTTCCATAGTCACCTTTCGGGAAAACACTTTTTTCTTCAGTAATCTTTCCCAAGCCACGTGGATCACCTTCAAACGTTCACAACATTGACGGATAAATAAATTTAAAAAACCGTGTTTGGGACGGCGAGGTGGCAGCCATCTTGTGGAATTCATGTGGTGGGTAATCCGTCTCTCTCACTAGAAGAGGCGTAGGTAGTCGTTGGCGTAGTGGCGGTAAACCGTCGCAACAGTGATGGAGAATCGGTGGCTAGATGGCGGTAATCCGTACGCCTAGCATTGAATAGACGGCGGTAATCCATCTCGCTGGCTAGATACCGGTAAACCGTGTCTCCCAGGGAAATAGCGAGAGCAGCGGACGTACGCCCTCGCTCTGGAAGCTCTGCGCTCTCAGTCAGCGGCGCCCACTTGAGCGAAGCTGCGTGCCGTCGCCTCCCCGGCCCTGGGCCGGGAGCCCGGTGCACAAGAGCGATGCGTTCTAATGTAATGTTCTACGCAGTCTTTGCCAAAAGACTGTCAACAGATCTTTACATAATTGAATTTCATAAAAAAGTGAATCTAGAATCAAATATTAAAATATACAATAGTTTGCAAAACGATAGTAATGTACCCTGTCTTTTGAGAGAAGCATTAAATCAACTTTATATTCCATTACTTTTGTCACTCCTATTCGTGAAGTTTGGCGACGTACAAGGCAGCTTTCTAATTCGCACGCCTATTAATAAAAAGTGCCAGAAAATTTACTTTTATGCAAGCAACTTGCAGTATGTTGTGCCCACAGAACAAAATGATGTCCAGTAGTATAAAGTGCTTCAATCAGGAGTGCTGTTTTTGAACGCAATTCCTCTCTATGTAATTCAAGCTCTTTGATGAAAACATATTAACACACTTGCCCAACCCAAAAGAACTTAACTGATTCCGTATGTATTAAAGAAATTTAATAGATTGTCGCCGCACGCAGTCATAGCTTTTGTTTGTGTGCAAGTTCTTGTGTTCTGACAAACATTTCATTTAATTAAGTATATATCTGTATAAGTAAACTTTCATCTTTGATTTCGAAATAAGTGACTTTTTATAATCTCATGCTTATTTAGATGACATGAAATACAATTAAATTGCTTTTTACGATTTTTGTCTGCACTGCTTAAAGTTAATAAATCTTTCCAAAAATGCCTGCAGACATGTTTGTCTCTAGTTGATAGATATTTTGAACATATGATCATGTAAATTGAGTAGTAATGTATATTGGAATATATTTTTATTTTAAGTATTAATTATTATTATCTTATTGGATTCTTCTATCCCTAAGTTATTATTACATGCGCATTAACATTAAATTTTTTGCTGTAAAAATGTTCAATCTTCTTTTACAATCTTACATATATATTCATGTTGTGTTTTGTTCCAACATCCCGTTAATATCGGTGGTATGAAACCCCATTGAATGGAGTTGAAGTAACAAACAATTTTATTTCAGGACATATTTATGACAAATCCTTATTTTCAATCCAACTTCTTCAATTAAAGAAAGACAAACAATCTGAACATGCGGAAAGATGGAAAGTAGACTTCAGGAGAGAAATGCAACAGTTTTGTAAATATTTGGAATATGTTTCGTATGTTCAAATACTTCGATCAACTTCTCTTTCCCGGGTGCGCGTTAGCTGGGAGAGCGCTGCGTGACCTTATGTGGCGGACTGTTATATTTCAAATATCCCTTAAATACGAGTCTCAAAAAAAAATCAAAATTACTCAAAAACTTCCTTTCTAGCATACGACTATGTATGATTGAATTTGTATTTTTATACTCATGATAAACTAAAAATATGTATAGTTCCATTTGTAAAAAAGAAAAGTTACCTCAATATCTCGTAAAGTACAAGTGATGCAATAGAAATGAATACATGTATTAATTAGCCCCATTCCACCATTTACGTCCTTGAAAATTGCATTGCAATAACTTCAAAAACTGCATTAGGTGCTGAAATCACTTGACTCACCTGTATATAGTAACATGATTTATTCCCTTCCACTCATTAGAAGGAAGGTCATTTTACTCCACGTGGCAAATCTCACACTCCTAATAAAAAGTGTTCGATTTTACACGACAAAGAAAGAGTTAATAGCCTCGAACAGCCAAGGGTTAGGTAGGTTAAGGTGAGACCTGACTGTCCTTCTTTTCCAATAGACCGTTGTGGCGAAGTGATGCGATGGTGCGTGATACGATGGTGATGATGCTCACGCGTGATGTGATGATGCTCAGGCGGTGTTGGGCAGCACAGAGAACAACTTCACAAATTTTCGCGCAGGAATAGTCCGACTGTCTTTCAGAGTTGTCGATCTAATTGTAAAAAACAACAAAACTTTTGATTTAATTTCCTAGAATGGAAGATGAGAGCTTCTATACTGTAAAGAATACTATTTCAACAGCCACTGTTCGTAGAAATGTAATGATTTTTACCGATGTTTTCGTTCTAAACATTATTAATCCTTTTTTGTGTTTTATTTCATGGGACAGCTCGTTTTCTTAATTAAGTCCAATTGTAACAGGTGTCGTACACGATTTTGATTGTATTTACGCTTTTTTGTATAATGAGAGTTGAGTTGTAATAAAATCGTTATTATTGTAAGAAAACCGTTAAGGCGAATATATGAATAAAGCGTGTTGAATCGTTTTCTCGTATTTTAAGCATTTGATCGCAAAATAAATCTCGCATGTTTCTAATTATTGTTTATGCCTTTTTTATTTGACGACGTGACTTCAGCATGATGTTTCCAGGCGTCTTAAATCAAATTCTGTTTTATCGCTTCCTCATGCTCTAAAATGAAGTTCTGCCATCATATTCCTTCTTCTTTACGAGGCGTCTTGCATTTCCTGCGTTTAGAGCGGCATTTACGACGTGCCTTCAAAAATTCTATATGAAATCATGCTCCGGCCTGAGTTCCACCTATTGCCTGTCGGGCAGCAAAGTGACGAAAGGCGGATTAAATTAACGATAAAAATCCGACCGGGCTGTACTGTGTCTCTGCGACGGTACGACGCAGAGAAGTATACTCGGCAGAGCCTTGAATGTGATTTACAGCATGAAAAAATGCCCTATTTGAATAAATAAAAGGGATGCGTTCAGTTACTTTACTTGTAAAATATCGATGCGACTTACGATTTGCAAGTGTCTCCATGAGTTTTTTAAAAAAATTGTTGCTTTTGTATACACGCAACGCGTCTCCTAACTCCTTACGGAGCGTTGAGCGCACCGTGGATGGAGTAATCCTCCGTTAATTTTTAATTTGGAGTAATCCTCCCTTAAGCACTCGCACCCACTATGGGCCGCTGGGTTGTCAAGTTACGTCAGTCGCAGTCAAGTCATGGAATCGTAGTGTAGTCATGTAGTGTCTTCGCGCTCGCGTTCGCACACGTCCTTCGTCATATGTCCTTCGTCAATAGGGATAGGTAATGTTTTAGGACTTTGGACCACTTTGAACCAGACAAACTTGTAATAAATATCACATGAGGTTCTACGGGGATTCTACGGGAATCGAACCCGGAACCTCAGTGGTGAAAGCAAGAGACTTCGCCACTGAGCCACGAGAGCCTTCGGAGTGCAGTTCTAAAAATACGATATACGAAGTGTATGGAGTAATATTCTAATTTGTTCATCATTTTATGCCATTCAAGAGAGCCTTTTTGTACACACTTTCTCACTCATACACCCTTCTACGCATACAAAATTTATGTGTGAATTGAGACAAACTACCTATCTGCCCGCAGAGCTCTCAGTACATAATTTTGTTTCTGTTATCAAAGGTCTTCACAAAAGTCTTCACTGAGAATCGAAGAACTAAAAATTTGAGTTTTGTCTCAAGGGCAATTAGTGCATTTGCAAGATTTCATTCGGATAGTTACAAAATATGTGACGTGCGTTGAGAAGTAGTTCAAATACGCATGAAATTAAAACAAGTTTTATGAAATGACCTTCAGTCGTACCATTTCAGTATATCACATAAAGCAATTCAGGAAATATCTGATCTTGTTGAAGTATCTAATGAGGATACTATAGAATAGATGCTTTCTTGTGATTAGAGTGAACAATACCTAATTTTAGTAATATAAATGATGTGTATTTATTTCACAACATTATGAAATCTTGATAAAATGGAATTATTTACATATTTTTTTCAAAGAAACGTTTTCATACTAATTTTTAATTTCTATCTCTTCCCACCTCAAGACAATACGTATACGTGAGCCGCCATTTTGAAATTATGCAACAGGTAATTGATAATTTTATTACCTTCTTTGTGTCTATATGTACCAAATTTCAGGCGATTTGCTTTTCAACTTATCGAGTTATGAATTTTTGCCAAGGACTGCGCACTTTCATCCCATAGAGAGATGCAAGGGTTCGGTCAAATGTGGGGATTCCCAAGTAAAGTAACTGAATAAATTCATTTTTTTCGAATATTACGCGCTTCATGCAGCGATCACTGTTTTTGCAAGATATGGATGAAATATTAGCAAGAAACAAGTTGGAATATTAAAATGTTCCGTAGCGTTTTAATAATACGAGAAAATATATGCTATTGAAAAACCACTACCCGGTTTTTGAGATCAACTAATATCGCAAGACCTTATTTTTATGGAATTGATAATAACACATGTACATATTGACCTGTTAAAGTAACACTTATGTTACACACAGTATTACTTGAATCGGACTTTATATTGTAATTTAGGATATGTTCAAATATCTTTTTAATATTTTCTCCGTAAGAAAAACTTAATATCGTATTTGTAATAAAAAATTCAGTTGTGACAGAAACTCATTCGTTCAAATACAGCACGGATCATAACGCAAGAGTAAAATGATGTAGGTTGTGTTGCACGGAATGATACTACCTCTCGCGGACAAATTCCACCATTCGACGAGACATGGATTTGTCACATGGACGGAAGATTTCTGTGCAGATTAATCAACGCTATCTGCATAATTTGATTGGATTTGTCATATTTGTATTGGAGGATCTTGGATCACACGCGTCATCAATTTGAAATATTTGCAAGCGTGCCGTTTGTAGCTAGTTATACAATCCTAGCTGGAGTAGAAGGGAAGTCGAGTAGTTGTGGTGGCATGGAGGGTTTAATGGAGACCCCTCTGCAAGTTTATTTCTCGAAAATGGACTGGAAGTTACATGACGCCTTAATGGTAATGTAATATTCTCCACATGTTCTGCTTTTGTTTGAAATGTTTATGGCAGTGAACGTGATATTTATTATCCAACGACATTTAAATACACTCGACTTGTACCGTAATTGTCACGATGTAAAATTAGTGGTAGGGGTATTCTCAAATGCTGTCTTAAATAACTTTTCGGAGGTAATAGGAGGAGGGAATATTCAATGTTTGTTCAAGAAAGACACGGGTAAGGTCTTTTATCTGGTGGTTATTGCCGACACGATACATTTTAAATAATCAAACAAACGAGATATTGGCTCGTAACTAATTCAAATATCTCCAGGGCGACACGTTAATACCTTTTACGACACGTTATTATCTTTTATGTATTGTTATTCAATTATGTTATGGAAATGAGGCGGAATTTCTCACCATTTTAAAAAGACGAAATTATATTATTGTTATTACTATTATTTTTTTGCTGTTTCTCGAATCGGCCATCATGGGGCCACGCGATGCGTGCATTCCAATGGTGCTCAGTTGTGGTTATCGGGGTAGGAGCACGTTACTTTTGTATTTGGGGATAAGCATTTAATGCTCATTCCATTTTTACGCCCCAAGGTTGTACGTCCTGGGGGATGGGGTGAAATGATGATGATGATGATGAAATAGACACATACACACAAACAGTCACATTATTATTATTATTGTTATTATTATTGTTATTATTATTGTTATTATTATTGTTATTATTATTATTGTTATTATTGTTATTATTATTATTGTTATTATTATTGTTATTATTATTGTTATTATTATTATTGAAATTATAGGGTGATGATGAGAGGTGAAAGGACTAGGATGATGGTGGGAGGCGGGAGGTGTTCGTGGGATTTTGGAATCATCCTAGCATTCCCTTGGCATTAGGCAGCATGGCCTTACGACGAAGGGAAACCTCAAAAAACCTCGTTCAGGATGGCAGGCCCGGGGATCGATCCCGGGCCTCCCGATTGCGAATCCGGCCACGCACTGAGCCATTCCGATCGGTATTATTATTATTAATCATTATTATTTTATGTTATAATTATTATTTACTATTATTGTTATTATTATATTTTTATTATTAAAATATATTGGTCTCTTAACACATGATTCGGGCCATGGAAACTGCGTCCATAATCGCAACTCTCCCTCACGTTTTCACATGTATCGACTGGAATCTGGCTCCCTCTTTAACGTCCAAATGGATGCAAGTAAGGGTTGGCGAATCGCGATGCGTTCGATAAGTCGTGAGTTTGCGGGATGCGCGGCTCTCCGAGGGAAGACGGAGCTGGCGCGGGCTGCTGGGGGCTGAGCACGTGGAGCTCGGGCGCAGACCCGAAGACGAGGAGACGAGGGGGACTGGAAGGCGGGGAAGGCAGGGAGTGTGGGGTGGCGGCGACGGCACCTGCTGCTCGAGAGACAGATGCGCTGTCCGCCGCCCCACGCGGTCAAAGAGCCCTCGCCTAGGTCGGCGCTCCTGCAGGGGCGTTTTTAGGAAGCCTCCGGTCATGAAACTTTCATGCAGTGTAATGTAATTCCGTTATGTTGCTGGCCGCCCAATGGGCGAGCGTCGCGCGTCCGGAAGCCAGCTCTCGCCCTTCCTGTCCCCCCCTCCAGTCCTCTTTCCGTGGCGCGTGTTGTTTGTCACTGCCGTTTTCGCCCCCCCTCGCCGCCGGACTCGCCACTCCCGGGTATCGCAGTCGATGAGAACAGAAAACTCGTTATGTGGACGGAAGTTCTAAGACGATACGGCAGGCTTTTTCTGGCAGCACTCTCTGTGGGTAGCATTTGTAGCGTCCACGCAGACTTTCATGTGAATGATACGCAGTTATCTTAGAATCGCAGTTTCGATGTCTCGTAGTAAGGCGGAATTGAGGTGATCTTTTTATCTGAAATTCTTGTCACACATTTATTATGCATTGGGTTTGAAGAAGAGTTTGGAAGAAGGGAAAAAATATAAAAAGTCTTACCATTTGCTTCAAAACATATTTCTTCAGGGTAGAAATGATATATGTAATATACTTTTGGAACCAAAAAATAATCTCTACTGAGAACATCGATTTCCAGATACTTTGAAGTCTTCACACTTAATGGCAGTCTCCATTTCATAAAATACATTTTGTCACTGAGAAGGGAATATTCTGTGATACACAAACATCTGACAATTAACTCGTTTAACACGTCCTTATATAATAATGTTAAACTTAAATTCTAGGTTACTAAAATGTATAAAAGTGAAAATAAAAATTATCCTTAAGATTCGAAAAGGAAAAATCATTTGTTATTCGTAATTGTGGAGGTAAATGTATTAATGGAAACATTTTAATCTCTTCAGTGACATGGGTTGACAAAGAAAAAATACTTCTGAAAATCCAGAATTTCTCAAGGGTGTGTGCCGACCATTTTTGAGCACATCAATGCTGTCTTGGAGTTTAGTATGGTACTGATTGCACAGATTGGTAAAGATGGCGCCTCTTCTGAACCATTGGTAGAGTGGCACAGATTGCACTTCTTCCCAGTGATACGTCAGTTTTTAACTTTTTCTTGGCGTTAAATAATTTTAAAATGTCAACAGAATCAATCTACGCCTAATTTGAAATGAAGGGAAAGTCGTAGAGGTAGAAATGGTAAAGGGGCAAACCTACATATTATGTGAGAAAATATTTAGCTAGGAATATGGCGATCTAAAGGAGGTTACACCATTGAATATAATTCTATACAAGGTGTACCTGAGGCTCTTCTTCTTTTTTTCTTGTCAGAATAAGGAAGTAAGGTACTCAAATATGTATTCTTTCACACAACAAGCAATTGGAAATCCATAATAGATTTTGTCATTATGAAACAAAACCTTTGTTTGTATTAATTATACTCGTTTGCCTCGACGCGCCACACCATTTTTAGTCAAAGCAAATTCACATTTTGATTAAATGAGTGTAACTACCAAGAAGTAACATGTGAAGAGAGAGATTGATAGAGTATTTAACTTTTTGCAACATTAAAAATAAAGCGATAGTGGCACTTAGATGTAAATATTTTGAAGTTTTCATTTACGATTCTCGCTCTAATCAAACCATTTTTTAAAACAAAAAAGCGAGGGCTAAAGTGTGACGTTTTGTTTGCTTGTTTGAAGACCTCATAAGTACTTCGAAAGTAATAAGTTATTTATTAAAAAAACACAATGAAATTATTAGTTACAATAACAAAATATATTTTATATGATAATGTAAAAGCAAGAAATAAGCAACTAATGCTTTCTTGAATTTTGCTACACATACGTAAAAGCTCATTTTACAATAAACACCAAACGTATGTAATTCACGTGCCCAAAATTACAACTCAAGGGCAATAACTGATAACCAGGTACAGGATTAACAGATTTGACAGAAAGAGATCCATTCTAAACGTAAAGTCGTTACTTATCAAATTGATTCCATAATAATATAACTAAAGCTACACAAAAACCCTATACAGTATTTGAGTAAAACTACTCGAGTGTGCGTTTGTGCGGTTCCGTCACTCGCAGCTAGACCACTTCCCGTGCACCAATCAAAACGTATGATGTGTCATTCGACGCATCTCTGTCTCCTGATGGGAAACTGGTAATTTGTTTTCGGATCCGACCAGAAGATTCAAAGAAATTTCCAAAAATGTGTTTTTTCGTGTTTTGGCGACGCGATCTTAGTGATAATACCAGGAATTAAACCAACGCCTCTTGAATCGATCTATATCGGTGGCGTTGATCAGCACCCAAAGGCTTTTATTGCTCAATTCGCCATAATTTCCTTTCAGGACGTTGGCAACACTGATGTTGGCATCTTTAAGTGAACAATTTTACTACCACGTAAATCGCGCTCCATATTGATTTACATTTAGAGTTGAATTATCGTATTTTTTAAAATACATATGCAAAAACCTACGAACAGTATTGCCTCGGAACGTATTAAGCTTGACAAATTTCAAGTGAATACGGAGAAAACAAATCTGTGAGTAATGCTAGAGAATGAATGAACGTTCTTACGTTCGACTTCGCACTTTTACGTTATTACATAAAGCGCGCAAATACCGATTTTCAAATGATTGTGACCCCCCCCCCCAACTTATTCTTATTGAACATAACTAACACCTTATTCATATAAACATACAAAACAGTTGCCTTTTAATGTTGGATTCGCATGCAACGCTAGATTCGCATACAAAGCGATTAATAGTGAAACTTCAGAAGTAGAAGTGGACACAAATTACACTGAATGTGTGATATTTTAATCTCTTCAAAAGTTAAGGGAAAAAGTATGGACGTGTTAAGGAAATCCGGGGAATAATCAAATGTACTTGTAAAAGATGTTGCGACAGAATTTTCTATTCTATTCTCTATTCGACTATTGGGAATGATCTGCATTTTTGCATTAAGCATTTGTGCTATTGCAAATGTGCTATGAGCATTTTGTGCAAATAGGCAAAATACCGAAAAAACTGTAGCTGTACTAAAATTTAACTATTAACAACATACAAATCTACAAGTAATTGTTAAGGCGAATATAAGTTTGAAATTGGAATAATACCAGTTCATATCCCGCATGCAGGTAACATACAAGGTCAAGGTGTTTGGAACTTTGAACGGGAGTATAACATTATCAGCTTCTACGATTCATTGGTAAGTCCAATGTAAGATACGGAAAAACATATTTGAACAAAGCTGCGCATGAAAGAAATTTTCAACACCCGAAACTATTTTTAAAACTGTTTACGACACATTTTACTAGTAAGTAGGAATAAAAAATTGAAATTATATTGGATTGTCATCTTCCCTAGCACATATGTGGGCAACAAACCGGAAAACAGAAGACAAATAAAGAGTGGGAAACAAGTGACAGCCACTTAAAGAAAACGTACAGATATGAAATCAAGAGAAAATAAATCAATTTTGATAATTCATCATATATTGTTCTGAATTTCTTTTTAATATAACCATTGAAGGAATTAGTCGTTCAATAGGTAAAGAATCTCCAATGGTAACATTCCTCCAATTCCTTTTATACTTCATTATTGTTACATTTCTTGTAGCGGAGATGAGGTATGCAAATCAGAGGATGAAACACTGACTTAACCCCATTTTTGTAGAAAATAAAATTGTTTGACTCTGTGAGTGATAAATAAAAACTTTTAGAACAAAAAATTTCCTGGATGAGTTCTCTAGTGCCCTGAAGCAGAAGCCGGTCGTCACTTCAAACATTTGTAATGTACAAATTTTGACAAGGGGGCACACAGGCGGGTCCAGCAATAAATTCGGAGTACTAAAGGTCAATTGACTTACAAAACGACAGTGGAAGAGGTATTGTGGATGTATGGGAACGTACTACGGTACACAGTGTGGCATAACGAATTTGTGCGACTCAGAAGTAAGTTTGTGGAGTGATGATTTTTCTTCAAAACATTCCCACCATATGTTTTCATTACTTAAAATTATAAATAAAGAACGTAAGCACTCCCTTATCTATCAATAAAGTCAGTACGATTTTCCTTACTTGTAGAAAACAGCCACAACCAGTACCGCAACTAGGATTTTTCTAAGAGACGGGCTATAATTGTAATGTCCATCCAGCTTTGTTTCTCCATAAATAATTTTTCGTTTAGACTGAATTTAAAATTATTTTAATTTGTTGATTTATAGTTATTTATATCTTATTGAATTGATAAATTGGCTTGGTTACTATAGAAAAGTAATGAAATTCTTATTTGTAAATATGCGTCATTTCTTCTGGTGGCTGAAGCCTCATGATCTCCCCCCCCCTGCGTTTGGCGCGCCAGCGCGCTACACGACAATGAATCTAATTTAACTAATAAATTAATTCCACTCGTAATGTATGACCCCATCCGCGGTCTCACATGACATTTCTGTTACGTACATCCTCATTATTTTGTTCCGTGCATGCCGCACCCTATTTCTACTCCTTTCGTTATTTTTAGACTGACACCAACCACATAAAACAAAATAAAAGAATTAAGACAAAATATTTATTTAGAAAAAGTTGTTGAAAAACGTTTGTTTCATATGCATTGCTTAGAAATTGTAAGATTTTACGCATTATGATTGCAATCCGCTGAGCACTGTTTATGAATGAACTGTACATGAATAAATGTTGTTTGTTAAAATTATGTGACTGTATTTTGGGTGTACCTAAAAATAATGGAACAAGATGTACTGATTTGTCGGCGATATGTGACATGCAATAATTGGTCTATAAACACGTACTTTTGTTCAAACTTGGCAGAAAGCTAAATTATGATTATCTTATCACTATTTGGTTATGTTTGTATCTACTGCAGGAGAGAGTTTTCTGGCAGAAGTGGATGAGAAGCGGTGAGTTATCTTGCTTTCAAAGATTGACAGTACCCCATATCCCTCCGCTCGCAGCTTTCCTATTGTGACTTTCAGGTAACAACAGGCTGTGTAATTCTAAAAGACTGAATATGCCTCTAACAAGCATTGTCCCTGAGTTTCTGGGTCAATGACCATCTAGATCAGCTTTACACCAGTTGCTCTGACCCATTCAATAAATAGTAAGATGACTCCTTGTTTTGTTTCTGGACTTTAATATAGTTTCATTATCAGTGTATATTTTCTTCAGCTCAGGAATATCGTAATTTAAATAACCTTTCTCCCGTGTTCTTGCGTCAGTAAGTCGATTCATTCTAGAAGGGTACGATGTTGGTTAATAGCAAAAATCTGGAGTTGATTTGCTTTGTAAAACGTTTTTATTACACGGGAGCGAATATTTTCATACCAATTCATGACAAAAACGCTCGTTGCTACCTGCATATATATTTCAACTAAATAAGAATATGAGGGCAGAGATACCAGATCTCAAGAAACGCTGCACATGTTGCTTTAGTTATCATGAATTGGATAAATGTTAAAAAAAATCTTTGGCTAATCTTAAATAAAATTCCGCCTAGCGGACAGTGGGAATACTCTCTCAACTCCAGCGCGCAACCATGGAGCGTCCCAAACAATATCCAAGCATCAAGTTATCCGAAGCAATTCCTAGGGCATCAACTGATATTACTGCAGTATCTTTGAACGGGAGATTCTAGGTTCAAGTCCCGACGGTGGTAGGATTTTCAACACAAGCTAAATTGCTAGGTCTCATTTATTGGCTGCCTGGGGGGAGAATTCTAGCGGCCGGCTGCCCTGATCCGTAGTTTTCCGTTGTTTCTCAGATCAATACCAGGCCAATGCTGGAGCAGTACCCTAAGAAACGAGCCATGAACTGAGCGCGATCTTCCCTTCCTCTTCCTTGTCCTATCCTCCCCTCTTACACACAGTTACGTGCACTAAATTACCACACATGCATGGAGACCGGTCGGGAGCTTAGGGCTTGTCCCGGCAAGGGCGGTGCCCAGCTGATGGGAGATACCTGGTTGAGAATAACTCCACTAGCTGACAGGTCGGTAGTCGCCTAATCTCACCACTAAGCGGAGAATGACCACCGCCAACTCGCAAGGAAAACATGCACTACACTTACAGGACTAATGTCCTTTCCAGTTTATGTGCCCGATATCACTATTCAATCAATCGATCTAACCCAAGCAATTCCAAAAGTCAGCCGCCGCGTATGCATGCGCTACTGTTGCCAGTCCTCAGTGTTGCCGTTTCTGCGGCATTTCCACTAGGTTAATCGGAGTTTGAAATGTTTTTGTGGAGAAAAAATATTTTGCGTGTAGTGAAAAATTTAGCAGATTTGAGTAATAGGGGATTATTGCAGTAATGTATGAAAATTACAGCAAAAACTGAAATTAATTAATGCCTTTCATGCACACACTGCACCTAATTAGGTTGTGATGAAATTTGAAAGTCAAAATTTTATTAGTTAAAAATTAGTTAAAAAATATTTTTTAACTTATAACACGTCTACTTTTTAAATTACAATATTTGGCTTCTATTGGTTAGAAAAGTTGCACTGTGTATTTGAAGCTATGCATATTTCGTGTATCGGCATGCAGGTCCCGAATCAGAGAAATTGACGACGAATGTAATTTGTTTGTAATGAAAACATGTGGGATTGGTTAGCACAATCGCACATGTAATTGCCATAGTGACATTAAAGCTTTTTATAATAAAAGTAAAATTGAGTGACAGTTAAACCAACCTCGGTCTTACCAAGGATTAGAAGGTTATGAATCAGAACTTTTCCAGCACGGGCTTCTAAATGATTTATGAATAATATTTTTAAACTATTTCTTTAACATTCAAACTTGTATATTCCAAATATTCCAAATCGAGAATATCAGCGGTATGTTATTACTGCTGGCACCATACCCTGCGTAGATAACGAAGTGGTTAAGAGCCAAGGCAAAGAAGAACAGAATTGAACTGCGGAAGAACGGGCAGGGTGGCGGTAAAAGACCTGAGGTCTGAATAGACAAAGCAGAGGTGGTCGCGGGATTTGACGCTCCGTGGAGGGCAGTGCTGGAGAGAGGACATACATGCGGCTCGGAAGAATGTAACTCAAGGTCCAACCTTCTTCGCAACCGTCACGAGGACTCTAACAATGAAAGCTGGAAGGCTGGTACGGTTGCCAAGAGGCATCTTCCCATGGAGAACATCCGGTATGATAATCGCTTTTACCTCCTGTTGCTAGCCAGAGCGAGTAGAGGGACAGGTGAAGAGAAGCAGAAAGATGAGGGATTGAATGAGTGGGAGAGCAAAGGAACGGGATGAGACAGTGAGAGAGAGAGAGAGAGAGAGAACATGAAAACGACAAATGCAAAGATGCTCCCTCAGATTCGGTTGCAGTCGCGCTGCCGGGCATTTCAGGCCCGGTATCACAGTCTATTGATCTATATATCTATTGATCCCCTTCCAAAAGTTTCAATCACATCTGAAAAGTATCACTTTAAATAGCGTTAAGATTTGAATTTATTAGAGCTTCACAACGACAGAAATGTGTTCTTTTTACTTTGTATTTAAATTTGTTTCTAAAAACTTGATCATAAACTTCTGATTATACAGACCTGCGATGAAAGAATTCAGTTTGGAAGTTTTCATTATTCTTTGTATATTTTTGTGTGGTCAAATTTAAAACAAAACTTGCAATGCTCCATCATAGGTTTTTTTCAAGTTGAATAACCGATTTTAGATGAATGTACCGCAAAACTGATCAGTGAATCCTGACCCAGGGGCCACCACCCGGCAATCTAAATTTACGATTTCGAAAGGATCAATTTTTCCATAAGACCAGTTCCAGTTAATATTTTTTTTTTCATGCGGTCTCTGCACCCCTCAGCCAGCGCCCAGGCACATGTGTATTGTATTTAAGTATACTATATTTCATTTTTATCCTAAAAATTGTTCAATGAAAGAATATATATTTTTTTTATGCAACAGTCGAAAATCAATTTCTTCGCCCAAATTCAAAGCCGATAACTTGAATTTCCTCCCGTTTATTGCTCATAAATGTTCAACTGGAGACGGAACACTGAGAAGCGTCGTATGAAGAGGCGGATGGGAGAGGAGGAGGGGGGGCGGAAGCGGGGGCGGGGGCGGGGGGCGCTGCCTGGAGCGGGCGGTGCTGCCTGGAGCGGGCGGTGCAGCGGGACGCTCGCGTGAAGGCCTCATCAACTTGGCCTAAAACAAGCAAAGTGCATTATCATTTAAGCGGCGTTTACACAGAAAACATTTTTCCGCTACCATGAAATTAATTAAATCTCCTTAACTGATTAAATAGAGATGTAGAGAAGAGTATAAGCAATATGGCATTTGCGTCGTTTTACAGCTGAACGGACGATCTTCACGTACTCTCTTCGAGGGATTGCTTTCAGTCGCCATTAGGCGGAGCAGTCAGTAGTCGGCTTTGATGTTTACGTGGACCCTCGTATATGGAGCTTAACAGAAAGTTGTAGATACAGTGTTGGGATTTTCATATCATAACTATTTATTGTTTTTATTATTTTATTGTCTTGATTGTTCTGGATTTCTGATTAGTCGAAAGATTGAAACCTCTGTTCAAGTTGCAGCCAGGGTAGTGAAGAAAAAATTTCGAGAGTGTTTTCGTAATAATTTCATGAAGGGCCTAGCATAGATATATTTTGAACTTAATAGTGCTTACCATTTCCTGGCGGATTTGAGAAGTGATTTTTGAGTATCAAGTGCCTCAAAAATTCAATACCAGATAATTGGGTTTCGAATCTCCATTTTTCACTCAGAATACTCTTTGTAGAAAAATAGAATAGCTAAAAATTTAGAAATTTTTAGTCCACTCATTCTCATGACACATTTTAACAAGTTTGCCGCCGTTTTAAAGTAGCTAGTGCAGGCAATAAATGATGAGAAAGAGCATTTTATGACTTTTAGAATCATTTAATATTTTATGAGTCCTTTACCCTCGTGTATGAAAATGTTACATATCTTCTGGCAAGTCGTTTGCTATAGAATACTATTTTTAAAGATAGTTTCTTTGTAATTAATTATCATATTATTATAATAAATAAGAAACAATAAAAGTAGATTTCTTCACATATTATAGTCTACCGAGTTTTCTCACCTTAAACAGATTTCTTTCTTTTTTAATTACATCATGAAGAAGAAGAATAAGAAGAATGCATCCCAACTAGTGGAAACCCATGGTATTAATTCGTCAGGGAAGTTTAAAGCAGAGTTCTTTTACTTGTCTAGATATTTATTACCGTATTTATCTACTCAAACACGAAGAGGAATGCATTCTGTCTACAGTGTATTCTCTCTGTAGTCTGGCGTGGCGTGGCCCGCTGTGGCCTTCCCTGTCCTGATTTCCTTTGCCTTGCTGTGCTCTAACTTGCCCTGGCCTGCTCAAACCCACACTACTCCTTGCCATCATCCTCGCCCTGTGCATCCTTGCCTGACCCCGATCCTACCTACCTCACATTTTGCATGATATCGACCATTTGCATGACATCCATCTTTCAAATTATATATTATTTGCTGCGATTAATTTAGTAGTTCATCCGAAAAAGCGATGTTATAGAAATAAAAATTACGATGATAATAATTCTCAGCGGAGGGATTACTGGCACATCCTTTGTTAACTTGCATTACCAATAAATTTACGGATTGTCTTTGCAACACCCTTATTAGTACGTTGTTTTTAGTTATTTTCCACTTCATCTTATTGTCAGTGCAAGCTATTTCTTTATTTTATAATCATATTCTTATACTTTATTCAAGACGCATATCTCTGAAGTTTCTACACAGCAGCGGCTCAGTCCTCAGAATCTGTATTACCAACTAAGTTCTCAGAATAGCACGTGTGGCGGAGCCTACTCGGAATTCCCCTCACGCCACATCATGCAACCGACTCGCTTCGCTGGAAACCCCCACCACCGCACGGCAGAAACCGTGCAGCTGCGCCTCCTGGAAATCTCTGCTTGCGTCATGGCGCAATACTCTTGCAAGACGCTATGTTTCTCAACGGCTGCCCGGGAGCCGGCCTGCCTGCCGCTCCCCCCGCGCCAATGCCTTGTATTAACTTCTCCTCCTGCCACCAGAGTACGCCAGCTTGCAGCATGTGCCTGCCCGCTCTCGTGGCTGGCTGTCCGCCGCCACCGCACGGGTGCGCTGCGCGCGCGCTCACGCCGCCGCCAGCGCCCCCCGCCCCGCTACGTGTCGCCGGAGGGTGGCCCCCCCCCCTTCCTCGGTGCCTGCAAGCTGCAGCCCGCGCCCGCGCTCTTGCATCAGGTTTCCAGAAACTTCGGTCGCCACGCGGCCAAAAGGCCCCCCACCACCTCACGCCAGCAAGCGCCCAGCTGCGCGCTTGGCTTCCTGGAAAGACTTCGTTTGCACACGACACGCCGGCGGCGCAACCGCTCTCGCCGTGCGGCGTTGCAACGGAAGAAAAATCAGTCTCCGTCTCGTCTCCTTGCTGAACAGACGTGCTCCGCGCTGCGCTCCGCACGGCGTGTAATTCAGTGCTCGTCCCATGCCCATGCCGGGTGGACGTGCTTGTAACTCTTTTCTTTGTGTAATGTCCAAGTTAAACGGACACGTTGCGCGTTGCTCCACGACGCGCATTACGGCACTCATGGCTATGTACGCTCTCCGAGGTGCAATGGTGCCCAGCTGCTCATACGTGTGGAACCGGCTTACGCCACACACGTACAATGGTGCCTAGCTGTTTATGCGTGTGGAACCGGCTTACGCCACACACGTTCAGTGGTGCCCAGCTGTTTACGTGTGGAACCGGCTTATGCCACACACGTTCAGTCCCTGTGCTGGTAACATTAGTGTAACTTACTAACGCTCACGCCATGCGGGCAAACAGTGCTTTGTAACCCTCATGTTCATATGTATATTTTTATGCCACGTGCGCTAATTACTTTTATGTGTTATTTCCATGTCACGTGTAATTAGTTACTACTGACAAACTAATGCACAATGCCACGTGCGCTAATTACCTTTATATGTGTTACTTCATGCTACGTGTAATTAGTTACTACTGACAAACTAATTCACAACGCCACGTGTGCAATTTGGTCTCATCATGCATTTATTTCATGTTATTTATGTAACTTCATTCATAGGTTAAGTTTCATCGTCATCATAGGTTAAGTTGTATTTTTTAATTTATAATATACGCTTATATGTTTTGTATTCTATTGTTTCATGGTAACAAGCACCCTCTCCTGTCATCTCCCCATCCTTGCAGTCCCAGATCTGCAGGAGTGGTTATAACCTGTTCTCTCATTTCAGAAATCTGGGTGGTCCTTCGAAATTAATCTAATCAATCCAATTAATGGGCTATGGCAGGAATGTTTGGGAAGAGTCGAAACTTGATTATTTCAAACCAGTCCACTTTGCTCGACTCCCCATCCATTTTGTTCCTTCGAGCTTCGGATTTTACCAGTAAATTTACATATGCCTATATATGCCTAATTTCTATTTTCTAATGCCTTCCAGGTACCAAGCTGATATTCACATCAGCACATTCTTTTTGTACTTCCATTGTCAATGTCTACCAGGCATCAAAGCTGATACTTACATCAGCATTCACTTTGTATGTGCCTTTTTGAGCCATCATATTTTGTCCAGAGTGCTTGTTACTATACATACAAACTTGTGCTAATTGCATATCAACGTACTTGTTTTTGTACTAACATACTTGTGCTAATTGCATATCAATGTACTTGTTTTTTTTGTGTAACATACTTGTGTTAATTGTATTTGCCTTGTCAATGTGCTTGTTTTTTATGCAACACACTGATGCCTGATTTAAAATGTTACATGTACTTACTGCCCTGTATCGTGTAACGAGGCTGTGCTCCTGTATCGTGTAACGAGGCTGTAGGCTGCACCACTTACTGATGCTGTACTTCCACTACTGATGCTGCACCACTCAGCTGTTTTTCAACAAATTTGTAAGTGTAATAACTTCATAGATGTGCGTCTATTCAGGGGATTAACTTGCTTGCTTGCTTGTAAAGATTACAATCACTGATTGCCAACTTTAACTTCACATGCATACATTTGTGTTTTTACATTTTTATGTGCTTTCTTGATTTCAAGTGTTTTTATTGTGTCATATACACACACATTTGTGCCTTTATTGCAATTTTTTGAATGTCTCATGTATACACATCAGTGTATTACTTGCTTCTCTCATGTGTCATGTACATACAGTGTGCTTTGTTTAGTGTTTATGTATTTTTGGGGAAAGTCCAGTGTTAATTGCTATTAGGTTAGGGCCCCCTTCTGATCCCTCAACATTCCTGTATTATTCTGTGCCCATCAATTGCCAATTGCGCACCCCAAGATGGCATCACAAACTCTTCCTAAAAACGTTATTAACGTAATGGCCAAATTGAAACGTTATTGCACCTTAACTTCAAATTTTCTTGCAGAAAATGAGAAACTCACTTTACTTGCGTACCATCAATTAATCCTCACAAAGGAAACGCTGATTAAAGCTTTCAATAAGTTTGATAATTTAACTGATGACATTGATCTAACTGATCAGATTCGTTCTCAAATAAACAATCTCTTTGATGTATATTTTGAGGTTCTCGCTGCAGCCAATGTGGCAGTATCTAATTACAAATCAGCTCCCGCTGACAATGTTTCTGTTTCCAACAGAACAATCTCCCCAAAACATACTTCTAGGAATTCCAATTCTCACGTTAATGACAAGCCTCACACCGCCAGGGCAGGCAACGTCAACAGCACGGGAAGGAATATACTACCAATTTGTCCAAAATGCAATTCGGAGCATTTGATTAACGACTGTCCCTCATTTTTAGAATCATCACCTAAAGCACGCAATGACTCTACTCTTAAACAAGGTGCAAGTTCTAGATGCCTTCACCCGGAGGCCCATGGTCATTCTTGTCTTACAAAATGTACCACCTGTAATGAAAATCACCATAAACCTCTGCATTTCGGTGATGAACCTCCCACTAATCAACAGGCTGTATCAGCTGTTGTGACCAGCTCAACTACCAAAACTAAAATTGTGCTTGACGCCTCAGCCAAAACCACTACTGGTATTGCTCCTAATGATGCACTGTTGAATGGTAGCAAAATTCAAAACGATCTCTCTGATCTTTTACTCAATTTTAGATTTAACAAAATTAGCATTTCCGCTGTTCTTAAAACGTTTCGTCAAATTAATGTAGACCCACCTGACTGGAACCTACAACGTGTCTTATGGAGAAATTCTCCTGAACCCATCCAGGGCTTTGCCCTAACTACGGTGACATATGGTTTAAAACCAGCCACCTTTCTTGCTGTTCGCACCTTGCATCAGCAAACTACAGACGAATGCACTGGCCTCCTTATAGGCTCACATGTGCCAATGTCTAAATTTTGTGATGATTTTCTATATTCATCTCCTAACCTGCATGCTGCCAAACAATTCACTTCTGAATTAAATGGTCCATTAACAAAGGGTGGTTTCCTCCTACGCGAATGGGTTTCAAATGTCAAATCTGTTTTGTCAGATCTTTCAGATCACCTGCTGGCCAAGTCAGGCCACACAATTTTTGAATCTAAAGCCCACGGAGCAGCAAGCTATATACGCTCTCCAAATGAACACGGTACTTACACCGTAAACACCTTTGGCACTGTGGGGGTGGACTATATGTTATCTGTAACATGTTCTTTAATTGATCCACTCCGCCCATTGGCCACTTGCATAATTACATGTAAACTGCCATTTCAAGAACTGTGGGACTATTTCCTCAATTGGGACCAACCGCGCCCACCTGACATTGCCCTTAAATGGCAAGTAGTGTTCACGTCACTAATTGACATACCTACAAGCAATGTGCCACGATGCATTTTGCCATCTGCACACTCATTAATTGAATTTCATGGCTCTTCTGACAGCAGCCTGAGACCCTACGGAGCAGCAAGCTATCTGCGCTCTCCGAGTGAACACGGTACTTACACCGTAACACTGCCTTCTGCCAAATCTAAAGTATTGCCCTCTAATGCGAAGTGTAAAGGTAACACCCTTTGTGTGTTAATCACCTCTGGCATTGTGGGGGTGGACCATTAGATGTCACTTCAAATTTAAATATAGGTAATTCATAGTTATTTAGTGTTAGTTATTTAGTCATTTTGTTTATCACTTTGTTAGCTGTAAGATTAATTCATTATATTGTAGATGTGTTAGTCATTAAGATTCTTGCATTACTGCACTTGCATTTTTGCATTTGCCACCTCTCCGAGGTGCAATCTCTGACATCTCATCCGAGATATTGCCTTATTAGCTTCGCTATGGCAACATTCTGCATTTTTGTTTTTGCAACCTCTCCGAGGTGCAACCTCTGACATCTCATCCGAGATATGCCTTATTAGCTTCGCTATGGCAACCTTTTTTGCATTGCATTTGCAACCTCTCCGAGGTGCAACCTCTAACATCTCACCCGAGATATGCCTTACTAGCTTTGCTATGGCAAAATTCCTATTTAGTGTTAGTTATTTTGGGTTATTTTGTCTATCATTTGTTAGTTGTAAGATTCACTGTATTACATTGCAAATTTGTTAGTATTTAGGATTCTGTATCACATTTAGATTTGATGATGTCCTACTACGTTAAGATTTCTGCATTTTTGCACTTGCCACCTCTCCGAGGTGCAACCTCTGACATCTCATCTGAGATATGCCTCATTAGCTTCGCTATGGCAACATTCTGCATTTTTACATTTGCAACCTCTTCGAGGTGCACTCTGTCAAATCTCATCCGAGATATGCCTCATTAGCCTTTGCTATGGCAACATTCTGCATTTTTACATTTGCAACCTCTTCGAGGTGCATTCTGTCAAATCTCATCCGAGATATGCCTCATTAGCCTTTGCTATGGCAACATTCCTGTTTAGTGCTAGTTATTTAGAGCTATTCGTTTGCAAGGTTCACTGTACTATATTGCAAATATGTTAGTAATTAGGATTATGTTAAGGTTAGTGGTTAGGATTCTGCATTATGTTAAGATTTGTGCATTGTTGCACCCACCACCTCTCCGAGGTGCACCATCTCACTTGAGACATCTCATTAGTCTTGCTATGTCAAGAATTCTGTTGCATCACTTGCTACCCCTCCGAGGTGCTCTATCTCAGTCGACATTATTTTACTATGTCATTGTACTTTGTCACATCGTGTGCCATCGCACTTGCCACCTCTTCGAGGTGCTCACTTGGCTAAGGTTTATTATACCTTCCTTACCAACGGCTATATTCAATATCCCTGCCATATCTCCATACACCCTACCACTCCCATCTTATACCTAACTACCTAGCTTGCCCTAACATCTTTTTTGTCGAACGACCTAGTCGTTCTGTGGGGGTGTATGTCAGTGCAAGCTATTTCTTTATTTTATAATCATATTCTTATACTTTATTCAAGACGCATATCTCTGAAGTTTCTACACAGCAGCGGCTCAGTCCTCAGAATCTGTATTACCAACTAAGTTCTCAGAATAGCACGTGTGGCGGAGCCTACTCGGAATTCCCCTCACGCCACATCATGCAACCGACTCGCTTCGCTGGAAACCCCCACCACCGCACGGCAGAAACCGTGCAGCTGCGCCTCCTGGAAATCTCTGCTTGCGTCATGGCGCAATACTCTTGCAAGACGCTATGTTTCTCAACGGCTGCCCGGGAGCCGGCCTGCCTGCCGCTCCCCCCGCGCCAATGCCTTGTATTAACTTCTCCTCCTGCCACCAGAGTACGCCAGCTTGCAGCATGTGCCTGCCCGCTCTCGTGGCTGGCTGTCCGCCGCCACCGCACGGGTGCGCTGCGCGCGCGCTCACGCCGCCGCCAGCGCCCCCCGCCCCGCTACGTGTCGCCGGAGGGTGGCCCCCCCCCCTTCCTCGGTGCCTGCAAGCTGCAGCCCGCGCCCGCGCTCTTGCATCAGGTTTCCAGAAACTTCGGTCGCCACGCGGCCAAAAGGCCCCCCACCACCTCACGCCAGCAAGCGCCCAGCTGCGCGCTTGGCTTCCTGGAAAGACTTCGTTTGCACACGACACGCCGGCGGCGCAACCGCTCTCGCCGTGCGGCGTTGCAACGGAAGAAAAATCAGTCTCCGTCTCGTCTCCTTGCTGAACAGACGTGCTCCGCGCTGCGCTCCGCACGGCGTGTAATTCAGTGCTCGTCCCATGCCCATGCCGGGTGGACGTGCTTGTAACTCTTTTCTTTGTGTAATGTCCAAGTTAAACGGACACGTTGCGCGTTGCTCCACGACGCGCATTACGGCACTCATGGCTATGTACGCTCTCCGAGGTGCAATGGTGCCCAGCTGCTCATACGTGTGGAACCGGCTTACGCCACACACGTACAATGGTGCCTAGCTGTTTATGCGTGTGGAACCGGCTTACGCCACACACGTTCAGTGGTGCCCAGCTGTTTACGTGTGGAACCGGCTTATGCCACACACGTTCAGTCCCTGTGCTGGTAACATTAGTGTAACTTACTAACGCTCACGCCATGCGGGCAAACAGTGCTTTGTAACCCTCATGTTCATATGTATATTTTTATGCCACGTGCGCTAATTACTTTTATGTGTTATTTCCATGTCACGTGTAATTAGTTACTACTGACAAACTAATGCACAATGCCACGTGCGCTAATTACCTTTATATGTGTTACTTCATGCTACGTGTAATTAGTTACTACTGACAAACTAATTCACAACGCCACGTGTGCAATTTGGTCTCATCATGCATTTATTTCATGTTATTTATGTAACTTCATTCATAGGTTAAGTTTCATCGTCATCATAGGTTAAGTTGTATTTTTTAATTTATAATATACGCTTATATGTTTTGTATTCTATTGTTTCATGGTAACAAGCACCCTCTCCTGTCATCTCCCCATCCTTGCAGTCCCAGATCTGCAGGAGTGGTTATAACCTGTTCTCTCATTTCAGAAATCTGGGTGGTCCTTCGAAATCTAATTAATCTAATTAATGGGCTATGGCAGGAATGTTTGGGAAGAGTCGAAATTTAATCATTTCAAACCAGTTCACTTTGCTCGACTCCCCAACCACTTATCTTTCTTCTGTTTCATAATTATCTTCTTCTTCATCTGCTTCTTTGAAATATCTTGCCATGTGAAAACAAAATAAACCTTATTTATATTTCTCAATGCCGTTACAACTTATCCGATTTTCCACTTCATACTTGTGTTTGATATTTTATCGAACAGTACTCGTTTAAATGGAATTAAGAGACATATCCTGTAATAAAAATACCCTTTTTCATTGTAATTACTCTGAACATCCCTCATTCGATATTATATATTGCCTTTTTGGTTATATTAATTTTTCACGCAAATATGTGTATGTATGTATATGTATGTATATGTTTGTATATGTATGTATGTACAACAGCTCTTTACGAGCAAAGACCTACCAGCAGCGTCCCGGCCTTGGGGCAATGGGTTAAGGGGTACGTGTATGCTATCACATAGCGATCCCTACGCTGTATTTCTAGTACTGTCTACCTAAGAAGTGAGATTTCTCACACAGAAACATATACTGAAATTTTGCAAGGAATGTGCACAATTAATTTTGCCTCAACCGGGAATCTAACCTGGGGTTGCGCCATGGAAAGAAAACACTCTAACCAACGAGCCACCGAAGGCCTGTCTCATGCAAATAAGTATTACAAAGTATATTTATTATGTATTCCTCACTTATGATTAAGCCAAGTGCTGAAATTGATGTTATATATTCGAGTTCTTGCATCTGTTTTTCCCTGTTCTTTCTCGCTTTACTTCGTAGTGCGCTGGAAAGCGGCGATTTTTCAAACTTTTATGGCCCCAGTAACTACAAAGTTGATAAATCTTGTTCCTCTACATAATAAATTACCACTACATAGTAAATGACTCGTTGTGTAGTCTGGATGCATGTTTTGTAGGCCCTTGATACACACCAAAAATAGATTGACGGCAACACAGCCGCCTTCCCGTCTGTCAGTCTGTCAGTAGTCATCGATAGCGGCTAAACCGTTCAGCCAACTTTTCTCAACAAATGATATACCTCGATAGATTTGAAGGATCTTGAGACGTTGCGTTTTTGTAACGAATATTTTAATTTTTGCGTATACTTTACATGAAGTCTCAGAAACATTGTCGAAATTTTCTCAAAAATTGCTCCGAATTTTTTATTACACTTTGTCCTCGGATAGCATGCAGTTAAATAATTTGCGTGTGTATCATTTTGGTCAAAATTACTAATTTTTGGAAAAGTGTGAAAGTTAAAATTATCTTCGTCGGCTCACTGTAACTACAGTATCCAGGATAAAGATTTTTTCGTTTATGAAATCTGTTTTTCAAACACAGATCTCTAGTGACTAAATCGTTCAGCCGACTTTCTCTAAACTTGACATTCCCCTATCAATCTGGCTAATGTCGCGGCCTGTTGAATTTGAAACTGATATTTTTTGGGGGAAGTACTTTACATGAAGACCCTGGGACATTTTCCATATTTTGAAAAACGGTTCCTTCGTTTCTGTTTAAGTTTTTTTGTTGGATAGTGTGAATAACGTTTAAGAGTATGGTGCAGGTCTCACGTTCTTTGAAAACTCTTATTATTAAAAAATTACAAAAGTTCAAAATATTTTTGTAGTCTTCCTACATCTAAAATATTAAAGATAGAGATTTTTCTCTTGACGAAATCTGTTTCTTTGATTATGTAATAGAGTCGTGTACAATGTTTTGGAAATTTGAGTACTTTTCGCATAATTTTGCGTGAAAATACGGATGAGAAAGAATATGCTTTCTACGAATAGTTGAAGAGACGCTTGTGAGAATGGCGGAAGTCTTTTTTCCTTGGAAATTTTAGAAAATTGCAAAAGTTAGAAATAATGCGAGAAATTGTATGCTCTTGTAACACCACTATTTTTTTTTTTGAGGCGACAGGAGTATCATAAAATATTTTGGTCATGTTTCCGTCCAGGATAATCGTTAACGATGCACGCGCATATGCGATCACAGAGAAGTGTATATTGCACTCTAATTTCTACTACTGCGTTCCAAGTTTTCGGTGCGTTGCTGCTAATCGATAAGTCATTATGCCACGATGTTGCGCGTTAATTGACGGGAATGGATGAGAGGCAGGGGATAAGGGACAGGTGCGGTAGTGCTAACTACACAGCATTGGATTAGTGTACGGGGATGTCCCAGTAGACTGAGATTTGCGCGTCATGCCTCTGTCCTCTGTCTCCACATAACTGCACGCCCCCACACCTGCACCTCTGGTGCATTACTGTCGCACAAATTGTATTGATCTTCTTGTCCCCTGCTAGTGCACGATAACCTCACTTTCGCTACTGTTGAATACCTTTTAAAGATGTAAATTATTTTGTTTGGCGAGAATTGTATATTTAACTCTTTATATTGTTGACCTATCATAGTTCTAATCAGACTGGTACTTTCCAATTTGATTTACAGGTATATTACTTAAAATACAGTCTATGAATAAGATTTTTTTCTTTAGAGACGGTCTAGTTAAATCTTTATAAAAAATCTAAACTAATATATTTATTTAATCAATATCAATCAAATTATTAATATAATTTGATTGACTCAGTCTGCTTTACTTAAAATAATATATTACAATTCGTAACATTTTCATCCAACGTACCGGAATAATTTCTGCAGATCGTGGGCATTTTGCTTTAGTTTTTTTTTTAAATTCACTAATGATTTTAAAAAAAGGCTGCTGAAAGTTACTGATTTTTTACGTTGCTAGTCAGCAAAGAGGATTTTTACAGTGGGGTTCGGGTTTGCACAGAAATGTTGTGCCAAATGCTGAATTTAAAAACAAGTATTCAAATAAACATTTCCCGGACGTGTAACGTACTATGTGTTTTCTCATAGCATGTCGTTTTTCACTTCAAAATACAGAGAAAATTACAAAGTATGTCGATCAATAGTAAAGATGAGTCCTGGAGAGAAGAACTGACTGGATAAACGGAATACGTTCTTCAGTTGATACATAGTTATTTCATACATTGTTAGTTCGATTCCTTGCTATGTATGGTAATCGGAGCCAATTTTTTTGCTGCAGTATCAGTTGATGGAAATGTTCCTAGAATCAAAGCTGTTGCAATGATAGCTGTTTTGTCGCTAAAAATAAAATGATATATGATATTGTTAGTACGAAAGAAACCATTGGGAAATTGGTATCAAACTTTGAAGTTGATAATTTGGTGTTGGGATTCATTATGGTACAGCATAATGTAATGTGATACTTACCGGTCCCGGACTCGCGACTATGGGTTTAAGGGGTACGTGTAGTTAGTACAAAGACATCCCTGTGCCGTGTTTTGGCCTTCTCAATCGGAGAAGCGAAGCTTTCTCATCGTCACACAGCAACATATACTCGCAAGACATCGCAAGGAAAAGGCGCACAATAATCTTACCCGACCGGGAAACGATCCCGGTGTCACGTCATGGGAAGCAAGCACGCTGACCAATGAGATAATTCGCGAGAATCTAGTGTATGATCTAGTATGCTTTAGATTCAGTTAACCTGTGGTACGTCATATTTCTGAGACGTGTCACGATTTGTCAGCTACTAAATGTTATAAGCATATCTTTGTTGCCTCAAGCTCACACGACTCCATATTTTGTAGGATCTATTCGACAAAATTAGCTAATAAGGAGAAAAGTGAAATATCACGAATCGTAGTATATTTGCGTCTTTGAAAGTGAACAGGCGTATGTTAATAATACTTGCCACTGAGTTGTTTCAAAAATAAGTTAAGGCAATAAACATATTAAGGACTTAATTTAAAATTTTAGAAAATATTTTATCATATTTTAACAAAATCCGCCTTATTTAAAAATGTATGTAGATATTTTCTGAGTAATATATTTGTTAGTTTTCTCTTACATGAATGAAAATTCCATATCTCGTAGACCCGACAGATGTGCTAACAAGATGCGCGAAGTACCCATGAAAGCGAAATAACTTCATGAAAATAACAAACAACGAGGATTCCAACACCCGTGGTATCCTGTTGCAGCTTCATGAAGAGAATAATGGAGTAGAAAAGCCAGGCGGTGAGCTTCGAGCTTCGCGCAAAGTTTGCTTTTCTGTTTTCATCTCACGATTTCCATTTGTAACGTGATTGTCACTTGCGTGGCGTGTGATGCTGACATAAATTCGTATGAAAGTAGATTGAAGGAACGGTTGGAGGTATGAGCTTGTGTTTGAACAATTGCGGTTCAGGAAAATATGCTACGCAGGGAAAATGGCTCTGGGCAGCATGTTAATCAATAGAAATAATGAAATGCCAAATGCAGTGTATTTTACCGGAGGCATATGTTATGTAACCGTGGATGAGACATGCGTTTTGAGGGAGAACATGATGCGGAACTCATTATTTAAGCGTGATTTTATTATAACTAACATTTATAAAATACAGTGCGCATATTTGTATGGATGCCGCAATATGCCCGTAGGCTTCAGCAAGAAATCAAAAGCTGTGTATGCAGAGTGTTTGAGTTATTTCACGAGCCACGACTCTTTTTTACATAATTGTACATCACTTGCATTCCAAACGCACGTATAAAACATTAATTTCGTTCGAAAAGTATTTATTTCAAAGGGCATGTATCTAGATCTGAAAACTGGGAATTACTCATGACGCCATTGATTCATGTGATACAAAATAAATGTAGTGCGGTTGGTCGGTTAGATTTTAGATAGTAAATGTTTAGATATTTTAGGAAATTATTTACTTAGTTCCACCTAACCACACATTGACAGAATTTGTGCACGCGCATCCCCAGTTTTGGTTTGTGTAGAGAACTTTCAATATTATGAAGAGATGACGTTTGGAGTAGAATCTACAATTTTTTCTATCTTCAATGAAAAATTAGATCAATGGAATATTTTTTACTATTTACGATGGTCACTCAGTAATTAAGTAATTAGGCTCTAGATAGCTTTGTTTACAACAATTTTTTTGTAATATGACTAAATACATCTATAATTTATTTTTCTCTTGTAGCTACTTCAGAAGGTCTCTGGCTACCTACTAGAAATAAACAGTAAGCATAATCGTTCTCCACTCGCCTTCGTAACGTACTTTTGGCGTAAATTTGTTGATAAAACTGTATCACCATATTTATTGCTCACCGCTCCACAGTTTTTAGAAAATGAGATAATATGGGAATAAAAAAACTATAATTTGAGAGTCATGTGGTAATATGATAGTAACCTTATATTATATTCCTTTCGTTTCTTAAGATTGACTGAGCATTTGACTTCCATGTAATTTGCTGCTTCGTGACATGCCTACTTATCAACATCACTTGAAAGGTACTCTCAAGGTTGTATAGTGAAAAAATTGGCAAATCTATGATCTCATAAAAAACGACTTCTTTTATAGTCGTTGCATTTATTCAGGAGAATTATCTAATTGTATAATTAAATGCTATATTGATTATGATCAAACGTTTTGACTCTTGAAAGATTCAAATGTAGTAGGACAGCTACGAGCTACTGGCCTTGAGGCAGAAGTTAAGTCAGGAAAGGAAATTGCCACCTTTTTCTTATTTTACTATAATTATTCTGATTTATGGAATCATTCAAAATTAGGATCATCTTTAGCTCAATGGCGAAGGGCAAATGGTAAATGGGAAGGCAAAAGGCATACAAAATCTGCAATTCAAGCAGTAAAGAAGGTCAATGAAAAACCTTTGTATCAGATAGGTGACGTCCAGCTCTTGACATCATTTGGCGAAATTTCTAAAAAATAATGTATAGAGTATTATTATGATTGTATATTTCTTCGTTGACTAGCGAACGCAACGTGGCCACAAATGTTAGAAACCGTGCACGCTATTCACACATTCAGGCGGAAATGTTAATAACTGTCGAACGGATATTACGGGGGTTTACACCCCACAAAACAATTTCAGCAATTCATAATGCTTAAATCGTGGCGAATGCCGAGGAACGAACAACACATCCGCATCAACTCACTCTCGAAGCGTTAATAGGTTTGAATAAAGAGGTGTTTGTATTGCACGTTGTGAGTCATTGATGACTTATTGATTTAATGCTTACTGACCTGGCTAGGGAATGGGAGATAACGGCTCATATTTATATAACCCATACGTACATCATGGGAACGTGGAACAGTAAGACTTGCTGGACAGGCCTCCTCCATTAAACGGTTTTATTTACTGACGGCCATTTTTTGTGGAACATCTTGATTGTCCGATAAGACACTTCCTCGTTTGCCCGATCACCTGTTCATGAAGTCAGGAACCAGGCACATTTGGTGGGTTAACTTGTATAGGACTACCACAACCTTCGGAGGAATCGGCGATTTTGCATCGAAACGCTGTCAGAAGCGGTGACCGGTTGAGGTCACTGTTGATTTAGATTAATCTAGACCCAACGTCAGCGTACTTACAACAGTGAGTTCAGAAATTTCTTGCACCACAGGAGCGTTAATGTTTACTTTCTAGCGCTTAAGAAGGAACTTTTTAAGAAGAGAAAGTTATGTAATGCTGCGCGAAAAAACGCAAATTTTCGGCAGAAAACTCTTACTACAGGACCTTGGTAACGAAAAAGTGGATAAATCCAGTTGCTAAATTTAGAAAAAAAATCCTCCAACACGTAATGTAGAAACCATGTTTTGCGGGTCCTTGATACCGAAAAGTTGATTGACGTCTGACGCATTGACAGTATTGACGGATTGATGGTCTGAAATCCGTCCGTCTGTCTGTGAACAACGCTAGCGCCTAATATATTTTGCCGATTTTCTCCAAAATTGGTATTCCCCGATTGATCTAGCTGATGATATGGCCCCTTGAATTTGAATTCGATATTGTAAAAATGAGGGGTAATTAAGATAAAACACCTGGGACATTTCCCGAATTTTCAAAAAATGGCGCTGTCAATTTTGATTGTTGTTGGATAGTTTGTTGGCTATTGGACGTTTAAAAGAATGGCGCACGTCTCATGTAGGTTGAAAACTCGTATTTTTAGAATATTGAGAAAAAAATCAAAATTGATTTCGGCGTCTTCCTACAACTATAATATTATAGATAGAGATTTTTTCCCTTTATAAAATCTGTTCCTTAGAGATAGATTTTGAAATAAGGTCATGTACAATTTTTCAATCAATTGAGTATTTTACGCGTTATTTTACATGAAATAGGCAATTTTTAATTTTGTGTTTAAACAATTTTTTTTCAGAAATGCGTTCGATAATAACAGATCATTAAATAATGTCATATTCAGTTTTTCAAAACAATGTGTACCTTTTGCGAAATTTTGTGTCAAACAGACAATTTTTATTTTCCTTAAACCACTATTTCTTAAAAACCGCACTACGTTTTATTAAATGGGAACTTAGATAGCATAAAGGACGCTTAAGAAAATTGTGCAAGTCTTATATACATTAAAACGCGTGATTTTGCAAGAATTAAAAAAAAAATTAAAAAATCGGCGTTTTCCTACAACGACAATTGTGAAGATACAACATTTTTCTTAATGAAATATGATTATAGGAAGCAGAACGTTAAATAAGGTGATGCTGAACGTTTTGCAAATAGTGTTTTTGTGTAATTTCACAACAAATATAACAATAGCCCGCTCGAATTGACTGCGCTTCGTTTTCGGCGACTTCTTATACGTACGATTGTGAGAATACATTTTTTAAATGAAATTTGTTTATCAAAAATGGATATTCAAATAAGATCATGTTCAATTTTTTGAAAATATGAGTATTTTTGTGTGAATTGGTGACAAAATTAAATGCGATTTTACTGCGCTTCGTGAACTATTCCACACTGTTGGATGCTTCGTAAGCCAAGCTTCTTACATTCGACCTTTTGTTATATATATATATATATATATATATATATATATATATATATATATATATATTGAAACATAGAATGTTTCCTTATGTTAATTAGAAACATTAGCATAAGAAATTAGAGTTCATTTTGGACTGCGTGGTACGCACGACCAGCGACGAACAGCAGTGGGGAGGTGCCAACGGTCGCTGCCGCCGCCGCCGCCGCGGCTGCGAGGGTTTCGTGGGAACGTTGAGCGACGGTTGAAAAACCGAGCGCGGAGCGGCAGGGAGTTTGGCCGTTACGACAGTCGAGGAGAAGTTGCCGATGGCTACGGACGTGCTGTGAGAAGCTCGCCGCCTCGCACGGACAAAGAAAGCACGCGGCGGGTGTTATAGAACATTAGCCAACGCAAGAACAATAGGCACGTTAGGTAGCGGCCGGGAAAGTAATAAATATAAGAGATCAGTGCTAGGAGAACAGTAAATCGCGCTTATGCTATTTGACGCAGTGAGAACAATACCAGAACTGTGTGTGGCGAAACTGACACCGACACGTGCAGTGGCCGCGTGTTAGCTAGTTATACCAAAACGATGAAAGATAATTAGAGGGAAGTGCGACGCCGAAGCACCAGGAGCCAAGCCCGAGGGATTCAAGAGGCCGCCAGCCGAGGCGACCGATACACCACCAGCCGCCGACTACGCCAAGCTGCTGCGGAGGTCGGCGACCCCTGCCGATGCGAGCCGTAATTCAAACAACGGAGGTATTTGTTGGGGCCCCAAGGTATGATAAAAACTCATGTTAAATCTGATCTTGGTACCAAGGCAAAGTGTATTGGTGTTTTAATCATGTAATTAACAGATTTGGTTTGTGAATAAATCCTGTTTATAATTGTACCACATTTACTAATTAAATTTCCCAATGCTATATCGATTCCTCGTAGGGACCCATTCACGAAAAAGATACCCTCCTTTAGTATTTTCTTGCAGTGAAAGTACTGGCATTACCAAGTACGTCACAATATATATATATATATATATATATATATATATATATATATATATATATATATATATATATATATATACCCATTAATCGTTTGGAAATTATTTAAATACTTTTTGAAATACAGCTAGCTTTCAGGGAATTTATTGGAATGTTACAATGAATTTACAACAATGACTCAGGAGCTCATTTTTGTGAATTACACTTTATTGTTGGGGCATGATTTACCTGTGTGAATAGCAGTTATGATTGTGAAATTTGTGATATTTGCTTGAAAATGTTTAGTTTTTGCACCAAAGGTTGTACGATTGGTAATGAGCAGGTTTGGGCACTATGTAAATTCTTGTATTTGAAATACGTATATTAAATACATTGACATGTCACCTGACGGATAATCCTTGGCAGGTTTTATACATTCGTCTACTAGGAGTTTATTGTCTGATGACTTGTTTGAAAAATCAGTTGTTTTAAAAAGAAAATTCCTTTTCTGTGTTAGACATATTTTTGATATGGTTTATCAATGCATAGTTAACTCGAAAGCAGACGTTCGCTCGATTTTTTAAAGGATCGTGACTGAAACGCGCAAGTCGGCTAGCGCGCTCCATTCAAAATGAGCGACAAAGTCTTAACAAGAGTTCTTACACCCCTCGGTGGACTGGGAGCAATGGAAAAATCCTCACTCCGAGAAAATATTACCTTTAACATTAGCTGAAATTTTATGGATATAATAAAAATATAAACTTTGCTGGATAGAAATTAGACTGTAGAAAAAGGTTTGAATATTTGCAACTTTCGAAGAAACAGGATTTTCAACGAAAATGAGACCTGTTTCATTCACATAAATGTCCTTCATACTATCAAACAACAAATTTTAATAAAAACCGTTGGAGATTTTTTTTGTTTTTACAATATACCAGAGGCTTAATGTAAAGGAAAAGGAATAGCCAAAATTTCAAATGATTAAACATTCATTCATTTTTGTAATTTATTAAAATAAATTATATTACATAAGTAGTATAAACACTATTACTAAAAGTACGTGCTGTTTTAGCAACCCTTGTTGTTTCACGTAACAATAAATGATATTCATGCAAGCTGTGGAGACGATGAAATGCTACTTAAAATGTAGTTGGAAATCAAGTCCATAATTGGAAATAAATTACCAGTGGAATGAAAAAGTAAATAAACAAGAAAATATGTGGGAAGAAGATAGAAATATAATAGAAATTGAAAGACCTTGTAAAGGAGTTGTTTACTCGTTTTGTACCGTTTCAAAACACTTTGCAACTCTTTTGCTTAAAATGAAACTCCAGAAGCATTAATGAACAAACCATACATAAGTTCATTGCAAATGGCAAAATTAGATTGGAAGTTTGCTTCTTATATCATAGTCACCTCCATTAAGCGTTCTAGTGTTAATTTTTGTTCAAGCAGATTCCTTGGAATACCGCGCCAGTGAGGAAACCATGCAAAAAAATTATGTTATGTGTGTGACGTGTAATTTTGAAAAGTTTAGGGCGGAATATTAATCTTTTAAGAAGAAAGGCATATAAATTGTATTAATATGTGTCAAATCGGCGTTCAATCAAACCACGGGCCCCTCATATTTTTTCTATGCGCCTTATGAAACATTACGTAGTGGTTGGCTTAATGGGAATTCGTGACATAAGCCATTTGCAATTCATATGGCAATAAGAGACTCAAGGGACCACCCAAAGGCTGTTATTTCTGCATTACCAAAGTTGTTGGAATCACAAGCAAGACCAAGAAGACTATTCAATATCGCAACCTGTCTTCAGCTATCAGGTCTGTTCCTCAGAGACGACCTTCCAATCCCAGCACCATAATTGGAGTTTGCATTCCGAAAAGTCTGGCGATGAAGATTTAAACGTAAGAACTGAAAAGGTCGCCATTGACATAGATTTTGATGGAATACTTACAGTGATTTGAAAATTATCGTGCTTTTGTAAGGTCTCCAACATTAATATTCTAAATTTTGCTGTTTTCTATGCGAGTAGGATAGTGGACATCGGAAAAATCACTTTGCCAAGAAGCACAGGCCTCAACGACATCTGGTTCCTGGACAAAAATAGAACTTTGCAACCCCTTGTAATGCTGCACACGCATCTCTTCCTCCCTTGCACATCAAACTCGGATCGATGAAAAATTTGTGAAGGTAATTGATAAAAGTGGGCCAGGTTTCCCGTACTTAAAGAACAAATCCTTGAGGATCAATGAGTCGAAAATAAAGAAGGGTATATTTGTAGGATGTCAATTGAAAGAGCTTATGACAGATCATGACGTTGAGGCAGTTTTAATAGTCTTGAAAATGTTGCATATATGTCGCTCCACGGAATTCCTTGGTAACCGAAAAACTGAGACCTATGAAGAAAGTGTGGAAACGTCTTCACGCTCTGGGATGTATAAGGTTTTTTAATATACATTTGCTTTATTCATACTTAGACTTATTTCCTGAAAACGGTGCAGTGAGCGAAAAACACGGTGAGTGATTCCACCAAGACATTGCAACTATGGAAAAATTTTATAAAGGAAAATTGAATCACAATATATTATTGCAGACTATTTTTGGGCACTAGAAAGGTATATATTTGAACGAAATGCAATAAACAATAGTTGAAAACTACATTTTAATAATTAATACATGTAAGTAAAGTGAAGAAAGCAAATAAATCAACAACAGTGTGCACTTTTTAATGCCCTATTACAAAAAACCTTGCCCGTTACAAATAAATGCTCCACAAATTAGAATTCAGAGCACCATTTTTCATAAGAAACAACCATTATATTACATTTAACCCCCCTAAAGTTAAATTATGTCAACCAGTGTTATAGGTAAGGCTCGGAAGTTAATGAAAACTCATGTTTTTAATTATAAGCTTTATAATATGCTAATTATCAAATATCCACAAATCACAATCAAACTAATAGAAATTCGATGATATATATTGCATATTAATGCATATTTACTTCATTTTGTGTTAATCCATTATATTTCCATTATGTTAAGTTTTTGTTTATATTTTATTGCTTATTTGTTCTTAATGTGGCATAATTCCCTTTTAATTGTAATTAACATGCATATGTGTCTTCTCAAACCAAAAGTGGTAATGCGAATGCTATTCATAAGAAATCATGGGAATGTCATTCGTTTCATTAGTATTTGTCTGAACATCTTTTAGATGACATCATGGCGCTGGTACTCGGAAACGTTTTGTTTGATTATTGATTATGTGATAATTGTTTCTTTAACAAAGAATGTGGTATTGGAATTGATTGTTTGATAATGATACACACGAAATAATTAAATTTTACTTTAAAAATTGTCGGTCGAATTATAAGTAGAGACAAAAATGCAAGATTAATTGTTAATAATAAAAGTTGTAATTGTTCATGAATACATAAAACTGTTAAATGTTAGAGCATATTTCATTAGTTCTGGCACATATTTTACAAATGATAGTTTTATACATATTTCTCCTTTAAATATAGCATTCACTTCCGAGCCTTAGTTATAAGTAATTAATTATTTTTACTGTAATAATTTCATAATGAAATCAAGAATAGTTTTGTATGTTGAGATAGATTTTCATTATAGTTATACACTGTGTAAGAGTTAAGGCTGGTGTTAAACGTCAAGTGGTGAGAAACCAAGTTCCTTTTTAATTATAATTGTAAACATTTTGCATAAATGGCTAATAATAAATTTACAATTTAATGGTAAAAAATGTTTCATTAATTCTAATAGGAAATAAGTTGTAATTATTAAAAAATAAAAAATGCTTCTGTTAAATAGAATATGAGTATTTTCAATAGAGTACTGAATAATTAAATTTCTTTTACTTGACCGGCATCCAACATCCCTGCTAAACAACATGTTTTGTCTGAACCAGAAATTCAAAGCAGGGACACCCCTGGGGTCGATCGAATTTTGAAGGGGGTCAGTGCCGATCAAGGTGTCCATTGAGGTTCTACAGTCGAATACGAGTATGAATATTTAATTATTTACTTAGTTCCATTTGAATGTACTCTCTATCACAATGCATGTATTGTTGCTGCACAAATGACTCCGTATTAAATACCATTTATTTAATGAATTGCAACAGTAATACATTTCTGTTAATAGTAATAAATTAGTATTAAATGTGTATTTAATTATCCATTTGTTTTACGTTAATTGTGCTCATTCGTTCTCATTATTGTCAGTTAAAGTTCTGGCATGTTTGGATAACTATGATTTTGTTTTTAACAATATTTATTTCAAAAATTTCAAGAGTACAAAATTCCTATTTACAGTAATAAATTGTTACTGAATGTGTATTTAATATTCTTGTTTTTTTTATTGTGCTTGTTGGTTCTCTCTATTATCGCATTTGAAGTTCTGGCATGGTTATAACTATGATTCAGTTTTAAAACATATTTATATCATACACGGAAACATTAATACATTCCTGTTTGAAGTAATAAATTAATATTGCATGTGTATTAAATTATCTAATACGTTTTAGGTGTTGTGCCGGTTCATATTTATACTTTATTACTCGAATGTGCGTGGTTGCATAACTATGCAGTTTTTAACAATATACATTTCATAAATGGCAAGAGTAATGGATTTAATTTTGGGTAATAAATTAGTAATACCTGAGTATTAAATATTCTTATTAGTTTGAATCTATTGTACCCATTTTTTAAATTTGGTTTTGCCAGGTTAACAGTCATGCCAGCACAACCACATTCATTTCATAAAGGGCAAGAGTAATAAATTTAATTTTGGGGTAATAAATTAATAATAAATGAGAACCAAATATTCTTTTTGATTTGATGTGATTGTGCTATAGTGAGCCAACTTGACTCAACCTAAATTAACTGCGTTTCTCCGAAACCATCAGTGGCAGGTTTAACCAGTTTCAGTGTAGTATGTAGTACTTTCCCATTACAAATTGATCTTACCGACAGAAATAACAACCAACTGACACTTTCTTACTTTATGTTTCTGTTCATAAATCAAATTTAACTGAAAAACATAAAATACTTATGTCGCCTATTTGCTGTTAACTGTGTCAACTTACAATACGTACAGATACTTGATGGATAATAACATAGCCGTGCACCTTGAACCCCATAAAAATGTTGAAAATTCCCTCGTACATTGACGTAATAAAATCTTATATTTCCGTAAAACGTTTCTCTCTAAATTTCTTCCTTTTGTAACCTGAACTTTTGGGAAATTGTTATACATTTGAAGAAGAGAATCTCGAAGCAATCTGGCAACCGTCTTATTTGTGAAACACAAACTAATTTGTATTTATTAAGTATCAATAAAGTTAAAATTAAATTGTCCTTGTATATTGAATTTATATACTACTAATACACATGCACAATATTAGCACCACTATTGTTGAGGCTGTGGTTGCTAGGGGTTCTTCACCCTTGTCGCTTGTGTGATCGCTTTTTGTCTGTTCAGTACACTCGTAAACACTTTGCTGTGGTAAAACATTGCGCCACATTGTGCTGGAAGTCTTAATTTTAATTCGATTTCAAATTATCCACTTCTAATATTTTTTTGATATTTTGTGCAAACCGCCTTCACCAAACGCAACACGTTAGTTTTTCCAGTATCTCTTGAAATCTAATTTCTGAGTGTTATAAAAAAAACAGAAATTGGAATACTTTTTGACATTTTAAAAATATCATATGGCCTTCTTGTGAAACACGCTCAAATACTAACAGGTTCGTTTTAAATTCACAGACATTCGCGTTTGGCCAGATCGATTTGGGAATGTTCATTGGACAAAACTCGTGTTAAAATTGCAAAGGCAAGATATCGAAAATGTTGAAGTCATTGTGGAAATAATTATTTCTTTCACCATTCGCAACCGACCGTGACCGAAATCAGATGGTTTGTAAGCAGATGACACAGAGAATCATAGCAGGAGTAAAATTATAGAATGAGAATAACCCATCAGTATTTCTTGAAGATGTACGATAAGAGGATTTAGGCCTGAGTAAATGATATATGTGCATTATATCTCGCTAAATAATCATAAGAGTATATGTTTGAGATATGATTTTTTCGTCTCTAACAATTAAATTCTCCAAAAATACCGATGGAATTAGATCATGTGTATTTCCGAGTATCTGTAATACCTCTTCTCCCAGGAATCTATAGTAGGTGTAACAATGCATATGAACGACATTTAATACTAGTCGCGCTTCTGTTTTAATATTAATGCTCACGATCATCAACAATGGCGCGAAAACGCAAGGTTGTACAGTCTGAAGGAGTAATACATATTCAGTGGTCATATACTTGTAAAGGCGCATTCAAGCCAGTTTCTTTCTAGTACGCTTGGGGTAATAACCGAGAGCTCTTGCTTTCTTTAATCAGATATGAGATTCTGATGTAAGGTTTCGCAGTTTTTATTCTAAAGCGCTCACTTTGCGGTATTCAAAAAGTCTATTTTGCAATATAATGAATATTTTGCCGTCGCCAACGACAAAAATTGCCTACGTTAATTATCTCTACTCTAAGTATGAAACTTAATTGTAGATGACATGTTTTAAATTTCAGATTATTTTCATGCCAATATACACGTTTTTACAGTTTTTATTTTAATCCGCACACTTTGCGGAATTGAAAAAGTATGTTTTACAAACTAATGAATATTTTGTCGTCGCTATCAACCAAATCGCCTATGATAATTACATCTACTCTAAGTTTGAAACTTAATTGTAGAGGGCAAGTTTCAAAATTCAAATTATTTTCATGTCGGTATATAACCCTGCAGAAGTCGCGCGCTGTTCGTTTCATTAGTAGTCTCATTGAAATGCCTGGCATCACCACTCTTTTCTTTATAATATTACTAACAATTATTGTCGTTTTACAAATTATTCTTCGTGACATTCAATTTGTTTAATGGATGTTGTTAATTTTTAAAATATAAAAATGAATTTTAATTGTTTCAAATGCAACATAATCCAAGTGGCGATTATATATTACCTTGCTTACAGTAACTACTACAATACAACTAATTTTGTATGTACTAAAACCATAAAGAGTAATATTAAATCTTGATAAGTACTGTTGTCGCTAATCTCTTATTTTTCACAAGTTTCACAAATAATTCAATTTTATGTAATATCATGAACAGATCAGGACACACGTGGGGATTGTAGGAGTTTCTCGCCACAAAGAATGCATTCCGTTTAAGCAAATTAACGCAGCCGTTAAAGCACATTAACGCATACGACAGATTTTTTCTTTGAGAAAGCTAAATAAATTGTTAAAACGTATGTAAATTGTTAAAAGGTATGTAAATTCCAGAAAAGTAGGACAATCCTATTTTATTTGACACTTGTCATAAATGGTCTGCGAATACTTAGAATCCCCATGTTACTATTTAGTCGATAATGGATTCACGCTGGTAGCGTAAAAAATGTAACAGTTCTACTAATATATTTTCTCAACCCTGTCTTACGTGTACCCCACACCACAAGGGTTGTACCAGTAACCGCCACCACCTTGTTGGTCCACGGCTATGGTATTGGAGTTGATGCAAGTTTCGGTGTATGGACATAGTGGACTTCTAACCTTCCCGCCCACTGTTGTACTGACATGTCAAATGTTATTCTGTGGGGGCGCCGTTGTGGTGGTGTCAATCGTGAGACCCGACTCTCGCAAACATTCGTGGATGACCGCAGTTTGATCTCCTGCTTTGTGTCTGTTCACGACTTATCCACTCGTTGTTCTCCTCCATGTCGGGCTACGGAATCACCCACTGTCCCCAATTATGCGCCTATACGTGCAGTGACTTACGTCGACATGTTTGCAGATTGACATATTACTATCTGCAGCACCTGAGGCGTAACCGAAGGACCGTCATTAAGGGAGGCGCGGGTGTGCAATGGATACACAATGTAGATCTATCTTAAAGAATGGTGAATATTGATACTATTTTGATTTCTTTGTTGCTCTTCGGACTTTTGGCTGGTTTGAGGATTTACGTCACTCCGGAGCAGTTATGTGTATGATGACTCAAACCATCTAATGGGGAAATGATAGAATACATTGTATCATGGTTTGCCGCTGAAGTTCGCGCAACAATCACAATTTGAAAACATACATTCTGCAGACGTGACTATCTCTGTTTTTCCATTTTGTGCGTTGGTCGTCGATTGTTTTTATAGTTGCACGAGATGAATACGGTCGGGTAGTATCATGTTTAAAAATAAAACTTGTAATCAGCTAACTCCTTCACTTTGTGCATATTGCCGACTTCAAAAGTTCCTGGAGAAGGTCGGAAATAGTTGGCTCTGGATTCTGTAGTACCTTGGGGCATGTGTTGTTCCAGAATACGATCATTCGTGTCCCAGAATAGTCATCGTCCCTTTTCAAGCGGAATATGGTATAGACTTCTCTGCCACAACACAATGAGCCTGGCCCGGACGTAGATCATCACTCAAAAAGTCGTACCTTCTCTGAATTTCTTACACCACTCGTGTACTTGCTGTTGTTACTGAAATTTATTTTCACCCTCTCGTAAGTAGAAACCAGTATCACAAATTCACTCCATAAAAATCTAAGAACTCCACGGTGTTGCTCATTGGTGCATCTGCATAGTGGTGCCGTCATCTTGAATAAGCAGTTATTCAGCTCCAACTTCATCTACTGACACTGTCTCGTACTACCAGCTTGGAGAGACATCCAGGACTGTGCTTGAAAAGGGTATAGCGGAATAAGATAGGGGAAATTGGCCCACGACCAAACTGCAAGAGGATGACATTAGCTTATTCTACACTCAAAATAACGTAGAAAAACAAAAATTTATAATTGCTTATGTTACCACACTGACGTAATATTGAAAAATGTTAGTATTAAAAAACGGTAGTATGTGGAACTCCTTACTTTCACCCTGTTAAATAAACAAAATATAAATATACAACAAAAAATAGGTTTCTTTAATACAGAATGCTCATGACAAACTGCATCAAAGAAAGTGGCAATTACTAACCAGACATGTTACGCTTACAATAATAATACACTTTCCCAAATGTCATTGTATGCTCATTGAAGAAATTATGCACGTTCACGAACAGACTTAGAAATCATTCGCATCAAAAATAAATTTTTGGTAACTTTGAAACAATGTAAAAACTGTCAGTAAACTACGGTTTCCTAAATTAGCCGCATTCAATGTCGAATTTAGTCCTCTTTTAAATGGTATATGACAAGTGTGTACGTAGAAATTTGTGTTTTGGCTAGCTTTTCGAGCTGTTTCCCAAGTGTGCCAAGCATTGGTCGGCTCATAGTCAATTTGCTATTGGCTTTAAGAAGCAAATACTAATATCTTAAAATTCGCTGAAAAAATCACCAAACCAAGTGAGGTTAACCAGGGTGATTGAAAGCAGCGAAGCTAGCTCGTAGGCCGTGCGCCGTGGGCGGGAGGCAGGCGTGAACGGGCGCCCCAGGGGAAGCGGTGGTGCAGCCGCGATACGTACTGCGTAGCCGCGTTGTAAAACGCCGGGATTTGCTCGGCTCTGTCTCCAACTTTCTTGTTTTCCCGCCCGTTGAACCTGTCGACGGAGGCTGTCGCGCGGCTGCCTGGGGACTCGGGCCGTGGCATCGCTGCGGCTGGTTTATGGGGCGACGTGGGCGGCGAGGCGCGAGGCGCCGGTGATGGGCGCCGGAGGGGGCGGGGGGCGGTGGCAGACCCAGGGCACGAGGCTGGCCTCGGGTGGCGCTTGCTTTAACACGTCCTTCTTCACAGGGTGCTTTCTTGCTGGGGCAAAGAAAAGAACGTGTGAGGCGTTTGGTTTTGATGTTTTGATTGTACCCTATTATTTTCGAGGTTTGTTTCGTAAATTGATACATTTATGTCGATTTCGACAATTCCTTCCAAACGCAATGTTTTCATAATTGTAATACAATAGTGTGATTGATATGCAGGTGTTCAAGGAGGGATAAACAAAACTTTGAAAATTAGCTCGTAAGTCAATTTTAAGCATATTTTGTCTAATAAACGCCTTCAAAATTTCAAATGGCGTAGCTGCATTAAGCACTCAAAATTTAGTTTAAAAAATATTTTCTGTGTAAAAATTTGTATTACATTAATGTATAAGAACATTCCAGAAACATGTTAATTGTTTGTTATTTACAAAAGAAACGATTACATTTGTTTACAAAGAAAAATAAACACAGAAATAAAAAAAGGAATTAAATTGAGTAAATTGGGTATTTCCGAAATATTTGGCAACACTGAACACACTTTGTCCTTTTTGGCGCGACTTTAAATTGTCGAGAAATATGAACATCAGAAATTTGCGCTAGGACTGCATGTGTCGACAAAATATTGCGTGTACATTAGACTATGAAGAAGCAAAGAACAAAACCGCATATGGAGTTTGGAAAGCACAGAACTGAAAATGAAGTTTTCTATCTGATTTGGGCCGTGTCTTTTGGTTGCAAGTGTTGCAGTTGCTAAATTTTGTAACCTTTTGTAATATAAACCTTCATTTGAAGAAATTTCCGTAATGCTTTGTTCGCAGCACCCAACCGTGAAGATACACATCTTACACTAGTTGATGATTTTCTTCGTCTTCTATCATATGCCTGTTCTGAAGTAGGAGAAAGGCCGCGTTTAAAGATCAGTTTTAATGAACCACTTTCTCGCAAACTTTTGTAGTTGTTATCAAATATTCCTATAAAGGCGTAAAAGCGTTAAAATACGATTTGGAAACCTTCTGTGTCGCATGTACCGCTTTTTCCGCACTTTCGTAACAGAAACCGAAAACATAAACTATGTATGTGCATTCCTTGTTGCTGTGAATTCGCTTCATTTTCATGCGAAGTGCACGACACTCTAATCAAAAGTAGACTGATAAGTTTAACGGGCGCCTAATGGTATTTTGGCCATTTGTCTTATAAAACTTTTTATATTGTTAGATCGTCTGTCTACTCTCATATTAGACTTTTAAATTTTCGACGAACATTTTGGCATATTTCCTGAGTGTATGCCTATATGGTTAATTGTATTGTACTTTTTTTCAGTAGTATCCTTTATTTCGTCGGATATAATAATGAATCATTTTATTTGTACAGCCGGAAGCAATATTATAATGTCAATATCATACTATATAGCAAGACATATAGAGGCATAATGCCAAAATGTTCGAAAGACGTTCGGTGAAGTTAAAACGATGTATGTCCCGAGTGGTCAAAATAACGTTATGTGCTCGATAGGGATTATACACTTCTGTGGCGACTCGTGCTTAGGTTATTAAGATAATCCAAGAAATCCTATAATATCTTAGGAATATATATATATATATATATATATATATATATATATATATATATATATATATATATATATATATATATATATTACTTTTAATAACATTCAATAGTCAAGATATTTCAGCTATATCGGCGTATATGAAATACTTTTTAACGCAAAGAGCGCCCAACTAGTGCTCTTTCTTGCGTCTATAGCATCCAGTAGGTGTGGGGTCTAGGTGCCAAGCGCTGCGCGGCGGCCGAGGAGAATATTTTTCTTTCTTCGTCTGACACTACTGCAACTTAATTTTATGACTTTCGCGCGTTATTGAAAGTACACAAGTTCAGTCAATTATTAACGATATTGAATGCATTATTGATCATGTTTGGATAATTTAATTTCATTTGATGTTAGGTTTGTTCTGATACCAAATCTTCACTGAAATATTCGATAAATTTTTACATTGCTATTTCTTCTATTTCAACGAAATCCGTTGAAAATAAGTTTGTTGAACCATTCCCTCTGAAAAAAGAATCCGATCATTTTTATTAGTTTTGGACGTTACTGGTGCAACATACGACGATTCGTTTTAATTTAAACATCTGCTTTGTTGTCAGTATTGCAGCATTTAATGTCAAGAGACGTAAGCGGGTTTAGAGGATCATTGGTTGTGAGTTTATAATAAGCCACACGGGAAACAAGATAGAATAATCAAAACTCGGATAATAGGCGTGTGTAATATTGCATATTAATGTGTAATATTGCATATTAAAGTTGCATGTTCAGTAAGTGTATCGCTTTACTATTTACACCTTGTCATGTACATCACGGGCATTAGAGTTTATATTTTTCAAATGCAACACATACCCAAATGGAATCGCGTACATACATTTGTGCCACATATATTTTTGGAAAATAGGTATAATTAAAATTATAAGGTGAGAAACAATGTAGATGAACTGTGGAATAAAGATAGTGGTGGACTAACGTGGAATGAAAGGAAGGGCGAAAATTCGCGTGCAGAAGGAAGGATTTTTCATACCGCTGAGCCATGGCGTGCTTCAACGGAAGGCAATGCAAATCCATTACACCTTCACACGGCTATTTAAATCGCAAATCTGCTCCAGAATATGGCCACTCTGTCCCGAAGTTAAAACTTTTAACAGACGGAGTTGCATACAACCTATGAATAAATGGGATGGTAATTAATTTAGAAAAATCTCTTAGAGCGGTGTCTTTTTTATGGACTGAATGTAGTATATCGTGACCTAGTTAACTCTTCATGTCTTAGTGCTGCTCACCATTGCGCTTCCACAAAGGTAAATGACGCAATAAATGTTTATTCAGAATGAACGGCTTTCTAAACCCTAATTCTCGAAAGCAACTTTCCGAAACGGGTCGCATGCCTTTCAAAAGAGCGAGTTTCTAAGTTTCAATAGTCTCCAGCAGAACGTTCTAGAAACGTTCTGGATGTCACGCCCTGGATAGGGTACACTTTTCCCCCAGTCAGTTGCTTGCTTCAAGTCGGAATGGCGTCACGTCAGCAGAAGGCGTCCTGCGTTCTCCAGTTAGCGAATTCTCTTCCGTGTAGCGGGATTCTCGAAATAAATTTAACAAGAATACGCCTTCTCTTAACACATTTTGACGGTGTTTTTGTCAGTTGTGGGATAGTTATATCTATGCAGAGGAAAAAGTTTATGTACGGCCGCGAATGTCTCAGGAAAAGGAGAGAATCTGGAGGCGTTTTAGCGTAGTCCTCGGTAATCCATAATTTGAGACAGTCAATTAGCTTTTATTGCCTCAGACCACAATTTGACATGTTTAAAAAAAGACGTCTACACATTAACCCGTGCGGACTGCAGCTAGATGAGGTGCTTACACATGATGACAAATAGAAGTAGATGGAATTCTACCAAGTGATTCTGGATGTGATGTTGGACGAATGTGCCCAGCAGACATCCAGTCCCCCTGCTGGCAACTATTTAAAACTTAGAAAGTCGCTCTTTTGATTGCCATGTGTCTCGTTTCGTGAAATTGCGTGATAATTGAGAAATAGGACTTAGAAATATTTTAATTCGTTTTTAATAACCTGTGTATTGATTTTCTCGCCGTACTGCATGTTTAATCGCTCACTACGAATGGCAATTAGAACAAACTGAGAGTCTCTATTTTATAAGTGTTCGACGTGTATTATCCAACTTCACCTGAAATTCCGAGTTCTCAGTCAGGTTATGATTAACTTAGTTGGAATGTCGATTGATGTTGGCGAAGGCAATCCAATTTTCCCAATTTACTTAAATATGCGTTCAAATTGTGGTTGAATCGCCGTTGTGAAGTTCGATGTTACACACAATACGAAAGACAATTTTAGAATATCTGTTTTGTATTTTCAATTATGCATTCTTAACTGCTATATTTTTATCATTAAATATCGCGAAAACCGCACACACAGACATATATTAAGAGTATAGAAATTCTCTGACGTTAGCTGTAGATATTGTAGTGACCAATATAGATTGCTGATTTTCATATAATTTGATTCCATTCGGCGTTTTCATCTGGATGATATGCTAAGGTTCCTCATGCAAGTGAATAAATTCTGAATACAAAATGAATTTTGAACTGATACCTTATGTATGCCTAATAGAACTTGTTCTGCTCGAAATACGCTCTGATGCGTTTTCATCTTCTGTTTTGCTTTAGTCACTTCATTCATTTGTTGCTGCTGCAATGAATTGGTTCCCATTTCTCAAGAAACCTCGCGATCTCTTTTTGCAATATCTTTAGAGCACATAGTGCTTATATTGTATATAGTAATTAGTGGCAACGTCCAGAATATGATGGCGTACGTCTCCTTCCTTATTAAAGAACGAATAAACAGCAAAAGACATATTCCATGCTTCAACTCTCAGAACCCAACACTTGCGGGTTTCTTCACACATTAAATTTTAACTTCCGAAAAATACACACAAAAAATTATATTTTATTATTTATTTAACGTCAAAACTGTTAAAAACTGTGAGACCTACTATGGGGAAAAAGTGCAATATGTAGATGGTTTCTTGATATCTGTTCTAACTCATATACATATTAAGTTTAATTATGAACACAAGTAGCAACGAGCATTTTTGGCAAAAATTGATATGAAAATATTCGCTCCTGTAAAATAAAAACTATTTGCAAAGGCAAATCGGCTACCATTTATACTATTATCGCTGATAATTTGTGTAAAGAAATCGACTTACTGCTGCGATGAAATGAAAAAGTTTGTGAGTTTGTCACCATCATTTGGAAATAAATAACGGCAATATATTTAATACATGTTATTGAACCACTAAATTGTTATAATGAGTTAAACGATTAACCTGGTATTCTGCATGAAAGCATACTTCATTGAATTCAAGAATCACGAATAATGCAATTGAATGCTAGCATGATATGCCGTGATTAATTGTTATGCAACCGATATTCACAGTTTATAATAGGCATGAACACAATGAATAAAAACAATTGTGAGGGATTCACAGTAGAATTGTCACATTGTGCTGTAAAAAAGAACACAGAGAGGTAAGTGCGATGACTGGAAGGCCTTTTGTTCCTGTTGATGCACCAAGTAGCTCGTTCTCGTTCCTTCGAGGCTGGGAGTTTCTTGTTGCGCCCAGAGGTTGAGACAGGCACGTTAGCAAGCCTGCCATACGGCAGATTACATTGGAGTGTTCATGATATATGAAATATATTCTCACTAGAATGTTGCCCGAACAGTCACTGTTTAAGCAGGAAGATTAACACAGCACCTTTATGCAATGTGCACTAATGAAATACATGGCTGCAACAATAAACTAACAGTTCTTCAGTATGTACATACACTCACGTGCGATGTAATTAGTTCACAATCCAGGCAATTGTATTTAACATGATTAGTTCGTTGTAAAACACGTTGAACTACGTAAGCAGCAAATTAATAATCTTGCACACGTGAGTATTAAATACACAACGATGTGAAGTAGGCCCGAAATGGCCGTGAGGTGGCAAGGCATGGGAGTGCAAATGCCAATGTGCTGTAATTGATTATTCAAGTAACATAATGAGCACATCGTACAATACACTAAACAATTGCACTGACTTTGAATAACTTGCACATGCGTACATTGCGATGTGAAGAGTTGACTAATGAGCACGAACTTTTGCGATGCAGATGTGCTCGCAACAAGGTTCTCTCTCGCACTGACTGCGCGAGCAGCAATACTGTGATGCAGTCGCTAGCTTCGCGCTGTTTTGAGGTTCCAGCGAATGGGAACGCTCCTTACAATTACATTATAATTAAGAAACTAATGTTATTGGTATTTACATATGAAATTAATTGTAGGGTTACTTAAAATTTTCAACTGTGGAAATTGTAATACTGGCTTTACGATTAAAATATTGAGATTAGATTGTTACGTAATATGATGCAAGTCTGCGCCTGTTACCGCCGTGGCACCTGCCGAGTGCGGGCGCTTCCGAGAAGAGCTAGGATGGTTGAAATTCTGAAAACCATCTTGCACAATGCAATTATGAAACGCTTTGAAGAAATGATTTGTAATGAAACCTGATTGCATTGATGTGCGTGTCAAAATTAATATAATTAATGTTATAAATAAATTTCACGAACACCGGCAGTAAATTATTTAATCCGCAATAATATTCTGTGGTCTACTCCAGAACTTGTGAATTAGATTACAATGAAGATCATTGTCAAGGGAGGCTCATGGTTTAATGGATAGAACTTGTATTTTTCCTCTGGATTCGAATTCGATCCCCGGCCAATCCATGCGGAATTTGTGGTGGACAAGGCAAGTTCTAGGTAGGTTTTTTTGGAGATGGTCTCATTTTTTCTGCCTCTCACTCCACCATTTCTCCATTAGTATTTACCTAATAATTATTATCCCTATCATCTACTCATTAATACGTAAGAATTATTTATGTCGGGCTTGTATCGAAAGTTAAATTGCTTTGTGAAATACAGTGGAATATAGAATGAAAAATAAGTGAAGAGTAGTATACGCATTGTTTTGGAGTTAGCAAATTATGGAGTAAGAGTCTAGAATAATTTCTAGTGCCTTGCTGAAGCAAAACTTCTGCAGTCAAATGCTTCGAAAATGGGGTTTCAGAGCAGCAAAAAATGCTTCTTTTAAGCATTTGGAATCAAGGGTCTTGCAGAAACTCAAATACTGCTCACGAATATGTGGAAATCAGCATTAGTGCTGTTGCAGGTCCCTATATTTCAAACCAATAGGCTTATAAGCTAGCGTACTAATCAACGAAAACGTGTAAGAACATTATTGATAGGAAAAAATATACTTAAGAAAAATAACTAAAATATTAATCCACAATATAAACCATTGATTTTATGTGTTTATGTATAATGGTACATTTGAAAGAAGATTGCTTCATGGCAAAATACATACATGTTATCTGTCTTTCCCACGTATATATTGAGGAATATTTTTAATAATATTCAATGGAAAACAGAAAAATGAATGAGAAAAACAACTGTAACCATTGACAATAAACGGATTAAGAAGTGTAGTTCCCAGAATTTTTTAGCATTTCTTCAACAAATCCTTTTATATTCACTCTGTTTTGAGTTTGTTTTTTCTTCAGTTTTGATTTCTAGAATCTCTGATTTAATAGAATTACATTTAATGTGAACATACAGTTAAACATGTTAATGAAAATGTAAGTGGATATTTTTGTATTTACGAAGATAAATCATTATTGTTAACAGTATTGTTAGAAACGCGAAGAAAAAAAACTATATTCATATAGATACATCCGCTATGTGATTAAAAGTATCCGGATACATCCCGAATGGTGTTATGGTGTAGTCGTGTTTTTCATGGAAGGGGTTTGCACCCTTTGTTGTTTTGTGGGTCATTAACACGGCACAGGCCTACGTTGACGTTTTAAACACTTTCTTGCTTCTAACTGTTAAAGATCAATTCGGGGATGGCGATTGCATCTTTCAACACGATCGAGCACCTGTTCAAACTGCACAGCCTGTGGTGGAGTGGTTACACGCCAATAATATCCATGTCCTGACTTGAATCCTATCGAACACCTTTGGGATGTTTTGGAATGCCGACTTCGTGCCAGGTGTCACCAACCTGCAACGATACCTCTCCTCAGTGCAGCACTCCGTGAAGAATGGGCTGCCATTCCGCAAGAAATCTTCCAGCACCTGATTGAATTGATTGATTGAACCTGAGTGGAAGCTATCATCGAGGCTAAGGGTGGGCCAACACCCTATTGAATTCCAGCATTACCGATGGAGGGAGCCACGTGGCCGGATACATTTGATCACATAGTGTGTGTCCATTTAAATACGATACCTATATCCAGCGCGATAGGTTTTTCAATTAGAGTAGAAAAATCTTCCCACAGTAGCTTTATTTTAAACCACTGGCAGGAGCTGATCTTAGACCTAACTGCTGGTGTATCTTCTTGATTATATTTTATAAAAGTAACAAAGGGACTATTACCACTCGAGTGTGTATTACATTCAACGATTAATGTAGACTCATTTTGCATTTTTTTTATCTGAAGAGGCAAATCTATCTACAGAGATTTGCAAAGACGATTTAGATTCTTTCAACCAAAGAAGTGCTGTTTGTACAAAAGTCCACCCCTTGGGAGAGATTTCAATCTTTTTTAAGATTCTTTATTTTTAAGATTCACAGATTTTGGACTAAAGGAACATAAAATGTGAATGGTATAAAAAGCAAATTTGTATTGCTATGTTTGTTGATCAGTCGAAAGTTATAAGAAATATGAAGGTGCCCAAAAAACATCAATGTAAAATACCGTTGACTATAAAAACAGAGGAGTGGTAACCATGTGAGATACTGAATGGTTTTTTTCATCTTCACAATGCGCTACGTCATTTAGTGTAAATCAAGTGTATTATATGATGCCATCATTACACCATAACAAAAAGTGATGCTTCCAATTTCCATCTCAGAGCTGTTATTTTAACTATATGAATCTTTGATTTGTCTAAATGCTTTTATTACTAATTACCGTTTGACTTGCTTTTATCTCAGTTCTATTATATTTACTTCCAATTTTATCACGTACGTAAAACTCCTTTGTGACACGAGTACTGCTCGTTCTACACTTCTTACTCTCTACACACTCTAAATCGATTTTCTGAAAGCCTTTACACATATAAACAAAAGTTTATATCAACATATCCGAAGGCTGAAATAAGTCGTTTATAACAAGAATGTCTGATCATTCACTTCACCTTGCTCATGATGTTTAGGAGCAGTCCCTTTGTTGTAGACATGAAACACACACTCGTTTGATTTCGTACTAATTATGTAAAATATATTTAATCACAGTTGTCGCACGTAGACATTTTGGACTGGTATTTTGGTAAGTGACAAAATATGCATGTAACAGAAACAGTGGCCTAATAGTCTGTCATCGTGTTCTCTTTTAATTATGCATTCTTTCGTTGCAACACAAAACTTCTTTGCACTGAGATTGTGTGTACCGCTTTCCCTGTATACCCCTACTCTGCACTGGCCACTTTTTTGTTGCATCATTTGGCATATGATTTCGGATTTTAAGTGTTAAATTCTCATATGTTACATATGTATCCCATATCTAACTAATTTTGCCAAACAATGGACATGTGACACCTAAAATGACAGATTCAATTGCTTGTAGACCTGCCGCTCCTTCGACTGACCGTTGCAACACGGGTGCGGTCGGCGTCATCCTATTTGTGGGTAGTACAAGTGCCGCCTGCAGCACACAGACAGCGATGCTGCTCGCACGCGCTGCCTGCAACGTTGTCACCGCGTTAGCACCGCATTAGCACTGATGCTTGCTGCTTTAAATATTAATTTGTTGATGCAACTACTCTGCTTACTTTCTATTAACTATTAAAACATGCGAACATGAATTGTGGATGAGAATATTTAGCATGAATCTCACACAATAGTTATTTACGTCATTAGGCCGATATCGAACCAATAAATGACTCGGTTGAACTTTGTAAACTGTGACGCTTTCCGATTTTAATGGATTGTTTCATTAGAGATTCCTGGCTAGACGACAGGTATGTTCATTAGTTCCTTGGTGTAGTACAAGTTTTTAATCGTAGGAGGTGTCGGTGATCTTTCCCCGCTGGATGACGAGATCCGGCATCGATCTACATGCAGCGTTTCGTTTTTTCCACAGCCAGGTATCTTCCACCAGCGGGACACCGCCCCAGGCGGGACAAGCTCTAAGATCCTGACTGATCTCCCGGCATGTATGGTTGTGTAGCGCATGTAAGTGCAAGTAAGGGGTGAAGATGGGACAAGGGAGAGGAAGAAAAAATCGCGCGCGGATAGTGGCCAATTGTTGGGGTACCGCTTCGATATTCGTTTGGTCTTGGTCGGAGAAACCACGAAAACTACACATAAAAGCAGCCGGTCGCTTTCCTTTAACAGTGGCTTTTCGTTTCTCTCTCTCTCTCTGTCTGTCTGTCTCTCTCTCTCTCTCTCTCTCTCTCTCTCTCTCTCTCTCTCTCTCGATATAACATAATAGTATTACGAAAAAACTGTAATCATCGTTTGGATCTCTAGAATATGTTAAATAAATTTAAAGTAGCAAGTTATTTTTGTTAGAAGTACAGATTGAGTGTATTGAATTTAACTAAGGTTGCTCTGTTCGTGTATGTAGAATTCTGCAGGTAAAAGATAATGCCAGCAGTGACACTTGTGACGTTTCATATCTTTCATTTTTCATTAAATGGGACTATGGAATTTATCCAATACTCGAAGCATCTCCGCAATTCAATGAAGAAAATCCAATCAGACATATCATGTAACTGGCATTTGGACGTGATTGATTGTCACTGTTTCAACGCATTCCGAACGCGAACTTCGTTTATATCGTACAATTTGTGGGATAAAGAAATGCTCAGTTTTCCAAACAAAAATGAAAATAATGAATATTTGCAATGTATGTTATCACGGTTGTCTTTCATCAGCCGCTTTATTTGTATTTCTCTTCTTTATCCTTCCATCAGTGTAATCAGTAAATTAAATAATTTCAATATAACATATTTTTGTCAGTTCCACAGACTAAAATAACTGCCGGATGGAGACTTTAAATGCAAATCAGTTTTCTTTGGGTTATTAAGGAATTCGTACAAAACGTTTCGGTTTCTTTTGACACTTTTATAACGTTTGCTCCTAACATTTCTCGAGGTGACATTTCATGAATTTTGTGCATGTGTAGTAACGGCGATGCACATTCTCACGTAGTCATAACTGAACTGAAAGTCAAGAGCTCCAAATTGTCATTGTAGTACACTGAAAGTTAGTGTACCTGCCAAACACCAGTTCAGGAGGAACTACGATACCAATAAGGCGCGATGTGTCAGAAATGTCCGTTGTGAAACTACGATATGAGATTTCCCTTACATGTTCATTGGTCAAATGTGTTCATCTTTTGACCCCCTGTATCTGTTAGACGTTTCCAATATTTAATCAGAACTATCCGGATTTATATAAGACAATTGTTCAGAATACATTCACATTAAACTGTGATGTGTCTGAAAATGCTACAATTTCTTCTAGTGTGTGGTTTTCAAGACTTGTAATGACTATCACCGATCCGGGTGGTTGAGATTGCTGAGTCAGTAGTGCCGTGTAGATCTCGGGGCGAATGATCGCGGGTTCGAGACCCGCCTCGGGCATCACCCTATCACTTAATTGATTATTCCCTGCACAAAAGCAGAAGACCCTTCCCATTAATGGAATCTTAGTTGGCTAATAAAAAAGGCTATCGGAAGTATCAAGATTTGAAATTAAAAGTGTGTTGCTGATTTTCGCTTCACACAAAAATGCAGGAACACAGGCGGAGTGCATTTCTTGTGAGCCCCTTCTGTTCATCGGTCGCTCTATTAGGTATATCGGAAACGGATCTGCGTGCGCGGACACTGTAATTCTAAACAATTGCAACCCGTTCCGACAGCCCGGAATCGATATTAAATGCCGGTAGTTTGAAGCGTGTGCCGGCCTGCCTCGCGGCGGCTGCGATAACGGTCAGCTTCCGGTTGACAGGAAAGGCGGGCAAAAGGCCGGTAGCGAGGGCTGCCGCCTTTTTCGGGAAAATTACTTTTTTTCGCTACTTCCGGGCGCACAACTTTAGTACGCTGCGGCCGGGAAGGGTGGCTCAGGACATCAACTAATGTCACTGCAGTGTCTCTGGGCGGGATGTCCTAGGGTTCGAGTACTGACGGTGGCATGATTTCCGACACCAGCAATGCAGCTAGGTCGAATTCAGCCGCTGTCTGGAAGAGATTTCTCGCTGCCGGTTGCTATAATCGGTAGTCCAGGCGAATGCCGGAGATGTACCCTAACAAACGGACCGCGCGCGATCTTTTCTTCCTGTTGCTTGCCCTATCCCCATTCCTAACGTACCCACTGGGGTGGAGCCACGCTGATGGGGTATACCTGGTTGGGGAAAATCCCCGTAACCCAATAGAGGTGGGGAAATATCAATCGTAAAAACTACTTTTTTCACTACTTTCCACCGTACAATTCACATTCGCTGTGGTGCACCGGCGCGCTGCAACTCCGCATCGTTAGGCGAGTAGGGAGGAGTGAGGTCGGCAGCGGGAAGCCCAGCGCCATGACCGCACTACTTTGCTGCTTCGCATCGCCCGGGTTCACTTCCATCCCCTAAGTGTAGGGGCTTCCGTGCCGAGATATCGTTACAACTCTCATATATCCCTCTTCGGCAATTCGTTTTTGGAGATAAACCACAAAAATACACTCGTAAACTATATTCTAATTCCAGGTTAAATTCACATCACTTGAAATTAATATTTAAAGTTATATAATGTAATGATGTGTGAATGCGAATTATTACTAACTAGTGGATACACGAGCGATTAAATCGCAAGGTGAGTTTAAAGCCAAATTCAATTTTACTTGCCTGGGTATTTATCATATTCATATATTCAAACGAATAATTTCTGCCTAGTGCTTGGCATCCATCCCCTAAGCTGAACCCCCGCTGAACTGCCCAAATCCACCTTGCTCCTTTCCACAATTAAAAAAAATGGTTGTGAGATCAGTGATGCAACGCGTCACTTTAACCCTTGTTGGTTGGTGAGCGCTTGCTATGGAGTAATCCTCCGTTTCTATCGTTGTCAAGTCTCGTCTTGGCGCAGTCAGTGCCTTTTAACCCTTCGGCGGGCTTGGGGCCGATAGATCCCAGCTTCCTAGCCGGTCTACCAATCAGAAACCCGCGAGTATCGAATTCGCTTAACCTCCGTAACTTCACTGACGTAAACGAATTCGGATAGCAACGCCTCCTCGTCGTGTGCTGACTCGCCTGACCCCGTTCGTGCCCGCGTTACTCTAGCATACGCACTACGATCCCAGCTGCTATCGTCCTGAAAAGAAGTACATACCAATTCATAGGTGTAGTGGAAACACACTGAAAAATGCAAATGAAAACGCGACAGGAAACTGTACTGCAAACTGCACAATCTAACTCTGCGCACAGAAGAGACGCTGCGATTTCGCTTCCATGGTATCGCCACACCTGGTTACTAACGTCTCCGCCAGATTGTGCCTGATGTGGACATTTCAATTTTTTTCTATGATTAATATTTGAATAGTACTTACAAACATATAAGTTAGAAGTGTGTCAAAATGACGCCTAATTGTAGTGATCAAAAGTACACTAAACCTTTCATATTTTAAAAAAATTCTACTTTTTTTAAAGAACAGATTTCATTTCACAGAAGAATCTCTATAAAAAATTTGCACTTCTGTCACGTAATGATTCTCCTCAGTAGACGTCGGTCCCGTTCTTGCACGACCATTTTTGCGGCCGCAGCGATTCCGGAGGTTTGATATGCCGGATTCCCGATATTGACGGTACACACTTGAAATGGTCGTAGGGGAAAATCCAAATTTCATCGCGACCTTCGAGATGCTATGCCCCGCCTTTCTTGCGCCAACTGTAACACCTCGTTCAAACTCACAGCGTGATAACCTGTCATTGTATCAACAGTAACCGATCTAACAACTGTAGCAGACTGGTTTTATTATATAGTCGTTCTCGACTGGAGTACCGTATTCTAATTCGTTCCATATCTGGTTACGTAGGCTTCCAGATCTCTTTATTTCAATACGCATGGCTGTAACAGTTTCTTGGCTCTTCAGTGTACTTTCTCTATACTGCGTGAGCAGAATGCGAGAAAGTAACTAGTGGTGCCTCAATAGAGTATACTTTCTCACATTATTTCTAGCTGTTTCGTTGTATTATACTACTACAAAAACAAACAAAAGTATTTTCTACCAGCAAAAATTATGTTCCAAACCGAGATTCGAACTTGGTTTCTTCGAGTTTTGTCGTCGTCAGTTGTATCAATACAATACAGGAGCGCCATGTGTTACGAACTCGGACGTCGTTTAAAAATGTAATTGTCTCAACCCATTATTTCCAACACGCATTTTTCTCAGTTTTCGAAAATACGAAGAATTTGCCGAAAATGGTTCTAAAATAATATTTTTCCGTCTCTTGTTACATACGAGAAGACAATTAAATAATAGACATATTTGATGCAGTGTTTGAGAAAATATATTTTTTAGAAATTGCTGCATTTCAGTCACAAATTACGCGAAATCTACTTGTTTTGTAAAAAAAGTATATGTGCCCTGTTTTAAAGAGAGGAGTTTTTACAACAGACTGTGTCTAAAGCAAAAATCTCTATTTTCAGTTTTGAGTTTTTAAAATATTAACTTTTTGCAATTTACGAAATTAGTTCTCCAAAAATGGGACTAGCTCTATATTTTTGACCGCAACAGGAGAAACGTAAAAGAAAAATTTGGTGCGGTTTCCGAAAAAAAAATGTTTTAAAAATTGGAAATACTTTTATTTTGCGCAAAAAATACACGAAAATGACTCATAATTGAACATGACCTTTGTTGAGGCTACGAATTACTGCTTAGATGATTGGAAGAGTATTTGAAGAAACTGCTTCAAGAAGTCCTGCCCCTTCGCCTTTCTGTGTTTTCTCGTTAGAAGAGGAGATTGTGAAAAGACGGCACGTAATCGACAAGTTTAATACCTTGGCGAAGAATCAACAGGTATTGAATTGATTGTTAGTATTACCTGTTTCTGGCAATCATTCTCCTTACCGCTTGTTATTTTAGTGAAATTCGCATGCACGCTGATCGCCCGTAAAACACTTTGGAAATGTAATGCACACTTTACGTAATAATACAGACTAAAATCTAATTTCTTATCCAGCCAAAAAGCGTGTTACTTCGCCTTTTTTCACAAGCCAGGCGGATCGCTACGAAACTGCTCGCGGCTACAGATACTCAAACAATGCGATTTTGTCGCGTCTTGTGCGAAAAAAAAATCGGATTCCGGGAAATTACTACAATTTACGAAGCTTCTTCGCCGGAAGGCCAGGAGGTGATGCGATCTACCGGTCACTTTTGGAAGCTGTTCAAGGTTTGTTCGAAAAGTTTAATGAAAAATGAATTCTTGCTCCTTGTGAGAGATAACTCGTTGGTTTTGGAGGCAAATCTCGAAGACGTTTGAAATGTAAGTTCTTTTCTTCTTAAATAACCTCAAAGAACTGTCAAAATGAATGAGATCAGTATGGTGTGGCGCAAATTTTAATTAATTTGGCCGCCTATGTGCCAACATTTTATTTCAACATCCTTCCTTAAAGAAATATTTAATTAAGGAAATCAACCTCTATCAATATTTTAGTTGTTGCGAGACACCCAAAAATTTCACTTTTGTAATTTTCTAAAAATCAGGGATTTGAACGAAGATGAGACCTGCCCCATTCTCTTAAGCGTCGTTTTTGCGCACTCCAAGGTTAAAGTTTAATAAAAAATTGATGCCATTTTTGAGAAAGTTTTGAAAATATTGAGGCTTCATTCTCAAAAATCAAAATATCCGTCTGAAGCTCCCAAAGCCTCAAGTTCTGTCAGATCCATCGGGGAATATCAGTTTTGCCGAAAATCAGCTGAACAGTTTTGGACAGTTTTGAACACAAACGGACGGACAGACAGACCCATTTTTACCGTCGTTTAATCCAATTTTTAGGTATCAAGAACGCACAAAATATGATTTATGACTACATCAGATGTTAGAGGACGTAATTTACTATATATAGAAACAGGATTTATCCACTTTTTCTTTACCAGGGCCTGACAATAAGTGTTTTTTGCCGCAAATTCGCCGTTTTTTTCCTGCACACGATTACAATACTTTCTCTTCTTTCGAACTGAGTGTGAGAATGTAAAAAAGATGGGGAACGGATTCTGAAAATCAAAAAGATGTGCGCAGATTATATTCCTCTTCCCTACCCTACATACAGGTTTAACTGGTTTTTAACGAATGTAAATGAGGCAAATCAAATGAAGTGTGTTCAGTGCTGCAGAATCCTGCGTGCGTCTGATCTGTGCGGAATCTGAGTTTCACTGTTTGCACCGGTCGTTGGTAGTCGTGGTCGCTTAGTTAACTGGGCAATTTGCATCAGTTGAATTTACAGACGACGTGGGATGTTCTGGAAGGGCAGGACAGTTCATACGGGGAATTTTGAATGCGCACGTGGAGCTGCGATACCGAGAAACGATACATTGATTATGGGAATCAATATACTGTTCGGAGTAGCGTTATAGTGACAGATGGCAGTTACAACTCGGGAAACTAAGTAGATGCGCGGGGATGAACGCAATGAACTCTTGGAATGTGTTGCCTTTGGCGCGTATCCCAGAGCAGGCTAGTTCTGGACTGGAAATTGCCTAGGAAAGGTACTGAAACAATTTTTTTTTAACATCTGCTTTATTTGCAATTTGTTCTACACGAACATTCGGCAAATACAATTGTACATATATTATCGACATGTAAAGAAACCATACAATTCTGGTTCTTTCTAAAAATGGTTTTAAACTAATTGTCCAGTTCAGAGAGAGAAAGAAAAAAAGACAAACAAACAAAAGCAACAATAAACAATATCACATTGAAATAACAAAAAACACAATAACAAACAAACATACAATAGTGCAAGCATTGTGACAAACAAAATATATCTACAGTAACAATTATTTTAAAAGAAAAATATTATTTATATCTGTGGTCCAGATCAAGAGGATGTACTCTTTTCAATCTTCTTGTCTTTGTGCTGTTATCTAAGATGTTTATGGCCAGATGATTAATATGATTTTCGAGTCTGTGTTGGTATTTGTGAGATTTGAGAGTGATTTCCTCTTTAACAGTGGTGATATTGAGATCTTTATGTAGAGTGGCGTTTGATACAAACCAGGGAGCATTGCTTAATAGTCTGAGACATTAGGATTGAAATCTTTGAATTATTTCTATATTTGAATGTGATGCTGTTCCCCAGAGTTCAATTCCATAAGACCAGATAGGTTTGAGTATTGTTTTGTAGAGTAAAATTTTGTTTCCTAGACTTAAACTAGATTTTCTTCCTATTAACCATATCATTTGTCTACTTTTCAGTTCTGCTTCCTTTCTTTTGATCGAAATAAGTTTCTTCCAGGTTAGCTTTTTGTCTAGATGTAGTCCGAGATATTTGACGGTGTCTACGTTTTCAATTAGTTTTCCGTTTATTTCTATTCTTGTATTTCTTGTTCGTCTGAGGGTAAAAGTTATACATTTGGACTTTGTTTCATTCATTCTTATTCTCCAGAGTTTACACCATTTGTTTATAAGCTCGAGGTGCTCTTTCAATGTTCTTGTTGCCGTTTCTTGGTTTTCGTGCGAAGCTAGCAGGGCTGTGTCATCTGCATATGTTGCAGTGGTGACGTCTGGGGACTGAGGTAAGTCAGCGGTGTACAGCGTGTACAGCACTGGTCCAAGGATGCTTCCCTGTGGCACTCCTGATAATACTGGATGAAACGGTGTTATTTCATCTCCGAATTTTATTTGAAAAAATCGATCTGAAATAAAGGATCGAAGTATATTATAGTATGGATGCGGCAGACATTTCTTGATTTTATATAGCAAGCCTTGATGCCACACTTTGTCGAACGCTTGCGCGATATCTAGAAACAAGGCGGAACAATACTTTTTATTTTCTAGAGCTCCGTTGATGGTGTCGACTACTCTATGAATTTGTTCTATTGTAGAATGACGATTTCTAAAACCGAACTGATGGTCTGGAATTGTGTCATTTTCTTTAAGTAATGGATATATGCGAAATAGTAATATTTTTTCGAATACCTGAGACAAAGAAGGTAATAAACTTATTGGTCTGTACGAGGAAACATCTTGTAGCTGTTTTCCTGGTTTTGCGATTACAATTAATTGTGCCAGTTTCCACTGCGAAGGATAGTGTCCGATGCGTATTATTCCATTGAAAATGGATGTTACCAGGGCGATGAGTTTCTTAGGCAGTTTTTTAAGCATTTCCCCTGTAATACGATCATGTCCAGGAGCCTTATGATTTGGTAGTAGTTTCAGCCCTGCTGTGACTTCTTTTGTTGAGAAGAATTTAATTGGTGGCGACATTTGATGGGGACATTCCAAGAATTCTATGATTTCTTTTTCTTCTGTGAGTAGTGCTGAGGGGTGTGGTTGAAATGTTTTTGCAAAATATTTTGCAAATTCTTCTGCCTTATCGTTTTCCGTTCTAGCCCAGCTTCCATCGGTTTTACGAAGAGGGGGGACATGTTTTGTAGGTCTTTTTAATTTTTTAGTAATTTTCCATAAGGAGTAATCTGTAGCTTTTGAGGGTGACAACTTTTCTATTCTTTCCTTCATTTCCTCCGAATGAATTTCTTGTAATTTTCTTGATGAGAGGCGGGAAGTTCTGTTGAGTATTCGTTTGTCGTCCGGGTGATGAGTGCGTTGCCAGGTCATCTTCATCTGTCTTTTCTCTTTAATCATTTTTAGTATTTCTGATGGGTATTTATTTTTTTCAAACACTCTCATTTCTGGAGTTGCATATACGGCTGCCTGTTGAATGTGTTGTATTAAGTATTCTACAGCATCGTCGATATCTTCTGGACATTTTAGACGGACCTTGGCAGTGGTGTTATGGTAAAGCCAGTTGCTGTATGCTTCCCAGTTCGTTTTTCTGTTTGTAAGGTATGTGCTTTCTTTCTTTTTGATTTCAGAAGAACTGATTGTCAGTATTTCTGGAGAATGATCAGATGAAAGATCAAAAGACGGTTCTATTGTGTGATAGGTCTGTGCCATTCCCTTTGTGACGAAGAAATCCAAGACATCAGGTACTTTGTTACCATCCGTTGGCCAGTATGTGGGATTTCCTGATGAAATTGTTTGGAGTTTTAGTGTAGAGATGGCTCCTTCTAAAGCGCGACCTCTTGTAGTTACCAGTCTTGATCCCCATAGTTGATTTTTAGCATTGTAGTCTCCTCCAGCAATGAACCTTGTGCCGAGCGTTCTAAAAAACTTGATATACTGATCGGTGGTTATCTTGTGTTTTGGAGGGGAGTATATAGCTGAAATAACGAGCGGACCGAACTTATCGTATACTTGTATAGCGGTTGCTTGCAGATAGTCTTTAGCATTATCTTTGTACATATTGTGTCTGATTCTTGTTTTAATTATTACTGCTGTGCCTCCATGAGCTGTCCCATCTGGATGATTTGTGCAATATACTTCGTAGTCAGATATACGTAGATAGCTTTTTTCGGTAAAATGTGTTTCAGACACTAGAAGTATGTCAATATTTTCTTGATGTAGAAACACTTCTAACTCTCTTCGATGTTGAAGTATTCCGTTGGCATTCCAGGAGACAATTCGCAGTGAATTGCTCATAGTTTCTTCATTATTGCAGTCATGATATTAATTAGGCTGGAGATTTGTTCAGCTTGCTTTGCTAAGATGGACTCGAATTTTTTAAATGATTCTTGCATTATGGAAATCAGATTATTTTCATTCGACACATTTTGATTATTGATTTGCGAATGTTGGGCCATTTGTGCATATGTGAACTGTCTACCTGTTCCTATGGTTTGATTACTTGTTAGTGAGCTTGAATTGTTGCCTTCAGTTATGTTTTGCGTAGCATTTCTACGGTGTTGACTTTGACTAGGATACTTGCTGTTACGAATTTTTTGATATACTTCGCAGCCTTTATAATTTGCTGGATGGTCACGGCTACATAGAGCACATGTAGCTGGTGTGTCTCTCGTTTTAGTACAGGTTCGACTATCGTGATTCTTTCCACATTTGACGCAGCTATACGGAAGCGTACAATACCGAAAACTGTGCTCGTAGGACTGACATCGCTTGCATTGTACTATTTCTCGTTTTTTACGCGGTGGTTCAAAACTTATTTTTGCATGTAGTAAGTATTCGACGTCATATAATTTTTTGTTGTTACTTTGAGGTTCTAAGTCCACAAAAAACAATGGTAGAGGTGCTTTTGTTAAACGATGCTTGATATTATGAATTTGTCTTACTTTGTGGCCTTGTACTTCTATAGCTTCTTTAAGTTCCGTTACGTCTGCTGTTGGGTGCATATTTTTTAATACTACCCGAAAGGCTCTTTCTTGTTTTAACTGAAATGTATAATGAGCAATATTTTTTTGATTCAGATGTTTAACAAGCGTTCGATAAACCTCCGGTGTTTGAGGTACGATTTTCACATTGTTCATAGTAATTTTGGCTTCATCTTGGTAGGTTTTGACAAGTTTATATGAGAAGTCTTCATCTTTAATGACTTCTTTAATAGATCTGATCATATCAGATATTACTCTGACGCCTGGAATGAAAATAGGCGGTGTACGATATTTGTCTTGTTCTTGCATGCTGCCCTTGGTTGTTGTATCATTGATTTTCTCAGAATTCGAGGTTTCTTCCCAATTTTCATCACAAGAGAGATGTTCATACCTGTTTTTTGATGATACGGGGTCGTGTTCACTGTTAGTCTTCTTAGAGGGTTGTATAGAGTTGTCATCATTGCGTCTTTTTTGTCGACGCAGCAGGATTGTTTGCCATGAGCTGCACAAGGTTGAGGCCGTTTCCTGCGTTGTAGATTCTTGGCCGTTAGTTGCTGTAGCTTCTAGGACGGTGGCTGGGGTTTCTTTTTCACGCACATATTGCTGTATTTGAAATTGTAACTGTTGGTTCTGTTGCACTAATTGTTGTAAGTGTTGTTTTAGCTGTTGATGTTCATGCAATAAAAATTGGTGCTGTTGCTGAAGGTTCAGTGTTATTTCATTCTGTTCTAAAGTCAATCCGTTCGTACTATTGTTGACGAAAGCTTCACTGTTTTCTTGGTTATTTAGTATTTCTGTTGATTGTGTGATTAGTCCCCCGAAGGGGACGTGGTCAGTTAACATTATTCACTTCACTATATATGGGCGGTATTGATTTTCAATAGTCCTTGATACACCATTATTCACACGAGAATGAAGTCACCTTTGTACACAAATACGAGCGGTCACCACTGTATCACTAGTAAATTTGAACGGTAAGTTGAAAACGTTCCTAATTCACCACTGTTCACAAATAAATGCACTTCTTTCTGACCCCGGACCGGCACTAGTAGCGGCCGGGGCAGTCGGACTTGCGATAAGCGCTAGCCTTCGGCTAACTGGCGGAGCTGCGGAGCACGTCTGCTCGTGACCGCTGCTGAGCGAGAACTAACCCTGAAACAAATTAAATATAAAGATTTGAGCTACATAATTATCTTGCATCAGGAATGTCAAGATCATGTTTTATAATTAGTTCCTATCCTCTATTATTTTGTTAAAAAAAGTTAAGTAGAAGGATAGTGGCTTTAACTCTTTTACGTTCTCAACAATAAAGAACTATCAGGATAGAATTGACCAAATAATGCGCGTTACCGCTTGCCGTTCTGCTTGACTAGTTCTTTTTTTTGAACGTGTGGCGTCTTCGTATGTGCAAACTACGTGATACAAAAAGAGGAATAGAGGGCAACTCTTGTACTGTGAGGACAGTTTCATTCCACTTTCTGATTATTTTCACGCCGTCATCAAAGTCGTAGTTAACGTAATCCATCACGTAGTTGTTTGATAGTGGTAGAAGGGTTGTTCTTGGAGAATGACGAGAGCCGATAGAGGTTGACCTTCGACCTTCTTTCGTTGAGGATGTCACAGGCTTTCTTGAATAGAGCCGCTTTCTTCACCCATTGGTTTTGTTAACAATGTGTCTGTGTTACTTAAGTTTCACGGTGTAATTTCTTTTGCATTTGTCCATCTCTTCAAACGACCTCTACAATTTCCTGTGAACTAATTTGATTTTCAGGGCAAATACAACCTGTTCACGAACAAATGTATCAGTGGAATGCCGGAGCAGAACTTTAACAACTGGATCACGGACCGCTCGCGATCTTCCTTTCCTCTTGCCATTGTTCCTCTCCTCCCACTCATAAACACCCGTACACGCATTACACTATCAAAAGCCATAGTACAAAAAGGCGTAAGCCAAAGTGCGGCCTGACTTCGTGGGGTTCTAGATGTTTCAGTAGTTTTCCAAAACATCCACACTCTGCCCTCGGATTGCACAGACGACCATGTTGCTGCTCCGGGCACTTCCCTAGCTATTAGAACGAACTGAAGTCGAAACAGAAATTGGAAAAGATGACGAAGGTATGAAGCCAAAGAATATGCTCGCCTTTTGCATAACCTGGTCTCGAGCAAATTCTCTCGGCTGGAATCGGTTGTTCCGAACGCAGAAGATTGCCGGGAACGCTCCTGATACAAAGTCAAAGGAGCAAAAGCCTTTGAGGTCTTTGATAGGCAATTGCAAAATTGGAAGGGTACATGCCCAGAAGGTACCCAGTTTTCCATAACCGTTATCGAACTATTAGTTTCTTACTTTTTCACCTTAGAATTCTGCGTAAGAATTTTGCAATGTACTATGTTACGAAGTTATGTAATCGTGCGCAAGAAAACGCCAAAATTTCGCCGGAAAAAACCTTATTGCCAGGTTTTGGTAACGAAAAATAGGATAAATCCTGTTGCTAATTTAGAAAAAAAACTGACTCGTGATGTAGCCAGAATCCCTGTTCTGTTGGCTCTTAATACCGACTTATCGATTAAGGGCAAAACATTCGTCTGTCTGTCTGTCTGTCTGTCTGTCTGTCTGTCTGTCTGTCTGTCTGTCTGTCTGTCTGTCCGTCTGTCTGTCTGTCTGTCTGTCTGTCTGTCTGTCTGTCTGTCTGTCTGTCTGTCTGTCTGTCTGTCTGTCTGTCCGTCTGTCCGTCTGTCCGTCTGTCCGTCTGTCCGTCTGTCCGTCTGTCCGTCTGTCCGTCTGTCCGTCTGTCCGTCTGTCCGTCTGTCCGTCTGTCCGTCTGTCCGTCTGTCCGTCTGTCCGTCTGTCCGTCTGTCCGTCCGTCCGTCCGTCCGTCCGTCCGTCCGTTCGTCCGTCCGTCCGTCCGTCCGTCCGTCGGTCCGTCGGTCCGTCCGTCCGTCCGTCGGTCCGTCGGTCCGTCCGTCCGTCCGTCTCTCCGTCTGTGGTCAACGCTAGCGCCTAAACCGTTTAGACGACTTTATTCAAAATGGATATTCCCCAGTCGATCTGAATGAACTTGTGGCTTTGGGAATTTCAAACATATATTTTGATTTTTGGAAGTACTTCACATGATGCATCAAAAACATTTTCAAAATTTTCTCAAAAACGGCACCAAATATTTTGATTAAATTTTGTTGTTGAATAGCACGAAAGACGTTTAAGCGAATGGTACAGATCTCATCTTCGTAGACATCCCCGATTTTTCAAAATATTTGCCTCAGAAAAAGTATATTGTACAAAATTAGTTCTTTAAAAAGGTCATGTATTAAAAGGTCATGTATTAAATTAGTAGTTTTAGGTATTTTGCGCTTGAAATTATTGCAATTTTTTCTGAAAAAAAAACGCTCCAAATTTCTTGTTTAAAATATCTTCACTTTTGTAATAAACGACGGGAAAAAATATGATGCTGGTCGCATTTTCGGTTTTTCTCGTTTTTTTTAAAAACTGCAAAAACATTTTAAATCCACAATATTGTAAATAATGAGATTTTTGTCCCAGACGTTAGACGTCCGTTTGCCAAAGAAAACGTCAGTCTGTCCATTTGTCTGTCTGTCCATCCGTCTGCGCCTAAACCGTTCAGCTGATTTTCTTCTAATTGATATTTCCTGATTGATATTAGACTGGAGGCTTTGGGAGTTTCTAACGTACATTGTGATTGTTGAAGGATTTTTTAAACGTGAATCGGGCGTATACCTTTTTATGTTTTTTTTCCGAGTTCGACACATTCGCCGCTTTTGTGATGTGGTGGTATGATTGCCGGCACGTGAACTCTGAGGATCGGAGTTAGAGTCTCGGAGCGGAAAAATAATTTGCTGCTTGAAAACAATTTTGCTTCTTTACGTAGTAGTGGATGTTGCAGAGCGTTTAGAAAGAATGCGAAAAAGTATGTGCTTCAGCAGAATCACTATTTTTTTAGAAATACAAGCTTCATTTTATCGTACGCCTTGCTGAAGAGAACCGAATATTTGGAAACGGTTATGGAAAATTAGCTACAATCTGAACATACAGCCGTCAATGTTTCTAGAATTTACTTATAAAACGACATGTGACTTAAATAAAATAAGTATAATACCACTGCGAAATACTCTCAAAATTAGATTCACTTTCATCATCATATAATTACGTAAATTCCAAATATTAAATGTTGATCGATTCCATTATGAAAATTCACAAACTTTCATTACAGCCAATTCTGAGTAAATGCACTTCTCCGAACATTTGTTACTTTTGTTAGTCGTTATTTAGACTGACTCTTAATCGCCGAACAATTTCCACTCCGACCGTCAGGACGTTGTCTTTCATCTCATTACCTCACCATATTCTGTCTCTCTCTCTCACTCACACACACACACACACACTCACTACAACTACCACGCCCACACTCACAATCTCTCTCTCTCTCACACACACTCACTACCACTACCACGCCCACACTCACAATCTCTCTCCTTCTCACACACACACACTCACTACCACTACCACTTACACACTCACACTCTCTCCCACACTCACAAACACACAGTTTTACACACACACGCGCGCGCGCGCAACACACACTGTTTTTCAAACTCTGAAAGTTCAATAGACGTCATCGCACTCCCACAACTTATCCACATTTCTCTTCTCTATCACACTGCCAACACTACCGTTCCGTCCTCGCCTCCGCTGCTCTCTCGAAGACATCTTTGTGGGGTGCCATTGTCAGCCCATGGGTCGCGCCGCCCCGCTCTCGCATTCTTCGTCGCCCTCGCCCGTGACGTCACCCCCGCCACTGCCGGCCGCTGCAGTTGCCGCGAGGGCGATGCCGGGCGGCCGACATTGTTCGGCGGCTGGCGGAGACGCGACTTCCTGTGGAGCCCCTCGCAGCTTCCTCCGTGGAGTGGCGGCGCTGGGGCGGCGCTGGGGCGGCGCGGGGCAACCACTGGAAACTTTTCCAGGCGGCAGAGGAGCCTCTTCGCCTCGCGAGCCGACCGCCGCCCCCACAGCCTCCGCCGCCCTCGCCGCCCTCGCCGCCCTCGCCGCCCTCGCCGCCCTCGCCGCCCTCGCCGCCCTCGCCGCCCTCGCCGCCCTCGCCGCCCTCGCCGCCCTCGCCGCCCTCGCCGCCCTTGCCGCCCTCCCCGCTCTTGCCGCCTCCGCCGCCCCCGCTGCCCCTCGTCATCCCTTTTCTGTAATTTCTACCTGATATGTACTCGATGTCCATGTTCGTCTTCGGCACATTCGTTTCTTCGGCAATCGCGATCTTGTTTTTGTCACCGCCTCGATTGCTGCACCCATCGTCTCTCCAACCAACATGTTCCCGTGGTCTGCCACCCTAGAAACTGACTGCAGTGCTAGATACTTCACCGTCACCATCATAGCCAACCTCGCCTCGAAAAGGACACATGATCCATAGTACGCGGACCTTTCCGCTGTCGCCATCGCTGTCACTATCACCACTCTTGCCCCCTCCCCGTTCGACTGCGACTGCCATCATAGGTGTCATCATTACCATAGGTGTTACCGTCACCGCCACCGTCACCGCCACCGTCACCGTCGCCGTCGCCGTCGCCGTCGCCGTCACCGTCACCGTCACCGTCACCGTCACCGTCACCGTCACCTTCTCCGTCGCCGTCGCCGTCTCCGTCTCCGTCTCCGTCTCCGTCTCCGTCTCCGTCGCCGTCGCCGTCGCCGTCGCCGTCGCCGTCGCCGTCGCCGTCGCCGTCGCCGTCGCCGTCGCCGTCACCGTCACCGTCACCGTCACCGTCACCGTCACCGTCACCGTCACCGTCACCGTCACCGTCACCGTCACCGTCACCGTCACCGTCACCGTCACCGTCACCGTCACCGTCACCCAGTTTCAACGCCCACCAGCCGGCCGAGTCCCGACCGCCCATTGTGCTCGCCCCGCAGGGCCTTCCCCGAAGTCCTTCCCGAAGGGCTTTACCCTCCTGCTCTAATCGTGGTCGGAAGTATCTTCGGGGAAGAGGGCGAGAGGTCGATATTAAATTGCAGGGAAACGCAGCCCTCGTCACACGGCGACCGCGCTAGGCCGCCGGTGGGGTCACAAGCGCATCGTGGGGATAATTGAACGCTGCCATTCATGCTCATTACCGCCTCAGTCACCTTCATCGTCTATTCCCCATGATCACTTCTCTTTCGCGCAGTATTTTTTCTTTTTCGTATACTTACGTAGTATAGAGAGAAAGTTGAAATGCTGTGCCAAAAACGGCGACTTTAAGACAAAAACTCAAGAAATACTATACTAACGTTTTTATAAGAAACAATGATGGATTTTATTTAAATTAAAGCTACAGTTTCATTTTAGTTTACGTTGTAATGATACACTTTGTTGGTATATTTTTAAGAATCCGAGGAAGTGGACACATGATGCATAATACGGTATGAAATGAAAATAGTTTCTAACACCCAAGGTCAGTTTCTGTTGTCATTTATCAACTTGGTCCACTAGGGTCATTCCTACAATTTATTTGTAAAATTATTCAGGAACCTGCAGAAACAACATCCGTAAGTTGTTGCTTTTATTATTATCATTGTTATTGTTATTATCATTGTTATTGTTATTATTATTATTATTATTATTATTATTATTATTATTATTATTATTATTATTATTTTGACTGATTAAATTTCATAATCACGGGTACATCTGGTTCTCAATAAGACGGTTATTCTGTCAATAACGCTCTTTGCTTAATTATCTGATTGGATATAGTTCCAAAACTGCTCCAAAACTTCCAAGTATCCAGAATAAAAGACTTTTGCATCAATTTCAGCGGAATAAGCTTTCTTTCACGTGTGTGAATGCTTTTCGCATGTTGAAAAACATATCAACATCTATTTAAAACGAGGTTCTTTGCTATATCCAGTCCAGTATGTTCCACATATCGAAATACATTCAACCATTTCACTTTCCAACTGAGATTCGGGTTTGTTTGTGCATAGGAAGCGTGATGAGCACCAGAATTATTGTTGGTTACAGATTTTCCACAAAGATGGAAGAGAAATGGCGTGTTGTGTAATTTATCTTGGTCATATTTGGATATCCTGAAAGGTGATGTATGCATATTTTCAGAAATCATTGTACACAAAATTTATCACTTTAAATTTCAGAATATTTTTTAACTATCTTCTTGAAGTAGTGGGTGGGGAAAACTTCGTTTTGGATGATTAATAGTAAGCCCTTATTTTCAGTCATGAGTCTCTGTCTGCTAACCACATTACAGAGGTAGGGAATTCCCAGCATGAATTATAAAAGGCATCCCAGATTTTGCCATGGGTTTGAATAGGTTTTTCTTAACACTGGCCTTGTACTTGTTTTTCTATTTGTTAGGTTAGTTATACAAGTACTTACTGGCAAGTAATTCATGCCAGTAAGGGCTAGATTTTTATCTGCAAGCAAAATTGCTTTATATTGTACTAACAATTTTGAATTCTCGAGGAAGTAGTTCTGAAGAGAAGTGACTTGTTATGAGTGTAATTCCTGGAATTCCGGTATGCCCATCCTTGTCCATGGCTTATACTCAGCAACGATCTTTCTAAACAAGACTTGGGACATCACTTTTTGTATTTGGGCACGATCGAACGAATTATTCTTTTAATATTTTGGAGTTCTGTTGATCTTTACAACACCGTATCTATTTGTAAGAAAAGGGAATGCAACAGGTATTTACTGTTTTTTTAGATTTTCCACCGAGAGATGACTTCTCATTAGTTGATGTAGTCTGTTTTGTATTGCATTTTTTGCAAACCTATGTCCTATTATCATTGCTTAATGAATTTCAACCCAGGCAGAACCAGAGTGTGCACTATCTCTCTGAAATTTAACACACAATTCGGAAATTAATGTAAAGCAACTTAAAATTTAGATTTTAGTTTACCGACTATTCTGGATTTCATAGAAAGAAGTTTCAGAAACGAACATCGTATCGAAAATTATTTTAAAAACGTCTCATGTTGAATGTTATGGCTTTAGACCCCTCGTCAGATCAGCCATTTTCGAAAGTGTTGCTTGAAGAGATTGTTGACGAATCATTCATCTATCATCAATTACAATTTCAACATTACATCATTACATCAACATTACTAATTTCCAATGCGCGCAAAAATAGAAAGAAAACTATGCAGCCTCCGACCATGTGGGGGTATATGCATTTGATAGATACTCAGAAGCTCGGAAACAATCCAAAAACAATGAAGCAGTTTCGATTTGGGTGCAGAATGAAAATTGATTGGGTTAGATTGTCTATTCTCGTATTTCGCATACCGACTGAATTATTGGACTCACGTCATACGACAAGCCTCTAAGGAAGATACCTCCAGCGATTAAGATTTATACGCACTTATTGCGTTATGGAACAGTAACTCTTTTTGATATTATAGGTATGTTAAGATCTGATGTAGATATAGGTATAGAAAGATCGTACAACTACATTATTGATGATAGAGATTCTTTCCTTAATGAAATCACTTCTCGAAAGACAAAACTTAAAATGAGGTCAGGTACAATTGTTCGAAAATATGAGTATTTTCGCGTAATTTCGCGTGAAATGCAGGCAAGTTTTTAACAATTGTTTAACTTCTCCAAATTATTGGTCAATTTTTTTCAGATCAGTAATAGACGGTAAGGAAAGTAGTGCTTCTATTTTCGACGAACTTACTTTAGTTTCGAAAATTTCAAAAGTAAAATATTAGAGATAATTATTTTCTAAAATGGAATCAGTTCTAAAAATGTATCATTAAAGAAGTTCATGGCCAATTGATAAAAATATATTTTCTCAAAAACGGTTCCAATTCTTTTCTTTACATTTTTTTCATCGAATAGTGCAAATCACGCTTAAAAATGGTGCAGGTGCTATTTTCAGCGATCTCTACGTGTTTTCGAACACTGCAAACAAAGTATTAACATTGAAATTCTGAATTATTGATAATAGAGATTGTTTTTCTTAACGAAATATGTTTTAAAACTAGATCTTGAAATCATGTAAATGAAATTTTCTTAATTTTTGAAAATTTCTGATGCAAATGTTCAACTTTTTAAGCCTTTTAAAACTTAAATCTGTGAAAGAAATAAATGCCGTAAGGAAATTACATATCAATTAACGGCATAGTACATCATTCCTCTTAAATGGCGTAGCACTAAGCACACACCTCACAAAATATGAGGCGTTACGACGCGAAACCCCGAGTAGACGCCACCGAGTCCTTGATAGACTGTAGAATTTTCTACAAGATTTTGTTGAAATGAGAACCAAAGCTAGTCGTTACAAATTATCATGGAGAAGTCGTCTTGCCTTGTGTGAAGAGTTTGTCGACCGTCATCGCGTACACGACTCAGAGGGTGTTTGAAAATTATAGCGCGCGACACAGTGAACATACAAGTATATTTGTATACTCCTTGCACGTACTGGTACCTTCGCGAGAATGACTAGCAGTGAAGTTGTCAAGTGAAAATTGTAAAAACGTATTTAAATAAACAACAATCAGATTACATTTAAGCTTCTCTTGATGTACTTAGTGTTTATAACAAGATTATAATGCTAGTATGTGTTCTAATATTTTTATTGTATGCCAACAAGTCGAATCATTCATCGCTGCATAGGTTATTACTTCATCAACATGCGGCTGTCTCTCCAAATATACTTTTATATTAGTGCTCTCTCACAACTTCTAGAAAACTATTTCGAAGCCTTGACAGCTATTGTCCATCTGTTATGTTGATATCCTTCTTCTCCCTGTGATCACTGGAACAGAAGGATTTCAAGAAGATGGAAGAAGGAAGTATTACTACAGTCTGCTATGGTACGTGAATAAGCGTTAACCTGGATTGAAAAAGGCTGGCTCGTTCTCAGATAGTCCTACGAATAAAGAATATGGAATCGGAGTTTTTTACTGGTTTCCTTGTATTGTCCCAAGAGTCGGGAACTTTTTGTTTATACATAACAGAGCTTCGCGTGCCAAAGGAAGACAGTATTTTGAAATCAGGATGCGCAATGTCCCGGAGTGAGCCATTGGAGATTGATTTCAGGGAGTAAATTGAAGGACGGACTCTTTCATACTCACAATTCAAATGAAAACTTTGAGACCTTCACAAGGAAAAGTCACTGTTAGATGACATCAGCATATAAATGAAATTTACGTTATTTTATAGGAGAAAAAATGAAGTGATTTACAAAATATGAGGTGATATTATCATCATTATGGGTCATTAAATCGACTTTTCCAATACTCCAGGACACAACCATAATTATATTTTCATGCCACGAATACAAAATCTATATTCTGTTGGGATATGACAGTTCACGCAAATGCACAATATGGAATTACTCGAAACTGCTAGTGAAATCAAAGGCTAACTTGCATTTATCCTTCTATTAGCTATATTGTGTTGGTGGTGTCAGGCAAGCAATAAAATTAAAATTGGTCGTGCATGCCACTAAGCACCCTTCGGAGGGTCAGCGAATGTGACGATGGCAGCAAGTGCCACAATTAGTACCAACTGACCTTAATAATTCTTTTATATGCAGCTTGATACTCAGGGAAATCTTCTGCCCCTCTTGTCGGCCCCTTCATTGGCAGACTATTTTCGGGCACTATAATACTTTCGCAATAATTACCCTACTTGTTGCATCATTGATAGTTTTTAGATTTTTAGTTTCATTATTGATAGTTGATTAGTTTTAATGTTCTGTAAAACCACAATTAAATCTGAATATTTAACAGAAGTGACAATTAATATACGTCTGCTAAAGATTTCATAGTTGATGTGATTCCATTATTACTATTAATTTATTAGTAGAAGTATTTCCCGTATACAGTATAAGTCGTAATGTAAGGTTCATGGAATTATGAAATAACAGTACATTTCGGAAGCTAATCTTCCTCCATATATGCTCTCTTTTATGCCGGGGTATAATTTCCCCAGAGTGTATTAAATGTTGGATCATTACTGTTTTCTTACTAAGGAGAGTGGTTTTACCTATTATTTGTTCCTCACCTCCAGTACTATCAAGGCAAATTGGAGAGTGTTCCAAATTGCCCCTCTTTTCGGCCTTTTGGATTTGCAATGCAGGTATTTTGTATTTTCATTCCTCACCTAGTATTGAGAATGGTAAGAAGAACTCTCCGAAATATGCTTTTTTATCGTGATTGCGAAGCATTAAGTTGAATAATATCCTACTGACTGGTTGAGTATCCCCCTAAAAATGACTAGATATTTTTTTCATGTGGGATCATTATTTTTCTGACGGTAATTTGAAATTTTATTGTAAACTAATAGTAATATTTTTCCTTTATTTGTCCGTATGAGAAAAACGGTTTTATAAAACGTAATTCTTAGTACTTGTCAGAAGTAGCATGTATCTGAATTATTGAAATTTGCAATCAAGTTTTTTATAGATTTCCTTTGCGGGAAATATTGACTAAAGACTAAGAAAACAAACAATTGCTATGTTTCTGAAAGACAACCGAGGACTAAAAAAAGAAGAAAAACTTAAATACCTGGAAGTTCTTTGACAGGTGGTAAATCTTTATTCCCGGGGTATTACTCGTCCGATGACATTCCCGGAATATGTTCAACTTTTCCGTCGCCTGTCAGTTTTATCTCAGTTAGTGGTAATGGAAAAGCGCAGTTGATCTGCTTCCATTCTTCACAAAAATATACTGCCTCGTTTGATTGAAATATGTTATGCCAATGATAATACTTGTAGAGTTGTCAATCGCGAACATAGAAACATGTGCTAAGGTTATTTATCTTCATTATTAGTAAGGCATGTATATGGTTGACTATTGAAATTCTTATGTAGCAATCGGATTATCTGCGTATGCCCGTCCGTCCGTCCGTCCGTCACGATTAGATTGTTCCCGTCCACCGTTTTGTGCTAGCGATGACTCATTCTGCTTCTTTCGGTCTGCTTGTGAGGAACTGACCAAGTTTTTCGTACTCTTCTACTCCATTTAAAAAAACAACTCAATTTACGAAATGTGTAAAAACTTTAAAACTGTTTAAAGACTCGGAGAGTTAGCACGCAAATCATCCCTGTACAAATGCCCACTTCTTTCCTGTCACTTCTCTTTTTGCAGAAGTTTTCGTCTTCTTTGTTATTATAGTGCTTAAATATCTCAGTCAACAATTTCTGTATTGAAAAGTGTACTTAATTACAAATTAAGGAACATCTGAAGGAACACATATTATCGTAGGTATATAAGAATAATTCTCCTATCAATAGTACTCTTTGTAGTATATTCTCCGAAGCCACACATGATGGATATAACTATCAAAAGTAATGGCAATTGGCTAATGTGGCGTTACTTTCATAAATGTGTATAATTGTTTTAATAAACCAAATAATTAGATACACATTCTTTAATTATAAAATCTTGTGTATCACAGAAGAGAAATGTGGAGCTTTATTCATTCAGGAGAATGCGATACCTCTTGCCCATGTGCTCCAAGTCTGTCTCCTCTCGCACATAAGGCTCTACAAGAATTCCTTGTTTTGAATATAAAATGTAATTGCTTTAAATGATTTAAGATTTTAAATGCAGGTGTAATCAAAAGTAACTACACTTCTGCAGGCGATTGGTTGGAAATTTCAATAATCATGTGAAATCCTCCTTAACTACTTTAATATGAGAATATTATGTTACTGGGAAATAATTGCGTAAAATTAACTCATGATAGAGTGCATCCATAACGGAATTAACGTGGTGACGTTTTATGTTGGCTGCATGACACCCAAATGTTGAACTATGCGTGATGTGGTAATATGCGTTAATCGTCTATCCACATACATTATGGTTGATCCACTTTCGATGATTGAGTCGACTGTTCGGGCAGCCGGACATGCAAAATGTGGCATATGTGACAACGTGAAATATTTACAAATACATTAGTCGGGAGCAAATTCACTCTAATAAATTAATGAACCGACCAGGCGACAAGCCAGAATATTTGCTAATTTTTCAAATGAATTATCACCTGAAAATACATTGTCATATGTAAAAATACTCTGATCTCCCGGTTACGAAAAATATTACTATTTTTTAAAATTATTTCTGGATTGATGTGATTTACTATATACGAGTACGTTTATTCAACGTAGTGCCACACAAGACGAGACAAACATTGAAAGCTTTCTCTCTTTTGTAATAAAGTCAATTGTTTTGTACATTTCATCTTTTGCATTAGATAACTTGTAGATCAACATGCTTCTAGCTCTTTAGCGTTTCAAGAGCAACTATAGAATAATAAAACAATGGAGAGATTAAATAGTGCATGCATAAAATTTTGTTTTACTATTGCCTTCCACTTTAATTGACACGTTAGCATCCAAACCCTACGCCTTCCGGGTCAGTGAAACGCAGCTGGCTTTGCAAGAGTCTTAGTGATCGGTGTTGGAGAGCAATTACGAAGCTCTTACATGAGCATTTGGTTCATGCATCCTATCATTTCATTAATGTATTATAACACTAATTAGAATAATTGATGTCATCGATAGACTCGAAACCAATAACCTTATCAATTAGCGGACTGTATACTAGGTAAAGAGGTTATTGCACTATATATCTAAACGAGTTTAACAATTTTTAATAGCTGTAAGAAAGGAAATGGCAGGATATAATAAATAAAATGCCACAATGAAGAGAATAGTTCATTTAATACAAAGTAACATAGTACCATATAAAATTTGACATTGCAAAATTGACTGATTACAAACAAATTAATGATTATTCACACAATATTAAAATGAAGAAAATTAATGACACGAAATTAAAAATAATTGTGAAGTTATCCACATTTTAAAAACAAGATACTACACATCCAGTAGAACGCTTAATCCTTAATCTCCTAATTTTAACAATACGCACGCCAGTACTATTGATCCCGAAATAGGAGATTCAACTTGAGGTACGTACAAAAAAAATACGTAATTGAATCATAAACGCGATAATTATACTTGTATAAATATGACATTTAATTTCATTGCACCAAAATTCAAATAAATATAAAGTACTATCGTGTGCTCATATTTGGGAGGTTGTCCTACAATTGGGAAGATTGGCTAATTTTTTGTTCTTTGGTTGGCACATTTAACAGGACATAGTAAATCGGCAGGAAGCATATGCATTGTTTAGTAGGAATATTATACTCTCATTTGGTATTAAAATAATTGACTTGGGACACTATATAAGGTGAGTTTAATTGTTTCGTACTTGATCGCAAAAAGGACGCTATTTTTTGTCTGAATAGCTTTTCTTGTACAGGCCATGACGGTCATTTCTGGTGCAATCTGTTTCGAGTTTTCGTTGGCTTAATGTGTTTTATAGTGAGTTTACGACTAGTTATCCAGTCTGTTTGAACTATTTTGTTAAATTTAAGCATTTAAAAAAATATTATCATGGTGTCTCAACTTGTGACTGTCACAGATTAGGGTATTAGTAAGTGTAAGTTTTTAACAGTATGCAAGAAATACCAATTTTTGAATACTTGGCTTTTGCAGGGGAGTAGACGTTTCTTATATCAGATTTCTGAATTAGATGCATTATCAAGAAATACTTGACAAAAAGAGTGTTGTCGAACCGCGGTTCTCAGGGAAGAAGTGGGTCCGATGTTTTCTAACCCGACAGAAGATGCACCTCGAATGTGTATAATCATAAATGATCAAGTGCTGCACTTACCCGATGTACTGAAGAGAATTACTTTCAGTTATTTGAATCATTACTGTACATTTCACCAGAGGTATTATTAAACAATGACAAGTATGCAGGACAACCGTGTTCAACGTAAAGTAATTGTTAGACGAAAATGTAAATACACAGAAAGAATAATGGATTGCATTAAGTCCATATTTTCTGATGCTCTGCAGAATTGATCTCTTACTCTATGTGGCAGAAAAAGGTAGAGAACTTGTATGATATATGTACCGAGGACTGGAAGACACTTTAATAGAAGCAAATAAGGCTGGTTTGAGGGAAACATCTTTGAGGACTGCTTCCAAACAATTGCTCTCCCATACCTCAAGCGACTAGGCGATGGTCCAAAACTTGTAATAGATGACAAATTAGCAATCCATAATTCAGCAGTATTAGCACTGTCTTGAAAACAACTTTCGATTCATTCTTCTGCCACCCTGAGAACGCGTGTATGTCAACCAATTAAACTTTGCATTCTTTAGCTATCTAAACATAGCATGGCGGAAGTAGCAGACAGATTGGAAGACTAAATACAAAGGGCCAATAAGAAAAGGCCAGTTATCTAAGCTTCTAAAAATACTTTGGATGCCACTAGTGGCATCATTCCTGGTAATGTGAAGTTGCTTTAAAAGGTGGCATTTTAACAATAGACAAACAAAAGGTAGCTTAGTTGATTAGTAGGTAGTTGTCGATTGTTAGCAAGACTCTGCGCTTTGTGTAGATCTTATAGCAATCATCGAGTTTGGAAAGAAGTTAATTGGCAGCTAAGTATTCCTACGTACACCAGTAAACGGGATCACAGGCACAAAATTAATTTAAGACCGCAGAGAACGGATGTCGGGAAAATTTCTTTCACAACAATTCGTACGACAACGGAAATGAAGATTGCCTGCAAAAACCTTTGAACCCTTTCCTCGAAGCGTTCAACTGTTTAGGAAATGAAAATCCTAATTATTACTAAGTAAATGAGGGACTCCACTAAGATGAGTAGGTATCGCGATGTATAATTGTTATATTGTGAAGTGAGGTGTCGTGTAGTGCAGAGAAGAGAAATAATGAAGTGATTTAAGGGTCATAGTACAGTGCAATTGTACAGAAATTCAGTGTGGAGTAAGATTATAGAAGTTTCTTTTTTTAATGTAACTTAATTTTTTATGAAACAATTTTTATATTATTATTATTATTATTATTATTTTATAATTTGCATGTTAGTTACATTACCTTATTTATCTTATTAGCTTCCACCAGGTTATACCCAATTGCAGTTTAAATAAATTTATCTCTCTTCAAGGTGTTTGACGGTATGCCAAACGCATCTGAAAGAGAAAGTTGTAACTGCAAGAACAGCGGTTTGAAAATATAATCAATTGTTCATTTTCAAAATATATACATATAACAACACTAACATCAAGATCTATAATCCCAAATATCAGAGTAGAAACATATTAAGAAAAACGTACTTTGTACCAAGTGTATTGTAGCAAGAATAAAAAGTATATTAAGAGGAGTAATTTGAATATTGAATCCCTGCTCTTTTAATTTAATTTATTTTAATTTGTAATTTAGATTAGATTAGATTTAGATTAGATTTATTAATAATTCTGCAATTAAGTGTGAGAACTTGGTGGCAGAATACACTAACTTAACATTACAGAACTTAACAACTATACAAACTACAAACTTAACAAAATCACATGATCATTTCACCGTGCAATCTTTCATAGAACTCCACTCGTTTCTCTCAGTTACACAACGTCACTGCACTGCACATAATAATAATAGTAATAACATTAATAATAATAATGCTAATAATGCTAATAACATTAATAATAATAATAACAACAATAATAATAATACTTAATTACAAAGAAGACATAGGTAATTGCACTGAATTTTATTAAATATATTTATAACATATCTACATTCAAGAAACTAATTTATTTTTAAATTTGCTCAGGCTTTGAGGAAAGGGATCGAAGATTGCCACAGGCAAACTGTTCCAGTCCCTAATAGTGCGATTCGCGAATTAATATTTCCCAACGTCCGTTTTCTGAATTCTTGTCTGAATTTTGTGCATGTGATCCGCTCTGCCGAAATATGTAGGTTCCCCTAATCGACTTTGAATTTCTTTCCACGCTCGAAGGCCTGTGTACGCTTTATACATTGCATAGAGACGTGACTTTAATCTTCTCCTTTCGAGTGACTCCCATACCCCTTTATTGTTGGTACCCCTGAAAGTAAATTTTGATGCTCTACGCTGGACCTTTTCTAGATTTCTTTGTTGCAAAATTCTGTATGGGTCCCAACATACCGCGCCATATTCTAATATATGTCGCACTAATGACATATATGCTAGTTCTTTGGCTCTCACTATACTCTTTTTCAGTATCCGCATAACAAAATGTAAAGATTTCCAGGCTTTCCCTACAACGAAATTGACTTGATTTTCCCAGCTCAATTTACTGTCTAGCTGTATTCCTAAGTATTTGCAAGACGTGACTCGAGGTATAACATTATTGTTCAGTTTGTGCGCAGGTTCATTGTAACTTCGACCCCTACCAAACGTGATGGACTTGCTCTTTGTACTGTTTATTTCCATGCCGTTTGTTTCAGCCCAGATATGTAATTTGTCTGTCTCGCTGCAAAATATCCTCGTCTTTCTCCGAGTTGATAATCCTATAGATTACGAAGTCATCTGCGAAGAGTCATACATTTGAAGCTAAATAGGCGCAAATTCATTCACGAAGGCCAGAAACATGAGTGGTCCGATTACACTTCCTTGTGGAATTCCTGACGTGAAGCTTCTCGAGGTTGATAAGTAACTACCGATTCGAACTTTCTGTTTCCTGTTTCGGAGTAGTTCGGTTATCCACGCTACCACTCTAGTGGCTATTCCCGAATCTATTAATTTCTTTATAAGACGATCGTGTGGAACAACATCAAAAGCTTTGGAAAAATCTATTACTATCGCGTCGACCATTTTCCCTTCATCAACTACGTCGGCTAGGTCCTGTAGAAGTGAGACTAGCTGACTTTCGCATGAGAAACCATTTCTGAAACCGTGCTGACCCTGATAAAGCCACTCTCTGCCCTCCCATTCTTTCCTGATATAGCTTGAAATTAGATGTTCCGTAAGTTTGCATACGACTGATGTAAGGCTTACCGGCCTATAGTTACTAATTATTGTCTTGTCGCCACTTTTAAAAATAGGTGCTACGAGAGCCAGCTTCCAATCTTTCGGTACGCAAGCGTTGTTTATTGATACATTAAATAACCTAATTAAATAAGGTAGAACTGCCTCTCCACCTAATTTAATGATGTCCGTGGAAATACCATCAGGACCTCGTGATTTTCCTCTCTTCATTAATTTTATTCTTTCCCGCAAAGTATTTACATCAATATGAAAACTACAGCTATCTACCAGCGTTGGTATCTGAATACTGTTAGATTTCTGCTTGAAAACCGAGCTGAAATATACGTTAAAAGCCTGCGCTTTTTCCCTGTGGTCCGTTATTGGCGAATTATTAACACGAACAACTGGAATCTCGTCTTTACTTCCTTTCCTTCTACGAACGTATTTAAAAAATACCGACCAATTATTACTGCCCTCCGCATCAAGAATATGTTTTAAATGACGTTCCTCTGCCATTTTCTTTTCCTTCCCTAGTACTTTTGTATAATTTCGAAATAAGGTCATATGATTTTCACTACGGTGTCTGTTGTTAAATGCTTCTCTGGTTTTTCTTTTCAATCGCCTAATCTTTGCATTATAATACTCCGGATCGCTATTACTTTTTAAAAATTTACTGGGTACAAAAGCCTGCTCAGCATTTACTAAAATATTTTTAAACTCTCCCCATATTTCATCGATTCCTCCTCCTATTCTAAGAAACTCGCCATATCGTTCTCTTAAGTAATTTTGAAACCCTTGCACATTCGCTTTCTTGTATTCCTTCACTAGAATACCGGTGGTAATACTTTTCTTTGAAATACTTAACTGTAAATCGACTAAAACGGCTTTATGGTCCCTTATACCTTCTAAAACGTCGCACGACAAGAATAAATCTTTCGGTCTAATTAGGCAGATATCCAGAATCGCATCCTGCCGTGTCGGCCTGTCTACTACCTGCTCTAATCCGCTGTCCCAGACAAGTCGGTTGACTAGTTGTTGGACTTTCCCTTCGCAAACAATCCCCGTCCAATTTGCGTCTGGGAGATTTAAGTCTCCAGCAATAACTACATGACGGTTATTTATATTTTTTGTTCTTTCGTAGAGAGCGCCTAAAATTTCATAGCTGTTGCCCGGTGGACGATAGCAAGCAATAATTTCTAAGATACTTCCTGAACAGAAAAGAAAAGAAGATTTAAGTAATTAAAACTATAAAAACTATATAGGGCTTATAACGTACGAGAGAGAAATACAATCTCCACACTTATTCTCGAGCTTATTTTCTTCGTTTAAAACGTTTATTTATTTATTTATTTATTTATTTATTTATTTATTTATTTATTTATTTATTTATTTATTTATTTATTTATTTATTTATTTATTTATTTATTTATTTATTTATTTATTTATTTATTTATTTATTTATTTATTTATTTATTTATTTATTTATTTATTTATTTATTTATTTATTTATTTATTTATTTATTTATTTATTTATTTATTTATTTATTTATTTATTTATTTATTTATTTATTTATTTATTTATTTATTTATTTATTTATTTATTTATTTATTTATTTATTTATTTATTTATTTATTTATTTATTTATTTATTTATTTATTTATTTATTTATTTATTTATTTATTTATTTATTTATTTATTTATTATTATTATTATTATTATGTTAATTATTTTAAGTTAAATGTCGGTGTTCTGCTATATTTATAAAAATTAATATTTTATACCGTTTTAGACATAAATAAATGTATTGTTATCTGTAAGACAAAGTAATACAAACATCCATAAAATTTTTAGTATTTTATGAAATTATTCCCTTGTCAAAATACACATAGGTTAGCTTTTCGCACCCGCATAAAATAATGCCTAGATGTGATAATTTTTATTTTAGTTAGATTACTCTGAGAGAATTTATTAGTTTAGAATTATTATATATTATTATTATTATTTTAATTTTTTCCGTTAATCGGCCGACTAGGACCACGCATGCAAGCATCCTGCATTTACCGTGGCTCAGTTTTTATTTATTATCGCGGTGGCAGGTGTTTGCAACAACTTTTGGGGGGGACCAGCATTTAGCTGGATCCGACTTTTATCCCCCACGGTTATTAGCCCGGGGGGTATGGAAGATGAAATGATGATACGATGATAATGGGGGTGAAAGGACAACACATACAGACATACACAAATACATCCATGCCCGAGGCGGGACTCGAACCCGCGATCTTCTGGTCCGAAACCACTCCGGCACTACTGCCTTAGCGATCTCGGCCATATGATCGGCTATATATTATTATATATTATTATTATTATTATTATTATTATTATTATTATTATTATTATTATTATTATTATTATTATTATTATTATTATTATTATTATTATTATTATTATTATTATTAGAATTTATTAGTATACTCAATTTCTTAATTTTTGGATCCAATTATAACTGTAATTCTCCAAGTATCGAGAGAGTAAAAGAGGAATAATATTTTGAACGTCATGTTTCCATGTATGTGTTACTACAATAGGATTCATTTGTCACATTCGACCACAGAGAAAGCGGCATATACGTGCCTAGAGGCTCAACCCCCGATGACATTCTCCGTAATAACTCCCGGTTACACAGAGTTCTCGTACAGTATATTGACACCGCCGCTTGGAAATAATATTACGCTTTTGTTCTCTCGCACGGTTCTCTCAACAAACAAAACCTACAAAAAGTACATCGTATAAGATAACAATTGTGCCATATCCCCTGTAATAAAGAAACCTCCATGGATTTCCCCCAGTGCGGCAACGTACTCTCAGAACAAGGTCTAAACGATCCATATTCAAGTGAATGGGTGAAATTTATTTATTTATTTATTTATTTATTTATTTATTTATTTATTTATTTATTTATTTATTTATTTATTTATTTATTTATTTATTTATTTATTTATTTATTTATTTATTTATTTATTTATTTATTTATTTATTTATTTATTTATTTATTTATTTATTTATTTATTTATTTATTTATTTATTTATTTATTTATTTATTTATTTATTTATTTATTTATTTATTTATTTATTTATTTATTTATTTATTTATTTATTTATTTATTTATTTATTTATTTATTTATTTATTTATTTATTTATTTATTTATTTGTTTGTTTGTTTGTTTGTTTGTTTTATTTAGTCAAAAAACAGTAATAACTCTATGTGACGTATGGCATGGAAGATCTGCGCACGTTTTCTTGAGTTCTAGAATTTCTTCCCACCATTTTAACTATAAATAGTTGAAAGATGAGTAGAAGTTTAAAGTAAAAATTAAAAATAAATTTTAAAAAAGCGCGAGATAAGCAATATTTGAAAAAAAAAGGTTATCGGTAAAGGAATTGTAAGGATGATTTTTTTGCACTGCTAACAAAATAGTAACTCGCCCTTACCTCAACTCCTACCATTACAAGCAAAAGGAGAGTTCAACAAAACGTGCGCCTAGCGAAGCTGCATTTACGTCCAGAAGCCAAACAAGGGGCCATCTCAGCATTTGCTCAATGGATCAGGGAAACTGGACAAAAACCTGATCGAGATGGGTGGCATTGACCCGGAAGCTGAAGTACATTGTTACAAACATATTAAGTCTTTAAAAAAAATATATTAAATACAAATTTAAAATAATTCAATATTGTGGCGTCACCGATTAATTAAATATAATTTTATTATGGCATTGCCAATAACCGATAATTCCTGCAGCTGGGAATAGCTCGCGCCGCGGCTCAGAAGTAGGCCAAGAGGGGAGGCCCTCGCAGCGAAAGGGTCCTTTCGTCATGCCGCCCACCCCCCGACCGCGCATAGGTCTTTTGTCCAGAAGGCAGCTGGTTTACTGCAGTCATAAAAGCCATTCTTGTTTTCGAGCCGTTCGCCGGCCCTCTCCTGGGACAGAGCGCGCCCCCGCATCCCTTCTCCGGCCGCGCGACCGGAGGGTGCGAACCCCAAAGAAAGGATAGGCCGAGTGTCAATTAAAGACAACGACGCATTTACGACACGTAGTAAGCGAGAACCTTTTTCGAACAATGCTAACCACTCACATTCGTTCTGGCACGCGCCTCGACACGCGCCTGGGTAGACACCCGAATCCCTGCACGGGCCATTAACAAATTAAATACAGTAGGCAGTCAAGTAGCCCCTGCCGGCCGTCGGGAATCCGTGAAATGCGCTTTTTTCGCGCGCAAGTGTCCACACAGCTGCGATCAGCTCCCGGAGTAACTAACAAAAGGGAAGCAAGAGAGAGAGCGAAGCCAGCGACAGACAGAAAGCTTTTACGGAAAACTACAGAAAAATCGACACGAGATTGGTTAATCAGAATCCTGCGACGCAGTCACCCTCGGCCAATGGGAAGCTTCGCCATGAGGGAGGGGGGAAATTTGGTGTTAGGAACAATTTGGGAAGGGGAAAGGAAATTCTCTTATAAACGCGATGCAGAGTAGGAATAAGACACTTGTTAAAATTTCTTCAGACTGACTTTGTAAAATTACTTCGGCACTACTTCTGAGATTTTTCTGACACGACTACTTCAAAATTTCTTCGAGAGACGCTCTTTGTTAAATTTCTCCGAAGGAGACTTGTAAGATTTCTTCGAGAGAGACTTGTAAATTTTTGTTGCTACGGGAGAGTTCCAAGATACTCCCTGGTAGCTAAACGTGCCTAATTATTCAGTCATTCACGATCGGGACGCGACTTGTAAACTGTTGCGGAGGAAACTCGGACGGGAAACTACCGAATCCCGCGCCGTTTTCGCTTCGGCCCGCCAGCCTTGCCGCCTCTCGTCCCGGGCTAAGTGACAGCCCTCTCCGTTACGTCAGCGCCCGTGGACACTCGCCCCTCTGAGCCTGTTCGATTCGGCGTCCTGCAGAGAAGGAGACGCACCGCTGGAGTTCAGCGACCTGGGACAGCCGCCGCCGCCTCTGTTTGAGGCCGCCGCCTCGGCCCGCCCACGAAGACCAGCAGCCATTGGTGAAACTATGAGACGATGCCGTCTCACTGAACAATTACAACAGCGAAAAACTGCGAGTGGCCGCGCTCAGGCCCATCAGAGTAACCTCTTGTAATTCATTCACAGAGTAGTTTTAGTATTAAAAGAACTTGCGTCGCCAATTGCGACATTGTAATTTACCTGGTAGCTTTTGGTGCCAGGAATAAACAGTTGTTTGTCACCAATGACTCAATTGCTCATTCTTGACCTCCCAACTCTTCCACTCAGTTACATTTCAGGAGCAGAACCTGGCGCCCTCCCCCGAGCAGTCTTATAAATATTACATTTGGCTGGTCCCAACGTGGGGCTAGTTGAGTGCAACAGCAATCACTTATAAATATTACAATATATATCACTGTTTTGTTAAAATAAACATTATTTTTCTTTTTGATAATCAGTTACATACATAACATTACATAATCAGATACAATAGTCTCTAATTGTATAGAAACAGTTATGCGGCAGAAAAGATTTACTTTTAACTTAAATTTGTGAACCTACTTCAATTGTTTAATGTCATCTGGCAATGCGTTGTGGCAATGTTGAAGGGTCTGTGCGTGCTCATACACATGCCACCTTGGTGCTGGAACATTAGGGTTGACTCCTAACTATTCGCCGGCAAATGTGGCTCCGAGCATCAACTGATGTCATTGCAGTGCCTCTGACAAGGTGGTCCTAAGTTTCCAGTTCAGACGGTGGCAGGATTTTAGTCACTAGCTCGTCAGCCAGGTGGAAGTCAGCCGCTGCAGCAGCTTTAGTCGCTGCAGCACGCTGTCTGGATGACAATTCTAGAGTCCGGCAGTCCTTATCGGTAGGTTTCTGTGGTTTCTCCGATCAACATCAGGCGAATACCGAAGAAGTACCCTAACAAATGGGCCACGGACCGCGCGCGTTTCTTCCTTCCTTTTCCTTATCCTTTCATCATCCGTTTCTTACATACACTATACATTTAGTGTAGTGTGAGTGTATGTGTGCGTACATAGTTGAGAGACCACATTGGGGTGCCATGCTGTTGGGAAATACCTGGGGGGGAAACCTTGCAAGTTGACGTAGTGCCGGATCTCGCCATCCAGCGGGTGAACATCACTGGTACCTCCCGAGGTAAAATCATGCAGTACACTTAAGGGACTGATGACCTTAGAAGTTGACGCGCTCTGAATCACTAATCAATCAAACCGTTGTTCGATGTGCAAACCACGTCCATTCGTGGTGACTAGCGGGTGACTCCTTGTTATCTGCCTGTGCATACCTAACTGGGCGCCAAATATTTTGTGTGCTACAATACATTCCACTACGTAGCAAGAAATTGTTTATGTTACTTTCTTGACGTTTATTGAATAAAATGAACATAATGAACTTGAATACACCATTGCTTTTTTCAAAATGTCGATATTTTATCGATTGCTCGATAATTTGATTTTCTATCGTTTTGAGGCAATCGTCATAGTTCAAATATGTTACCAGTAGATGATAGGGATGTGAAGTCCATCTGTATTAGTAGAACGGTATAATGCATAATTATACACTATGTGATCAAAAGTACCCGCACACATACAAAATGGTGATATGGTGTGGTCGTGTTTTTCATGAAGTGGGGACCCCTTGTTGTTTTGTGGGGGCACAATCACGGCACAGGCCTACTTTGACGTTTTAAACACTTTCTTGCTTCCTACTGTCGAAGAGCAATTTGGGAATGGCGATTACACCTTTCAACACAATAGAGAACTTGTTCATACCACGCGGCCTGTGGAGTGGTTACACGACAATAGCATCCCTGTAAAGGACTGGCCTCCACAGAGTCCTGACAAATCCTATCGAACACCTTTGGGACGTTTTGAAACGCCAACTTCGTGCCAGGCCTCACCGACTTACATCGATACCTCTCCTCAGTGCAGCTTTCTGTGAAGAATGAGCTACCATTCCCCCAAGAAACCTTCCAGCACCTGACTGAAAGTATGCCTGCGAGAGTGGAAGCTGTCATCAAGGATACGTGTAGGCCAACACCCTATTGATTTCCCGCATTACCGATTGGGGACGCCACGAACTGGTAGTCATTTTCAGCCACGTGTCCGGATACTTTTGATCACATGGTGTATAGCCTAATTTAACAAGTTATCATTTTGTACTGATAAATTTAATCACAATGTATATTCCCTGCGTTTGTTGCAGATCTGTAGTTCTATAAGAACGTATGTTGTATTTCAACTGAAAAATGTCAGTATCTAGATATTGTAAATTGCCAGCTAACCATTTTTTGTTATGTTCATGGAAACCGTTGCTAAAAAATAAAACATCAAATCGGTGCTAATCAAATCGGATATCGGTGCTAAACAAATAAATCACAAAACCGGGCTCGACACAAAGTACTGTGAGCTATATCTTGCTTATTGCGTTATTCATGTTCAAGACCAAGAAGTTTCATGGGCTCCCCACATGTCCTGTGGCAGCTATCGATCTACTTTAGAGGGTTGGTTACGTTCAACATGAAAGTGTTTACAATTTGCAATTCCCCAGATACTGAGGGAACCAACGAAACATTACAACGTATTTTTCTATGGTCGACATTTCGCATTACAAAAGCTCCATCAACAGAAAAAAATATTATCTATCCTATCTCCAGTCATCTATTGCTCCAGTGCTACATGGGGAAGAGCTACCAATTTCATCGCCACCAAAAAAGACCGATTGGGAAAAGAAATGGAAAATTCAAGTAATACCAGTGATTTAAGTTGCAGTGATGAGAGCATTTCTACCAAACCCCACTTTCTACTAAACGCCAAATATTCTTGTTTCCTTTGCTTATGGATCAGCAGGGTTCAACATTACTCTAGAAAAGAATGACCAACAAGCACAGAATTTGTTCTAAGTACACGCAATGTAACAAATGAGCCCCTGGTATCAAGAGAGAAGATTCTGTAACCATTACTTCATATTAAACTCGAGCTTTTTAAACAATTTATGAAAAATTGGATAGCATCACTTTGGGAACATTTGTCAGATAAAGCTCAAAGTATCAAAACCAAAAGTAAGAGGTGGAACTTTACCGGACCTCAGATTCGACGAATGTTACAATCTGCAAAACTTAGTGGTGTAATGTGTCGTGATGAACGTAGTGCTTGGGATGCTTTCAGAAATGTAGTGAAATTTTTTTATGTAAAACAAAAGAAGTGGGAATTATATGCAACTGATAGGGAATTTGCTACAACACTACTTTACCATTTGATTGGATGTAAAATCTCAATAAAAATCCACTATTTTGCTTTCTCATGTGGGTTTCTTTACACCAAATTTAGAAGGGGTATGCGGAAAACATGGGGGACACTTTCGTCAGAACATTTGTGATATGGTCGAACGCGCACCCTTAAAGTTGCCGCCAGAAGGTGGTCCCGGCGCCGCTCAAGAGAGGGCGCCGATTACCAACGCCGCAGCTCCGTCACGCTCGGCCAAGCCCCGGAGCCGGAGAACTCACCCTTATCGGGTAGCTGGCCGGCGGACCTTCAGCCTGGGCGGGCTATAAGAGCGGTGCCCGGCGAGTGGTAGGCAGTGAGAAGTGCCTGCCTGAGCGTGTATTAGTGACAAGTGAAGTGCATTACTGAACGGTTACGGACTCGGACTCTTCCTACGGCGAAACAGTGAACATAGCAACGTATACGGTATATCTCTCGGAATATTGTTCGACCTGGCTTGTATTAGTGAATCTCTTGTTGGCTTGTGGCAATAAAAAACAGTTTTAGAAATCACTGTTCCTTTTTTGGATATAACAATTTGCTTTATGAAAAATAGGTATCAGGGACGACTGTGCTATAATGAGAGAGTACGTGTGGAAGATATTACGTGCCGACAGGTCTAAATCACACAAGAGGAAAGTCGATCTGATGTACATTTTTGATTTATCCCATTTTGATATCTTCAGTATTAGGTATATTCAATTTTGTTGCAATTAGCGTATTTGAACGAGTAGCACATAGATTTTTCTACGTTAAATTCCAAAAATACATTGTGGTATTAGTTTTTCAGAAAATTTGAATATTTGTTAAATACATGAAAAACAGGAGACAAAAAAGGAGACCATGCTGCCAACTTCAAATATTGCTCTAACTTTCTGACAGAGAGGGAGATTCAGAAGATAAGTCACTGAGAAGGTCTCCTTCTCCAAGGCCAAACGTCGGCAGCTGGCGAAGAACACAATAGATCGCCCACGCTCTTTCTCCAGTGCTATGATCAAGTCCACTAAAGTACAGAGAGCAGAGAAACTTCCTTCTGCACCTTCATTTGTTACCAGGTGCGTTTGTGGACCTATCTGAGAAGACATCCCTTGCTAGGCAGAAAACTTATTATTCCCCCTAAATGTAAGAAACTGGCAAAGAAAGTTAATTAGCCGTCGAAGTGCACCCAAGCCTCTACATATACTCAGTTCTGCACTAAGGTCGATGTCAATCGATTAATCATCCGGTCTCGCTTTCCACGGACCAACCTTCTTCCAAGCCATTTCCTCCTCCTACCGAGAAGAGCTCTGAGTAATTACTTAGCCCCTCTAGAAGTGCCCAAGGGGACTCTGAATCAGAGGAAGCTCCCGCCGCCGCGGACACTCTCTCTGTTGAGGAACAACGCCTGATACGTAAGAAGGAAAAGATACAATTGTAATTATTACGTAATATGAATCTCCGATCCTAAATTCTAAATATTTTTTTCTCTCGACGGGGGATCTAATACTGTTGCCATGCTATATACCTTTACTAATCTGTTTGCAGGAGACACACCTAATCCACCCCGCCTCGTATCCTTCCGCTGGTTTGCCACATATATGGTTGATGTTATTGATGGTCTCCACGCTCATGCTAGAATTGCTGTATTGGTTCACGATTCGCTGTTTTCTACTGACGTAACTATTCATTTAGAACTTCAGTGTGTATCTATATGCGTGTGTGCAGGTGTACATTCCATCATTCATACTCACTGTATGTAACATTTACATACCTCAAGGCCAAATTGTCTCGACCGATGACTTCCTGGGCCTGATAAACCAACTGCCACGTCCCTCTTGATCACTGGGGATGTAAAAGCCCATTGCCATATGGCCTATCATCCATTAATGCAGTGGCATGTAGTCATTGCATCATAGTCATCAAGTTGTTTCGAGTTCATTATCTGTGCAGTTTATACATTACTGGAATTTATGAAGTTATGCACCTGATTCATAGTTTATTGTTTCAACAGTATGATCTCGTAAACTGTTGCATTTCGGGCAATGTAGGAATCACGGGAAATGAGTTAGCTCACCAGTCTGATATTGACCTTCACTCTGTCGCCACAGCAGATTTAAAGGCAGTTCTGAAATGTTCCACAATCGGAGAATGGCACAAAGTAACATTTAAATTAAAGACATTAAGGATTATGTAATGCCCTGGTGTTCTTCATCCTATGCTGTTAGTCGTGATGAAGTAATTTTACCAACTTTGGTTCCCTCCTATGAGGTGAAGCTCCCCACATCTGCGACACGTGTGTAAGATGGACCTCCCCGTGCAACACGTCCTTCAACATCGTGTGAAGTTTAACGGCAGCCGTCGTATACACTGTTTGGGCAGCTTTCTTCTGCTCGTGTCCGGCAACTGTGAGTCCGCGTTCTTCAACCTCTTTTCCTTTTTGCGGGAAACTGGGCGATACCATTTAATTTGAGAGAAGTGGACAGTATTATTTTATGTTATTTGGCCTTTACAAAGCCAGTTGTTTTGTCTTGTATTATTGCGTGCTTTTACGCCTCTTTACTTTTTGTTTAATATTTTTAACAGTAGTCAATAAATAAAAATGTGCCCAATACACGAGTCCCTTGCATCGCCGCCGCCGCCGCTGCAGCTCTTTGTCGCCACTCGGCGGAGGCCTTTGGCGGAAGGCACGGTAATTTAAGCTGTCTGCAGCGCCTCTGACTGGGTCGGGTCCTAGGGTTCAGTCCCAAAGCCCCGACGGTTGATTTACGATACTAGCGAGATGGCTGGGCCAAATGCAGCTGCTGTCTGGAGGAGAATTCTAGTCATTTTTGTTGACATAGAATCAATTGGAAAATGTGTCAGAGAGGGAATAAATGAGTTTAGTTTATCATTGTCGCTATTTTCTTACCAGGAAAGGTCTGTGGTGCAGTCGTGAACATAAAACAGCGAATGATAAAATAGTTGAGATTACTTGTGCTATTTTAAGTCAGTAGGTGATGAATGCAAATACTCTTATATGAATAATATAATTATATGAAACACCAAGTTTGATAAAAACATATTCGCAACTATTACATAACAAATTCACAAGAAAACGATATGACAATACTTATTTTTATTCTTCAGGTACTGTCCTAAAATGATTGTTCATCACAACTCTGTATTTGATAGTTTGAGTTTGCAATGAGCCAATGTTTTCGCACAATACCAGAAGACTAAAAAGAATTATAATCTTTTAATGTGTATTTTGTATGTAACTTTAAGTTGTGAAAATATGGTTGTTGAAATATAACATTATCGACATGCAGATGGTAAATATAGAGTTTATCCCTTAGATAAAATAGATGAAAATGTTTTGTGGAATTATATTAGGCATAACATTTTTTAAAAATTCCTTAAAAAAACAATCCACTCACTTCTTGTACTGTTTATAGGGTTAATTTCTGTTACTGTTCATTTCTTTGAGAAAATTACTGTTGCAGATAAGTGGGTACTTTGACAGCTAACAAAAAGGGTGAAGCTCATATATTTTTTGTGGCAAAACTATTGAATTCAGATTTAAAACATTTACATTTAACAAACTAGTGGTATGGAAATATATTTTTAAATAGAAAGCTATTTCATCTCACGCAATAAAAACAAATGTTCTTTATTTCTTGAACATAATGAAGAATTGGACATGATACATTGCTGCAACTCTCACCTCACATTATTTATTTATTTATGGGTAATTCCATTATAAAATAAAACAATATCCTTATTTTCAATGCGACGTACACATGCACGTTAAAGATAAAAAATCCCTGTTGACCTGCATCACTATGAAAATATGGATATGGGTGCAATCAATACAACCAAACACAGTTCTACATCCACATATTTTCAAACACATTTTGATCTTTTGTGTATCTTCTTCTGGTGACTAGCAAATAAATATGACTTCTTTTTCTCCACAATACTTAATTATTGTCACTCTTCAACTCACGTTTGAGAATGCTGACATATGCAATGCACCCAGTTGTCTTGAATCTTATATTTTCCTCAGAAGCAAAACATAATCAAGTATTTCTGCAATAATGTACAACTTTTGACTTTCCCTATTTGTGTCAGATTTCTTTTGCCGCAATCAAATCCATTAACTCCTCCGTTCCTTGCTAAAACCCATTTTTATTTCAAAATTCCTCTTCTCACGGGAATATACTTCAAATAGATTCACGAGTGCTCGGTAATACTTCATGTTTGATTGTTCATACATTTCCAGAACGTTATTTCATACTTCCTTTTCTGGTATAAAACGCCCCAAAAAATCATTTCGAAGTTTCCAATGCCACTTCGAAGTTTACCAAAACTCCAACAAAATTATCATTCATGAAGGAAACTAGGTCTAGGCCTAACTAGGCCTCATATCACGAGCAAATCACAATCATAGGAGGGACAGTTGAATTAAAAATGAAAAAGACGCACATACAGTTGGATCTCGTTTGCTTCCATGTTTTCGCATTTCCAGATTATCCCACGTTTGAACTACGTTGTTCGGAAGTTTAACGTTTTACATGGAAACTACACCTCACTTATTGCCTTCTTGAGTTATACCCTATTTATTGGTAGAAGTTTTCTCTTTACTTAGCTTATATCCAGAATAAACTTTAATCACTTATATTAGTAGGATCGATTGAGAACTAGTCCGTATTCAGAAGGAATGCGCTGTGTTGCGACTCGGTTCTGAGCTGGGCCTCGCTAAAGGTGGCCGTGGCCGCGTTCATTATCCGACCGCGCGGCCGCCCCTCTGAAACAGCCGCTGCTACCGCCATTGGTGCGAGATTTTCGACATTAGTTGCGAGTGTATAGCTAGGTCGAATTCAGCAGCTGCCTGGAGGAGAATTCTAGCGGGCGCCTTCTCTGATCGGTAGTTTTCCGTGGTTTCTCCGATCAACACAACACGAATGTACAAGGAGAACCCTAATAAACGGTTCACGGACCACGCGAGATCTTTCATTCCTCTTTCTTGTCTTTACATAGACAGACGCTTAAATGCACTGCACTACCAACCCATGTCTAAGACACCAATCGGCAGCTTAGGGTTTGTCCCGGATTGGGCGGTGACTCGCAGGTGTGAAATATTAGATGGTCGGCGCCGGATCTCACTAACGGAGGAAGATCCCCGCCACTTCCCGTGACAAGAGCATGTACTACACTTATGGGAACAATAATTATAGTAGTTGACGAGCCAGGAAACGCCAATCAAATATTCAATGAATCAAGCCACTGGACTTTCTGCACTCCACTTCCCCCACTCCAAATTCCACACTTCATATCTCACTCGCCACGTCTCGCACTGCACGTCTTACACTGCACGTACACCATTCCTCGTTTTGCACTCCACATCCCGCATTCACTTCCGTCATTTCATGCCCCCGCTCTTCACATTTCTCTCTCCACGTCCACCGCGGCTCTTCACTTATCGAACATTCCATGGCCCGTACGCCACGCCCCGCACTCCACGCCGGACAGTCGTCGATCCACAATCCAGAACGCGCAATGCGAAATGCTCACTTCTTGCCTCTCTTAACCCCCTGCAACGCATCAAGTGCCGACGCGTAACCTCTCGCTCTCTTCTCTCCCTTTCTAGCCAACCCTTTCCCTCTGCATTCCCCTTCTTCTCACTCTCTCTCCTCCCTTCCCTCTCTCGCTCTCTCCATCCCCCTCTCCATCCCCCTCTCGCTCTCTCCATACCCGCTCCATCCCACTCTTTCCCTCCCTCCTCTCCTTCCCCCAATCTCCCTCCCCTCCCTCTCTCCCTCTCGCCCTTCCCCTATTTCTTCCCCCTCTTCTCCTCTCCTTTTCCTCCCCCTCTTCTCCTCCCCCTGTCTCCCCCTCTCTCCCGCACCCTCTCTCCCTCCACTATCCCTCCCTCCCTCTTCCTCCTCCCTTCCTTCATCTCTCTATCTTCCTTTCACCCTCTCCCTTCACTGCTCCTCTCTTCTCCTTCCGCATGCCGAATCGCCTTTTCCTGCCCTTCTCCCCATATTTCCACGTGCCCATCACTGCTCCCTCGAAGAGTTTGCGTCCTCGGGGCGGGGTTGCTCGGTGGAATGCTGTGGAGTGGGAGAGTGCAAGAGTGGGAGAGAAGTGCGTGCGGAGCGGGAAATGGGGGCGGCGCGGGCGACACAGCAGCATCGCTCGGGGGAGCAGACGAACGGGCAAAGAGGGGGGGTTGGGGTCGCACCGCAGCCAGCTAACGAGCGCCCACACCGCGGACGATTACCGAATTATCTACTAATAGGAAACATGAATTAGGGTCTGAAGTTCGTATGTTTTCGATGGTTATGCCAATTTCATTATTTCCCGAATTTCCATATGGGCGCTCTATCGGTATATCGGAGGAAATCAGTGGAAGAAATAGATGGGATCCCGCAGAAAAAAACCGTTTGAGAATCAGCGATACAGACCACTTTATTTTGCGATGCTAAAATTTTATGAAGAAAAGCAAGTAAGCCGATATTAGTATTTCTGATTTTGAAATTTAAATACCAAGTACTAAATATGAATTCATTGAAGATAAAGGAGCCCTACGAGTGGAACCGAATACTACCTACTTTCAAACTGAAAAAAAACTGAATGCTGTTTATTCTCGTGTGTGAGGGACTTCAGATAATGTTGCAAATTTTATGGATCAAATCGTTTTCTAATTAAGCCTTGCTCTGAATATAATTCATTACTTCTTTTAATTTGTATACAGTCAACTGCGGTTACAGTGCATCTCTGGGGCTTACAGGGAATAGTTTTTGTTTGTTATATCAGATGTTCACTATATTTGATAATCCCAAAATAGAATAACAGAGTAAAATGATTGGTTTTATTATTTCCAAGATACATGAAATTATCCAATGAGTCATATTCAAAATTTCAATATCGTCATCCTTTCTACGGCGGCGATGGTGCAACGGTTAGCGTACCGGACTGTTATACCTAAGCTCGCGGGTTCAAACCCGATCGAAGCCGTGGATTTTTAGGGCGACAAAATCCTTCGTACGCCTTGCTTCGGAGGGGAAGTAAAGCCGGCTGTCCCATGTTAGTAGATTTACTTGCATGTAAAAGATCCTCAAGACTAAATGACGCCTCTGAGCTAAATACAAAATCGCCTGTTTCTCGTCCAAGAAATACCTCCTTTCTCTGCTAGATGAAAGGAGCGTAGCGAAATTTGCGTGGTCAGACGGAAGAGCGGGCCTGATGGCCCGAGTCTCGCCACGTAAAATAAGGCCAATTCAATTCAATTCTTCACGCTTGATTCTTCGTTGTCCACATACTAAATATCTTGGTGATGTCTATAACGTCCTTCAAACCCTCTTTCCCTGTCAGAGCACTGTTTTTGATTTTGCATTCTCTTCGTCATCACACTCGTTTCTTTCTGCTGAAGAACACCCTTTCATCATATCCACGATGTCCTTGATCGGATCGGATTTCACTGTATTTTAACTCGCGGTCAGCATCAAGGCCTTCAAGCTCGACAGAACTGCCGCTGATGAACTGAAGGAATTCTCTCTGTAGCGCCGGTACATTCACTCCTCTTCATTTCACCTGAATATTAAAAAAATTACCCGTAGGACCCTCTCTTCGTAACCTCGTAATGTTTTCTGAATTCACGGTAGTAGTGCAAAATTTTCGGACTGTATGTTCACGTATTTTTATGTATATGGATCAGGACTAGTGATCGAAGATCACTATATCCGAGTTCATTATACCCAGAGTCGACTATCCTTGTGTTGATTTCGATCTGCCACTATGTTCACTTACTAGAATTAATCTAGATTATTTAAATTTAAAACAGAAGAGTAAAGGCAACAAAAATAAACAATATCAAATGTTAGTACGTCTGAAATTATTCTCTTATAATACAGGAAAATTCAGCATAAACCTTACATAACCACGCTTCATTTCACAACAAATTGAGTCAACATCATCTTGTTTTTGTCATAAATCTTTAAATGTAACTTCAAATTAACTTCTCCCCATAGCACGTCACAGACAGTTTTTAATTTTTTTGACGTAAATAAATAAATGTCCGTATTACTTCTTATTTTTAATTCTACAATCAGTCAAAGTTAATGAAGCCATTCTATTATTTGGCACAGTATTGGTTAGGCACAGTTATGCAGTTGTCTCAGAATAAATGTGACAAACGTCTAGGCTTGTACAGTAGTAAAAAGTTATAGATTTTACCAGTGAACTTGTAATGGGAAATTTCATGTAATGAGGGGCATACATTTATGCATGTGAAATAATCCCCTGAATTTAAGGCAAATCACATGCCCAGATGTTCAGCAGGTCACAATCTGTCGTAGTCAAGAGGTTTACTTGTACCTGCCGAACATCTGTGCGAACAGTTTGCCTAGAAATGAGGGGCAAATACCATGCGTACAGATGCATTTAACTCCGTTGCATGCAATAACCCACTATTTACCATACCACGACCACTAAACACGGTCATAGCACAGAAAAAAACAGTTTTGAGAAAAATGCATAAAGATTTTCTTGTACTTACTGCTGCTATATTAACAGAAACTGCACTTCATATAATGAACCAGCAAAGGTGTATCAGGCAGATGTTACTGCAGTGTCTCTGACCGGGGGTTCGAGACCCGACGGATTTTCGACACTGACTTGCCGGCTAGTTCGAATTCACCAGCTGTGTGGAGGAGAATGCTAGCGGCCGGCTGCTGTGATCGGTACTTTTCCTCCGTGGTTTATCCGATCAACACCTGCGCCGAAGCAGTACCATAACAAACGGGCCAAGGACCGCCCCTGATTTTTCCTTCCTCTTCCTTGTCCTACCATCCCCCCTTACTTACACTCAGTTGCACTCAATGGACTACACTACCACACATGTCGTTAGACAAGTCGGGTGTTTAGAGCATGTCCCGGCTGGGGTGATACCACGCTAGGAGGAGATACCTTGGGAAAAATTCCAGCAAGCCGACGAAGGTCGGCGCCGGATCTCGCCATTCAGCGATGGGAGATCACACCCACCTTCAGAGTTGAAACATACACTACACTTACGGGGCTAATGACCATAGCGGTTGACGCGCCCGGAATCGCTAATCAATCAATCCATCTAGTAACATTTTTTGCATTACAGTTATGGCAGTTTTTTGGAATTATAAAGCATTAAAAACTGAAGTTGATGGTGTATTTTTCTAAAATTGTTTTTTTATGTTAAAACTAGGAGTGTATTTTGGTTACCTAAAACATTACCAAAATGATCAATGAAATATTCTTAAAATGCTTCCAAAACACCCAAAACGCCCAAAACATAAAGAAAAATGACGTATATATAACGTGGTATTTATGTATTACGTGATATTATGACATTATATTATATGACGCGTATTATATATATTATTTTTTCATATTCATGTTTAAATGTATTTTAAATGCGATGCGACGCGTGCCTTTTAAATGCCCAGCTGTTAGAAAAAAATGTCAGCCACTCAAACCGCCGAGCAAAATGGCTCAGTATTTAATTTTGTTGCCAATGTTTCCATAGAAACTCGTTTATATAAACTCTTTGAAGGACATGTACACTATACTGAGAACAGGGATAAATCGCTATCGATATTTTCTTCGATACATGTTGTTCACAAGCTGTGTTTACCCGCGTGGTGCGTTTTAGTGTTGTGTTTCAGCGTTGTACTTTTAGGTATTTTTCAGAAATATTTCATTGTTAAAATGCTGAGAGTGAAGAAATTTAATTATAAACGTTAATTTCACTTTAATCAACACAAATGTGTTGTTAAAAGTCGCATTGAAAAGGAGGAAATGTTATGCCTCAGCGAAACGAGGTTTGGCCTAAAAGTTTGCCAGGCAGTGCTTCAAAACGTAAATTAAAATATCTTGTCGATAGTGAACACGAGATTGGAAATTGTGTGAATAGTGAAAATAATGATGATTATGTATTAGTTAGTATTAATAAGCTTTCGGAATTTCTTTTGAATGTTACTAAGTGTAAATATTGTGACAATAAAAAATCCCTTGTGTTCAGTGAGAGCATAAGTATGAGAAGAGGCATAGCAAGTAAAATTATATTAAAATGCCTAGTGTGTAAGATTGAAAAATCCACAATGACATCTCCAGTTCACACAAAACCTAATTCACACAAAGCACTGTGAAGTGAATATTCGCCTAGCATATGTATATAACTCGCTGATGCGTTGGAAAGGAAAGAAGAGTAGCTCAGGTATTCTGTGCTATGATGGATCTCCCACCTCCACTTGTCAGATCTGAAAGGTATTATAAACGACTACACGATGCACTCACCGAGGATAGTGAAATATCTATGCAGAGATCTGCAACAGAAACTGAGATATTTGTCAATCTAATGACATTTTGGCAGCATCGGTCGGTTCCTGGCAGAAGAGAGGCCACGCATCTCTGAATGAAGTTGTCACAGTTACTTCTGTAGATACAGGCAAGGGTCTGGACTATGAATGTCTGTCAAAACGCCAACGTTGTGCCATCAAAGTAAATTATCACAAATTTGACCAAATTTTGAAGGTTTCTGTGATGGCATGGAAAGTAAGGGGCTGTCTGAACTTTTAATAGATCAATATTTAAAGGTGGTGTGCGATACACTCATCTTGGTGATGGATACTAGAAAGATTTAAATAGCGAGTGCTAGATCATATGGTGAAACTGAAATTCATAAACTGGAATGCATAGGACATGTGCAGAAAAGGATGGGAACAATGCTTGGTAAACTGTGGAAGGATATGACCGGAAAAAACTTGCTGATGTAAAAGCAATTGGCGAGCAAGGCAGTTTCACCAAACCAGAAATAGATAAGCTCATTGAGTATTGTGGACTAGCCATCAGGAGAAATAGTACAAATGTCAGTAACATGAAAAAGGCCATTTGGGTCACTCTGCTTTACAGAATATCCACTGATGACCACATAATCCACAGGATGGACTCTGTCCAAAAGGAAATACTTCATGGTGCAAGTCATCAGATGTGAGGAAACTTGACAAAACTTTTGGAGAAGTGTTTACATGGCAAAACACGCAACCCAAACGAAATTTTAAATAACTGCATTTGGGAGCGCTAACCAAAACTGTTATTTTTGGAATGACGCCTTTAATAGAGGTGTAATTGATGCCATAGTGTGTTTTAATGGTGGTGTAACATGCACTATGAAAACTATGAGCAGACTGGGCATCAAAACTGTGGACAACATGACAAATGGACTTACATGAATAGACAGGCAACATGTTATTGAAGCTGAAAAATCTGCTGAATGTATGACAAAGGAGGCCAGAATAAAAAAGAGAAGAGAAAAAGTATAGGAGATGAAAAGGACACCCAGAATCAACATTATGGAGCTGAAATGTTTTAACTTGCTCTTTATTGAAAGGTAAATTACATTCAAATCTTTAATTTCAATTTCACATAACAGTAATTTTGGTGTTCTATAGTACATCTATATCATAAAGTATTGAAGTTAGAAAAACAAAATTTTGCATGTATTACCTTTACTTACATAATTAAGCAGATTGGACAGTAATATATAAAAATGTAAGCATCAGCAAGTCATTTCTGTTTTAAAATTTATTATAAATTATTATATTTAATTATTATAATTGACTGCTAAAGATTTTTTAAACTCCTCTGGACATGAAATTTAAATATAGTGGTCTCTTATTGTAACAAGTTCATAATTAGCAAAATAAAATTTGTTTAGATCTAATATTTTGATTAGTATTGTATCAAAATGAACTGAAAATACAAAATAAGACATAATACAGTATATTATATAATAATTAATATTCACCCAAATATACACGCCATGAGATTGAAAATATTACAGTGTAGAGAAAAAGGCACACTGATTATGTGTTTAAATATCATTGCAATATCTATTAAAGTATTTGCGTTATTATATTTCAAAATATCAGTGGAAAATGGAGTCGATGACGTTCAGGCTTTCAAAAAAATCTATTCCTTTATCGCCAAATCCGTAGAACTGACAATGGCGCCGATAGGCGTCACAGGGCCTTCGATTAAATAGTATTCACAACGATTGACATTACAATATATGAGCGAAGAAATATAATATGCTAGTCAGGAATTCTGTAGTGAACATTTGTTGCACCTCGTAATATTGTTTCAAGCAAGTACCATGAAAGTTATATTGAAATCCATTAAATCAGCAAAAAATGCACTAATATGATATAAAAATGTAAAAAAAATAACATTAGTCGAAATCAACGAAAAATGCAAAAATGACGTAAAAATTGGTCATTTTGATTTGTCATAACATAAAATGATTTTCTATACTAAACGGCATTGTTGTGAAGAGAAATGAATAATGACATTTCATTAAGATCCGCCACCTAGTTATGACAGTCTTTTAGAGGACATACGATACGTTATTGACAAAATGTTATCATTTTCAACCACTCTACATACAATAAAATATTATAACATTTATACTAAGTCCCCGACTTGTATAAGTCTCAGAATAGTCTCAGTGTCTTACATAATTAGGGCAAGGCTTCACTATGTCGCGGTGATTGTAAAGCCAAAAAGAAGGAATATGGACATTTTAAAATTGATAACAAGAGTATGAAGATATGGATCCTAATTTATTGTAAGATGGAGCGTGACTCTATCCAGTTGAATAATTTTTCAGTAGAATGGTATCTGTCACGAATCAAAAAACAAGAAACCAATTTTTCCCCTCAAAATATGTATCTGCCATCAAAACTGCAAGTCTCCATTAAAAATTTGAACGTTAAACTCTGTGAACGTCATACGTAGATGAGAAGGGATCTTCGCAGAAAAATTAATTCGTCCCCTCAAAAAATATTAATTTTATTTTAATCCCGAAATAATATTTTTATTCGGAACATTTTGCACATCTAAATGTCAATAAGAGCTTTTGAAACCGTCCGCATTAGAACTGTGATTAACAAAAGTGTAATATTTTGTAGATTCTGCTACATTCTGTCGCATTAGATTTAGATTACATTTAAATTTATTTAGTCAAAAAACAGTAAAAACTGTATATGACGTATGGGCGAGACGATAATCTGCACACGTTTTCTTGAGTTTCAGAATCCCTTCCCATCATTTTAACTATAAATAGTTGAAAGATGAGTAAAAGTTAAATATAACTAAATAAATAAAAATAATTTTAAAAAAGCGCGAAATTAGCGAAATTTGAAAAACTTGACATTTTCGCTCCCGAGTTATAGAAAACTTATTTGCAACGGTAAACGAACTACAGATATGATTTTTCTGAATTACTAACACAAAAGTAACTCACCCCTACCTCTATTCCTACCACTACAAGCAAATTGAGAGTTCAACAAAACGTGCGCATAGTGAAGCTATTTACATACAGAAGCAAAACAAGGGGCTATCGCAGAATTTGCTCAATGTATCAGGGAAATTGGACCTGATTGGAAAACCTGATTGAGATGGGGGTCATTGACCCGGAAGCTTAAGTACATTATTTTTTTACAAGCATATTAAGACTTTTTTAAAGAAAAATATACAATAAAAATGTAAACTAATTCATTATATATCACTGTTTTGTTACAATAAACATTATTTTTCTTCTTAATAATGATGCAATTTTATTACAAGGACCATTATAATAGTTTCAATGAAGTGCCATTCTTCTGTCGGGGCCTAATGAAGTGCAAACAAGGAGTTTGCTCCATACGTAAGTTTCCTTGGTTGCAAGTGCCAACCACTCACCTTCGCATATCCGTCCTTAAGAATTCCTGTAGTAAACCCCAAAGCAAATTAACACCTAATCAATTATATCAAATTATGGTATCATTCTAGACAAAATTACGCAATCAAAATAGGGGAAATAAATGAGCGACAATGTAAACGCGGTTGACACGCAGTTAGAATGTAATGCAATGAATATGGAGTATTTAAAACGAAATGCATTTGTGTCACATGTAGTTAAAAATTTACTAATGTGTCTTGCCACGCATTGTTGATCAAATGTTATTACGTAATGCAAATTACATTATTATCAAACGTAAAATAACCAACCAATTTGAATACAGACATATTACTTTATAAAAAATACTTTAAGATTGAACTCATTAAGTGTTATATATACGCCTTACTGTGGTTTTGGCCATTTTCAGCTAATTTGAAAGATAACTAACAATTGAAGTTAAAATTTATCTCGTACTTTCATTACAAAAAAATAATGCGAGTGTACTAATGACAAAATTTCGTATCTTGTAGATAACATAATTGTACAAAATGAAATGTTATAAGAATTCGGAATGTGGGAGGGACATCAGTGGAGTGAGATATTATCTGAAATGAAGTTCATGTTCGCACGTACAGAGGTTTGTCACCATAAATAAATAAAATTAATGTGAAAGTTGGCAAAGAGTGATATTGGAAACCTCAAGAACCAAATATCACGGTGTTAACATGTTTCTATTTAAAACTTAGGAAATGTGGAAAACAGAAGACTTTCTAAACAGGTTATGAACTGGACTGAGCTTGTCAATACCAAATTATAAGTTGGTGGTCTTAAAAGAATTGTGAATGTAAAGCATTTATGATATTCATCTTTCATATGCATTGGTTTCCCTATCCGAAATTTCTACATTTCCCACTCGAAAATGTGATTGTTATTGCATATTCTTCTAGAAAATATATAATATAAGCATTTATGTATCCATATTGTTACGTGAGAAAATACAATAATAATTAAGTATTAATATTGACAATGATAATTGATTTACTACTTAGATAAAAATTAAATGAAATATTTTCATCACTTATTCTAATACTAGTAGTATGAATTCTACAGATATATAATGGTAAAGTTGAAGAATGTGTTTATTACGATTCATCTACTGTTTAATATTCACTATATTGGGCTTATCAGGATGAAATTGGAGGTGCAATGGCAGAGATGGAGGCTACAGGGAACATTCAAGCACAAATCACTCTTAGCGAACAAGTACTGTAACGTTCATTTCACGTCCTCATACTTGAAGCGAGGGAAGGGAAGCTGTCGGGTCACAGCCGTCACGCTTCGCGCTCCGACGTCGAACAGCAGATTAGAAAAGCCACCGCAAAATCACGAAAGGCCGGACGAGATGAAAACAACACAGCACAGCCCCTATTCTGACATAAATACGCGGGCTCGGTATCAATCTGCAAATCCGAATGCCAGCGCAGCGGAGGGCTTGCGCTCGTAATTACGCGCTGTGTTTGTCCCTACATCCAGAGGCTCACGCTCCACAGCTCTCGCCCCGCCACCTCCGCCATGAGAGTCCCGCCCTGCCCCGCCCCACCGAACCCGCCCCTCCTCGCACCGACCCGCTCCAACGCTGCGCCCGTCCCCGCCCCCGCGCGCTCCCTCCGCGACCCGTCCTCCCCCCACTTCCGATCTCGCATTGAGCTATCGCTCATTCCCTGCTCCTCCCCTCCTGCGTCCCCCTGCTCGTTCCGCCCCACCCCCTTCGCTTGGCTCCCACACCCGAGCGCCGCTCCCGCAGGCAAATAGAAGGCGAGAGGGCAACGCCGATATATCGACTGGCGATAGCACGATACCGCGCTCCTGGACGAAGCGGCGCGTCGCGCTGAACTGCTGCCGATGGAGTCTGCCCCGCCCTCTCGGCGCCCTCACGCCCTTTCTCACCAACGCTCGCAATGCCCCAGCCCCGCCCTCGCGCAGTCCCTCGCATCGCTCCGTCCACCGCCCCACGCAGCGCCTCCCAACCGTCCGCACTATCCCCTGGCCGTCCTCAACCACCCCTCCACTGCCCCACCGTACCTCTATCGTCACGTCACCGTCCCCTGCACCGTCCCCTGCACCGTCCCCTGCACCGTCCCCTTCAACGCCCCTTACATCGTGGCCCGCACCGTCCCCCACACCGTCCCTCACACCGTCCCACCACACCGTCCTCCCACACCGTCCCCCATTCCGTCCTCCACTCCGTCCCCCACACCGTCCTCTGCATCGTCCCCTACATCGTCCTCTTGACCGTCCCCTGTACCGTCCCTTACGACGTCTCCTGCATCGTCCATTCACCATCTCCCACATCGTCCCCCATACCGTTCCCCCCACACTGTGCTCTACAACGTCCCCTGCATCTCCCCTGCACCGTTCCCTACACCGTCCCCTTCAACGTACCCTGCACCGTTCCCTACTACGACCTCTACACCGTCCCCTTCACAGTCTCCTGCACCGTTTACCCATCGTACCCATCTACAATTATGCGAAACCGCCGTTATATTGTAACAACCGCCATCAGTTTCGTTGTAACCTACATCGTCACACCCACCATCACCGTCAACGCAATTCAGACATTCTCCGCATCAGCTCCACTCCCTGCCCCCTTCTCCCGAGCGGAACGCGGAAGGAAGCCGTCTCTCTGTGCTGCCCAACGTATTACTCTCCTCTCCCGCTTCTACCTCACGCTGCCCCTCCGTGCTGCCCTCAGTGAGGTGCCACCGTCCCTGCCGCCCACCTAGCCCCAGATATTACACAGGCGGCGATCAATTCGAATTGAGCACCGCCCACGAAGAAAGAACTCGCTTCGGCAGATAACGCATATGCGCCCTACACAAAAGCAGTTATCGAACATTCCATCTATTAATAACTTTCGCGGGCGTGTTCTTCCTTTTTTGAAGTCTCTGGAAGTCTCTGGACGTATTGAGTTATCGGCACTTATTGAAATGTATTTTTAAGTTGGGCTTATAAAACACTAGAAACATTTTCCGTCTTTCACTTCCAATATTACGTTTGAATTTTCAGATTTTATTTGGAAAATTAATAGAACCCAGCGTTATTACCACTTTTAGCAATCTTGAAGGGTTACAAGAGTAAAGGTTGTTCCCACAATGAAAAACGACCGTGATAACCCGAAATAGTTAATGTACGTGTAGAGCAATCATAGATTACGTAAAAAATGTTAAAACCAATATTATGCTCTTGTTGCTATCATGTTGCGTCTTGCTATCATGTAGCGGTCAAAAACGGCGATTTTCGCAACACTGGTATTCTGGGATCCTGGTACAGGAAAAGTAAATAAATCTTGTTCTAATACGTAGTAAATTACTTCCTTATAACATGTTGTGCAGTCAGAATTTACGTTTCGCGAGTCCTTAATAACGAAAAATTGATTGACGGCAAAAGGTCCGTCAGCCTGTTGGACTCTAGTCAATACCAGCGCCTTCACAGGATTTTCCCCAAAATTGATATATCGATCTGACCGAACTCGAGGCCCTGCGATTTTGAAACGCATACTTTTATTTTTGGAGGTACTTAACTTAAGCATTATGAACATTTAAAATATTTTCTCAAAAATGGCTCCGAATTTTTGAATCATTTTTTTCCTCGGAGAGAGCAAAGGACTCTGAAAAAGGGCGCCGGTCTCAGTTTCGTTGAACACTGTGTTTTTAGAGAAACGAGTAATGTAAAAAAATGCAAAAAAATAACATTGCAAAACTAGAGAATTGGACTGTACATTCGTAAAATATGTGTAACGATCTGTATGAATTCTGAAAGAATTTAGACGCATTCTGAATGCCTAACATAACGCGTTAATGAAGAGCCCAATTCATTTATTAGAGCATTCCATTTGAGGTTTAACTGAATTCATAGTCTCAAAAATGTTTTCACATAATCCAGTTGCATACTGTTCATTTTCAATAACGTATGCAATTGTCTATTTGAACTAGAAAACTGAATTGAGTCGGTTTGTGTTTTGTTTACTATTGATTTCATAAGACCTAATCAATTTAAAATATCTGTAATAGCGTTAATTTTTAAGATGATTTGCAAAAAAGATGGTGTGTCATACATCTTTTCTGACTCTGTTTTAATAATCAGTTACTATGATTCAGTGAGGATCAATTCTTCAATTCAGCGAAAAAAACAAGATGTTCTATTTGTTTCTTAGTGTTTTTACGTGTATTAAATAGAGAGACGTGCTCCTTAATCTCCCTAAGCACGTTTCATTGGAGATATACAGAATTGAAGATCTTTTTGGCAGTTCAAAGAACACTGTGATGCTAGAAACTACCAAAGAGTGAGCCAGTTCTGACGTACCTCGTTGATATCAGCATAGTACGGGTAGTAGCTGAGGCAGTAAATTTACGTTAGGGTCAATGGCCTGACACTTGGCGGCAAAGGGATTTGCCGCAGGACTTAAGGTCATCGGTGCTAATCGGGGTGTAGTGGCCATACGGTCAGATATCAGAAAGAGAGATGATGTCGAGGAGGTAGTTTCAAGTGACGACGGTGCCAGGATGACGAAAATTTCCCCTTGGTAATTCCCCCTTTGGTAATCCGTGTTGGGAGCAATAGAGGTTATGTGAACGGTGCAGGTGGTAACTTCCGCAGCAGGGAACAAAATGAGGCGGTGGCGGTGTTGGGAACAGTGGGGGCAGCGACGCCGGTGGGTTGTTCGGACGACAGTGGACGGCGACGGAGGCAGTAATGAAGCCGTGGGTGGGGTTACGGCGGAGGGGGGAGCGCGCGTGGTTAGGGCGCTGACTACGAGCGGCGAAACCGCGCAGGATATTGCTGCGGCCGCGCGCGACCACCGCCCGCCCGCGCCCGCGCCCGCGCCCGCGCCCGCCCCCGTCCACCCCCAAGTGACAGGGGCCGGTGGCACTTCCTATTTCGTGATCACTTTGAATTAACGTCGCAATTGCCGCCTATTAAACAGTCGGAATAGGGTTGCGATGGGCTAACAATGCATTCTAAGCACATTACGCCTCGACGACCTATGATGATGAGTGCCTCCAAAACGTGTCCACTGCTGGTAGTAAGTTATGTACTTTCACAATTCGCGTGTTTTTAGTTTGTACATTTGGTTCGTACGATGGTATGTATGGCGATAATGGCGAAATTGGCGATAATCGTGCCAGAATACAATTACAGAATGTATTTTCTGGATATTGCTTATAATGAATTTTATGCGATTACAAAAACTATGCATTCTACTTTCTCACCGGTACTTCGTAAGTAAAGAAATTATTGTAATTGTGCGTCGGAAAGTGCATAAAACGTTCTTATATAGCATAAATTACATCCTCTTACACGTGTATTCAGAATCGATGTTTTGTAGGTCCTTGGCTAAAAAAGAACTGGCTGACGGCAAAACGTCTGTCTGTCCGTCCCTCTGTCTGTCTGCTTCTCTGTCCGTCTGCGGTCAACGCTAGCGCATAAACAGTTCTGCCGACATCCTCCAAAATTGATATTCCGTGATCGATTTAAATGAACTCGAGGTTCGCTATGTTTGAAACATTGTTAACAAAGAGCTCTCTTCGTAACAATTTTGTAAATCCCAACGTAAGGGAGCCTAAAAGGCGTATGAGAATCTATTTCAGTGCAAACAAACAGCTCATTTATTGCACAAGAAACAAATTCCAGCCGAACGGAAACGAGAACTGTAATTTTATCTAAAGTTACAAGACTGGAATTACAATCGTTTTCGGAAAAGCCTTTCAAAAGAATACAGCACAGCAAATCTTCGTAAGACAGATTAATAAGGTTATGGACACAGTGATTTAGCTAGCTGAAAAATTCCAGTTGACTGGCTTTGATATATCAAACACATTTAACATGAGCATTTTTTCGTAAGATTATTTCTTTGAAGTTGTGAAATATCAAATAGAATTATCTCATTCCTTTAACAACGGTTTTTCACCACAATTGCCATTGACGGCAAAGGAGTATTTATATTAAAATTTCATTACAAAAAAAATAAGAGAATAAATACAAAGGATATATAACTCCCACTGGGAAGCGATACAGTCTGAAGGAGTCACAGGAGTACTGTACTGTCCATTCAATCTATTTAAAATGTCCCAGTTCCATTGAAACCATGAAAAGTATTTCGTGCGTACGACATTCTATTTCAAAAAGAACAATTTTACGAACAGTCTCTGTAATTGAGATAGTAATGTTTTTGGTATTTTTTGTCTCAGGAAGACCAGGGCTTCTCTGGTATGACTTGAACTTTGTATTTATATACAATTTGTTTTTATTGCAATCCAACATTTCATGTTTATTGATATTGTATTTAACATAAAATGCTTTTGCGTTTACTTTGTATTTAAATTTAAAATTTTATGGGTAAAGTAACAGTTCTAATTGTTATAACGGCTTGGTTTCAAACTACTTAATGACGCGGCCGTATGGTGTGTCGAAACCTTATGATTTCAGTGCATTTCATTATAACAAAACATTTATGTACGAATAATACGAATGAGTGTTTTGATTGTCTTTAAATATCCTGAGAATACCACTGTCGTACTACATATCATGAATGTACTACAATCATTGATTGAAGTTATTAAGAATTAATGGGATCAGTAGACAAAGGGGCTATCCCACGTTTTGTGAAGTTGAATTGATAGCATTAAACATAACTACAAATATAATACTTTTAATGTAATATGTTATTTATATCCAGTATGGACCTATATGCAAGAGAACTGTGTTTAAAAGTTTTAAAATGTATTGACTTATACGAGAAAAGTTTAGATCCAACCCCTATTATCTCAGAACTATGTCTATGTGGGATAGCCCCTTGTTCTTCTGAGCTCTTCAATTATAAACTAAATTAATAACAATTAATTAAGAATATAGATTAAATTGTGTTGAATAATTGTAAGAGATTAAATATGTCAGTAACAAGGATTCTACTTCAGTTTCTTAGTCAATGATGTCGAAGTTGATCTAGCCTATTGTGTTATTTTCTTTGATTCAATGAGGATAAACTGAATTGGCTGCTTTCTTTTCGTCTGGATAATAAATGTAGCTTTACTAGTTGCGTATAATTTTTACTTTCTCGCTCTTACGAATGTAAGAAAATAAAGTATTGTAACCGTGCACCAGAAAACAGCGAATTTTGACAGGAGAATTGTTACGAAAAAGTAGATGAATGCTGTTCCTATATATAGTGAATTACTTCCTCTACCACGTGATGTTTCCTTGACACCGAAAAATCGATTGTCGGCAAAACGTCTGTCCGTCCGTCCGCGTTCAGCGCCAGCACCTAAATTGTCCAGCCGGTTTGCTCCAAAATTACAATTCAGATGATCTGAACGAAATCGAAACTGGGACTTTCAAACGGATATTTTTATTTTTGAGAGCACTTTCCATGAAATTTCAAAAACATTTTCAAAATTTTCTCAAAAATTGCTCCAAATTTTTTACTAAAACGTTGTCCTCGGACAGCGTAAAGGACTCCTAAGAGAATGATGCCGATCTCATCTTCGTTGAAATCCCTTATTGATATGTAGCAGTATAACATTGCGGAGCAGTTGGAAATAAAGCCAGAAAATGTGCTGTTGTAGCACCACTAGTTGATCTCTGTCGGGTATCAAGGAGATTTCAAGTTGTTTGTAAGCAGTACATCACATAAAATATGTACGTCGTTTGCTGATGCAAATACTTTCTATTAAACAGGAGAAAATATTTCTTGTTTACAAATTTTGTCAAAAACATTCGTTTGTATTTGTATTCATAATTCAACGAAGTAAAGGGTAAGTGAGGAGGTTGGGAATCTGGAGTGGAAGAAAACATGCTTTGATTGTATTCCTCCACTATAGTTCACAGGATTTCAGCTTTATTGATGGATTTTTCAATAAACAATTATAAATATATTAATAGATAAATATATAATAGTTTTGGTGGAGTGTGACTGTATTAAAGCGTTGGCATAGGAGGATATATTTCTCGAATTAACCGACAATTTGAAGCAAAAATTGTATAGAATGTTGTTTACCATTGGCACAACCCAATGGTCTACGATTTTTTTTATGGCATGAAAAAATTGTACGCTTTCCATCGAGATGTTGCATTCAGTTTATTTTTAATGTGTCTTAAATATATATATATATATATATATATATATATATATATATATATATATATATATATATATGGATTAGTTCACGTCTGTCTTTTTTAAACCGATTATTTTTTTGCCTATTCAGTATTAATTTCGTAGCCATTTACATATTTCAGATTTATCCATTCGTTGATTATAAAGCGATGAAACGCTAATCAAAGAATAATAAACAAATCCGTGAAAAGCATACCTTTATGCATGGCCCAGCATGGCCCAATATTAATTGGCAGTGTACAAAAAAGCAAAACACACATAATTTCATCCCAACCGTTAATTTACTGAAAGCATTGCAAAATTGAAGTCCGGGAAATGTATTCCCTGTATTTGTGGGACCATGTTTCATTCGTTCTGCTGGCGCAGCAGTCGGCACTCCTTGCACACTGGTGCATACTTAAAATTAAACCCTAAATCCTCAAGAGGTCTTATTAAAGCACATGCGTTCTTTCATGATTTATCCTAAATTTACTTTTTTTCGTATACTCGATGTATTATGATAAATTATTTTAGTTATAGATTTTTAGTTTTCTATAATGTTGTTACAGTTGAGTTACACACTTTGTGCTTGCTGATACCTTGCCTGGTGGCTGTGGCAAACAAGCACCGGTACCAGTACCAGTTCAAGTACTACTAGACCTGTCGATGTATAGTAGTCTCTCGCGTAAAAATTCTTGTATTGCCATAATTCAGAGCAAACATGCAAGTAGATATAAATATTTCGAATTACGCACTTTTTTCATTTTGTTCTAAAAATATTTTGTAAATATATTGAACGCTGTGAGAAGCTTCTGGTAGCACCGAAAAATACTTCAAAATGTGAAAAGAAATACAAATAAACAATGAAGGCGCCAAATGTCGCTTTTATGTTTCATTTACTCTAACAGTTGCCACATTTATTTTATTTGATGTATACAAGCACTACAGAGGCTTGTAGGAACCTTTGCCACACCTTTTTCTCGCACCTAATTGAACGTCAGTTCCACCTTCAATCCACTGACGATAATGCTCTGGTAATAGTCTTGAAACTAGTAAAGTTCTCAGTTACACTCATTTCCACATTGTTTCAGTCTCTGACGAGGGACAAAAGGAAAACGCTCAGTGTCGCAAACGCAAAATGCAGATATGCTGACACCCGCGATCGCGTTTGTATATGTCGTTTACATGGCAGCATTATTCGGATGAATACATGAGAAGAGTGATATTGCGAGACGCTTCTCGACACATTGGGGATATGAGAAATCCAGCACGCAACAAAAGTCAGATTCCTCGTGATGAAGGTGAATCAGAAGAGAGAGAGAGAGAGAGAGAGAGGGAGAGAGAGAGAGAGGGGGCAAGCATCTGAGACATCAAACATGATGGAGGAAGAACTGTCAGACGTCCAACTGATGACAAGCGATTGGGAAGCATATGCTGCAAAAATTCTATAGGCAGTAATGATGGCGGAATAAAGGCACCTAAAAAACTTTATATCAAAGGACAATAGAGATAGAGACAAAATAATTAAACATTTTGAATATTTCAAAATAGAAATTCATATACAAAATAGTCATAATACGACGCAATTCCAAGAACCGTGGTAAATATTTTAGAGTGGAAAAGAAGTAATAAAAAATATGAAAAACGAAAGTCGCCGATGACGAATTTAGGTTTCTGAGTTTTTCATTTTTCCGTTTTTTTACTTACACAAAAATTATCTTAATTGGTGTGTATAATCATCTTACTAATTTGGATAAAATTGGCAATAATATAGCAGCAGGATGGAGTGCTGAGTTAAATTTAAATAATTTAAGAGCTAATTCAACCACAAATCGTCTAAAATTGCTAAATCCGGGTAAAAAGTTTCTCGTTAAAAAGTCTTCTAACTCCTGAAATATTCTATTTTTTAACTTTATAAACATATCCTGGATTTTTACCTCCAAATACATCCCAGAAAGCATTACAAGCTCAATAGAAGAGGGTATTCGTAAAGTGGTTCTTTTTGAAAAAGATCGCTCCACGCACGAGCTAATTTTGAATGGCTTCAATGAAACTGGGCCACTTTAAATAGGTTGAATGGACAGTAGGGTTCTGCTGTAATTCCTTAGAATGTATCGCTTCCCAGGGACGGGGATAAACGGGCTCCCCATCGCTCTTCTCCATGGCGGCGTTGAAAAGCGTCTGCGAGATGTGTCTCCGCATCGCGACTCGCCGCATCGCGCGCTTGCGAGCAGCCGGCGCTTATATTTATATCCGATTTTAATTTCCTGTCTCTTGGCACGGCGCTTCCATCGGGAAGGGTAGTGAGCGCGGAGCGGAGCGGAGCGGAGCGGCGCGGCGCGGCGCGGGCCGAGTCTGGCGATGCAGCGTGGAGAGGGGCGGCGCGGGGAAGGAGAGAAGTGACAGGGGTGGAGAGATGGGGTGGTGAGAATGAGGATAGAGCTTTGTGGAGTCGAGGAGCATGACTGTGCGGAGTACGCTGAAGGCCAAAAGTTGGCTGTCACTGCTGACTGACCCTACTCGCCTCCACCCGCCTCTACCCTTATGGCCCGCCCCTACCTGTCTTCACCCACCTTCACCCGCCTTCACCCGCCTTCATCCACCTTCACCCACCTTCACCCACCTTCACCCGCCCTCGTCCACCCTCACCCGCCCTCGTCCATCCTCACCCGCCCTCTACCGCCTTCACCCGCCCTCTCCCGCCCTCACCCGCCCTCACCCGCCCCCACCTGCCCTCTCCCAACCCAACCTGACCTTGCCCGCCCTTGTCTACCATCAACCGCCTCCACTCGTAACCCCCGCCCCACCCTTCCCCATCAGCATCATACCCGACTCCACCCTAGCCTTCGTCTCTAGCCTCTTGCTTCCGTCTCCTGACCCCAGCGCCCCTTCCTGCATTTCTCCGTCTCTTCCCGCTTCCCTCCACCTTGCCGCCTCTCCCTGCTCTGCCACATGGTGTGAAGTGTCACGTCAATATAGCCTCCCATCTCACTTCCACTCCTGTCCGTGGCTCTCTTCCCATCCTTCCCCCTCCATTGCCCCTCCATCCAAAACCATTTCCCCGCTCTTCCCCCTTTTCTGTCCGACTCTTCCCCCCTCTCCGGTCTTGCCCCCCCCCCCGGCAGCTGGTGTGACTGCTTCGCTTCTCTTCTGTATAAACAGTGCGAATATCTGTGGTCCGGGCCTCGACGTTCCCATTCTCCTCATGTTAAAAGCATTTAAGGGAAGTTGCCAGAAACCACCAAGAACGTAGCTTGTACTGTGTCTCCAAGTACATTCTGTGCAGTGTCAGACATATTACGCTGCTTTTGATGTTTCATTTATATTTTAATCTTGTTGACTGCTGTTGATGATTACTATTGTCTTTGAGATGTTGTTTATACACAATTGTATCTTTGTAATGTTTTAAGTTTCTTTTCAAAATAGAAATACTATTAATAATAAAACAACAGATTAATAACACTATTCAAACTTTTTCTTTGTAAAGAATCACTTTATTCTTGCTGAGATAAAGTGGCTCTTTAAGTTCGTGTGCTATGTCTCTCTCGAAAGAATAGGGGCAAAAAACTTCATTAAGAAATAATTCCACCTAATAGTATGTCGACGTGAATTTTTATGTTCAGACACTCAGATACTTGAAATGAACGTCTGCAGTATTTTTCATTTGTGCTATTTAAAAACTTGCATTACTCAATGTCGTTCTAATGCCATGCAAACGTCAAACGTTTAAAATCCTTTTCGAAATTGCAATTTTGTATTTGGAACATCAATATATATTTCTGGAAAATCTTTAGAATTCAAGACATGCAAATATTTTAGTTCTTTTGGTTTGGAGTTTTTACACTGTCGCTTAAAAATGCGATCAATGTACGTCTGTAAATATCAATAGTAATTAAATCGTCAACGACGTATCGTCAATCGTGCCTTCTAGTTACTCAAAGCGAACGTAACTATTTGCAAAAAACCAACGGTTTCTTGAGTTTGTAAAGTTGCCTTCACCACCACCGAAGTGACGAAGACTTAAATTCGACAAAGAGAATTATATTATCCACTTGGAACCTGACCTTTCTCCTTCGTGAATAAATTGCATTTGAACCGAGGCGTAGCGTGACAAAATTAAATGGGTAGACGGTCGCACCAACGGCAAACATTTTTCGATCTTCAAACAGTTGTCTCCATAGGCTACTCACCAATTTTTTGAGCTTCAGTTGAATTTTAACTTTTGGGTAAAATGCGTAAACGCGTGTTAATGAAACATTTAAATATTTCAAAATATTTATAAATTGTATCTTGCATCTAACTAACAATGCATGGGACATGCGTATACATGACACGTGCTGAATTTCTCCACCGTACTTGCACTTCTCCCCATAGTCACAGAGTATTTAACTGTTTTGATGTTTAGTAAAATAATTAAATTTGATTTACTGTCTACGTTTGTAATTATGTGCTGTCAGTTTAAATGAAAAATATAGGATTAACAAATTACGAACATAATTATTAGTGTTGGATAAATATACTTTTAAGTAGTTTCCAAAATATTAAATTGAATTTGATTGATACGTGATGTCCCAACACTCCTTAAATAATAAGATCAGTTAAATAAAACGGGTATTTCTCACTCATTTTATTTTTAATATTACAATTCGTTTGGACCTTATTATTTTTATGCATTTTGAGCCGAACACATCTTATAGAATATTTATTTTTGGTAAAACTGGATACCAAGTGGTGATACTGCATGGTATTTTAACATGCTTCTTATTTCATATTAATAAGGTAACTTGTCTATACTAGTGCAATCTCGTGGAGAGCTCGTCGTTCTAAAGGAAATGCATTCACTGATACAGAGCCCGTCCGGCAGAAAAGTGGTACAAGGAATGTTTGAGTTATCCCCCTAAGCGAAATTCTATGTTTATTTTCCATTATTGAAGCTTTTGTGAAAATTTGATTCACAGTACACAGCACTAGTTGTCGGACTTCGATAATGTGAGGACACTTGTTCTTACTGTGAGCAAAAGGCATTGATAATGACAGATACATTTTCCGCAAGACCTTACTGATTAAAATGAACATTAAGGCTTAGGACTTCCAAGTTCCAAGACAGGGAAATTCCTTCTCATCATAAAATCAAAGGCGATTTAAAACATGAGAGATGATATAGGAGAAGGGAGATAAAAAGAGAGAAGGGCACTTTGATTTCTTTATGCACTCGCGCTTGAAATCGTAAACGCTCACGCAAAGTTTTATTAATATCCCAAACAAAATTCCATGTATACCTATTATTAAATACAATGTTTCTAGAAATTTCGTCGGCGTTAGCAACAAGGAATGCACTAACAGACATATAGGTTTTGACACTATTTGTCTTTCAGAGACTTGTAGCATTCTTTCGTAATCTGAAGGTTCCTCACTTCTCGTTTTATTACGATGAAGTTTTCATTAATCTAATTGGGAAGGCGTTCGTGGAATTTATAGAGCTGAAAGCTATTTCTGACATCCTTAAGCCATAATAATGACAAAAATTAGCTCATTCTCCAGTAGTTCATTAATCGTGTCTCGGAAGGTCTCCTTGTCAATACAATTGTTTTTTATCATATAATATAGGAAATTTGGTGAATGCGCCTTTACACGTACATCAAAAAAGTATCAGAATGCCTGTCCATTAAAGAACACAAAACAGATGAAGGAAATCTTCAGTGAATTAGATGATTGTATTTGTCAGAGCGTGAGGTGAACGGCTAGGTGTTGGCTGCCGGCGAGGACATCCTCCGCCAACACCCCGTCCTTGTTCCTGTCTGTTATTCGTCATCCTCAACCTCATCCTCTTTTTCATCATTCCCCTGCACCTTCCAGTATCCTTATCCCAATCTCTACTCATTCCCCTACTCTGCCGCATCGTACCCTGCCCTGCCTTCCTTCTCCGTTCTTGACCTGTCTTTCTTTTGCGCCGCCGATCTCAGTGCTGCCCTGCCCCTATGTGTCCTCTTCTGATTTCGTTATAGCCTCGCTTCTACCTTTTCACCCCACAACTATTTCTGGGTTTTGGTGGATATCTCGCACTCCCCTTGAATGGAAAATTAATATTTTGTACTCTACTGACTTTATTTCCGTAAATACTAAAAGAAGGTAACTTGTGATTTGATGCTTATTCATCAACTTTATTAATAAAATTTTCAAAAAAAAAGCTTTTAAATATACCCGTACGAGTGATTTTGAAATTAGGCGCAAAAGTTACTGCCACGTGAGATGTTAGCCTCAAATCAATTTTTAAAATAAAGTTGAACTTCTGTGGATAAGTGTGTTCATGGAAATGCAGAGATCACGTACAATTGTGGGCACAAGATATCTTCTTATGTACTTTATCGGCAGTCGTGCATGAAAAACACTTCTTCCTTTTACTGTTTATTGATAGCAGTTTGCGATACGCGTACGGCGATGCAGCACAGAGCGAGATGCATATAGCTAAAGTACCCCTTTATGGGACCTTTTACGCTTAGTAGTCATGGCCATAAAGAAACCTTATAAACAAAACACTGGGGCGAAATTAATCAAAATTGCTGCCGTCTCGCTTATTGTGAATGATACCAAGAGATGATCCAATGATACCGATTATAATCCATTAATGACAAATCCTTTATTTAATCCCTACTGCCACATCGTCCAAAAACATTCCAATCCTAAATATTCACTTTCTGAAGTAGTTGGGTAAATACCTTTTCTTTAAATTGGTACCTGATAGTATAATTTTTAACGTAACTTTTATCTTAGTGACGATAACGTCCGATCTGGTTAATACTTTCGCTCGTCAGTAGATGATGATACGTATATGAGGAAGGATATTTGACCTATTAGTACTGTCACGTATTAAACAAGTCAGTTTTCTGATCCACCTGCAAATGATGGTATTACGACAGCAATGATCAGGAAGTTAACCGGTATAGTAGGGTTAACCAGCAAAACTGATCAGATTGTGAAGGTTAATTAGTAACGAATTTAACTTTCAATCATCTTTCGAAGTTCTTCAGCTAAACCTTCACAACAAATCCCGATATATGAAGTAAGTTGATCTTGGCAAATCGATTGAATGAGTCAGTGATTTATTGAACGTTGACAAAAGTGCATGTGACGTGCGGGTGAGAAGCACAAGCTATAATTGACTTTAGATACGCAATCAGTGACGCCCAAAACATTATTAAACCCAAATTCAAAACAAATTTTGCATTTTCGGAGACCATAGTTTTGATAGTTGCAGCATGTCCGCCTTTTGAATTTTCCATCTTACTTATACCTTACATTCGTAAACTGTAATCACCAAAACACTGCAATTCATATAATTGTAAGCATGTTGTCATATTCTTACTACTCAGTGATATAACACAGCTTACAATAACAGATAGAACAATTAGAAATTTGTGTTTTAAAATATCTGTGTTTTAAAATAAATAATTTAGAAAATATACCATACGTTCTCTTTTAGAATGTTGGAAACTACGCAGAAATTAGAGATCCTACAAAAGCATACACTGTGTTACATTATTTGTAGCTTCTGTATTCTTAGAAGATTCACAGAGTTCAATGAAATGCCATGCGAGCTATCGAACCTAGGTCGAACACGACCGCTTCAGCCGGATCCTCTGATCCATATTTTCCAAGATTTCTCTGTCCATCTTCTTCTTGCAAGTATATTACAGATCTTGCAGCACTCTCCTAATCTCAATCTCTGTACCCCTCAATCATCCCTGTCATCTTCTTCTAGATATCTCTTGTGCATATCTTTAAAAATCTGATTCTGCCATTCCTCTCTGGGTCTACGTCTTTTTCTTCTGTCAAACGGAAACCACTCCCAAACCTTTCTCGGACATCTCCCACAATCAAGCCTTTTCATGTGACCAAACCATTTCACACTTCGTGTTCCAACTCATCTATAATTGATTTTTGAACCGGCATTCGCTTAATTAAACTCTTATTCTCCGATCATATTTTTCGTATTCCGGAGCAGTTTCTTTACAAACGGGTCACGTACTGCGCTTCATCTTCCTAACCCCCGTCATTCACACACACACGCACACACACACACACACACAAACTTATATGTACTTCACTACCACGCATGTCGGAAGACCAGTCGAGATGCTTGCCCTACTGGTGCTCGCGGATATCCCCATCCAGCGGGGCAAGAACACCGCCACCTCCAGAATAAAACATTCGTAACATTAACGGGACTAAACGACCATAGCATTTGTCATGCCGGAAATCATCAATTAAGTACTGACTGTTCTTCTAAATTCAGTCAATTCCAAGAGACAAACAAGTGAATCCTAATTCTTTATTCACAGAATGCTTATAAAGCATTTGAAACACATTAATTTTTCTATTACGATTCATTTAATTCCTTTTCTCTTGATTATCTTACACTCTTCATCCTTCGATATTACATGAATACACGGATTGTTTATACGTTAGTACGTACTACACTTACAAAAACTGTCAAGGGGTTGTATCTTTCTCTTTCATCCTGTCGGAATGCATGATTAGCAGATTTTTTGAACATATTTAATTTAAGACAACGCCTGCGTTTAATATTGTATACATTGTGTATAAGTAAAGATTAATTTTTCCATTCAGATCGATCAGGGAGGATCAATTGTGGAGAAAACCATCTTAATGGGTTAGGCTCTAGCGTTGACCACAAAGAGAAAGTCGGACGACAGATGAGTTGACGGACAAACTGATGTTTTGCCCTCAATAGATTCTACGGGATAAGGACCCACAAAAAACTTCTGACTACTGACTTCTGACTATATTGTTTTTATTATCGTCTAAGTCGAGAACCATGATTCATACTGAAATGTGGATTGCCTCATATCAAAATTTGGATTTCCCGTGTCATTACCTCCCTTGGATGTTTGTGCTTTTCTTCAAAGAATTCATAAAAACTTTCTTAAATGGGAATACTTTTTTGCATTGTACTTACATAGTATAGAGAACGAATTGTAACGTGTAGCAATGAAGGCGAAATATGAGATATTTCAGCGAACATCACTCCTTGACCAGCGAACATCATTATCTTAAGGGTCCTTTACTCTATCCAATAACAAAATGTAATAAAAATTTTGAAAATGTTGTTGAGGCTTCATGTAAAGTACCCTAAAAAGTGTACGTTTGAAACTCCCAAAACCTCGAGTTCGTTCATGTCGATCGAGGAGCATCAACTTTGGAGAAAATTGCATTGACCACACACAGACCGACGTTTTGCCGTCAATCGATTTTTCGGTGTCAAGAACCCTCCCCCGCCAAAAAAAAAGAATTCCAACTACACATGTTAGATGAAGTCATGTACTATATATTGGAACTGAATTTATCCACTTTTTCTTTACTAGGGCCCGACAATAAGAGTTTTTCTTTTTCGGAAATTCGCCGCGCACGATTACAATATTTCTCTTCTTAAAAAAAGTAAATTTGGAATCAATTGCATAATGATAGTTACATAAAAAGAAAGACAAAATGATAACCTAAAAATGGTTTGTGATGAATTTTCTTAATTTTAATAGATTTTTTATTTTAAAATTAATTTTTAATTAAATTATCTCAGAAAGTGTTAAATGTAACTTACTCTGGTTATTATCTAGGTGAGTCCGAGAATTACATGTTAACATGCGTAGTACTTCAACTGTCTAATTATCTGAAGAAATCTGTATTTTCTAAAAATCCGTGTTATACGTAGGGAAATTAATATTCCTTTTCTATTAAAACTTATGTTTACAATAAACATTGCGAAACACTTCCTCGTGTTGAATGTAAAATAATTGGGAAAATATTTACGGTGCTATGGAAAACACTGTATAACGTGTAATCTTGTTTTTGCAACGGAGCGGAGATTCAGTACTTTTACAGCACGAGTCGGTGCAAACCATACTTGCTCTTACATTTCGTAATAACTTCATTCTTTGTAATTTGTCTCTTATTGGATTCAAACACTTATTATCAAGGGTCTTCGGAAGGTAATTAAAATTCACATTCCAAACTTTGAGTGGAATCTTTTCCTATTATTTCGCACTAACGGTTAATAAAACTAAAATAATTAAAAATTAATATTTACAGACAAGAAACGAAATTTGAACGAACTAAATCATTATGAAATTAATGAATAAATAAATATATAACTTACAAAGGGGAAGCGTGCGTAGTTGTACGTTTTGTGTTAGATGGAGGTATGAGCAAGAGTGAAATAAAAATCGGCAACTTTTCTGTTTCAGTTCATCATTTCTTACAATCTTCGCCGAATTTTAAAACATAATATTCAATTCAAAACATTTCTGTTTCTTCTTTGTACAATGTGTGCACTAATTTGCTTATTTGTATTATATTCTTGGCAGAGGTTTGTATCTTGGCCTTAAGCCGCCATTCTGTTAGTTTTACTGAATCGCTTAAGGCGCATACCAGTGCCTTGCTCGCTGTCCGATAATGAGTAAATGTAGAATAAATCGTTGGTTCAATAAATCGTGACAAACGTTGGTTCAAATTTTCAAGTTAGTAAATATTTGAAATTATAAACATTTTCTAAATTGAAATGATACTATCCACTTCTCTAAATCTATTTTTTAAAATTTAATAACCGCATTTATTTATATTCAGTTCATAATTAAATTCATTCATCTTAATTGTGGCAGCTCGATTCCACTTTGCAATACATTTGTTTCTATGTAAATTTACCCCGATCCTTACGTTGGTTCACATTTACAAGCCTCATTCTATGTTCCGGTCCAGTTGTGTTTACGAACAATCGTTTACTTCTTTGGGGAGAGAAAAATCAAACCACAGATATGTAGCTGAACCCAATTGAAATGTTCCCTTCTTCTGAGCACTATTTATACTATTGTTTCATACATAAATGAAAGGGGGTGAAAATATGTCATAAATTGCAATTTCACAATAACTTTATTTTTCATTACAAATTCATGTACATTCTATTTACTAGATTCTTTTAACATCTGTTAGTGCCCTTTCTCGATTTATGTTTATAGTGTGGCTATTCCATTCGTTATCTGTTTAAAATCAAAATACTCATGTAATCTTACTTCTTATAACTTTTCTCACCCACTTATCGAGCTGCTAGCAACGCTTCCACTCAAAAATTACCTCGATTGCCCGTGCCAGGCATGGACCACTAGCGGCCGAGTCCTCCGGGGCGAGAGCAGGATTGTGACCGCCCGAGCAGGAAAAACAGTTTTCCTCTCTGTTTTGAAGTATCATCACGGCTGCTGAAATATACGTTTATGAAATATACTCTCAAATCAAAACGAAACCCCAGGGCGCGGAAATATTCTGGTTTTCATACGATAAAAGAAATTTTAAAAAAATGATCGTCACTAAGTAGAATGAACGTACTATTGTGGCGTCTTTGCCGGGGCAATAAATCACAGACGTGAATGGTTTGTAAATTATTAAGTATTTATTTGAAAAAATGCCCCAACCCCTGAATACTATGTACAATAATTACAATAAACAATAATGAGCCGTTACTAGAAGGAATGCTCCCTGGTTACCACCACCGCTGGCCTGATAATTAGATATTATATTCGGTGTTCCATGCACCATTAGCCTACGTGAGCATACAAGCGAGTATGCCGCACCACCCGTCTCGACGTAGCACGCCGGCTTCAGTTCCCTGCCTCAGTAGCCTATGCATTAAAATACAGCGCCGCGCACAACCCACACGACTTCCTACCGACGCGCCCAAGAATCAGAAGAAAGAGTTTAGGTCCGGGTTCCGTTTATATTACCTTCTGGGCCGGCTGACGGAACTGCGTCATCTCGCTGTTTCCGCCGACGCGTTTCCGCTGCTAGCCTGCCTACGGGGTTCCCAAGTTGCCACCCACGACACGGCACCCCTTCCCTTCCGCTCCTAGGTTTGCCATTGTTCAGCCCAGCGTCTCTTCCGCCAGCGCTGTACATGTGCATGAAATGCACGTCGCTGATATTTGGTACGTTTGTACAAGGCGACTGATATGACGCCACACTATATTGGCACTAAGTAAGGTCAATATTTTAACACTAAATTAAGGATTTCACACGATAACTAACGGCTAAACCAAACTTGCAACAAAACTTCAAGAGGTCATTGTGATGTCGTGGGCAGAATCTGCTACGTTTTCCTGGCTTGTCAACTGTTATATTGCTCATGCGTTAAAACAGGTTACAAGAGTTCCTCATCATTATACTACTACTTTTATATTGTACTTTTATATTAGAAAACTACTATTTTTTGGTGTTCGGTTTTCACAGGATAGTAGCGAGTGTTGTGTGTTGATTATTGTGCAGGAGTAAAGTATCTATTGCATGTTATAAAATAAATATTTTAGTATTTTGATGCAATTGTAAAATAATGTCAATAGTAATTATACACAAGAAAATAAATTACTTGTGGCCCTAGTTCGTAAACTTCTGAAAGAATAGTGGTCTGATAGTTTTGTTTGCTGAGTATTGTGGGGGGGGGGAGAGAATATTGGTTAAGCCTTGACCTCTGGCATATTTGTCTCTGGTTGTGGGTAAAGAGTAGGGAGGAATGAAACGAGGAGTTCTTATCCTGCTGTTGAAGCGCAGCCCCAACATAAATTGGAGGATATCTCAGACACCTCCTTTAAAGCAGCCAACCTCTAGAAATTTTCCCCAGACAGTGACAACGCTTGACCCACTAAATTAGCCCAAGTGAAGAGTATCCTAATGCCGGTGCTTGAAAACCGGACATGCTTATGTAGGAATGAATGGTAACTGCAATTGTCGTCCGCGCCATTTGAGATTGCAGAGGGGCTAGAAGGGAACTGAGGCGGTACCGAGGCGGGGCCGAGGCGGGGCCGAGGCGGGGCCGAGGCGGGGCCGAGGCGGGGCCGAGGCGGGGCGAGGTCGAGGCGGGGCGAGGTCGAGGCGGGGCGAGGTCGAGGCGGGGCGAGGTCGAGGCGGGACGAGGTCGAGGCGGGGCGAGGTCGAGGCGGGCGAGGACGAGGCGGGGCGAGGACGAGGCGGGGCGAGGACGAGGCGGGGCGAGGACGAGGCGGGGCGAGGACGAGGCGGGGCGAGGACGAGGCGGGGCGAGGACGAGGCGGGGCGAGGACGAGGCGGGGCGGGGACGAGGCGTGGACGAGGCGAGGCCGAGGCGAGGCCGAGGCGAGGCCGAGGCGGGGCCGAGGCGGGGCAAGGACGAGGCGGGGCGAGGACGAGGCGGGGCGAGGACGAGGCAAGGACGAGGCGGGGCTAGGACGAGGCGGGGCTAGGACGAGGCGGGGAGAGGTCGAGGCGTGGCGAGGACGAGGCGGGGCGGGGACGAGGCGGGGCGAGGACGAGGCGGGGCGGGGACGAGGCGTGGACGAGGCGGGGCCGACGTGGCCGCGTCGGAGCGCCGCTCGCAGCGCCTGCCGTCTGCCCCACGTATCGATTGTGGCTTGAGGCTAGTGCTCCTAATGAAGCTGGCACTCGGCGGCGGCGGCTTCATCATCCCGGCGACGATGTGATTGACCTCCGATGATTCACATCCACGCCCACTTAACCGGACGCCATGCGGCGATCGATCTCTGGCCATGGATGCGGGCGTCTCTTTCCTTGGAGAATCTCACGCACAGGGCTTGGGTGCTGATTTTTGTGACAACTGTAAGGATGAGGGTGGTGCAGAAGCAAAGTGTTAATCGGAGTTGGAAATGGATTATCCAAAGTTATTTCCTGCACTATAAACTTTTTACCTCTTAGAACTTCTGAAGAAGAATGAGTCTGCTGTACTACTACTGTCTCCATTTATGCATCCAAAGAGCGAAAATATACGTTTCCATCACATCTTTAAATTCTGTGGTGTGATCAAACAAATGTCGGATAATCTTCCTGCATATGTATATTTTTCTATCTAACCTTTGGTATGTTTGGTTGTGCTTAGATACTTTTAGTTCCATTGACTTGAATTGTTTTTTATTGTCATCTATTGACATGAGACATAAACTTCTTCCCGATCTTATATTCCAAACCTGTCTCAATCAAACTCCTGGTTTTGCTTCTGGACATAAATGTAAACTTCACTATTTTCACAAGTTTTCTCCAACTGTTTAGGGAGTTAGTGGAGAATTTAATTGTTGCGAGCCGTACCTTCAAATAATCGTTTTCAATGTTGTGCGGTAGTGGGACAATTAGTTTACTTGGGGAACGATAAGGGTAAAGATAAGTTGTTGATAGCCAGTTTACCACGCAAAAAGTTTTTATTTCTTGAGCTCTGAGGGAATATTGATAAGTATTTAGTTATTACTTCGTCAGCAATAGCATCAAATAAAATCTGTCACTCGTTTGCGGAATCAAATAGTTTCTATTACCCAAGAGTAGCTATCTCTTTTTATCAAATATTGCCCAAAATACTCATTTCATTCATAATTCAAAATAGTAGAGGAAAGGTGCGGGGATATGGGTCATGAAGCTCAAGAAAATGTGCATATATTACACCTTTCTTCCATGCGTTGCATATATTTTTGGAGATTTTTGGCAATATAGAATGAAATAGCCATCGCATATATCTGTGGCTTTATGCAAGAAGGGCCGAAGACAATATTAAAAGTTTTACCGAATAGATGGTTTTCTCTTTTGGCAAAACACTACATCTGTGTTACAACTTCTATTTCACTACTTCTGGTAATGTAATAGCTTTTAATACTTTATTTCGTTACTTTTAATTCGGCCAATAGAGATGTATTAAATTTGAATTGTTTCAACCGTTTTTATGACATTGGTCCTTTTGACAATTCCGAATGTATGAATGACAACTCCGTATGTATTTGGCCTGACAAGTCCTTCTTGTCTGTGTGAAGGGTAGAATAGATAACTATATTCCTTTTTTATTTTATGTTTTAAGGATTAAAAGTCAAGGTATGTTTGAAATTTTATCTATTCTTTATTTCTCTTCGAAAAATAAAGTTACATAATCAAGGGCAATGATTTCGATAAGTAAGAATAGCAATTTTCTTTTGTCATTTGAACACTTGTCACATATGTATGCACTTTATAAAACAAAACATGAATTTATTATACATTATTTATTAATAATAAAGGCATCATAAATTACACGTAGGATCAGAAAATTAAAGATTGCAAAGAAGGTAAAATTGTTTTTTGACGTCAGAATTCATGTCATTCATCCTTAAGTTTGGTGTATGGTATTGGAAGAGGTTTATTACTAAGAGGCTTTACAGCTACTTGACAGATATTTCTCAAACCCTTCTTTTCTATGTCTAGATACTTAAATTTTCCTTCATCAAAGCTGTTCTTAGGTCTTTTAGTCAGCCAACCACCGATTATCCTCTACATCCCCTACTCCTTTACAAAGAGTTGCATTGCCTTCTATATTTAAGAGTAGCTGTTATGGCTCCTGTGAGAGTACGAGTGCAATAACAATGGTTTACCGTGAATTTAATTCCTCCGGGATTAAAATGTCATTTATATCCCGTCCACAACAAAAAAAATATTTTAGCAAAGCAGTTGTGTGATTAGCATTACACGCTTATCACATTAAAAAAAATTACAAATTCACTTCCTTTTGTACTAATGAAGTTTTTCTTCAGCCAAGAATTTGAAGTTGTTTGAATGGAAATGGAATAAATATTATTCATCGAAGGTCACACAGTGTAGCGTATATTTTCTGTTCATGCAAAGAATCAAGAATGTTAATACACAATTTGAATTTCAGTGGATTGCCATGCTTCATTTTGGGTGCGTTTTAAAAACCAAAAGAGATATCAAAGAAAAATATCAAAACATTCATACCATTCACCCCGCGCGTTTGAAAATCCAAACATTTTTCTTGTTTTTAATTAGTATCTTTATTTCAAGTGAAGTTGCACATTATAAAGCAATCCAAATTGTCATTACATACACTGCAAAAACTCCAGAAGATACATTACAGAAGCAAACAAATGCTGGAAAACACTGTGATCAATGTTTTCTGAAGAATATTACGAATATCCGTAGTCTGAACAAAACAAGAAGTAGAGAAATGAGGAAAGAGTGTAAAATACAGAGAACAGAAGGCTGGATTGAGGGGATGGGACAAATTTGTATGGAGACTGGAATATTGGCATGGGTCTGCAGGGATGAGGAACCAGGGAAGGAGAGCCTTGCAACGCCGAGGAAAATACAGATACCTGTAAATGATGTCCCTGAAGAGAACAAGCGGTAGCCCCAATAGGAGATCTATAATGCCCTCTTCAATGAAAAAATTCGCATTTCGATTATGCTAAGCAGTGCTTTTATTTTAGGAGAGAAAACAAGTATTGCGATAGCTATTTATTCCTATTTTATAAGTAATTAGTATTTCTGGATTTCGTAATTAATTTTGGCCCAATAAGAGTGTCTTAGCTCTTTATGCCAGAAACAATAACAAAACGTGTTGTTTTACGAGGGGAAAGTGTTTGCGTAAAAATGCGAGTTCAGTCGCGATGACCTCACGTAAAGGAAAAAAAGGCGCGATTAGTCCAGGAGAGCGAGCGCGTCGGCCTGAGGATGCAGGTCGGCGGGTGGGGGTGGCGGGTGGGTGGCCCCAGCGCCGCCTGGCAGCGCACACAATGCAAAATGTTAATTAAGAGACAAGCAAACGGCTCCGAGTGAAGCCCTAATGCCCATCTTCTGCCCAGTGAGCAGGTCAAGGGGCGAGCAGCCGCGCGGACGCAGCGGCGGGTTGGCACGGGCGGCGCTGGCGGCGCTGGCGGCGCTGGCGGCGCGGACGGCGCGGGCGGCGCGGGGGCGGGCGAGGGATGAGCGGGGCGGGCGCGGGGGCGGCGCAGCGGGACGACGGGTCAAGCTGTCAGCGGCACCTGGCGACTGCCACGCCCCGACCGCCGCCCCCCGGCCTCCGACCCCCGGCCCCCGGCCCCCGGCTCCCCGCCCCCGGCCCCCCGCCCCCCCGCCTCCTACCGCCAACGCCCAACCCCCCCATCCACCCGTCGGCAGACGCCGCAATGCCCGCCCTGTGGCCGTGTCGGTCGCGCCCGTCGGACCCGCCGTCCCCGTAACCCACAGCCCGCCCGCTGCTTGTCGCGCGACGGGCTTTTGAGACCACGGGAAATCCATTAGGACATCACTCTGTTGCGAGGGAAACGGATATTCGACGGTATTGTGAGTCGGACTTTTAATGGCCGCTCTGACAGTCCATTAGCTCCCGAAAAGACAGCTTAAGTCATTGGGTGTTAATGCGTACGCTCATTGGATTACAATGACCGCTATTGCATTTTGACCTCGCGACAGTAAAGTGTGAAGTCTTCTAATCCATCAGCGAGAAGCAAGTTTTGCGAGCATTGCAAGCAAGTCTTTGTTTCTATGGCATACATCAATGAAAGAATAATCTCAAGGCAAATTAAGAACTTGTTACGAAATTGCATTTGCATTTAGTTATTAAATGTGCTGACAAAATCATATTAGATATTTTGTTTTTACTTTATTCAAAGTATCTTCATTGTTATAATTACAATTCATTATTAGTTGTGTAGCATAAATAAAATACGTAATACCTACAGACTGGGGTATTTTGTCTGAATTTTCAGATGGAGATAGTTCCGCCCATTGTATGACATTTAATCAATTTGTTGTTCACAACTTGGTTTGTAGCCGAAATAATTGAAGGAGAGAATTTGCTGTAGAATTTTATTTTCATTGACAATAAACATTGTGTTATTGTGATTGACTATGAAAGTGACAGAGAACTGTTGGACAGGAAGAGACAGGTTGTGAAAATGCTAAAGGATGAGAAAGCACCCGGCGAAGAAGAAATACTCAGGGAATTGATGAAGACATTATATACATTAATATGTAAGATTAACGAAAAAAACAGATTTATGAAAAACCAAGAGAATGGAAAGGCGGGCTTTTCTGTCACGTCAATATGAAAGGAGACAACCTCGATTGGGAAAACTATAGAAGCATTTCATTCTTGAAAACTGTATACTTGGTATTTTCAAGATTAGTTTAGATACGTGTAAACTACTTCGCTGAAAATATACTCGAGAAGTATTACAGTGGATTCCGGAATGATAGAGAAACAACAGTCCAGATGTTTACAATTAGTCAAATAATGAAAAAATATAATTATTACAACTGATTTCCATATACACTTCGTCGATTATAAACAAACATTTGATGCATTAAACGGAGCCATTGTTTTGTGCTAAACGGGGGATGCAATGCCAAATTGATAAGACTGATTCAAACTTATATGCTTGAATCTCAATGTACAGTAATACATAGCAGGGAATATTAGTGATCCATTGGGTATTAAACAAGGTGATTCGCTATCAGATACCCTATTTCACATGATTCCAGATAGCACTGTAAAAATATTCAATATTCAATATATATTATTAATATTCAATTATTAAATTATTAATATATCTAATAAATGCTGATAATAAAGCTCTAATAGCAAAAAAAGATAAGAAGAAATGTTCAAAACACTCGATATAATTAATATAATTATAGCCCTTAAAATTAATTTCAAAAAGACCAAATATTTAAAAATGGTGTCATCACAATTTCGAGGGATAACACAATGAATGGATGTAAATCGTTACAGGTTTTAAGTATCAACAGCTCGCTACAAAAAAATCTCATATAAAATATGAACATTATTTTACAACACCTTGCCAGATGACATTACACGTTTAAATTCGATACGAAAGTTTAAGACCCAACTGTTTCTATACAATTAGATACTATTTCGATCGTCCAAAAGGAACGTAATATTAATTTTAACAATGACATTTAATGAATTATATATTATTTTAATTGTATAATTGTAAAAAACCTGTAACAAGTATTGTACTTCAGCTTCTGGGTCAATGACCCCCATCTCGATCAGGTTTTTCTTCCAGTTTCCCTGGTCCTCGAGCAAATGCTGTGATGGCCCCTGTTTTGCTTCTGGGCATAAATGTAACTCCAAATTAACTTGTCCTCATAGCATGTCACACATAGTTTTTAACTGTTTTGACGTAAACAAATAAATAAATAAGGAGCCAGTGATATAACATATCTTGGAGTGAATATTAATGATGCAAATAATATATCTGAAGAAATTCACAAAAGGGTGATGCGAGATAATAAGGCTATTCAATCAAATGTAACACTACTAAAATTTGTTCTTTTGACTAGGAAACCAAAAATAAAGTTATATAAAAATTATATAAAATAAAACCTTAATATAATCAATATTAGTTTACGGGGCGGAAACTTGGGTCCTTACCAGTAGGGACGCTGAGAGAACGTAAATTCTAGAGGAAATTTACAAAACGAATATATGGAGCAGACAAAGATGCAGAAAGATGGAGGATAAGTTTTTATGAAGAAATAAACAACACAAACAAAGGAGAAATATATATATTTAGAATTGTAAAGTATCTCAGAATTTCTGCGTTTAGACATGTGCAGAGAATGTAAATGGAAATGATGGCCTAAAACATACCCCAAATGTGTGTTCTGTGTGTATCTTGGTAAGCCCCAGAAAATTTGGATCCAAAATGTTATGAATGACCTGATGAAGATTTAAGTTATCGAATGGTGAGAGAAGGCTGAGATAATAGGGGAATATAAGCAGATCGTGAAGGCAGCCCTAGCCCTAGCCCACATCGGGATGTAGTGTCTTGGAAGAAGAAGAAGAAGAAGAAGAAGAAGCAGAAGCAGAAGAAGAAGAAGAAGCAGAAGCAGAAGAAGAAGAAGAAGAAGAAGAAGCAGAAGCAGAAGCAGAAGAAGCAGAAGCAGAAGAAGCAGAAGAAGCAGAAGAAGAAGAAGCAGAAGCAGAAGAAGATGAAGCAGAAGCAGAAGCAGAAGCAGAAGCAGAAGAAGCAGAAGCAGAAGAAGATGAAGCAGAAGCAGAAGCAGAAGAAGAAGCAGAAGAAGAAGCAGAAGAAGAAGAGGCAGAAGAAGAAAAAGCAGAAGAAGAAGAAGCAGAAGAAGAAGCAGAAGAAGAAGAAGAAGAAGAAGAAGAAGAAGCAGAAGAAGCAGAAGAAGAAGAAGCAGAAGAAGAAGAAGCAGAAGAAGAAAAGAACAAGACTTTAATACTGTGACAGATGTAACATTGATCTTCTATTGGCTTACAAATTGACAGGTTCATTTGACATCGAATTGAATGTGTACCGGCTTAATGAAGTGTTGCCTTTAATTTTTGCCGACTTCTTTATAGAATACAAAGAGCTGTGTCGATTAATAAAAGTAAAATCATGGTATGACTGAAGCCCTACAATAGAGTGATTGAAGCAGTTTTCTGAGTACTTCATTAAGGAAATCAATATCGTAGTTACTTTCGCGTTTGCCCTTTCGATATGGTCTAGTAACTGATATTGTTGGTATACGATAATGCCATTCTAGTGTGTTGTTTCAATAGTCATTCTATCGTCATCTTTGATAATTCATGTCTTCAACTTCTTGAATGGATGACAAACGTCATGGACATTACAACTACAATAATAACTCAACTTCGCACAAAATGTCACTTAGACGCTGTTGTTTATTAAGCAACAATATCATGGTCGAAATACTGCGGTTGGGAGAATTTGTCAGGATACTAACTCATTTGTATGTGCATTTCGAAAAGGGGAGACTTTTTCGTCGTTTGTATGTTATACTAGTACTTTGAGTAAGTATTTTATATCTGAATTAGAGAGTGACTCAGAAAAACCAAATACAAATATATTTAGAGGAAAATACTAGTATAATAAATAGTTTAATAGTGAAAAATATATAACCGTGTTACTGTTTGTAGTATCATAATGTAAATAAAACGTGATCATGAGGTAAATTGCAAGATTTGAATGTGGATGAATTTGAGTAGATTAATTGAATTCAGCAGTTCCTGAGAATTGATTCTGAGCGCTTCAACCTCCTAAATCATTAGTTCATAAGTGTAATGCAGAATATATCTTAAATGGTGGTGGTATTCCGTCCCCACTGGAATGTAAAATACGGCACCGGCATATACGTCGGCTTGCGGGGTTTCCAATCATTATTTTCCCCAGAGGGGCATCGTCCAAACCGTTACAACCTCAAAACTTCCGACCGAAGTCCCGACATTGTCATACTTTATTGTGATTAAGAGTAAGTTTGTGTAAGCGGAGAGGAATGGACAAGGATGATGAAGAAAAGATCGCGCGAGGTCCGTTGCACATCTGTTAAGGTTCTGCTAGGACATTTACCAAGTATTGATTGTAGAAACCACGTAAAACTACCTATCAGAGTAATCAATTGATAGCATTGTCCTAGAGACAATGTTTGAATTCGACTCAACTACGTAACAAATGTAAAAAATCCGCCACCGTCAAGTCTGGAACCCTTGGATACACCGATAAACGACGCCGCGGAGGCAATGCTGTTCCGCAATCGGCAGTGGCATTTATTGTTGCGGTTTGTTTAGGCTTCATAACAGTATATGTAATTTTTAAATCTTCTAACACCCTCATTCGTTAAGAGTAAATCCTACCGTTGTACAAATGACGCCCACTGATCTTGCAGTATGTCAACACTGTTGCACCGCACGAGGCGCTTAGCTGCCCTACACACACACACACACACACACACACACACACAGCCCGATTCAACGTCGGTTTGCCATTCCCCATTGGCAGCGATTTATCCCACTGTTCGCAAGTTCCAAACGCTCTATTGTTCTCCTGTGGACAGGAGCTCGTGGTCTAGCCGAAGCGCAAGATGGCAGAGCTACTGTTTCCCCCGAGCCGTAGTGTGACTTAAAGAAGACGTGTTAAAGTACTTCAAATTATGTAACTATTTTAATGTTCATTGCCATGTTATGATACGTTTGCTAATGTCAAACAAAAGTATGGCATTTTATTGAGCTAACACATTTCATTGCATTCTTCACAGGGGATGATAAATAAGTCGTATAACGAAATGTTACAAAAGGAGTATTTTAACGCATCCGAATATGACTAAGTAATGCCGCTCTGAAATGCAGTTTCGGCTGGAAGACAGAACTGAAAGTCTTGAAAACACATTGAAAATGAATATGAAGTGGATGCTAGGCGCCAATAAAAACTGTGTGGAACGCAAGCTATTGGAAACGGTAGCGTTATTTTGGTGTTTTTCTGGAACGCCACCAATAGCTGTAGAGATGTGTGTAGAAAGTGTGAAAATGAGAGTATGCTGAAAGATTTCTTTTCCCGACATTATCAAATTATTGCATGTTGCTTTAATATGCATTTTTATTTATTTATTTATTTATTTATTTATTTATTTATTTATTTATTTATTTATTTATTTATTTATTTATTTATTTATTTATTTATTTATTTATTTATTTATTTATTTATTTATTTATTTATTTATTTATTTATTTATTTATTTATTTATTTATTTATTTATTTATTTATTTATTTATTTATTTATTTATTTATTTATTTATTTATTTATTTATTTATTTATTTATTTATTTATTTATTTATTTATTTATTTATTTATTTATTTATTTATTTATTTATTTATTTAAAAACAGTTAAAAACTGTGTGTGACGTGCTATGGGGAGAAATTAATTTGAAGTTTCATTTATGTCCAGAAGCAAAACAAGGGGGCACCTCAGCATTTGATCGAGGGTCAGGGAAACTAGACGAAAACCTGATCGAGATGGGGCTCATTGACCCAGAAGCTGAAGTACAATACTTACTACAGGTTCTTTACAATTATGCAATCCAAACGATATATAATATATTAAATGTCATTGTTAAAATTAACATTACTTTCATGATGATCCCTACTGAAATGAAAGCAGAAACATGATTTCGTAGTATACGTACATGTGTTACAGCAGCATCTATATATTTACACAAAACGTAATAATCAATAAGGTATGCGCATTATTAGGTTTATCTTCATTCCAACGAAAATGCGGCATATGGCTATCTAGTAATTCATATTCTTACTATATATACATTTTAGAAACAATTTAAGAAATAAAGCGGACAGCGCCATAATAAGTTTTTCTTTAAAAAATAATGAAAAGGGAAGGTACTCAAATATCAGCAAGGCACTGTAGTGCTTTAAAATAATTAGATCTTGTCATTTTAATTAGACTAATCTTTATACTATGAAGGTTCGAGAATTATTTTAATTCCTTAGCGTACTGTTGTTCATTTTCCAACTCAGTGTGTATAATGTAAACTAATATTTTTAGAAAGATAGAGTTAATGGTGAAGTACTATTTTGTGTTATCCGGCGACGAGTTGTTACCTCAACCGACACACCTAACTAAACATGAATGGTTTAGTGTGATGCATCGTGTCCCTGGAACAAAAGTCATTCGCGCAACATCTCATGACAGCCGCCATTCAGAACATTCCCACGCTACTTTGAAGCGCTCGTCCCACTCAACCGTGAATCTGCAGGCGTTACAATAACACGAACGACAATCATATTCTGCAGCCCACAGTAAACGACAGCGTGCGAACCAAACACATGTCGTTGAAACAACAAACTCGCCGCAGTCAGTGGTTTTTGTTAGTGGTTTTCGTCAGTGCCCGAATGAGTGGTTTTTGTCAAAATGACTTACTTAAGGGTGGGAATATATCTTCAGCAAACGCCGTTGTCTATAACTACAACACTCGTCGTAGTAATCATATTGATGAGGTGACTATCAACAGAATACTACAAACAATTCAAATATAATACATGTACATTATTTTACACCTTTCCAGATGACATTAAACGATTAAATTTGATACAAAGGTAAAGTCCAAAGTAAAATCTTTTCTGCTGCACAACAGTTTCTATACAATTAGAGACTATACCGAGCATTCTAAAGGAAAGTAATATTAATTTTAACAATGACTTTTAATACATTATATACCATTTAGATTGTATAATTGTAAAGAACCCGTAACAAGTATTGTACTTCAGCTTCTGGGTCAATGACCCCCATCTCGGTCAGGTTTTCGTCCAGTTTCTCTGATTCTCGATCAAATGCTGAGATGGCCACTTGTTTTGCTTCTGGACATAAATGTAACTTGAAATTAACTTTTCATAGCACGACACACATATTTTTAACTGTTTTGACGTAAATAAATAGTCAACCGTGGACGCGCTGCGTCTTCTTTCAGGCGCCGGCCGCTAAACGAGCTGGTGTTCCCTGGATCTATTCGCAAGGTGCCGAATTGGGTTGAGTCGCATTATCGACGTGAGTCGCGTTGCCGTCCAAGCACTGCTCGCCTCGTCGGCAGAATCTGTGTCAACACAAATTCCGAACGCAATGACTACACAAAACCAGTTCGTTAGACAGAATGGTAATTTTGCAGATAACGGTCGGTAAACACTGACTTGCCGCCTTCCTCTGAATATTAAAACGTGCGTCGGTTTACTCGTTTCACCTTGTCCTGGCTTGCAGCTTCGATACTGCAGGTTGTGTAATTTGCGGCGGTGGTTTGTCTCAGAACAAGAGAAGTAATCGATAACAAGTTTTGAGAAAATACTTTCACGATGTGGTTCACAGGGAGTTCAGGTGTTCTTTGGAACATTTTCTTCCAGTATTCATCCATTTAATTTTATTTAGTAAAAAGTGCCTGCATATCATCTCTCTGACCTATTTTTTTTCTTACTCAAACACGAAGCAACACAAACATCCGGAAAAAGTATTATGCACTCTGAAACATTTGATTGAAAACTGACCTCCATATATCGGTATCTCTTTCTAAAATTATCTAAAAATAAAATAAGAAACCCGACATTTTACTGTTCTTTTCTTCCTTGTATTCTCCGCGTAGAAAAATATATGTAATGTAAAGGAACTAGTGATGCTAAAACAGCACGTACTTTCTCATCCGTACTTTCACGCAAAATTACGCGAAAAGTACTCGAATTTTCGAAAAAGTGTACCTGACCTTATTTCAAAATCTATCTTCAACGAACAGATTTAATGAAAGGGAAAATCTCTATCTTTAATATTTTACTTGTAGAAAACTGAAAAAAAATTGAATTTTTGCCATTTTCGAAAAGTCAGGCTATTTAACGAACATGAGACCTGCTCCATCCTCTTAAACGTCATTCACTCTATCCAACAAAAACAAAAATAACAACAATGGAGCCATTTTTTAAAAAAATTGGAAAATGTCCCAGGGTCTTTATGTAAAGTACCCTCCAAAATTAAAATATCGGTATCAAATTCAAGTCACCGCGACATCAACCAGATCGATTGAGGAATATCAGTTTTGGAGAAAATCGACTGGACAGTTTACCCGCTAGCGTTCTACACAGACGCACGAACGGACGGCCGGTCGTACAAACGGACGGCCGTACAGACGGACGGCCGTACAGACGGACGGCCGTAGAGACGGACGGCCGTACAGACGGACGGCCGTACAGACTGACAAACAAACATTTTGGCATCATTCGATATTTCGGTATCAAGGACCCACAAAACATGGCTTCTGGTTACATCACGTGTTAGAGGATTTTTTTTACAAATTTAACAACTAGATTTGTCCACGTTTTCATTAAGAGGGCCCCGTAATAAGAGTTTTTCTGTCGAAAAGTCTCCGTTTTTCCGCGTAGCAGTACATAACTTTCTCTCTACTCCGTAGCGAGAATGTAAAAAGTGTGGATATTTTAACAGTGAGACAGGTTTTGGGCTCAACAACTTCCAAGAGTTATATCTCAGAGGGTCTGTCCTGCTTTGAACACTACTGCTTAGACAGCTTCAAGAATTTTCACCGAAATAGGCATTCCCCAGTTGATCTGGATGATGTCGGGGTTTCTTGTATTTCAAACGTATCATTTAATTTTTGGAGATTCTTTACGTTAACCGTAGGGATTTTCATTTCGATATGTTGTAAAAAATGGATCGAAATTTTAGTTTTTTCATTCCTTTTTTGTCGAACATAGCAAAGTTAGAAACATGTTGCAGATTTTATTTTCAGTACAACTCTAACATTTAGAAGTTTGAGAAACTTTAAAACTTTTTCGACGTCCTCCGACAATTACATTATTATAAGTATTAATTTATTTCTTAATGCAATCTATTTCCCAATATTAGATCTATAAATCATAATATTTACACTTTTTAAAACTATAAGTATATTTTGCGTAATTTTGACGTACATTGTAACAATTTTACATTTTGTATAGAAACGCAGAGCATTAACAATCCGCCTGGTAGTTCTGTCGCAGCAAAAGGAAAGATTCTCTCTTCATAATCCTTAGTACTCTAGTTCAACTATATACTCGTACATAAACACAGACACTGACACGTATGTATTGAGACGCAACATATGAGTTCCGTAGGGGAGTTCAGTATGAGTCCCGTGTGACGCCACATGTGAGTCCCGCAGGGTTGCGGCGAATATAGATTTAAAATTACCGCGTCAAAAGGGCGCGTTCTATCGCTAGCGCGGAGATGGAGGCGACTTGCGCCGGCGAGGAGAAGTTCTAGAAAGTCGTTATTAGATCACAGTGTAGTGTGCTGACAATGCAGCATGTGGCAGGGAACTAGAACCCGGCGTTCATGTGCAATTGTTTGCGATGTTTTCTGTTAAAAAAGAACGGGTTGTACGACGAGTAACAACTCCGGAGAAAAGTGTACGGTGTTGCATAAACTGTAGCCGTGTGAAATTTATATCACGAAAGCTTAATTCGTGAGGGGGCTACATGGAGACGTAGAGAAGCATTGGAGAACTGGTGGACTGCAAGAGAGGTACAACGACAAGTGGGGCAAAGAAGAACGACGATTTTGGTGGCTGAAGAAGAGGAAGCGACGTGCGACATCCTGGAGGTCTTGTGAGGCGGCGGGAGGTGTTGTCAGCAGTTCGCACCGAGCAGCCGTGCCGTGAACATCGTACGCCACAGCTCTCTCACTGCGTAGCGTGTTTAGATTGAGTGTCAAACTAGTTTCGCTTGCACAGCAATCTACGTGTCTATTTTAAATATTATATATTGTTACATCAAAAACAGTTTAACTTTGCAAATAGTATCATAAGTATTTACCACAAGTGAGTGAAAACCAACCCGTGACCGCGAGTGGCGAAATGAACGTCCAAGGTAGCCCCGAGTCGGGGCTACACAGCACATCACAAGTGTTGGTGAACGCTATGGATACCTTATATGCAAACAACAGCGATCAGTGCATTCTCCCAACAGCACAATTTCAACTTTTGCAACAACAGCAGCAACATCTGCAACTCCTTCATCAGCAACAACAACAGCAACTACTGCTGCTTCAACAGAATCAACCCACAGCGCAGCAAGGGCAACCGTTAATGCAGCAGCAACCGCCCCAAACATCCCTGCCTCAAGAACACCAAAGCGAGGAGATGCACGCAACTACTTCCAACGAAACGCTTTCAAACGTAAGTAAACGAAAGAGAAATGATGATGAAAACTCTATGCCATTATACAATGTTCAAACTTCATCGCGTTTCGAAGTGCTTCAAAATCTTAAAGACAGTGATCCAAGTACTCCAGAACAAACATTAAAAATTCCGCCCATAATTATGCACAACGTACTTGACTACAACCAAATGATTTCCGACATTAAATCAGTCGTCAAATGTGATTTCACAACCAAGACAGGCGGTGATCAACTAAAAATCATGCTCACTACAATAGAAGATTACCGTAATTTTAGACATCACTGTGTTGAGAAGAACAGACAATTCTATTCTTTCCGCGACCCTTCTATTAAAACCTTTAATGCTGTGTTGAAGGGCATCCCCACATGTTACTCGGAAGCTGACATTTTTAAAGAACTTGAACTCAAATACCCTGTTACCAAAGTGACTAGATTATTTGACAAAAAGAAAAATCCAATCGAAATTTGTGCTCTAGAAATAAAAGACAATAGAGACGGGAAGTCAATTTTAACTTTAAACCGCCTGATGCATTGCGTCATACAAGTTCAACCTAGAACAAACCGAAACTACCCAATACAATGTAAACGTTGTCAAAGGTATGGACACTCGCAAGCAAACTGCCGACTCACTCCGAGGTGCGTTAGATGTAAAGAGTCACACCACTATTCTCAATGTACAAAACCAAAAAGTGACAAACCGAATTGCGTAAACTGTGGCTTGGAGCACACGGCCAATTACAAAGGCTGTCGCATTTTCAAAGAAACTCAGCAAGCACGTTCAAACCATCTAAATGAACGCAGGTCAGGGTCAGAGCAACAACCGCCGCCGCGCAACAATCCCTCTCGTAGCCCTCCAACATTTAGCCCTCGTGGATTTCCTCCCCTTCCCAAAACCAATACCCCGTGGTCACCGGTTCAATCTTTGCAAACCCAAATGCCAACTGATGTATCTCAACTAATAACCACAATAGTATCACAAGTAATCTCAGCTATAATCCCGCAAATTCAAAATATTGTCCAGTCAGTGCTAATAAATTTCCATAATGGCAAATAAAATCACATTAATGAATTGGAATGCAAACGGAATTAAAAGACAACAATCACAAATAGAAATTTTTCTTCACGAACACAAAATCGATATTGCATGCATAACCGAAACCCACTTGGTTCTAAATGAAAAATTCAAAATTTCCGGTTATAAAATATATAGAAGTGACAGAATTTCAAATGTTGCAGCGGGGGGTGTTTTGATTGCTCTTTCAACCCGAGTCAAACATCAACGGTCACTTAGCCCCAATACTTCTAACCTGGAAACTGTGTCAGTCACCATAACCATAGATAATAAAGATTACACAATAATAACAGCTTATAAACCTCCGAATAAACAATTTCCAGTAAAAGAATACAAGGAAATATTTAATAACAACACCAACGTTATTCTACTAGGAGACCTAAACAGTAAAAACCAAGCCTGGGGATGCAATTGCACAACCCAGCAAGGCACTAAATTGCAATCTTTCGCAGTAAACAATAACTTAGATGTAATAGCACCTTGGCAGCCAACACACTACCCGTACAATAGTAATATTATCCCAGATATTTTAGACATAATGGTGTCTAAAAACTTCCATTTACCTACATCTCAAACCGTACTTCCTGAATTAGATTCAGATCATTGCCCAGTCATCATTGAAATAAAATCTTCAAATCTCTTGCAGTCTAATAATCCCTTCACAGTTTTGGGCACGAAAGGGCACGTCAACTGGAATAAATTTAGAGACCTATTAGAAGTAAACCTTCACTACCCAGAACAGCTACAAACAACAAATGAAATAGACAACCAGGTAACTAATATCACACAGAAAATCTACGTTGCATTGCAACAATCAACAACTCCTTTCGCAAGACCTTTCTCTAACAATAGAAATCCGATTCTAAACCTAATTAAAAGTAAACGTAACCTTCGACGGCTCTGGCAAATCAACCGCAGACATGACCTTAAAGCAAAAATCAACAAATTAGGGAGAACAATCAAAAACAAATTAAATCAAATTCGAATAAGCAATTTTCAAAGATCCATAGCTCAAATACACCCTAATAGTAGACCACTCTGGTCAACCATAAAAAGACTATGTAAAGAAACCACTGACATTCCTATCCTGAAACACAACTCAAATGTAGCTTATACGGATCATATGAAAGCCAATATGTTAGGTAAATATCTGCAAAATAGTTTTACTCCAAACCCAAATACAAATCCTTCCTTTACTAATTATATTGCAAAAAACGTCCTGTTACCAGACTATAATGTCCCAGATAAAATAAAATTTATATCCCCATCCGAAACATCTAAAATTATTAAACAATTGAAAACCCGAAAATCAGCAGGTCACGACCATATTAACAACAGAGCTTTTAAAGAATTACCCAAAAGAGCTATAACTATTTTAACCGCCTTATTTAATTCCTGTCTGAGACTGGGCCACTTTCCAAAAGATTGGAAATTATCTATAATCTTACCCTTCTGTAAACCAGGCAAAGATCCTCGCTTTCCTACAAGCTACAGACCAATAAGCCTCCTACCCTCAATCGCAAAGGTATTTGAAAAATTAATTCACAGCAGATTGTCTACTTACCTAACAAAAATTAGCGCTATCCCAGACTTTCAGTTCGGATTCAGATCTCAACATAGTACCACCCATCAATTGCTCCGTTTAACTGAATATATTGCAAATTCATTTCACAGCAAAAAATACACAATTGCAGTTTTCCTAGACATTGAGAAAGCCTTTGATAAACTCTGGCATGAAGGTCTTTTATACAAACTTCGTCAACTAGGAACTCCCAAGTATCTACTCTATCTAATCAGAAGTTTTCTAAAAGATAGATATTTTTCTGTCCGTATTAACTCAAGTCTCTCAAACAGATTTGAAATTAATGCAGGAGTCCCTCAAGGTTCTTGCCTCTCTCCACTTCTCTTTACTGTTTACATGTCGGATTTACCACAGTCAGACTATACAGAAATTGCTCTTTACGCAGATGACACAGCACTTTTTACCTCTCACTCAGACATTAGCTGCGCCTTCGACAACATACAGATTGACCTAAATAACTACATTAAATGGGCTTCAAACTGGAAAATAAAGATTAACGCATCTAAAACTCAAGCAAAAATATTCACACTCCGCAAACTTCCTCAACCACCCCTCCTCAGCTTCCAAAACACAAATATAGAATGGATGAGTGGAAATACACCAGCAAAATACTTAGGAGTACTACTTGACACCAAACTAAACTGGAAACAACATATGAAATCTATAGCAGATAAAACTTATGCAAAAATATCCAAACTATATCCAATAATAAATAGAAATTCCGGTCTTAGCACTGACTGCGGCTTAATCATCTATAAAACAATAATAAGACCAACCCTCACATATGCCTGCCCGATCTGGAATAACGCCGCAAAAACAAACCTAAATAAAATAGAAATAATACAAAATAAATTTCTCAGAAAGATCATTAAAGCTCCTTAGTTCATAAGCAACATACAAATCCAAAATGAACTAAATATATCATCCATTAACGAATATATAAATCTTATGACTCATAAATTCTTCTCATCCCTTCCCCAATCGCGCAGTACAACAATATTCAAGCTAGGTAAAACGTATGGCTCATCAAAAAGAATAAGATCACGATTCCCTAAAGACTCCCTTCGTCCACCTTAAATCACCTACCCATCTTCCACTTTCCAAAAATTCCACCCACTGTCACCCTCTCCTCAAAATTATCACATATAACTCCAAAAACTGTTATCCACAGTTTCTTCTCATAGAACAACGTTTTCATCAGACCCCTGAGAGAGGAGGTAACGCATGCGGATGTCCATCCCTAAAAGTTAATGTGTAAAATATTGTATAATGAACACCCCTGAAAGGCAGAAATGCCGAGCAGGTAGAAATAAATTTTAAAAAAAAGGTGTTGTCAGTCGAGCGTCTTCTGAACTTCTTGGAACCCAAGTGGCGACCGGCGGCGCTGACCTTCGTTCGAAATTAGGCATACAGTAGGTTTTGGAATAAATATCCCGAGGAAACAACCGCAACGTTAATTCCACGACACCATCTTAAAGACATCTTGCACTTGAGTTGCTTTGAAGAACTGCACATTTATCAATATAGGTACATTATTTTATTACTATGATCTCAAACACAATCCAAAGAAAACAGTTGATGGAATCGTTTAAGATTTTAAAATTTGGAAATGTACAAAATACGTGACATGAATATTCGTTGTAACTGTTGCCTCGTCCACAAGATTCGAGTCAGTTCTTCTTGAGTAACGACTTGCCAGCGTTTCAGAATGTCCATTACTGCTGATAAGTCAGCACAGGACACATAGAGGTCGCGTATCTCGAAGGTGAAATTTCCAATCTATGATATCCACACTCATAGTATATATAATGTTTTTTTATGTCGTTCATGGCGACATCAAAACTGCCAAAAATGTTCTTACTCGCAACAACACTTTGTTATCACTTCATCACCGTATTACGCAATCAACTCTTTTTTTACAGATACTAATTCTCAATCGGCCTAAAACCCTCTTCATATTTTTTAAAACTATTTTGCAGTCTATACTGTTATGTTTTCTTTTATACTGTCTCTTACTTTGTCAGCTTCATCTTGCTTTCACTGGCTTCTCTTCTTTTACTTTCAATATTTTCTCTTGTATTTCGTCATCGTCTGGTCGTTGACTTTCTTTCTAGCAACTTTTGTATCAAATGCTGTGTTTCTTCGCCCTTCCTGTCGCCTCATTCCGCAGTTTCACTTGGATCTCGCAGTTCTCCCTCGTGTGCCACTTCTTCCGCCGCTGCCTCCGCCGCGGTCCCCCGGCGCCCCCGGCATCCCCGCTCCCCCCCACTTCCGCCGCCCCCGCTTCCCGTGCGCACCTGTCACTTGAGCCCCTCCGCCGCGCCTCCCGTCCGCCTTCGGCGTCCCATTGTACCGACTCGAGTGAAGCTTTGATTGTACGGTTTGACAGGTAGTCTGCGGGCTTCAAGCGATGATAATCCCGCGCCCCTCCGACGCCCGATCCAGCCGCTCCCCGCTCCTCGCTGCTCACGTGCTCACCCCTGCCGCGCTCCCCGCCGCGCCTTTCCCTATGCTTGCCTATTGGGCACCATCTCGCCGAGCTGCTGGACATGCGTCAGCCGCGTGACATAGTCCCCATCCCTTTAATCATCACCTCCGCCATCGCTCTTCTTGACGCTTCTTTCCTGGCGAACATTCGTCTCCGTCTTCCCTCATCTGCCTCATCCGCTCCCGGCCGCCTCAACCTCCAACCTCGTCGCACCGCCAGAGGTGGCTCAGGACATCAAATGGTATCTCTGCAGTACCTCTGATGGCCGGTTTTAGGGTTCGAATCTCGAAGGTGGCAGGATTTTCGGCACTGGCTACATAGCTACCTGGAGGAGAATTCTACCGGCAGCTGCTCTGGTAGGTAGTTTTCCGTGGTTTCTCCGATCAACATCAGGCCAACGCAGGGCAGTACACTACCAAACGCCCACTACACGGTTATATACAGACTGATTTAAATGTAGTTTTTAATGAAGTTAAGAATCTATTTCAATTGTCTCATTTCATTTATATGCAAATATTAATTTTCACACTTGCATAAATTAATGTAAAATTAAGAAATTTTTTTCTCTTCAGTTTTTACTTTTCCTAAGTTCGAGTTTAAACTTTAGTTTCTATACTTATAAGTAGGTATACATATTTTTTATTTAATAAAGTATGAATTTATATAAATAGGTAAGTGAATTCATGAAATAGTTATTTAATGGACAAAATTTGCAGAGTATAATAGAAAAAGATTTGCAAATAATACAGGATGTTTTGTACCTTTGGAAAAACAAATTATACTTATGGAAAGGAGCGGCGTCTCTAGACGAATTTCTTAACTCCGCTCCGTGATGTCACGGACGTTCAGCAATTCGAGACTTCGCGGTTTTCTGGTCGGGTGACCGTCTGGGAACCGAGTATCTAACCGAGCACCTCGCCGAAGGGATAAAACTACGACTGCTAACTACGACTGACAATTACTGACATTAGAGAAGGAATACTTCGTAAATCCATGCGATAAAATATCTCAAAAGAAGCGTAAGACGGATTGTAAAGGCCTAACATTTGAAAAAAAGGTAGATTAACTTTTGGCATGTCATTAAATTTATGCTTAACGGTAATCAAGAAATATAATATTTGATATTTGTAGGAATTGAAGAATTATTGTACTAAATTGCATAATTATGTAAGTAATTATGAAAATAAAGTCAGTTAGACGATGAAGGTAAAATAAAACATTTATTTTTAAACAAATTTGTAATGCAACAGACAAAGAATTTGGGGAAACCTTTTAATACGTTTAGCGACAAAGATTATTGAGAAAATGTGTTATTAGTTGATGTTAATAGAAGATGAAATTGAAAAGGAATACGCGTTGAATACGCATGACTACGTATCGTTTTTAATAATTTATTTTTACCGTTACAAACTTGAGTAAAAAATTAACATCTGCTGTAAATTGCAGTATGATGTTTTGACACTTAATTCATCGAGGAGAAAAGTTTTTAGGTTTTTTACATGCAATAATGTTTTTCCGAGTGTTTTCAAGTTGCTGACAGTATTTGTACCGTTTTGTATAAGATAATTTATTCGTAACTTATTGCTATTATTTTAATTTTCGAATGAGCCACTATAGAATACGTTTATTTCAACTTTCTACCTCTTTATTATTTTCTTGGCTTCCATATCTCTTTCATTCTGACCCGATGTTTCTCTTTCCTCTTCTCAGTCCAAATGGTGCCTGTCTTTTATTTTGGATTGTCCTCAAATCGTGTGAGTTTTTTAAAGTTTGGTTCTCATTGAAGACCACTCAGTAGCATCTGCTGGTGTAATTCTGAGGTCTTCCATGTCCTTTGCAACTTGTTTAAATCACGTTATTGGTCATCTTTAATTTTGGAAATAGTTACAGAGCGTTCCAGTTAATTTTTGATAGAAGAATATGTAAAAATGGTCCCCAGAATGTAATTATTTTTCTAATTTTGCCTGTATCTTAAAACGTTTTCTCGCCGACCTGGATGGGCGAGGTGGCTAGGAGCGAGTACTGACTCATCGCTTCAGTCCGAAATGTCGCGGGTTCCAGTCCCGTCTTCGGTTTGGTTGTTTGTTCTTTGTCTTTCATTGTACTGCACACAAGTCTATTTATTTTCTTTGCTTATCCGAAAGTCCATAAATAGGGAATGCAGGTTGCATTATTATTTCATTCAGATTTCATTTTCTTATTTGGGAAAAATTTTGGAACATTATGAATTATTGAGTTGTTTTATCTTTATAAGTAAACTATTCAATATTATGCAGGTCAAAATGTTTTCTGTAATTTCTAATTCTCTGATTGGTAGAAAGAAAATTGAAATATATTTAAACTTCATTGCAAAATGTGTTTTTATGATCGTGTTAATATTAGAAATTAATAATGAAACAATTTTAACATGTGAAATTTTATCATGTTTTATCACATGGATGGAATTTTTATGATATCAAAAGGCACATCCTCTGCTACACCATTTTGCTCAGAAAAAATTCAATTATTAACACTGAAGTAACTATCTTTCTTGATGTTACAGCACATACCCCCATAAATCTTTTCACTTTGTAACCCAGGCTAATTAGAGTCCAATTCTTTGTAATTTGTCAAGTTTTTAATATATCTTGTTTATTTTGTATTTGGAGTTGAACTTGTTGATATTGATGTGAAAAATAACTTGTATTGCTTCAATGCATGAATTGAAGTATCTTCTTTTCTTGAAGAATTCTTGAAGAAACTTGAGTGTGATGAAATTGCATGTAAGGTGTTTGATTTTTGCTTTGAAGAGAAGTATATCCTTCATAATATTTATTATTAACTACTACTAAAGCGTTAGCAGTGGATTCCAAAATAAACTAAAGTTATCAGAAAAATTTCCTTGATTTTATGTTAATTTGTGCAATTCACGCATATGCGTGTTTCCATATAAATAATTCATTAGCTTTACATGAGCATACTATTCTCTAACATCAAAAACAATATTTAAATTAACCTGAATACAAATGTGTTGTGGAAATTTCTATGCAAGCTTGTCATTTCAATCAGACAATATTTGCAATTAAATAGCGGCTCATTTCAGAAATACGAATATATCGAAATCTTCGGTTTACAATTATAGCAGTGTTAAAAACGAAAGCTATAACTGTATCACTTCATACACGCACCCCAAATTTCGCGCGGTTTCGTGCTCCTCGCTCTCTAACCAATCACAGTGCCGAACGATTGATTGGGCAGTTTACGTAAATGCCACCTGGTATCACCCAACCTTTTGTATCCTCTCGTCTCCGTCGTATCTCCTTAGACGAAGCGCGTGCTTCCTCCACGTTTACGTCTGGAGTCTCTGACACCAGTGCTACCACGCCAAGAGATTCCGTTTCCCCGCGATCTGCCGTATTTACTCGAATCTAATGCGCCATCGAACCTGAAGCTCGCCCCATATTTGGAATTTAAAATTATGAACAAAGATTTTGTATTGAGTGTAATGCGCATCAATTACGGAAAAAAGGGTACGGTATTTTATTAGTATTTATGTAATACAACAATGAATTTATCGTATACACAGCAATCGAACTACTTTCCTGCTAACTGCTTTACGCTTTAATGAAGCATCATAAGACGTTCTTCTCTTTTTGCCTTCCACATTGTAACTAAAAATCCTCAATAATAAGACAAAGGTAAGTGAAACGAAGTTGAATTAAAACTCCAGCAACCTGTCGTGACGTAATAAGCGAAAAAAAATAAATAATGACGTTACTGGGGTTCTACGGAGAGGATTTGCACAGAAATCTAACGTGCCGTCGAATCTAATTCGCAACACGATTTTGAGTACTACATTTTTTAAAAAGGTTAGATTTAGTTAAAAAAGGCGCATTAGATTCGAGTTAATACGGTAGTTGCTGCCAACGCCTTCGTGTCAGGGTGATCCAGTACCTGTGCAGTCAACTAACCTCAGCTCCCACTATGGGTCCTCCCGACACATCCTTACTATTACTCGGACAACTTTTCTTGAACGATGGATTGACGATTTCGGGTGGAGTGGGAGTATTAGTTACAAAGTCGGCCACTAGAGTATTTTAAATAATGCCAACGTCTGTGAAATGAAAGTCAAAAATACATCTTGTGCTTAACTTTTTCGGGAGTTTTAAGTGACTCCCTTGAAGGACCTGGACCTGATTCATCCATTTCTTTCGATATTGACAATAAACCTGAACAGGGATTCTGCACTATGAAAGCAACTGGCTTTGACTAGCTTCTGTTTCGCTCCAACGAAGTTTTAATGCTTGGAAGGTTGTCCTCAGTGCCCGCTGCGAGCTTTTGCCTTCAACTGTTTATTGCACAAGGGAGGGGGATCAAGGTCATCGTTCAAGAAAAGTTGCGCGAGTAATACTAACATCATATCTGACTAATGGCGGATCCAGGGCAGGGGGGCATGAGGGCCATGCCCCCCCCCCCCAAGGCCTAGAGATTTTGTTTGTTACCTTCTTTCGTTTCGTAAAATTGATTGTAATATTTATGTTAGAAGTATGTTATTATTTAAAAATAATAATAAATAATATCTTATATAACTATAATATTATACAATATAATAACAAATGTTATTATTTAACAAACATCTAGCATGGACCCCTCCAAAATGATTGGCTGGATGTGCCCCGGCACCCAATCATTTGCACTTGTTACCCTGACCACCTCAACTCCGCCGCCAATCCATGCAGCCAACTTCTTCGTCAGTATTCAGTTTTGAAATATTACACGTCATATCAGATGTTTCCTTCATTTTCATTTTTCCTAATGTTTTTTCAAACTTGTTTCGTGGACACAAATTCCGTGGGCATTTTTTGTCGCCCTTCTCTCTTTATTGTCATTTTATCTCTTGTAAGTTTTCACCCTGCTTTTCAAATCAACTTTATTTCATATCTTCTTGGAATTTCTGATGCCACTGTCCACATACAACTTATCCACAGAATGTCTTTTTTCTTTCTATGCTGTTTACTGATAAAAAAATGGGTTGCAAACGCGCTTTTTCGTCTTGCTTTGCTATTGTTATCCTGTTATGCTAATGCGTATTCTATTTCGATTTTCTAAGATAATTGCTATATGAAATGTTAAATGTGTTAATTACGTTATATTGCAGAGGTAATCATTGGTATACAGTAATAAGTACGTTGTGGTGAAACGTACAACTTGTATCCCCAGTTGTTTGTATAGGGTATGAGTGAATATGTGCAAGCATGTGTGTAAATATGTGTTGAGATCGATCATCCATATACGGTGATATGATAGGGGGTAGCGAATTCAAATTGCCCGTGAAGATATGGTCGGGAAACAATTAGAGTACGCAACAACGTTCGTGTAAGTCATTTATGAGATCAGTGACCTATAGGAACGATGGCCCGTACAGAAGAACCGGTGACTAATTCACTTGCTTCAGGAGAGTGGTGGTGGCAGCAGCCATCACAATGAGCAACTCGCGGAATACAGGCTTCCTATATTTCACTGCTACTCAGTGAGTCTATACCCACTAAGGTATAATTCCCATGAAAATGTAATTTAAATCAAATTATTTTGATGATATTTTAAATATTATTTTACTTATTACTGCATACCATTATAATGTAAGATTTCACAAAGGCGTGCTTTGCATAGGCACTCAACATACTCTAACATGCGTTCATTCCTTATTAAATTATAGACATCTTTCAATGTATATTTTTCTATAATTCTAATATATCTAAATATTTCTAAATAATTCTAATATATCTAATATTTCTAATATATTCTAAATTTCTCATATTCCACTAAAGATATGTACAAATAAATGTGGTCAGATTTTCCTATCCAATGAAATTCTATGTATTTTTGAAAGTTCAACTGTTTTCTTCACCTCTCCTAAATCCTTTCCAACAAATCCTTATTATTTAAAGGTAAATATTGTTTTCTTTTCGCAGTTTATTCGTTAACAATATCCAACATTGTTGAATATCATTCTGGTGTATAGATGGCGTTGATTAACATATTGTTAAACATGAAGTTAGCAATAATGTCAATTTTCTTTTTGCGAGTAAATGCTCGAGTAAAGGAAGGAGTAAAGGAAGGAATAAATGAAGTAAGGAATAAATGAAGGAAGGAATAAATGAAGTAAGGAATAATTGAAGGAAGGAATAAATGAAGGGAGGAATAAATGAAGGAAGGAATAAATGAAGGAAGGAATAAATGAAGGAAGGAATAAATGAAGGGAGGAATAAATGAAGGAAGGAATAAATGAAGGAAGGAATAAATGAAGGAAGGAATAAATGAAGGAAGGAATAAATGAAGGAAGGAATAAATGAAGGAAGGAATAAATGAAGGAAGGAATAAATGAAGGAAGGAATAAATGAAGGAAGGAATAAATGAAGGACGGAATAAATGAAGGACGGAATAAATGAAGGACGGAATAAATGAAGGACGGAATAAATGAAGGACGGAATAAATGAAGGACGGAATAAATGAAGGACGGAATAAATGAAGGACGGAATAAATGAAGGACGGAATAAATGAAGGACGGAATAAATGAAGGACGGAATAAATGAAGGACGGAATAAATGAAGGACGGAATAAATGAAGGACGGAATAAATGAAGGACGGAATAAATGAAGGACGGAATAAATGAAGGACGGAATAAATGAAGTTGGAATAAATGAAGTTGGAATAAATGAAGGACGGAATAAATGAAGGACGGAATATATGAAGGACGGAATATATGAAGGACGGAATATATGAAGGACGGAATATATGAAGGACGGAATAAATGAAGGACGGAATAAATGAAGGACGGAATAAATGAAGGAAGGAATAAATGAATCCAACGCAGCAAACTCGTGTATCCTTCCTTGCATCTAATGCTCGTTCCTTCACAGTCTGAGCGACCCCTACATCTCCGCTGTGGTGCCCCCGCCTCCTCGTTTGGCCTTCGTATTTTCGCCTCCCGGACGCCGCCCTCCGCCGTCCGCCCTCCCCCGCAGCCTTCGCGCCGTGCGCTTTTTGCGTGGAGCGCGCGACCTCTTGCCGTCTCTGCGAGCGCCGTCGACTTCCGAACAAACTGCGCCGCGTCTTCGAATCATTACTCTCTCCTCGCCCCGTCTTTCCCCGCCTTGCCAAGCCGCAGCCCGCGTTGCCTGGCTCTGGCCGGCTAGACCGGTGCGGCGCTGTGCGGGCGCGGGAGGGTGCGGTTGGCTGCAGGAAGGCATGGGGAGGGCGCAGGAGAGGTGTTGATGGTTGAGAGGGGAATGCGGACGGATGTGACTGTGAGTGATTCATGAGCTATTGTCATTACTCTCATAAGTGTAGTGCACTTGCCGGGAGCCCGGTCGGGAGCTTAGAGCTGGTCCCAGCTGGGTCGGTGCCACGCTGGTGGGAGATACCTGGTTGGGGTAAACTCTTTAGTCGACGGTAGGTCGGCGCCGGATCTTACTATCCAGCGGGGGAAGATCTAAGATCTAAGCACCCGAGATATATTCCCTACCCGGTAGTGTGGGGAATCACGAGATACAGTATAGTGTAGTGCGTGTGCGTATAATGAAAGAGGATGGGACAAGTTTGAGGAAGGAAAGATTGCACTCGGTTCGTTTAAGATGGTACTCCTCCGGCATTCGTCTGATATTGATCAGAGAAAACACAGAGAAGTCCCGGTCAGAGTAGCCAACAGGATTCTCCTTCAGAAAGTGGACGCAATTAGTGTCAAAAATCCGCCACCGGTGGCACTTAAACCCTGTAGAGCATCTCAAACTTAGATTGCAATTAGGCGCGTGCCTTTCATTGCAGCACGCGTCATGGTGTAGTCTGATTCCCGGTACCCCTGCTACTTATTTTCTGATCCGCCTCATGTATTATCGTTGAAAATTTCTTGACTTTATTTTATTAAAATTCAATTTATTAAATTACATTTATGAACTGTTTTACACTAAAATTTGCTACTAAATGTGCATATTAAATGCATACTAAATGTGCGTGAATGTTTGCTGAAAAATTGAAAATTTGAATTTTGTCCGCTTGGATCGCGCATCCGCACACTGTGTGGTGCGGGAGAGTCGGGCCGGGCGTGGGCCTTGCAGCCGCGCTGATGAAGGGGTCGGGCGTATTTGCAAGCTCCAATCGATATTCTACGCTGTCGCTTTATTGTTGAATAAAACTCAACTTTTCGGATGCTCCGACGCTCGGTATTTGCATCTTTATGCAAGTTTTGCTTCTGCGAATTCTCTCCGTCTTAGCAGTTTCTTCGTTTGCTTGTAATATGAATCGATATTTAAATGTTCTCGTCAGAATGTGTTTACGAGTTTTAATGTGTATTAATGTATGTATAATATCATTAGGTACGTAATATGTGCGTTTCTGATCCGTATTGACCTTGTTGAACAATTCTAGATTCAAACTAACATATTTACAGTGCAGACTAAATCGAACTCTTTCGGATTTTATATTCATGAAATTACAACTCTTGTCCACAAAATATATAACATTTTTCACTTTAATGAAGGTTAGAAGATCTTAGGTTTGAAGATATAATCATACACAATTAATTTAGTGGACATTATGTATCATATAAATATACTTGACGTGTTAATTATTAACCTTAATAGTCCGCACTATAATATATTATTTTTAAAGAATTTAAGCATAATTTTTAAAATTCAGCTTCAGTGACCACACGATAACTTGAAAAAAATCTTTACACACTTAATCCAAAAAGGCGATTCCCGCATTTCGTAATGGACTGTTGCGGTATTTGATGTTCGAACGCATATTAGAAGTAATGAAATGTTACCTTCATAACGGAAACGCGCGGTCATAATGCACCAGAGCACTTCCAGAAGATAGTCAATTTTACATTTACATGACAGAAAATTCGCAGGGTCCTATCCATTTCGCTGCGAGCGGCAGTGCGAGAACTGCTGAGGACAGTGATGGACGACTGATCGCGTATATTACATATGGTTCAATTTCGATGGTGAATGTGTCATCAGTTCGACGCACAGCGGTATAAAATATGACAGTATGACGTGTGTGTGACGGCCTTAAAAATGGAAAAATATTACATCAAAACGTAATTCGCCATCATTAAATCGTGCGCGTAAAGACGGGGTACATCAGTTAGTTCTTCCATAAATGTCATAGGATTTTCATTTTAAAAATCACCTTGTAGAATTCCACAATATATGAGAAATTAATGTTATATAAATATATAATAAACAGAATGGATGTTAGCGTTGGGGGAGGGGAAATCATGTATTTTACTTAAAACATGTTTAAACCTTTCATTGAATTTGATATGTCTTTCAATTCAATGATATGTCTTAAAACATGTTTAATTGATTCATGTGTTGCAGGAGCTTATAAAAACAACGCCAATACAGCGCCTACGATCCAAAGGTCACAGCATGAAAACCATGAGCCACATTCATGCGTATTAGTCTCCTGTTTTGCAAATATGTTTGTTCCGTGTGTCCGTGGAGGGCAGCGCAGACAACTTATGAAGGTTGAATGGCTCAGGTGGGAGAACAAGGAGTGAAATCCTCCTGTCTGTTACTATCTCGTTTGAGTAATAGGAAATGGCAAAGTTAGAAAAAGTAATCGATTTCAAATACGCGAAGAACGGGTTCGTACGGGTTCAGTTAATACTGTTACGTAACCTTTACATGCGAGAAAGCATGTGTGTTGCAGCTCTACGAGTTTCTTTAATTTGTTTGCTGAAATTGGGCAAAGTGTGTTTGTAAATAAGGCAGAGGTTATTTTTTCAATTAAATCTCTTAAATTGAGAAAGGTGCAAATATTCGAAATTTTCTAATTCGAATCGCGCTGCTATTGTCGTATGGAGTATTTCAAGAATTGGTCGACGAATCTGTAGGATGCAGTTGCACTATATCACGTAACCATTAAAACAACACAAGAAAGTACGTGTTGTGGTAGCTAGTTTTAGATTTAGAGGAATTCAGTTATCGTTTCTCAGCACCATTCAGCTTCTCCCATGAAACAATACATTTGTTGAGGCTGCGAAATATTGCTTAGATGAATTGGGAGAGCATTAGCAGAAACTGCAACGAGCATCGGCTTCTCTGTTCTCATTACATGAGAGAGTTCTGCAAAAAACACGAGATTATTGCTTTGCCGAAAGAATCAATGAGTATTAAAGGGATTGACATGGTTACCTCTGTCTGGACGAAAATAAACATTTTCTTCACGAATTTCGCGCTTGGTGCTTATGCATGCTGCGTTTAGGCGTTTGCGATCACGGAGAATTCAGAAATATGCTGGGAATTGCTTGGCAGCGTATCGAATCAAACTTTTCATGCGCCCAATACACGTTTCACTTAGCTTCAATGCATGATCGCTACGTAACTGATCGCGGCTCCTCTGATTTTCAAACACTGCTAGCTCGTCTCGTCTGATGTGGAAAAAATTGGATTCCGGGAAATCTGGCACTGGGGAAACTCTTTTGTCGCGGCCGCCCAGGAGGTGGACCGATGTATAGGTGAATTTCCTAACTAGTTGACAGCAGTTCATGATCGATTTCAAAGAACCTTGTACAAAAAGTGAGTATTTGGTCAATTGGGAAGGAATTTGCGCGGATTTTGAGCAAGAATAGACTCCGCGGCGGGAAGTTTGAAATGTATGATCTTTCCTTCAAAAACATCTTCAAAGAGCGGTGAAACGGAGCTGTTCAAAGCGTGGCGCCAAATTTGAATTAATTTGGCGGTTCATACACCAACATTACACAGCGTGGGTTTTATTATTTTGAAGCATCTAATACTGAGTTTATTATAGGATCCATCTCTTCATTACTTTGAAGAGGAAATGAATAAACATTTGAAAATAGGAACGCGGACTTGCACATGTCACGTTCATAACCAAATGGCAACTAAGCTCGTGCGCTTAATTTTCAGAGTAAAACGACAATTGTTGTTAATACAAAATTAATGCAAATGAGCGTTCATCAGTTATTATCTCACAGTTACTTAAATGGACTTGTGTGCACAGAATTTAGAGATTTTAAAGAAATTTAGAGCAAGTTAGGAAGATATTTCTGAAAACGTTTCGGGATTGAGAACTATGTAAGTATGACACAACAATTACGTTAACTTTTTAGCGTTATGACTGCTGTATCTATTGAAAATGTATGTAATTGAAGTAGTCTTAAAACTGTTTTTTTCTATATAGAATATTGATATTTGGGATTCATATAACAAACAGGAAAACAAAGCTATAAAATCAAAACGCTCACTTTATTTTGTCCTTATAATACTGAATCGCATTTAGTTAACTTGATGAAGTATTTGCTTCCCAAAATCTCGAAACATGACATTTTTTGAAAACATGTGTTAAATAAAATTAATGTTAGCGCGAAAAAACCACTAGCAGACAAGGACAAGACACTTCATTATTATTTACACAAAGCTTCCGAAAAACGGACTTCATAAACTTCCATTTTTTTCTCTCGTAAGTACATGTAACGGAGTCTGTGTTCGCCGACTTTTTGCTAAACCCACAACGACGAGAGCGAGCAGGAAAGAAAGTTTCGCTTCACTGCTAACCTCGAACAGCCTGCGGCGGCGGCGGCCAACTTTGTTACGGTGCCATTAGTAATCAAGCTTTCGCGCGTCCCGTGTCGCGCGTCTCACCCCATCGTACAGCGCCATCTCCTTCTTCCTCCTCCCCCTGCACCCCCTCCCCTCCGCGTGTTTCCTTGCCCTGCCTGGACGGAGATCCTCTTCTCCCTGCTTTCTTCCCCCGTTTCCTCCACGCGCCGCTGCCTTTCCGCCTTGTTTTTTGAGCCGCCGCAAACAAAAGCTACTCAAACTTTTAAACTTGATTCATGAACATTCATGTTTTTGAGTGGCGTCTCCAGGAGCGCTGTCCTGGCGGGCGGGGCCGATGGACTTTGATAGCAGGTGCAGTTGCTTTGCTAGTGGCGGTCGAGGCGGCGAAGACGATTTCGGGACCGCGAAGTGTGGCGGCGAGGAGGCGCAAGGGAGAATTTTATCGAGGAGCCAGGAAATCATGATTGAGGGTAAATATAACAGCTGAGGGAAGAGAAATCAGAAATAATAGCCGATTCAGTGGAATGTGTGTGAAACACCTGTAATATTAACTGTAGGTCTGGAACATCAAAGACGCTACTGTCGAGTGTGTACAAAATGGAGTCCTCGAGCAGCTAAAATTGGTTCTTCTGAAACGGCACATGTGAAAACAGAAGCTTATTTCTTCCTCGGCGCATGATGTTGGATGTGCCACAAATAGCAACGCATTGCGTATGAAAATAAGAGTTAAAAAGGTTTATTTGAGCAAGTTTATAATAAATTTTTTAAAATCATATTACAGTTATCCGGTTCGTTCATTTTCGGGAATAAAAATTTACATGAAAAAGTATCAATTAATATACTCTTAAAATTACCTTTCAATTCAAAATTGGGTTGAGTTTTCGTCAGTATCTTTAATCTCAAAGTTATTCACATTTTATCAAAATACTGCTAGATGCATTTAAAACATCAAAATATTTTTTTCAAGAGTTCTTCCTGAATATCCCAAAAGGGACCGCATAAGAATATTATTTGATTAGTTCAGTCAAGAGGAATATAAAGAGCTCTTGATCACCACTGTAGGTGCTGTGAATCATCGAAAACGCATTTTCGTTGCTTAAATAACGAAATGCGGATTTAGGGAAATTTCATAGAACTCCATGGATGGATCCGCAAACGATCATTGGTTCCTCTCCAGATGATCGATATGCGTCCTATGACATCTCGATTGATAGACCGGGAGGGGTCTAGCAGTGACAGACGGACGGACAAACTGACACTCAGTCGCAAGTTATTGATTACTATATAAGGATTGCGGTTGAATAAATCAAGTATTTGTATTTGCAGTCAAAATTCGAACTGTGCTTTTTGTTATATATTTCAATCTTCTTTGGAGACTAACAAAACCATTCACATGTCTCACATGGCCAGAGACTGCTTGGTATACTGTCAATTTGTGCATATATTCAAAAGTAGTAATGTGGATTAATGTGTATGTGTGAGTGAGAGGGAGAGAGAGCGTGAGAGGAAGAGAGAGCGTGAGAGGGGGAGAGAGCGAGAGCGGAAAGAGAGAGCGAGAGAGGGAGAGAGCGAGGGAGGACCTTTAATTATCTATACGAGTATTTTCTTAGTAATTTAATTAAATTAACTTCAAAGAGTGAATGAGGTGATCAGAGCTAGTCTTCCACTTAATCTTGTTCAGTGGACTGTGGTTAATTCGAAAGGGGATAATTAAAAAGAATCGACAGTTCGAAGGACACTGTGCCCCTTGACGTATATATTTGAGACAATATTTTAAATGTTAATTAAACTGTAATTTTTTGCCATTCAAATTTTTGATTTTTTTCAAATGCAAGCTGTTCAATAATGAAGTTTTCAAATTTCGAAGAGATTGCGAACGAACAAATTTTAAATAAGGAAGACTGACATTTGTGCGATGCCTCTTCAGAATAGTGACCGCGAACGATGTTTCTTGCCGGACGTAAAAAAAAACTTCGTCTTCGTGAAGTGCGAAACATATCACTCAGAACAATTGCAAAGCGTGAGATGATTGAAGAGGAGGGGCTAGGCTGGCCGGCAGAGAGCGAGGCCCGGCGCACGGAACTGAAGGCGGTGAGGGACGCTGAAGCTGGAGAGCGCGGAGTTCCAGGAATGCAGACGGAGCGAGGGGCCCTCGGAGGCCGCCGAGTCGCGCTGGCACGGAAAGGGCGCGGTCGCGGGGAGGGGGGAACGGCGGAGGGGGCTGAGAAGGCGCCGGGGAGACGCAGCGCCGGCGGGGCTGATAAAGCCCGGAAGGAGCGCGGGCGCTGGCGGGGATGGTGAAGGTTGTGCAGGTGGAGGTGGGTGGGGGCGGAGCAGGCGCTTGGAAGTCACAGGGCCGGCGGGGCTAGAAAGGCCCGGAAGATGCCGAGGCGCAGGCAGGAATGGCACAGGAGCTGCCACGGAGTCACAGGGCCAGTAGGGTTGTTGAGGCTCGCGGGCGTTGGCGTGGATGGCGAAGATGGTGCAGGTGGTGCAGGTGGCGTAGGTGGCGCAGGTGGCAGAGAAGGCGCCGGGAAGTCACAGGGCCGGCGGGGCTGTTAGGGCCTGGAGGTGCGCGACCGCAGACAGGGATGGCGGAGGTGGCGGAGGAGGCGCCAAGGACTCACTGGCCGGCGGGGGGTTAAGGCCTGAAAGGTGCGCGTGCGTAGGCGGGGATGGTGGAGGCGGCGCCGTGGAGTCACAGGGCCGGCGGGGCTGGTACGGCCCGGAAGGAACGCGGACGCTAGCGCGGATGGCGAAGGTGGTGCAGATGGCGGAGAAGGCGCCGGGGAGCCACGGGGCCGGTGAGGCTGGTAAGGCCGGTAGGGCCCACATAGCGCCACCGCGGCTGGGGTGGCGCTGCCGGCTCGAGTGGCTGCAGATAAATAGGCTGCAAGAGGCCGTATATCAGAGTGACACGGTTGCGCGCCCGAGCGCCCGCCCGCCGCGCCCGCCGCGCCCACCGCGCCCGCCTCGCCTGCCTCGCCCGCGGCGCCCGCGCAGCCATTGTGTGCGTTCGCGACCCGCCGCAATTATTAATTACGCGGCTCGCTGTTGCATGCTCCGTTTGCCCGCGTGGCCCCAATATCGTTACCACGTGCAGCGGGCGACAAGGCAGCGGCGACGTTGCGGGCCGGCGCGGGAGCGGGGGCGGAGCGGGGGCGGAGCGGGGGCGGAGCGGGGGCGGAGCGGGGGCGGAGCGGGGGCGGAGCGGGGGCGGCACGGTGGCCGCGCCGCGTCGCTGCGTTCGACTTGCGCTTCAGTTGCAGCCGCAACGCCGCTGGAACGGCACGCCCCGTACACCCCGTTGCACAGCCCTCGTTATCGTTATCTTCAGGTCCTCACGCTGATCAGTTTATGTTTCGGCACTTTACATGCGCTTTGCCTCCAACCAGCGTATCGTATCATTGTATTGTATTGTCGAGTGTGCAGAATTTTGTTACGCCTGTGAATTTATCTCCGAGCAGCGGTGAATTCTAGCGGGAGGTGGATATACAACGGCAGATTACGTAATGACTTTTCCTTTCTCGTACGGAGTATAGAGATTGGAAATCGATGTCCAGTTTTTTTTCTCTCTCTTCAAAATGTCTGCCCGTTCATCCCTCTGTCCATCTGTGAACAAGACTAGCGCGTGAATTATGTATATAGATTTCTCATCAAAATAATCTTTCCCCAATCGATCTGGATGGTGTCGTGGCCTCTCGAATTTCAAACGGATATTTTATTTAGTGGGTTAATTTATGACATTAAACGCATTTTCAAACTTTTACTCGAGAATGATTATTTTCTTTAAAATGTAGTAAAATTGAGCCAAGTACTCTTATCAAAATAGCGCAGATCTTATTTGCATTATTTCTTTGTTCTTTCAATTTTCGCAAATTCTGAGAGTTCAACAAAAATGACACCTGAGTCATTTTTAAACTAGTTGAAGTTTTTTTCTTTAAATTGTATGCCTTAATACAGCAAATTTCCCTTAATAATATTGCATAGATCGTATTTTAATTAAAACCTGTGGAATATTGAAAACTACATTAGTACGCGGTTTATCACCTGTTCTATACTTTGAAATTTGAAGCTAGGTGTTTCTTTGTTCATGCAATATTTTCTCCAATATTAGAATTTTAAGCCATTTAATGTACAGATTTTTCAAAATATTAGGGTTTTCTTGTATTTGTTAGTTATACGACGACAATTTCAATTTTGGAGCCTGTTCTATACCTTCAATATTGAAACCAGAATATCCTTCATAATGTAATTTATTTCAGAAATCTAAATCTTAAAATGGTTAAAGGTACAATTTTTCGATGTATAAGTAATTTTTTCATAATTTTGGGGAATAGTCTTTCGGTTTTTCAAAAGATGGCTGAAGTGTCAGAAGTTGCAATAAAATCTTTGGCAAACCGTACCTGTAATATGAGAAATAGGGTGCTGTTGTTTAACCACATGTTTATTTATTCATATTGTTCTTACTAAATGAAAACACGTGCGTTAGAAACCCAAGAATGTCCAATTAATCGAAATTTGAATAATGGTAGGTTATCAATTTAAGTTTGTAGTATATGATCAATCCAGAAATTTTGTCGCGCAGATTGTCGTTTTCTGCCCTATAGGCACTTACAATTTTTACTGCTTTTTCTTGTTTGTTAAATATAGAAATATACCAAATGGTACATTTAACGGAAACTTAAAGTCTCTTTACCAAGTTGTTTAAGAAATCAAGTAATTAACAGATAGGTCCACTTCGTCTACGTCGAAAAGACATGACAACTTTGATCACCTTATTCCCTGTGTTCTGTAACCTCCATGAACGTACAAAGAACGCGACCGCCCTGAACTCTACAAGGTACTTGTATTCCTTCATGCGCGGTTGTAATAGAGAAAATAAAATTATTGTTGATTTTACACAGAGTTTACGCTAAACTTTATAACTTTATTGGTTAACATTTCACAAAAGTAGTACGTAGAGATATGTCCCGATTAAAAGTTGTACGAATTCATTTACATGTTTGATGAAAAAAACAAAACAAATTTGTAAATATATTTTTGTAATATTAGGGAGGCACGACAGTTTACTTTTGTGATCTGCGACATAAGATAATGGCATATTTCGTGGACTCTTATTGAAAGGAATTAATATTTAGTAAAAATATATCTAGAATCCACCTTTTTCAACACATGTTAATAAAAGTATTCAGTTTGAAACCTTTTTATTGAAATTTGATTCACTTTCAATTTTTACTCTAATTTGAGTCCATTACTCCACAATTCATGTTTTCATTTCAAGTATGTGTTGATCTCAAAATTTTATCGTTCATCATATTTTGCGTTGTATTGATACGCTATGTTGCTGTTTCTAAGCATGATTTAATATTAAATAACATACTAGAAAATATGCTTATTCCTGAAAATCCTTACTGAGTATTTTAAGAACATTCCAATGCACGAAATAAGTGCAATTAAAAGAAGCATGACTTAGATTTATTATAATTACTTTACATCAGTTTTACCTTAAAATAAATCTAAGTCATGCTTAGGTAAAACTGATGTAAAGTAGCAGAGAAACCAAGGTCCCACGAACGTCAACAAGAATTATTATTGACGTCACAACTCGGCAAGCTACATGTGTGGGCGTCGTGTAACACGAGTTTCTTCGTGTTTGCGTAGTAGAAAATATATTATTTGGTTCCTCTCGTTATGGCAACGCGATGCTGAGTGGATTCGTTGAAGATTAGCAATGCTTATTGTAAAGCTTTTGTTCACAGAATAATATAACAACACAACATTTTTTATTTTCAGATACTTCACAACATTTTTTATTTTCAGATACTTCATGTAATATACGGAGATACCGACATTGGTAACGGTATGACGCTAATGTAACCAGTGCGTTCTGAAGGGGCGGGTTCCACCAAAACCCAAAGTGTGTTTGAAACAACGAGTAGGTTTTTACTGTCACGTTAGTTGTTTTCGAAAAACAGCATATTTTATCTGAATGACAGATAGACAAATGTGTCGCTGGAGAAGAATTCAACAGTGAAACCTGAACAAAGCAATAAAACATCAGTCCACGAAGCTGATTGAGAGCATGGGGCCATCCGGCTGAAGGCCAGCGAAAGACAAGAAAATGTAGGCCGAATATCGAGCACATGATCGCAGTGGTCTAAGCAGCACGAGATGGCGGACAAAGTAACCTGGCGGTGTTTCATACTGAAAATAATGGAGATCGGGGACTTGAAATATGATATCGAATGAACAAACAAGTACACAAATACGTTATAACAAAGAGTTTATTTGACTTCCAAAAAATATCCCCCTTAACTAAGTCCCCCCCCCAAAGTCATTAGAATTGGAATTCTTAACGTGTTTGGGACAACAGATTCTTAGTATATGTAATAAAAAATTATTTCTGTGCATGAAATTGTGGAAAATACGTCTGAAAAGCTTCGTAACCGACAATAGATATTAAAACTGACTTGCAATCTATCATTCGTTCGTATTATTGAGAATATTAAGGAGGATACGTCAAAAAAGTATTTTAATTCTGTTCGTTACCCGTAGTAATTTATTTAGCGGTTAAGAACCTTCATTTTCCTTGTGCTTCATTTATTTATTGGTTTTTATAATTTATGTTATATATATATATATATATATATATATATATATATATATATATATATATATTCTATAATATTCTGATTTAATAAATATTGAAACAGTTTCGGAAGTGATCACTGTTTCGGATCATTGCTCCGTCATCAATGATGGCTTTATAGAATAATTTGTGAAGGTCTAGAACAGAAGGTCACAGGTCCATCTTCACTAAATTTCGCCTTTTTGAATTCTTGAACCAGAAAGGTCATTTGCGATGATCCATACTAACAAACATTTGAAAATAACCACGTGTTATATTTAGAAGAGCAAACAAAACTGTCAAAATTGTCATACGTCTAGAATCAGCTATTTATTTTACTAAAAAAACTCTTGTAACAGAGAGAATATTAATAAAAAATCCATTCAATTTTTAAGAAAAATAAGGGGCAGAGAATATTTTTAAAATTCTTTAAAACATGAAATTTAAAGATGACAAAAGACAATGGTAAAATGTGCGTAAAATAACAAAAGCTCGATTATTTTGCTGTTGTAAGACGACCAACAGATGTGGAAAAAGAAGAGAGACGTCACACGTCTTTTGATGAAACAATTGGGAGGACTCTGGATGAAAAAATACAGAGGTAGTGGTTTAAAATGTGTTAGGAACTATACACAATGCTATAAAAAACTACGGATCTTTTCATGTTAAACTCATGAGAACAACCTCAACAGACCCATAGATTCTTTTCTAACGACGTTTAATATGGACAAATTTTATATGAAATGCTACTCAATAATTTTAAAGTTTATGTATTTTACTATCCTGCACCCTAGGTATTACATAATTTGTTTATTACTTTGGATTTATTTTATTGTATTACTTTATTATGTTTTACACAATTTATTGTTTCAGTCTTAAAGACTTGATTTTAACATTTTTTGTTGTTATTTCTACATATAACTTTTGAGAAAAACCCCAGAAAGGATCGAGACGGTAAACGAAATAAGTTATTGAAACGTAGTAGGAATGTTTTGAAAAGCGTTAAATGTCATTAATAGGAGACATTTACAATGCAGAACATATTTCCGGCGTAATTTGCTTCATAAATAGTGACAGGGTGATGACAATTGAATATTATAAAACGGGAAACACATCAGGCCTAAGAAACAGTTAAAGTATTGTTCGTTTCGGTTGCTCAGTGACAAATGAACAGGAGGGTACTGTTCGATTCCCGGTCGAAATGACAATTCTTTGAACAATTCGCATTATTTGTTGATCGTGATTGTAAGATTTAAGACCATGAGGCTTGCCTGAAGTTATAAATTAGTTGTCATAAGAATGTGAGAAAATAAAATGTTTCATATAACTGTTTCATTTGCGTATGATCTCCACGCAATTAATCCAATTTCTCAAAAGGTTACATGTCCAATATTGCCATTTAGAACTGACACTTCTTAGTGACGTGACAAAAATGCACACGTCTATTAAATTGTTGCAATTTTCTAGAAAATATCTATCCGTTATTTCATGAAACTAACGCTAAATAAAATTCATATCACAATATTAACAGCAAAATATTACTGTTTCCATTTAGTGAAAAGCATTAATATTAGAGTTTTTTTCTGTAAAAAAATGTGCATGCGACATTTTTTCTGAACCTTTGATCATCCATTCGTTTATTGTTTATACTATTTTCCAGTTCATCACAACATTCGATTTTACTGAACCACAATGCTGATGTCGATTACATCGCTTACGGGTCATTATCCTCTGTACGTGACATCTTGCGATATGTGCATCCGCTCGCAAGCGATTCGAGGCCGGGAGGAGATCTGGCGAGCTGCTTGTCGAAGTGGAAACGAGAACGGACTGATCGGTTTTAAATTTTTACGAATAATTATTAATTAAAAGTGTGATATTTACATTAGACAAAGCTATATACAGGCGACTATATAGAATATGTTTTCAATGCTTTTTTGTTTTATACCATATTTTCCAAGTATTCGTATCCTTTCGCAAGTGAAGGAAGAGATTGAAGAACATTATTATAAATGTGAACGAAAGAACAAATCACTACTTAGTGTATGTGAAGTGTTTTCGTAACTTATTTTCAATTCATAAAAGTTCCGTAATTTTTTTATCTTACAAAACCTAGCTGCGACCATACGAAACAAAAGGAAACATAATCAGCAAGAGGTACTCGTGGCTAACTCCGGCTATCACAACAAAGAGCATTCGAAAGGCGCTGTCAAGAGCGTAGGCAAGGAGAGTTATGACGTCAAAACAGGAAGACTACGGTTTTCGTTCGAATTTATAATTTCTATTTTAAAATTGGAATATTTCTTTAACCAAATATTTATAAGAAAATACTTTTTACACATATTTTAATATTCAGACAGTCATTTATACTACGTTTTAAAGATATTGCAAATTCCCCATTCATAAATCAAAATTCTTTTTGCGACTATTTCTAATATAAGGTCGTAAAGCTCTTAAGTTCAAGAAGGATTTAAAAAAAATACTTTATTTACTTTTAAAAAAATTATATGTTACGTGGGATATGAGAAAGCTACAGTTGGTGCCTTGAAAACAAATATACTTCCCATCATGTTTTAAATCAACTAGAGAAAATCTGGACTAATCACCCGTCATTGGGTCTACAACTCGGTGGTTTATTGAAGACACGAGAGACACGTGCGTGATACATGCTCTTTGCATCCACGGTTATTGCGCGACAAACGTCGTGAGCTGGCCAAAGAAGCAGCCCTGCTTCCACATGAAAATTGTGACTGCGAATAAAACGAACAACGCCCAGGTATTAAATTACACGGTATATTTACGTTTTCATTGATTATATTAATATTTTAATTCTTTCATTTGATGACAAAAAACATTCTCATTGTATCCAGGAACCGAATTCTGCTTTCTTGCACATCAAAGATTTTAATGACTATTACATGCGTTGGCTCTTCTGTTTTCATCAATGCCCTCCAAAAAAATTCCATCACCTTATTTCTGTGCTTATTAATTCTTCTCTATTTTTATTTCGGGTAACCCACCATAAAAATAAGTAGTCACGGGGGTCACATAGCGTCTCACACGCTTGTCGGAGACTTTTTTTAGATCATTGGGTAATTGGCCACACCGAGTTTGAGAATTTTCACGTAGCATCTACAACGCTGGTCAAATTGTCTCTTTTAGATCAATGGCGAATTTGCCAAACGGGGGTAGAGAATCTCCACATAACATCTCCCACGCTTGTCGGAGACTTATTTTAGACCATTGAGGAATTGGCCACACTCGGATGGAAAATCTGCTTCTCGCTCTGACGTAGGGAATGGAGTAAGAAAAGGGCGGGGAATGGAAGGATGCTGTCAGACCGGCTCCAGAATTTTTTGGAGAGTATGAGAGAAAATCATGGGAACGACCGAACAGACGAGAAAGCCTCTAGGATTTTTATGCAGACTGTACAATGAACGGTTTGACTCAGCTAATTCCCGAAATACCCTGCCAATGTCGAGGTTCGTACATTTGTCCTCTAGCCTACGGTTGGGAACTTTCAATTACATCCGTTATCATATCCAGTGTTATTGTTTCTTATCTACTATAAACTAATTAAAAAATGAATCAGAAAAATGTAACATTGTAAAAATACGCGTTTTTAAAGCGTTGGTTATTAACGCTGTTATTATCATGAAACATTTCAAATCACTAAACTCAGATATCAGTGTAATTTTTGAAATGAAGGCATAATTCGCTGCCGCATGACCTGGTATCAGGGACTTCATTTGGGAGGGAGACTACCGAACAGGAGTGGACGTGACAGCCACCTGCTAACTTAATTCAGTTTGTTCGAACGACCGCAGGGCAAACTCGATCATTAAACTCTAATTGAAAATGAAAAATTGCTACATTGATTTTGTGTAGAGCAAGTAAGCGTTTTTGTTAGGTTCAATCTTGTTACATTGTTTTCCCTAAAATGACGTTTTTCTGTTGGCTCGTCAAACGTTGTTCATAAAGTTATTTGTTTAAGTAAATTTAAAGAGATGCCTTACTTGAACACGATTTTTTGATGCCTAATACGTGAAAAATATTATATTTCCTTTGCCTGAAGGTCGTGATAACGTTTCTAGGAAGCGGTTAATTGAGAGGAGACGTAATATTTTGTGGCAAAGGGTTGATGTCAGTGTTACACCACGTGTAAAATTTGCGGTTTCGAACACCAGAATGTTTTCATAGTGCTACCGAGAAAATGGTATGTGCTTTTAATTCAGTGAAGCAAATTGTTTTCAAATCTTTTGATGCAGAAAATGTTTAAACAGTCATACAGTTGCATTGAAACGTAAACCGGGAATTTTTGAACAAGTAGAAATGGAATGTTTATGTTTGTGAAATACTTATACGTATTTTATTGTCGTATACTTATTTTTAACATAATTTTAAAATTTACATTATACAGAAAACAAAAAGTTGAGAGATGACACAGCACTCAAAATCAAACTGTAATCAAACCAAGGCTAATTTTAAAATAATAAAGTACTCTATTCTCGAATTAGGACGTGCCGTAGATTTTGCCTTTTGTGGATTTCCCCAAATCGTGGACGTTGCTAGTTAAATTTAAAGCCAGCAACGCCGACGTAGAAAATGCATTCATCGTTTTCTTTTGGTTTCTATACACGTTGGAAATTAGTCATACAGATTTCTCTAGGTTATTGTCTGAGTAAAACTAAATTCCGTGGTGATAGCAGATATCTCGTCGTAATCCATAATGTGAGAAACGAAATAATAGTCTACAATCAAAGTTTGACTCTGGACGAATATTTGCTTTCTCACATTATGAGTAAAACTAGTTAACTATTGGTCGAAATTATTAAGATATATATTGTCTTTATTTCGAAAGAAAAAAAGTGTTATTTAATTGAATACAAATTTCAACAAAGTTACCATTATAATTTTAAGAAAGCATAACCATGCTGAATAATTACACCAATGAAGCACGTAGTTTGTGTGTAATTTATTCTAAGTAAGTCAATATATTTAATGCATTATTGTTGTAAATTGAAATTTTAATTTTAAAATATTATTTAGAAATAAGGTATAGTACAAATTTCGTTAGATTGTGTGATTCAGAATTGCACAAATTAATGAAAAATTAAATTACATTGGTATTAAAAAAATATTTACTGGAAATATTTACTGCTCATTATTTACTAGAAGAGTAGAGAGGTATTTTCTATAATATTATATTTTTTTGGGAAGTATTTCCTTATTGCTTGTTTTTTATGTTTACGTGAAAAATAGAGAATGCAAGTTATTGTGTTTTAGAAAATCTATCTTCCTGTTGTATTTTCAATAATCAGAAAAGGATTCCACTTCCCTATGTTACACTCAGGGCTGCATTATAGAAATAAAGTGCTCGGGAGTAAAATATGCTAAACTTCAAAGTCATAGTTCGTGAAACTTACGTACGCTTCCATCTGCTGTCCTGTGATTCTCTAATAGTGCAAATTATGGCGCATAGTTTCCCCCTATTGTTATCATTATGAACTTCATTTAAAACTCTTATATAAAAAATATTCACTTGGTTATATCTTGCAAACATTTCCACGTGGGTTAAAATACTTTACTCGAACCCTTCAAATGTATTGATGCTTGAATAGTAAAGTAAGCTGAAGTGAACATCGGATTGTCGACGTTATTTATCACAAAGTCCTTTCAAGTGTGCACAGATTGTACTTCTCAATGCGCAATACATAGACTTGACTGTTTTCAACGTTAAACAAAAACGACAAATAAATAAGGAAATAAATAAATTAATTAATTAATTAATTAATGAACGTTCTGAAGGAAAGAGATTTCGTATGCCTGCCAAACAGCAGTGTAAGGCTAGTTGCCTATCAAACAGGGTTCCATATCGCGAGTGTAGCTTTGTTATGAGATTTCCCAGCACGTGTTCAGGGGCAGAAGGTGAAAATTTTCGACTGTTCGCCTCTCCCCAATAAAGTCATGTATTATTACTACATGACCTAGAAGTTCGTAACATTTATTCTCTTAGACACCTTGAAGTATAAAAATGCAAGTGTATAAAAAGGAAATATTTTCCAACGACCGGTCATTTATTTAATTTAATTACTGGCACGGTATCAATGGAATCGCGAAAGCGGCAAAATCGACATTAGATTTTCTATTCAATAATTGGTTTCATTCCATTGTATGTGTAGAAGCTATTGCTTAATAGATAGAGAAAACTCAGAATTTTAATTTTTTCAGTTTGTATGTAATTCCTTTGATATTGTGCATATCGCCCCTTGACACACAACTACTTTTGCAAAACCCCTGGCTACCCAAATACGAAGCGAGAAAATTAGAGCTTATTACAAGCAGTTGCTTGCCGTCATAAGTGGCCCTCAAATATTGTTCATTACGGCACCCGAGCAGCTAAAAGTTTCGGAGAGCATTCTTTATATTAGGGTGGGGGTCCTCCCGCGAAGGAGCTATTCACTCTCAAGAACGCCGACGTACTTTTATTTTCCGGGTGAGCAAGCGAGCGGCGCGGTGGCGGCGGCGGCGGCGGTGGCGGTGGCGGTGGCGGCGGCGGTGGCGGTGGCGGCGACGTGCACGCCGACTGCCTGCAGACGTGCGGAGCTCTGGTCGACCTCGCGGCAGCGGGTGCTGTAGGTGGCAGGGGCGGAGAGAGAGCAAGGCGGAGCGGGGGCGAGGCGGAGCGGGGGCGAGGCGGAGCGGGGGCGAGGCGGAGCGGGGGCGAGGCGGAGCGGGGGCGAGGCGGAGCGGGGGCGAGGCGGAGCGGGGGCGAGGCGGAGCGGGGGCGAGGCGGAGCGGGGGCGAGGCGGAGCGGGGGCGAGGCGGAGCGGGGGCGAGGCGGAGCTGGGGCGAGGCGGAGCGGGGGCGAGGCGAAGCGGAGGCGAGGCGGAGCGAGGACGAGGCGGAGCGGGGGCGAGGCGGAGCGGGGGCGAGGCGGAGCGGGGGCGAGGCGGAGCGGGGGCGAGGCGGAGCTGGGGCGAGGCGGAGCGGGGGCGAGGCGGAGCGAGGACGAGGCGGAGCGAGGACGAGGCGGAGCGGGGGCAGGACGGGGTGGGGATGGGGATGGGGATGAGGAGGAGGAGGAGGAGGAGGAGGAGGAGGATGAGGATGAGGGCGAGGATGAGGATGGGGATGGGAATGGGGTCGGAGACGGAGATGGAGACGGAGACGGGGATGGGGATAGGGACGGGGACGGAGATGGAGACGGGGTAGGGACTGGGATGGGGACGGGGATGGGGATGGGGACGGGGACGGGGTTGGGGACGGGGATGGGGATGGAGACGAGGATGGGGACGGGGAAGGGGACGGGGGTGGGGACGGGGCTGGGCACGGGGACGGGGCTGAGGACGGGGATGGAGACGGAGACGGGGTCGGGGATGGAGACAGAACGGGGACGGAGATGGGGCGCGGGCGGGGAGCGAGCAGGGTTGGGGCGGAGGCAGCAGGGGATCTCCGGGACGAGTGGTGGGCGCCGATACGACGCGGGAGCCAAGCAGGTTAACAAACGATCGATGCGCTTGACATCTGAAGGAAGGGCGCGGCGTGACAAGGAGCTTTGTACTCTGCGGAGGGGAAGGCGCACTGACGGCGCGGGGTCGGCGAGGGGACGGCGAGGGGACGGCGATCCCTCGCGGAGACAAAAGGTTATCAATAAACGCCCCCGCAAGAAGGATTGCGGTTCCTTTTAACGTGATGCACAGCCTCGTGAGACCCATCCATCTAGAAAAGTTGTGTTCGGCCCCCCAATACCGTTGATTAAGGAAAGAGTGAAAGCGCATTTAACGTCACATTACCAATTCCCTTTTACTAATTGCTCCAAGTGTGCGTTGGAAATGCTTGTTATTTGTTTCGTGTGTCTTTCTTTCATTGCAAGGATTTTATTGGCTTCTTCCATTTTGTGAGATGTTTCCAATAGTCCCATTTAATGTTTACATTATTATGGTATTATTTTTGTGGTAATTACACATGTACATGAATACTTCATCCTTTCTTCTTATTTTGCCACCAAGGCAACAAATCTTCATCTTAATACTTATTTTTTATTTTCGCCGGGGAGAAAATATAGACACAAGAGAAATTAGTTTCTCAAAGTTTAAACTTATACACGACACTGGTTTCATTTAAAACTGGCATAAAATGGATGTAGAGCCGGTCTTTAGTGAATAGCAAAAACATATCGAAATCATTAAACATTTTGTAGTTTACATTAATGTGTTTTTTGACGTGTATGCGTGTGATGTTTGTAGGGGAATTCAAATGATCAAAATATTAATCTTCAGCTTTTTCAGTGTTTTCATATGTAATCCAAATTTTAAACTTTAAAATTACATTAACACATTTATGGGCTACATATGAAACACTTGTATTTAGGGCAGCAGTGGGTCTGAAACACGTGGCAGAGGAATACGTGTATTTTGCGTGCGAGATGATGGCAACACTGTCACTTATAATTGTAACGTATTTATGTACATTCAGGTGTGTTGCAAAAGAAGGAATTTATTTCGTGATGCCACTAGTAAAATTTCCAACATTTGGAAGTTTGACAAGAACTGCTTCACGTCTAGATGCCTTTAAGACCTGTGTCACTCGAGCGTTGCATTGACGCACGTTTGACACGCGACAAGTAACGCACGTAAATTAATACTATATCTTATGCGGAACGGTCAAAGTCATGTGGCGTTCCGTATAAGATAGTGTTATTACGACGCAAATAACTTAACGTGCGTAAACGCAACGCTCATGTACAGGTGCTCTTAGTGGTAATCTTGCTTGGGAAATCTCTTCCTCTCTTCCTCGGTGCAACGACTTTGCATCACTACTGATGGACACAGTTCACAGTTCTCAGGCTGAGGCTAGAATGAGTCCACAAGTCAAGACAAGCAATATTCATGACAATAGCGTCATAGGCAGAATTGCCTATTTGATGAGTCCGAAAGGGCTAAACGCAATTATTTGTGTATTTGCAAACTGCATATTGCAATACCCTTCCAGGGTCAAAACACTGTACTGAACTAGATTCAGACAGGGGTCCTAAGTCAGTGTCCACGCTTCTTAAAGAAAGAGAATAGATATTAAAAGCAATAAAGCATTGCAGCTAGCACCCTCTCCGCTTAAAGTCGCCAAAAAACTTGGTGTTCTGGGCTACGTAGCCATGTCTGTTTCGCCTTGTATCGACTCTTCACATGCGGACAAACCTTATGGTTGACGTTTACGCACTTTGAATGTGTGACTTCGCAAATGAGAAGAACTGCTTCACGGCTATCTCTGTTAAGTGGTACTTGTCCACATTGTTCTTATCGTCGCTCTGCAGTTTAAAGTCATGTTTGTGCAGTCAAAAATCCACGGCAATGATGTACATTTTTAACCAGATGTCCAGGATCCCCATCCTTCAATTGATTGATTGACTGACTGATGTTTCAGGGCATGTCAACTGCTATGACCATTATTCCATTTAGTGTAGTACGTGCTTTTGTCACCGTACGTGCCGATGTTCCTCCCCTCTTACAAGGCGAGATCCGGGGATGACCCACACGTCGTCATTCGGAGGATTTCCCCCTCCAGGCACCGCCCCCGGCGAGATACCACCCCATCCGTCAAACTCGAAGCTCTCGACTTGTGAGGTGGTGTAGTGCATCTATGTATGTGTATGTGCGGGGAGAGGATACGACAAGGAAGAGGAAGAAAAGATCGTGCGCGGTCAGCGGGTTGTTTGTTAAGGTACTGCTCCGGAATTTACGGGGTATTGATCGGAGAAACCATGAGCAACTACCGATCAGAGCATCGGCTTGCTAGATTCCTCCTCAAAATGGCTGAATTAGATCCACCTATACAACGTTTGCCAACAGTCCGCCACCATCGACACTCGAACACTAGGACTTCCCAACTAAGGGTCTTTTCTTTAATCTAAGTGTTTCAAATAGCAATTTGATACATTTTTATGTAGCTGAGGGCAGAAATAAAGAAGTTCATTACCTTCATTTCATCAATTAAAATCTACTGAATTGAAATAAAATATTTATCACTCAGAAAGAGACTTTCTTAAAAGTCTTATCACTTCTTCCAACACTGTTAATTTCTTAGTGTTATACTAGTACGTAAAGTTAATCACAATTATATTCTTCCCTATTTTCAACCATTTCATATCAATATTTTACCAACAGTGAGACTCAGACATTTAAGAAGCGTACAAATTAATTTCATCCAATTCTATCGTCTGCCATTCAGAGTTCCTAATAGTCTTTTCTTCCGTTAGTGAATGCGTTACAATAGCGTTACTGTTTGACTGACCACCTGCCGACTTATCGTTGCTTCGCCAACCGTAACTTTGTTTAGTTCTCCTTCTGCTAGTTGTGTTAGGAGTAGAGCCAGGGTGCAGGTTACAATTTTGTTAGCAATACTAAAAAATGAAATTTCTAGTTCTCTTACCGATGTAATTAAGTTTTATGTAACTCGAAAGCAAAACTGTGTAGTTTTCAAATGTTTCTAATCTCGTTTTTTTTGGAACTTTTATTTATCGTTCACTTCTTTATGGTTAAAGGGTGGGGAAGACCGCTGGAAAGAGGAAGTTTTATGGAAAAAGGGTGGGACCGGGGCCGCAACGCGTCATTAGCCGAATTGCTTAACTGCGCTCCGAGAAGTCATGGAAGTAAAGCAATTCGAGACACCACGGATTTATGGATGTGTGACCGATAGGGAACTCCGATTACTAACGGCTCCAAGCCCCTGGCTGAAGGGATAAATGACACTGACTGACCGCGTCGTGACGAGACAAAAAGACAAAACAAGTTGAAGGATCATTACTCTTCATTTGCTCAATACCCAAGAAGGACTAAGAGACGTGTTATGAATAACTAAATAAAAACTAAAATGTAAAAAGAGATTCTGGAGCTCAAGAAAACGTGCGCAGATTGTACTTCTTCCCCACAGTTCATATACAGTTTTTATTGTTCATTGACAAAATAAATCAAACTGTACGGGATAACGGAACATCAGTTCATGGTAACGGTGTTCATTCACTTTATTAATAATATAATTTATTCTGTGACATAATATAATTCAATGACACCCACTTTCTTTACGAAGGACGAAATCCTCTTAGTCCTTGCTTGTTAATAATTAATAAAACCCTTTATCATATTTTCCATTGATTTATTTCGATTTAATTCCATACAAGAGCAGTTAAAACTGTATATGACGTATGCTAGATATGTCTACGCACTTTTTCTTGAGCTTCAAAATCTCTTCCCCAACCTTTTACTATATAGTTGAATGATAAATAAAGGTATCAAAAAACAACCATAGCAATGTTTGAAAATTCGACATTTTCCTCCTGAGTTCAATTCATTTATATGGATATTGTATTGACGTTTGACTGAATTGAGGGACCCAGAAATGTTGTTACCATAACTTCAAATAGTTGCATATTGTTGTTTTTCAATAGCACATGCGGTTTCCTGTTTGAAATGTAAAAATTCGTTGAAACAGTTTTTCTTCGTTTCCTTTTAGTTTGTTATTAATAAATCGGTTTGAAACACCTGAAATTGTATTATTATTATTATTATTATTATTATTATTATTATTATTATTATTATTATTATTATTATTTGTTTTTTGTAAAGAAAATTCGCGACGTCAGCAATAACAATTGTTCGTCCCCTTCTAATAGACGACGGCATATAGACAAAATAATATTTATAACGCAAATGAATAGCAATCCATGGAATAGTGTTAATCTCAGAGACGGTGCGTCAAATGTTAAAGCAAGTGCACACATGATGAGAACAATATGATTAAGATTGTTTCTTCTCCGATCACAATGTTTTACGAGACGTGTATGCAGTAAGTTTGTATTTTGTAAATGCCTATGTTTAGCTGATATCCCGTATTTAAATCTGTACTATGGATCTGCTGACTTATGAATCGTTCATGAAATAAAGCAGTCTCCCGCGAAAGCATAAAGGAAACCCTAAATATGCAAATGCGCGAGACGTGTACACAAGTCACTATCTGATAATATTTTAAAAGCGAACGTGCCTGAATAGTAAGATTACAACATTATAAATGTGTATGATTAGTTTTATTCAGTGTTTATTATTATTTGGTGTTTTAAATATTTTAGGATCCAAACGCGTATTATGCAATTGTTAGTCGCTAATGTGTGTGACATTCCATTTCGATTATCTTCCCCTTTCATATCGATTTTATCATCTATAAAATTTAAATAAATTATTTTTAATTTAAATAAATTATTTGTGATATTTGTGTATTATGATTGAAATGTGATATTAATCTATATTTTGGAAACAATGCAAAACATTTGCATTCATTAAAATGAAGAAACCAATATTATCTCGGATTTATTTACTGTGAACCACATTCTTTACATGTTGTGTAGCACTTGAACTGGAATACTCGCCACTTTTTAAATATCAGAGAAACATTAATTAAAGTGTAAGAAAACGCCACATCGTGTTGCTGAGTGTAATATCACATGTTATAATAAGTTAATGTTTGCAAAGATTATAATAGTATTTTGTGAACAATTAGCTTTACAGATTGTGTATTGTAAATATTGGTTTTGTATGACATTTACATTAGGATGTAATACCAAAATTTTCATGATATAAGAATTACGTTTTGACAGTGCATTGCCTTCAGCAGGGGAATATGGCTAAAACTTTGACGATATGATTCGATACACACACACACACACACACACACATCTATTGAAAATAAAATAAAATAAAAATAAAATGAGAAGAAAATGATTTAAGCCAATATATTTTATTTCACAACGTCTGCAAATGTATGGAAAGTTATGACACCAAATTGACATAACTTAATAGAAGGCACGGGAAAACCGGAAACTTATTTCTATATAGTTGTTGAACTTGCAAATGTGACTAGATTGTGAAATGTTGTGCGATTTACTCCTTACTCCTTGCTTCACCCGTTGATATAACGATGTAAGATCTACATGTTGAACAGAATCGTTTACTCTTTGCTATACTCACATATTAAGATTCTTGACGTTATAATGAACAACTCTTTTACGAGTATACTATGGTTGAATTATTTTAATAGGAATTTTTTGTCGAAATGAAATGTAAGTACAGTTGAAATCAACTGCGGATGGAGATTGATGACTACACCTGACTTTGTCTTGGAGTCACCGTTAAAAATACCTTCAACGTTCGCAATTAATTCTGAATCAATAGTTGGTTACAAATCAAAATGCTACAAAAGTCTACCTCTCGTTACACATCACTTTTCTTTTGTGGGATAAGAAAGCTGAATCTGGCCTTACTTAAATAAGTATTCTCGGACGTGGAAAAAATCCTTTTCATTCCTACCGGCGTAAAAAGAACCTCCATAAGATTTCCTCTCTAGAATATTAGATCACGTCCAGTGAAGAATCGCCATCCCATTCTTACTAATCGTAAAAGGTAAAGTAAAAATTCAAATAAGAAAGTAACAGAATTTAATTTTGTATAAATAATTGCTCACTACAAATTTCTGTCTTTTTTTATTATAGATGCTAGCTTAAACTTACATGCTCTTACTTCTGTTTATGATATTAATTACTTACGTGAATAATTTGTCGGCTACAGACGCCAATTTATCTTCTCAGTTCTACATGGCGTAGGTGTGTTTGATCATTCCACATAAGATCTCCAGATTACACGAATACTACACCCCGCTACCGCTCTTCCATCTTTAGAGCGCCTATTAACTCATTAGTACGATTTACGAATGCCGTTTCTAGGTGTAATTTGTGAGCAATACTAGAACTTCTGGATAACATCTTCTAGAGGGTCCACATTGCCCCGGGATTCTAAATGGTTCTTCCTGTGTTGACGTTTCGATGTTCCACCTGCTTATCCGCGCGGGTAATAGGCGGGTACAACTAATATTGTACTTTGCAACATTGCATAACAATTATCGGTTGATTGAGCATTTTTATTTCCTAACACTGTTAAGGCAGATTTAATTAATTAGAGTACAAAATATTGTTGCCTGCAAATGAAGTATTTGATCCATGAGCAAAATCTTCAGACAATATTTATACAATAAAAATTTAAAAAAAACTGAATTTACATTCAATTTTGCATAACTAGTGGAGAAAGCTTTAGCAGGAGTCTTTGGTGAACAAATGAGATGGTGACGGAGGAGGCGACGATTGGAGACGAGACCTGAATTCAAATTAATTTAATTTAATTTAACGTCGAAAACAGTTAAAACAGTGAGTTTCGTACTACGGGGAGAAGTGCTATCTGTACAATCTATTTTTTCAGGCTTGAAATAGCTAAATAACTCATATACTTAATAAGTTGAATTATAAGCACAGGTGTCAACAAGCGTTTTTGGCAAGAATTGATATGAAAATATTCGCTCCCATGTAATAAAAACCATTTGGAAAATAAAATCAAGTACTGATTGGGGCTATTATACCTTATCATGCCTTTCGCGACGGAATCAACTTACTGCCGTGAGAATATGGAAACTATTATTTGAATAAATGTATGAGTTCAAGAGAACGTGCTCAGATAGTGAAGCTACATTTAGGTCCAGGAGCAAAAGAGGATACCATCTCAGCACTTGCTCAAAGAATCATTGAAATGGGAAGAAAGTATGAACGAGATGAGTGTCATTCACCCAGATGATGTGGTACAATATTTTTACAGGCATAAGAGTTTTGTTTTTAGAGTAGTACGATACAAATGGTAACTAACACATTAAATGTCACTGTCAAAATCAATATTTTTTTCTTTTTTGATGCTCAGTACAATCTGCGATTCTATGGAAACAGTTATACAGAAGGGATTATTTTACTTGGCGCTATTCAGAGAAGTATGATTATTTTGAAACAAGTATGCCAAATATACTTTGGGCGAGTTTCGTACATTATTTTTCATTTTCTCGCCTTACTTTCTAAGAAATAAAAGTATTGGAAAAGTGGGGGAATCGGTGATTATTCGACTGGAAATCTTATTGCGGGGCCCTGGTAACGGAAAGTGGATAAGACGTTATGTGGAAACAACTTGTGTTTTGTGAATCCTTGATACCGAAAAATGACTGACTGCAAAACCTGTGTGTATCTGTCCCTCCGTTCGGCCGTACATCTCTCTCTGTCTTTCTGGCTATCTGAGGTCGAAGCTAGTGCCAAAACACTTCAGACGATTTTCTCTCCGATAGATCTGAATAATATCGAGGATCACAGAGTTTGGGCAGATATTTCGATTTTGGGTGGTACTTTGTATGAACTCTAAACATTTTAAACATTTTATCGAAAATGTCTCATAATATTTTCATTAATCTTTGTCCTTGTATTGCGTGAAAAGCTTTTAAAAACTATGCGCATTTCGCTGAAATACCAATTTTTTCGAAACTTACGAAACTTCAAAATAAACATTTTACAAGCAAATTAAATTCTTATGAATAATTCTAAAAGACCCCTGGATAATTTTAAACACGAAAATAGCCAAAGAATTAAATGGACTTCTAGTGAAGGTTCATACTTGTATGCTTTCCCTTTTCGTATTGTAACCACCGACTCACCCGATTACCTGATTCCTTCGGAGATTCAGCTTTGCCCGGCTGCTTCGGCGGCAGACTCCTTAGAGGGAGGCATGCGTGATTGCCTAACTACTGGAGAGAAATACTTATGCATTTTCTTAATTCTACTTTAATCACTTTTGAATTCGGTGCGAGTGAAGCCCAGTGACATAAACAAACTTACAATTAACTTATAACTAATCTTAACTTAGAAAAGGCCGGTATGGCCAGAGTTCATCTTAGCTCCGGTGTTTTCGCTCTCCCGAGCGGTCGTGACCCAGCTTGCAGGTGCGGCGTTCGGGCATCCCAGCGCCCGGCAGGTCTGGCGGCGGGCAGCTACGGTCGGTGCTTGCCCCAGGTCCCTTTGTGGTGGCCCCTCGGCGTTCACGGCGACAGCCCTCTGCGGTCGCGGATTAGGCCAGCGGCGTGCGTCGACCGGACGGCGCCTCAGCGTTGCTCAGCGCGGGCGGCGGCGGGAACGCGCCCGGGCGATAACGGGTTGCTTCGTGATATTGTCTTTCACGCCCCGGCTCGTATTCACATGGCCCTTTCGGTCAGGCACTCACTCGTGGTGTCCAGTCCCATCGTTCGGCTTCCGTCACACGAGTCGAGCTGCGATGTGTGCGAGGTGGCGTGGCATTCGGGGCGACCAGGCACAGAAATAAGTGGCCTCGCTACTGCCTCAAAAACAAGTGTTCTCGCGGCTGCCTCACAAACAAGTCATGTCGCGGCTACCTCACAACACAAGTGATCCCCTTGCCATCTCCGAAACATGTTGATCTCCTCGCTACCTCCGACACAAGTGATCCCCCTGCCGCCTCCAAAACAAGTGATCGATTCACCTTTCGGCGGTCCCTCAGGAAGAGCTCGCGTGCCACGTATCACGGCGCCAGCGGCCAAGCCGCCCCCGGCAACTTCCCCCGAAGCTACCTCCGTCACGCAAATTCTAAGAACTAGGCGCGGGTAATTCCGTTGCTCGGTTTGGGGGTGCGGGAGGCGTATTTCCCCATACGTCACAAGGGTTCGTCCGGCGTGGATTGCGCTGAACAAAGGAGGCGCTTTCGTCCTTTCCCTCGGCGCGCTAAGCGGCTCTCCCAGGTAAAGCAGGAAACGGCATTTCCGGCTGCTCTTAACGGCGGCGCGGTTCTTAATTAAATAAAATATTTTGTTCGTGTCGTCATCTGCTATGTGCGACCGTCCCATTACAGTATATTAGTATCCACAGCGATTTGTTCCAAATTCAGTTTTAACTTTTCATTACAAACACGATAGCGAGTACTTTTCCACCTTTCAAATGATAAACTGAAACCTGAATTTTCGACAAATTGTAAATGACTTTATTTCAAAATCTATTGTTATGGAACATATTTCATTAAGGGAAAAATCTGTTTCTTTAATTTTTTATTTATGAGAAAACTCCGAAAAAGTTTGAATTTTGGCAAATTTCGAACACTCAGGGTTTTTAACGAACATGAGACCTTCACCATTTTTTAAACGTCATTCACGCTACCCTACAAAAAATGAAATGAAAAAATTTGACCAATTTGTTTGATAATTTGGAAAATGTTCCACGGGTTTCACGTAAAGTACTCCCAAAATTAAAATTTCGGTTTCAAATTTAAGGTGCCGCGACATCAGCCAGATCGATAGGGGAATGTCAGTGTTTGAGAAAATTGGCTGAACGGTTTAGCCACTAGCGTTGTTTACAGGCAGACAGAGAGACAGACGGACAGATGGACAGATGGTTTGCCGTCAATCTATTTTTCGATGATAAAGACCAAAAAAATGTGGATTATGGCTACACCAAGTTTTAAAGGATTTGTTTTTGAATTTAGCCATTGGATTTATCCACTTTTTTTAACACGGTCTGGCAATAAGAGTATTTCTGCCCAACATTCTCTGCTTTTTCGCGCCGCATTATATAACTTTCTCTCTGCTGGGTAAGCGGTAGCGAGAAATGAAAAATAAAAAACATTCTAGTGAGTGATAATCACTGCTTCGTGATAGTTAACATTTATTCCTCTTTTCAAGTTGTCTGGAATTATTTTTTTCGTGAAGACTGATCGCTTCTATAAAGTGGTCCAGGAAGGTGATAGAACGTGTAGAGTGGAATATTTTTTCTTGTGATGAAGTTTGCCTGAAAAGGAACTCAGCAGGATATATTTTATTTAATTTCAAAGACAGTTTAAAACTGTGAGACGTACAATGGAGAGAAGTATATTTTTTAAATAACGTTCCCCGACGCTGGGTTTCAGTGGTCTTAATTAGGCTTTCTGTGTCCTCTATGCTCTCCTCTAATTGACATGGAAAATTTTCATTTTTCCTTTTAGTCAGATAAATACGAATATCGCCTTCATGAGCAATTCTGAGAATGTCACTTTAGTTTTGACAACCTTAAACTCTAGTATCATTCGCATTGTCTTGCCTGAGATTAGAATTTTAAATAAAATTATCCAAATGCCCGATTGCCTACATTTGAAAGAAGATTAAATTTTAGGTTCATTATACGTCAATATTATGAAGATTACTCTTATGGTGTTATGTCAAAGAGAATAGAACTAAGAATGTACAATAAAAGGTGGCAGAGAGAAGAAACTTCATATTTTCGTTCTTAACCATCATTTTTACTTTTTCGCCTTTCTTCCTAAGAACAGAAAGAATTGGAATCGTGCTCCGGAAATCTGCGATATTTGGACAGAGAAACTCTCCTTGTTGTGCAAGCTAACAAAAAAGTGTATGAATCAGCTTCCTATGTGTAGTAAATATTCCTCTAAACGTTCTATAGTCAGAAGCCATGTTTTGTGAGTCCTTGATAACGTAAAAACGACTGACGGCAAAAGGCTGCGTCTGTCTGTGGTTAAAGCTTCCAAACAGTTCTGACGATTTTCTATCAAATTGATATGCTCCGATCGCTCTTAGCGAACTCGAGCCCTCGTAGTTCGCAATGGATATTTTGATTTTGGGGGTATTTCACATGAAGCCTCAGGAATATTTTCAAACGTTTCTCAAAGTTGACTCTAAAGATTGTGAATAAACGTTGCCCTCGGGTAACACACAATACTCTAAAAAAACGCAGGTCTCATTATCTTTGAAAACTCTGATTAATCGAAAAGTGCAAACATTCGCAATGTTTACGGCGTATTTCTACAACTACAGTATTAAAGCCAGTATTCAAGTATTAAACCACTATAAGAAATGCGTACACTGACACATTAAATAATACACGTATGAATAGATTGTAGATTACTAAAAGTAAAATAGAATTATTCATCTATTACTTGCTGCAAGAGTCATGGGTCGCAGTTTACAAAACTGTTGACACACACGATAAATATAATTATTTTTTTCTTTCATTTCATTTTAACACTTCCTCTTTCCTCTTCAAAAATGATAATTAAATATTTCACGGAAAAGCAATTCTTGGATAACACAATGGATTATGGCATCATGTAAAACCAAACGAATTCTTTCTTTTATTTGTTAGCATCATAACGTATCTCAAGATTTCCTCCTCTACATTAAAAATACAAATCATTGCTAAGAAAAGTCATAAGGCAAGCTAAAATCATGAAACATGATCAGGACATTTTGAACTCAAATAATAAAACAAAACAAATGTGAAATATAGTAAAAAAGTCGACCAAATCATCTAGAAACTTTCTAGATAATGTTGTTTTAAAAACTAACGAAGAAATGTGAACGATCCGGCAACAATGTGTACGATCCTACTAGTCTCTTTAACCAATACTTTTCGAAAATTGCTGCCGATCTCACTAAGGATCTTCAGCCACAAAATTCAACTTCGACGCTTCCCCAAAAATTTCAGAAACGATGTTCGTATCCGGAACTTTTTCGAATGAAATTCTCAAAATAATCTGTAGACTAAAATTATTATTCGGCCGGTTTAGATGAATGTCTGGATTGTTTGTTAAAGACTTGTGCGCTCGTCATTATACACCCGTTAACTCACATATTTAATGTATCTTTATGCACAGGGATTTTTCCAGATATTTTTAAAACAGCGAAGATTAAACCACTTCTCACACTGCAACAAAAAAGAAATTCAAAATTATCGGCAAATTTCTCTTTTGTCGGCTTTTCCAAAAATATTAGAGACTTTTTTACGTACGAATGGAAACCTTTCTTAGTAAACATGATGCGGTTTTAGATTGCCAACAAATCAAAATGTACTGAAAAAGCCATATAAAAGCCAAGATGCCACCTCATCCATGGAGCTAAATGAAGCACCTTTTGGAATATTTTTAAATGATTCAAAATATTTTGGAGTCATTGATCATTACATTTTACTCTCAAAATGACCTTCGTATGGAATTCGTGGTATTGCTCTAGAATGGTTATATTCTTATCTTAAACAACGATATCAGACAGTAGATATATCTTACTGGAATAATAGAACATTATGTACATACCTTTCCTATTCTTTGCTAATTGCATGTGGAGTCTCGCAGGGCCCTATTCTCATCATACTATTCGTAAATGATGTATCCTCAACGATTAGAAATGGAAGAACAGTTTTTTCCCGGAATATACGAACATTCTTTGCAATAAAGGAACCGTAGTAACCAATTGATAGTAAATAAAGAGAAAACGGTTTCAATGAAGTTTTCGATTTCCAATAAACAGCTCTGTACTCCATTGAAAATTAACGGTGTGCCATTGACTGATGTTAAGGAAACACAATTTTTTGGCCTTTCAATTCAGTAAATCCGTATATGGAACGTCAATTTATATGAATTGAAAAAAAATATGTTAGTTATGCTACCTTTCCAGAACTCTTTCAAATTCACTCCACCTCTATATTGCTCGTTGTTTATACGAATGTCCATTGCCGCCCGAGATATGGCATAATATTCTGGGGAAATACATTTAATAGCGCTCAGACATTTATATTACAAAACAAAATTGTACGAATAATAAGCAAATCCCATCCCCGTGCTTCTTGTAAGCCTCTCTTTAAAAAACTTGGTATTTTACCATTACCTTATTTCTTGATATATGTAGTTTTGGTCAAAAATGACTTAAGGGCGGGAATATATATCCAGCAAACGGTGATGTCTATAACTACAACACTCGACGTAGTAATCAAATTCATGCGGTGACAGAATCATTAGCTCACTACAAAAAATTCACATACAATACATGTATGTTATTGTACAACTCCTTGCCAGATGACATTAAAGGATTAAATTCGATACCAAAGTTTATGTGTCAAGTAAAATCTTTTCTGCTGCACTACTGTGTGTATACAATTAGAGACTATACCTAGAATCCAAAAGAAAAGTAATATTAATTTTAACAACAACATTTAGTGTATTATTTATCATTTGGTTTGTGTCATTCTAAAGAACCTGTAACAAGTATTGCACTTCAGCGTCTGGGTCAACGACCCCCATCTCGATCAGGTTTTCGTCCAGTTTCCATGATCCTTGAGCAAATGCTTCTTGACATAAATGTAACATCAAATTAACTTCTCCCCATAGCACGTCACGCACAATTTTTAACTGGTTTTGTCGTAAATAAAGGAAATGAATAAAAGTTAGAGATTTTTTTGAATGAAATCTGTGGTTCAAAGGGAGATCTTGAAATAAGGTCATGTAGCGCAATTTTTCGAAAATGTGTGTAGTTTTCAGATAATTTTGTGTGAAGAATAGAAATTGTTAAACAATTATTTTTTCCAAAAGTTTGCAATTTCATAAAATTTTCTCCTCGTATAAATGAAAGGACAGTAAAAAATTGGTGCGTGTTCCATTTACGGAGAAATCTATATTTTTGAAAATTGCAAAAATTAACATTTGAAATGTACAATTTTGAAGCTAAAGATTTTTACCTTAAATGAAATCTGTTCGAAAAAAACAATATTTAAAAACAAACATGAACAATTTTTTTAAAAGAAACAAAAAAACAAGTATTTCTGCTTGAAATTAATGCAATAAAACATTCTAAAGAACAACTCCAAATTTTTCTTTAAATTCTGTTGGCAGAGCAAAGAACACTTGAAAATGGCTCACATTTAATATTCGTTAAACACTCTGAATTTCCGGAAACTGCAAAAGTTAGGAATAATACGGGAAAGTATGTGCTGTTGTAGTCTCTACTAGGTTTAAACGATTGATATGGTATTTGCTGGTAAGAACATGTCAGTAGCAGTGAATTCATTTGTTAATGGCCACATTCTACGTATTACCTACCCATGCGTTCATGATTAAATCGAGGTCTAGTATATAAATATGAGAACTACGATTTCTTAGGTGAGTCATTAAACGAATGCAATAAAATTTGTTATTTCAGCTGCGTTCAACATTTTTAAAGCGGTATAAAAATAAATGGGTGACGTATGGAAGCAAAAATCAAATATCTGTTGTAGTATTTGAGTACTTGCAAATTTCATGCAGAGTTCATAAAAAGTTCCAAATAAACTTTGCATATCGAAATTTATTGATTTGCGCGGGGAGATTAATACTTTGTTTACCCGAGTTCATTGATAAACAATCAAACATTACGCTGTGAATATATTATATCCCTCCGAAAATAAATATCTCATCTACTCTCATTTGCATATTGCGTTGCAGTTAGCTGTATTTCGTGTCAGCGCACTGAAAGCGGGTCCTGGACGATCTTTTCGCTAGTGAAAGTAACGATGTATTTATTGGCCAAAATTAGAAAACAACAAGAATCGGATACGTACGCGCCACGAGTATTCTGCGTAAAATTTACGAGTCCATAAAGGTCTGCCAGTGTCATACCGGGTTTGCTTTATTGTTGGCCACCTTTTTATGACATTGTGTTAAAATCCGCCGTTCTCGCGGTGGAATATACAGTGTTTTTAATGATCGTCCGCGTAATGAAATACCACCGGTGGCACGTTTCTTTCGCAACTTTTATTTTCCACTATGCTTGTTCTCTTCCCTTCTGTTCCATTCCTCTATCACTCCGTTCTCTTTTGTTTGATGCTTTTTATAAGTTCCGCATTTTGTCCTTCATCACTGATGTATCATGACTTTTCCACCGTCCTATGCATTGTGTATGAGACGCCAGTAAGGGTGCAGTATGATATCTGTTGCTTCTGTAAATCAAAAGCCCGATGAATGAATTCATGAGTGCGACGGGGCGGGGGGAGGCGTACCGGAACGTAGCTGGTAGGGAGCGGCCCCGACTACCTGCGCGAGAATAATCGTTACGAGCTGTGATACACGGTACACTTGTGACATGTAGAGCACGACCGCTTAGCCTACGATGCGAATGACTGTGAAGGAAGGCATTATCTCAACAAACAGGTCAGGGAATTGAAAAATATCTTTGTTGGAAAGAAACGCAGATGTCCCTTTAGAAGATGGCAGAGAAAATTATTTTTTATTTGTCACAAAAACTCATTACTATTATTATTATTATTATTATTATTATTTTGTTTATTCTTAAAGATTTTGGTTTCACATGGATACCACACAGATACAATATCAAAGCATGGTACCACAGACATATTTAAAATCTACAAAACAAATTAAGGCATTCCAACACATAAACATAAAATAACTGTTTTCAGATTGTAAACATAAAATAACTGTTTTCAAATGCTAATAACAAATTATTATTATTATTATTATTATTATTATTATTATTATTATTATTAAAGACTATTATTGATACTATATTAAATTTAATGTTACTGTAAGCGTTTATAATACACTTCAATTTTTGGTCTATACTACTATCAATATATTGAATATAAATCCGAGCTAAACTCATCAATGCTACCGTCTTTCCGAACGTAAGGAGGTGTAAACGTATTTAATATTTAACTAATATACTTCAAATAATTTTGTCTCTTTAAAAAGTAAAATTGTAAAATATAAAGCGAACGTAAATGTTTTATGTAATTATGAAAATTATCATTCCTTTTCTATTGCCTTACCTCATTTCCCGTGTTCAATTCAAAATTGATTTCATATTAACTCATTAAATTAATTTAACCATCTCGAGGATGCAAGTGAGAATCTTGTTCCTGTGATATTTTATTTATTCATTTAATAATTTCATTATGATATTTCCCGTTGCTTCGTTATTACGAGTGAAAAGAAACAGATTTTGGAATGAACATATAGGCGCGTTCCTTCATTTAATTGTAATGTGGGCATTAAGTACTAAAACAATAATTATTTTTTATACTCGTTTTTTAAAAATTAACGTTTTTCTTCACGTACAGCTATATAACGGCAAACATAAAAACACTGGAAACAAAAATTGTGTAGTTTAGTAATAGAATTCATTGACAAAATACGAATGTGATGATTGTTAGAAAATACCAATATGCTTAATATTAATACAATAAAGATAATATTAATGTGTGAGTGAATCCGCACAAGGTTTACAAGTTTTAAATCAGAATAAATCAATTTATAACTGGCCACGAAAGCTAGAATCAGTTTTACGTATTCGATTTCTATCAACCTGTTAGTGACAGGCCTCTAGAGATGTAGCAAGAAGAAGAGAAAAACAATAAAATTTTACATTTAAGTAAATCAGAATATATGGAGGCAAAATTTGCTTTCATCGTGGTTTATAAAATGTTATAAAATATGAAATTTGTATTGATTATGAAATTATGCATTTTTATGATTTCGCAAAAATAAACTTTTTGCCTCAAGGTGATACCTTTAACGTAATAAGATTTGAAAATTACGTTCAGCTTACATCATGACGATTTTTTTCGAAATTGCAATTCAGTCTGAAAAATATGTAAACTGTCAAGAACATCGATGGAATTTCAGGGTCTTACTGCTCACGATCCGTCCCCGACACCTCCCGTGACTTCTCACGGCTTCCGTTAGAGCCCCTGACAGAATCACCCTGTACTCTTGACTCCTCCGCTGTCCGTTAATGCCTCTCCCCCCCCCCTCTCCCTCTCTCTTGCTTCTTCATCCCATCAACAAGCCGATGGTGTAATAAGAGAAGATTCGATACAATTTTAAAGATTTTTCGGGAGTGTCATTAGAGGCGGCGGGCCCTCAGCAGTCCCTGGGAAGCAACTGGGGACGGGGAGGGGAAGGGAAGGGAGGGGTGTCGGCGAGGAAGCCTCCCCTCTCGCCCGCCCCCTCCCCCGGCCCCGGCCCCGCCCCCGCTCCCGCCCCCGTCCATGGCGCCCCCACGTAATCCCGGGGCGCCGCTCCCAGATCACAGACTTAATTAGCGACGCTTGCAGGCGGCGCTGGCGCCCCGGAGCAGGAGTGACGGCGGTGGAGATGGGCTCGGGCACGCGGCGGGGGTGGGCGGGCTGGCGGGGCGAGGGGGAGGGGGAGAAGGCGAAGGAAGGGGAGAGGAAGGCGAAAGTGGCCGAGGGAAGGCGACAACGGCGGCGAAGTGCCGGCAGCGCGGCACGGCGCGGCCCCGAGTATGAGGAAGGCTAGAAATCGCACCCTCTCCGCCTCGTTCTGCGAGTTCATCGAAAGGCCACTTGATCGAGAAATTTCGCTTATTCAGGGGGAGGCGATGAAATTGATTACGGGGGGCGGTTAGCGCGGGACTAAAGGGGAAGAGTGGGATCGGGCGTTTGCGGGGCAGTGGAGAAAGTAAAGGTTGGCGGTCAGTGCGTAGTTTCCCAACAAGCATCATAATTTAAATGTAGTGTTAGTCATTTTTATGAAAGTTGGAAGTGAGCGGTAGTTATTAGAACTTTTGTGTTGGTAATTCGACTATGCTCTCTAAATTAAGTCTTGATAAAATCTTAGTCATTTTTTGAACCAACCATAATGTAGTATAATGCGACACAAAGTAGCATATGCGACACATTTTAAAATTAATCTTATCATTGTAAGAAAGTTTTAAAAAACTGTTACACAGCCCAAAATACATCCTGTCTGTCTGTTTGTCTGCAATTTATGCCAGAGCCTAAACTGTTCAGCGATTTTTTCCACAATTCGTATTTATCGATCAATTTAAAGGAATTGGAGGCCTTGCGAGTTTGAAACGCATATTTTGGTATTTGGTGGTATTTTACATTTTAGAAATTTTCTCAAAATTGGCACCAAATTCATTAATTAAATTTTGTTCTTGGGTAGCATAGATAACGCTTAAAACAATGTCTCAGAATTCATTTTTCAAAAAATTGCAAAAGTACACACTTTTTAGGTGTCTTCCTACAAGCACGTAATGAAATCTGATCTTTAAAGAATCATCTTAAATGAAGATCTTGAAGAATGTTTCGAAAATACAGTATAAGTAGTTTTTGCGTATTTTTGTGTAAAATGTAGACAATTTTGAAACAATTATTTTCTTAAAAATGGCTCGTACCTCTTCTTAAATTGTCTCCTCTAATGTATCAAACTATGGTAAAAAGATTTTTGCTTATCCCGTTTTCAGCGAACTCAATGTACATTCGAAAATTGCAAAAAAAATAGCAAAAGTACAATATTAATGTTTTAAATGAAATATGTTTTAAACAAATAATCTTTAAAAAGTCATGTACTTTCTTGAAGAAACCGAGTAGTTTTTACGTAATTTATGCTTGAATTGACTGCAAATTATAAAAAAAACATTTTCTCCGAATCGTCTCCAAATTTATTCTTAATTTTTCCTCGCGGATGAAGGACTCCACGCATAAAAACTGCGCTTATCTTATTTCCGATCATGTCTGTATTTCCGGAAATTACATAATTTTTAAATAATGAAAAAAGTATGTACCTTTGTAGCCCCGCGAAATGATAGTTCTGCTATTTTTTTTAGTTGTTCATGAACCATATTAACCGATACTGTATTAATATTCAACAGAATTATACGCCATTTCATCACCATATGAACAATAGTATCTATAAATACCACGGCAAATATATTTCGTAAAATTGGAATTCGACGTTAAATTGTGATTCATTGATTAAAATGAGATTTAAGACTACATTTTTCATATTTGGGGATACGAAGTTCTTTCAAATTGTCCTTAATAAATCGTTTAATTTTCAATTTTAATAATAATTGTTTTATGTTTTATAGAATAAAGCCTTCGAAACTTAAAATCACTGTCAAGTCCTATCAAGAAAATATGGTATAATATTAATATACATTTATAAGCTTTAGAACAGTAGGGAAAACAGTTTTTAGACGTTTTTTCACTTCTTATGCAACCAATCGAACATCAATGCTCTTCAATTCATTTTAACCGTCTGAAATAAAAGGTCGTAAAATAACATGAGAAGGAAAATGTGAAATGTGTAGTTATATACGTAAATACTGCATCGTCAGCAGAAGTTACATGTTATGAATTAAGCACGTCATGTGCAACGCAATTAGAGCTGCTAACGGAAGGAATTTCGAAATATTAAAAGTGAAACGCCTACTCAATAGAAATAAATGCAGATACGAATTTCCCAGAGGAACGTACGGAAGAAATAAGGCGTGAAATCCTGTTTGTGAGAGTACATGCTTAACTGGAAGTGAGAGCGAAAAAATAGTGGAAGGGGCCTGCGACAAGTAATCTTTATCTCGTTAGTGAGCCGCCGAGGGCGTTTAAATCGATTCGTTCAGTCGCTTGGGGCACGAGGTGGCTTGGAGGCGCCGCCGACTAGAGAGAGAGGACGAGACTAAAAGAGAAGAAGATAGAGTGCGGGAGGCAGCAATACAAAATTTGTAGTGATCTACCGATGGTTAATATATTATTCTTTAGTTAGTTTTAATGCCAATAGTGACCAAAACGAGTATGGGCCATTCTAAAACTCGAAACAACCCTTTTTTAAAGGAGGGTTGAACATGTAAGAAAACAAATGGTGCTACTTCACATAATCTCTCGCTTTATTTCGAACTTTTGCAATTTTTAAAAATTCGGAGAGTTGAACGAAGATGAGACCTGTGCCAATTTTTAAGCGCCCTTGTCCTCAGTACGTGAAAAAAATAAAGAAAAAATCTTGAGCTGTTTTTGAGAAAATAAATGTTTAAAAGTTGTTTATATTTCACGTTAAATAACGCAAAAACAACTCATATTTGGAAAAAGTGTATTTGATCATAATTTAATATTTATTTTTTAAGAACCGATTTTATTTAAAAAAATATCTGTTGTAATTAAAGGAAGACCTCGTAAGAAACCGATCTTTTTTCAGTTTTCGAAAAATCAGTAATTTCAACGAAATTGTATCCTGCAGCATTCTTTTAAACGTTCTCTAAGCTATCCAACGACAAAGTTTATTCAAAAGAAAATTGTTTTTGACCAATATTTTGGCAATTTTTTAAAATTATTTATTCTAGGTCGCTTTAAAAACATCTAATTTCATTAGCGACCTCTATTGATTTTCATCAGAGATACATTTTATAAATTAAAATAAACAGAAAAATTAAATACAATAAATTTTACAATAATTCTGGTTTAACTTGGTTTCCAAACAAGGTTTTGTAAATTCGTCATGTAAAATTTGCCCCAGAATCAAAATATTCGTTTCAAACTCGTAGGATTTTTGAGTTTGTTTAGATGAATGGAAGAATATCAATTTTGGCTACGGTTTATTTCGTCTGTATGGTTTAGGCTTTAGCGTTGGCTACAGGCGCTTTGCCTTCAAGCGATTATTCGCTTTGAAGGAACCATACAACACGGATTTTGACTGCAAAACGAGTTAGAAGAAGAAATTTACGCGTTAGAGGAGTGAATATATGAATATATACACGAGATTTATCCATGATTTTGTTCCAGGGCCCGGAAATATGAGTTTTTCTGTAGAAACGTCACCGTGATCTTGGCCTAATGTAATTTCATAATGTAATACCATGTGATATCCCATACCATAAGTAAAAGAAGTTGTAGGAGGCGGGTCACACCTCTGCGGTCAAACCTTCTCAGTTTCTTCTACATGTTCTTCTCCAATTTGTAACTTTCTACAGAAACTAAAAATGGTAATCTATTCAGTGTTGGCAGCAGAAATCTCGTTGAAGTTCATATTGGAATTATTTAGAAGATTTGTAATCCATATTAGAATAGTTAAATTTCAAAGTAACTGTGAAAAATAACTTTTTTCCAGATTTTACTGAATATATGCGTTCCAAAAACCTATCAAAAGAAATGTTTCAGGAACTTAATTCCTTTTCATCAAACGTCTATTAACAATTACAAGAAATTTTTAGGGCCCAACTTCTACATAAATTAGGGATAATATATTGTTCATTGAATTTTTTTTTCAATTACCAACGTTTTGGTTTCCTAATTTGCAATCTAGTTCATATATTTATTTTGTAAAAAGGACTTCAATCGATATTCGATTATAATTTTCTATTTACCTTTTGTTACAGAAAATTAATATTTTCTGGGACACTTATTTAGTTTCCACTCCCTTAGTTTTAAATTATTCATTACTACATTTGCCCTTGAATAATACTCAACCAAAATAAGAGATTTGTATTTTTTATAAACTAAATGAAGACAATTATTTTCAAAATAATGAAAATATTAGTGCACACCGTCGTAGTTTGTTGCCAGTTCTTCTGCTTTCTGGAATTTTTTTTACAGCATCGGCCGTTAGCCGTGTTGAAGGTCTACAGCTTTTTCGAAGTTTTAAAATGCAATCTTAAGTATCTCAATCATTATCATGTTATTATCAATGAAGAAAACTATTGTTTGAGTAACATTTCCTCTTTACATTACTCTGAAACTGAAAAAAAAGAGCTGCAAGACAGAGTACCGTAAAAACGATTCATTTGAAATTCAGATAAAATAAATCAAGCATCGGGAAATGGAAAAGATTGAAGTTGTGATTTGTGGCAGGGCACTTAACCCCTGTGAAGCTGCCAGTGGCACTTCGAGCCCAGTAACTCGCAGGTCGCGGGGCGGCGGCGGCGGCGGCGGCGGCGGCGGCGGCGGCGGCGGCGGCGGCGGCGGCGGCGGCAGCAGCAGCAGCACGCGCTTTCATCCCGCGCGTCCGCGGGCGTCGCCCCGACCATCGACAGCGCGACGCGACCTCCCACCCCTCCCCACTCCCGCCCCCAACCCTCCACCGCGATCTCCCTTCCACTCACAGCCTCTCCGTCCACCCCGCCACTCCCGGCGGCAGCCAGGCTCGCCGCCCGCGGCTGATTTTTGGACAGCTCTCACTTCGTCCACGCACTTTCCCCCGTCTGCTTCCATCCCTTCCTTCCGTCTCTTTTCACTCCTCCCCCAATCACAGCTCTGTTATGTCCACCCTCCTTATTTGTCTGATTTAGTTGTCCTCCGCTCTTTATTCGTTCTGTTTCAGATTGCTTGTTAGTCGAATTTCTTCTTCTTCTTCTTCTTCTTCTTCTTCTTCTTCTTCTTCTTCTTCTTCTTCTCTGCCTTCTTCGATGCTCTGGGAACTTTTCGGTACGCTGAATAAATGTTATGCTCATTTCTTTCTCCCATAAGCTTGCCTGTTCTTTCTGCATCTTCTTGATTTAATTGACTTCAAACTCGTGAACTTCTTATTTTCACAATCCAACTCTTCTACTTCTGCGTCATTTTTGCGGCTCCATTACGCAGATTTCGACACGATCCAAAAGTTTTATTTTCTGTTTCGTATTTTATATATCACTAGTGGACCCGCCAATGCTTTGCTATTGCAATGTATTACACTTCACACACTACATATATGTTACGTTACACTGTACAATACTTTTAATAGATGAAAGATTTTCTTGGAAGTATGGATTTGTTCTATGTTCTTGTTTGGACATCGTTGTTGAAGCGTTCACCCTCACGTTTGAGCATGCATTTGGTATGACATTGTCTTGAAGAAAAGTGTTATGCTTGACCGAGATAACGTTCAAATAATAATTCCAGCCGATATTTTACAATATATGCATGTTCACATATATTCAGGCAAAATATGCAGCGGAGACGCCCTTAATAGTTGAGAGTGCGGCGAATTGCGTAGAACTTCTGTACAGGAGCGCTTGATTAAACTCATATGAACCATAAATTCATAAAATCATCAACGCGCGTGTATGTGAGACAGACATACGAACATTCCCATTGAACTATACCTATTTTCGTCACGCAAGTACAAGCAATAAGTTGACAGTGTTTTATAGCAATCGGGTAAACGGTACGGCAGCGCATAAACAAACAAACAAACATTAATTTTTATATATTAGATTTTTCTCGACTCAGCCTCTGTCCCCGCATACTTAACTCAGGCGCGCTCTCTCTGGCTCTCGCCGCGAGCTGCCACAGGCTATCAGCGGCGTCTCGCGGCGGAGGCGTCTCAATTAATTACGCGCGCGCGCTGTCCGCCGGCTGGCGGCGGCGCTATCCCGCACTCAAGCGCCCTATTATCTAGTTGGGCCCGGGCGACGCGGGGGCGTGCGGCGGCAGGCGGCGCGGCGCCGCTGAGCATGAGCCGCGCTCCCACTGTCACGACCTGCCGCCGCCCCCGCCCACGCAGCCGCCGATTTCGGCTCCGCCTCCACCTCCGTCTCTGTCGCATTCGATGCGGCCACCTCCGCTCCGGCCCTTCCCTGGCCCACGCCGACGACACCGGCCCAGACCGCGCCTCAATCCGCCGTCACTACCGGTATCCACTAACACCTCTCTCTCTCCCTCACGCCCACTCTCCCCCTCTCTCCCCATCTCTCCCCCTCTCTCCCCCTCACTCCCCCTCACTCCCCCTCTCTCTCCCTCTTCCTCTCTCCCTCTCTTCTCTCTCTCTCTCTCTCTCTCTCTCTCTCTCTCTCCACTATTGCCTGTTTCACCACCACCATCTCTCGACTGTGGTTAACCACCACCATCGAATTTTTAAAAAAAGATGACTGCTCCGATAATCGCCTTACTGAAATGGCGGCAAAATCGAACTAGAACGTGCAAAATAACTTGGACATTTATGTATTTATAAATTGACAAAATAAATTAACTCTAAATTATTAATAAAATGGTGAATTATTGCATGAAATATAAATTCTTTCGTAAATAATATGTTAGGTAAGTTTTTGTCTCTTTCGTATGGATGTATTTTAAACTAAAAACAATAATTTATTTATATTTTTAGTGATATTATTTTAATGTTTATAAAATTAATATTTATATAGCAATGTATTAATATACTTGAATAACTATAATATACTTGAATAATTATAATATACTCTTTTAAACAGATGGATTTTTTACCTCGGGTGTTGAGAACACTATCTAGGCCAGTGTTAAAAGCACACAGCTTGTTTTCAGCACCAGGCGTCATTGCCACTTTGATAATTCGTTTCCTTCAACACGACACACTACAGGACATACTTTAAATTCACACACAGACATTCACATACTCGAAATATAAAAACAATACTACATGAAATGAACTTTGGAAAACCTACATATCCATTTAAATAATAATTATCTACTCAATGAAAACATAAACCAACATCCCTGCCCTGTGCTAAAATTCTTATTAGCAATCAGCCCTGCACCTCATCGTTGAAGAGCTGTACCTGGAAAATGACAATTGACCCGTTTCTCCGCCGCCTCGACACCGTCTGTCCCTCGGTATTTAAACCGCTAGGCCCACCCGCGCCGCATTTAGTCGAATTCCTATCTCCCGGATGGAAGGTAATGCACAGTCCAACTTTCCTCTCGTTTTGCTAATGTTCATTGCTGCCCGTCAGTGATTACATTTAAATTGTGCATTTGTTGCAATTTTTCATGTAAATCGTACATTTAGAATCATATAAATTACTTTTTGTAGTATTAAGTAGATTGATCAACGCCTTTTCTTTATTTTGTTTCATTATCAGGTTTCTTTAATCTAATTTTAATTTATTTCTTGCTAATATAACTTTCGAAATATTTACCAATATGTTTTAAAATGTAACTTATTTAACGAAACTTAACAGTTTAACATATTTTTTTGTATTCTATGAGTTTATACTTGACGTTTTCAGTTAGCAATCATCTTCAGATCTGGAGCAAACTAAGGCGTAAAAAGTTCTTAATGAAATGAGAAAATCTTGGTAAAGATATACCTTTATTTAAATCGTTGGAATGCCAACAGTCCACACCGATGTACCAATACTTAATAAAATGAATGTTATTGAAATTATACTTATGTGGAGCTTTTCAAAACTATGAATACTTTCATGGAGAAAACAAATCCAAAAACTTAGGCGAGATTTAAAATATTCAAAAAATCAAAGAATAATGTATGTGTTTCCATATATTATTTTCTTAAAATTATGGAAAGGGTGGTGGACATATAGTAATATCTAGAGATGAATTTTCATTTTTTTCTCCTCATTGATGACATCTGCTTGAGTACTCTCAGGCGTCTATTCAGAATTGCTAGTGATTGTTGGTAATTTGATGCTAAATGATTTCTTAATTGGAATATTCATAATAGCGTAAATAACCTTTCCCCAGAAATGTGTGTAACTCTGTAACCTGTGACACATATTATATTATAAATATTCTGATCTACTACGTATCTCCTTTACTTAGCAGGACAATTGATAAAATAGTGCAATATTCATCGTACTTAGATATAAATGCAGATCAATTCAATTTCAAATAGCATTCGTATATTTCTATCATTATTTTCTCTTTCAACAGGAAAATATTTGACTGTAGAAAATCATATCACCGTTGTTGTATAATTAAAACTATATAATTTAACCAAAATTATTTATGTTATATATTATGACTGCATGTGATTCAAGAATCAAACTTTGGTCAAAAATGACCTTGTCGATCAATTTTGTTCTCAGCTTTAAAAATTGTTACAATTCAATTCAAAAGTTTTAAACAGCCTTAAAGGTGAGGAGTCCCAAATAAGTTTACAGACAGACAATTTGTTGCATAACTTTCTTTATTTTCCGGGATTCATCATAATTTGCAACACGTTTTGGTGATAGGTTGTCAGTATCATCAGGATAAAAATTTTAAAAAATACATTAAAATTTAAAAGAATAAACATTAAAATGTTAGAAATAAAATGTATAATATAATATAAGAGAAATGTAATTTTATACAGATCGGGCTTACCAAACATAGTAGATCCCATAAAATTAAATTTTTCGTCAAACATCGGCAAAAGGCTGAGTCAGACGGTCAATTTGGCAGATGAGTGAATGAGGAAATTACTGGTCACATCGCGTTTATATGTAACAAGAGATTGATTCGAAAGATGGGAGGGGGGAAGTGGGGAGAGGGAAAAGAGACAAAATTACATGAAACCTAAGGTGAAAAACTTGTAAATAGCCGACGAAGTCAAGAAAATTAATAGGAATTCTTAAACCGATGTGATATAGAATCATATAATTTAGTGAATTGGTCACTTTCAACAACAGTATTTATAGAATCATTATTTTTTCAGCGTGGTTTCTGAGATCAAACGCGGATACTTACGAATTTCATCATCAAGAAGTTTTGGCTCTGATAAATCGCTCTGATAAATCGAAAGAGTGGTTAGGTTCTATGCAAATAGAATTTGGAAATATAATTCTGACGAGAAGGAACCTCTTTGATATTTCTTTGATGATCATTCATTCGTATTGACAGCATTCGACTGGTTTGACCCAGATACATCTTTGGACAGAAGGAAATTTATTTGTTCCTCTCTTTTTATATGGTAAAATTTAAATTCGGATGAAATTTATTAACGAACGATTTTAATGAACGAATACATTTTATTTATATCATTGTTATAAGAAATAATAATTTCCGATATTAGAAATTGGTTTAGGAAAGAAATTCATGCTACCCATATTCATAAATTTAGGTCCCTACATCCGAAGAAAGCTAAAATTGGGTTTGTATATAATCTCACAGATCGGGACATCTGGTCTAAAGTTTTGTGATACTAATTTACGAATTGTTAGTACAATTCTTACAAAAGACGACTATACCGAAAGGTTCGTTAACAAATATGTAAACAAAAGGCATAAATTCTTGAAATTAGAAAGAATGAACTTTCAAAAATTGAAAGATGAAATTATTCAATCTCTCGTAATACTGTTTGTTCGTACAATAAACTTGAACGTATTTTTTTTGTTAGTTTGAAGGCTTGGCATCTAAGGCCTTTAGCCTTTTTACTGATTGATGTTATGATTAATCATATATTAAATCTAAATTTTGAAGAAAAGATTGGCTTCTTTCAAGAACTGTATTGTTTTGTCAGTTGATGTCTTGTCGGTGCCGAGATCTATCTTCATGTTGCCTCTCATGCCGCATCTGTGTCTAAGTCTTGAGAGATCTACGCAGTCTGTCAGAATATGTTTCACTGTCAGTAGTCTTCCGCAGCTGCAGATGGGTTGTTCTTCATTTCTTAACATGTATGAAGAAGTCATTCTTGCATGGCCTATTCTTAGTCGGGTTATGCACACTTGTTCTCGTCGAGGGTAGCTGACATTTGGTGACCATTTACTGATATTTTGTTTAATGGGGTGTAGTTTCGTGTGAAGACTGTTCCACGTGGTCTGCCATTCTGTGAGGATGTACTTCGAGACAGCATTTCTTGCATCCTGAGGTCGTATTTCAATATCCATTTCTGATTGGATGTTCCCGGCATTTCGTGCTGCAGAATCGGCTTCTTCATTGCCTAGGATACCCACGTGTCCAGGGCACCAGATAAACGTAACTGATGCTCCTCGCTGTTCTAATTTATGGCATGCTATGAGAATCATTTGTAGCAGTGGATCTACAGTTTGGCGCCTGTCTATTGCAGTGAGAAGACTTAGAGAGTCTGTGCAGATGACGAACCTTCCTGAATCGAGAGTTTCGCAGTGTCGCAAAGACTGCAATACTGCATATAATTCGGCAGTGTACACACTTGCTTCAGGTGGAAGCGCCCAAGCCCTCGACAAGTTCTCAGTTACAAATGCGCTTCCAACCTGATGTTTTGTTTTTGAACCATCTGTGTAGATTATGATGTGATTTGCCATGTATTCTTCGAGAACTGATTGAAATCTAACTTTTAAATCTATGGGAAGGCATTCTGTTTTCTTTACACTGGTAGTATCGAGTCTTACTTCTGGCATTTTCAACATCCAAAGTGGAATTTCATATGGTTCGTATTTCAAAACTGGTGGTAGGACGATGTTGTAGCATTTGGCTATCTCGATTGCGCGGATGTTGGCTGGACGAGTAGCTGAAGGTCTTCGATCGTAAATATTTACTAGCTTAGGTCGAGTCATCAATGAGTGGTTTAAATGTTTCGGTAGAGACAGCAATTTTGATCTATAGTTGAGTAGCATTGTTTGTCGTCTGTGATGTAGCGACATGGTGCTGGTTTCACAGTAGAGGCTTGAGGAAGGACTAGTGCGGAACGCGCCAGATGCATATCGGAGGCCTGCATTGTGAACGGGGTCTAGTTTCCTTAAACTTGATTTTCTGGCTGAGGAGTACACTGCACATCCATAATCTATTTTGGACATCACCATGGATTTGTACAGCCGGAGTAAGATGTCTCTATCTGCTCCCCAATTTATATGGGAAATGCATCTTATTACATTCAGAGCTGTTTTGCGTCTACGCAAGGTGTATTCTATATGCTGTTTCCATGTTAAATGCCTATCAAAAATCAAACCAAGGAATTTTGCCGTTTCATTGTATGTCAGTTGAACACCATTCAGCGTCAGCTCGATCTCTGTAACTTTTTCTTTTCCTACTGAAGTGAACGCATTTCGTTTTGGCTGCTGTAAATGAGAAACCAATGTTTTTTGCGTTCTGTACTAATTTATTGATGGCATTTTGCATTTTGAATTTGACCATTCCCAGTGATTTGGCTGAGTAAAATATAGCAATGTCATCTACATACATGCATTTTCCTATTGACGCTTCTATGCCGTCAAACATCCTGTTAATCGCTATGATAAAGAGCGTGCCACTCAATGGAGAGCCTTGCGGTACACCGTTCTCTAGTACGTAGCTTTCTGAGATAGACTGCCCAACGCGAACTTTGAAAGATCTGGTACTAAGGAAGCTGGATATGAATTTTGGTAGATATCCTCTTATTTGCCAGTTATATAGTTGTCTCAGAATGTTATGTCGCCAGGTTTTATCGAAAGCTTTTTCCAGGTCAAAGAATACGGTAACCACATGTTTTCTTTGGATGAAGGTATTCTGAATTGCATTGTCTAGATATATTAGCTGGTCGATTGTAGAGTGATGTTGTCTGTATCCGCACTGGTGTATGTTTAGGAGGTTGTTTCTTTCGAGACACCATGTTAGCCGGGTGTTGACCATTTTTTCCAAGATTTTTCCTAGACAGCATGTCAGCGATACCGGGCGATAATTTTCAGGTTTTAATGGATCCTTGCCTGCCTTTAAAATTGGAATTATTATCGCTTCTTTCCAGACTTTGGGGTAATTACTTTGTGTCCAGATGTTATTGTATATATTTAGCAAAGTGGACAGTATTTTCTTCGGTAATCGACGTAATATGCTGTAAGGGATATTATCTGATCCTGCTGCAGTGTCTCCAGCTGCATTTATGGCGTCTTGCAATTCTCTCCATGTGAAAAGAGCGTTATATGGCTTATCTATGTTGGTTGTAAAGTCAAGTATTTGTTCTTCTTCTTTCTTTTTGTCGAGAAAGTCTTTAGGATAGCTATTTGTGCCACTGGCTTTTGAGTATTGGGTCGCTAATGCATTGGCTATTTCGTCAGGGTTGCATATTAGTTGTCCTTCGTGTTCAATGCATGTTATTGGACTGAAAACATTTTTCCCAGCTATTGACCTGATTTTCTGCCATATTTCTGTGACTTTGGTCGTCCGAGTTATGGTGGTTACGTATTTTTCCCAGCTTGATCGTTTTGCTGTTAGTATTTTTCTCCGAGCGAGCGCACGCAGACGCTTGAAAGCAATAAGATTGTCTTGGGTTGGTGCACGTCTATATCTATTGAGGGCTTTTCTTTTCTCCCTTATTGCTTCTTTGGTCTCCGTATTCCACCATGGTACTGGAATCCTAGATGAGCGGCCACTGGTCTGTGGAATGTATTTTGCAGCGGAAGATATGACAGTGTTGGTAAAATCGGTAACGTCTTCCTCGGAGTTTCCACTGACATTTATTGATGGTATATGTCTGGTGAAGCTGGACCAGTCTGCGCGGTTGGTACACCAATGTTTTGGTAAGTGTACTGTGTTCTTTGGCATGTTTGATGATATCAACAGAGGAAAGTGATCGCTCTGATGAAGATCTGGCAGTGGTTTCCACGTCAGCCGAGTTGCAAGATTTGGACTACATATTGAGAGATCTATGGCTGAGAATGAGCCATTTCTAGCATTAAAATGAGTGCTTGCTCCTGTGTTTAAAAGTACGTATTCGTTGTTAAGTAGCAGGTCATCGATTCTGCGACCGGAGTCATTTGTCCTTGAACAGCCCCATGTGGTACTGTGAGCATTGAAGTCGCCTAGAATTAGAAATGGAGTCTGTAGTTGATCGATCAGGTCTTGTAGATCTTCATTTCGCCATGAGGCATCGGGTAAGTATATGCAACATACCGTCATCTTCAATGGCTTGTACAGGGTTACAGCTACTGCTTGTAGAGGTGTGTTGAGATCAAGACGACTAGCAGAATGAGTATTGCTGATCAATATGGCAACGCCACCTGTAGCTCGTCTATCAGGTTCTACGTCACTGCGAAAGGTTTTATATCCTCTAAAATTGAAACGGTCTTCTGGTTTAAAATGAGTTTCTTGCAAGCACACACACATTGGTGTGTGATTGGCCAGTAGCAATTTCAGCTCACAGTAATGCGAGATACAGCCGTTGATATTCCATTGAATTATATTTTCCATGGTTGGAATGGGGTTTTTCTGCTGTAGGATGTGTAGATCTTGCTTATTTTCTTGGTTTTCCTTTTGGCCATCCTTTCTTCTTTCTCTTCTTACACGGGGTTTTGCATAGATCGATGGATTGATAATCATTATTTTCAGCACTTACCATCGAACTTGTCTCAGAGCCAGTGGTCGTGTCTTGATCATTGGTCATTGATTTCATTTTTTGTTTGAGGAAGTTGTCCTCGGTGTGCTTAGGAGAACGAGGCGATCGACTTCGATAGCCTGTTGTCGATACTTCTTTGCTGGGTATGTCTGCAGGCGCAGCTACTGGATTTCTATCTGCCTCATTTGGTGGGGGTCTTGATTCTTTTTCATTTACCTTTTCACTTTGAGTGTTTATGGTTAAGGCTTCTGTGTTGATTTTGTTATTGTGAATTTCGTTGAAGTACTTTTCTATGCATCGGGTTATTGCAGGCATTAGTTCTTTCACTACTAAAGAATGTAAATTTGTGTTTTTAGTAACTGCTTCCACGTATGTAATATTTCCTTTATTTTCGGGACACACAAGTTTTTTTGCTTCAGGATAGCTGATCTTCTGTCTGGCTTTAACTTGTTGTATTGCTGCCTCCTGCTTATATATAGGGCAGTCTCTCGACCTCCATGACTGTTGTCCACTGCAATTGATGCATTTGATAGGATCTAGGCATGGATCATCACTATGAAATGGCTTACCACAATGGCATACTTTGATTCTCGCACATCTAGATGCTGGGTGTCCAAATCGTAAACATTGGAAACACTGCATTGGTTGAGGAATGAACATTCGTACGGTTAGTCGATGAATGCCTGATTTAATCTTCTCTGGTAACGTACAACGCTTGAACGTCAGGACATGGGACGCAGAAGAAATTATCTGCCCATCCCGCCCCATTGTTAGCCTACGACAGGCAATGACTCCTTGAGAAGCTAGTTCTTGAACTATTTCCTCTTCACTGCAGTTTAGTAAGTCACTACAAACTACAACACCTTTGCAGGTATTCAGTGTGCCGTGAGCACTTACTTCTACATCTATAGTGCCTATTTTCTTCAATTCTAGTAACTTTTTACCTTGATTGTCATTAACTGTTTCTACCAAGAGTCCAGATGAAGTTTTCTGTATATCTTTTACGGCAGATCCAGCGCAGGTGCTAATACTCCTCTCTATTATAAACGGGCTCACTTTATCAAAATTTCCTTCAGTTCTTTTTACTGTAAGGTACTTTAGTACCGCTGCGGTGTTCTTGAACAGGTCATCATAGTTTGTTGATTTTCCAACTTTCATTCTTTTAGCATTAAACTCCGGGCTTTTTTCTGGACGAGGGTTTTTAAAGGTTCCCTCAACCCTAGGTTCGCAGACTTCCATACGAGTCCCGCGAAGCTTGCTATCACTCGTAGCACTATCTGCCAGCGGTGCCGAGTGATCCGCACCCCTGGCATTGCAGTCGCTGGGTGACGACGCCCGGTGGCCTGCTTGCGCACCACCGACCGCCGGTACTGGGGCTCCGATCCCCTGCACCGTAACTGTTGATCCTGACAGATCCTCCATCTTGGGTTTTTTCTTCAGGGTCACCTTCCCCTAGCGTTTTTGAGCTACCGCCAGCTTAAGGAAACGGAAGGAACAAGGGGGGACAGAGAAGACAGAGTTAGAATAGAAGGGTAGAATGGAAACGACTCCCTAGCCCTCGCAACCTAATAGCGTTGGGGCGGAAACACAAGAGTTGGCCGATACAAGATTGGCCTACAGGACAGAAAACAGATGTGTGCCACAAGTAAGTGGAAGCAATGACACACAGAGTTTGTGGGAATGACGGGATGTTTAGGGGAGTGACAGCGGACAGCTGCTCCGATTAGTCGCCTTCTACGACAGGGAGAGGTCCCGTGGTGCACGGGGTTTGAACGTATTATGAAACAGAAATGTCAATGCTTAGTGATAATTAAAACAATAAATAAGAAAAAGCTAGTTAAAAATGTTAAAGATTAAATTCCTCAATTAAGTAAATTAAATATTTTATGCGGTTAAATGTAATGACAGTCCAAAGATGCATATGGGTCAAACCAGTAGAAAGCTGTCATTACGAATGAATGATCATGAAAGAAATATCAAAGAGCTTCCTTCTCGTCAGAATTCTGTTTCCAAACATCACGTGAAACTTAACCATTCTTTTTATTTCTCAAAGCCAAAAAGTCTAGATGGTGAAATTCGTAAGTATCCGCGTTTGATCTCAGAAACCTTGTTGAAAAAAATTAATGATTCTAAAAATACTCGTGTTGAAAGTAACCAATTCACTTAATTATATGATTCCCTACTACATCGTTTTAAGGATTCCTATTAATAGTTTTTGACTTCTTCTACTATTTACATGTTTTTTGCCCTAGGTTTCATGTCATTTTGGCCCTCTTTTCCCTCTCCCGTACGTTCCCCTCCTTCCCTCCATTCCTTCGACTCAACCTCTCGTTACATAGAAACGCGATGTGACCAGTAATTTTCTCATTCACTCCTCTGCCATGTTGACCGTCTGTCACTGTCTTTTGTTGATTTTCGACAAAAATTTTCATTTTATGGGCTTTATTGTGTTTGGTAAGCACGATCTGTATACAATAACATTTCTCTCGTATTATATTTTAAATTTTATTTTTGACATTTTAATCTTTATTCTTTTAAATTTAAATGTAATTTTTTTTGAAATTTTATCCTGATGATAGGGACAACTTATCCCCAAAACGTGTTGCAAAATCATGTCGAAACCCTCAAAAAATAAAAAAACACTATGCAACAAATTATGTGTCAGTAAAATTATTTGGAACTCCTCAGCTTTAAGACTGTTTAAAAATAAAACACAGACTGATTTCAATTTTTCAAAAAATCAAAAGATTTAAATTCAATTAATATAGTCTCTGAATATGCCCACAATGTTGGACGAAACGCCAGTCTCACATGAAATTAAAAAAATCAAAACCAAGAACATATGTGTTCCATAAGGTCATTTTCACTTTTATGTTTTTCATACACCTCCTATGATTAATGTAATAGCTTTGGGTCATTTTTGTAACTATAGTACATAGGGACAGATCAATACACAAATCAGTGTGTATTGAAGTGTACAGAGACGCAAGTGAAAGTAGACAGAATTATACTTCATTTTTTGCTTCTATAAGTACTATGCACTGTAAAACGAATATAACGTTCACGAAACCTACAGACAAAAATGAAATAAAGATGCGCAACGTTATATACACATGTCTGTAATAAACTGAATGTGAAAATGTTCGAATAGTATTATAGAATTTTAGGCCATTATCATTCCAATGGTTTTAGTTTTGTCTAATAAATACAACGCATCTTCAAGTGTCCCAATATAAAATCGTCCAAAGTTAAAAAGTGTTCTAATGCATGTTCATAATTTATGATGTTAAAAAAATTAAATTAGTAAGGATGCAAACAGGCGGTAAGAATGCAAACGAAATAAGTATGAAAATAAAAACTTAAAAGAATTCAGTATTTTGATGTTTTGTGTCATTCTGTATTAATGAAAACTGACACGCTGTGGCTGGCAAGAATAAATAATTTTATGCATCGGTTTTGTTACAGCCCACAGCAACCATGGCCTCAAAATTACAGAATTGCGCTGCGCCTCGTGAATTCCCTTTTGCTAGAACAAATGCACTTCAAATTACAGAGTAGGTCAACCAAACCAAATATTAACTGTAACTCGAAACTTCATGTTTGCACTTTCGCAGTTCGAAAGTCGCGACTCGCAAACTGGGAGTGCTGTGGTCACAACGTAACTCAATTCCACGTACTACTTGTGCGCATTCTAGAATCAAAGGAAATCGTTTTTTAAAAAAAAGCATGCGTTGACTGAATATCAAGGAAACCATGCCTACTGTTTTCATTTTTTGACAGTTACAGGAAAAAGGGATAACTAATTTATTAATAAATCTGTAACATTTTACAGTTAACTTTCACTCCTCAGAAAAATTTGAATTTTTTGCTCTTATATGCATTTTACCCAGCGAAGTGGCTCAGTGCGTAGTGCGCTCACTTCGCAGTCGGGAGGTCCGGATTCAATCTCAGGGCCGACAATCCTGACCGTTATTTTGTGGTTTCTCTCGGTCATAAGACGAATGCTGGGATAGTTAAACAGTGACACGATCACCTCCCACCACCCCGCCTGCCAACTCCTGCCATCTCCTGCCATCATCCTAGTCCTTTCACCCCTCATCATTGCCCTATCATTTCATTCAGTAAATTCCCGTAAAAGCCAGGTGGCCCTTGCCCTTAATGGGATCTCAATTGGCTAATAATAATAATAATAATAATAATAATAATGGTAATAATAATAATAATAATAATAATAATAATAATAATAATATGCATTTTTAAGACATTAAAATACCCATCACGTAGAAACCCCCTGAAAAATCTTCACCGAGACAGACGGCATTCGAAATTTTTGAAATTTCAATTGATAATGTTTTAGGTGAGAGTGAATTATAAATCCCACACTCCTTCTTGTTCAAATGAGAAGGGCAGAGAAATGAATTATCTTTTCCATCCGTTTGTGTTTTGAACTGACACACTCAGGTAGATATTGTTATTTTGCATCAAAAAGAGTAAAAAGTGCATGAGTGGCGTATAGTGTTTTGTTGCCATTGGTCGGGTGCATTAAAATCCAAATTATTATTTTATATCACAAGCTTTTAGTAAACTTATTACGTCAGCTGCAAAGTCATAACTATTTGTTGATTTTTCTTACTCTCTTGTTCATATTTTACCGTAATTTTTTGTTTGTAAAATATGTGGGTAAATGTTTTAGCTATTTATTTGAAGAGTTTCGTTTCTGCACTAGTCGAACTAGAACTTTTCCAGTTCCAACAACATTGCGTCACAGACGTTCAGGTAAAGTTTACCACTAGTTCAGTTTTTTTCTGCTACATATTTGATATTTGTTCCTTATATTCTGAGAATAATCTTACATGTACAGAATTGAACAAAAAATGTTAGAAATGTTTTTCATCATAAGTTAAATGACTGATGAAAAGAGCTTCATAGGTGAGTGAATTAATGAAGATCAAATCTGTGTTACTTTTATTCAACAAAGGTAAATTAATTGTTTGAAGGAAAAAGGTTCTTTTTGGAGGAAGGGTATATATTACCAGGAAGTTGCAGAAACAATTTGAAACTATGTCCTTAAATATTTTTAATTTCAAGGAAATTATATATCAACAACAACAATTTACGAAATGTTAAATCAATACTAATTGCTCTGCGGAATACAAACTTGCATCTGGCTACTAAAATAGAGAAATTCGTTGACCATTGCCTCATATTTATGATAAGCTCATTGCTTTGAGCGAGTTAAATCCAGGAATGAGAGTGTCGCTACAAAATGCAAAGATCGTTTGGAAGGTAATTGAATTTATTATTATTTTTTTGTATTGAAAACGTGAAAGGATGTAACAGAATATATCCTTTCACAATTGGAAATTAAAGAGTTTGATTGTGATGATAATGACGAGTATGTCATCATTACGTTTACACTGTCAATATTTCTGATGTACCTTAAATTACAGAGCTGTAATTAATCAAAATGCTGGAAGCCAACATGAACTTTGTAAAGAATTAAAATATCCCACACTTGCTTTTATTATGTGTAATTATGATATGGATTGCGAGAGACATGTAAATCAGACATTACATTATGTATGTATAATACCAGAATTACATATTCAAATTGAATCCATTCAATTTTCAATTCTAATTCAAATCATATTTGCTATTTAATCTGATAGATTAAAAGGTGTATTACAATTCCTAGTTATAAGTACTGTAATAATTTTCGAACATCTCTTTTAACTGATATTGCAAATTGTTCTACTTCTCACATCAGAAATTTCAGGACTGGACATATTTTCAAATATCGTATTCATAGTACCAATGACGTTGTTTTTCACTACTTGTTTAAATTCTTCTCAAACCTATCTGAAGGCCATGCTGTGAAGAAAGGAAACGCAACTGAGAGCAGTTTTCGACCAACACAATACGAGACAACAGGAAACTCATTTTCAGTAAGGGGGCGATGCTCTGAGACCATTTCACCCTCGCTAGTCGGACGAGCGGCTTCTCCTTTGTTTCCACAGCTCGCAAAATCATTCCGTATACTTGTGTTAGTTCAGCAATTCTCTATTCCTCAGCATTGTCTCTTCTTTTGCTCTTTCAAAAAACTTCCTGGAGAGTTTTTTATTGGGTTTATTTAAATTTACATTAACAGCGAGGTCATTAGCGACCACATGATGGATTTTTAACATTGGGGTATCTGTGAGAATAGTGAGTTGACAAGAGGACCGCCAGGTAGCATCTCCGCGTATTTACGCGCGCTCCTGCGTCACTACCTAGCGGCCAGAATTTGGGAAGGAATTAGGAGTGTGGTAGGGTTTAGGACTCTTCACAGGGGTTGTACTAACCCCTGTGAAGCACATAAACTCGTTTTGTCGGAACAAATGTGAGATAACCTGGGAATCGAACCCGTACCTCCTTGCTGAAACGCAACCAACTTCGCTCCGAGCCACGAGTGCCCCTTTGAGAGCTTTTTGTAATGGTAGTTATGTAGCGTTAGGCTTAGTTAAAGGTTTTGCGAAAACCTTATTACTAGGGTAAATAAAGCAAGCAAGGCAACATAAGCCCTCAGTCACCCAATTTCTCAGGAACAGATACATATTAGAAATATATTCCTTACCTATTAAATTTAGTCATCTTAATTGGCCAAACATTATTTGAATTGGTAGATCAAGCCAAGACCTATATTTGGTATATATTGTTAATAAATTCATGTTAATAAAATAAAATTGAATTATATGATCAATTTAAATTCTTATGTTTCCAATTCAAAGTATTGTATAGTTTATAAGCATATTTAAGGGCATGTAGATGTCTCAAACCATTAAAAACGCGAAATATCATTGAAATTCCATCTCAAAAATACTTCATTAATTTTTAATTGTAATGATTGAAGAACTCGAAAGACTTAATATTTGGCGGTGTTGGCACCATATAGTCAGTAAATTTTCAAGCCAAAAGTTTCAGACATTTAAATACACTGCCTGACAAAAATGAGTTGTACACAGAAGGAATGGTCCAATGTTATCCCGTTTCGGCATGCATTCATACCATTGATGTGTGAGTAAATTATTATATTCACACGTATCTTTAATGTGGAGAACAACCCCCAGAGTGCATTCGCGATGTCATACCCTCTGTTGCGTAGTTGTTATCAGTCAACTGTGAGTCAAACAGTAAAGAACGAGATTTACGTGCAATACGAAGTACCTGCGATGCCACGCAGACGCGTTCGATAGCCTATCCACCAACTGACTGCATTTGACAAGGAATTTGGGACTTCATGAGGCTGGTTGGTCATGTCGTGCAATTTCCAGGCCTAGGGGCTATTCAGATGTCCCAGTGGCCCGATGGAATCAATGGGTAGATGAGGGCATCCATGCACGTCGTGCGCGCTCAGGTCAACCAAGAAACACCATTTCGAGAGTCTGGACCGGCGTATGGTGCGCCAAGCAGTGCGGAATCCCATGACGACGGCATCGGGCTTCCACCAACCGTGAACATCTACTGGCGAGTCTACAACAGACCGTGAGTTCCCGTGCAGTGGCTCGACGACTCGCATCCGCCGGATTTACATCCCAACTTTACTTGGCGTCCATGGCGATGGTGCCGACGTATCGGTCGCCGTTCTGCGACCTTCCTCAGAGTGTAATGCGCCCTGACATCATGGACGCGGCGTCACCCGGACAGCCAAGTAAATACTGGCTCCGGCCGCGGAAGCCTACGCTCTCACATCCCAACGTACCATGCCTTGGTTGCCATTGTCGCCAGAACACCGTCGTCGGCATTTGGATTGGTGCCGTACCTGGAAGGAATGAGGACGAATGGCGTTGCATCACGTTGTGATGAGTCACACTTCGCCATAACCTCCGATGACCATTGTGTTCGAGAGTGGCGGCATGAAAGGCAGAGGGCACATTCTGCCCATATTGTGGAGAGACACACAGGTGAACTCGGGGTGATCATGGTGTGGCGAGCCATCGGATATGCATTCAAATCACCTCTAATATTGTTTCAGCTCACTTCGACGGCACAGAAATACGCCATAGACATTCTGCGTGCGCACTTCCTATCCCGCTTGGCACAGCTCCCCGAGACAGTCTTCTAACAAGATAATGCACGCCACACACAGCACGTGTGTCTACTATCTACTTAGAGTATGTTGAGTATGTTGAGTCTAGCAAGATCCCCGGACCTCTCCATTATTGAACACATGTGGGATGATATTGGAATAACACCCTGTCGCTTTATCAACCTGCAGGATCTGGAGGGACAGCTTCAACAATTGTGGACGAACTTTCTCAAGAGAGGAACCAAAGGCTGTTTGACACCATTTGGAACCGCAGAAGGACATGCATAGCAGCCAGTGGAAATGCGACACTCAACTAACCTGGTGCCCACTTTCAACCTGTAACTGCTAACGACCTTGTCTCTTTTATCTCATAGTAATCAGTTCAATAAAGGCACATGGTCTTTCAGCAAATGTAGTTGTGTTCACTTCCAACCACTCTTTCTGGGTGCTTGACGTTTTTTGTCAAGCTGTGTATAAATTATCGTAATAGATACGTTACGTAGAGAATGTTTAATAATATTTGACCAAAACCAATTTAAAATGAACACATAATGACACGTTTCATTTTTCTTTTGAAACATTGCATGCCTGCAAGAGCGTATAAATCCTATTTTATCCTTTTCCACTCCATCTACTTCTTAATTTAAAGAACACTTCATACTACCAACCATTTCTTCCAAGTCAAAGTCGGACAGGGTTATGGAAGGAGAAGAGAGGAAGTGAGGCTTTCTCTAAGAGAGAAGAGAACTATAGCTAACGCATTTTCATATTTTCTGGTGTTGGCCTTCACTGGTCTGTAATCAATTTTGTATATTCTAGTTTATGTCGCAACCTGACAGATCGAGGTCGCTGGGCGATATACGGACGTGGAGTGATAAAATTTGTGAATAAAAAAGTTATTCGAGCTTCGATAAAAAATTTCATTGGATTTATAAATTGTAGTGGAGCAATGCTCCAATAATTCGTGAAAATATCTATTCTGCCATCAAGGGGCTTCTGCTCACAACAACAACCCGGAGCCCTGCATCCAAAGAGAATTATCTCGGATTCATGTAAGTTCTGTGATGGTCAATAGGAACGAGTCGGGTTCGGCTGCCGTTTACGAAAGAGTTTCTGGATGTGGTGAGGGGTGGAATGAAGAATTGCAAGATCCGTTCTGGGAAAATCCGCCATTGGAGGGATAAAAATCCTCCAAATGCCTGAGTTGTGAAAAACAGCCAGCGCTCAAAAGAAGTGGCTTTTCACTGGGTCTGGTAATATCAAAGTAGCTGCACTTTTACAAGATGTGTAAAACTAAATACTTTTGTTCATAATGCCAACCCATCGTAACCCATCAATATTTTGTACAATTCTTTGGAAAGGGTGGGCACGAATTTATGTATCTTTAATTAAAAATTAAAAAAAGTTGTCTCTGACATCTCACAATAACTGTACATTTGCGAGGGGATCAGAACTAAAACTCTTGTGTGTAGGGCATAAAATTCAGAAACATCAATGTTTTATCATTTTTAGGCAAAGATGATTACTATAGGTGATTTAAGGGGGGAAAGCATCGCATTACCCAATATTCTCCAGGGCAACAACAGATTTCACCCAATGGGTGGAATCCTGCAAAGTTCATTTTCTTCCTGGAAGTCGACACCTTGGTTTTTCCTATAGGCGGAATCCCGTCCAATATGGCATCTCTGGTAGAAGGGAGGCTTCATTGTTAAAGGAAATTGTGGTCGTTGGTTCAATATAGAATTGTTCGTGCCTGTTTTACCTCAGATGACGTAAAGATATCTTCCGTTGCACTCGAAGCGATCTTGGAAAAATCACGATTACTCATGATGGCAAAGGCATATGCCAGCTGTATTGCTTCTGGATTATTCTCTAGTCAAAGGGAATTTCACGAATGGTAATATACTGCTGCGAGAGACGAGAAGCAACACGTAGCCAGTGGGCAACACGTAAAAAGATTACATAAGGTTGTGATGAGGTAATGTAAAGTGTGTTTTGTGTACTTTTATTTTTTTCGTTTTTATCAGAAAACTTTTAAAAACTTTAAACCGTCTGAGAAGTATTCTTAGTCTTCATCTCTGACACTTAATATGGAAGCATGGTTTGAAGAAACAAAATGTGCAGGAAGCAACCATAATCCGTTTTACACGCGTGTTCTAGGATAACAACATGATTGTATAAGGAGCCAATTATTGCGTTGTAAAGCATGTATTCAATACTCTTCATATCTAAGCGTTGTCGAAGCGATTGTGTTAGCTGGGTAGGTAAAGTTTTTCAAGTACTTTAGACGCAAAAATACTCAAATAAGAAGACATACAAATGAAAAATATCGATAAGAACACTTTGTGTCCAAAGTATTCAATATTTATTGCTCTACTGACAACTAGACTATGCGTCCAACTTTAGATTAGGCATTTGAAGCATTGTGTAATATTTTGTGTACTATTTCCTTAATTTAAACTTATAAAAAAGGATCGAATATATCCTACTTAAGACGATAAATTTGTCCTTTTGCACTATTACTCTGATTTTCATGTACTATTTCTTAAATTTAAGATTGTAGGAAATTGCATTGTACTATAGACAAGGGTTTATATTTTTATTAGATTGTTCTGTTTTCATGTGCTATTCATTCAATTCAAATCTGTAGAAAGAAGAAAAATACAAAATAATTTGAGATAGATGTTTGAAAATCGCCATTGTCTTGAAAGTGGATGTATCACTTTTCTGGCCCTTATACATAATATCTTACCAAAATGAATCTGTTTAAATTCTGTCAAAAGTGTAATAATTTTGTCCAGCCACTATGCAAAATAGCTAATATGATTTGGTCAAAGTAGTATTCCACATTTTTGTGAATTGAGAAGGTCAGGAACCCGCGCAGACGAAGTAGACGTTAGTCGGAGGTATCATTTCCGATGATTGTACTAACGGCCAGTCGACAAAGTACGCGCGAGCAGAATCTTTTATAACCTAAAACTTTTAGAGCGCAGTTGAGATTTAGCTGTCGGATCCGTGGCATCTTTTACGCAACAGCTAACGATGCCACCATTTTACTTATTTCACGTTCTTTGTGAACCATTTCTGATTGTGACGTCCTGATTGTGGTTTAGATAAGAAATGATATCTGATATCCAAAAATACACGCAATTCTTGCAAACCTCCAATGCATTTTTCCTTCCACTTTCGATCGTCTCTCCACATGCAGCTCCCGCACCGTTTCTGTCTGAACACAGCGTCTGAGCGTCTCCGGACGGGCGGGAGGAGGCAGGAGACGGCTGTGAAGACGTATCAAACGTATCAAGCGTCGCTCAGGGGCACGAAGGCTTCGCCAAGCATCTTGTGACTCCAATGTCACTGCCGCCGCAATTTTACTCTCACAGCACCGCTGCTGCTCTCTGTACTGACACTGGCACTACCTCTGACGCTGACGTCTCCGCCACCAACACTGGATTGATGTTTCCAGGTATGTCAACTGCTTCGGTCATTAGTCCCGTTTATGAAATAAATGTTGTATCACGGGAAGAGGTGTTGTACTTGGCTTATTTAATGGTGAGTAATGCTACGTCGGCTTGCTGGGTATTTCTCATTCCAGACACCTCCCAGTGTATCGCCACAGCCGGAACAAACTCTGAGCTCCCAATTGGTCCGTCGTCGTGTATGATAATGGTGGGCATGTAAGAGTGTGTAAGGGGAGAGGATAGGACAAGGCAGAGGAAGGAAAGATCGCGCGCAATCGTGTTTATTAGAGTACCACTCCGGCATTCGCACGGTGTTGATCGGAGCAACCAAGGAAAACTACCGATCAGAGCTGCCAGACGCTAGAACACTCCTCCAGACAGCGGCTGAATCGATCCCAGCTATTTAGCTAATACCGAAAATCCTCCACTGTCGAAACTCAAAGTCTAGGATTTCTCGGTCAAAGTCGCTGCAGTCAGCGGCAATGTTGGCTATGAGCAAAACGAAGCCACCGCCTCTACCACGGCCATTACCTCCACTACTGATATTGCCACCGCCCGAGCGGCCACCTCTCGCGCCACGCGGCCTTCGAGACGCTTTCCAACGGGTGCGCCAGCAACAGGTGGCCATTTTTCAAACGCGTTAAGCTTCTTCATAATTCGCTCGGGGGAGCCGCGTCTTTCTCCGGGGGCGGGCGCGGCGCTGGCGCGGCGTCGGCGCGCGGGGATTTGCCTTCTGCGGGCCGGGACTCCTCCCCCGCCCCCGGCAGCGCGGCGCGACCCGGCCGCGACGCGGCGCGTGCAGCCATCACGCTTCTTTCACCCTCCACAAGATGTGGCCCGTCGTTGCAAAAGTTGACGCGAATCGTAAAGACTAAGTGCAATTCTCTTTCCTCTATACACGAATATTTTTTAAAATAATTTTCTGATTTCTTGAGTAAAATTAACTTTTTGAGTTTTGTTTGTTACTAAGGTTGCTGCTGTTGCTGTTACTATTAAGTTGTCCCGAACTTTCATTTTTAAAATTGGCAATTTGCCCAAGCTACGAACTAAATAGAAAGTTATTCATCCGTTTTCCTAGCGTTAGTATCGTGCAATTGTAGGATACACAAGGTCTCCCGCCGTCGTATGCTGGTTATGACAGGCCGAATTTACCCACGGCGCCCCAGTCTCGATTAGGGGCGATGATGGAAAGGGAATAAAAGATAGAGTGCGGTCATTGTCCCGGAGTATAGAATGCTGCTCCACCATTGAACTAATCAGGGAAACTAATGATCAGAGCAATCGAACTACAAATTAGGCTTTGGCAGCCGCCGCGAACTCACAACTGTTAAACTCAAAGAAATTTTAGACACTTTGCTTTGAATCCATAACCTTACAATGTTCGAGATCATCCAACGCTCGAGCTCAGCCGACGCTCTAGCCATAAGGCATTGCCTTTTCGCTCACCGCCAAAATGAAGGTTACCCAAATGAAAATAATGATGATGATGATGATTATGATAATAATAATAATAATAATAATAATAATAATAATAATAATAATAATAATAATAATAATAATAATAATAATAATAATTCAACGCGTAACAACCTTGTCTTGCCAAGGGATACAGCTTAAAAAAGCTGTTCCTCATAATTACTCACGTTAATCTCTCTCCAGGACAGAATACGGCTGGGCCTCGGAAGAGAACGTGTAGCATGGTCAGTAATGGCCGATATGCAAGTATTATTATTGTTGTTATTATTATTATTATTATTATTATTATTATTATTATTATTAAGGGATGATAAAATATAAAATATGGCGTTTCTTTTAACGGACTTTTCTTGCTAGTATGATAACATTATGATGCATCTAGCGCACATTATTCTACAAATATGGCGACTATGTATAGTGACTTTGACACCAGTGTGTTCCTTTAACTTCTTGCATGGACTAACTTTTCAAACAATAAATCATTACAGAAAACTAGATGCGATGCACAGCACGAACGTTCTCACATTGTTTCTCTTGTGCAACTTTCGAAAATTCCGTGTCCAACAAAAATGAGTCCTGCGCCATTCTTTAAGCGTATTTTGCAGCATCCATGGAAAAAATTAAAGAAAAAATTTGGAGCAGGTTTTGAGAAAATAATTTAAAAATTGCTTGTATTTCACTCAAAATCACGCGAAAATTATATTCTTATTTTCCAAAATATTCATAACATGATTTCAAGATCTGTATTTGAAAAAACTGATTCCATTGTCAAAAGTTCTATTTCAATGTTCTAATTGTAGAAAGACCTCCAAAATTGTGAATTTTTACAATTTTCCAAAAAAATAGAGATTCAAACAAAAATGACACCTGTGCCATTTTATCAAGAATTTTTACGCTATTCTATGACAAAGATTAATGCAAACAAATTTAAAATTTTGTTCAGACTTCATGTAAAGTACGCTGCAAGAAGCCAAAATATCCTTTCCAAGCTGCTTTTCAAGTTCGAGTTCATCGAAATCGATCTACGCAAGCGTTGGCCACAGACAGACGTTTTGCCGTCAATCAATTTTTATGTACCACAGCGCGACAAAACATGGATTCCGACTACACAACGTGTTAAAGTAAGTAATTTACTACATATAGGGACAAGATTTAACTACTTTTTCGTGACCAGCGCGCGGCAATAAGAGTTTTTTGTCGATTTCCGGCGCGGGATTTCAATACTGTCTCTTCTTACGTAGTAAGAGTAGAAAGTAGAAATGAGACATTCACTTTCATTTTGACAAGACTAATACGTCAGAAAACGAGACTCTCGACATGAATGCGAAGAGAAGTGTCCTGAATCATTCTAACGTGACTCATTCATCTTTGCCCATATATAAAACGAAAAAACGCCGCTTTAGATAAAACGAAATGGCATTGCCTTTCTTCGAACAATGTTGGCGATAAATTACTACGGCGCTCTATTCTCTGCACTGCGGTTTTTCGAGAGTTAAGATACATGCATATGTTGCGTATCCATCTGTGCAAATTCTGCGTCATCCGAGTCTATAAATTCCCTGACTGTTAAACTTCAGTTCAAACATGGAGTTCGAGGATGGAAATTATTTTGTTTCAAAAAAATAGTCATGAAATTAAGGCAAAGATAATTAGACACATAGTAATGCGTCAACATTTTGTTAATTTCTATCTCAGATGGTCGTAACAATATAATTACATACAGTGAATAAGAAAGTACCTCAGTTTCAAAACAGTCGTGTACTGGCAAATTTAGTGCTATGGTTTCAAACAAAGATGACAAGTAGCCCGGTATTTTCTCCGAAATCAGATTTTCTGCAACTTACAAGCAGGAGGTGTACTCATTCTGCCCTAGCATGCCTCCTGGACACTTCGATAATAATCAGCTGGGTTTTAAATATTCGTGATATCTTTGCAACATCCGTACCTTGCAAAACTACAACAGCAGAACCTCACAGAACTCAAGCTACGCCGAAACCTTCATGAGCAAGTTTTGGGCAGTCGGTAATTGTACGCACAATTGTACTATGCGCACTGATGAAAACAAGCGTCAGGTTTGTTTCCTTACACAGAAACCGCATCAAACTGGTCTCCGAGAGTTTATGAATTACAATTTTTTCCCCGCAAGAATATGAAAAATCACGTACCGCGAAGATGGCACGGATTTACTTCACTAGAACGAATCTGCGTCCTATCAAATAATACTTGCCGAAGGTAAAACGAACACTCAACACACACACAATGCAACTGATTGGTGTTCTTGAATTAACTGGATAAGTCAGTTGTTCAGTGCATTAGAAATGTTGTATTCTATGAATGTATTTACGGGTCAGTACTTCTTTAAAACAGTTTCAACGATAAATTTAATAGATGTATGTTTTGATGTGGTCCCTTGGAAGTAATTTTGTGCAAGTAAAAAAAGTGAGCGTAATATTAAGCGTATTTATAGCATAATATTCTTGAAATACTTTCATAATTAAAAATTCTTCACTTTAGTTTTATCGCCTACAGAGTATTGAGAAAATTATGTAATACCGCAGTAAAAAATATACACTTTTCGACAGAAGAACATTTTGTGTTTTCCAGGTACTCAGAAGTGGATTTTTCTATATAGTGTACATAGTAAATTATTTTCGTGTGTACGTCTTGTAGTCAAATTCCACGATTTGTGAATTCTTGAACGAGTAAAGTTTTCTCAAAACGTACCTAATCTCTGTAATTTGTCTCTGTCTTGCCTGTTTGATTTGCGTGGTCTATCTAGGTGTCTAGTCTATCTGTCTGTGTGGTCTGAATGATCTATGTGTCTTGTCTAGGTTTCTGTCTGGTATATGTGTCTGTATGGTCTATTTGTCTGTCTGGTCTATGTGACTGTATGGTCTATGTGCTTGTATTGTCTGTGTGCCTGTATGGTCTGTGAGTGTGTCTGGTCAATGTGTCTGTCTCATACGTGTCTTTCAGGTCTATTTGTATGACTGGTCTGTATGTCTGTCTGTGTGACCTATCTGTTATCTAGTCTATTTGTCTATCTGTTATATTTGTCTGTCTGGTCTATTTGTCTGTCTGTTCTTTTCGTCTGTCTGTTCTTTTCGTCGATCAGGTCTATTTGTCTGTCTGCTCTGTCTATATGTGTAAAAAAAGGGACCCTCTTCATTACGATATCCATATCAAACATATATATTTATTAACTATAATGGCTTTTTTTAATTCTTAGTAGTTTGTCAGTAATTGTGATTGAATTGACGACAATAAAGACTAAAATCATCGCTGAACACAATACTTTTCCTGTCCATATCCGTGCACACCTGTAGATCTCACTACTGTCCCAGCACGTAAGCTCACTCCCTGAAGGCACAGTGTCAATTGGGCACACCATTAGGGAAATTTGACTTCAGTGCTGCTTCTGCCCAGCGCTTATTGAGTGTTAATTGAAGCTTGTTAAGTTAAAACTATTCACTAATCATCTCACTAACAATTTACACTATCATTATTGTTGTTTTGTTTACAGAAAACTACTTGATTTGAGCCTCACGTCAATTAAACAATTCAGTTCTATTAGCTCTTAGTTGGATATTTTATACTTTAATTGATATTATAATTTTACTTTTATTTATTAATTATACTTTAATTATATGAAATATTACATTTCAATGAATGCTTCTGTGTGCAACGATTATTTTCTATTTTGATCTGGTAGTGTTATTCATTTATAAACTGTAGAGAATGACAGCAATATACGCTATATATATATTATATTCGAAATTCGTCTTCTCGAAAGACTTTCACCTATTCTAAAATCAAGTTTTTCTCCTTGCGTAAATGCGACTTTGTTTTTGTATTGTCATAATTCTTAGTGTTTCCGCTTTCCTAATGACTATTATTACATTTTGGTTGGATATCTGTTATATACTACACATCTGATGTTACTAACTTGTGTAACCTCATGCGCATGGTATTTCCAGCGTGACACGAGATTATAAGTTTGCAAATTTACCAATTATGAAACAAACCTCTAGATAACGAGGGTCAGCAAATTTACATAGCATTATGAGAAAACACAACATTGTGCTGGTGAATACAGAAACCTTATTATTGTTTATTCCATTTACGTCGTCTCAGCGTAGTGCAATTTCAGCTTCAACCTTGCCATTTGTAAACCTATTTGGAGAACTTCAATACGAATACCTCTGTTTACTTACGTTGATGAAAGCGTTTCCCATAGTGAATGTAATTTAAACTTTTTTACTTCTTTGTGAATACTCTTTGATCGACCTAACATACGGTAGTCTACCTGAACATTCTATAAACAGTATTTACCATGTAATTGCAGCCACAAGGCTTTTATATCTGTCATAGTTTCAACCTAGTCATATTATACATTACATAAACATTCAAGTTTAATGTGAAAATTGTTCTTTATTTTATCTTAAATGGACACAAGAGCTTTCGTAGCAGTTTGAATTTATTTATTTATTTATTTATTTATTTATTTATTTATTTATTTATTTATTTATTTATTTATTTATTTATTTATTTATTTATTTATTTATTTATTTATTTATTTATTTATTTATTTATTTATTTATTTATTTATTTATTTATTTATTTATTTATTTATTTATTTATGTACGTTAAAAACTGTTAATAACTGTGTGACTTTGTACTGGGAGGAGTTAATTTGAAGTTACATTTATGTCCAGAAGAAAAACAAGGAGCCATCTCAGCATTTGCTCAAGGATTGGTTAAACTAAATGAAAACACGATCGAAATGGGGTCATTGATCCAGAAGTTGAAGTACAATACTTGTTACAGATTCTTTAGAATTACACAGTCCAACACAGTCACATTATTATTAAAACATTTTCGACTTAGTCGTTATCCATCTTCTGAGTATTGAAAACACTTCCAAGCATAGATGTAACTTCCACACAAATGATAACAGAAATGAAGGAGACAAGTAAGCAGGAAGAATGAGAGAAAGTGAGACAGCTTTTGCATTGCTACACATTTTTAGTTTTGAAAATCTTTCTTCCTATTCTCTTTACATTTTAAACCATAATCCCCGAGTTATTTTTAAAAGCACTTGTAAATAATGAAATGAAAACTGTGTTCATCGTTCTATCCCAAAATCTATTTTCCCCAAACCTTGATTGGTAGGAATTCTGTATTATTTTTTCTTGTTGTTCTTCTTCCTACATAGTACATAAATATACCAAAGAATCAAATACAAAGAAAATTCAAATTCCCATGAAAGACAACATATTTGTTCTATAGTGATAAAGAAGATTCAAATTTCGAATTTACACTAGAGCTTAAACGACTTTTTCTTAAAAGTGACTGCAAATTTGTCAAAGAAAATGTCCATATAGCACAAGGGTTTACTCTGCTTTCATATTTTAAAAATAATATTTTGAATCTACCATTAGAAAACTGTAAAATTGAGAAAGCTTCAAAATACTTTACCCTTTGAGTTGGCGATAGATAGCAGGTGGCATGAGGATGTGGTAAGACCGTAAAGATAGTCCACACTAAGGAAATTAGAAAAATTTACCACGAAAAAGTCTGTGCCATTCTGTTGCACCACTAGTTGCTCTTTTCTGACAACTTTGCTATGGAATAGGGGTCACCAGAAGATCTAAATATTTTCTGAATTCGTCGCTCCACCTGATTCCTGCATGTTCCCTGCATGCTTCTTGCATGCTCCCTTGAATGTTCACAGCATGTTCCCTCGCATGTTCACGTATTTCCGGTTCATCACATATGTTTATAAGTGTATGTGTTTGTGTGTCACAGTGTAAATGATTTAAGAAGTGTTTGGCGTTAGAATAGGTTAGGATGTAAGATAAAGTAGCTTTAGATTAGTTCGTAAGTATCTAGTTTGGAAGCTAGGCCGTAAGTAGTCAATGTAAATAAAATTTAGGAATAAATATGGCGTACCCCCACGTGTATCTGAGCACGTTCCCCACATGATCCTCCGAAAGTTTCCCCCAAACCTTGCCCATCAAATTTCTCCTCTTCGAAATTTTCTTCCCCAAATCTTCCCAAATATTACCCCAAATCCCCCCAAATCTTCTCCTCCCCCCAAATCCTCCCAATCTTCCCCCCAAAATGCATCATATTTTTACAAAATTGTTCCCGCACTTGTTAATCAGGAAAGAAAAATTTAACTTGAAAGTTTGTTTTTATAGTATACTTTTACGATATGTTGTCTTATATTGCAGTGCTTTCCCTGCCCGATAATAGCTAGAGTACCAACAAGAGCAAATACTATAGTAGAAGGTTCCCATTTTTTTCGCAAAAAATTGCAATCTCCAAATTTACAAATGTTTAAACCATTAAAAATGTAAAGAATTAATGGTGAAAATAGCTGAACACTGAAACCCAATTTTCAACGATTCTGGCAATCCGAACTGTAGTGTATCGGAATCACGTAAAATGTAATATAACGCCTAGAAAGATCTCATTTCGTTGATTCTGGTATAGAAAACATAATTTATGTTCATTAAAGGGACACAAGAAGCTGGTTTTAAGGCTCTAGGGCACATTAGTTCCGAGTTTTGCAGAATGGTAAAGTGTGTTTTTTAGTGTAAATTTAGTAGTAATAAAGTAGTATTTTTCTGCGGGTTGCTTATGAGCCGGTTAATCCAATTATGCAATAATCTGCAAACTTCTGTATTTTTGGCCTTAAATCTTTTTAATGCAACCTTTCGGGATAATTCTCAATCTATTAGTAACACATTTACGGGTTTTGTAACCATGATTTCTTATTAAAGGGAATAATTCGCCATCTATCCTTAGAGAATTAAAAATATAAGTAATTTTTGGCATTAATTGGGTATATCAATGAGAACATGTAACGTTTTCCAATGGCTTGCCTCAAGACATAGTATTCACAACATAATGATCAATTAAATTATTTATGAAATTACTTTAATGTATACCACTGAGAAGTGAAACTTACGTGTGTAGTAGAAGCGAAATTGAAAGGCCCTAGTAATACTCTACTAAAAAGCATGTGTTGGGGTCTATTTATTCGGCTTCTATGCTCCTTAACCAATGACAATTCAGCGTCCGTTCTGTGTTTTGTGTGCAATGTTTTGAAGTGTGATGATTCCATTGTTTATTATTTCTGAGTAGGATTGTGACGAAATGGTAAATTTGGTTGACGTTTAGGTATGTTGATTTTACGTGATGAATACACCAGTTTATTACTAGCTCTTATCTCCTCAGTGATGCAGAACCTTTGTATGCGTCCCTATTTTGCAAACGAATGAGACTTAAAAGTATTATGATTCCTAATTTTATTTAGTATTGCACTTATCGGTCCTAGTGAGCTTAATTTGATTAACGTATTCATTAGTGAGCTATTATAAACTTCATAATAATAAAATAAAGTCAGAATTCATAATGAAATTCAATTGTAAAGCACGGCAGACAATGTTTAACATTAGTTACAAACAATAACTGCTACATTTTTAGAATATAGTTTTTCCTGAATTTCACAACAGTGATACTGAAGAAAGAGAAAATGGTCAAGAACACTTGAAAATTAAGCTGATACTATGAAAATCATGATATGAAATGAGGTTTATCTTAAAAAGAGATGAAGTTGATCAAGTGAAAACACCACAATAGCAGTGTACTTTGTCGAAACTGCATCTACAGTCTTGGAATTTAGAATATGTCATGCAGGATCAGCTCATAGCGTGTAGAAGAGAAAGTATCATTGCATAACCAGAAGTCTGGGGAAATACAATGGGACATTCTGATTGAAAATATACTAAAATTAGAATGTGCTGGATGCAAAACTGTTGGGTTAACTTGTTATGATAGTCAAACAAATATGATGCTTTGGAATTACGTGAATGTATCTGAAAATATTTTGATTGTAATAAAAAAGGTGTTACTGTTGATGGTCCCTCTTTTCTGCACTAGTGCTATCATGCACTAATGCAGCTCTAATGAAACATTGTTACAGCACACAGCAAGCAAATATGCACTAGTGCTATCATGCGCAAGAAAACGGAAAAAAGAGAGTGGTCACACTTTTTATTGTGTATGCTATGTGTTAGTGTTGGCTGGATATTAACACTAACAAGCAAACATTTCCATGTGTGATTTTTTCTCAGAATTTGTAAATATCAGTCTGAAATATTCACTTCTAGAAGAGCGCAAAATCCTCCCTATCTAAATGTAGATGACAAATAAAATTCCTTGGAAAAGTGAACCAATCAAGTATGTCAGAGTATTGTTTGACAAGAAACTTTCCTGAAAACCCCATGTTCACGTAGCAATGAAAAATCTTTCAAACAAAGATTTCAACATTTTCGAGTACACGCAATTGTAAAACATGTGACAAGACACAAACACTTTAAAAATCCACTTCATTGCATTTTATTTGTTATTGTGAGGGGTAAATTATTTTCTGGTGTCAATCAGATCAAAACAATAGTGCCTAAGGTGATAAATTCAAAGGAGAAAAATGAAAAATATTTTATACTTCTCTTTGAAACAAAATCGTGCTTTCACTTATTTTCGTAAAACGTTTCGAGGGTAACTACTTCTAAAGACATTTCGTGACTTTCTCCTAGAAAAATTGTTTTACGTAAATACATATGAAAAGATTTATTTAAACATTTGTGTTAAACAAATTGCAAAAATATTTTACGAAGAATATAATACTTTCGATAAAACGGGATTACTCCACTTCTCAATTGAGACTCTGTATCTGTAGGTTGTGCGGTGGCCTACGAACATTTCCAGTAATAATGAAGTGTACGAGGTAAGTAGGTAAGCATGATCTTTTTGGATTATTGCAGTGCACGAATGGTTTTTTCTGCGTTTTTGTCGCCGCCAATGAAATCATTGTTCGTCCATCTGCTGTCTGTGTACGCTGGCTACCTTCCACATCTGAGAATAAAATAAATAATGAAGTGTACGAGGTACGTACATAAGCATGAACTTTTTGGATTATTGCATTGCACGAATGGTCTTTTCTGCGTTTTTGACTCCGCCAATGAAATCACTGTTCGTCCATCTGCTGTCTGTGTACGCTGGCTACCTTCCACATCTGAGAATAACGATACACCCTGTCAAGCAATTACACACGTGTGTCTCGCATCGGCGTTGGAGCAGGCCCTGAGACCTGGTCCTCCGCGGACGTGCCGCGGGCCAAGAGCGAGGCGGTGTGCGTGTGGCCCGGGGCGCGGCCGACGCCGCCTGCTGAGCCAGACCTTCTTTCGAATTAGGGTGTCGTGCTTGTCTTAGTGATTTGAGTGTGCTGCGGCCGGAATGCCAACGAGCCCCGCGCTCTCCCGCCTGCGCCGCCCCCACGGCCACACAGTGGTTCGGAGGGAAAGAAGTGCGGGAAATAATCAATAACTTAAGTGTGTCATTTGGCTGTAGTGGCCGTTATTTTTCGGGAGTCGTTTAATGTGATTATGACATTACTGTGCCAGAATGAAAAACTGAACCCAATATTGCGGACTTAAAAATCAAATAAAAAAATCAAATATATTTCCAACCAGGGAACTGAAGAATGCTGTTGCTACTCGAATCACGAGCGTAGACAAGGGAGGTTTTCGCTTCTTTGCCTTCCCCTTTCTTCGCCAGGTGATTACACTGGTGTTGGCACTGCCTCCCATTTAATGGATAATGATTGACGGGTGAATGATGCCAAAAGATCAATTATTTCGGATGGGATGGTTTCAATGTGGTACGTGTTGGTTGAACACTCTACCACACTTCAGTAACATTTACAATACCCATGCCCAACGCGGTTTAGAACACAGTCTTTGAATGCCACGTACTGCGGGCTCCAGAGACAGGTACTATACGGCTACGCAATCAATTAAGGAATAAATTATTTAAGTAATTGCGTTGCACAATAAATAGTGCTAAGTGATAACACAGGAATGACTTATCAGCAGCACAGGATTTATATGCTCTAATTATCCATTAAATATGTATACCTTTATTGAATTGATTTGAATTGAATTGATGCCTTATTTTACATTGAGAGACTCAGGGTATCTTCCCTCTGACCACGCAATTTTTGCTACGCTCCTTTCACCCACTAGCGGAGAGTCATAATAGATTTTCTCTTTTGCATAAAAAAATGACATCACCATAGTGTGAAACACTTCCCAAACCTAGGAAAGCTTCTAAAATCTGAATTCGAGCCAAATATTCAAGTTTTTTGTATTAATATGATTTATTTTTAAAATAGCCTCAAAAACCTTTTAGAATAGTGTCTTAATGTTTTTAATACAAATTAAATTCTCAATTATTCCCATACTGTTGAAACTTAGATACAGTTGGTTGCGTAGGCTTCCGCGGCCGGAGTTTATGTTGGCTGGGCTATCCGGGACGAGCCCCGTCAGAGTCATGGTGGCTGACGTTTCGGCCAGCGTGTTGTGGCCTTCTTCAGAGCGTACTGCTGAGAGCAGTACGCTCTGAAGAAGGCCACAACACGCTGGCCGAAACGTCAGCCACCATGACTCTGACGCGGCTCGTCCCGGATAGCCCAGCCAACTTAGATACAGTTACGTACATAGAGTTTGCACGTGATATCCGTCCACTCGACTACCGGTAAAAGGTGAGCCAACGCTCGCATTTTTACGGTCCCGTATGCACAGATATGTCAGTAAACTTTTCTCTTAGATCCATTAATAGCTTATTTTCTGAATAATACACAATATGAACAAAACTGAAATTTTAGATTTTGTACTTATATTTTGTCAAAATTCATATGATACAAATATATAATTGATAATATATTATATGAAGATTCATTAAAAACAGAAAAATATTTACTGAAGTCAGGTTCACGTGGCTTGGCCAGTAGAAGAAAAAAATTCACAGGTTGTGTGCCAACACACCATCAACACCAACACTCACCATAATTACTAATGGTAAAGTCACTGTAGGTGTGATATGTGTATACTTATGTTTCCCACATTCCGTGAGGTGTCCTAATTTCAAGAACATGTAGATTCGATTCTTTGTTTGTTTTTCTCTTCTGGTGGTTGCAAGACCTGATGATGGAAATATATTTTCTGAAACGTTGGCAAACAACCATGTACATTTTTTTTTTTTCATCTACTGACCAAGACCGAGGAACCTGACTTCAGAAATATATGCTTGTATTTATTGTACAAATGATTTGATTGAAATTTCCGTTGCTTACCATTGCTCGCGTCTCGCGCCGCACTCCGCCGTCCCGTGATCCGGGCGGGCCGCCGCCTCCTCGGCCGAGGGCCCTCGTGCTGCGAAGCCACTTCGCGCGTCTTCGCGGGATTTCCTGCGGCCCCTCGAGCGCCTGGCGCGCTTCTTGGCAGCAGCCTCGGCGCCCGCGTCCAGATGGACCTCCCACTGCCACGAGACAGTCACATGTGCAGAAAGCGTTGCTTGATTGCTTCTTGCTTCCTCTGTTGGTAGGTGCAATGGTTTGGTTTGGTTGGTTTGGTCGTTTCGGTCGGTTTGTTCTTTTTGGACGGTTTGCTTCGGTTGGTTTTGTTGATTCGGTTGGTTTGGTTGCTTTTGTTGCTTTTGTTGCTTTTGTTGCTTTTGTTGCTTTTGTTGCTTTTGTTGCTTTTGTTGCTTTTGTTGCTTTTGTTGCTTTTGTTGCTTTTGTTGCTTTTGTTGCTTTTGTTGCTTTTGTTGCTTTTGTTGCTTTTACTGCTTTTGCTGCTTTTGTTGCTTTTGTTGTTTCGGTTGGTTTTGTTGGCCGGTTACAATCGTTTAATAAACGAAAAGTCTGACTACCCCATATCGACGACGGATTTCTCAGTTTCAAAGACAAGATAACAGACGGACGGCTAGACCGCCGAACAGAGGCACAGGCGACGGAGGTGACGGACGGACGGACTTATAAAGTAATGGAGGACATGCGTTTTGCCGTCAAACAATGTTTCGGTATGGAGGACTCACAAAACGGATTCTGACAACACGTGTTAGAGGAAGTAATTTACTGCATATATACGAGGGTGATTTCAGAAGCCATAGTAACTATTTTTATCAACCAATAACGCTGCAGGAAACAAAAATCAGGATGTACAATTGAAAATCGCTAGAATGTTTTTCGCAATGCTGGTACTAAATTTTGATCCAAGTACAAGGGGCTGTGGGTAAGAGACGTTGCAAGATGCATAAATAGAGATCATTGTTTTATTCGTATTGCAAAACAAAAGAGTACTCGTAATGTTCGTGCCCTTACGAGCTAACAACCGTCAAAATAACCCTCCAAGGCGTCCACTCATCTTTTCCATCGATGATAAACGTGCTGAATACCATTAGCTATGTGTGTTGCGTCTATGGGCGCCACCTCTCCTCAATGCGTCGTTCGAAACTTGTCGTTCCACAGCTGGGGAAGACAGCCATGGATTAAGGGATAAATGTGGTTAGTCATAGCCAGCCCTACGCTGTATTCTGGTATTCGCAACATGAGAAGTGAGCTTTCTCATCGTCACTCAGCAACAGATACTGGTACATTGCTAGCAAAGAGCTTAATTTTTGCCCCGACCGGTAATCGAACCTGTGTTGCGCCGTGGAATGCGAGCAAGTTAACAAACGAGCCATCTAGGATTTTGAACCAAAGTTTATGATTTGTTTTATAAATTCATGACTAGCAACCAACGATGTAGTTGACTGCGACAATGAGAAGGAAACTTGCAATAATTAATTAAACGTATAGACAATAGTACCTACCATATGATGACAAAGTTAGTGAACAAAGTGTGATAAGTAAATAAGTCAACATTAAATCTCATTTAACCATTTTATTAATATTTGTATTTTTCTAGGAACATAATTTGTCATATTAATTTGTATATCTCCCTTCCAACTTCTGAGGTATTAATTGTTTAATTGCTTCATTGGATCCATCTACTATCAATTTCCGAAGCATCTCTTTATCCTTCTATTTCGACTTAAAATGTTCATAGCACTGCAATTGGTTAACAGACATCAAGATTCCAGGGGTCTCTGGCACCACGGGCAATTCATTCATATATCGTGGAATATTGGATTATGATATTAAGATAAAAGTAAGGAAATGCGACATAGTATGAAATAAAACGTGTTCCGACCCGCGGGCGGAAATATTACATTACAAGTTCGAAATTTCAGCCTCGGTTCCTAACGTCGTCTCGGCTAACATCTCACTCGCAATGTAACATTTTCCTTCCTTATGACATAAAGTACTAAAGTAACCTCATTCGTGAAAAACTAAAAAAAATTGTACTTGTCTATCATACGACAACTCTCGTAAGGAGAAACAAAAGCTCCTCGTTTACCAATTACACCATTTTAATTTTTACATGGAATTCGGATTTCTGGAAATTTTTGGCCACTGATTCTATTGTTTGGGAGACCATGAACATTCGAACCCCCAAACACTCGTAGTCATGGAACATCCCAAAATATTTGATTTTGTAGATTATGGTGTGAGGAACGCACTCCATGGTCTTAATACGCGAAAACCGAGTTTAATGCTCCTGGAAGTACCATTTTCGAGTCACGATTTAGATGCGTCATGAACGCTGAGTGAAGCTGGGTGTGTCTAGTTGCGTTACAATATTCGTTCTGTTGCTATCGTTTTCCTAGTTAAACAGATAAACGGAAACAAGCAAACATGACATATATGCACTGCAAATTCCTTGCGTTTCGCTTGCCAGTAGCAAGGGTAGACCAGAATGTATCATAATTATCGCCGACGGTGCGGGCAAATTAATTTAATTACGAAGTGAAAAGGATCTCCTACTCACGCAGTCAAACATTGTAGCCATATTCTCGATAATACTGAGATTGCAAGCGTGGATGTAACACCATTAGATGAATTAACACACTTTTACCCGTGGCCCATCTCACGAAATTTTAGGCATCGTAAGTACACTGCCCTCCAGAATATACTACCCTTATTTCAGTGTCCCTTTACACAATGTCAGCCTGCCAGGCAAATTTAATTGGACAGAATTGATTATGTAATAATCCATCTTTTGTAAAACAAAAAACAATTATTGCCTGAGAGTGTGCAACTAAATTTTGTTTTATTTGGAAGAGATTGAACGTAATGATGCATTACGGGAATTTTTTGAAAATACACACACGAACACGCATTGTTACCGACGCACGCACTCTCACACGTTCGCGGGCGCACTTGCAAGGGTTATTTTTACAGAGGTTATTGTGAATACGTTTTTGCCGGTATTGCCGTGAAAATTTTAAATTAACTTTTATGAGAGTTATTTATTTCGTTCGCAAACCATTAACACGTACGTGTGGGCGGCTCAAGTGAAGGGGACCGGTTCAGATAAAAGTTGCATATTTATATTCTGCGATATATGTGGTTCTCTGCGAGTGGGAATTCACGCTGTAAAAGTGCGTTAAATTCCCCAGTGTAATGATAGAAAATGTTGTTGGAAACAGGGCGCTCTTTTTTTCCGACGGGGAAACTAAAGAGAATCTACTTACAGTTCAGCATCTACAAAGTTCAGGAAGTTAGTTTGTATGAAATACTATTCAATAATAATATTTGTAAATTCTCTGTAAAGAGTAAGTCGAAAGGGTAAAAAATCATTGATATGTGTTATGGAATTCTGTGGAAAATATGTAAAATCGAGTTACGCAAGCGTAATATCTAATTTCAACCTTTAATAATGTACTTATCTGAGTAAATTTAGACACTTTGCGTGAACTGAATATCAAAGTATGATTTTTTAAAAATATTTTCACCTCGATAAGCAATGAGGGTCGCAACGTTTAAATCATATTAGAATGCGACCCCCGAAAACTAGATTTTCTACTCCCTCTCTTTTCTCACCCGACGCGCAGAATGTAGATTCTTCTGCATTCGAGTCCCCGCAGATTCGCATCCTCTCATCAGCGCGAATGAATGATCCGTGGTGCGGCAAAAAAGTGGTGCAACTCTCGCCGCACGTGTACGATCATATCCAGCGGGAGGAAGTGGATGGAGCCCGAACGCGGTGTAGAGGGCGGCACAGCGGGCGCGAGAGAGGGCGGGTTAGAGGGCGGGGAAGAGGGCGGGGAAGAGGGCGGGGTAGAGGGCGGAGTAGAGGGCGGAGTAGAGGGCGGAGTAGAGGATGGAGTAGAGGGCGGAGTAGAGGGCGGAGTAGAGGGCGGAGTAGAGGGCGGAATGGAGGGCGGAGTAGAGGGTGGGGTAGAGGGCGGGGTAGAGGGCGCGGTAGAGAGCGGGATAGAGGGCGGGGTAGAGGGCGGTGAAGAGGGCGGGATAGAGGGCGGGATAGAGGGAGGGGTAGAGGGCGGGATAGAGGGCGGGATAGAGGGCGGGATAGAGGGCGGGGTAGAGGGCGGGGTAGAGGGCGGCGAAGAGGGCGGCGGAGATGGCGGCGAAGAGGGCGGCGAAGAGGGCGGCGAAGAGGGCGGCGAAGAGGGCGGCGAAGAGGGCGGCGAAGAGGGCGGTGAAGAGGGCGGCGAAGAGGGCGGCGAAGAGGGCGGCGGAAAGGGCGGCGGAAAGGGCGGCGGAAAGGGGAGCGCAGAGGGCAGCGTAGAGGGCGGTGGAGGGGCCGGAGAGGAGGGTGGCTGAGGAAACTGGGCGCCGCCACGCAACGGGCGTCGCATGCTGCAGCCCCGTTCCTCCAGCGCCCGAAGAAGCTAATGAGCTTATTAAAATATTGTGCCGGCTGACGTAATCGCGCGGCGACCCCAGCTGGTACCTGCCTCCGCCTCCGCCCTCTACTCCCTTCCCCGTCCTCCAGCCCCTTCCTTTTCCGAAGATCCCAATCGCCGCACTTAATGGCGGCTGATTTGTGTCTCAATTAATCAAATAGTTCTTTCTCGCCGACTTCGTCGGGGGGTTATCTTCCTACCTCGAGGCTTACCTGATATCTCATAAAGAACTTTTCAACATTCTCTTCTAACTCGGAGGAAAAAAGAAAATTGTCATTTAGATCTCGAATGGAAAGGTCACTACTGCTTAGTGTAGAGGCAATTTGCATAATTATTAGCGTTGATTGAAAGTTTTCGTGGCTATCAAAATTTGGTTACTTAGATTGTTTTTCCCTACCTATTCAGATAAAAGCAAAGTTCGATATATCAGAAATAATATAAAAATATTGCTCGACGTGTTTATGTAACTATAAGTACCCATTTCTTCCTACCTTGATTGATTGTAATAATCTTAGAAATGTATCACATTCTTCCCTGGTCCTGAATAAATCAAGGGGGTCAGTGTTAATTCCAAATATTGATCTCTCTCTTGCTATGTTCGGACACTCAAGATGTGCAGTTATCTCTTGTGCTCCACGCTTGGGACATGTCTGTGGATCAGTTTTTTTTAATTAGGTGACGATAATACATTCTTCGCTATCCGGAATGAGCCGCGTCTCGGTCAATTGACCGAGACGCGGCTCATCCCGAATAGCCAAGAATGTATTGACTCCGGCCGCGGAAGCCAACGAACGCATAGGTGACTATAAGTTAATTTGAAGTGACCGATCTGCCGTGCTGAGCCGTGTTCAGCAACGAAGTCTGGTGAGGATGACTGATTCCTTCTGCTAATTTGTAACTTGAGTAAATATGGTTGATTTACCGTTTATTCTGATGAGGTTGAGTTTTCATGGTTTTGCTTTCAATAGTAAGTACACATTTTTGATAATGGTCGTGTTAAAGAGCTTTTTTAGTGTCTTCTATCATTTGCACGCTCTTCAACATCAAAAAATGTTGTGGTTTTCTCTGCTACATCGGCATGTTCATTGCCTTGAAATCCCTTGTGATAAGGGACCTACATCAGGATAATCTGAGTGCCACATCTAGCTTAATGATTAAGTATAAGCTCTTGCATTTTCTGGATGAAGATGTTATTTGAATCTTTTCCCGATGGCATTCAATGTGGACAAGGATTCAGATTATGACACTGTTGTGGCTTTCTACATTATTATAGTTGTTCTAGATGCTTTTGAGATGATTGCTAAATCATATTTTTCATCATCTTTGAGACATCTGTAAATGTTTGGGTAATTATGCAATTGTTCGAAGTAGTCAGCTGGTGGTGGTGAAAGTAAAGTCATCGAGTCGGAGATAAGGTGAGGAACTTGAGTTAACTCCAAATTTTTGGTAGGTTTATAATACTGCCAAGGAGGGATGGGTTGGGAATGCCGTGGGAAAATCAGCAGTTTATCAACATTTACCTCATTATGGTAATAGTAGTTGACGTCGTAATTTTAATCGTAGAAGACCTGCATCTGCTAGTAGGCTGTTGAATGGGCTTTCTATAAAGATCTCTAGGCTTATGCGACATGCAATAAGGATTAGGAGATCAATTTACTGAATAGTTCTCTACTTTCAAAGCTAGTTAACTATATAACCGCAACTAGTTGAGTTTCGACTAAATTAGGGTATTGTAAATTTTTATTAGACTTTAGCTTTGACATTTTACATGACATTTTAATGACATTTAATCTGCTTTTACATTCTGTCTTAAGTCCCGTCAGTGTCGTTTCCACGAATGTTTATAGTCAAATAGTATTCCCAGGTTTTGCCTGAACTTATTCTCTTTAATTCATTTTAACCAATTTTCAGTATAATAGTCGCATTCTGGTACTATTGATGTCAAGTCTATACTATGAATTCAAATTTGATTATGAAAATTATGGATACGATTGAGTTTGTCTAATTATTGATTTCATTTCGTGTGTAGTTATCTCGAAATTTTTTGACTAGAGAGGAGTACAGTGTTTGTCAATAAAAGTATATTGGTTCTTATTTATTCAGGATTTTTTTCTACATGTTTTATCTTGCAATTTTCCTCTGAGGATCTATGTTTTAGAAAGTTTTGAATGAAAACAAGTATGTTGCCTACTATATCCATACTTACGAGGATGCTGAGTATTCTCTCAGGTTCGCCACAGGTCTCTCTATTTTGTTAATTAATGTCGCATTATCATCTAGGTCATTAGAAACCACTATTGCATTTGACGTGTGGTAACTGTGATGATGACATGATATGGTGATATGGGTGAAAGGACAAATACAAATATAACCATGTCCGAGGCGGGACTCGAATCCGCGATCCTTCAGCCTGAAATCGCTACGGTACTAAATGTCTCCTTTAACATTCAAGCTTGGGAAATAAACTAGGCCTAGGCATGGCGGACACCGTTAGCTAAGCATCGTCGGTCCGTCCGTCTGTCCGTCCATATGTCCGTGCGTCCGTCTGTCTGTCTTTCCGTCTGTCCGTCCATCTCTCCCACCGCTTATTCTTCCGTCTATCCGTCCGTCTGTCGAGGAAGGAGCGGGGGAACTCACATGAATGTTATTAATCATATAATTAGAAAATGTTGGTATAATTAGAAAATGTTTGGGAATGTGTAATATTAAATATTGTATAATTTGATTTGGTTGATACCACCTTTACTCGATAACTTGGAAGTTAGATATACCGTAAAATGTAATGTAATACCGTAAAATGTAATGTAAAATATATAGTTTTTTTTCATTTTTACAGTTGATATTCTGCAATTTAAGCAATCTCTATTAGTATGGGATACGTCGAACTTTTATGAAATTGTTTCATTCCGGGTACGTGCGGTTAGTGATGTGTGAACCATGGACACTGAAATGTTACATTTAATTCATGAAAATCTGTAGTTTTTATGATGACCCTTTTTAGGTTTGGTGCTTGGAGTAATAAAGTTTTAGACTTGTTGCTGTTTTATACGGCATGCAGATCATTTGGAATAGTAGTAGCAAACTGTAAATTCAGCTTATCGGAAGGGCCTCCTCATCAGCGAGGCGAGATAGATATGCCTAATGTATCGATTGCGACTTGCTGATTTAGCAGTGTATATGACGCCGTTAAAGCAGATTACAGGAGCAACTATAAACTGCAGTATGGAAATTTTCGACAATCCGGGATTTGCTGTAAACAGATATAAGAGGCATACAATTATACTAACTGGTTACTGGCATTTAACGTATCCCAAAGCCTTCATACCTCTGTTTAAATTGTGCGTGAACGAACAAACCTGTAATGTTTTTGTTCGGACTAGCATGTTTAATACGTACGAATAATGTATTTCGTACGAACAATCGCGCTAAATGTGAAGAAATTTGAAATATATCTTAAACTCATTATTATCACCAAATTTGAATAGTGGTAGTAATACTTGATTGAAATTCAACTTCTTCTGAAAGAGGTGTTCTTCTTTTCACAGATTACAATGTACAAGTTTCATATAACTGTCTATTTTTACTATTACTACTATTATTACCATTCTCCCTCCTAGTTTCTGTGCGAGTTTGTCTGTCCTATGTTTGTCAACTTGTATTTTGATCGCAGTTAAATCATGATGTCACATGCAGTATTATGATACAATGATTCTTATGAAATTACAGTGAATGTAGTTACTTGTTGATTTTCTTCTCAGTTTCATTTCTTTTTTTATTTTTAAGTACATGTCAATTGCAATAAGTTGTAAACGAAATTTCTCGAAAGAGAGAAAATATCTCCAAGAGAACATTGAACGTTGATATAAAAAAATCTTCCAATTTGCGCGACACAGTGGTTACATTTTATTACGAAATATTCTGCCGTCAACCCACAGTGTCTTTTGAGAATACCTTGACTGCACATTCGCCACAGTTGAGTGAAATGCAGAATGAACACACATCATTCAATACATCTCTTGATTATGTATGTAAATTATTCTAATCTACTCCTCTCGGTACACAATTCTTCCAGTTTCAAGTTTTTCGAAAGATTTAAAGAAGTATTTGAAGATATAAATCAGTATATTGTGAAACAAATGTAATTATTTTACTCATTAGTTGTAACTCTCAAAATTGAAGCAGTATTTATTGAAAATATTTTTTGAAATAAATTGTTAAATTAATTTCATTTTACGTAAAATAGAACGGTAGGATTTATGGTCTGAACTTCGCCATTATTATTATTATTATTATTATTGTTGTTGTTGTTATCGGATTTGAATGAATAACTGTTTTTATCACATTTTACATAATTTCGGATAAGAATTCAATATTTCTATGTGCATATTATTCGGCCAAAACTTTATAGGATAACGTGTCAAATTCATCATATTCCTTAATGAAGGTAAACCATGAATGCTAAGATCGTAGTTTATTGTCGCATCGGGGTATCGGAGATGTGCTACTGACCTTCCCCATTAACGCGAATCGCAGCGGGCGCCTGAGAGCTGCTCGCCGCCCCGTGGCCCCTGGTATTTACGATCGCGCTGCCATCTAATTAGTCGAATCGTATAAATGCTTCAGCGTCCACATTTTGTGCATTCCCTTTCATTTAGGTTAATTCTGCAGTGCGGTTAGCAAAGTGCATGGCTATGGCGCTGATAAAATCATTAATGCGAGTTCGTCGACGCTCGCTGCTGCTGCCGTTGCGGCATCGGCGGCGGCGCAGCCGCGCATCTCTCACGCACCGCGCGGGGAATAGCGCGTGAGGGGGCGGGGCGGGGATGGCGGGACGGGGAGAGACCGGAGGGGTGGTTGGGGCGATATAGGGCGGGCGCGGGTTTGACGGTGGCGGCGGCGATGGTGGCGGCGGCGGCAGCGGTGGCGAGGGGGGCGACGGGGGCGATGGGGGCGACGGGGGCGTAGGGGGCGTCGGGGGCGGGAGCGGCGGCGGCGGCGGCTACTGCATCCGCGGGCGACGCATCCGTTGCAGCTGGCAGCGGCCGCGCGCGCGCCCCGGGCGGGGCAGCCTGGTGCAGCTACCAGCAGAGAGGCAGCAAAGCAGCAGCGCAGCGCGGCGCAGCGCCTCTCTGCAGGCCCCGCTGATCATTATCGCTCCCCCCTGCCCTGCCCCTCTCCCCCAACCATGGCCCGCTCCCACAGCCCCGCCAGCGCTGCCTCGTTTGCTTCCACCGCCGCTCTCGCGCGCCCCGTGCCCGATGCATATGTTTGGTTATTGCATTGCCCGACGTTTTTCACGTTCCATTGTGCGACTGCGCGAGCGCGCTTGCTATCACTCTAGTGTTCAGTGCCGTCAATTATTCTTCCTCGGCGCAACCTGCTTCGCTGCTCGCTCAATTTCCTTCCATTTTCAATTATTTTTACAAAACATCTCCATTTCTTTTAATTAGTTCCTAGATCTCTCCACCTGTTTGGTAGCTTCACCTCCCTTCCAATTTTTTTTTAATAGTGTTTCGAATATATGTAGTTGTGCTACTTCTATTTCCTCACTTATATTCATCTACTTCTGCTTCGACTTCAACGGACCCATTTACGAGCATTACTGTTCTTTCGTTTTTGGTATTTAAAATTAACCCTTTTCATCCATTCAAACTCTTATTTTATATGACTGCACATTGGTTCATTTTTATACAGAATCTGGTATCTCTCTACACATTTTTTTTCTATTCACTCTCACCATGCGTTGCAGTGGCACGAACCACCCAGTATTTCGATAACTTCAGAATGTGTTTGACGTGAAGACATTCGTGGCGAGTTATGGAGGCGGAGAGGACGGTGGATGGTGACGGATGATGCAGTGTTATTGGAGAACGATATGGGCGAGTCATGAAATGTATAGCATTCCCTACCTTTTATGCACTAATCATTGTATATATATTGGTAGTGGTGGTGGAGAGTAGAAGGGGGAAATGGAAGGACGTGTTGATAGTGCGTGTTGGAGGTGAGTGGTGGAGGGCGATGGCAGATATAGTTGGTGGAGATCGATAGTTAAAGTAATCAATGAAGGTAAGCTATGGCTATGCAAGTGAGTGGTTATGCAGGGGTTGAAGGTTAGTATATACAAACCTGTAGGAAATCGTAATTGCATATATGCTGTGGAATAATCATTCTGCATATCAAAAAGTCTGAAAATAGAGAGTTAAGGATAATGCACGAAATGAACAATAAAGAAAATGCAGAGAAAACCCAAGATTATATTAATGCAACATTTTATACTTGCGAGTACATACTTCTCTAAGTCTTCAGTAAGATACTTCTCCATGTCGAAGAAACATCCAAACGATCTTTTCACATTTTAGAGAATCAAACCTGATGAGGCTGTAATTTGCCATTCTTCTGATGCTGTTTCCATGTCTCAAGCTCATTTTGTGTTCATAACTTCAAACTGCGTAAACTACACCAAACGACTCGTCGCTCGCACATGGGAATTTTCGAAATTGTATCGCTAGATGTTCCAATAACACCAAATGCCCAGTGATTTCAAAGTGACCTGGTCAATTCCTGAAATTTTGTTACTGACAGCCTCGCATTATAGGAAGAATATCGAAGTAAAATCTTTAAGATACTTTTTCATAAATTTCTCTAAAACCAGCGATTAAAAATGTGTTTCTTCCATTATATTCAAATAAGTTTGTTTGTAATTTGTTTGTGATAATTTATCATTCCAAAAACCTGTTTTTATTTTTATATACTAAACATTTGCTTCATTTTAGAAAAAATATAAACTCTATTTATCAATTTTATATTAATATAATATAATAATTTTAACTGCCAGAATATATTAATTTTAGTGTTATCAAGTTTTTATTATATATATATATATATATATATATATATATATATATATATATATAGAGAGAGAGAGAGAGAGAGAGAGAGAGAGAGAGAGAGAGGGAGGGAGAGAGAGAGAGAACTAGTGGCATGGCGCAACAAAAATGCTGCTGAATAAAACCTCACAAAATGGGTGTCGAAAAAGTAGAACGAGTACTGTTCAAGAAGAAATAAATTACTTGCTTATAACATTACAACAAAACAGAATTAAATATTTTATCAGAAACAGACTACACGAATGCTGCAAAGACCCGTATAATTATATCCAGTACAACAGTTCTTTATATACCAAGACGATAAAAAAATGTTACTGCTCCATATCGTAACACGTGAAAAACAAATATTTGTCGACAAGGCGCTATGGATGCACAGAAACATTTAAAGTTGGCGCGAGCGGAGATGGGCTCGTGAGACGCTGCCAGTGATGTAGTCGCCCGTATTTGAGGAGACACGGGCACTGTCGCAGAGTGCGCTCTCGGAGTGTTGGTAATTGTATATAGAAATTCTGTCTACGCCGACTGTGATTGCTAGTGGATATCTGGTTGCACATTGGTGGCTTCGGCTACGAACTGGTAAATCTCCTGGTGACTACGACAGTACTTTGGACTATTGGTACACCTCCAGGTTATATCGTTAAGGAATTTGTTATCTGTACGAGTTGGGACTCTGGAATTGTATAAACATTGTTAACTGTTTATTTGTTTGGACATAAATCGGGCGGCCTCTTCTTTGGAGCCTTGTTGTTTCATGACGCCAGCTTTGACGTGAGCGGGGATGCACTAAGAATGTGAAATCAGTCGCTTCGCACAGAACGAGAATAAGTGGAACAAGAGAATTAAATTACAGTCATTCATTTTTCAGTGAAAATTGAAACTATGTCATTGTTTTTAGATTTTTCCGAGTTTTTAGGTATCTAACAAAACCATCATCTCATCTCACTTGGCCGGATGCAGCATAGTTTTCTTTCAGTTCCTGTGTGCATTGGAAAGTCATATATATTTATGTAAATAATTCATTAATTATTATTTATGTCACATCTACTTGATTAAGAATAAATCTTATTTCGCCGTTGTCTTATTAAAATTAAATTATTTATTATTACATACTTCTTTTTTGATGTTTTGTGTCCTGTATTTGTATTTGGAAAATATATCACTACACTCAGGAAGAGTATCAATATTTCCTTATGTATATTTCTTTATTTTTTCAACCACTCTCTTAATGTTGAATATATAATGTTTTCATTGTGTATCATGAATACGAACGATAGTTGCCATTCAAAGTGTTTATTCAACATTTCTGCTTTCTGAATGCACATACATTTTCTTCCTAAAGAGAGAAATGTTCCATTCTGCAACCGAAAAGTAGACTTCTCTCAGTCTTGGTGAAACCAAATTTATTTACAAACAAAAATATTGAGTGTACGTTACCTGAAAATAGCCTGAAATTAAATTGTCACAAATTAAGAATATCGTTTTATTAAAAAACACGTCAATTTGGGAAAACTACATACCACATATATGAGAGATCAGTCTGGGTATGGTAGGAATTCATGGTTTTTGCTTTTATCGTAAAAAACGTTGTTCCAAAATTTTATGAAACAATCCTGATAGCTTTGCACTCTAATGCACTGCTGTTTGTGAAAATTGCAACGCCCAGAAGGAATGGTCAGAATAACTTAAAAATAGGCAGATATGTAGAAAAGTATGTCCATAAGAAGTGATAAAATTTGCATAGAGATGGCGTGCATGAGGCCAAGCAGCACCCTCCTTTTTGTGATAGGTCAGGTCAGTGTTCGTCCACACTCAGTCGGAGTAGAGCCGTCAAGCGACGTGGAAATGTGCAAGCGTCTGCCGGTATACCTCCTCGACGCCAAAGTGAACAAAATCAGCATCCGAATCAGTGCGAATGGGGCAGAATGATCAGTCTCCGGGAAGTGGGTTTGTCGTATCGTGACATCGCCGCTCGAACGGTAGGCGCTCCTACGATAGTAGGTGTAACAGTACTTCTCCTTGGCGTTGCAATTTTCACAAATATCAGTGTATATATTTTTTGCCCCCGCAGAGCATGGTAAACTTCTTTTGATTTTTTCGAACTTTCTTGGGTCCCAATATATTATTTATTTTTCCCAAACACAACTTTTGAAGCAAAGTAATATGTTTGTAGCAGAAACCGAGGGTATAATGCAGTTTCCTGATGTGGTGGTGTCGGGTTGGCAACATGAAGTAGTGAGTATTTCGTGTCTTCGAACACCACAGCTACCGAGTTCATGAGGCCATGTTTACCGCATGTTTTATCCAGAGAATTGGCGGTGTTCCTTCCCCTCTTCAATTATGACATTTGGCGCCGACCTACAAGTTAGCGTACGAGGTTTCTCCTTTCAGGGTATTTCCCCCGGGGGGTTATCGCCCTAGCATCGATAAGTGACTGATCTCCCGACCCGTCTGGCTTCCCACATGTGTGATTCATGCCATTGTATGGATAAGGGTAGAGTAGGGGACAATATTTTTTAAATTTAATGTCACATTTTAAAACTGTGTCATCTACTATGGGAGACGGGCAATCTGTGCACGTTTTCTTGAGCTCTTGATACCCTACTTCTTCTTCTATAACATTCAACATTTTGTGCTTAAAGTGAGTCGAAACACAGAGGATATTTACAAGTATTGTACAAAAATTGTACTTCGAAAATATACATTCATCTATTGATATAATTGGGTTGCATATTACGACATTGTGTCGAGCAAGACTCTGCGATCGCACCCAACATTGGAGAGTCAGAAAGTTATTCCGCCAGCCGGCCGTCAGAATTACAGTGCACTCCAAAAATTACGCAAATTACCTCCCGAGACTGCAACAGCGTTTCGCGTTTTAAAAATGCCCATAACATTGCGGTGATATAAAGACTGCGACAAAATTGACAATTTACAAAAATCACTTTCTAGGGGAATTTATGCTTCTGAAAGAAAAAAATATTCATTGTTAACATTATGAAGAACTCGTGGATTTTTCACCGGAAATTAAATACATACTAAATAATGTTTGCCCAAAAGATTAATCATAACTTAGAAAACATTATTTTCTACCATGAAATAGTGCACACATTCATTACTCCACATTTAGCCAACAGTCGCATCTAGGAACAGCGGTGTGATTCACTGTGCTTTATAACATGAGGGTGCGCGAACCCCGCTCTTATCAGTACACATATCTGAGTTTTCTAGGGGCGGTTTCCCTCAGCCCGAATCCGATTTTGCGACATTCGAGAAGGCAACGGCACTGACGGTAATAAAAGGAAAGAAACATTTCTTCGTCTCGTAGTCGGCGCCAAAGAAGCTTCTAATTTCCGAACGGTAGAAATATTCAAATGCAGTAATGGGTAATAAGTCACCGATGTCTGCCTCTCGCGAAGTGCATTTACGCGAGTTAGCGTGAAAGCCTTAATTTGATTTAATATATTTTCTAAAAGAAAGGTAAAAACTGTGTTACTACAGAAAAGAAGTATAATATGCGCACGTTTTTTTTGAAGTGCAGTACGAGAAGGTTCTCTTACAGTATAATCTTGGAAGATAACTAGAAAAGTAGTGAGTATTTAGCTCATTATGAGCATGATGCATGATGCATGATTCATTATCGGCAAACAATGCCAAAAATTGTGTTACTCGTAATCTAGCTACCTAATCTTATCTATTTAGCGATTTATAATATCATTTATTGTACATGAATAATAACTACAAACCGTCAGCAAAAACCCGTCAACCGTTTCAAACCGTCGGCGGGTTTACGTTAAACGATTACTTGATTGCTGGCGACTGATCAGTAAGCCAACTTGCCAACTTCGCCAACTTGAAATGGTAGATTTCAAAATTAAAATTATGTCTGTGAACTTTATGCAATGCTGAATTTATGTTTTTCTACTATTACAGCACTTTATCTTGAATTCTGTTTATTAGATTGCGATGCACCACTACTTAAACTACTTTTGGGACCATAACTAAATATGGAAAAGAGACTAGTCTGAGCGAATAAAAGTTACTTTGAAAAGGCAATTAACTTCTCGTTCACACGACATACATGAAGTTCCTTTTTCATTTCAGCAGCAGTTAAAACTCTATTAAGTTTTGCAAGTAATTATCAGATTTTACTGAAAATGCACACAGATTTAGAGAGACACGAGTGATTCCGTAAAACGAAATACGTAAATGAAAATTATTGGATGGAAAAAATTGAAAATCACATTTAAAAAACCACAAGCTAATATTTATTGCAACACTCGTTGCCATATTCGGGCCTGTATGTTTACGTAAATATTTAGCGTATGGCTTGCGTCATGTTTTGTTAGAGCGTGTGTAAGGTGTATACTGGGTGCATCTAAGGTGCGTAGGCATCCGCTCGAACTCTAGTTAATAGTAAATCCCTTTCAGTTGATACGGGCCAGTCCATTTTGTAATGCAACTTATAATTTAAATGTTATCCATGCATGATTTTCACAACTAGTGGAATAGATAAACATGATGAGTGAAGATAATAAATAATAATAATACATAGGTTGGATAAAAAGTAATGAGAAAATTGCTCTAATTTAAACCCGGGATGTCGGCTTGCTGCCATCTGTCGTGGAAAACGGAAGAACTGTTAGGCGAGTGTGTGCAGCGAGCGGGAACAGTACGCTGTCAGTGTACTGCAGTGTGTAAATCGTTGAACTTTATAGCAATAGTGCAAGCGCCTTAACGCCAAGTTTACAAAAGTAGAGCAACGCTCGTGGGTCAAAATTGAAGTGGCACAGGGTCGGAGTAAATAAGAATGTTTTCAGGGATTGTGTGATGTGGTGATGCAGCGTCTCCATACTTTACAGTCGTGCGATGGGTTAAAGCGTTCAGATTTGGCAGAGATGTGAAGGATAGCCCCCTTACAGGACGACCCCACGTGGAGAACTCTTGCGCCATTGGCAATGGGAGATTCTGGAACATCCACATTACTCACCTGATATGAGTTCTCGTGATTGTGATCTCTTGAGAAAAATGAAAGAACCACTGCCAGGAACTCGGTACAATGCTAGAGTAGCAATTATTCATTCGTTAGGGCGGTCAATATGTGACATTAACAGAAATAGACACGAGATGGTGTACGACGTCTTCCGATTATTTGTCGAAGGGTCATTAATAACGGAGGCGTTTATACAGGATGAGTCTGTCCTCGTTGCTCATACACGACCAGATGATAGAGTACTATTCATGAGTGAAAAAGGAAACAGTGTAAACCCTATTTAAAATTGTGAAAAAAATTTTTTTTGTCATTGGTCATTTTTTACAAAAAAAAGGTGGATCAAATATTATATTAAATATTGTTCCCTGTTGCTATTATTGCCTTCTTTTCTAACAAATGTGGAGAGAGGGGAAAACTATTTTTTAAGTGTTTTTACAATAATTTATCACATTTGCGAAAGCAGACAAAATATCACATTTGTACCTTGTGTAACAGAGGCTCTACAAGTGTTCAAAATGGCCTCCTCTTGCGTGAACGCAAAGGCTGCACGGCCTCCGTGGAGTGCACAATTTTGATGGGTTGAACCTCTATTTCTTCCGCTCCGCTTTCATTGGGCCGAATAAGGTCAAAACGATCCTTGACTTCGGTAGCATAAACGCGGTCTTTCATTAACTTATAGCTGTAAAAGCCTTGGGAGTATCTGAGTGATAAAATTCAGACACTGAATGCCTCTTAAACGCTTGAGAAAGAAGTAAGGACCAATGATAAAGTCATTCACTATGCCAACCGACACACTTACAGAGATCGTAATCTCTCCGCATGAATTGTTCGCCAGACGAAGGACTGGGATGCGTTGAACTAGCGCGCTATTTGCCTTGTGCTCGCTTCCGAGGCTCCGCTTTCCGATGGCTCCAATTATTTAATTTTTTTTATACTAATGGTACATATTAGACTGTTAAAGATGGCATAGAATTAATTCAGCTGAATTATTTTGTTTCTGTATTTTTCAAAAATTACACAAATGTATTTTTTTTAAATATCTCTAACGCCGTTAATATGCACATTTCCAGCGATTTATATACATTATTGCATTTGTAAGTGAAAGCTCTTTTAATGTCTGAAAATGAAGTTTTTCAAAATATTCCTGTGAAAAAGAGCTTAAAATTAGGATTTACAGTAGAGCTTGAAAGAGTTTTTCTTAAAAAACTAAATTTTTCAACAAAACTTTCCATAAAGGACGAGGTTTTACTCTTCTTTAATATTTTAAAAGTAATATTTCTGATGTACCATTAGGAAACTGAAAAATTGGGATAGAACCAAAAAATGTATTTAGGGCATCGATAGATTGCTGCCACCAAGAGGATGGTGGTAAGGCCGTAAAGCTAGCCCACACCAAGTAAATTAGAAAATTGCACTACGAGAGTGTCTGTGCCATTCTGTAGCACCACTAGTTCTTTTCACGACACTGATCATCAACTGTATTTTTACCATTAACCAATGTACAATATGTGATCAAAGGTATTGGGCCACGTTCAAAATGGTGTTATGGTTTGGTCGTGGTTTTGATGAAGGGGGCTTGCACCCCTTAATGGTTTTTGTGGCACTACACGTATCATGGCACAGGCCACCGTTGTTTTAGATATTTTCTTGCTTCCTACTGTTGAAGAGCAATTCGGGGATGGCGACTGTATCTTTCAACACGATCGATCACCTGTTCATACTGCACGGCCTGTGGCGTAGTGGTATTACGACAATAACATCCCTGTAATGGATTGGCCTGCACTTGTCCTGACTTGAATCCTATCGAACACCTTTGGGATGTTTTGGAACGCTGACATCACGCCAGACCTCATCGACCTACATCACCTCTCCTCAATGTGTCAAACACACGTAGGTCATTCGCAAAGATGACGGACGTTGATGATTGAAAAGTAAATGGCAGAACATTAATCGCCAAAAATATATACTAATATATAATTCATTTTTTATTTAAGAGAAAACCCATGGTGCTACAACAGCACAAACGTTTTCGAAAATTCAGGGAGATCAACGAAAATGAGATCTGCGCCATTCTTTTAAAGGTTACTTGTGCCATCCCTGAATTACGAGAAAAAAAAGTGAAGGTGTTTTGTAATTTTTTTTTACAATTTGCGTAATTTGGAGCAGGAAATGCGCAAAAACTACTATTTTTTCAAGTAACTGTGTCTGAATGTTTTTAAAGATATTAATTTTTACAACGGATTTCTTTTACGACAAAAACCTCTATCTACTATTTTGTAGTTTTGACGTGCTACTTTTTCTCAATTTTCAATATTACAGAGGTCTCTGGAAATGGGAATAGAGTCAAGGTACCGTTTTTACCTTCTTTGGTACTAACGGGGATATATTTTTTAAATGCAAGATGCTGTTGAAAAAAACAATTGTTTAAAAATTGTCTAAATTTCAAACAAAATTTCGCAAATAGTACTAATATTTTCGAAAAATTGTACATGACCTTATTTCGAGATCTGTCTTTCAACAACAAACTTTATTAACAAAACAATTCTGTCTTCAATTTTGTAGTTGTGGAAAGTCGTTGGAAGAAATTTTGAATTATCAAGAATTTTAAACAAAACGGAACCTGTGCCATTGTCTTAAGCGTTCTTTACGCTATTCGACGATCAAGTTTAATAAAAGAATTTTTTAAAGAGTAATTTTTGAGAAAAGTTTGATAGGGGTTTTGAGCCTTCATGTGAAACGCCCAAAAATCAATTCCCGTTTCAAACTCATAGGGCATTGAGTTCATTTAAATAGATCCGAGAAAACTAAATTTGAAAAAAATGGAGTGTATGGTTAAGGCGCTAGAACACGGAGGGATTGATGGACGTTTGATTTCTTTGATTTATTTTGTCAGTGAACGGTAAAAATTGCAAGTGACGTGTGGGGAGAAGCACGATTTGCGTACGCTTTCTTGAGCTCTGGAATCTTTGAAACAGTGCTTCCTTCGTTAACTATTTTTTTAAGAAACCATTCTGAAATCGTAATATTTATTGGTGTTTTATTGCAAATAACATTCTGTCATCTGGAAACAGAACTATGCTTCCATTTTTAATGAACGAGGGTGTATCATTTACATAGAAAAGAAAGAGGATAGAACCTAAGATCGAACCCTGTGGGACCCCATGCTCGTATCAAAAAATTAGATAAATAAGTAAATAAGGTTTTATCGCACCAGTACTTTATTTTTACGTTTTGAGATAAATGTTTAAGGTACGAGGTTATCCAATCTAGGGCAATAGCACGAATTCCATATGAAGGTAATTTTGAGAACGAGATATTGTGGTCTTTGTCGTCAAAAGCTAAAGAAATATCTAAAAGTATGCCAATATGTGCTCTATTGAAGAATAAAGGGGGTAAGTGGCATATTCCCGTAGATTTTGATTTTCTAAATATATGTTGTGAGTCTGAAAACACTCTATTTTTATATAAAATGTTCCATCCGCTTATAGAAAAATCTCGCTAATATTTTTTGGAAAACTAACAAAAGAGAAATTGGCCGAAAATTTTGAATTTAATTTTTGTCATCTTTTTTAAAAGTGACCTGAGTTTTGGAAATATTCCTGCGCATAAACAAGCATTGAAAATATGAGTTAACGGGTTTATAAAGGCAAGTGCACAGGTTTTTAACAAACTATCTAGAAATTCATCTAAACCAGCGGAATATTAATTTTTTAGCATACTGACTATTCTCAGGATTTCACTCGACGTTTCGGACCCATACATGTCAAAATGTTTTGGGATGCGTTTGAAGTTGAATTTTGTAGTTTTATTCCCTTCATCAGATCATCACAATTCTAGAAAAATATTGGTTGAAGTAATTCGCAATTTTTTCTCAATTGATTACTTCTCTGTCATTGTATTTTAAAACATTCTCTTCGAAGTATGGAGATGATGTGGTCGGAGTTTTACAATATTCCACATTGCTTCAGTTTTCTTACTAGCGTTCAAAATATCCAGATTATTGTTCATTATTTTTCCTGTACTTTTACTTTCCTTAAAATGCTTTTGTATTTTCGAAAGTAGACATGGAAACTGAGTGAAACGTTTCGATGTTTAGAAATAAAGGATGCATATGTTTAGTGTTACACGATTTTCTAATTCTGTGTGATCCAAGTATTGCTTTTCGGTAAAATGTTTTATATAATTATAATTCATCTATACACATTAATTGTGCTGAATCCTTTACAACTGTATAACGAAGAACAAAAGAACGCGATTCTTGTATATCTTTGGTGTCAGTCAGCAATGAATTGTTTAATGTTGTCATTGAACAACAAAGAAATATTTTAATAAAAGATCCTTAGATTTGGCTCTATTTAAATTACCCTACTCAAATATATATCGTTTCAATTGATTGCAATACCTTTAAAATGTTTTGTTTCATTAAAGTCTCAAAGGTTGAAGATGTCGGTGTAATTAAAAAAGTTGCATTAATGATTGTCAAAAATTTTACGTAATCTTAAAAGTTACGTAATCTTAGAAGTTTATTGTATTAACGGAAACACTATAGCCCCCTGTTCTCTAGTGCCTTGATCAATTTGCAATGAAATGCATTAATTTCATTGTTGGAGACTGTGTAAAAGTGCAAATAATCGTAATAACTGCAAGCGTTCCAGTGAATTCACAAAATGGTACAAAATATATTTTCAGTTTTTCTCAGTATTTTTATTTCAGTGCAAACCATTATTTTCTCCGAAGGGGTGGACATATTAAATCAGTTCGCAAATATCATTTAAACCAGGGTCACAATTTTCTTCGAATTTAAAACTAACAAAAGAAATACCATCAGAACCAAATACCATGTTCCAAACCGTTTTAATTTTGAGTATAGTCGCGTCATTTTATAAACATATAGTATGCAATAAAGTTTATGAATCACCGAATAAAAACAAAAAGCCAACAAAATTACCTTGTGTATTGTGCTAAAAGTGAAATTCCAAGAATTCATTGAGATATGCGGCAACTACACACGAGACCGTATTTACCCGCCAGAGAATGAGTACTCAGTGCAAACTCAACGGGCACCACAAAATGAAAGCATTTCTACATGAGGCGATTGACCTTTGTTAACAAACAATTCAATAGGTCATTTGAATGCAAAGCCATGCGTAAAGGATTCGAGTGAACGCAACCCAATTAACTGGCACTTTCATCATTTCCAGACTACAAAAGCTGGATGCGTGTATCTGAAAATACTGGATGTATTCTCGTAAGGACTGAATTTCAATTACAAGAGCGTCGAAAATGTGCCACCTACAGTACTGACCATTTTACAAACACGTGTATCAAAATAGTATTTTCTATGACATTGTGAGACGCATGCTGTGTGTGTTTAACTTCGCCTCAGCAGTGCACGCACTCCATAAAATGTTACGTTGTGTAGACGCTTCCTCGTATGCGTGTCTCTTTCCCCGCCCAAGCCAGAGTTGGTGTTGCAGAACGTGGATCCAAGCATTTCGTAAATGAAGCAGAAAAGTCGGCCGAGTTCAGTTGTTAAGAGCTTTCGCCGCTAACGAAGTGCTTTAAAGCAGCTGAGGGCCGGCGCCGGCGGGGCGAATGCTCACCCCCCCCCCCGCCCGACCACTCTACCCTGCGTGCACACGCCCACTCCGTCCACACCACCCTCTGCTGCCTCTCCAATTCCCACCTTCTGCACGTCGCCGATTCTCACTCGGCTCTCGAGCGCACTTGCCACCCATCTCCATATCCTCCGTTCTTCGGTTCCATTCCGTCTATGGTTCCACCCCCTCTCAGTTTCCACCCACACTCATTTTTCCATCACCTCTCCGTTTCCAACTCCTTTCAGTTTCCAACCTCTCTCCGTTTTCAACCTCTCTCCGTTTCCACTCCTCTGCGCTTCCACTGTACGCTTCCCCCCCCTCTCTCTCTCTCTCTGCACTTCCACTTCCTCTACGGTGAGACTCCTTTCGCACGTATTCTCTCTCTTTCTCTCTCTCTGCTCTTCCACTTCCTCTACGGTGACACTCCTTTCGCACTTTCTCGCTTTGCGTTTTAACCCCCCCCTGTGTTTCCTTCCCTCTCCGCATCCCTCCCTTCCAATTAATGCTTTCTTTCCCATTCGTTTTTATCAAATGTTCACCTCCATCGTCACGTCTCTCTCTGCTTCTAAAGTCTCCTTCCTTTCTCATTTATTCCTCCTTCTCCTCCATGTTTTTCTCTCCTGCTCACGTCTCTCCCACTGCTCCTTTCTATGCTTCTACGCTCTTTGTTCACTGCGCATTTTCACGCTTCCCCCACTCCGTCCCCCAAGCCTTTATGCACCTCTGTCACTTCACTCATCTCTTTCGCTGTTTTCCTTCTCGTCTTCCTCCTCCTTCCTACTTCAGTATCTCCCCGCTTCTTCCCCCTCTTACTCACCAAACCCTTTTCTGATATTAACCCAAACCCGCATTCTCCCTAATTTCACACGCTCTCCACTTCCTTTCTCCCTTTGCCTCAGTTGCCGCCACTTTGCACCGTCTAGTGCCTCAGTCTTCCGGCACCCCTCCGTCAATTTCGAATTCTTTAACAGGCTGCTCTAGCTCAGAATCAGCATTACCGGTGTCTCTACAGAGACGCTGACAGGGAGGTTCTAAGATTCGAGCCCTGACAATGGCTGATTTTTGATGCTAGTTATAATCTATGGCAAGGTCGGATTCAGGCGCTATCTGGAGGAGCGTTTAATGGGCTGGCTGTTCTAATAGTGCTTTTCTGAGATTTCTCCGATCAATATCAGGCACTTGCCGGAACAGTATCCTAACAAACGGGCCATGGACCGCACGCGATATTTTCTTCGTCATTTTCGTCCAGTACTCTCCCCTTGTCACACAAACAAACACGTTTCAAGCACTGCACAACCACACATGTCGTTGACCACTCAGAAGCCGAGTCAGCATGGACAAAGCCCCCTTTCCCTGTATTAACGATGTGATAGCTTGATCGGATTTTACTAGAATTTAGTCTGTTCGGGCCACATGCAAACAACAACATTTTATTTCATGGCTACGTCTTGTGGACAAAATCTGCCGGCTTGTTCGTGCCCCATTCCACAGGAAGCGCGCCCACCAGTGAGTGGGTCGTCCTTTCCCCCGTTTCTTTTACGGCCCACGGATGCACTTGCGAGTGACGCGGCGTCACGGCCCTTCTTAGAAAATACTTCGCGTGATCGAACAACAGTTGCAATTGATTCTTAACTGTCCGAATCTCCCAAAGCTTTCAGGAAACATTAGAATACTCATTTGTGATAGGCTAATTCGCCAACACCCGTCCACGCACCCTGTTGGCAGAAATTCTGCAGCGTAACCGCCGTCAGAAGAGAATTCATTTCAGGTCTAGGCGCCATAAGATGCATGAGTGTATCACTCTGTTGAGCTTCGTGAGAAGAAATACTCTTCCCACATAACATTCTTTGAACGAAGCATTCAGCTTAAAATATTTGTTTGATGTCTCATGACGAGCGTCAATGAAACTTTTCGGACATAATAAATTACCTTGTCAATTGCGAGTTTAATTTTGATCGTATGTGGTGTGCAACTTCAACGCAATGCTTGTCGATCTCTCGCAGAGATTCAATAGTGTTAACCAAAGTGTTGTACATTAATGTATCATTGTAAACATTGTACATTAATGTATCTGTTCCAGTGACTCACGTGCCGATGAATAAACGTGTTTTGTGCGATCACGTACTTCTAATTGGAAGCAGTCCTGCACTCACATCCGTGATTACTGCCTAGGCTGAACTAGCAAAGGACTACAGACTGAATTGCACGAACAATCCAAATAAACAGTGAAATTATTTTAACTTAAACGCTGAAGTTCGAAGGCTCAGATATACCGAAAGAGTCCATTCCTCATACTTACCGGTTGTCCCTTCCCAGTACGTGTTGACAGTCTTATTCCAGTTGTGTAAACATTGACCCTCACTATTCGTCTCCGCGATGTGCAACTTTTCAGTTGCGTTTCTCTACCAGAGTGAAGCGATTTGTGGGAAGTGCTGTATTAGTGATTATTAATCTCTTGTGACCATTGAAATACATCTAGTTCAGAGCGAGTTGCATTAGAACGTCCTTCACAGTCAAGCACGAGAAGTCATTGCAAAAGTATATCAGTTTATGAAGAGAAGCAAAAGAAAGTATTATAAATATCAAAGCAGTTCTTAGGGAAGTAGTTGCTGCTTCGTGTGTTTCGAAAAGATCTATCCGCAGATTTTTGAGGAAATAACTTCTATTCAATCGGGAGAAAGGTGATCATTTTCAACTTCAGAGAGGAAGATAATGGACGTGGAATCAGCTCTCGACGGTTTCAATGCGAGCGTGATTCGCCGCACAATGATTTAATGCACCATATCAAGAAATCGTTATTTTACCGGAAACGGCGAAAACGATAGTAAGGACAGTGATAATGATACTAGTTATGGTAGTGACGAAACTGGGATCAGTGATAGATGAAAAGACATGGATGATGAGAGCAGAGCCGGACCATCATCCATATCTTAGCAGAGAAAAGCAGAGCCGTGAATTTGGTGTTGCTCTACTACAGAGCGAAGACAATATAGCAAATTAATTTTCAAGGAAGTTCGCTCGCACGTGCCGTGGGGTAGGCTAATGTTTTTGGTATGGGCAGACGAGCCAAATGCAAGCGAGCGCCGTCTTCCCATCTCTTTGATCTTCCCCTTCTACTCGCGAATCCCAGCAGCCACCTGTAATACATTATCTGTAATACAGTCCACTAAACCATTTTTAGGGAAGTGCGCACTGTACTTAACCTGTTGTCCTCGTCTATGAAGGCTGTAGGCTGTTCACATCAGTCATTGATGAGCTGAAGCAATTCCCTCAGTGACAGAGTATCCTCAATTCCTAAATTCACCATCGTTACAAAAGCAACTCACGAGACTGTACCTGTGAACCTACACTGCTAATGAATTCCAGGTATTCAGGTATTCCAGGTAATTGTTTTTCCTGAAACGCGTATTTACAACCTTCACTATAGCCCATAATGGGAGTTCACTAGAGTGTTGTTTAAGAGTTAAAAGATTGGGATTTGACATTTGCGAAACAATGAGTAATCCACTTAACGTCCCTTCGGGACAATAGACGCTCCTTGCCATTTAAGAGATTATGATATAAGCTACTGTTTGTCTATTTGATGGCTATTTGCTCTTTCGCCTGCTATCTATGACTTATCTTTCCTTCTCCCTATTTTAATGTCCCTTCTATGAAATTATTCCTATTATTTTTGCCTTTTCAAGAGCACCCGTGTCATTGCGATGCTTCACTCTTATCAACTGAGCGAGCTTCGGCCGTCCACGGCAGGGCGCGGCTTGCGGCCACGCCCACTTTCATCCGCACGCCCTCCTAGTGCACTGCGGCTCCCACCGCCCTCCCTTCAGTTGCGCCTCCACTCCCCACTCCAGGGCCTTTCAACTAGGAATGCGACACCGACATCGAAACATCGATGTTTAAAATAAAAACATAAGTGAAGAATGAAGAAAATGCCAAAGCATTAAATCAGCTTGGGCCACGGATAGTAGTTTAGTGGAATGTCATACAAACCGCGTTCATTTCATTCGAACACAAAGGGGTACCACACATTCATACCATCACTTTCCATTTCATATTTTATTTTTTACAAATTTGTGATTATGAGCATTTTGCATTCATGAACACAACATAGAGGACGTAAAAACATTTATATCAACAACACCATGTTAAAAAACATCGGCTTCAAAACATCGATGTTTAAAACATCGATATTTTTTATAAAAACATCGATGTTTTGAAAATGTCGACATCAATGACGCATCCCTCCTTTCAACGCACTTATAATGTAGCGGTGACCATTACAGTGGTACCCTCTCCTGTAGCACCTTCTTATAGGAATCAAAATACGAACTGCTGCCAACAGCACTTAGAAGTTGCGTCGCTGCTGCGTGGATTTGCGAGTCACAAGCAAGTGCAAATGTTACAATAGGTTGCGCTAATGTTCGCGATTTTTTTTCAGCGGTTTCTTATATAACTTGTTTCGTTCTTTATAAACTGGTGGAATAAAGTATTGCAACACCGAGAAAGACACTAGCAATAATGTAGGCAATAAAAGACGATAGGGATGGGGGTCGTAGAAACCGTGATTACCAATTCACGGATGACTGAGTGGTGAGGTAATGGCAGCATGACAAAATGGCCCGGACGAACCATGAACTCCGCGGCTTTAAAAGGCACTGTCCTTTGCGATAAGGTCTAGTCGGGACTTAAGTATGCCACGGCGTCCTACTCGTGCGTCCTTTCAGGCATTGTACCAGTTTGAGCGACGATTGTCGGCCTGCGCGAAGCCGGGTTGTCCTTTCGGCGCATGGCTGACTACGTGGGCCGTGATGCGACGTCGGTGCTGGTGGCGAGAGGTAGTCGAGCCTTCTCGTAGCCGTTGACCCCCTTCGGGGCGACCGCGGAGCACTGACGAACGTCAAGGTCGACGCATAGTGAGGGTGGCGTTGGCGGAACGTACGGCCACCCATGCCGAGACACATGTGGCCCCTAACGTGTCTCCACGCACCATTGAGAACCGGCTACTCGCTGCAGGTTACGAAGAAACGATTACAACCGCACATACGGCTAGCCCGACTGTCACTCTTGCCGAACCATCGTCGGGTACGTCTGGCGTTGTGCCATACGCAGGTCAGCTGGGAGACGGGATGGCGTGCAGTGCAGTTCAATAATGAGAGCCGCTTCTGCCTGCACGCCAGTGACGGTCGTGTGTGTGTGCGGCGTCGCAGAGGCGAGCGCGTGCTTCCGGAGTGTGTTCGTCCACGTCACGTAGGGCCCACTCCAAGAGTGAGGTTGTGAGGTGCCATCAGCTACAACGGGCGTTCGTCTTTGGTGTTCGAGGAGGGATCATAGCCCGGCGCTGGATACATCCAGCACGTTGTGTGACCTCTGCTGATATGCCTCTTGCAACGGGAGGGGGGTGCGGTGTTCCAGCAGGACAATACCCACCCACACACTATCCTCGCTTTTCAACACGCTCTCAGCAATATTCGTCAACTGCCCTGGCCGGCACGCTAGCCGTATTTGTCCGCGACTGAGTATATGTGGGGCATGAAGGGCCAACGTCTGACCCGTGCTCCGACTTCCCCAACAACTCTGCCTGCTCTGCGTGACGCGGAGCAGGAGGCGTGGGGCAGTGTCCCGCAGGACTATTCGCTACCTGCACGATGGGATGCCAGCACGCACCAGGGCTTGTCGTACTGCCCGCGGTGGGTACACGCAGTATTAATGAGTCGTTTCCGGTCCATGGATCTCTCTGATGTTGGACGAGCGAGTCTCACATGGCTCTGCCCATGTAATCATGTGTAGTCTTCTTGCTGTATGTGCTGTATCTGTACGAAGGAATAAATTGTATAAAGTAATGGGGATGGTGAATTACTTTTTCCACCGGTGTATTATGAATAATTGAACATTTAGAAGTTGTTTTTTCTATTTCTCACAAATTACCTAATTTTTATGTGCGGGCGTTGGCGAGCCGAATCTGCGAGCCTAACTAGCGCCTCCTATACTAGCACCCTCCGATTTCGATGGAGAGTTCCAAGCCCTGCGTCGCTCTTTCTCGTGACCGTTCCCGCTGCCACCGTTCTTGCCCGCCCCGGTCCCCGCCCTCCTCCTCCACCCCCCCCCCCCGCGGCGTCGTGGCCAACTCGATTTGATGCCTCCGCGGTCGCAGCGCCTGCCCCGCCCCCCCTCTCGCCCGCCCTTTCGCGTCCCCGCGCGCCACCAAGAGGCGAACAATGGCAGAATCAACTTCTCATCCAGATTCAAACCAGGAAGTAACAAACGAACGTCGACTTCTTCCGAGACGTGGCTTGCGCATCGCCTTTCCGGCCACGCTCGCCGCGACGCCTCATCGACGCCGCGACGCCACCAGCGTCGCTCCCCCTCCCCGCTGCCGCCCCCCCCCCCGCGCACCGCACAGTGGGCTGAGAGGCGCGCTTGGGAAGGAAAAAACATATTTGCGGTTATTGGAAGACGCCTGGTTATTTATGCTTTTTAGAAACTTGTCCTTCCAACTTGATTGATTGATGTTTTGGTTGTTAATTGTTCTGGCCTCTCCAACTGATAAGGTCATTAGTCTCGTAAGTGTAGTGCATGTCTTTTCTTCGGGAGTTGGCGGGGATTCCCCCCCTTGCTAAATGGCGAGATCCGGCGCCGACCTACCGTTGCGAAAAGGGATTTCCCTACCAGGTGTCTCCCACCAGCGAGTCACCGCCCCAGCCGGGACAAGTTCTAAGCTACCGATCGGTTTCCCGACAAGTGTGGTAGTGTAGTGTATGTTAGTGTGGGTAAGGGGTGAGGATACGACAAGGTAGAGGCAGGAAAGATTGCGCGCCGTTTGTTAGTGTACTGCTCCGGTGATCGCCTGGTGTTGATCGGAGCCACCACGGAAAACTACCGAAGAGAGAAGCCGACCGCTAGAATTCTCCTCCAGACAGCGACTGAATTTGACCTTGCTGACAAGCTAGTATCCAATCTTGCCGCCATCGGGACTTGAAGCTAAGACCCCCGGTAAGAGGCATTGCAGTGACATCAGTTCATGCCCTGAGCCACCTCTCCCGGTTATCCAACCAGCTGGTGAGGGGACTTCTGAGATATTTAAACGTTAGTAGAAGTAAGACGTTGCAGTGTCATACGTAGGTAATCTTTTAATCTAATAATTTACCCTCCGAAATGTTATAGAGAAGATAAAAGGGCATCTAAGATATTTTATTACAAGTTTCAAATTCAGATACTTTCGTTTGCCGAAATCAATTTCAGCTACGCATTCGACAATACCGAATAATGTTGCTAAGATCCTGATTTCTAGAATACTAAATGTAAAAATACATTTCAATATGGGACATCCATACAAGTTGTATATGTAGTACATTAAAAAATCGTATTTATTAATTGTAAATTTCACTGAAAACATAAAACGTCACATAAAAATATAAAGAAAATAAGTAAAAACGACTTAAGCGTGCACCTGCGGCTTGTACTTGGGAACATTAATGTTGATTTTTCGTGAATTTGTGGTATGTAACTTCATAATAAAAATAATAACACAATACAGTTGCCTCGCTTGCCTTCACTCGGGTGCAGAGAGCTACATGAAAATTTTCTATAAACGTACATTTGTAAAAGGTGTATGTTTCATTATAAAATTACTAGATTTGACTAATTTCATCGTCAATCTTATGATTCATGTCCTAAGTAATCACCTTACGTCGGAAGGAAATATAGTGATTTACAGCGTTGTGTAGTTGACTTGAAGGCCCTTAAAAAGGTTTGTTCTAGAACTATTCCACGATCTACTAAAGGGTAAAAATAATAACAATCGATTCTGGTCAAGAGAAATCGAATCAACCATGCATGATCTCTGCATGTGCTTTAAAACTACCTCAAAACGTGTTTCAGATACGAATTCCTCGCAAAAAATCACTTTTTCGTTAAAGATCTTAAAGCATTCCAGAAGGATGCGGGAAAATGGTCAGTTTCTCACCATTGATCAAGTTATATGGAATAACATTTCATTTACCCTGAACGCTGAACCAGAAGAGCTATAAGTATACGTAAAGGACAAACAGTTGGATGCACTTAAATATGCTCCCCATTTACTACCCAGGATGATGTTGCAGAATAAATTATAGAAGCTTCTAGAACATTTAGGAAGACGAAGTTGATTAATTTTTCCCATGAACATACGCAGAGAAATTTCATAAGCAAGTACCACATAGGACATTTGCTCCTGATTTGTAGGCAACTTTTCGTGCACTAATGTTCGACAAATACATTTTATATACTTAAAATCAACTTCAAAATTATTTGCATACCGGCCCGGAGCAAATGTCACCATGGACGCGTTTCAGCCCGTTCGGGCCCACTGTGTGCCGGCGAACACGCACTGCGAGTCTCCGCTACCCAGTCATCGCCCTCTACAATTCCATCGGCGCAGACGCTCCTGCCTTGCGAATGCGGTGCCGCTACGACATCTAACAAGAGATCTTTTTGCTGTAGCTTGTCAGCTTTCCAGGTAGTACCACAATTACTTGGCGATTGAATGCATGTCGCTCGCAGGGCCCAAAGCATTCGAGGAGGGAGTAGTAATTTTAGAGCGTAAAGAATTTTCACGTTAATAGCAAGCCTAAAAAAAGATGAATGAATGAGGAAACAAGGAAATGTAAAAATTATTCTGAAAATACCACGAAATGTTGCCCAGAAGTACACTCTTGGAAACATAAAATTTCGCGTCGAAAATGCCTTGGCCCGAGAGGTTGATGGCGCTGGACATTCCTACTTGCCGACAGCGCTGTCTAACGTTCATTTTCGAAACTACGTTCTGTAGATCGAACTATAATTAAATTTATTTTATTAGAGAGCGTATTAAATACTTTAATGACCGTTGAGAGCTAAATAGTAACAGTACAGAGGAAAAAGACTTTCGTGATTCCTGCCAGTAAAACAGAACTGACATTAACTTTGGTAAACGTGATTTTGCTTTAAAGTTTCGTTAATATAAAATGTGTTGTTATAAGAGGTGTATTAGAAGGGCGAAAGAATGGCTCAGTGTCGAAGTGGTGTTCTAGAACTCGTGAAGTAGCGGGTTCGGTTCCCAGTCTACGTAGATATTTTATGAATTCTACAGTGCCATATCTATTATCTATTATTATATTTATATTTTATATATATATTTATATATATAAAAGAAGGTGGTGTTAGTTACACCACTTATAACTCAAGAACGGCAGAACAGATTTGGTTGAAAATTGGTAGGGAGGTAGCTTAGAGCCAGGAGACGGACATAGGATACTTTTTATCCCGTTCGACAGCGTTCCCGTGTGACTTGACATGAAACGTCAGTCACTATAAAACGTGGTATAACAAAAAAGAATCAGGCTTGGAATAACAAAACGCAAATGACAGCTATGTAATTGACGTAAAATGACAGCTATGTAATGACGTATGGATGACAATTTGATATTTGTAAGAAATCAATATTAAAACTTTTTCTATTAAATAAATAATTAACAAGTGGATTGAAGTGAAGTGAAGTTTAATTAATAATGCCGCGACCAAGACGATCGAATCTTTCCCGACAAAGCCGTAATGCAAGAAGAATACAAAATACTGCAAATGAAAGGACTGAAGAAGAACAAGAAATTGCACGTGAACAGCGCCGTGATAGTATGGCTCGACTTCGTGCTTCTCAATCACGAGAGCAAAGTGAAGCAGCCCGTGAAACAGCTCGGTTGGCAATGCAGAATCGTCGAGCGAACAACAGAAGGCAACAAATAGATAATTTGCGACGCAGAACAAGATATTTAGCTGATTTGAATCGAGCAGCGTTTCGATACGATTGCAGCAATGATTACAGCTTACATCCTAGCGTTTGCATTGGGCAAATGGACGTTGTTTGCGAGTATTGTGGTGCATTAAAGTTTTCCAGAGAAACGCCTGGATTATGCTGCCTTAATGGTAAAGTGAAATTGCCAGTGTTGACTCCGCCACATGAGCCATTGTATTCATTGCTTTGTGGCGCAACACAAGAATCACGCCACTTTCTTGCAAATACTCGAAAATACAATAGTTGTTTCCAAATGACGTCATTTGGGGCAGACATTATCGAAGAAGGAGGATTTAATCCGACATTTAAGGTATTTATTTTTGTATTTACATAGAATGTAGTTAAAGAATAACTTAATTTATCTATTGGTATGTATTATATTTGCTAATACTGAACTCTACTCTCCCACAGAAAAAGTGTTTATAACCCAGTTAATACTGTCTGGTTTTTATTTTGTAGATACAAGGACAGATTCACCATCGAATTGGATCATTACTACCTTTCGAAGATACACAGAATAAATTTTTACAAATATATTTCATGGGCAACATGGAAGAACAACTTGATCGACGCCTAGGGATCAATGCAGGAATGAAGCGAGCAATTATTCAAGACTTGCAGTGTCTGCTTCATGAACATCATGCGTTGGTCAGGTTGTTTAAGAGTGCTTTAGAGCGCATGCCAAATGATGACTATAAAGTTGTCATCAAAGCAGATAAACGACCATCTGGAACACACGAACGCACATTTAATGCTCCAACAGTAGACGAAGTTGCCATCCTGATTGTTAGTGAACAATTGGAAAAACGCGATATTGTGCTTACACGTCGCGATACTGGGCAACTGCAACAAATATCTGAAACTCATCGATCATATGACGCATTGCAATACCCACTGATGTTTTGGCAAGGAGAAGATGGATATTATTTTAATATTAAAATGATAAATCCATTGAATGGTAAAGTATCAGTATCTTAATAATGGTTAATGTCTGTATTATTTGTCTTTGAAATGGTTAATTATCAAATTTTTAATTTCAGGTGAAGAAACTACAAAGAAAGTTAGCTCAATGAATTATTATGCATATCGTTTGATGATTCGTCAAAATGCTGACAACTATTTGCTGCGGTTTCGTCGATTGTTTCAGCAGTATTGCGTTGACATGTATGTAAAAATAGAAACGGAACGTTTAACATTTATTAGGTTGAACCAAGCCAAACTGCGTTCTGAGGAGTACATCCATTTACGTGATGCAGTTAGTACTGAAGGAAATGCAGCTAATATTGGTCGATTAACTATTCTGCCGGCGACGTACATTGGTAGCCCACGTCATATGCATGAATATGCACAAGATGCAATGACATATGTTCGTCATTACGGCCGGCCAGATCTCTTTATTACTTTTACCTGTAATCCAAAATGGATAGAAATTACTCAATTGCTGCTTCCCGGACAAACATCAAATGATAGACACGACATCACAGCACGTATATTCAGGCAAAAAATTCGGTCCCTGATGAACTTTATTGTTAAACAACGCGTCTTTGGAGATACTCGATGCTGGATGTATTCAATCGAATGGCAAAAGCGAGGCCTGCCGCACGCACACATTCTTATTTGGTTAGTGGAAAGAATTCAGCCTGACCAAATAGATGATATCATATGTGCCGAGATTCCTGATCATGAAGTCGATCCAGACCTACATGATGTTACTACTAATATGATTCATGGACCGTGTGGTGCCATCAATCCCCAATCACCTTGCATGGTCGATGGAAAGTGCTCTAAACGATATCCACGGAAATTAACGGCGGAGACTGTCACTGGCAACGATGGGTATCCGCTGTATCGGCGTCGATCACCAGATGACAACGGTCGAACTGTCACAACGAAAGTGAAAAGAATGGATTTCGTTGTCGACAACAGTTGGATTGTTCCATATTCGCCACTTATTTCTAAAACGTTCAAGACACATTGCAACGTTGAATACTGCAATTCAGTTAAGTCCATAAAATATATTTGCAAATATGTCACGAAAGGCAGTGATATGGCGGTTTTTGGATTGCAATCCTCAAATACCAACGATGAAATTTCACGCTATCAAGTTGGTCGTTATGTGAACTGTAATGAAGCGATTTGGCGTATATTCGCATTTCCAATTCACGAACGTTATCCTACTGTTATACATTTGGCGGTGCATCTGGAGAATGGTCAACGAGTATATTTCACGGCTTCGAATGCTACGCAACGTGCTGAAACACCTCCAGCAACTACATTGACCAGTTTTTTTGCAATCTGCCAAAGCGATCAGTTTGCACGAACTTTGCTTTACTCGGAGGTGCCACGTTATTATACTTGGAGTGCTTCATCCAAGAATTTTCAAAGACGGAAGCAAGGTGATGCGTTTTCTGGGTATCCAGATGTGCGTTCTACTGATGCTCTTGGTCGTATGTATACAGTTCATCCAAAGAATGATGAATGTTTCTATTTGCGGTTGTTGCTGGTAAATGTGCGTGGGCCAACTTCATTTGAGACACTACGAACTGTTAATGGTGTAATATTCCCAACATATCGTGCTGCATGTGAAGAATTGAACTTATTAGAAAACGATACCCATTGGGATACGACAATCGCTGAAGCCATTATCTCTGCATCTCCAAGTCAGATACGCACATTATTCGCTATCATAATTTCGACATGTTTTCCATCAAACCCATGTAACCTGTGGCACAAATACAAGGATAGTATGTCAGAAGATATTTTACATCAAAGTCGTGTCAGTTCCAGAAATCACGATATTGAGATGAATGAGGAGATACATAATCGTGCTTTACTCTTGATCGAAGATATGTGTTACCTCATGTGCGGTAATTTATTAATCAGGTTAGGAATGCCAGCGCCAAATCGTGAAATGAATGACGCATTTAATCGAGAATTGGAAAGGGAACGTGAATATGATCACCAGGAATTAGATTTAGTAGTTCAAAGGAATGTACCCCTGTTGAATTACCAACAAAAGGAAGTTTATGATACTTTAATGAAGGCAATCGCTGATGAAAATGGTGGTTTATATTTCCTAGATGCCCCTGGTGGAACTGGCAAGACATTCCTTATGTCATTAGTTTTAGCAACTGTTCGGGCGAGATCCAACATAGCGGTTGCAGTTGCTTCTTCTGGAATAGCAGCCACATTGTTAGAAGGATGCCGTACGGCTCATTCAGCATTCAAATTACCGTTAAATCTTCAAACTATTGAAGAACCAACGTGTAATATTGCAAAACACTCAGCAATGGCCAAAGTTTTAGCGGCATCGAAAATCATCATCTGGGACGAATGCACAATGGCGCATAAACGTGCATTAGAAGCACTTAACCGAACATTAAAAGATTTACGCAATGACTCGAGATGTTTTGGAGGAGCAATGATTTTACTGTCTGGCGATTTCCGCCAAATACTGCCAGTAATTCCAAGATCTACGGCTGCCGATGAAATAAACGCTTGCCTCAAATCGTCAAATCTATGGCGCTATGTGAAGAAACTGCAGCTGACAACAAACATGAGAGTTACATTGCTTAATGATACATCTGCTGAAGATTTCTCGGAGCAATTGCTGACTATCGGTAATGGTCAAGTACCTGTCGATGAATCGAGCGGATTAATATCATTTCCAAATAATTTCTGTAATTTTGTCTCATCAAAAGACGAACTTATCAACAATGTATTTCCAAATATTATTTCTAACTACAAAAATAATGAATGGTTGAGTGAGCGAGCAATTTTAGCGGCTAAGAATAAAGATGTAGATGACCTGAACTACATAATTCAAAATAAGATCATTGGAACAATGCATTCATTCAAATCTATTGACTGCGTCACAAATGAAGATGAAGCCACCAACTATCCAATTGAATTTTTAAACTCTTTGGACGTGCCTGGCTTACCACCGCACAATTTACGCCTAAAGGTTGGCTCCGTAGTAATCATGCTTCGAAACATAAACCAACCAAAACTGTGCAACGGTACGCGTTTGGTGGTTAGTAAATTGATGAACAATGTAATTTACGCTACGATAATGATAGGAAAATTCAAAGATGAGGAAGTTCTCATTCCGAGGATCCCGATGATCCCAACCGATATTACGTTTGAATTTAAAAGACTTCAATTTCCGATACGTCTTGCATTTGCCATGACCATCAACAAATCACAAGGCCAATCCTTAAAAGTTTGTGGTTTAAATCTAGAACATTCATGTTTTTCCCATGGTCAATTATACGTGGCATGTTCACGGGTCGGAAGACCATCTGCGTTGTTTGTTTTTGCGCCTGATAATAAAACAAAAAATGTCGTGTATCACAAGGTACTTAAGTGAAGAGCAACCTATGTACTAAAATACAGAAATAATAATGAATGATTAATGTAGTTATTTCATTTTTTTTGTATTTTTTCCAATAAAAAAACACAATCTGCTTATTTATTGCCATTAAGGCGGAACAAAGTTTGCCGGTTCAGCTAGTAATCCACTAAATTACAACATGCTATATATGTCGTGTCAATGTTATGCATAATTTAAGCAAAATTCTCGATTGCGAATAAGGAATGCAAACAAGCAATTCTCAAATAGCGGTAATACTTGTAAGAGACCAAAATAAAATAAGCTTCTATAATCTTATAGATAATAATCTTAAATTGCGAATAAAAAGAACATGAAAATATTGCGGATTATTTTCATTTTTACTCGAATAAAACCATGAAATGGAACTCCTAAAAGCTCGGAAAGACAATTCGTTTAACAATATCACAAAATTATAGTGATATACTGACAAGAAAATGTGAGTTGGGTTTGTATCTGTAAATAATTCATTAAATCCCGTTTGGACATCTCTTGTTTGCTTTGATATAACTTTTATTTCTACTATACTACTATATATAAATATATTTTAAAAAAATTCTGTGCATAGACTCCCTTATGATATATAATGTGAATAAAGATGATGGAACTGTTTATGTTCTGTAATTACAATAATTCTTAGTCTGACAAGGCTTTGAAATCCAATGTCTACACTGAAGTAAATAAAATGGTTTTGATGATAAATGTGGCTCATTGATTCTGATGATGAATATTTCTGAGATCCCTTGCCTTCATGTGGGAGGCCTTAGTTATGTGGGTATTGAGATTTCGTAGCTGTGAAGTAAAAAAAATTCAAAATAAATTTGCCAAAAACGAATTTTGAAGGGAAAATATTCCTAGAGTTTGTCATGCTATTGAAGTTCATTACAATATCATACAAACATCTATTTCAGATGTAAGTAGAAATCCATTATGTGTATTGAACGTTTTTTATGCACAAAAAATATAATACAGATTGTAAATAACAAAGAAAGTAACAAACAAATAATGGCAAAAAATAGCGATTTTTTTCATTTCAAAAACAATTTCTACCAAAAATTAACGCAAAATATGACTGCTTCTAGTTGAACATCAGACTGCCAATTAGCCATATTAGCGATGTCATTTTGGTTGCTACAATATTCTCGTTCATAAGACAGTGGAATAAAATCTTTCTTTTGTTGAGAGAGATTATCGATTTTCTCTCGTAAGCCTCACGGTACTACCGACTTGAATCTGACCTTCGCAGCACTTCCGTGTTTTCGACAGCAGGTCAAAAGGAGATAAAGGCTCTGCAGCGTTGCCACTTGGTAAGAAAAGAAAAATCGCGGCTAAGCAAATTGAAGTACTCCGCATTCATTTTTCGACATTGCTCACCATATCCAAGCCACACGAAAGCGAGTTATCGCATTAGTAGAAGAGGGTCACCTCTCTGTTTCAGAGGCGGCGAGTCGGTATGGCGTTGGGGCAAGAACAGCGCAATACTGGCTTAAACGTTATCGAGAGACGGGAGAATCCGGGAGGAAACTAGGAACGGGGCTTTGGCGTATTTAAAATGCTGACCTAGATGAAGTTTTGATACAAGCAGCGGTGGAAAACCCTTTCCAAACTTCTTCACAACTGCTAAGAACAACCAGATTTCCTGGATGCTCCAGAACAATACGCAACAGACTTTTGGAGGCTGGTCTGCGATCCAGAAATGCAGCTCGAAAACCGAAGCTAACAGAAGAACACCAGCTCTATCGGCTGGCATTTGCAGAGGAAAAAAACATCGAGACTGGGCTGATATCATTTTCTCTGATGAGAGTATATTCTCCTCCGCAAATGATGGTCCCGTTCGCGTTTTCAGGCCCCAAGGAAACCGCTATGATTCTCGGTACGTAAAGCAAGTCCCCAGGTCAGGTCGTTTCTCAGTAGTCGTTTGGGGCTCGATGTTATCTCGTGGGATTGGAATGATCCATAGAATCCAAGACCACTTAAATGCTCCTCAGTACATCCACATACTGAGAGATATCATGATTCCATCAGTAAGGCAATTGCATCCATGGGGATAATTCAATTCCAACAGAGCCAATCACCGATTTATAAGTCGGCTTTGGTTCAATCGTTTTTTGCGGAGAAACAAGATATTCAGGTTGTTGACTGACCACCATGTGCACCAGATCTGAACCCTATTGAAAATGTTTGGGCAGAGACAAGACGCACCATGGCCGAAAACTGGCCAGATCCGGAACCTAACAATGCCGATGCGCTCTGGCAAATAATCCATGAAGCCTGGGAGGAGGTCGCTCACAGTGAAAACTATGCGGCGAGACTTGTGGATTCTCTCCCACGTAGGATGAGAATGGTCGTAGAATCTGGGGGGTTTTGGATTCCTTATTAATGTATTCCTTACATTTTCTAGAATAAGATATTTATAAATAAACAATTAATGTGAAAAATAGAATAAAATTTTAACAAATATGTAATTTGGAGAATTAAAAACAAATATTCATAAAAAGATAAAGAGCCCTTTTCAGAGTTATTTTGTTTTAAAATCAAAATAATACTTTATTGACACAATAGAGAGAGTACTGTAATACAGTTCATTTGACAAAAAAATCACGGATAAGAAAAAAAAAGAAAAAAAAAAGAAAGAAGAAACGGACACGCACTGGATTCGATCCTGCTGCATAGAGTTCAGAAAGAAACGATTCTACCAATGAGCCTAACAAGCACTTTTGTAACTTAATTAGTTACATAAATATTATTGGGCCAAATTTCGGAACGTTTGAAATGTCTCCAACATATTTCGATAATTACAAATAATGTTGAAAAATGCATGTCTTCTATCGAACGGAATTAAAACACGAATTTTTGAAATACATATATATTGCTTGCATGCAGGGAGTCCTACCAACTACGGGCAACCCTCATAACTTCTAAACGGTTCCTGATATCGGCTTACATTTTCACTCAACTATGCGGAATCATGCAGCAAGTAATATGGTGTAGAGATATTGTTTGAAATATTTTTAGTTTTTGACAAATATAATCATCTTTGATTTTTAAATAGAACCATGTATTTTTCTCACTAGCAATAGATAGATCTTAAAAAGAGGAATGCAATGCTGTAACATTGCTAATATTTTGATTGTGTTTTGTGCATAAAATTATAGTTTATGGACTGAGATTTTCAATTAAACGTGCACTTTGTTCTGTAGCTGCCGTCGCCACTGTCGCTTTTGGCGAAAGTGACCTTCGCGGCCTCTCCCCTCTCCCCGTAAAAGTGCCCCACGAAGGCAACCTTCCCAAAAGGAGACAGTTGAAAGGGTTGTATATTTACAGTTGAAATCTTATATATTTAATTTAAAATCACTTGGCGGAAAGTATATTTTTCTTCTCAAAATACTATCAAAGCTTTAACATGTGTTACATTATTGCATTCGTCTATTTATGATCTATCTATTGCTAGTTAGATAAATACTTAGTTCCATTTAAAAAATTAAAGATTATTAAATTTCTCGGAAACTAACAATATTTTGAACAATATTTCTAAGGCACATTACTTGCCTCATGATTTCACATTGTTGGGCAAAAACTACATTTCGATATCGTGAACCGTTTAGAAGTTATGGGGATGGCCCGTAGTTGGTGAGACTCCCTGTTGAACACACAACTGTTGAACAGATAACAAATAAAAAAGAATAACGTAGTTTGTGCATCCCCCGGCAAAAAAATAAGGTTTGTTTTAGTTTAAATTTTGAATATACTTTTGCCCCACAACAATTGAACTTATCCTAATGAACAAATTGGAAATTCATTCGAGTTGCTAGAATTCTTTCTTGATGCGTGATTGCCTTCCTGATGTATCTTTTCTTGTCTTCCTATTGATGGTGATTTTTTTATTTTACGAGCGCATTTTCATGGTCAGTTTTGACGCTCTACGAGATAAAAATCATTATATTTTTGTAAAAGTAAAAATAATACAGCAATACATTAAAGTTCATTTTCTTCTTGATTTACCTATGCATCGCGCACGCGAGCGGTATTTGGATCGCTTTCTGAACACTTTTGTCTGAAAAATCTGTCAACTGAGTTTAGCCAGTGACAGTGCCCAGGTATTATTAGGAACATATATACTTATCACATAGTGCCTTTTTTTCAAATTTCGTGTTAGAGTGTGATTGCATTCAATAGTTCAGGAGCGACTTGCAGGAACAGTCTTAACACTTGTGGCGCGGCTTCTTAACACTGGCCAGCGCAAAAAAATTTAAGCATTTTTGTTCAATCCTATATTTCACCAATATTTATACTCTAATTTCCTCAAATGTATGTTGTTGTTATTATTATTATTATTATTAGTTCATTTATCTAAGAAGTTGGCTTTGCATTATTACAGGATTCAAAGCATTTAGAAGAATACTGAAGATATCTCATGTTGCTTGACGATGTTATTTATAATACCTGCCTCCGTATTGGGTGCGGAAAACTTATTTAGATTGTTTCCTTTCACGGAACTAATACGAATGACGAACAGATGCAGGCAATGCCCGAGCGTTATCTCCGAATGCATCAAATGTCAATTCTACTGAAATAAATGCAAAATTGTTCTAATATATCGAGAATCGGCGAATTGAGAGGTCTAGTTTCAAAACGCAACATTTTCACCAATGGTGAAAAATTATATACTGCTTTCAATAGGGGTCCGTTGCAATTACGCGTCGTTTTATAAAATGATTTGTAACAAAATGCGTTTTTTGTTCACTCCAGAGGGCTCCTGAAGATCATGGAAAGATCGCGTTATGAATAATAATGTGTTAATATCAGAACGCGATCTTTCGATACTCTTCATTTCGTTGAACAGTACGATCTTTCCAATCCAGAACATGTATAATTCTGTAGAAATCAAACTGGCCTAAGCATTGATTAAGGTGATACTGAAAATGATTAGTGTTGTGAATGTCAGCAGTTACGGTCTGCTGATCTTCATATTTGATAAAAAATTTCACATGATATATTGAAATCGAAATGATATAATTAACACTATTGTAAAAATACTTAATGAAAACAAGTTTTTTTCACCAAAAATACGTATTCACAAAAAATACAAAAATACTTAAATTAAATTTCAAAATTAGTCTTTTTTAAATTTTTAGCTCAACTTTCTTCGTAATGACTAGACATTCCTAAATTATCATATTCTATTGTTTTGACTTTCACTAGCCAAGGGAATTAATCTCAAACATTTAGCATGAGAATGTTTTAAACAAATGATATGACATTTTTTTGTTTTTCTCAAAACAGACTGGAGTGGAGAAGTCCCATTTTCAAACTAGACCCCTGAATTAAGTGTTATCGGCCAACATTTACTTTTTACATATTTTGAGTGTTCCACGTGAGTTGGGGACTTTTGGCTTTGTTTTCAAATAAAATATTTATGTAATGTTTTGGTGTTATTGATCCTGCTCATGCTGACTGAAAACTTTTAGAAATCTCCAAAACGTTACGGGCGGTCCAAACTCCGCCGCGATAACGAAATCGTTATAAAAATGCTCGAGCGGTACAGGACTAACATATATTATTGTTATCTCCACACTACATAATGCACAAATTTTAATTTTTTATACAATGGATCAATTTTCTAATTTCTTCACAATTGAAATATTCGCCTTCTGCGCGACAGCGAATTTTCACCGTTTTATGCATAAAATTGTCACGACAAATGTATAATGTTATAATTTAGTGGATTTTATTGCACTGTAGAATGGATAAAATATCTATGTAGGGTGGGAACGGAACTCGCAACTTCACGAGTGCTAGGACAGCACTTTGATACTGAGCCATTCTGCGCCCTTGTCTCCCTCCTCTTATACTAACACATTTTATATTAACGAAACTTGAAAGAAACATTACGTTTACAAAAAATGTATGTCAGTTGAGTTTTACTGGCAGGAATCACGAAAGTCTTTTTCCTTAGTGCTACAACTATTTTGCTCTCAATGGATTTTAAAATATTTTAAACTCTCTCCAATAAGATAAATTACATCTTCATAGCACGATCTACAGAACGTAGTTTCGGAAATAAACGGTAGATAGAGCTGTCGGCAAGCAGGGATGTCCAGAGCCATCAACCTAGGCATTTTCGACGCGAAACTTTATGTTTCCAAGAGTGTACATGGCACACATTTGTTTTGTGGCAAACGGCAGTTACTTGTATCTACGTCACACACGGCAGAGAAAAAAAGCAGATAGAATTGAAAAGAGGAAAGCTGTATTTAAAAGCAAATTTAGGTTCTGCCTTAGCATTTAGTGCATAGAGAATCGAAAATTGCGGAAAACCACGATAAAGATTTAGATCATTGACCCAGAATAACATTAATATGGAGTCCGAAGGGGGGTACTTTTTATATTCCCCTACTACGTACTTACGTAGTGAAGAGAGATATTGTCATGCTGTAACGGTATGTGAAGATCTTTCGTATAATAAATCGTGTTGAGAGGCCCTGATATCAGGAAATTAGATACATTTTGTTCTTGTGTGTTGTAAATTACTTTCTCTAATACGTTGTGTTGAGGGAACAAAACTTTGGTTGTAACCCTCTTTGGTTCACTTTTTCCCTTCGTCTTAGATCTTTTGGTCTGACGTCTGTGTTTCATGGAGATTCTCTGGCTCGTTTTCGTGGAGATACGTCTGTTACCTTGCCCATCTTCGCGGTTTCACGAAACTCCGTACTGTGAGCAGCCCCAATAACTGCTACTCACCTCTAGCACCCCCACCCCTCTTTCACAGCTTGGGGCGGGTTTGGGATGCATATATCCGGAATGTGGATTGTCGGTTTGCATTGCAAACGTCCAAGCGCTGAAAAAAATTATGACACCCAAAGACGTCTCCAAGAGAACAAAAATATTGTAAAAATGTCATGGTTATCATTACAGTGGATATATGTGGTATAAAACATATATCTTAGATGGACATTTCCAACCAGGGCGGCATTTCCGAATGTGATTAACACATTTCAGAAATGTAACAATTTTTCGACCGTCCAAGCTAGTTGGTTTTTACGCTCTAGGTATTTGGAGTATAAGGAATGATTTTGCTACTAATTTGTTCACGTCTGTAGATACAATAATATATTTGAAGTTCAACCTTCATCAAGTATTTGGAACTTTTTGTTCTATCATCGTTATAGTTTATTATTCACGCCCGATCTTTCTTAATTGTTTAGTAAGTAAAACTTTTGCCATATATTGTTACACTTGAGAACTGCGTTGTTGTGATGTGAATCATCCCCAATATTTTAAAATCTCTTAAATAAATTTCATTAATTTTTCTTTATTTGTATCCAATAATAGATTTTGTTTGGTACTAACAAAAGAAAGGCAACATTAAACATGAAATTACTTTTTCAAAGTTGAAGTTTCATCAATTGACCGAATTAGAAGAATCTATCTTCTTTATAATGTGCTTCGGTTTGTCCGTTATGCAATTGATTTTGCCATTTGAAATTTCTGTAACAAAACTCATGTGTAAATGATTTAATGGAATTTCACAAATATATCTTCACAATTAGACCTTGTTAGAGATCCTCAAACGTATCATTCTCAGTATACAAACAGTGTTGCAGTAGTAAAAACTTATCATGTTTTTTAATGCATGTAATGTCTACATTTTTTATTTATTTAATTTAATGGTATGAGTTTTGCCTCTACTGATAATGAAAAATATTTCTGAAGTCAGTTTTGTCATAATTTGCTATCTTATGTTTGCGTGAAGTTACAGATTTATGTCCCTATGCACCTATGCATACAAAGAACATATCCTACAAAACAAGATTAATGAAAAAATTGAATTTAACAGTTTACTGAATGTACTTCCAAATTTTAAGGTGTAAAATTGTTGTTCGCAGAAAAAATGCATAAGTAGTAAAATGTATATAATAATTCTTTAAAAATATCAAAGCACTTCTCAAATGGAGCAAAATAGTATTTATAATTCAGTCTTCATGGATGAATATACTTTTCTTTATTTTTTTCGTTCCTGTTCAGCCCAATTGTCTGTAATGATTTTTCAATACTTATGCAAAAGGTTTTCAGACCTAACATAGACATATTTACTAAACCGAAAAAGGAAGGTGTTTAATCCCGAAAGAGTTAATATGTAACAATATTAGTCAATTACACCCGATATCCACTATTTTTAGAAAAATATATTACGAAGTATTAACCTGGTATTTCTCTATTGCAATTGATGTGTTATGTTAACGCAAGAGCCAAAGACAGGTCTTCCAAAATTCGACTCCAATTTCATGCGCATATGCATTGTAACCACAGGCGCTAATGCATTTCCTAGTCGACTCTGGAGTTCAAATAGTCGTGGCCACGAATTGGTTCGGTTCATTGAGCTCTTTCATTGAAAAGGAAATATCGAGTTGGTTCTGTAGTATTCGTTTCTTGGTATTTAGCACCAGTAATTATTATTTATTCTGTTTATTCTCTATTTAATTGAACTTTATTATTGCGAGATGATGGTGTAGTGGAGAGTATAGGTATTTTGACTGCAGTATTATGAAATTAATTCTGTAGCTCGTTTACCACTGACGAATTAAGGGCGAGCAATTCTTGTTAGTAAATCTCAAAAGGCTTGTGGCCACCCTTATTCATAATTCAATTAAAAAGTCTGTAAATGAGAGAGTATAGGAATTCCGAACATCAAGGAAAAAAGATTCCACTTTGCCCCACACGTTCCATAGTTTTTCTTTTTTACTTTAAAGTAATGTGTAAAATTTAAATATTATGATAATAATAAATATTTTAATGCTAAAATTATTATAATGATCAATAATATCGTAAAATATAAAATCCTTGCTTGAAATACGTCTTTTATATCAGCTTGCCACTTACTTGAATCAGCTATAAAGTATGGTAAACGAACCATATTAAAATCTGGTATTTCAGCGATCCCGAAATATTTCAACCTGACAGACGATATCTGCATTAAAATTGTTATAAAAATTCCAGGAGCAAGTGGCAACACTGAGCCGTGGGTACAAGTGCAACATTTGACTGTCGTTTCCATCTTATAAGTTTGAACGAGAACATTGTGAACTCGTCTATAAGGAATTCATAAACAATAGACCTAGATTTTGTATTTCTTGTTTAAAAATTACATCGTGCGAATTGTCGACGGAAAAACTCTTATTACCAGACCCTGGTAACGACAATGTGGATAAAGCCTGTAAGTAAATTACTTACTCTACACGCTTTGTAGTCGGAATCCATGATTCGTGGGTTCTTGATACCAAAAAATCGATTTGCGGCAAAACGTTTGTTTCCGCGTGGTCAATGTTATCGCCAAAACCGTTTAGCCGATTTTCTCCAAAATTTATATTTCCTTATCGGTTTAAAGTATCTCATGGCTCTCTTGAGTTTGAAACGGATATTTTAGTTTTTGGAGGCACTTCGTGTTATGTTCAGGAAATGAGAAATTGTAGTTCCGCTAAACAACTTTATTTCATCTAACTTTGTACATTTGATGAAACTCTTCATACAATTCCAATGCCTTTCCCAAAACTTGATCTTCCTGCTTCTTAGTGGCGTGACGCCTCACTCGTCACGCCAGGCCGTGTGGAGCGGAAGTCCTGGGCTGCAGCCTCCCTTGCTCGGCCGTCACCTCCGGCTGTCGTCGCAAGGGCCACGGCCCCAGTTTGCCGGCGTGGGTGGGCGACTCTCCCACTCCCACGAAATAGTCGGCCAGGAGCGCTTCCTGGCTCGGTGGGTGCGTGGGCCTCCTTTGGCCCGCAGTTCCCGATGGCTGGCGTCAACCCGCTGTCGGGCGATCTCGCAGCTTCCCTCCCCGGCGACTCGCTGTGCTTGCCGCTGTCTTGACTCACTAGTCTTGTCTCACTAGTATGGCGTAGGCTACCGTACTCCCCGCTGCCTGAAACTGTGTAGTCTCGTTACTCACTGTACTGCCGGAACTCCCTCCTGGCGCTGGCTGGCCCGTTATATAGCGGGCGCAGCGCTGACATTAACTCGTGCCCTGCCTGGGGACCTGTGCCGCGTAACCGCTGTTACCAACGGCCCCTAGAACGAACGTTGTGCAAGGCGCGGGCGCGGGGTGATTCAAATGATCGCCGCACAAACGAAGCCTCAACAATATTTTGAAAATTTTCTCAAAAATGGATCGAAATTTTTTGATTAAACATTCTTTTCTGATATTGTAAAATATGCATAAAAGAACAGCGCAGACCTAATTTTCGTTAAAAACCCTAATTTTTCGAAAATTGGAAAATTTCAAACATTTTTCGTCGTTTTTCCACAGCTACAATATTGATGATAAAGATTTTTTCTTTAATAAAATCTGTTATTGGAAGCCAGATCTTGAAATAACGTATGCAGTTTTTTCGAAAATACGAGTAGTTTTTGCGTAACCTTGCCTGAAAGTTGGACAAATTTTAAACAATTATTTTCTAAAAACAGCTCTGATTGTTTTCTGAGAATTGTCTCCTCGCAAAGGACGGTAAAAAATGGTACTAGACCTATTTTCGGCGAACTTTCCGTACATTCGAAAGTTGCAAAAAGTTAACATTTCAATACTACAAAATTGAAGATAGAGGCGGATCGGAGATTTTTTAAAGACTATTTAAAAAAATTTCGGGTACAATTGTTTTGAAAAACGACTAGTTTTCGCGTAATGTCTGCCTTAAGTTAACGCAGTTCCTAAAAAAATTATTTTCTCAAAACCTCTTCATTTTTTATAAACTCTGTCCACGAGTATAACAAGGAACGCTTAAAAGAATGGCGCAGGTCCTCATTTTCATTGAACTCTCAGAACTTTCGAAAATTGCAAAAGTTAGAAATAATGGTGGAAAGCATGTGAATTTGTAGCATTAGTTTAAAATTGCAGATTCAAATGCTCAACTTTTTTTAATGTGTCGGGAAGGTTGAGTGTCGTTGGGAGGCTGATGGTGTATGGTAACGTGAAATGCGTACTAACTCTATGGATGTGTGTTCGAATCCCAGGAGAAAAAAATTCTGGTTGGAAACACTTCCCCATTTTAATGTAATATTATTATACGGCCTAGCCGTTGAAAGTAATGCGCGGCAGCATGTTTTGTACTAGATGGTTTTTGGACTTCGTATACGCAAATTAGTTAGGGGATGCCGTTCATGCTGTGTGCGTCGACAGAAAGTAATCTATAATGTTACGGTAGGAAACCTCATTGTGCCTGCACCTTGATTTCGCCCACGGCTGTGTGCACCAATCACGAGCTCCGACCATGGAGGTGTGATCCCTGCGCAACCGCCTTCGCCATCGAAATATGCATGAGGAATGGGTTTTATTATTCACTACGTCTTCCACTTGGTATCGAGTTTGAAGGGTGGTTCACGAGTTGCTTGAATTCGACTTGCTGGCAAGTGGCGTGTAGCGCCACATACCGGAGGATTTATCACGTACGTATATAACTTACAGACTTTTCAAGAGAATATTTTTTAAATAAAGTTCACTAGAACAACAATTTCGGTTTAGTCGTTACAAATACACAATAGAGATTGAAGAAAATAGCACTGATGGAGTAGTATGGAAATAGTACATTCTATTTTATTACCGTGCACTGGAAACGAAAAAGTGTCTAGATCCTGTTCCTATGTATTGTAAATTACTTCCTCTTTACTCCAATTTTTCTATAGAAATCGATGACATTAGGAATTTTTTACACCTCCTGCCTTATGAAAATAACTTTTTAACCCTGGTAACAGTATGATCTGCAGCTAATCAGTACGCGGTATACAAAGAGAGGTATTTGATGATGACGTAATGCATACAAATTGCGTAAAAATTGAATAATGTAATGTGCAGATTATTAAGATTCAACAATTCTTCATGAATACGAAACTTTTAGATTAACAATAAATAAGAGAATAATCTTTAGTAAAAACAAATTTGCAGATTAAGATTATTGATTCATTGTAAAATTACAAGGTTTTGCAGGGCACCATCCCAAATGGGATCTCCAATGGCCAGGCCAAAGTTAGACTTGAAAATAAGATTATATGAAGTTGGCATACTCAATCTTGTAAAGGTCTCCAATACTGTTCATTATTTATTGAAATAACAATTGAAATAACAGCACTTTGATTTGAACAGCAGCTTAACTACATAATTAAAAAAATCAGCTTTAAAAATTCAATATATCAATTCTACAACAATAAGAGATAATTTACATTTTTAGCAATTTTTCGTATTACTTATTAGACTTCGAAATTCTTATATTTTTACACTCAGTAACTTCATCCAAATACGTAACCTTTCGCTAAATTTTCCAGCTGACCCGGATTGTTTTATTTCGTGTAATGATTTATTGAACAGTGTCAGTCCTGCATAAAATATGTTTTGCTGCTTTGTAGTTTTTTCATAGAGAATTGATTATCTTGCTTTCTGACGAATATCCCTGCTTTTTACTAAAGAATAAAAATGTTATGGTAATAGTTAATTTTTTAGTCTATAAATTGAAGTTAACCTATTTTCCAACAAACAAAATTTTAACAAATATTCTATTTTTTAACATATTGGTGATATTTTCACTATGACTTTTATTTAAAATAATTTCCATTCCTTTGGTTGTTTGCAACGTTTCAGTATCCTTTTTATTTATTGTATCACGGTAAGAATGTAGGTACCAGTTCAAAAGCAACAACTTAAATATTGAAAGAAATTTTGTTTGTGTTTATAATTTACAATAGTGTTCCTTAATTTCTTTTGTTTCATAGCAATAATGGTTCATAATGATATTTACATCTATTGGAATTAAATGCATTATAGTTAACAGTAATTATTAAAGCACTTCATATATGATCCCAAAACACATTAGAATTTGTAACATGAGCCTCTTGGGTTTCAGTATTGGATATTTAAAAAAATACCATTTGCACACCTTAAATTGTGTTGGTTTTTGTCACAATTCTTATACATATTATCCAGTTAATATATTTTACTTAATTTCTGATCAAATTGGAGGTTTCCGTTCAGCCATAATTTTCATCTGAAAATAAGATTATACTATTTAGTAGTAAAATAACATATTGGTACCATATTTACAGCATTAAAAACAAACCATTGTAAAACATCTGATTATATTTCCATTACCTGTTTCCCTTTATGAAGAAATGATTTCCGGAGTCTGAGTACCGTTTGACACGGACCATATAGGTAATATTAATAGGTAATTACCTTCCATTTCCACACTTAAAATTATGACAGAATGTAATCTTACTTTGAATTTGTAAGAAACATACCACGTTCAGCGACCACTTCTTTAAATGTGTTCACTTGTTTTTTTCTCAGGAGGTGGATCCGCAGACCACTCACTTTAAACAATCCTTTTGTCTGTGATGGTTGATTTCTTCTGCAAACACAGGGAATGTGTGCGACGACGTGTGTGTGAGAGGCTTATTTCTTTGCGTTACGAAAAATGACTTATATACGGTACAGTTTCCGTGCAGATTCTCATACAGTTTGTGTACAGAAACTTCAAGATCCCAAACTGGAAGTATAAAAGTCAAAGTCTCGCATACATGATCTGTACGTTTTCTGTATGAAACGCCACAAGACGCCTCTAACGGGTCTACAGGGTAACAACACAATTGCGCCGTTCGAGTACTTTCAGTGGCGGTATTTCTGTACGTGCGTTAGGCTGTGTGGTATTAATATGTATTAGTTAACCATGAGAGGCATAGGGGAGAATAAGAATAGGGAAGGAGGTAGATAATCACAATTTCACGTCACACAAACGCACCTTGACAACTAACCAAAAAATCGAAATGTCCGATTACAATGTTGTCGAGTTAGAAACTATTCTGCCACTAGTGGCGCTTAAGTCAAACTATAAGCTTTCTGCGTGAAAAAAAATGCTCAAAATTATTCATGCAGAAAACGTACAGCCTGAACTGCATGCGAATCTACAAGAAAAACTGTACCTTGTATACCGGGGTTTATAGTTCATTATACAATAGTTCTCTTGTGTGCAAATCGTGAATTATGTTTACCAGAAGACGATAGGTACCAAAATTGCACAAAATTAAAGCCTAAAATTGCCAGCGGCTCTATAGATCACCAAGAAATGTGAAAAAGTTACTTATTTTGTTGTAACACTTGCATTTATATGTAGTTTGTTTACTTTTTTTTACTTTCTCGCTCTTACAAATGTAAGAAGGTAAAGTATTGTAAAAGTGCGCCGGAAAATTGCGAATTTTCGAAAGAAAACTCTTATTGTCGGACCCTAGTAACGAAAAAGAGAGGACGTAATTTACCACGTATAGTAACAGGGTTTATCCTATCATATGGTATAGCCAGAATTCATGATTTGTGGGTCCTTGATTTCTTCAGATAGCGTAAATGACACTTAAGAAAATGTAGCAATTCGCATGTCCGTTTGGTCTGATTTCACGCAAATTGCAAAAGAGCAATTTTTTGGGGGCGTCTTCCTACAACTACATTGATGAGAGCGATTATTTTCTTTATTGAACTCTATTCTTTAAAGATATCATAAAATCAGGTCGTACTCAATTTTTCGAAAATATAAGTACAGTTTTCGTGTGATTTTGTGCGAAATCAAGGCATTGTTATATTTTTTAACAATTTTTTTTCTCACAAATCGCTCCAACCTTTTTCTTTAAATTATCTCTTCCTATGTATCATGGTACGGTAAAAATATAATGCACGTCCAATTTTCGACACACTCTTCGTAGTTTCGAAAATTGCAAAAAGTTTACATTTTAAAACTACAAAATTGAATATGGAGATTTTTGCCATAAACCAAAATCTGTTTTCAATTATCAGCTTTTTACAAAATATCAAATATAACTTTTTAAAGAAACTAGTATTTTCACGTATTTTCTATTTGAAATTAACGCAAATTATAAAAATATATTTTTTCAAAAACTGGTCTTATATTTTTCTTTACATTTTTCCATTTATTAAACAAAATACACTTAAAACAATGGTGTAGGTATCATTTTCGTTGATCTCTGAATTTTGAAAAATGTGTGTTGGAAATATTAGGTTAAGACAACTACATTTTGAAGCGTCAGCCCAGTTAGACACACACGATGTTTCTAAAGCATAGAGGGAAGACTCGGCGAGTTATCACGGTGAACCTGGGCTCGGGTCTCAATGCGAAAAAGTTTTTGCCTTTTGAAAATCCTTTTGCAGGTTTATGTAGTAGTATAATATAGCGAAGATGTTAGAAATAAACCGAGAACGTATGTGCTGTGTAGATCGATTTGTAGAAATTTGAGTAAAACGTTTCAGTTGAAAGAACTAAAGGTTAAATGTTCATTATACATTATGAAATGACACCTAACTCAAATAAATGTATTTTAAGAGAAATTATGTAAATCTCAATTCTTTCAGAAACTTTCATGGATGTTATCGTTGGTGAGGCTCCAAGTGGTGACCGCTGTATTAGGTATTATTTCGTGTATTTATTTCATGATAGTGGCCATTTTTAAATGAGTTGGTACTGTGCAGTCAAAAGTGAATACAAATGGTAAATGTTAAATGTATATATGTTCGGTGCAAGTTGCAAATGAGTGGTGAATCCAATAATGATAGTATTATTGCAGAGTAGGGCGTATAAGGGAAGTGTTTTATAAAGGTACATGGAAAAAGTTGAATACTCGAAGTTTTCAGTTTGAATTATCATTAAGTGAGGTTGTTAGTTGATAACGAGCCTTGAAGAAAATATTAAATGAAATTTGATAGGTAATGCCCTTACAAGATCGTCAGTTGGTTTCTTAATGTAGTAAATTGTGCAAATTTGCAAGTTCTACTTAAGAATTGTATGCGACATTCCATTATATCGAAAAAATATTTTTATTCTATGATTTGTGGGTATTTAATGAGTTTCACAATGTTGATTAGGAAAAGTAGTTCAGGATAAAGAAAACATTTTAAAAGAAATTTGCAAATGTTGATTTACGAATCGCTCTGAAATATGCCCTACATAATTTAGTGCGCAATGCGCTCGCTCATTGTCGTTGAGTCCGAGCGTGGAGAATCATTATTGGGGGCTCTCTGGTAGCAAGAATTACAACTTTTAGTGCTAAACTATTGTTTAGAGTTGACTCCAAAAATTAAATGAATGTTACCAGCAATGATTTTCCAGTTCAACAGAGGAGAACAAAAATGATTGTCTTCTAATTCAGTATTTTTATACAGTGGCATCCATTTATTATTAACGACAATCAAAAGAACTCTTTCTTAAGTTTCATATGTTCATTATCTTGCGTATAAACCACGACGGTTTGCGATCCAATTGACCGCATCTTCAGGTGTACTGTAATACAGATTTTTTAATAATTACGAATGTTTCTTTCATAAAATATAGAATTTAAAATAACATTATAAAATTACAGAAATAAATAGAATTAATCAAAGAAAAAAGAAGTATGATGCAACAAAAAGAAACTCTTATGGTATGAAAAGGTATGGTATTATTTTTTGTTGCATCATGCTATAAAACTATCACACTACTTCCTTAAAAAATAATTGTTTTGATTATCGTTAATAATAAATTAAAGTAAAATGATTTTCTAGGTACATTTCATTTATGTCATGATTCCAATATTTACATTGTATTATTAGTATTAGTTAGTTTATATTAGTTTAGTATATATTAGTTTAATGTCATAACGTAACTTGTGTTACTTAAATAAGTAATTCAATTGTCTTATTCAAAAAGGAAATAATAGTTGTTGCTTTTAGAGTAGTAGTAATTTTTGGTTTACCACAAAATAAGATTTAAATAACATTATTTAGAATGTGATTTAGCGCATTTTTCATGTTCAATGACAAATATTGCGGTTGTGGAATTTTTCCTACGTTTAAAATTATTTACATTGGCTACATTTTTCACACAATTTTGTCATGATTTAACAGACAATCATTTTAATTTTTTTATAACGTAAGTTATTATGTAATTTTGAAATTTAAGAGAATCAAAGAAAATCTTGTTATATTAGTCTGAGATAAAACTATTTTATTCCTGACAAACTTCCGTATAATTCACTTAGGTAATTGACGCTTGGTTTAATAGTGGTAATAAAAAATCAAAAGATAAATCATGCAAGAATGGATGTCACATAAGAAAATTAATTTAATTTTATTCTGATCTGTTTATGACAAGGTTCCATTTTCATGTTGGGTAGACTCAAATAGAGAAAAAAGTGTTTTTGAATTGCCTTTGTCAATACATTGTAATAATTTCGAATTGTGATGGTGGCGTATTGGTACCTACACTACATCTTGTAAAAATGTAGCATTAACGTTGTGACCGAACATAATGCAAACAACAAAAACTGAGAAGGCACTCATTTCTGATATTTGTTACATTTTTGACGTGTTAATAAAACTATATTTTTAAACATATCCATATTGTGATAATTGTTAAATAGTGAAAATGTATTACTGTTAGTAGTATCAATAATACATTTCCATCTAATGAATTGAAGAAGGTGGAATTCGTCTGAGGAATACGTTTTTTACTTCATTAACATTACAGGATTCTTCGTAAGACTATTTTTATTGGTACTAATAAATAATTTTAATGTTTATATCATTGAAGTAATGAAACTTTTTCATGATATTCTATCAATAAGAACTATTTATAACATAATTCAAAGGTTTTCTTCAACAAAATCCATTCAATGTGTCCAATTCAATAAATCCTTCCTGTGTGATTTGTAATAAAAATATAAAGTGACCGTGATGTAAAAAGCGAAGTATGATGATGTTAAAATGTAAATTTTCAATTCAAGTAATTAAAAATGATTAATATATATTAAAAATGGAGACCTAAAAGAAGTACATAGAATTTTAAAATACCACTTAAGATTCATTTCAATTTTTTCTGTTACTTTCACGCGATTGGCTCTTAGAGCGAATACAATAAAAAACAAAAAGAGTTGCCGCTACAGGAATCTGGACAAATAAGACTTCTCTTTCTAACACTGCCGTTTCTTGTTTAAACTCTTTTAACTCAAACTGGAACATTGAGGTGTCAGTTACAGTGCGAGAGTGCGTAGTGCATAATGAGTCAGTTGTATTGTGATTTTTTCGCACGGCTTCCGGTTTTCACATCTCAATTTGGAACAGTAATACATTTTTTTCATTACCACTGTACTTTTTCAACAACATGCTTTTCTCCGGGACCTCAGATTTTGGACATTATCTGGGCCATTCTACCGGCTCCACCATCGCTCCCATCGAGTGCGGGCTCGTCCTCGGTCCTCGGTTCCACAGAGTCTGTCCGCCATTTTGTCTCTCTACTTCGGCCTCGCCACCGGCGGGCCCTCTACAGATTTTAAGTTTTATGGATTAAATGTGTGTCCTTGCTTCCAGCCATGGCTCATTTATCCAAGTACATAACGTACGCTCTGGTCATAATACGCTATAATGATAATCGAGAAACGGCGACGCTACTGAGTGAGTTGATCGCATTGATCACTCGATCAATGCTGGAATCGATAGTGAGAAATACGAGTCGTCAGAATCAAGACCATCTGCAATACTAAGACTTTGATGTAAAGGTATGGTGATGGTGTGAAAATATGATATTCTTGACACGATGCAATAGTGGAATTCGGGCTTAGAGAGTGACTCTGTTGGAATGGGTGGGCAGAAAAGGACTGCACTCATTTTATTGTTCAAACAGAGGTAAGAGTCCATTCTTAAAGTAAAGTATATAATTCTTAAACAAATTAGCATGATTTGTAATAAGAATTAGACGCATATATAAGTAACTTAGAAAACAACGTGAGTTCTGTGTACGGGACACGAAGGTCACGTGATGGAGGCGTTTGTAACATGCTGAATAACTGTTAAAATCGTGTCCATTTACTTAATGTTAGTGTATTTTTTACTTATTGGATTCAGGACTATATACAATTACCATTGATTTCAGAATAAGAATTCTGACCGCCATTGTACCGGAAAAGGAATCTTTCGTCTCGCCAGATGACTGCCTTGAGAATCCTTCTCCTCGCAGCCAAGGGTACATGCACGTGAATCCGGTGTTTCCTAGCATGGGAAGTCCCAGCGCAGCTTTTGATCTACATGAAAAACATTTTGTTTATCATTGCAGAACCAGAACCAGGACAGACAGAGTAAACGGTGTCTGATTCTCGCGAGGGAAAACTGTCGTTTGCGCTTTAGAAATGAAGCAAGACGTAGCCGTGAATATCATCCACTGAACAGTGACAAGACCAATCATTGACTGGAAGAGGAGACAGAATCTGTGCACTGATTCTGACAAATACAATCGGCTATTCTTAAAATCTCAATATGACAAACTAAAAGCATATTGTTAGTCTCGATACTTTCGGAAACAGTTCTTTATTGTCAAGTGATTTACTAGTTATCATTAAAGTAGATTTTTAAAAAGGAAATGTATGTAAAACGATGAAGCCACTATCTTTTATTCGAACTTGTAGCAGTGCCTTCAAGTATTGTATTTGTGTTCTTAATCCATTGTAGGAATATTGATGATTGTATTAATTTTGAATTATTTATTATTACATTTTCTCGTATTTATTGTAGGCAATACTAAACACAAATTTCAACACGCAAATGATACTTATTATACTATTCCGCAAATGAAATTGACTCCAAAAATATTTCAGAATGCTCTAGATAGCTCTTTTATTGTGCTTGCATCCGTAGGACACACGATAGCGCTTTCAAAGGTTGACATTCAACACTGTGATCTAGCAATCTACTCCAACAATTCTCCTCCAGATGATAAGAAAAATCGATAATTTTGGGAATAGTGGTACATAGTCTTGATTTGTGAGTTCCAAACATATATTTTGATGCAATGGGTTGTAATTTCACGAGTGAAATAGTAATTGTAAATGGTTCCTTTTGGTATGATTAGTCTGGCGTGTTATTGAATATGTGCTGTGACTGCCAGTACAGCTAATTACATATTAATAATTGTGAAACCAGCATAACAAAGCTGTTGAGCCAGCATAACAAAGATACTGAATAAATTCTTATGTCACCAATTCAGCTTGTTTATTAGTGGTATATTTGTCATTTAGAGTTATATCACATATTTTCTTCAATGGATTTATTTGTTCGTACAATGTGAATAGCAGATGTATATCGTTTTATGATTTTTTCTGTTGTTATTTTTGTTGTAGCGACATAAAATAAATATTTTTAAAAAAATTGTGTGTTCTAAATTTGATGTTCTTTAAGAACACATGCCAGATGTTAGTACAATGTGTGTATTCCTTATCATTCTATCCAAATAAGACTGAAGATCCTTGACCCGAATCTATGATTAGGAAAGAAAGGTGCTGGGAGTCTGTTGCAGATTTTTGTTTTCAAAATCAGGATAATCAATTACTAGTAGTATAATTATAAAAGGGCCCCGAGAAACCAGAGTTTGTCACATTTTTTTAAATTTTTGAAAATTCCAGTTTTTACAAATTGTACCTTTTAGCCTGTTTTCATCACTCCCTCGTAATATATCTCCCATGTTGTTTGACATTTTTTTGTCGATTGGATGTAGTTCTGACAATGGAGGTTTTAGCATTGCTATTCTTAAGTTTCAAGAATATTATCAATTACCACTAGACAGAGACATCAATAGTGGAAAAATACATTTAACACTCTGGGATAAGGAATCCAAAAAATGTTTAAGAGTAGTAATCTCAGAAACACTACATATAAAAACACACAAGACCATTAATGCCAAGTGGAAATAATTTTTTTTCACAAACGTTTATGTCAATGTCCTTAAATAAAAATACCATAAAAATTATACTTTGGGATAGGTTTCATTTGCCTTTATAAATTTATTGATGTACTTATGTTTCATCTCAGTCTTTCTCTTTTTCCTCTTATCTTTTCTCTCTCTTTTTCTTGTTCTCTGTTGAGTAATTGAGTAAAAGTAATACAGTTTCTTGTAACGATTACTTTGTTACTAATTTTTGCATGTAGTCGTTACTTTTGACAGAAAGTACTTTTTACTCATAATATAGGGGAGACCGGAGCAGATTGTTACGCGGGTTGGTTGTCCCAAGTTTCCGCTGTCAGAGGCTATTGCTCCCTATCGATCTAAATTCAAACCACAGTACATTCAAGAATTAGCTGAAAAAGAAAATCAAAGAAAACTCTATTAAAAAGCAATTAATCATAATGATAATGTAAAATGATATGAAAAGACGTAAAACGCAGGAGGAACAAAAAATTTCAATTAGTGTCGAAGAGAAAGATAAAAGTTTTTATTTAGTTTTATTTTGTCTTAAACCGTTTTCTAACAGTAAAGCTAAGAAAAATGACACCTGTGTATAGAATTTAAGAAGTGGGCTCATGAATTATACACCCATGAACAAAATAACTTTTATTCATATCAAAATTGTGAGAGTGCGCTTCAAAGTAACTAGTCTCATATCAGAATTTTTCTTAAATATTCCCTCACATGAATATTTTTGTGTCTAATATGGCCTTTAACCCAGTAACTGCCATGGTCCCAATTAGGGATCTCAGACTTTTTCATTGATATGTTATACTTTGTACTTTAACTTGCGAGGTACATTTCTTCTATAGAGGTTTTTTTCATTCCTTAATTCCATATTTTTCCATACCAAAAAATGTCTATTTTTTCATCTAACCTAGTCCATGACAACCAATCCCAAAGTCTGTGACATCTAACCCGGAGTCGGGGCAGGTTGTCTCAAAACATAACTCTGACAGATCATTTTTTTCTGACAAGCCAAATCCTGATATGACATTAAATTTGTGGAAAATGTAGCCAGGGATTTATATTATGGGATGCATTAATAGAAAAGAAAACTGTAAACACACTTTTCAAAAATTAAAAATCTGAAATTGTGGGAAATCTAGAAAATATGACATAAGAAAATAATGAAATAGCAGGTACATTTAAAGATAAATATTTAGGTATACTTATTAGAATTTTTATAAAATTAAGAACTAAAACGTATTGTGTTATAATGGATTTTTCATAAAAAAGGAATGTAAGGGAATTAAATAAGAAAATGTAGAGAAGATGAAATTCGGTATCAATAAACGTAGCTTATGTAGAGACATACGAGGATGTGTATAACACGCAGGCCCAGCGGATAATGTGGGTATGGGGGATAGTTATACCCCCACAAAAATTCGGAAGGTGTAAAATACCCACTCAGAATTTCGAGTGAGAGAAATATTCCTTAAACTTCAAAACCCAGAATTGGAGGATGTTTCTTGGTATTGTGTCGACTCAGTACGTGCATGCGATCAAATGTATTGCAAGATCGGCTTAACAGCATGCGGTTTTACGTGTTTATAGCGACATAGCCGACAAACAACGATTTTCAAAAATTGTTAATTGAGTTTTTATGAAAGAATTCAAAGCGCAGCGCTGTTTTTGCTTCGCAAAAATGAACTCTGCTGAAGTTGCATAAAATAAATGTGATGACAAATAAATGAGATAACAATTTGATGGCAATTTAATGATAAACATGACAATTTGAAAAATAATTGTTTTGTATTTTTGCCTTCATTTACATTTTTGGAGGGAGATGGAGGGGGAGGAGGGACCCCCACTTGTGTCAACTGCCCACTCGGACTTAACACCAATCACCTGCTCTGATAATCAGTGATGGGAAAAGTACGTAAAATAAGAAATTGGGCAAGATTGCAGTTACCCCTCAAGCAATTTACTAAATTACAATTACAGTGTAATGATAGTTTTTAGCTGAATTTGAAAATTATTGTTACATAATATTGTCAAATAATTTGCCATTCACTTTACAAATCACCTGTCTTAAAATATTTATCAAATCACTTAGTCTCGATCTATTTGAGAAAAGTACCTTTGCACATACTTAAAAAGCGCGCTACAGGAGCACTGGTGCCACGAAAATTCTCCTACACTATGGATGGGGTCTCTCGTTCAGTCTAGTTCCTGAGCAAAATGAACTTACCCACTCATTTACTTCGCGACTAACGAGGCAGTTCGCGAGTGAATATAACTAAAAGCCATAATTTTAAAAACTCATTATTACATGCGATGTAACGATTACAACAAAGTAATAATTACAATTTTGTATTAAATAGTAGGGAAGGCCAGGACAGGTTAAATCTAGGTTTTTCAGCAAATGTTTGAAAAGGTGTGAATGAAGATAAGATAAAGCTTTCTTTTTAAAGCAAAAGCTGATTATTTTTCTCGTGTGATGATTCAGTGTTTTGGTATTCTTGAAATGTAGGGGTTTTATTTTCAGGTGGCTTCTTTTACGCATTTTCTATCTCCCAAACATTACTCCAAGCGAATGGAATGTGGCAAAAACGATCGCTATTCCTTATACCAGTTTAATAAAGACTGCTCGTATTCCACTCGTGAAATTAAAACCAATAGTGTTTAACTACACATACAAAATGCCCTAACCAGGGCGGTGAATATCAAAAAGTTTATCGCTTTTTCTATCTATTTTCTCTCTCTGATTTTACCAACTGGGGAATCATAATCTGTGACTCATCTATCTTAGGAGATGTACATCGATTGCTATGTCGATGTCCAATAAACAGCGTATGTACTATAGCATAACCTGTGATTTTAACGTACGATTTCAGTTATTTTCAATATTTGGCGTGTTTTGGAACTCTGTTGGACATAATTTCACCCGTGGAATAGTCCTATTAAATACCACTCGTGCTTTGGCAATTCTCAGATAAATCCCCTCCTCGCTACACGAGTCGGGAATTTATCGACCGTTTCCAAAGCACACGTGGTAATACCTATGATGATGTGTATTGGTTAAATACTTATTTACCGAGTGTGTCACGCAAAACGGGAGGTGGGGCATGATCGCATATTCTGAAGATGCAGATATTTGATCGCTTATTGAGTGATACTGGATTATAGCCAGGTGTAGCAAGAAAGGAAAGAGTGCACCAAACAACTATTTGCAAAGCTATAACATTTGTCATGAATTAAATTCTAGAGAAATATCATGGATTTCTAATGCCCATAAATCATGCTTGAGAAGTGGGCAGAACGATATCGCTCTACATTTGCAATTGGTGTTATAGATCACATTGACTTCCCTAGAAAGAAACAATATCATGAAGATGAATACATAGAAACAAATTTGCAAGCGTAAACAATCAAGCCACATGCAATGCAACTGAAAGGTTCACTAGTGTAGATTCTCAGTGGCCTGAATCTGTGTTTGGTAGCCTAATTGAAAAACAATCCAATCTTTATTAACTAATGAATAAACACGATCGGCAGGTAGTTTTACTTGGAAACATCTTATGCAGTAGAGCGTCATGGTTGCTTGCATCGAACCGAAAATCTTCAATACCTGAGGAAATCGCGTACAATCACCAGGGCGCCCAGAAGGAGGGAGGGCATCTAGAGCAACTTGCGCCAGGCCCCGATTTTTTTGGGGGGGGCGTGTACGAGTATGGCGACAACCTCATAAATCCATGGGCCCTGCTCTTCAACAGGGGACTGTTCAAGCTGGTGGAAACTGCGTGATGATATGGGGCATGTGCAATTGGAGGGATATGGGACCCCAGAAACGTCTATATACGACTATGATAAGTGACACGTACGTAATCGTTATGTCTCATCACTTGCACCCATCCTTGTCCATTGTAGATCCCGACGGCCTTAGGCAATTCCAGCAGGACATTGCGACAGCCCACACGTCCAGAATAACTACACAGTGGCTCCAGGAATACTTCTTAATTTAAGCACTTCCACTGGCCACCAAAATCCCCCAGTCATGAACATTATTGAGCATATCTGGGATGCCTTGCAACGGGCTGTCCAGAAGAGATCACCACCCCTTCATACTCTTGCGAGTTTATGGACCGCCCTGCAGAATTCATGGTGTCAATTACCTCCAATACTACTTCACACATTAGTCGTGTCCATGCCACGTCGAGGTGCGGCCCCTCTGCGTGTTTCGCTACACGATATTAGGCAGGTGTACCCGTTTTTTTGGTTCTTCAGTGTATCTGTGCCTTGGTGCAAGGTCCAATGTTACATTTGCGTGATTTTCGGCTTATAGGGACAATGCGTTAGACAGTGCAAAGACAATTATTTCAGTGCAAGAAAGGTCAAAGTCAAAAGTATCTCCTAATTTCAGATTGATATGCATTGGCCTATGATTGTCTAGTCATTTCGATTGGGTAAGAAAGACACACATTCTGCAAAACTTTGAATATTCACATTGCCCTTCAACATATTAAAAGTTGTTTTTATGAGAAGCGATGCGCCACACCCACCTATCCGTTACATGTCATAGTCGCCCGTAAAACTGTCAGCTGTTTTTTTCAGGTTTGTTGTTTAAAAATCCCACTTCAATGGATTGTCACTGAAACTAACGGTAGTACCACCGTTATGTAGCCAATATGTTTGGTTGGTTAGCATGATCCTTTGTACTTTCTTTGTTTTCTGTTTGTTTACATAGTACTTCCATGTGAGTTTTTGTGTGCGAGTGATGTAGTGTTTACTGGTTGTTTCTTTTTCGAGAATGACTCATTCAACCGAAAAGGTATTTAAAAAACGACGTGTTAAGTGGCAGAAGAAATGGCGACTGTATTTGCAATATAGCAATTTGTAGTGAAGGACAAAGCTTTCAATATATAATCACTGAAGCTACCCCATGTGAGTAACTTGTTACTTTTACGCCTAAAAGAGCCTCTAACAAAAAACCTGATGGAATTGAAGATAAGTACTAGATAAAGGTAGAGATAATCTTGAAATTATAGACATGAACATTTTCACTGAAGCATTGCAACAATGGGTGACCTGCAAGCATTGTTGTGATGGAAAAATATCAATTGAAATTGGTTTGCGTGTAGACGTTGCAGCTGAAATGAATTTAGTTTTAGTTACTGCAAATATAGTTATACGTATATTGGCAGTTTTAAGTTTTTAGTGTAAATGATAATGTAGGTGCACCGATACATATCTGTACAGTGTTAATATTAGATTAGTGTAAGGCCTACTCTCAACAGGTAGAAGAAAAACAGTTTGTTATATGTAGTGTGAGATGATAAGTCTTCCCCTGTCCCATCAAAATGTAATAATTATGATTATACCATTGGATCTGTAGGAGAGGATAGAGCCCAGAAATCAATGAAAGATACTGTGGAAGAAGCAGTGTTTGAAACTATTGGCATTCGTGACATTACTACAGCAATAGATGGAACATTGTCACCCATCAAATGATGTGTGACTTATTAGTGTAGACACAGGAAAAGTTATAGATGTGTCAGTGATGTCCAAATATTGGAGATGTGTAGGTGGATTTAAAAAATTAACACTGGGACTGCATTGCAAATTATTATCGGTCTAATGACTAAATGGAAGTGGCTAATGTTACACAAATTTTTGATGGTTCTATTTCGAGATATAACGTACGCTGTTTGAGGGGGGAACTCTCAGACGGGAAGACATTGGATGAGAAAGACAGGCTGACTGACTGTATGACAATGTGTCATACTTTTGTATAGGATATAAAACTACTATGGTCTAGCAATCAGGCAAAACCTCCATCTTGGGATGAAAACCCTCAACATGGATTATGACCCCAAAGCAAAGACAGTTGACGTATGTTTAACCGTGCAAAGTTTACAAACGAAATTTACAAACATCAGCACAGTTCGCCTTCAGTAATTATGGATGAAATAGAACCATTTTTAGAGATATGGCAGACGTAAATATATTGAAAAAGGTTTCCACGGAAGAACTCAAAATTCGAATGTGTGAAGAGCATTATTTTGAGTACGCTTCCCCATACTGTATTTGTGGGTATTAACACCCCTCATTTTGGTGTTTATGATGCTGTGTGATTTGGTGAAGGAAATATAAAACGTCATGTTCTTGAGCATTTGGGACTGCATATTGGGTCACCGACTAAACAGGTTATGTTACACGTAGGTAAAAAAGACTAATGTTTGATAGAAAAGACTTGTTTAATAGAAATTTGGTTTAAAAGACTTGTTTGAGAGAAAATATTAGGCAACATTAAGCAACGGTCGTTCACGGTATTTTCAGCGCACTTTGTACTTACTAGCTTCCCCACTACAACTTGCGCATGTTCTTTTCTGGATGGGGAGAGGAAATAAACGGGGAGTCAGGGAAAATAACCTGTGGTCGCAGAAGCGTCGGACTTCTGGGACGAGCAAGTAGCTTGGGCGGGCGCAGTTTGACATGCCTGGAGAACAATCGCACGTGTTGCTATGTTAAATTGTGTTGGCCAAGTGAAGGCAATGGTGATTCTTCGGACTAATCTTGATAGAAGCAAGTCTTCCCTTTGATTTCTTTTCGTGCAAGTGCAAGATCCTTGCAGCGCGCGCTCTCATCATTCTCTGAATGGGTGTTCAATTTTTATTTGTTATTTGTGACCTGATGGCAAGGGGTTCGATTGTGTAATTTTCATTACTCTTAGACATTATCCTTACCGTCAAATTTCCTAAAAACAAATAAAATATTGAAACAGTGTGTTCGAAGCATTTCTCAGAAAATGATTTTTTACGCGTGCATGAAGACCATCGAGTCATTTTTATTTTGAAGTACGTTTCCTCGTTACCCAAATCGAAGCCTCAGAATGTTTGTTTCCACGAGCACTCTACAGTAGCCGGTGTTCCCGTGGTGAGTCCTCTTCGCGCCAGTCGCGTGCTTAAGCCTCACGGCGCTGCCGGAGGTGGGCGGGGCCACCCGCATGACAGAGGCAGTAGGGCGCCGGTGCCGGGCAGGGGTGACAATTGCACTGGGCGCGTCACGGGGCCTCGTCTCTCCACGCCACGCCGCCTCACACTCCCCCAACCCGCCCCGATCAACCCCACCCTCCCCGCACTTGCCTGCTCTTCCTTGTTCATTTCATCCTTCCCCGCCATTTCCCGCTCTCCCCGTCTTTCCATGCCTTTTTCCGTCCTTTCCTGTCCTTCCTCGATCTTCTCCGCCCTCCACCGCCCTTTCCGCCATTCTCTGCCCTTCCCTCCCTTCCCCCTTCCCCTCCGTTTCCCGCCCGTGTCTGACCGTCCTCACCCTCCCCGTCCGTTCCCGCCCATATTTGGCCTTCCCCGCCCTTCCTTGCCCTTCTCCACTCTTCCCCGCCATTCTTCACCCTCCCCGTCCTTCCCTGCCCTTCCCCGCCCTTCACGCCCTTCCCCGCCCATCCTCTCCTTTCCCATCATTTCCGTCTTCTCCATCCTTTCCGGCTTTTCTCCGCCCTTCCCCGATCTTCCCATTCCCTCCTCCATCCTTTCCGCCCTTCCCGCTCTTTCCCGCCCTTCCCTGCTATTTCCCGCCCTTCCCAGCCTGTTCCTGGCCGTCTCCGCTTTGCACCACTCCACCCCACGCAAGCCAAGCAGAAAGGGCGCGTAAGGAGCGCTCACGCGCGCGCTCGCTGCCCGCATGCAAATGGCTCGAGGGGCGGGAGCGGGGGAGGTGCCTCGGGGATGGGGTGGAGATGGGAGGAAATGTCAGGGACTGAGAAGGAAAGCGAAGTGGGAGGTTAGATGAAGACAGAAAATGGATGGAACGAGAACGGGAAGAGACGAGAATGGGGGGAGGTAAAGCCTGGTACAATAAAGTAGAGAAGAAAACGGAGATATAGGCTAGGAAATGTCGAAGTGGCTGCACAGCGTGGAATAAGACCAAGGTAGACAGAGAGGATGAGATATGGAAGCGGGGATGGTAGCGGTGGTAGGACGGAGTGCGAGTGACAGGGACGTGGGAGGGCGAGGGGCTGGTGCCGTGCGAGCGCTCGGGCGAGAGAGTGAGGGAGGAAGGGCGGGGGCGTGCGTGGGAGTCGAGACGCGGGCGGGCGTGCATGCGGGTGCGCGGAAGCGCTGGCGGAGGCCTGTGGGCGTGCTAAACAAGGCAAAAAGGCGTGCGTTATGACGCGCGTGTTGCGTGTTCAACGCCGTGGGCCTCTTTCTTCTTACCCTCTCAGGCCTCGAGGCCACACAGCTCACGGTTTCATTGCTATACCCTGCAGCACTCTAAAAGAATAAAATCTCTTCTCTGTGTACACTAGTGGCTCGCCTTTCTATTGTATCCGAAACCATATTTTGTGGTTTTAGCATGGACTTCACTTGCGGAAGGGTTAAGCGCGTATGTCTGTTAAAAGTTGACTGATACTGAGGGAAATTTTTTGGAGTAACTAAAATGGAGGCATCTTTTAATATACCTTCTTATATTACAAAAACAGCAACTTATTGCTACTAAAGAGTGTAGTCAAACTTTGATATGCTTCCGGGAAGGAATTTCAAATTATCATAAACGTATATTAAGAAATCAGAACTACAGTAAAATCCTCGTTAACCCGAATTTAAAGCGACTGGAATAATCGGTGTTCTTGGAATTAAAATTCGTGTTATTTTATTGTTACATATACCGCCATTACTACGTTTAGTTGGCGGGGTCATTTTTTTTTGACGACGAATTTCGTGTTAAGCTTAAACGGCAGGAAACGTGCCGTTTGCGATACCTGGTAGGGCCGCTAAGCGCGCCGGGGGAACGGAGGAATGCACCTCCTTTGTTCAGCGCAACCCACGCCGGCCGCAATTACCCGCGCCCAGTTCTTGGAATTTACGTGAAGGAGGTTACTTCGGAGAAAGTCGCTTGGACGCAGCTCGGCCGCTGATGCCGTGATAGGACGGAGAAACCACGGGGGCCGCGGCTACCAATCGCGATGTGAGACGCGGGGGAGGAATCACGTGACACGCGAGCTTTCCTGAGGGACCGCCGAAGGACGCTCGGCCACTTGTTTTGGAAGCGGCGGAGCGAGCTGACTTTTCGGATGGACGGATAGAGCTGTTACTTCGGTTCGGAGCCGGGGCTTTCCGTGCCTGGTCGCCCCGAATGCCGCGCCGCTCTCGCAACCATCGCAGCCCGACTCGCGTGAAGGAAGCCGAACTATGGAACGGGACACCACATGTGAGTGCCTGACCGCAAGAGCAAAGTGAGTACGATCTGGGGCGTGAAAGACACGACCAAGAAGCGACCCGCCATCGCCCGGGCGCGGCCCTGCCGCCTGCCCGCGCTGAGCGACGCCGAGACGCCGTCCGGTCGACGAACGCCGCTATCCTAATCCGGTGACTGAGGGCCGCCGAGCGGTCGCCATGCAGGAACCTGGGGGCAAGCACCGACCGTGGCTGCCCACCGCCAGACCTGCCGGGCGCTGGGATGCCCGAACGCTGCCCCTGTAAGCTGGGTCACGACCGCCCGGGAGGGCGAAAACCACGGAGCTCATATGAACTCTGGCCATGCCGGCCTTTTTTAAGTTAAGATTAGTTTGTAAGTTAATTGTAAGTTTTGTTTCTGGCATTGGGATTCACCCGCATTGAATCAAGTATTGATTAAAGTAATATTTAAGGAAATGCCTCAGTCTTTCTATCCAGTAGTTTGGCAATCACGCATGCCTCCCTCTAGGGAGTCTGCCGACGAAGCAGCCGGGCAAAGCTGAATTGCCGAAGGAAAGCAGGTAATCGGGTGAGTCGGTGGTTACAGCTAGTTCACACTAACGAGAGTTTTTTTGTAGTTAGAAAATGCAAACGGCCCAAAAGTATTCAAATAACTGGGCAATTATTTTCGTACATCGTAAATAAATCCGCAGATGGCAGAGTTCTCATAGAGAGGTTACTAGAACATCGTTCAAAAATTCTTTACGATGGAAGTCATGAAAAATCACCGGTGGCCCAACTGCACTTCTCGTGTCTGCTTTACCACGATTGTTGAAATTTTTGACGTTTCCGATTTTTTTCTTTCTTTTTTGGGTAGAATAAAGCAATGCTTTCTTCATAATATGACGTAAATTCGATTTTATTTATACATAAAGAACTTCGAAAATCTCACCGTATGAGTTAGCTAAGAGCCAACATTGCTTCTGTCTCTGCAGCGACTTTGACTGAGAGGCCCTATGGTTTGACTACAGACGGAGGGGGACTTTTACACCAGCGAAGACACATCTGGGTCAAATTTCTTCCCTGTCTGAAGGAGAATTACAGCGGTCGGTTGCTCTGATTGGTATTTTTTCGTGGTTTCGCCGATGAATACCAGGCGAAAGCCAGAGTAGTATGCTCTAGCAAGTCACGGACCGCAATCTTTCATTCGTCTTCTGTGTCCTATCCATCCCCCTTAAACACACGTATGGGTCATGGGATTGAATGGAGAAATCACGGAAAAATACTGATTAGGAGCAGCGGACCGCAAGAATTCTTCTCCAGATAGCGGCTGAATTCGATCTAAATATCTAGATAGTGTCGAAAATTCTGCCACTGTCGGGGCTCGAACCCTAGGACCTCCCATTCAGAGGCAATTTAATGATTGATGCACTGAGTCCCCTAAGCAAGTAGGTTATTCAATTGCTACAGTCGACTCCGCTTATAGTGAACTTCTGGGAACTAACATTTTTGGTTTACTATATCAGAGGTTCACTCTATTCGATGATATCAAAACTGAATAGAATTTCTCCATAACGAGTGATTTAATTAATATAGAGATGCAGCGAAATACATAAATAGCACGAACTGAAAATTTAAACGTCTTTATTTGTCCCTAAATTTGAATTGTTTGACTCGTACATTTTTCATTAGTAATATTTCTAGATCCTTCTCCAGAGTTAGTGTTCTTTCCATACTTGATTCTGCATTGTCTTCAGTGTTTAAGTATGGTAAAGCAATGATATCCTTCGATCCTTCTTGCACTATTGGAACCCCTTCCTACACTCCGAAGTTCCTTTTACTCGCCTAATAGCATACGAGATACTTTTGGAAGCGGGATGGCGTAAGCGAGTAATGAAACTGATCGCTTTTCCGCGCGGCGCTGCAGATATCGCCCGCTTGTGGTAGTTACGTTTTTCCTGTCGCCTTCTAAGAACTCAACGCGTTTTGTTCCGTGAAATCTCAAGTAACACCAAGCTTGAAACTGATGCAAGCAATCGCGCGTCGCGTAGGACACAGCCTTTTTTTCCGCAGTAAAATTGTGTGACATAAGATCATCATCAGTAAGGTTCCCATTCCGGGTCCGCTACCTTCACCTCACGGGAGACTTTTTCGATAATGACCTTTGGCCAACGGCATTTTTTAAGCTGCCTAGTGTGGATATTTGTGGCCCTAAGTTGATATTTTCTTTTCCAGATGGAATTAATTTTCAGAATTTTTAATTTCCTACGTTCACTGTAGTTGAGGTGCAGGTTCATCATGACAGAATCTTCTTATGCTTATTTGTAATGCAAGTGAAACCGTAGCACGGACTTCTATTCACTATAAACCAGGATTCAGTATATCGGAGCTCACTATAACCGGAGTTGACTCTGTATCAGGATGCATTACTATATTATGAAGATATGTCGTCTTTTTTAACACAAATATTTAAGAAATTTTGTCGTTAAAGACAAATATTGATGCGAGATAATCGATTATCAGTTGTAGATCTAGAAATTGAACAATCTTTTTTGTTTAAATAAATCGCATTTACAATATTACTTATATCAATTTATTAATTTATCGTAAACCTGAAGAACATCAATAAAAGCAAAAGTTGAGTGGTGGGCTCCAGAGTTCCCCTCCTTCTAATGCACCTTTTGTTCCTTGTTATTGTTACGGCTCCAATCAAATGAAAATCCCTAAAATTCAATTTTTTCGGCACATGGAAGTAAAAGAAAAAAGAGCTGCTTCGTTAATTTAAGAGCTAGATCTATATTCCAATACCAGCACGGGCAAATATTTCTTCCTTTTAAACAGTTTGTAAGACTAGAGCAAACTACTCTAAATTCAATTGCAGAGAGCCATTTTCAATTTAACTTTAAAATTGTTAAAAGAGTAATGATATGTATTTTTTTGAACAATGTTATATAACCGTTACTAATAATATGAGGAAGTGTATACTATTGTAGAAAGTATATTTTAGTTTTATTTGATGCGGAGGAGGTGTTAACTGACGTTTTATATAATAAGTTAATTGTTCTATGAATCTGAAAGTTATTCGAATCATCGCATTTTTAAGGTTTTCATATGGTTATTTTTGTCAGGGTGATGAAATTGTTTGCGATCAATGGAAAATAAAGGATCAGTGAAAAATAAAGACATACTGATACACTTTGTACGAAAAGAAAACTGAACCTTAAAAACAGTTTCACAACTTTTAAACATCATTTTAGACAACGTTCGTTGTATATTTGCTTTTACGTAACATCATATAACAAATGTTTCAGAAGTTTTTAATTCCTTTCCTCCGAACGTGCGCTAATGATAATTTAAAAAAATCCTATTTGCTCTTCGTTATTAAAAGTTTTTACTGACTTTTTAATGAGATCTTACTATGTACGCTTATCGTTTTCTCTTTAAATAGTAGTCAAACTTCGATAAACCGAATCGCAAGGCAAACGGAAAGGTCTTCGAATTACGATTGTTTCGCTCTACGGACGTTGCGGATTAAAACATTTGACTCACATACGCTTAAAACAGACTTACGTAACATTTTAATAGAATAATACTCTTGAAAAAGATGTCTCATCAGGATTGAATATGTTCTAAGGTTAATAACCATTTAAAAATTAATGCAACTGATTTTTTCATTAGTTACAGATATTTTTGTGAACGGAAGCACTTTCTAAACACACTTTTCTGGAAGTTACGTCATGTCTCAATTTTAATTTAACAAGTCAAACCTTACTTGCTCTAAATCCTTAATGGTTGAGTAACTTACAAATTCATTTCTCTTTTCTTTCGGTATCCGTCCGCTTACACTGCCATTGTTTGCTTAAACGATTTTAATAGGTACTCCTCAATATCGGGGAATTCGATACGTCTTGCCCTCTTCCTTCTCAAATTAGATCCAGATGTCCTCTTCTGAATATTTTTTCTGTTGTTTCATTATTGTCGGTAATATGGTTACGGGTATCTCAAAGTCGACAGCAAAATCTGTTTTATTTTTGCATCTGAATTAACTTTCACCTTTTCTGCATACTCTACAGTTTTGATATCTTGACACATTGCCAGTTTACATATTTTCAATCAGAACAATCAATTTAAAATCAGCAGGAAGATCAAACTCGAACGACTGGTGAGCGCGACTGATGGAAAGGAAAGATAAAGATCAACGTTCAGCATCATGTGTACATCTGGTATCTCATGCTTTGAAAACAAAACTGATGATTGAAAAACCCCATAGTAGAATAATAATCGCGAAACCAAACTTGTCTTTTTTTACATATAGTAAAAGGTTGTTAAGATTTTTCGGTTTGGGGGCCAAAATTCAGAAGAACGCATACCAGGATGAAGACATGAGATATAAATGATGTAAAGGTAGAGCAGCCATCTCCATAGATAATAAAGTATAATGGAACAAAAATATTTTGAGAAAAAACAGATCACAAATTTACAAAGTTATTGTGAAGGTACTGCAGTGTATGGTGCAGAAACATGGAAATTGACGAGACAATGTAAATTGAAACTTTTCGCTACGGAAAAGGATATTGTACGATGAGCAGCAAGGATTTCTAGAAAAGAAAAGTCCGTAATAACGTAATTTGACAAATTATGGAAAAAGTTCAATTTTAGAGTATATCACGCACTACAAACAATGAAAATGGTTTTGACATGTGAAAAAATAAGAAAGTATTCCAAGAAATATTATTTTATAGTTTCCTAGCGGTAAAAAATCAAGAGGACGTCCTAAACATACTTGGATACAAAAAGGTTTTGAAATTTTGATTACAAAAGGTGAAAAGCATGAAGACTGTACAGATAGGGATAAATTTTAAATAATCGTAACTTTTTTTAACATCTTTAAACAATCATTTTCTCAAAATCGGCACCAAACGTGCTCCTTGTTTGTATTAAGGGACGGTAAAAAAGTGTTGCTGGTCCTATTTTCGGCGAAATCTATTTTAGAAAATTGTAAAGGGTTAACATCACAAAAGTTCAATATTAAATATCGATTTTTTGTCTTAAATAAAATCTGATTTTTAAAAAAGACCATGTGTAGTTTTAATTTTCCCCGTTACTACGTAGAGTTCTTGCCTGAACACGGCAGCGAGCGGACGTGCGCCAAGCGCTCTCTTTCACGGGCGACTTCAGTGAGATAAGGTTAGCAGAGTACAAACTCTACGAGTTCAGTGTACAGTAATAGTGACAATGTTTTCAAGTGGCTCCCCTGATACGGGGCAGCACATCGCTAGAGCAGTGGAAGCACTAAATCATCATAGTGAATTCAGTGATATTAATTCAACACCGATAAATGGTCAAGCTACAAGTGGCCCCGCGAGGCAAAACAGTGATCAAGTTACCCTACAAATACAATAAAATGTGCAGTAAAAATTAGGGCAACATCAATATTTAATGAATCAGGATCCGCAATTGATACAAATAACTCAACAAGAACTACTTATGAGAGGTCCAACAGGCTTCTAACCAGCACATCACCAAGGCCAAACCTGGAAACTTCATGGAACGCAGCCACAGCAATGGCTTCAACGACTACAAGGTCCGGGGTCGTCTGAAACAGACTCAAATAAAACTGAAAGAGTGGCAACCACCTCGAAAAAGAAAAAAACACGCCAATAATGACAAGTTCATGCCAACTCCCTCGAGTGTTAGTGCGCCTGTGTTTACGCATAAAAATCAATATGCAGCATTAGAAGACCAATCAGAAGTTGAAATTCCCCAAAGCCCCCCATAGATCATAACATACCGCCAATATTCGTGCAAAGTGTTACTAATGTATCAAAATTAATAGAAATTCTTAAACTTAAGTAAAAGACGAGGATTTTACTTTCAAAATGTACAGCGAGGATGTAAAAGTGCTACCGAAAACCATTGAAGCTTACAGAGCAATAATTAAGCAACTAGACAAATCTGAGGCTAAATACCAAACTTATCAACCAAAGAAAGGCAGAGCATTTCGTGTAGTGCTTCGATACCTGCATCAGTAAGCAAACATAGAAGAAGTAAAAGCTGAACTTAAATCCAAGGGCCATACCGTTCGTAGCATGCACAATGTACTTCATCGAATTAGCCAAAAGCCGCTATCGCTCTTTTTTATAGATTTAGAACCAGGTGCAAACAATGCAGAAATCTACAATATCGACACACTTGTAAATGCAGAGATAGAATTTGAAGCACCGTACAAAAAGAAAACGCCAGAACAATGCCATCGCTGTCAAGAGTTTGGTCAAACGAAGAAATACTGTAAGGCAACTCAAGGTGCGTGAAATGCGGTGAAGAACACTTCACAGACGAATGCAAAAAATATGCAACGCAGCCGGCAGCATGCGCGCTATGTTCGCGAAGTCATCCAGCCAACTATAAAGGCTGCCAAGTGCATCAAGATTACTTTAATAAACGTAGCAAGCACAGAAAATAAACAGACACCACACAGCATCTCCTCAAAACTCAACATACCCCACAATCAAAACCAAACAGACCTCTACAAAATAATATAAACCTCATTCCAAAAGTTCGAAAGCATCCTTAAACAACAATCTGAACAAATTGGAGCTTTGCTCAGCCTACTGACGTCATTAATAACCAAAAGGCTTTAAATGGCATCAAAAATTAAAATTATTCTCTGGAACGCAAACGGGTTAATCCAACATCAAAGAGAGCTCGTAACCATTCTCAAAGAAAATACATATATATTATGCTAATCTCCAAAACTCACTTCACTGAAAAATCCTACTTAAAGATCCCGGGATATGATATATACAATACCAAGCTCCCGGACGGTACAGCGCATGGAGGAACTGCTACAATAATTTTAAACACAATGAAACATTACCAACTGAACGAATATGAAATACAAGGAACATCTGTAATGGTGACAGAAGGTCAAGCTTTACTGGCGCTAACATCTATATGTTGTCCGCCCAAACATAGAAGAACAGAAGAAAAATTACAAGAATTTATAAATACCTTAGGATCAAGATTCGTAGCTGGAGGCGATTTCAATGCGAAGAACCAGGCTCACGACACAACACTTACGAGGAAAAAACCTTCTTAAAGTATCAAACAAACTAAACGTTTCTACTATTATCGACTGGTGAACCTACGTACTGGTCCACCGACGCCAACAAGCATCCTGACCTCCTGGATTTCTACTTAGCAATAGGTGTGCATCTTGTCCAGTAGAAGTAAAATCTTGTTACGATCTTCCCTCAGACCACACTCTAGTAGAAATGACCATCAGTTCAAATATATCTGAAAGAAACTATCCTCTAAAACTAACAAGTAACAAGACAAACTGGAACAAGTACCGCGATTACGTGAACAATAAACTATCTGCAAACGCACTGCTAACAACTGAAGAAAACATCGAAGACGCAATACAGCACTTATCTGACACATTACAAGACGCTGCCTGGGCCGCAACACCAAGAGAAACAATAAATAAATCGTCAACGTATCCCGCAGAAATAAGACAAAAAGTGGTAGAAAAACGTCGACTCCGACGAATATTCATGACAACGTCAACCAGATGACAAAACAAAATATAACACAGCAGCCAGACAATTAACACGTCAAATTAAGGAATACGAAAACAAATCATTCTCTAATTACATTCAAAACATACATACTGCTGAAACAAATTATTCGCTTTGGAAAGCAACAAGAAAACTGAAACGACCTCATCAGCACATCGCACCAATTCGAAAAGAAGATCGCGCGTGGGCAAGAAGCGCAGAAAAAAGGTCGAATGCTTAGCAAAACACTTTGAATCAGTTTTCAAACCAGCAGGAAATGCAAATACTATTGAAAATAAAGTGCTAGAGTTTTTGGACGTACCTTCACAGTTATCACTGCCCATAAAGCATTTCAGCTGACAAGAAGTCGAACAAACAATTAAGAAATACAGACATCCCACGAAACGTCCAGGGCTTGACTGGTAAGATTTTACAGGAAATGCCAAGAAAATGATATGCATTCGTAACAAGTATATTCAACGCGATACTTCGAAGTAGTCATTATCCTTGTCAATGGAAATACGCTCAAATAATTGCGATCTTGAAACCAAGAAAGACTAATCGATTGGTACGATGTCACTTCCGTGGCAGTCTCCTATCTGTCCTATCAAAAGTATTTGAAAAAACTTCTCTTACAGTGCCTCATGCCTATAATTAAAGATGTGATTCCTGACTTTCAGTACGGCTTTCGAGAAGGGCACTCAACAATATAACAGACTCATCGTATTGTAAGCACAATTTCTCAAAGCCTGGAAAAAAAGATATATTGTTCTGCAGCATTCCTAGATATACAGCAAGCATTCAACAAGGTATGGTATGAAGGAATTCTATTTAAAATAAAACACCTTCTCTCGCCCTCCCACTGTTTAATTCTCAAATCATATCTTTGCGATCGCCTATTTCAAGTGAAATACCAGGACTCTCTATCAGAATTCCAACCTATTTCTGCAGGGGTGCCACAAGGAAGTATTCTTGGACCATTATTATATCTTAGATCAACTTCAGACTTACCAATTACAGAAAGAACTACAATAGCCATCTTTGCAGATGACACAGCTATTCTCTCTGCAAATAAAGATCCTTCCTGTGCATCACAACATCTTCAAGAACATCTAAACAAAATCGAAGATTGGAGTCATCATTGGCGAGTCACAGTTAATGAAACAAAATCAAAACACATAACATTTTCACAAAGGAAGAAAACTGCCCAAAAGTAAAACTAAACAACACTAGAACGTCATGACGCTGACATAATCAAATACCTTGGACTGCATTTGGATAGACTCCTGACTTGGAAAACCCACATCAAAACTAAGAGAAAAGAAGCGAAGCTTAAAGTCCTTAAATTGTCATGGCTAATAAACAGACATTCAAAGCTGTCCTTGCATAACAAAGTACAGATTTACAAAGCTATAATCAAACCAACATGGACCTATGGTATTGACTTGTGGTGCTCTTCCAGTAAATCGAATCTAGAAATTCTAAAAAGATTCGAAGCTAAAACATTAAGAAAACTATGCAAAGTACCATGGTACGTGACAAACAAGACGATATACAGAGACCTCGACATCATCCCGCTAGAAGAAATGATCACCACGAAGAGCCAAGCTTAGCAGAAGAGATTGAACGAACATCCAAATTACCTTTCAACAAACCTGTTAGACAACAGTGAAGATATAGACTCAAACGAGAGAATATTTTGGATTTGCTATACCGATTTCTGAAATGAAATTTTCAATGTCACAAAAATTCACGACAGAAATGTATTTATTAGACACCATTTACTTATTGTTCAAACAAGAACAGATCGTAAATTACGCAGAAGTAAAATAAAAAAAAACTTTACTATGCGCGGCGATAGTGTAACTGTTAGCGTTTCGAACTGTTGTGCCTAAGTTGGCGGGTTCAAACCCGTTCGAAGCCGTGGATTTTTTCAGGGCGAAAAAATCCTTCGTACGCCTTCCTTCGGAGGGGAAGTAAAGCCGGCTGCCCCATGTTAGTAGATTTACTTGCATGTAAAGGATCTTCAAGCCTAAATGACGCCTCTGAGCTAAATTCAAATCGCCTGTTTCTCGCCCAAGAAATACCTCCTTTCTCAGCTAGTTGGTGAAAGGAGCGTAGCGAAATTTGCGTGGTCAGACGGAAGAGCAGGCCTCATGGCCTGAGTCTCGCCACGTAAAATAAGACTTCAATTTAATTCAATACTATGTAAGAAGAGATAATACTATAGTCGTGTGTCGGAAAGCGGCGAATTTTTGACAGAATAACTTTTTGGCGGGTTCTGGTAACTAACAAGTGGATAAAATTTGTTTCTGAAAATGACTTCCTCTAACTCGTTGTGTGGTAAGAATTCTTGATTTTTGAGTCCTTGATACTGAAAAATCGTTTGAGAGCAAAACGTCTGTCCGTCCGTGTGTGATCAAAGTTAGCGCTTAAACTTTTCAGCCGATTTTCTACAAAATTGTTATTCCACGATCGACTTAAAATAGCTGTCTGAATTTGAAACGTATATTTTGATTTTTGGGGGTACATTGCATGAAGACTCAAGCGTAAAGGACGCTTAAGAGAATGGTGCAGGTCTCCTTTTCTTTGAGATCCATGATTTTTTTAATTGCAAAAGGGTAATTTTTTTGTCAGTTTTGCTGCAACTACAATATGGAAGATAGAGATTTTTTCTTTAATGAAATCTGTTCTTTAAAGACATATCTTGAGCTGAAGTTATGTTCAATTTTTCGAAAATATTGGTAGTTTTCGTATAATTTTGCCCGAAATATAGGCAATTTTAATTTTTTAACAATTTTTTTAAAAAAAACGCTCCAAATTTTGACTTCAATTTTTTTAGCAGATAGAAGAAGGGACGCTTAAAAGAATGGCGCGGGTCTTATTTTCGTTGAACCTTCTTGTTGTGTTTCTGAATAAACCACGAGGTAAACTATATTTTATGTATTGTATTCTTCGGACAACAGTACATTCAAACTACCATACGGCACGGGACCGTGTACATAAGAAGACGACGGGGGCGCCGTCGAGCTGCAGAAGCGGCTTCCAACTGGCGTGCCGTAGTCACGGAGTCGGCGGGTGCCGGCCTCGGCCGTTGCGATAAGGCCGAGGGCTGTGGCCTCCTGGCGAGGAGCGAGCGCAGAGGCGTGGCGAGTCGGTACGGCGGAGGCAGTCACGGGGTAGGCGGCCTGCACACGGGTTCCTGTTCGGAAACCAGGAACGGCGCGGCGGGTCTCGCGGTGCGAGCGTGCGGAATCCAGACGTGCACCGGGGACGAGCGGGGTCGAACCACAATACAGAAGAGAAACCAAATGCCAAGCCAGGGGTCGTTATCATCTATCTCGCAAACCGGGAACCTGAAGAATATCCGGTTGTTAGATCTGGTTCTAGTCGACAGAGAAAAGATGGAGATTAGATACGATAAGTATTACTCAGCACTTCAGTCCAGACTGCTGGAACCGGCGGCGAGCGCTTGCTCCCAGGCGCCGGAACTGACGTCATCCTATCAGCGCCCGGGACTATTTTTCGGGACGGCGGAGCCTCCCGTGACGCGCTTTACGTAGCCGTGCGCGATATGTAGAGCCCCGTTCAAACTTCCGGGCGGAATACAATTCTGCGTTTTCGAAAATTGCAAATTTAGAATTAATGCGAGAAAGTATAGGCTGTTGACCACTACTATTTTGATTCTAAGATGACATTCAAGGAGTACATTTAAACATATATAAGGCTAACCGGAGTTTGCATTTCGTGGAGCGAAATTGCTCTGTATTTTGTTCGACCAGAGTTTTAAAATCTTCTTCCTTGACAAGGGTTGTAACTGTAACAAACAACTCCCACCTCATTCTAGATTTACCTACGTCTCTGTAGTCCTTAAGTTTATATAAGAGAGTTAACTTTGGTAGTCTGTTTGGTTTCATCCTCTTTACATGTTGAAACCATTTGTGTTAGAATTTTTAATGCCATTTACTACACTACCAGTATTTAACCTTGATCTTCTGTCTTCATTTGGAACTCGATCCCTCGAGGTTAGACCTAGTAGAGCTCTTAAGAAATTCATTTGGGAAGCCTCTAATCTTCTATCATTATTTTTTCCTTAGTGTCCACATTTCACTCGTGAAGCAGAGTGGGGGTGGAGATATCACATTGTGAAATCTCATTAAGGTGTTATTCAACATATTGTTTTTAAAATGCCTCATCATAAAGCCATTCAACTTATTGTATTTACTAACATTCTTTTGCATTTCGGAGTTGACATCATTTGATATTTTGCAGCCAAGATAAATGAAGTTGGATACTTGTTCAATAAGTTGGTTGTTGATAACAGTTTTTATCCGTCTCAAATATTTACCTTGGTATTCCACAGCCTTAATTTTTGACTAGATATCCTTAAATTATAGCTATGTAGCACTCGATTAAGTCATATTATAGTTCTTTGGATATCGTCTTCCGAGGTAGCCAAAAGAACTTGATCTGCATAAGTCAGATACTTGATTTGTTTATTTCTCGTTATTGGTAGACCTCCTTGATTTGGGGTAATCCAATGATCCATGATTTTGTTCATTTATATGTTGAAGAGTGTTGGGGACAAACCACATCCTTGTGTTAATCCTTGGTTGACTTTTAGAAGATCTGATGTTTTGCAATTATTGACCCTAATAATATTTTCAGTATTCTAGTACACGCTTTTAAAGGCATTTATCAACTTTCCTGGAGTTTCATAGCTCTCTAAAACACACCATAATTTTCAGATGTCCATACTGGCATAAGCTTTGCAGTAATCCAGGAACAGCATGTATGTAGGCAGATTGTATTCTCTGCGTTTCTCTAATAACTGTTTGAGAGTGAGAATCACATCATTGCCGCTTCTTCCTTTCCTGAACTCATTAATATCTTCTTGAAGGATGTTATCCATCTCCTTGTTAAGTTTGTATTTCAATATTGTGGTATAAAATTTCGAAATTGTTGTCAATAAGGAGATTCCACGGTAATTATCACAGACGTCTTTGACCCTTTTTTATGTGTATTGATTATTAAGGATTTGTTACAATCTGCGGGTACTTTGCTTTCGGCCCAACGATTGTTAACGAATTTTAATAAAGACCTTTTCATCTGATCTCCTGCGTACCCATAATTCTATTGGCACATTATCCAGTCCAACGGATTTCCTGTTTTTACTTTTCTGTAGAGCTAATTCTAGCTCATCCTTTATCTCTACATTATTTGCCATTTTCTTAACATTGTCTGAGAATAAAAGTTTCTTATAATGTTCAACCCATTTTTGTTCTGAGATAAATTATACACCGGCATTATCTCGTTAATTCTTGGACATATTTTTGAAGATTTTAAAGGCAATTATTTGTGCGCCAGTGATGTCATGCTGTAACCTTTCGCAGAAGATTTCCCAACTTTCCTTTTGTGCTTTTCTGGATAACAAGTGTGTTTTAGCTGTAAATCATTTATATTCTATGTAGTCTTCTGGTTTCTTTGTATTCAAATTCCTCTGATACGCATCTTTCTTGAGACTGATGGTTACTTTGATTTTCTCATTTCATATTTTCAGTCTTCCAGGTCTTCTATTCCATTGGTAACCAAGGCATTCTGATGCTGAGTGTAGCATGTAATTAATTAGGTTCTTCCAATCAGATTCTATGTCGTCTGAGAGTGGTTTCAGTGGTTTCACTCGTTTCTCATACAAGCCTCTTACACTGTCTTGCTCCGACAGCTGAACTTTCAGTTTATTTGAAGAGATCTTGCTTTCCATCTTATTCTCTATATATCTCCAAGGAAGGCGAAAACTACTTTGGAGTAGGTAATGGTCAGAATTTCTAGACCTCTGTATACTCTAGTATCTGTGATAAGCGATCTGAGTTTGCTATTTATAATCACATAATCTAAAATTGTTTGCATACAACGAACTACCCTTTTTTATGGATGTCTTTATGTTGGTTATTGTAAAATTATTAAAAGTACAGTACAATAGTTTTTCCCATTTGCATTAAGAGTCATTTCACCAAAGTTCGAACAACTTCATTCACAGGAACACATCCTACTCTAGCATTCAGATCTTCTGCTATAATTGTATAGTCAGAGGCGCATGCAGTGTTTATGTAATATTGCAATGCCTTATAAATTGTTTCTGTTTCTTCTTTCTTTCCTTCTATAGCAGCGTAAGCTCCTATAATGTTCAGGTAAGATCTGCCAGTCCTTAGCTTTAATGTCACAATCAGCTCTAATATCCATGCGAGTGAGATTATTTTGTTCTTCTATTTTTATGCACTAATATATAAGATATAAAACATATGTATGAGATAGATATATGTATAAGATACATAACATATGTATAAGATACAAAGGATGTAAGAAAATCCTTTACATTCGAAAGAGTTCACTACTAGGGCACACTCAGTGAGAGTGGACTGCCAAACAGGCAAAGGCAACTCCGTAGTGCAGTAGCATATGCTGGCTGGTTGAAATAACTCAAAAATATTTTCGTTCCTGTGCTTTACTAGAGAGCATTGTGATGACGAGGAATATAGTGGATGGATATCGCTGGAAATGGAAATTTTCATGTGCACGTAAAAACTAAATAGAACAGCAGTCCTTCAATAAATGTTTCTAAAAGATCCGCTGTTATAAAGTATGCTATAGAAAGAAATGCTATTTCAGCCAAATAAGAGCTATATACACGAAATTTTTTGTTATTATTGAAATTTGAAAATGATAAAATGATTGATTAAATGATTTCTAATGTCATCTCATTATACGAAATATAGAGTGTGTGCCTATGTCGATAATAAAATAAAAATATATAGGAGAGTCACTCAGTTGAACACCGCCTGTCCTTTTGAACTGTTGAAGATATTGCAATGCAGTTTTCATTGAAGTTCATGAGAGAGATGGTTTAATAGTTTCATGTATTCGTTACTTTCTTCATTTGTGTTTTACGATATATTGAAGAGTTTTTCAAATGGAACTATACGTATTATCTCATCACGTCGGGCGTAAAAAGTGTGAATCAGTGATATTCACATTGTTAATAGTTATATACGTACGTTTCATTTTAAATAATTGCCATATGTTAGATAAGAAGTAGTAATCATTAGATAATAGTTTTTTGAGTAATTTTCAGAGTTATTTGCGACTCGCGATTAACGGAAATTTTGAATGCACCGCCTTACCTTACTTACCTACTTACCTTACTTACTTACACCTTACTTACACTGGTGAGTCACGTGGTGCTCCACCTTCTGATGGGCGCTCGAGGAGGTATTTGCGATTACTGATAAACTTACTTCAAGTCTTCACAAAATTGTAATTTTTTTCTGAACTCTGCTTACCTTCCTTCTATATTTTCTGATTTTTGTCATACGTCAGGATTGAAGGATTTAAAAGACTGAAAGTAAGGTTTGTCATAACTATGGATTGAAACAAAATAAATTTTTTTCTTACTTCAACTCATGTTGATGCGTTGACATATCACGCGATATTAACAGGATCTTTACGCGTTAATGCGTTGACATATCACGCGATATTAAGCTTTACTCGTGCTAAAACTGTACACTTTGTAAATAATTGTTTTTAAAGTGATTTTTTTTACAGTATGTCTGAACTTTGAATATCCAGCCACTGAACTACGCGTTATATCCCTGGGGGTGTGCGAGAATAAACACACTGAAAAAAAGGAACCCATCTATTGCAACAAGGTTTCAAAAGTTACACAAAACCTTGCTACGAGAAACGGAAACATTGTTGCTTTATTCCTTTCCCTGGACGCGACAGCATCTAAGGTAAACGTCAACCTTGCTGGACTAACTGGCTTGTGATGGCTGAAACGGTGATGTTGCCTCATAAACGGACCTGTTCCCCTCCTCAAGCCTAATCACGTTGCAGAGCAGTTACAGGTCACAGCAGCAAGGTACCTTGATTAATTACGTATTGGAAATAAACATTTACAAATATTCAAAATCGATTTAACTAAATAAAGTATTACTATCTATACAATCTATAAATTAATAAAGTAATGTTTACTATATTATCAGTAGTGTGTAACTGATAAGCATAGTTTTTATTTACTACATTAAATATATGTGCATATCCATATATTTATAATATTAAGTATATAAATCACTTTGTTACAAATTCATATCGGAAGTTCGATACGATAATTATGACTTTAACAATCGAAGAAATCATATTTGATATTCTTACTCAAACCAGTCGCAAATTTTGAGACAAACTTTTATAATTATATTATTCCCCATCTACACTGTTACACAAGTAAATGTAAATGTTCAACGGCCGGATAATTACTTTGGGAATTTATAGTTATCATGAGGTATACCAGTTCCCACGGGCCCGAGGAGCCGTCGTCCCCATGTACTGATGGGGGGGGGGCAGGAAGTCTCTGTTGATGCCCGCCCGCGCCCGGCCGCCAGCAGAGAAAATGACTCAGAGTATCAGATGCCTCATCGCCACAGCCTGGCCAGGCCACAGCTCGCCAGCATCTCGCTCCGTGCCTTCTGATAAATGATACCAACATATGTAGATACCCAACAATCGCAGTGGTCGCTATATGATGCAGAAGTTGAAAAGCGTCTTAAAATTTTAAAAAAGTTAGAGTAATTATGATGCAAATATATTTTCGCGTATTTTTTTTCAAACCTATTGTTTCAAAGACAATTCAAATGAGGAATATGATTGCTAGCACGTTTTATGTATTTCAGAGATCTAGGACGCACATGAAGTGGAGAGGTCAAGATGCAAGTGTTCTTCATAAAAAGAATAACGTATCAATATTTGTCACTCTAGTAATGACGTTACCAGATTCCATTACGATCACTTCTAACGAAACAGTAAAAGAATACGGTGCGTGGAAGAAGGTTTATAGATAAACCACCATTTGCGCTAGTCAGCGTCCGCAGAATAAATACCCTAATCTGACAATTATTTGTGACAAACAAATGTGAGCCTTTTAACGAGAGCACCCACGAAGTCCACCAAAAAACAGATGCTAAAGGGAATTTTTAAATCGGCAGCCGGTGGGCGTCGATGCGTATCGTGGAATGAAAATCGGGCTCAGTTGATAATCTCCTCGTCAATTTGCAGGTAGGCGAAATTGGGCTGCTGTGCACCCCAGCGTTTTCTCTTCCCAAGGGAGAGAGCGGCGCCGGGCGGCACGGAGCGAGCACGCGGGGCTGTACGGGTGGGGAGTGGAGGTTGGCGCGGGGCGGGGTAGGGGGGCGGCATGGGATGGGGCGGGGAGGTACAGATGGGTGGGAGGGAGGCGGGGCGGGGGCGCCGCGCTGCGCGCTGTGTACCTGGGCGATGAGTATGCATAGTGCATGCGGCCGACGCCACAATTCGCCGCCCACCGCTTATCGTGCACGCCCGTGCCCCGACACACATTGCTTCCGCTCGCTGCCAATACGCTGGCTAACGAGTAGTTAGTGCGAGGTCAAGGGCGGTCCCGCTGCCCTGGACTTGGGCGGAGGAACGCGGAGGAGGGCTGGCGGATTTGATTTTGCCGCTATTACCTTATCTCCTTGCTCCCGTGGGATCGAGACCTCTGCGTGTTCGGTCATTTACGGGGGGTGTTCACGTGTCGATTCAAAGCACCTCTTCAAGGAAGAATGTAATGGGTGTGGTCCTGCACGCTAAATGGAACTACATGTTTGTTAATTAACATGAAAATATGTGGCATTCTGTAGGTACTATTTTTTCTATTATTTTGCAGAGATAGAAACTGTTGCTTGATATCGAAAGCATTGAGGGCTGGTATAGAATATTTTGTCGTCCTTCATAGACACTGGAATTGTTCACGAAGGATTTATTCCTGTATTTGTATGTTAACTCGGGCAATAAGAATGACAATATGAAATAAGTTGATGGATAAGATGGACAATAAAAGCAGTGTTTCTATATTTGCACACCCTTTCTCATCTCTCAGCTAACGGCTAAGTGATTTTATAATATTACTGATTCTCCCCTACTAATATTTCAGATACCACGTGAAAAATTACCACCAAACAAAGCGTAGGATGCTAGAAAAAAGAATTCATATCCTTATTTTAATTCAAAAGTTACAATGAAAAGGGTAACATGCCATTTCATTTTAATGAATGCTGATTTATTCTTTAAAAAATATTAAAGAAAAAAGTGCCCAGACAAGGATTTAAACTCGAGCACTTAGATTAATGGGTAAAAAGTCTCTTTTCTAGCTCATAAATTCTTTTTATATGTAGTATTTGATCTGCTATAATAAATCTTTAATATTGAGGCGAATCTTATGTATTGCTACTATTTCACTCAAAATAAAGAAAAATCTACTTTTATTTAAACTTGTGGGGCCAAAACAGCACGCACTTACTCACCCGTATTTTCTCGCAAAATTACACAAAAATTACTGAAATTTTCGAAAAATTGAATATAACTTTATTTCAAAATTTATCTTTAAGGAACAGACTTTATTAATAAAAATTCTCTATCTTTAATATTTTGGTTGTCGGAAGACATCAAACAATTTTGAACTTTTGCAATTTTCGAAAAGTCAGGGTTTTAGCGAACATGTTTTCTGCACTGTTCCTTTAAACTTCCTTCACGATATTCAATAAAAAAAATTAATCAAAATCGATTGTCATTTTTTTGTTGAAAATGTTCTAAGAGTTTCATGCAAAGTACCCTTCAAAATTAAAATATCAGTTTAAATTCAAGGGGCGTGACATCAGCCAGATCGATTGAGGAATATAAATTTTAAAGAAAAGTGGTTGAACTGTTTAGCCGCTAGCGTTGTTAACAGATGGACACACAGACTGACAGACATACGTTTTGCCGTCATTCGATTTTTTAGTATCAAAGACCCACAAAATATGGATTCTGTCTACACCACGTGTTAAAGGAGTTTTCCTCAGGAAGCCAAATGTGTTGAAGAAAAATATTTGGGATAAAACCAACACATTTTTGGTATTAGAGATCCACAAAACTTGTTTTTCTGTTAAAACAACGACACTTCGTCATGAAAAATTTCATAACTTTCTCTACACGGAGAATACGATTATGTAAAAGTACAATAGGTAGAAAAAAAGGGTTGAAAAGAACCGTGAAGTACAAATCAGACAGAAAACGTACGAAAAGGAGGAAATATTTACGAATATCATCAACGTAAAATGGCATTTCATGGGAACTGATCGGCTGGTGAGTAAACAGGCCTACCGCAGTGAAGTACCCTGAGGTTACAGGATTATGCCGAACATCAATCTCTGGTATAATATTCATTTCTGACAGTCGATATGAATTCTCTAAAATATTTCTAAATGAATTCTTGTTAACTCGTTGTGTGGATTCGGTCAGAATTTCCACAAAAATTGAAATGCCTTCTAGCGTTGTTTCAGAATACACCGCACCGCTTGTGATATTGTGACATATTTGCGGTAGCTTGTTTGACCCGAGAAAAAAATAATATGGTGTTTAGAGAAAATTTTGACTACGTTAATTTTACAATTGTCACAATTTCGCCCAAACTACGCAAAAACTACTAATAAATTCGATAAGTGTACATGACATTACTGACAATTATATTTGTCAAGAAAAGAGCTAATTTACTGGTATAAAAGCATAAGAATATAAAAAAAGTCTGGAAATAAACTTGGTAAGTACTTCTTTCATAATGACCTAATAGGAGGGATTGGAACAATTTTAAAATTTTGCAATATTCCAAGATTCCGTGGTTTAACTGAATACAACATTTGCGCCATTTTTATAAGCGTACTTTGGTCTACTCGAGCCACTTTGGTTCATTTTTGAGAAAATTTCGAATATGTACTTGAAGTTTTTTGTATTCACTCTGAGATCAAAAGAATCCGTATACGTGGCTGAAAATGACTTACAAGTTCGTAGCGCCCACATTCAGTAATGCTGGAATTCAATAGGGTGTTGGCCCACCCTTAGCCTTGATGGCGGCTTCTACACAGGAATACTTTCAATCAGGTGCTGGAAGGTTTTTTGGGGAAAGGCAGCCCATTCTTCACGGAGGCTGCACTGAGAAGAGGTATCGATGTAGGTCGATGAGGCCTCGCAGGAAGTCAGTGTTCCAAAACATCCCAAAGGTGTTCGATAGGATTCAAGTAAGGACTCTGTGCAGGCCAGTCCATTACAGGGATATTATTGTCGTGTATCCACTCTACCAAAGGGCGAGCAGTATGAGCAGGTGCTCGATCGTATTGAAAGATGCAGTCGTCATCCCCGAATTGCTCTTCAACAGTAGGAAGCAAGAATGTATCTAAAACAACGGTGGCCTGTGCCATGATAGTGCCACAAAGAACATTAAGGGGTGCAAGCCCCCTCATCAAAAACACGACCAAACCATAACAGCGTTTTGGACGTGGCCCAATACCTACCTTTGATCACATATCCAACATACCGACACCACATTTTCTGCATCATGAACGCACAAAACATGAACTCTGACTTCATTATATGAATCTGACAGTAATATTTTCGGTCCAGAGCAGGAAAATGCACTTCTTCGTGTTCAGGGACTCACAATGTGCGTTTTCTGTCGAAAACTGGGCACTTTTCCTTGTAGCATTACATAACTTTCTCTATACTACGAAGTGTGGGAGAATGTAATATTAAAGATCCTTGATGCCTTATTAATAATAGTAACTGTCACAGATTTTATGTAACCCCGGCAGTACCAAGGTCCAAATGAGCAGTTGCATTACCAAAGGGCGGTACCCACCAACTAAATTTTTATATTGTTGGTGTTTTCGACAATTTCGATGAATAAATAATTTGATATAACTAATGATATACATGCACATTAATTTAAACAAAAAAATTACACAACTTCTGGCACTGTAAATGAAAAAGTACCGCCTTTTTGCTTCATATTTATATTTAATGACAACCTATTACGTTATTATGCCAATTAACGCCGATGTATCTTCATAACATAGTATTGTATTAAACTATACAACATTTATACATAGTTATGTATAAAACTCAAAGTACTACAAATACTTCTAAAAGTATTCTGACATCCAGTTTTCGAGTTAATGGTCCAGATTTTTTATTCACAGCCAAAGACTGTAATAACTCAAACTATAACGAACATTTGTGAAAATCTGCATCACCTTTTGGCCAAAACAAACATAACGAACAATATCAATGATTATGAGCTTCCGAAAATATTGAAACCTATAGAAACAACCAATATTGGATCTCTCAACCCCTCCCCTTGGTATTGACAAGATTTTATTTATTTATTTTATTAATAGAGCTTACAAAATTCCTTTAGGAGCAAAGGTCTCCTGCTTCAGCTGGGTGAAAAGTTGGATTTCACATTTACTAAATGAGATTGTTTTACACAAAATTACACAAAATAAAATTACACATAATTACAGAATTTTTCCCCAAATGAAAATGTTCTCTTTGTCCCAAACTTTTCCGTAAGTATCATCCCCTGTCTAAGTCTCTCGTTTCACCTTTACTCTGAACCGACTAATATAAGTAATTGTCGAGCAATATGTACCAGAGAAAATTTTACAATTTTTTTTACATTTTAAATATAATTTCTTAATATATCTGCTCTGCAATGAAAGGAAAGTTAAGCACAAAGTGAAGATGTTAAAGATGCTTTTACAGGTGTATTTTATAAAAATAAGAATAAACAACGCAATGCAAGTTTGCAAGTTGCAAACATTTCACACAGAGATTCTTCAAACCGCACTACGCTGCCGTCGCTCAGTTCATTTGCAAAACCCAGCGCGGCAGAGGGCGCCTCTGTGTCGTCAGGCGGCGCACGGAGCGAGCGTTCGACAACGGCCGCGCTGACACCGAACGCGGCAAAGAGCAGAAGCTTCCTGGCTCGATAGCGCGTCCCGCAATCACGAACACGCGCCCCATCAGCGCGTCGCAAAGCGCGATGAAGCCAACCCGCTCGCGGGGCTCGTGTATCGCTTCACTTTTGCCTGACAAAGCGACCCGCTCGCGCCCCGCCCTTGCCCTGCCCGGGCCCCCGCCCGCCCACGCGCCGGCCTCAGCCCGCCTTGACCCGCCCTCCCCGCCCCACTCACCTCCACGCCGACCATTCCCTCCCTCCCACTCGTCAACCCGCCTGTCCGCTCCCCGCCCGTCCTCCGCCCGTCCCCCGCCCCTTGCCCCTCCCCCCCCATTCACCCGCCCGTCCCCGCCCATCCGTTGCCCGTCCCCTGCTCCCCCTCCTCGGCGACAGAGAGGGCAGACGCTTCGACGTCGCTAACGCGCCCTACCATAGCCAGCGCCCCGGGCACCCAAATCCAGGCCTCCGCACGTGATCTCACCCACTCCCCCCGCCCCAACCCCGCTGCCTCGGCCACTCCGCCCACGACTACCTGTACACGACATCCGCCCGGAACAAATCACTTCTGGCCGCATCGGCCTGGGCTGCAGCGGAGCGCCCGCCGCCGCCTACGCCACGTCCCCACTCCTCCTGTCCTCCCCCCGCTCCCGCCACCGCCCGCGGGCGCCGCTGTCCCCAGCCGCTCGCGCTGAGTCGCGGCGTCGGGAAACTAATGTACGGCTCTAGCATGACAATAAAGCAACGCGAGATAGGCCATATGTCATCTACATTCTCGCCCCCGGCGCGCCCTGCTCCTCCGCGGAGCTGCCTCCCTGCCGGCCGCTGCGCTGTCCAGGCTGCTGGCCTGCCATGCTCTGGCCTGCCGTGCCGTGCCACTCCGAGCCTTCATCTTCCACTCCACTGCGTGGAGCGTTAATTCAAAACCTTCTATGCAAGCGTGAACGTCCTAAAATCATCGATTCATTCAAACAGTATGAATGTTTCCTTTCAATATTAGCCGTGAAGTATTAGGCGCTCTGATTTTTTTGGCTACGAGATATATTTTATCAGTAAAACATTTCGGAAGGTAGGGTTGAATATTTTTCCTAATGTTCGAGTTTGATGCTGTTTTTTTTCTCATTTTGAATCAACAATATTATAACAAATTTAGTACAGTATTTTTTACTAATAACTTGTATGATTTACTATTAGATGTTATTTCTATGAGTCTAAAAACGAATTAATAATAAAATAGAATTAAAAATTTTCTCATCAATAACTATTGAGTATGTTTCTTAGAGTTCAATTTAAGGATTAATTGTGACCCAAATATTCGACTTCCCTCCAGACACATTTTTCTGGTGATGATGTTCGTTTCTGTGTATTAATTTGCTATCGCTAGCATTCCACTTCGCTGGGGCATTGAATGAAAATGTAACTTTCAAAAGTGAATATTCCTGAGTATATTGAACATGACTTTTATTTCTTTGCGATTAGGGTCTCAATAGGATCTCATGTAACCTATTCACATATTTTGTTGTAAATTATTATCAAAACAAGCATTCATTCGGGACAACACATTACATAGGAGTATATTCTCATTTTTGTAGATTGAACATCATACAGGACGCAGCCGGATAGCCAATTTCTCTACGCCGTCAACAAAAAACACAATTCGTTTGAAAAAAATCGGATAAGATACAGAATTAATTTTCACACAATCACAACCCCAAACACAATTGCGACATTTATCATGCTGTGGGATGAACAGTTGTATCCCCTTGAAAAGTCTGACACCTAGGATAGGTACCAGTGTTTGACAACCACCTGCAACTTTGCCACACTGATACGCGTAACGCTGTCCGGACAGAGATTTCTTAAGTCATAAGGAAATATGGAAATCGCTGGGGGCGAGATCCGGACGAGAGTGGATGTTCAAACATCTCAAAGCTGTGGAATATTTGTTGTGAGCCGATTGATTGGTATATTGATTATTTCGTGTCTCCGAGCTCGCCAACGCCAACAACCAACGGGCACCGCCCCAGCTGGGGAAAGCTCTAAGCTCGCGACTGGTTTCCCTAGAAATGTGGTAATGTAGTTCACGTATCTAAGTCGGTGTATGTAGGTATGAGAACAGAACAAGGAAAGGGAAGGAAAGATGGCGCGTGTCCCGCGTTAGGGTTCTGCTCCGACATTCACCTGGCATTGATGGGATACCCGACAGAAAACTACCGATCAGAGCAGCCAGCCGCGAGCATTCTCCACCAGATGGTGACTGAATGTGACATAGCTATCTGTCTGGTATCAAAAATCCGGTCTTCGTCGGGACTCGAACCTTAGGATCTCCCAGTAAGAGGCTCTGGAGTGATATCAGTTCATGCCCTGAGCTATCTCAGCCAGCAAGCCGAGCCGCGTGAGGCGAGCCGCGTGTGGTGGTATGATAGGCTGCTCTGATCAGTAGAATTTTGGGTTTTCTTATCAATACCAGGTGAAAACCGAAGCGGTACATTAACAAAGTGTCCACAAAACGCAAGCGATATTTCATTCCTTATCATTGTCCCCACTCCTCTCCCTTTTTTACACACATATTGGTCGCAATATACAATCATATATGGTTGGACTCCAGTCGAGAACTTCGAGCAGGGGTATCTAACTTGCAAGGCCTCAATTGCCACAACTGAAGCATTATCTATGGTTGTGGGCGGGACTATATTTACATTACTTAGGCGATACACCCCTTATTGATCTCGGCAGTTTACCCGAGTGCTCTAAAAAGAGGGGAAGGAACCATGCGTGAAACTAGGCGCTAACATGCATAACGCGGGAATGCACGGGGGGATGATTTTTAATTTAATTTACTAGAAAAATATTTAATCTCAACTTAACCTATTTTTATATTAAAGAGGTGTTTTCTCGGCCATAGCACGAGTGGTAGGCGTTCAATGTTCTTGCCCGACATGGATGCAAGGGACATTCATGTCTAATAACTTTTTCCGAGCCACAATAAATGGCACACGGGTCACCAATTGGACAACCTTGGCTTTCAGAATATTTGTATTTTGTGTTTTTCGAAGTCTCTGTATTGTCTTGAGATAACTTAAGAATGAGTTCTTTGAAGAAGTGAAATGTGGCATTTGGGTTTGTTGCCTTGTACACTTCATCTCCGTTTCCCGAACTTAAGAAGTGAAACATTTCCTTGGGAGGAGTTTCGGGTTTCTCGATAAAACGTTTGCTTAAAGATTTTGTGCTTCGGGAAGAATTCTCGGAAGAGTGCGTTGACATTACGAAAAAATCAAACTATTCTGGGATCTATCCACATACATAACGTGTGATGCTCTAATGACGTATATTTTTTTGCATTATTTGTAACGGCTGGGTAGTAATATAATTATACTTGAACCTTCATCATTATTTCGAATGACCAAATATGTTTTTTCAACTATGGGAGTACAACTCAGAAATAATTTCATTAAAAAACTACATATTTTTGAAAATTTAAGGACTTTTTTTGAAATTCTTCATGATCTAGTTTTAAGGAACAGATTTCATTAAGAAAAATACCTTTATTTGCAGTATTGTAGTTTATGGAAGATACGGAAACACAATTAAATTTTACAATTTTCGAAAACATGAGAGCTCACTGAAATGCAACCTGCACCATTTTAGAAGCATACTTTGCTCTATTAGATAATGAAAATCAAAGAAAATATTTGCAGCAGTTTTTGAGAAAATATATTTTTAATTGCCTTCATTTCACGCATTACGCGAAAACTAATCATATTTTCCAAAAATTGTACATGACCTTATTTAAACATCTAATTACTCAGAACAGAATTCACTAAGGAAAAAATATCATCAATATTGTATGCCTTTGCACTATTTTTATAATTAGTATTTTAACATTACTATTTTAACATTACTATTAATCGGAGAAATCACGGAAAACTACCTTTCAAGCAGCCGGGCACTACCATTATCCAGCCTACAGAGGCTGAATTCGACCTTGCTATCTAGCTAGTGCCGAAAATCCTGCGAACGTTGGGTCTCGAACCCTAGGATCTCTCGTTCCGAAGCACTGCAATAACGTGAATTGTTGTGGTGATACACCTAAGCCGGTTTAGTTCCCTAAATACAGGAGGGAGGAGAGGGTGCGCTATCTCTTAAGCAACGAGTCGCCGCTTGCGCACGTGGAGTGACCGGTATTTGAATCGCGATCCTTGATAGAAAGCACGTGGCGGTGGGCGGGAAGAACAGTCGCCAACCTTCGCCCGCCAGTCTTTCCGCCCACGCAGAAAGCCTCGTGGGTGGTACCGCGGACCGTGGAAGGCGCCGTGTTCTTTCGAGGAAGGAGAGGCGGTCGTGTTTACGGTTAATTCATCCCAGGCTGCGTCACGTGGGAACAGCGCGCGGCCGCCCTTAAACGGAAGACCTGTTTGGCGTTTAAAAACATTTGCTACAGGCGGAGCGCTGTTGTTTTTGTTGAATCTGTTGGGTGGCAGTTGAAATGCTCTCGGAAGGAGGACGTGACCTAGCGGCTGGGGGGTGGGGGGTGAGAACGAAAAACAACGCAGATCCTCCCCCGCAGGGCTGGCAGATTCTGCATCAACGACGCCCCCCCCCCAAGCAGCCTCCCTGCTAGCCACCCTCCAGCCCCCCCAGCCCTCCCCCAGGCCCCCCCAGGTCCCCCTTCAGCCACCCCCCAGCCACCCCACCAGCCACCCTCACCAGCCACCCCCACCAGCCACCCCCCAGACAGCCCAGCCACTTCCCCACAGCCACCCCCCTTTCCACCCCCCTAGCCTCCGCCACCGACTCGGTCGGCGATTCCTGCGTTTGGACCTGCTCTGCTCACGTCACTCGGACTACCAATTTCCAACTTTCTTCGCCCTCCGTGCTACTCTAGTCCCATGCTTGCTGTCTCCCTCTCCCTTTGACTCCCGTCTAGCATCTCTTCGTCATAGAATTCTTCCTCACGCACCCTCCTCATCCACTTTCACCTTCACCCTTTTCCCATGCAGATCATTCCGTTACTATTATGCACGTCATCCCTTCGCAAACCTCAAGTTACTCGTATACTGTTCTATGTCTCAAAATCATCTCATATTCTCCTATTTCATCTTTGCACGTAATTAGTCAGTCTTCTTTCCTACTTTCAACGCTATTCTTCAATAGCTTCGCCTTCCCTGCGTTATTATTCAAATATTCAAATATGTACGCTTATTATTTCAGTTTTCCCGTTGTCTTCTCGGTACCCTTTCGTATCATTCCTTTAATACCCGGCTGACATACTCGTCTTTTTTATATTTCTTCCTGTAATTTGCGCCAAACTCTTTTTGCATCTCACACTGACGTGGCCGTCTCATTCTTGGTTGTTGTTTTTTACGCCCTTATGACCGATACCTCTCCCCCTTTTACTTCTCCACAATGCCAATCATTCTCTCTTCCGTGGATGCTCACGTGTTTGTGTGGTACAGTACTCGTCCCCGCCATCACCCCTTTCCGACCGCCCCGCTCACGACCGCCCCGCTCATTACCGCCCCGCCCACGACCACCCCGCCCACGACCACCCCACCCATGACCACCTCGCCCATGACCACCCCGATCACAACCGCCCCGACCACGACCGCCCCGCCCAAGACCGCCCCGCCCAAGACCGCCCCGCCCACGACCGCCCCGTCCACGACCGCCCCGTCCACGACAGCCCCGCCCACGACCGCCCCGCCCAGACTGCCCCGCCCACGACCGCCCCGTCTACGACCGCCCCGCCCACGACTGCCCTGCCCACGACCGCCCCGCTCACGACCGCCCCGCCCCTCCCCCGCTGTTGTACGTTGTCCTCCAGCGTTCCTGCGTCAGCCGCGTCCACCCTCCGCTCCGCTCCACTCGTCCCTTCGCCCCGCGCAGCCCTTCCGCCTTCGCAGCGGATGCGGGGCGCCGCTTTATCTGGCTGTTTGCCAGGCTTGCTCTCTGGCTTCCGTCAAGCAGCAAGCCAGGGAAATATTTGTTTTTCATTCTATAAAATAGATTTGAAAGCCCGCCACTGTTTGAATTGCTGGATTTTCTGCAGTTTCGCATTACCGATGTCCTACAGCCAGTCTTTTGATGCTCGCTTTCGTACGGCTTGAATACAGCCATCCCATACCTACGCTTTTGTGTGAGCGTCTTCTCAAAGAGAAAAGATTTGCATCTGCCTCCACCAATCAGAAGTAGATCGTGGACTTCTTATCTGCGGTTTTTGAAAGGTCGCCGGAAGGCGGATTTTCTGATCTTCTGAATGACCTTCGCCGAATAGCTTTCCAATAAGGATTTAAGAAGTTCGATTCTTGTAATTAAGATGAGATGCCGTACCACCAGAGTTTAATATACTTTAAGATTTCTACTAGTTTAAAACGCAAGTAAATTTTAGTATTAGAATTAAACTAAAAGATAAAAAATGTTATATATCAGATTTATCACAAGAAGTTGCGACATTTTAATCTTTACGTGCTGTCTTTAAACCTTAAATTAAGTTGAAATGAAATTCTTCCATAATAGTTTCTCTCTTTTATTACAAATATCCAGATAATCCAAAAAGTTTCCAACAAACTGGTTATGTGTAAAAGCTTAACTTTTGCCTCTTGAATGTAAGTATACATGTGACATTCGTGTGAACATGTCAAAAACTAAGGGTCGGCTTATAAATAATACCATCTTCCAACGGCGTGAAATCCTTAATCACCAATATAGGGAACCTATTACTGTAAACATTATTTTGGATCTAGAATTTCGGAGGCACATGAAAACTTTTCAATATTGGTCACGAATATTCCCAGTCTCCATATTCGCTTACAAGCCAATGGCAAGAGAAACATTTCCTCATCGTATTGGTAGAAATGCGAATTAAAATTAAATTTTCTACCAGCTTTTCGTAGTGTTCAATTGTCATGAAATTACACTTTTCTAATGACTCCTAACATATTTTTTCCTAAAGGTTTATCGTAAAAATTGCACAATTTTGTTGTTGTTGTAATGACGTTATACTACTTTTTAAATACATTACTATATTACCTCTCCTATTTTGGCACCAAATGTTACCAAAAATGAAATTACATATTGTAAAATAAAATTACATAGTAGTTACACTATGCCTAACATAAAAATTAGGTTTTCGAAAGGTTTCTTAGCCCTCTCTCGCCACCAGCAGCACCACTATCACACTCTACAAGCAAAAATCATATTTTTTAAATTTTATTTTTTCGTCAACTTGTTTTTTAGCTTTCTAATTCAATAAAATGTGAAAAATAATAAAATAATTTATACTATGGAAAACATATTTGTCAGTAAAAAGAAAAAAAATACTCTTTTTGTCCTTTTCTGCTTTCAAAATCACATACGATTTTTATACACTCAGAAAATATCTGCAATAGTTCTTTGAATTTATTTTAGTGTTTATTTTGTATACATTGTTGTAGAATCTAATAATATATTTGACTTTGAAATATAGTTACAAATTATATTTTCAATTCATTATAATCCCATATTATAGTATAAGCTAAGCTAAGGAACGTCACTTTTGGAAGAAGCCATCGACACGAAACCTTGTGAGTGTGCTTCTGGTGGATAGGGAATTGTATCGCAGTCCTACGTACAACAGATTTCAGACGAAAAATACAAGTTTGCCGATTACGACATCCAAAAGAAATTATTGCATTACATATAGTCGTGCATGACTATGCGAAACGATGCGACCTAAGCCTTTTAAATCAGGTTAGCGAGTTTTTGAGGACGGGTGAGTTCTGGGTGGTCAGTTTTGGGGGGACGGGTGGAACACATGTGGGACAGATGGGGAAATGCAGAGAGACAATTCGTTGTGAGGTGAGTAATATGTAAGGACGTATGGGGAATGAAGTGCGCCCTGGATTATGCTCTTATGCAATATCTGGCTATGTTGCTTTTTGCAATATTCTTTTACCACAAATTATGGCTAAGTTGGATATAGTGCGTACAGAAAACAACACTTACTGGAGGTTTGATATTTTTGTAACACAAAGAATGAAACTTCCATGACACATTCTGTGCAGTACCTTAAAAATAATAAATTGGAGAGTTCATGACTTTCAGCATTACAGAGTCCAAAACGTAGTACTCTTTAAGAATGTTCAGTTCTTCTTAAAATGACGTGCGCTCGGGTTTGATGGGAATACTCATTGGAATCGGATACTATAAATATATGGCAATTAATTGAATAAACTGATTAAAATTACAAACAACAATAGGGGCAGGGGAATTGGACCCTGAGCTCCCAGCCCGCGGCCTCGAAGGGGCACTGCATTTAAATCGGAGTAGAGGAGCCCACCTGTGGCCTGAACGCCCTTTCTGGTATAAGCAAAACAGTCCAGTAAATTGCATGCACGTATGGTATCTTTAACTCAACTAAGCCAGTAAACAACATTCTTCAATAATTGCAAATAAAAATAGCTTTCTATATGCTCATTGCATACTTCGCGAAATTCAATGATACGTGTCTTAGTTATTTAGTGGTGCAATTCTAGCTTGCAGCAATCCTTGGCCGCATAAAAAAAAACACGTTTTTTCCCCAACCTCTGCCGCTTGTTTGAACACCGCGACCGCCGATATAAAAAATGCGGGAAATACTTGTGAGCGGCCGCAATCCGTGACAGCGGGCACGCGCCGGAAATCCCTTCCGGTTTTGTGAGAGCGCCCGTATAGCCCATTACTCCAGCGAGCGTCTCGCCCCGCCCGGTCCCGCCGCCGCTCCCTCCTGATTTCCCCCGGTTTTTTAATCAAGCCCTTTACGAGCGCGCATTATATGTGGCGATTGCTATATTATGAATGATTTTATTGGATTATACACAACGCCACCACGAGGCCGCCGTCGCTGCCGCTGGCGCGGGCGCAGACGCGGGCGCAGACGCGGGCGCCCGGGCCATCATCCGGTTTACAACGTTCTCTTCCCCAAGTAGTAAGAAGTCAATAAAATATAAAGTACTCGGGTCGGCCAAAATTCGAAATAGAGTTGGGCAGTTGAAAGTGGAGCTCTCGCAGTAAAGGGACGACTGGGGATATACGGCAACAGTTCTCCGACCGCGGTGGGCGTACACCTTCTCGGCCCCTTCCCACCTTCCTAGTTGACTTTTACCACTTTCCGCATCTCGCGGCGTGGCGGTGTTCGACCAGCTTAGGTGGCTCAGGGGGACAATTGATGTCACTGGAGTGTCTGTGACCGGGAGGTCCTAGAGTTTGAGTCCCGGCGGTGGAAGGATTTTCGTCTGTATATACATAGTTAGGTCGAATTCAGCCGACAGTTCTGATCGGTAGTTTTCCGTAGTTTCTCTAATCAACACTAAGCGAATGCCGAAGCATTACTTTAATAAAAGGGGCCGCAGCCGAGCGCGATTTTTCCTTCCTCTTCCTTGTCCTATCCTCATCCCTTACTAACACATACTTGCTCTACACTACATGTCGGGAAACTAGTCGGGAGCTGAAGCTCCCGAGTCGGGATTTGTCCCGACTGCAGGGCGCCCCTCTGTTGTGTTCACCTGGAGGGGAAAACCCCGCAATCCGACGTGTAGTCCTGGCCGGATCTCACCATCCCGCAGGTGAAGAGCGTCGCCACCTCCCGTGATAAAAAACCTGTACACTGACAGGACTATTGGCCACAGCAGTTGAGGCACCTGAAATCGCGAAATAATCAATCAGTTAATCAATTGTTCCCTTCCCACCTTGCTAGTCGACTTTTACCAGTTTTGGCATCCCGCTGCGTGGTGGTGGCGGCGGTGGTGGTGGTGGTGGTCGAAGAGTTCTTGATCAAGTAACGCCCTGTTCTCTCTTCTTAACAGGTGCACATCGGAGAGACTTAGTCATCCCACATCGTAGCATTAATTGCCTTCATTCGTATAAAAATTCTTATTCTTCTCATTCCTCCCTCTCTATCTCTCTCCCTCTTCCTGTTTCTTTCTCTCTCTTCTCTCTCTATCTATCTATCTCTCTCTCTTTTTCTGCTTCTTTTTTCTATTAAAGGAAACATTTTGTCAGCCAAAACGGATACGGGATAGTACATGTGGAGCTATTCTTTAAACTTCTGATATTCGCATTGTTCGAAAAATTGACGTGAAATTCAATCACCATTACTGAAATTAATATTAATTTAAGTAATAAGTCAGAACTTATTTCAATTAAAACATACATAGACCACAATTAGCCTCGCCCTTACTGTTAGATGACGTGGACGGAGGAACTTTAATCCATTAAATGCCATTGTCTAAAATGGGACAGAAAATAAAAAAGGAATATTTCTAAACTCTTCCATCATTTTATGTGTGATATCACAAGTTTCTATTTAATAAATTTCTTTCATTTGTGTTTTTCACTTCAAACGGATGACATTGCGTAATATTTCAAATTGAATCGGAGAAGTTAGTAGATTTTGAAAGTAGTTTTGAAGCAGTATGTTAAGCTCGTTTTTCAGGGATATTAAATAAAATGATTCTCAAGAAGACACTGATGACAAATTTATAAACGAATCACTGTTGTTGATAAATCATTGTTTGCTGATAAAAAATGCCGCGTCTTATTTTGAGATAATATCAGAATACGTAGGTACGCTCTTTTGATACAACACTATGTTCTTGTGACGTAATTGTAGCGCAATAATCAACCTCCAGCGTGAGCTACCTTATATACGAAGTATATTTACAAGCATATTACAAATATTTACAAACTCTGATGATCCTTTGATACCCCAGCCTTCCCATACATATACGGCTACTGATTCGCGTATCCCGTGGCCATTGCAGCCACTCCACCTCGGTGCTTTACCACGCCGCTAATTGTGACAACCGATGCACCGCACGGTTTCGCCTCCCTGAGCGGGGTTCCGCGCGTTAACGTGGGGGTACCAGGAAGCGTACCGAGCGAAGTGGCTCAGTGCGTAGCGCACTGACTTCGTAATCGGGAGGTCCGGGTTCGATTCCCGGGCCGGCCATCCTGACCGGGGTTTTCGTGGTTTCCGTCGGTCATAAAGGCGAATGCTGGGATGGTTCCAAAAGTCCACGATCATCTATCACCTCCCAGACCTTTCCTATCATCTCATAATACTCTTCTTTCACCCCTTCCTATTCCTCTTTCGTTCATAACCGCTACCTAAGGATGGGCACCCGTGGTCGATCGTCGCAGCTACCTGTGCCACCGACTCTAGAGTGTTTATCTGTAGCAGCAGGCGGGGTATACAGTACAAGCCCCCCTGTACTTCCTTCATGTGCAGTCACCAGTTACTATTGCGGTATTTAGGTAGCAATAGTAAACTGAGGGATCCTCGGCCGCGAGGTTGACCCGACGACGACGACGACCAGGAAGCGTAGCTCGCCTTGCCGGCCACTGCGCTGGGATCGCATACATACTGGCGGGCACGTGATCACATCAAGCCTTCTCTGAGAGTGCAGCCTCCTAGCCATGACGTGATCTTCCATTGCTTCTGTTGCTACCGTACTCTCCTTCGGTTGATATTTTTAGCGCGCCTTTCTAAATCCTTAATCACTTGCATTTCGATGGGCGTGCCAGTGTACCTTCGGAAGCAAGGACGCACTTTTATTTGAGATTATCACATGTTATACGTTTTCTTCTTCCTCTCTTCCCTTCTCGTCATTTCTTCCTCCTCTATTCCTCTCGTTCTCCTCTCCTACCTCTCTCATTCCTTTTAATCTCCTCTTCACTCTTTTCTCCTCTACTCTACCTATTCTCTTCTCCTCTCCCCCACTTCTCTTCTCCTCTCCTCCCCCTCTCCTCATTTCCCCTCCTCCATCCTCTTACATTCCCCTTCCATCCCCTTCGCTCCACTTAATCTCCTGTTCATTTTTTCAATGTTTCATGCAAATGATATCATGTCACCCCATTCTCTAAAAATGGAGCGTTTAAATTTAGGTATTTAGAAAATATGTTTTGTAAAGGTTCCTGCATGAACGTGTAGCACAAATTAAACAACAAAACAAAATATTAACACGAGTATGACCGTCACATTAATTATGTTAGGTAATGGGTAAAAATAGCATATTTATTTCAAATTATATTGAATTTAATTAAATTCAAATAATTTGATGATTGACAGCATGTACTCCCTGAAAAACGGATTTCTAGAATTCTCAAGAACAACTTTTTAACATTCCTTGAATTTGAGATCTCGAGAATAATATAGGCAGTGCAAATTAGTCATAAAAAAATCACAAAGAATTAAAGTAAAACCTTGAGTATGAAAAGTAATCATCAATAGATGTAGGAGTACTGCAACCATGTACCATGAACAATATCCGTTGGAAAATGCTCTGTAGACAACTGTCTACACTCTGCAACGACTATATTGTCACATTGCTATTCATATAAATTATTTCATGTTTAATTTAAATTAATTTGAAAATGTACTACCATGATTTTGAAATGGAGGGCCAAATATCCCGAGTCACGAAATAATTCAAAGCGAAATAGTATTCAATATCGCTGATTTATAAAGAATGAAGTGTGGCTGTTGCCAATTAGAGAAACCTAATGCAACGAAATGTTTATATTTTAGAGCATCATCTGTCAGTAAACGTGCTCCATCTCTCCATGCTCACGACATCAGTTTGTCTGAGGCAGGCCGATTTATCTACGGAAAATATGTATCTTTTATTTTTAGCCATTCATTTTTATGCGAATTGAATTTCTCGAGTTTTTTGATGTCTCAATAGAAGTAAATCACCTGTTATGGATGTCTAAGGATATACGAAAGCGCAGGCCTAAAATCGTAATGAAATATTGTAGGACAAACGTTAAGCAAAGAGAAACTACGAGTTCTTTCGGGTGGTTTTCTTTCAAATAATTTCCAAAGTTTCACTCGTGTTGATACTTATGATCCACCGTTACACCACGTCTTGTGGAATACATTCACCTTTCCGTTTGGCACATTTTCTCACATTGCTCGTCTGGCTTCAATTGAATTACTTGTACGCCTCAATATTTTCATTACAGATGAATGCGCTTCATTCGGATTGCTTGGTTGTACAACTTTATCCTCTGCACCACTGGTCAACTGCCTTCTTATTCTTTCTCATTGAAATGGATCTCTCTCCCTCTTCTCTCTTCATTTTTCCCTCGTCCGTCTCTACCTCTTTCATTCTCTTCACTCTCCTCTCTCTCTATCAATCTCTCTCGGCTAATTTGTTTTGTTTTTTTAACTCCAACTCGCACTTACTTTATTCATACAATCCCACCATTTTGCATTTATTCTTGTTCTACTCTTTTTAGACATATCACACGCCTTGGCCGTGAGTTGCTCTTTTAACTTGCTCGTTTTTATTTTTTTCTTTGCAATGCAATTCACTTTTGTTCATCCCTTCGAGTTTCTTCTTATCAGGCTCTACTATTTCAAGTTTGCATAATATTGATCAATCTATTGCATCGCTCCTTCATTCTATCCACGTTTTATACGAACGTATTGCTTCATATTCTTCCAACGGCATCTGCTCTTCCTCCCTCCTCCTCACCTGACCTGTCGTTTTGTCTTTTCTTTTCACGCTGAGACCTACGAGTTGAGGAGAGTAAATATGTTTCTTACTTACAAATTAAATTACCTTCCATGAACTACCAACTTCAACATTGCTGATTTTAAAATGTTTCTCAAGAAGTGACCTAAGTGTACAGAGAATTTTATATATTTCGTATAAACACTGAGAGTAGTTTATTAAAGTTTTAAAAAAAACGTTTGTCATTTTTTCTCGAAATTAAGTGCCCAGATTGTTTACAAATTATCGATTAAAGATGATATGCTACGTTCTGGTGGGGGTAAAGTACATCACAACATCTATGACAGAAGAGAATATATACTTATTATTTCCCTTCTGTCTGAATCGCTTAAAAGAAGAAAAAATAAATCCAGTGTTTTTTATCAGAACAACGAAATCAATGAACTGTAAGAAAATCCAATATGTCACTCTTTTCAATGTACAGGTGTTCCCGTACTATTCCACATAGGAAATTATGAAAAGGATTGTGTAGCAGTTGGTCATATCTGGCAATAGACATCGACGAATGAATGTATGGACCACCTATTGTTCCGGGGGAAGCAAATCTAGAATTGACATTTACATTATGCCAGTTAATTCTCTACCGTCATTTTGCCAGTGAAAACTAATGGTTTACCATATTCCATCTATTATCTCTTTTGCTTCTGTTTCACACTTATTATTGTAATCTGTTTAACGAGTGAGGGAGAGACGGTCCGTTAAAATCAGGGTAGAATATCGAATGTATCCAATAATTAATTTATAACGACGTGATTTAATCATGTTGCCCTGAAGCCTTTACAATAACAAATGATGGTGGAACATTTGCGACACTCGCTTCATTACACACGCTCATAAATTCCGCATTACGTACGTAAGACTTCGTTTTGGTTTAACTATCAACAATTAAAATTGATGGAAAAGGTTTAAAATTGTAGATATGGATCATAATCTTGATTGTCATTGTTTGAACGATTATAAGGTACATATATGATTTTTTGAATATTAACAGTCGCAAACCAATGATATTACGGTTTCCCGAGAACACCAATGAGGGGTAGTAATGGCGGATCCCAGAATCAATTGCAAAATAATTGAGGGGATATATTCTATACTTTAGAACTAATGCTACACGTATTAAAAGTATATTACATTGTACTGCAAGTTTGTATCAAAAAGATTTTCAGATTTTCAGGTATTGCAAGGGCATTTCAATTTTGACAATTCTCTTGAATTGACCGTTCTGTCTGCCGGCATACTTATGAGCACGTCCGTTTTTCAATATCTAGATCAACACAGTATGTTTCTTCTAGTCAACAACCTACTTCGACAGGAACCTCTACTTCGACAGAAACTAAAGGAAGATTGCAATGTGTTTATGGGCAAGCCTGGCTGTTAAGAGAACTTCGGAGTTTCGACGAAGCGATTAGGCGTGGCGACGGTTTCGAGTAGATTTGTAAACATCCCATAAGCGTTGGAACTGTCACCGAGGGCAGTGATGTCAAGGTCGATGCCACTAACGAGAGGCCGTGACACGGGTAGCACGAGGAAATCACCCCTCCTTTTAAACTTTACACACTTTAAATGTTTGTTGTTATTTTTCATTTATATTTTTACTTACATTTGAACATTGTTGCCTCAAACACTGTAGTAAATTTGATCTTTTTTAACAACCACATTATCGTATCGAATCTTATGTTCCATCCCATTGGGTTTTTGTATGTTATTCTTCTTTATTTGAGTACACACTTAAACATTTTGCATGTACACCAGTATTTTCATACAGGAACGATTTCTCCCAATGTGTAACAAAATATTTCAAATCCCTGGAACACCTTGCTACAGGTTTCGACAACGTCATCAGTATCGGAAAACGGCGGGGTACTACTGATAGTTTCCTTTCACGATGCTAGTTGTGCTGAGAAGCAAATGGCATGTCGCGGTGTCACCAAGCGTGTTTCTGCCACCAGTAGGGAATCGTCACATCACTCACTTAGGGTTAAGTGAGGTTCTAAAATTGAAACAATACGTCCTCACTTAAACAATGATTTAGGGTGAAAACTACCCTGATTCCGCCGTTGACTTCTCGTATGCAACTGTTAAATAGATGAACTATAAAATCAGATCTTTGTCAACAATTTTTAATATACTTATTATTGCATCAAAAACTGTTGTCATTAGCAACTCATTTATTCATTGATTTATTAAAACAAAATAAGTTAATACTTTTGGAAAGATTTAATCATCTTTGTTTAAATGTAACTATGTATTTTCACCCCAGCAGTGGATAGATCAGAACAAATAAATACAATGATTTTTCATTTGTTAATAATTAAGTTAAGTTTTTGTTAAACTATAATTTCACGTGATTTGAAATTATACGAAATAATCGGTACAGATTTCGGCTGTGTCAGTCCTATATTTCGTGGTTTGTGGCGGAACGGCGTTCCCGTATCTCGGAAAAAAATAAATAAATAAATAAATAAATGAAAAATAAATTATAAATAAAAGAATTTTCTACTTAGCTGTATCATTTCTACGAAAGTAATAAAATTATTAATTATTAACGTTATAATACTCTTATAAACCATTTTTAATCATTTTATATTTTTTCTTTTTATTATTATTATTATTATTATTATTATTTATTATATTCACATAGAGCCAGTTCTACCACGGTTACTAATTGTTATTAGAATGATTTATGCTTATTATGTTTTGTTATAAATATATAACAATTTCTAAAACATTAATAATTAATCTGGAGCGCGTTCCGAAATCTAACATTTTATAAATCAAACACTGCCAAAACCTAACCTAATCTCACTACATATCTTACGCGCCTTTCCAAGATACGGCGATGAGCCTCCGGCCTTCGGCCTTCGCGATTTGCAAAAGCAACCTGGAGTCTGTGCAGTGCATAATATCAAACGCATTTTGTAACAAAATACTTTCCACGAACACATAAGATGCTTTAAACTCGAAACCTTACTTTAGTCAGTGCCAGAATTAGCTGAAAAATGCGGGATAAATTACCGAGATGTTCAAAACGATCCTTTCATCGTCTTTCATATAGTTTATCTAAACAGTTTGACTAATTTTCGATATGACCGCTCGAATTTACGTTGCCAGGTTTCGGTCTTTCGCCGTAACAGATCTAGTATATCACTATAACATATGATACTACTTTTACTTTCCTTTGTGACACTCTACTTGGCAGTTTCACTTCACTTCACTTCACGTCAAAAAAAATATTTTGTTGGAAAGTCTTAATTCTATTATTAGAAGTAACACTCTCGGGTCTCAAAAACAGTCATTCTTGAGTTAAATGAAGATATATATCCAGAGTATAGTCTATTTTTATGACTATTTTTTATAAAGATAGTTTGCAAGACAGCCTTTTGGAGGTATTTCAATAATACGAAGTTTCCTTATACCACGATATTATCATGTAAAGACAAAGAATTTAAAGGTAATACTAATTCATCTTCTCAATCATCAATTACACTTCAAGAAATCGTGTTCTGAAGATTGGATTCATTAAACCTGAATACTGTTCAACACATGTACATGAACATGAACATGCATATTAAGGGAATTTACGCGATCTGCTTTCATGGCGGCCACTCCACTTCCCATACATGTCTGTTTTGCGTTTAGAAAGCGTAATTGAAGAGACGCGATGTCCAGATGTTGCAAACGCAGGTTTCACATTCTCCCATGCTTGCAATGCTTTTTAACTCCCAGTTTTTTACGAAAGTTTTTCCTTTTGGTTAATTTTAGGAAAGTATTCTGCTTGAAATTCTTCTGCTGATTCTGCTTGCAATGATGCTGTCGATTTTGCTTCCGTTTCTGCTGCTGATTCTGGTTGTAATGATGCTACTGATTCTGCTTGCAAACTTTCTGCTTCAAGAAAAGATTCAACTGTTTTCGTGCATTCGGACAGCATCTTTATTTTATTGTTGGCTTCAGATAAAACTCATCACTGTCAAAGTCACTTCTCAGCCTCAGATTTAGATGAAGCACAACACAATCCATCATCATTAGTAAATTTTCTTCTTTAACATTTTTGGAAGATTGACCACCTGCAGTAAATATTCTTTCTTTTCTTTCCTCCATTTTGTAGCTATATTTCATTAAACTAATAATTTATTTCTATCTCGGTTTATTATCACTCAAATAGCCGGCAACGACACAAAGTTGCCATTTCTGTTATCTTAGCGGGGACATTATAGGCTTTGAAAGAATGTATTGAATAACTGATAATTCTAATAAAGATTAATCGTAATAACCGAAACAATATGTCGTTTTTAAATCAAACTTCCAAAAGTAACCTCTTGAAGCGTTTACAGTATGACGTATTGTCAATTTCAGTGCTAAAAACTGAATGGGATATGATAAATAGTACCTGCAATTGTAGATGCGAATTCTGTTGTACGAACAATAACATAGAAACGTACTAATTAACTGAACACTTATAAATGATTGTTTCTAGTGTGCCACCATGGCGAGGTTCGTATTTCTCACTATGAAATGTCAACCCTTTAATTTACATACGCTTCTTTTGCTGTCAGTATATATGAGTGTGTGAGTATATGCATTTATAGGTACATTCTTTATGGGTTGTCATCACGAAAAGGTCAACCGCAGTGGTGCAGGGGGTGTCCATACATTTATGCGATGTAGAGGCGATTCAGGATAAAGCAAATTGCGCGTTTACGACGTACAAGATTTAATGCATTGCCATTGAAAATTAAGGATATTATGAACATCAGTTCTTATCGGAGAATGTCAACATTTTCTTTCACCTGCTCTTGGTAATAATTTTCATACAATAATTATAAAGTAAATTCCTAATGTACATACAAGTGACTGTTGCATTTATTCGTTACGCTCAGCTATTTGAGAATCTGGAGGTGTGTTAATCTGTTGTTTGAAGGACGAATGGAGAAATAATAGTGGTTGAGCAGTAAAATTTCATGATTGTATCACGAATGTTACTTTTTTGGACTGGAAGAAAAAAAAACATTTCACTGCAGTATATTATTAGCAGTATTCTTAATTGATTTCCTATAATGTATTCAAAAATGAATTTCTTTCACGGAAGTGAAAATGTTACGGCAAGTGTCCAAATCTGGCTAATTTGCAAATTAGCCGGTGAATATTGATCTTAGTCAAAATGGGATGATGAAGTCAGAAAAAGGACAGCATCTAAGCGTACTTCGGACTTGAGACGGATAATGAGGGCCTTAGTCAACATGAGGTGGATAAGATTGTTGAGGTGTGTTACGAGGACGAGGAATAACACATTATGTAATAAGCAGACGGCTCACAGCAAAGGAAGAATCGCGCTCAAAGAAATCGTTTGCGCAGTGCGCAGGGTTCCGGAATTGCCGGTAAAAGTGTGCGATACAATGTTCAAATCGTTAGTTCTCCCAGCTATGAACTATGGGGCAGAAATCAGGGGAGTGGATAGGATAGATCGACTAGAAAGCATCGAAACAGATTATTTCAAATTAATTCTAGGAGTTTCTAGATGCGCAGCAAATGCCGGAGTCTTAAGAGAGGTCAGTAGTATAGGAATTTGGAGAGATTTTAAAATGAAACCTATTAAACTTTGGATTAAATTAGGAGATGAACAAGCTGACACACTTATACATAGGTGCTTTAGAGTGCAATGGCAGGGAAGCGACCATCGCTACTGGGCGTACAAAATTAAACGGCTACTTGACCGCGCAGGGTTGGGAGACGTCTCTCCGGAAATGGTGGGAGATATGGGAACCTGTAAGATAGAACGGCTGATTTCCAATAGACTTGCGGATATTAAAAGGCAAGAGATCTGGGCAGCAACGGCTGAAAAACGCTCGCTAGTAGCTCAAATGTATTGGAGGCATAATTTGTTTTAAACAGTTTCTCTAAACATTCATTTAACAGAAATACGTTTAGTAATATCTGTCTCACTAATGTTATCCCTTAAATAGATTCAGGAATAAGAGCATGTTAAAAAGTTTTCAAGTCATGTTTCTCCCTCCAATGGGCGTGGACATATTTGAAAGATGTAATAAATTTGAGACACTTTGCAACAATTAATTCATTTTTTTTAAATTTATTGATCCTTGTTCGACTTATTTAGTCTTTCAAGGGCTTGCATATATACATAATTGTTTTCCATACTGAGTTTATCCATATGGAAATTACATTTTTTACATTGTACAATTAACTTGAACATTTCGGAGGTTGCCCGTTTTAGGGACCTCTAACAAACATACATTATTTTTTCTATTTTTTATATACATTTAATAAATTGAGTTATTACATGTTTATAATTTGAATAATTATGTACAAGGCTTGAAATTATTATCAGCAAATTATGGAGGATATAACAAGGCTTTATTTTGACGGGTTTCAATTTTTGGTTGTGGGTAGGCTGATTTTGCGAGTGAAAATTTATTAGTTGCAGGGTAAGTTAGTATTGAATTTTGATGCTAATTGAGTTACCCAAGTTTTTAATGCTATACCAGATAGTTATTGATGAACCGATGAAATTTATTTTGAATGACTTGTTTTTTTTTAATTGGTCAATTAATTCTTGTTATTTTAGAGAAATTCATGCCTTATATTTTGTGGTGACAGAATTCAAAAAATATCACTATGGAATACGATTTTTATCTCCTCGAAGGTAGAGTACGCAAATACCCAATTTTACACGTAGATTACGGATATCACAATAAAAACGTCATAACGCGCCAAAGTTTTTAAATATACCGTATCTTTATACCATACCATACCGTATTTTGCCAAATACTTTTAAATTGCACCTGTCAGATATGAAGAATCAATACCCATAAAATCTATTTAAAAATAAAATATTTGTTCAGTTCATCTATGCCTCTTTCATGAGATATATCATTCATTCATTCATTCATTCATTACACATGAGTTTCTTAGTTTCGTTTCGTAGACTTAGTTTCGGGCATGTCTGAAATTAATATTGTGTAAAGTGACACGGAAATAATAAAAACGGATTTCAAAGTGGAAAGAAATCCAATATTATTTCATGTAACGTCTGAAAATATTGTGATTATCGATCATCATGGAAGCAACTTAAACGATGCAAATAAAATGGGTTTTCATTGATAAATGATGAAAAAACAGAAACTTACATATGGTTTTACAAAACGAAAAAGATCGTCGCTAATTTCGTTCGATGATACGGCGCGTAATTAGTTTATTAAATATTTGTTACTCCGGGTGTGAATGACTTCGTGGAGTATGGTCAGAGTTCTATTTGATTGTTCATTAGGAGGAAAACTGAGCAAATTGAAAAGAAACTTTGCAAGCTTCGCTTATTCGTTCATGTGTCAAACTATTCTTTTCAATTTGAGTCGAGAGATTGCCAACTTCGAGGCAACCTGAAACGTGTCAAATACAAGTTGTCTGCGGTGGAAACTCGAACTGAGGAGACATTTTTATTCGTTACATTTGTTCTGAGAAAAGGCTAAACGTCTAAGTTTATAATTTTATAGTGTTCAATTAAATACACGAATTAATTCACTGTATCGTGAGAAAAACGAGAGTTTATTACTCGCATTCTGTCTCGAAAATAATATTTTTTTAAGTGGAACTTTACCTTTTTTATTAATATACAATAGATGGAAAACAAATTGATTAATATATTAGACTATGAATATTAGTGAAATAGCATTTCTTTTCAAATGGTTCCCAAATACGAGTATTTCCAGACAAGAGCCACATAAGCGGAACTAAATGATTCCACTACGACTACGGGATTAACCTGAGCTACTGCTAGATATTTTGATTGCTTTTTTTTTCCATCATCAATTCAATAAATTTTACTTGAGTTTTTTTGCTTAATTTGATTGAAAGTTTTATGGTAAGTTAAATTAGTTTTATTTCATTTATGGCGAAAACCTCATGCAGCACCTCAAGTGATCGATGTTGGTAAATATTTGGTAGAATACATAGAACGGGTATCTATTCTTAATTCTGGATTTATAAGAAGTATTTTGGCCAAATCTATAAAATACTGGGGATGATATAAAAAGTTGGTTGCTGAAGAAATTGAAAGTTAGGAATTCAATGTGATAATTTATGGTTGTTAAGTTTATGTCGTGTAATTGTGTGTTGCTTGTAAACATGAGGCGTATGGTATTGTTCTTAGAATTTTTTTCTGTACAATATGAAACTTATTTTTTTGGTGTGAAAGGCATTTATATATATATATATATATATATATATATATATATATATATATATTGAAACGCGGTGAGTTTCCTTAGATACATGTACTTTGAATTGCGCCGTAACGGCGGCGAGTATCTGACATCAGGGAACGGGTCAGGCGCGAGAAGGCGGCGAGACCGGGCGAGACGACGGCAGTTACTAAGGAAGAGAACTCGGAGAGCGGAGCGGTGTTGACGCGAGTGGTGAAAAAGGAACAAAGTGAAGTTAAATAACGGAAGAGACATCATTAGGGAGTGAATTGAATGTAACAGTGGCCGGTAATAAATAGTGTAAGCTTGAAGAAACGGAATAGGTGTTGGGAACTGAGGTGACAAAGTAAAAACTATAGACCGCATGGCTGGTAACGGCAGTGAATAGTTGCCACGTGTATACGTGATGGTGAAAGGTAAACGAAATAGAACTGGTAGGTTGTGCAGCAAGGGAGAACTGAGATAATCAACAAAAGATAGGTGGACTGTGATATTGGGTGAGTGCATACCCGATCTGAAATACATTCGCAACGGTCGGGGTCGAAGCAAAGGTGTCGTTGTGTAACCGTCGCGGAGAGCTGGGGCCACGGGCCTCCAAGCGAAGGTCAACCGTCCGACGGGCGCCGAGTCGCGCCGAAGGCCGCCGATTGCCGCAGCCGCTGGGGAGCATCCAAGAGGAAATGAACAGTTTATGGCATTCAAGATATTGTGTAATCTGAGCTCATAAGCATAGTTTTGGTACCAAAACGGGAAGTGATTAGGCTGGAATATATGTACTAAATTTGTGATTTTAGTAATAAAGTGTTTGTTTGTTTAATAAAATGATAATTGAGTTTTTCCAATGTTTTCGCCAAACCTTCAGAGGCCCATTCATACCAAGACACCTGTCCCTTCTCAAAATAAATGTAGTGAATAGTACCGCATTGAAGGTACGACACAATATATCTGTATGTAATTATTGATTAATATTGCAATAATCGTCTATTTATAGCATGCTATTTCTTTATATTAATGTTTTTAACAATAATATTTTCTTTTTACTTGGTTAATTTTATTTTCTATGTGTGTTTTACTCTTAAGTCGGATCAAATTTTTGTCCTAGATTGTACAATTGATCGGGGTCAACCTCAGAATAGATATAAGATGTAATTGTTTCCGGGGGGAAAAGTAATTTATGTATATTGATTTAATTTTATTTTCGTTTATTTACCCGATTTTCTCTTCAATTAATGTTCTGCGTTTATTATGTTGTAAATTGTCATATCTTATATGTATAGTGATGTGATATCGGCAAATTTATCGTTGTTTACTTTGTTAAAGGTGGACAAATAAGCTAGGTATAAACTGAAGTTGGTGAAAATGGCGAATCTTATAGTTCCTTTTAAAAACAATGTTGAGATCAAAATGTCAGCAAACAAAAGTATTACAAGTGAACAATACACTCATGTATGTTCCCATTCCGTCATTTAGCTTTGCTGAAGTCGGTGTCTAAACATTCTTCACAGTTCACAATATATTCGAGAAGAAAATTATCAATGGTATTTCATCGATTGTTGATGAAACTTTTCATTCTTCTACTTCTCCTTGAGCTTTCCTTTCATCCTTTCTCTTCCTCTTCTTCTCCATCTTCTCCTTAGCCAACTTTTTCTCCTTTCTCTTTTTATCTTTTCTTTTCTTTCTCGTTCTTCTCTTTGCCTTCTTCTCTTTCACATCTTTTCTATTTTACTTTTTTCTTCTTCTCTTTTATTTATTTTTTCTTCATAACTTTTCTCTTATTCCCTCTCTTTTTTCTTTCTTTCTTCTAAAATAATTATTGATGAGAAACCTAACGAGTTCCACATTTCTGCCATTTAGAAACAGACATGTGCTATAAAAAAATCGAGACATAGAAATTAAAATTCATCATCTTGAACATATTTGCGGGATTGCAATTAATATAATAGCAACAACCACAGCAAAACAAGAAAGATAAAGATAATAAAACTGCATAAAATAATGACGATACCAATCTTAATGTACTGAAACGAGAGTTGGATACCCTCGCCAAAGAAAGTCATTCACATCACAAAAATAAATGAGCTCTTAAGAGCAGAACTGAACGTATACAATTTCGAAGAAGGTGGCTGAATATTGGAGAAAGTAAAAAGAACATATCCAACAAATGGAGGAGTACCGATTGCCAAACATAATTAGAGATTACAAATCTTGAAGAAAAAGAGATGTTCAAAGAAAAAGACACCTTCAAAAAAGTGGGAAGGACTCTTTGTGTGAAGCCGGAACAGGCATCGCCTACACCGGGAAGTGAATATCTTTTTCGTCTTCTTTCTTCTTCACATAGTCTCCTATTATACTCTTCTCTTTCATCTCTTGGGTATCGAAGCTACTAATAATGCCACATAACAATTGCGTGGGTTGCTCCGACAGGAAGATGGATGTTGCACAAACGTCAAGGTGGTTGCCTAATAAAACAATTGACTACAGCGATTCACGCTGCAGAACTAATATTATTAACCAATTATGTCAACCAAACTAGCTGGGGTAATTGTACGACCGAAGTGTTAATGAAGGTACGTCTTTTTTAAAATATTTAATGCAATGGAAAACAATTTAGCCGAGTGAACAGAATGAAAATGATCTAAAATTCATTTATCGAAGACACTTTGTGACACTTGGAATATGACACAAAGAATTGTCACATTTCTTGTAAAATAATCGTCGAACATTAAAATAAAAGCCTCCGAAAGTCTGCCAACGCTGCAAGTCTTCGTGGCGACTCGCGAACAGGAAGACATCAAAGGGACTTGGTGTCGCGCTGGAAGGCGAGCATCCCCTTGTTGTATAATGAGAAAGTGAAGGACTTGGGGGAACGCTTTGTTATGTATGAGCATGTGGCTCGTAATGTTGTCGCCTCTTCTCCCATCTTCTTCCTCTTTTTATTCTTCCCCGCGCGTTTCTTTATTTTCAGCTCCGATAGTCCGTCTCCAAAGACGAAGTTCGCTCTAATAACTGGCATAGACGTATTTCTCCTGGGCGCCGCGTCGCGTCGTCACTTCTCTTTGTAGAAGGAGCGCGGCGGGAAAGAGGTGCGGCACAGCGCCGCGGTCGTGAGTGTCGAGGAGGGCCTGGCGGGGTGTGGTGGGGCGTGGAGGGGCGTGGAGGGGCGTGAAGGGGCGTGGAGGGGCGTGGAGGGGCGTGGCGGAGCGTCAGGTGGCGTGGCGTGGGCGTGGCGGGTGGAGGGCGTGGCGGGGGCATGGCGAGGGGCGTTGCGAGGGGCGTGGCGGGAAGCCCCGGGATGGAGCTGGGTGGCTCCGAGGGAGGTGGAAGGGGCGGAAACGGTCGTGGCGGGACGGAGCGGGGCGTGCTGTGGCGGAGCAGAGGGATGGGGAGGGGCGCCGCGAGGCGAACGGGAGAGGAGAGGTCAAAAAGGAGGGGAAGGGAAAGGAAAGGGCGAGGGGATGAGGCGAAGAAGACTACTGGGTGGCAGAGTCACAGGGCCAGCGAATGGCCAAGCAAACACTTGACGAAGAACAGCGGCGCGAAGCACGAGGACGCGCTGTTGAACGACTGGCGGGCGGGCGCGGTGTGTTTAGGGCCGGCGCTGCCAAGGCGATAGCGTCAGAGGGGGGAGCGTTGCTGATCACTGAGGTCCTGTTGCAAACTTCACTGTAGATTGAGATGATGGTGTTAGATAAATGGAAATCAAATGAAACCACGATATTTTAGTAAAAAAATGTTGTGACACTGACTCTTGTGTCTAAGAAATGGACTTTACGCTGGAAATGATTTTTAAGGGAAGTAGTGTACTGGTAGATCGGTCTGACAATTCTCTACGTTTTTGATTAATCCGATAAGTAGAATACATTGAGCAATGGGCATGTGTAGTATTACGTGGTACATCTCATAAAATCAAATTCCCTTACAGGATGTTGAGTTGATTGATATTTAACACTACAACACTGATTATAGATAATTGCCAGGCGACAAAACGTTTTGCGAAAGGATCTGTAAAACAACAAAAAAGTACAATTTCTTAAGAAATTTTGTCGTCAAAATTTATTTGATGGCAATGAATGGAAGGTAATTGTAATGCGAAATAACACAATATATTTGAGTGATGCTTCTCATTGTTGGCAAAACGTTTCAGACATTATTTGTAATCATAAAATATGAAAATAATGTTGATCATGGGTGCAGTAATCTTCTTACAGAAAAGTGTCACAAAAATATACCTTGCATTGCGAGCATAATTAGGTTTTAGAAACAGGGTTGTAATGCAAAAAAAATCGCATATCAAAATGGATTTTCGCATCAGAAATAATTGAAATATAGATAATTCATTCACGACACAAAACTATTTATTCAACTAAAATGGTTAATTCGAAATACTCTGGGACGTGTGCTTATTAAATATAGTACATAACTACATATTTTCTGTACTGTGAGGGAAACGATAAAAATCAGACGGAAATGTTTATTGTATTGTCATTATGGAATCATTGTCACCCGTTGCCTCACTGAATTTTTTTGTGACTCTAACCGAAAAGCTCTCCATCTAGTATTGCTTTTGCCTCCTTTTCAGAATTTCACGGAATTATGACATTGCTTTGTCATTGAAAATATTAATTTTTCGTACTGATGCAGCCTTGTTTGCGTGGAGTTTATTTACATATCATTTGAAGTTAGTTTCTTCTGGGAAAATTGCAGTACTCAAAATTTTGCTGCAAAGGAGGAGGGAGGTGAAAACTAGCTTATTGATAAATACGTGGCACTCAGTAGATCTACTCGTATTGCGAAGCAGCGCTCGTTTGTCAACTTAATTTTTTCATCATTTTTGCTCCCCCTCTATTATCTGAATTTCCATCAAAACTCTAACAATTCTGTACACAACCTACACCAGTGACCAAGCACCTTCAATTTCAAGTTAAATGGCCCTCTAAGCCCCAAAATAAAATCCAAATTTCCGAAGAATGTTTTCCTTCTCCCTAATAAATAATCTACTATAAACAAGATAGTAAGAGGAAATATACTCACCAGATCAATTCCCTGTTACGTGGCCAGAAATAATTATAAAAACCAGTGTTAAAAAAATTTCTTTACTGTTTTGTAAATTTTCAGTTTGTGTATGTTCTTATTATTATTAGTAAGTTGACAGGTTCGCATTACAAAAGGTAACTCGTAAAACAGTCCAACCATATAATGTAAAGCAGCAACTCGCTCCTGATCTAATAGGAAAATATTTTTTTTAAGTGCTTCCCTTGTAATACACTGTCAGACCACGTTGCTCGCAATCCTGAGTTCTACTGCATACTTATATAAGATAAATTTATTTGTACTGCAAATGGGCGTAACCCGGGGGCAGCTAATTACATAAATAAGATAATATATCTAACATGTATATTATATAATAATAATAATAATAATAATAATAATAATAATGGTACAATAATAATCATATAAACAATAAAACATATAATAAACAACGATAATAATAATAATAATAATAATATTAATTATAAAATAACAATAATAATAAAAATAATAATGATATAAAAACTGTCTAATTCATAAAGCATTAAATTACATAAAGAAAAAGAAACTTCTATAATCTAACTCCGCACTGAATGTTTGTTCAAACATTGTATCTATGATTCAAAATCTGGATATTTTTCGGTGGTTATCAGTTTATTAAATTGATCAAATACAGTCCTATAACATTTTTTGATCGACTTGTTACTAAAAATATCTTCTTATTTTTTAATTAAAAACCAATCAGTAATTGTCAACTTATTATATGGTTTTGTAGGACAGTGTTATTTTCAGTATATTTAAAGACAAATCACTTTTACGTTTTAAAACTAAATTATTTTTATTTTTTAGAGAATTGATGATAAAGAAAGTTATTCATTGTTAATTCAGTTGTTCATTTGTTAATTTTCTGTTCTTACTTGTGGAGATACACACAGACCGACGTCAAATGTTTTTGTGATAAAGGATGTTTTGAATATCTGGGTTACTTTATAAAAGTACTACAACGATAACAGGAAAAGTTAATTGTGCAAACATTGCGTCATACATCTCAGCAAGCAGCTCATCTGCTCAAGGCTGCGGAAAAAGAGAGGTCAAGGAATGGCGAATCTAAACAGGCGCTCGCCTTTGATACTCAAGATTGTTTACCAACCTTGGCCATCTCAGTTTTTATACAAGGCAGATGTCGACCTATAACCTCACAATTCACTGCCTAACTTCACCTCACCAGGCGCCGTGTGTGATGAGTCATGTAATGGAAAATAGAGGGCTTCAGGCCTCTGCAAATACATACGCAACTATGTACAAATGTAAAAGTAGTCACGTATTTGTCAGGCACATGTCGCTGACAAAATAAAAATAGCAACGTATCCAGCTTTCCTGGTTGCAATGAAAGGACGTTTCAACATCCATTATAAACTGCATGTTTCAAGTCAGTGACCATGCATACATGGGGGAAGTTGAGTTGAACACTGTTATAGATATTATAGAAATGACTATTGATTGTAATTTTGTTCAAGATAGATTTTCTGCGTTTTTCATACGTGCCTGTTATTTACATTAGGGAATGAACCCTTTTCTATGAAGAATAGGAATGAGAAGAAAGAAAAGTTCGTATGGCAAAATTTACAAAGACTCAGCTATTCTCAAGAATAAAATTGTAACCTCCAGTAAAATACACTCGCTGAAAACACAGTATTTCATGTCTTAAATATGAGTTGTACACGAAATTTACATTAAACATTATTAGTGCCTAAACAACCACCACGTGTGCCTGCGATATCCGCAAAAGAGAGGGATTTTGATTAAAATTTTCCCAAGTATAGTTTCTCAAAACTTCTTGAGAAATCTGTGTAAAGTATTCATTTAATGATGCTCTTTTGGTAACTACTTATTTGATTTATTTTGTTGTTTTAATAGATCCATCAGTTATAAAATATAATATATGTTTACCAGAAAATAATTATCTCATATTTAATGTTGGTTTCTTATTTACGTAAACAGGTATGCTGCAATTCTTATCAGAGTGCTGAAATAAAATGAAAGAAAAATTAAAAAGTTGCATGATTTCTTTGAAATGAATAACAGTAAGTTAGTTAATGTTAAAATTTATCTTGTAGTTTCTGTATGAAAAAAGTCTATTTAAAGAGCGGAAACATTCAATTTCATATATGAAATGTTTCATGTACCTAATGAAAAATCTGTTAAATTACTTGCTTTTATTTGTAAACTGGAGAAATCAACATGACTAAAATTTTCTTCCAGTCTGATAACAATAACTGCAACTATTACGAGACTTTTATATTGGCGCCGATGATTGTGTTGGTATTTCGACAATTGACGTGACCGCAGCAGTTGCCTCCGAGAATGTTTCAACTGCAAAGGGAGTGGCAGCAAATACGGTGGAAAAGTGACGGCGGCGGCGACGCGGTCGCGGGGTGGCGGCGCGGCGCGGCTCGGCGCGGCGCGGCGGGGGTGGGGCGGCGTGGCGCGGGGGTGGCGCGCGCGCCCGAAGCCGCACGGAAACGGTCGAAGGGCGGGCGGCGCGCGCCAGATAACGCGGCCGGCAGCGGCGCGCCGAGCAGTCGTGCCCTGGCTGTGTACAGTGGTGGATGGCCCGGGCAGGAGCAGGAGCACGAGCCGCGGCCGTGGCCGTGGCTGCAGCGGCGAGGACCGGGGCCGGGGCAGGCGTCGGCGGCGTCGCGGCGGTGGCGGCATCCGCCCTCCTGGGGCCCCGAGGTCGCGGGCGAGCCCGCCGCCCGCGCGCCGCCGCCACCGCCCGCGCCGCCGCCGCGCCCGCACCCGCGGTCGCGCCGCCCCGGCGCGCTCGCCCCCGCGCTCGCCCCCGCGCCCGCCTCGCGGGCCTCTGCGTCGCCGCCGCCACGCTCGCCGCGCTCTTCGCCAAAGGTAGGAGCCACGCGCCGACACCGACGCCGCCCCGCGCGTTTGAATTTCGCGCCCCTGCCACGCGCGCCGCCCGCGCCCCGCGCGCCGTCGACCAGCGGACGCGGCGCACTTCGACGAAGCTTTTAAGGCAGTGTGGTGAATTTTTAGCACTTGTGTGACGGAAGATTCTATCATTTAATTCCAAAAAACAAATTCTGAAAAATCATTGTTTGAACAGATCCTTGTGTGGAAATTATATTTGACTTCTAAAGAATGTGGTCTGTATTTCACATTGAAATACGGTTATAGATTTTATTTTCAACATATTTTTATCATTTATAAAGTTCATGAAATTTCGCTGTAAAGGTATGAAGAAAAATGTTAGTTGAACCTTATAGCGCATTAACTTTGCGGGCAACAGTGCTAAACGTAAGCGATTGTTGCTAAATGCGGGCAGTTAAGTGCGAATGCGCTTCTGCAGTCGTGTGCAGCGAGCCGGTGGGCGCAATGGTGGCCTGGCGCACCCGCCGGCCGTTGTCGCACTCACGCTTGCTGTCACAATCTCAATCGCCATTCCCCCGCGACACCTCCCGGAGGTGGCGGCCGGCGGCGCTAACGAGGGCGGAAGGCGCGACGCGCGACGCCCACTCAACCCCGCCCACCTGCCCCGCCCGCCCCTCTCCCCTCCCGTCGCGCGCCGTCTCTTTGATCGGATCGGACGCAAAGTGCGCGCGCGGCGCCAATCCTGCCCCGCCCCTTGTCGCCCCCGCCGGTGGAATTAACCGGCCGCCGTAATCGGATGATCGGCGCTGGCCACGGAGCCGGCCGCTCCTATTTCGGAGCGCTTTGCAAACAAAGTTGGCGCGCTCTCTTTGACGGACCGCGGCTCTCTCACAGGTGGAGACCCCCCGTTTTCTCTCTACCGCTAAACGCCCAACGGGCGGGCCCGGCCTCTGCGCCCGCCTCCCGGCACACTTCCCGACCAAACGCAATCGAAGCCTCATTGCCACTTCACGGCCCGCGACACGGGCTGCGAGCGACTGGAAATATATTGTTACCCCAGGGCGAATGCGCGGCCGTCAAATCCAGATAATCGCATTCAAAGGTCCGTTATGCGAAAATGCACGGAATGGAGTCTTTGTACCGGGCGAGCGCGCTCGGATTCGGTTCCGTTAAAAAGTCGGTTAAAACGTCGTTCGCAGCGAGATGGCGCGTCGAGCGCAATTAAACGCGCGATATCGTGACAAAGGGCGGCGGTCGGTGGCGGACGCCGCCGCTGCCGGACAGCGCCTCGCGTCGACCTTCTGCGTTTGCGGCGCGATAGCGGCGCCGAGACGGTGTGACGCGGGCCGGCGCCGCCGCCAACTGCGTCGCGCCCGGCTATTGAGTTAGGCGCGGCCGCGTGCCGCTGCCTCTGTTTGCTCGCAGTCTTTGAAATGAAACTAATCCGGTTTGCCATTGTGCGGCGGGGACGCAACACGTGAAGGTAAACCGACGGCGGCAGCTCGCTGGCGGCGGAGGCACGGCCCTCGACTCCCAATTCCCGACGGGGCGGCGCGGAGCACCCCGGCCCGGCCCCGCGCCCGCCTCCGCCCCGCCTCACAAAGGCTGGCACTCCGCCGCCGTCACCGCCTCCGTCGCCTCGCCCCGCCCCCCGCGCCTCGCCCGCCGGTCCCGGCGGGGGCCCGAGAGAGGCCCGAGGGGGTCGGAGGAGCGCGGAGCTGGCGGACGAAGAGGCGGAACGACCGCAGCTTCATCGACATTATTGAAAAGTTCTCGTTGAAGACCCGCAACAAGTTAGCACCAACTTCATGCCGCTCTCGTACCCCGCCGGCGGAGGGTCTTCCGGCCGGTCTCGGAACGGCCACTCGGCGAGACGAGGACCCGGCCCGGTCACCGCAGCCGACCCCCCCCCCCCCCGACCCCTCCCGGAGAGCGGAGCTCCTCGTCTCCTCGCTTCTGCTTCCTGCCCTTGCGCCCCTCGCTGGCGATCGTGCCACCGACAGCCGCCGGCCCCGCGCCGTTTGCGTATTCTGCCAGCTGCCGCCATGTTATGCCGCGTCAACTCGTTAACTTTCGGCAACGAATGCGCATACTTTGACTGAGTTCTCATGGTGGTGATCCTGTTGAAAATTAATATCCGCTTTCAGTCGGTCGGAATTGGTAAATGGACTTGTGTAAATGTTTTGTATATACATTTCGATAATCGTCGTGTGTATTTAGTTAATTAACACCCTATTTGCAGCGACAGTTACGAGGGAATCATTACTTGAGATTTTCGTTCAATTAACATGATCCGTTTAATATGGTAGCCTGTTTTGCAGAGGTAACCGCTCTCTTTGAAGCTTCCTTTTGTAATTGTTCTTTTTCTTCGTAGAGGAAAGAATTAGTAAAAGAACGCTCTGTGCGAGACCTTGCTTAATAAAGTCGCAATTATCACCGGGATCTTTAGTTTCGCAACAACTGGTGACAAGGAGAGGCTTTGAAATCCACGTTGCGGCCCCGCGACGAGGAGTCGTTTTCTCAAGAGACGCAATGAGACGGAAGCTGGCGGAGGTTATAATTTCTCCGGTTGCTTTATGCAGCGCCTTGCGGTAGGAGATGTTAAAAACATTGCCGCTACTTTCCAGGTTTGGAGTTCTTTGCTATAATTCTCTTTACCAAATCCTCTCGGAGCCCGAAGCCGAGAAGCCAACCGCACCACACGCAAAGGGACTTTCCGAATCTCACGGAGAGGCAAGTTACGGGCCATTATCGCCCACTCCACTCTCCTTTCTCCATTAGCCTGAGTGTATAACTTCATCAAGATCTAGCTTGCGTTTCTCGCTCTCCCCACTCCGTTGACCCAGGCAACTCTTTTGGAGCAAACTCTGGAGGGCGCCGAACTCGACAGGCGAAGAAACGAGCCAGGGGCATCGCTGCGCGGGACACTTTTCTCGACCGGCCCCCACGCCCACGTAATTGGGATCAGTGAGTTTAATGGAATGTTTTCGACACGTTCCGCATTCTGAGTCACGCATTAAGAAATTGAGTATAATAGAAATACAGGTGTCTTAATAATGCAATATTATTTTATTTCGCAAGTAATTATTTGTTATTAAATAATTATTAATTAATACGATTAATTTGTTTAATTAGTTATTTACTGTTATTATTCAAAATATTTGTACTTCATACTTCTTTAAAATAAATATTTGCTAAAATTTAGATCTGATATTGGTACACGAAGGTGCAAACCGTCAATTGTTAACAACCTGTAATGAACAAATTATTGCCCTTAAGATTTCAACGTAGATGTGGCGTAAGGAACAAATCTGCCTCCCTTTAATGCGTTTTAAACACCGCAATTAGCCTCCATTATCTCAAATTTCCCGTCCGCGCGTGAACAGGTCGCACTCGGGCGTTCGGCTTCCTGTGATTACATCGCCGCCGAGAGCTCGGCTGAACGGGAGCTACACGAAGTACAATATCATAAGAGATGCAGCAGCCTGTTGCGGCTCGAGGCAGCCGTGCCCTTCATCAGTTCATCAGGTGAGCGCAGGGTGGAGTGGCGGAGGCGGCGAGAGCCACATAAAAGCACACGCGCTTTTTGCATAGGAATCTCGCGAGCGGTGCACGGGCGCAGCACGCGTTCAGGCGCCGCTGCCGGCCCGAGCCCCGGCGCGCAGCGATGCCCGGCTCTCGGCTCTCGCCCCGCCGTGCCGCACCGCACCGCACCGCACCGCACCGCACCGTGCCGCCCCGCGGAAATAGCCCGGCATCCCGTTGAATGATGCCTTTCAGCGGCGGAAAATGAATAGCTTCTGTTGCTCGTGGGCGGCGAGCGGGGCTGAGCGCTTGGGGTGGCTTGCGGCGGAGCACGGGCGGGGCGGGGCGGGGCGGGGCGGGGCGGGGCGGGGCGGTGAAGAGGAGGCAGGGTCGGAGGAGCGCGCCGGAACGCATCGACCAGATGAATAACGAACTTGATCTCCGATGCAGTCATACTTTCCGCGTGGCCCCGCCCTCCGAGGTCGCTCCCGCCCACGCCTGGGAACGCGCAGACGGCGCTGGCGAAGGTGGAGCGTGGGTGGGAGGGCGACGGAAATGTGACGGAGAAGAGGAGCATAGCGATGACGAGATTGGTCGCATCGTGTAGGCGCGGTCCATGGAATGGTTCCATTGAGATATTTCAGGTGGAGCGGGGGAAAAGGGCGAAGGTCAGGTATACGAAGGAAATTGAGGACTGTTGATCACCTAACGAGAATGGGAAACTCCACAAAACGGGAGTTGATTTGTAGTTCTGATTGACAAGCGATGAGGAAGGCAATGTTGCAGAGAACATCTCAGCTTTCGGATGCTCGAAATTGTCTGTGAGTAGGGCCGCTTCGGCTAAGGCAGAAGACATCCTGGCATATAATGGGGTGGCGGAAAGAAGGTCAGACAATCGCAAAGGTAGCGGCGAAAAGCACGGAGTGTAATCGAAAGGGAGCGGAGAAAGGAAGAAAGCGGAGATGGTGGCCGGGTCGGGCTGCGAGTGGCGCTTCGACGCCAGGGCAAAGGGGTGCGGTTGGAAGAGTGGGCGGATGCAGGAACGGGGACGGATGCGGGTGCGGGGGCATGAGAGGGGCGGGGCGCACGGGCGAAGGCGGAGGCGGAGTTGGGGGGTGGCGAGGAACGAGACGGAGCCACGGCTCGCGCCGGCGGTGGAAAAACAGGCTGCGTAAATACCCGCGGCCGTCTCAATGCCTCGCCGCTGATAAAAGAACGGAAATGAGAGCGGCTCGGCCGCAGGGGGGCGGCGGCGCCGGGCCACCGACGCCCCGTGGCCGCAACGGCGCGCCGCGACTGCCCCCGCCCGGCCGCCGCCGGCGCCACCGGATGCGCCAGTCCAGCGCGGAGAAAATGGGGGTCGGAGAAGTCTTCCGTGGGCCCGACCCCTGTTGCAAGCCGCTCACCCGGCGACTGAGCGCCCGGCCCGGCCGGGCCCGGCCGCTGCGCCCGCCGCCATTGTTAATGAACCGACTTTTTTATGCATGCCGCCGATAAGAGGCGGGGAATTACGGGAAGTCGCCCGCAAGAGTTATTAGTGTGACGAATGCGTTTTTCTTGGCGATCGATGCTTGATGGATGGAATACACGGTCAGCGGCGATGCGTAATTACCCACGGGGCGCGTTTGCGGGCGCAATGCTGGATGCGGCGCCGGCCCGTGCAGAGACCGCGTTCGTGGCGCGCTTGTGCACGTCCCGGCGTTGCGTCCCAGGACCATTACTATCAGCACGCCCCGCCGCCGCTCAAGAGATCACGGGAAGTTGTTGACGTGTAAATGTTTCTCGGCAGTGCACGCTCCCGACTAGCGTTGTTAAGTAAGTGGACCTGAAAGCGATTTATGCCCAACTGACTCCGCATTCAAACTTTTGCGAACTAGTGTATTACTGGTAATGTTTATTTAGTGATAATTATGATTATTAGTTTACGTATGTTTAATTGTGTTATTCAATGATGTGGAGTACGTGAAACAAGTCTGTGTGATGCCAGCTACAACTCTGTCACAAAATGGCGTTGGAGACTAAATCGTTAATGGAAGTAATAAGTAGGTGCAAAAACAAGTTAGAATAGGAACTATTAATTGTGGAGGACATTGAAATGAAATAATCATTTGTGTTGTTCATTTTATGTGCCTCCGTTCCTTTTAAAATGTTCAAACAATTTTTGGGGAATGGTATTTTCATGTTTCGAAGGATTCATATGTTGTTTATATATTACTAAATGCCATGTGAATATTCCGATCACTTGGGTATTAAACTAGTTCAAAGATGTATTGATTTTGTTTGTCATTCATGAAAACATAATTTCCATCTTTTTGAGTTTGAATAATTTTCCAATATACTAAAGAAAATTTTAGTTTTGAGTGTCGATAAAATGTATATTATGTTACAATGAACAGAATGGAATTTGTTCAAGATAATTACGTTTTTCGAAAAACTTATCAATAAGCATTATTGAGAATGATCCAGTAACTTCCAGTATATCTCTTGTTTCTGTTAAATATTTTTCTTCTAAGTGTATTTAATAGTTTTTCTAATTTTACAGTAATAATACTAGACATTATTATTACTATTTTTTTCGTTAATCGGCCGACTAGGACCACGCAAGCAAGCATCCTGCATTTACCGTGGCTCAGTTTTTATTTATTATCACGGTGGCAGGTGCTTGCGACAATTTTGGGGGGGGACCAGCATTTTTAGCTGGATCCGATTTTTATCCCCCACGGTTGTTAGCCCTGGGGGTATGGAAGATGAAATGATATGATGATAATGGGGGTGAAAGGACAACACATACAGACATACAAATACATCCATGCCCGAGGCGGGACTCGAACCCGCGATCTTCTGGTCCGAAACCACTCCGGCACTACTGCGATCTCGGCCATCTGATCGGCTTATTATTACTATTATTATTATTAACATTTTATTACTGTTGTTAAGTACAACACTAGGGATACTTTCGCACTACTTACTACATTTAAAAAGAATACTATTAGTGTAAAATTAAACAAATTAACATAAAAAATTAAACAAAATAAAATTATTTCAGTGGAACTGTAAAAGAGCACTTTTAATCGACTGAAATATGTGGCCTCAGAATCTAATTTTAATTGTTGACGAGAGGGAGATCGGTGTAGCACCGTCAATTGACAGATGTTCATTTGCCCAAACAGACCAATGAATCTATTCACAGGTGTTCGTTTGCTGATCGTATCGAAAATCATATCAAAACGCTTGAAGTATAACCCGATATATTATTGAAAGTCACGCGCAGAATTGGATTTGCGAACAATGTTAAATGTGGTCAAAACATTTGAATGGAAATGTTTAATTATTTCATTACAGTAAATGCATAGAGCATGTCGTGGTCAAACCGCATCGGCTCGCATTTAAACTCGGACAGATGGCAAATGGAGCGCGTTGGCTGCAGCTGCTAGATGCTCTCGTGGTGGCGGCGGCGGCAGGGGGAGTGGTTCCGCTGGTGGTGGTGTGTCCTCATATTGCTTGGTGGTTTGCGGATAACCTACGTGACTGTTCGCGAAATGCACAGCTCAGTTGGTCTGTGACGTTGCTAGTCGTCTTAACCAAAATACCCAACCTTCCGGCGGACCTAGGGCACGTAAAATTGAAGGCGTGAGAAAATTGTTAAAGACTTATTTGAATCTTCCTTTTCATCAGTATGAAATGATTGTTCGTAATGAACAAGGAATTAAAAAAAGGCCTAGATGACCTAAGTACGAAGGCGAACGGTTTCGATGCATCGGTTCGAAGAGTCGCAGTTTCAAATTCTTGCTGGTCATCGCCATTTGTTCCTTTTTCTTTTCGCGCCCAATCTGATACCCCAGATCCAAAGAGCTCTCAAGTATCGTATTTGATCTCTACTGGAGCATACAATGATATTGCCAAAAAATGTGATAACAAATCAAGTATTATTTCAATTCGCTAAAACCATCCTTGAAAACTACAATGTAGTGTATACATTTTTTACAACAATTATAAATTATTTTAATAATCATTGAGAGTTTTTAAATATTTATTTTAATATAATTATTGTAATTATCAGACAGCTCTGGTTCATTTTCGATAGTATTCTGGTCGATAATTTAATTACTTTTAAAAATAACAAGTGTGAAAAAAATTGTGAAAAACAAAATAAGCTGATTTTGGTTTGATCCCCACACAACTGTTAGGGTCGCTCTGGGAGCTCTCTCAGTTAATATTTGTTCTTTCTTGATTGTCAATAAAATTGTTATTCCAAATGAATACAGTGTGAGGTATTTTGCAAAATCCCCGGAGTTCATATAAGATTTTACATGGAATTTTATATTCTAATAAAGCAAGAGTGCATCTACGTATATATAAATAAAAGGGAATTTGCGAATTCTGTCACATATAGACTCAAATCTTACTCGACCGATTTTGCTGAAATTTTAACTTTGTTCTTATGAGTAAAAGGAGTATTTAAAGAAGGGTTTGAAGTAAATACGACATGCGGGGGCGCTCTTGACGATTACTCGCATTTATGATTACACAAGTGCCCCTGAACAAAAGCGCTAGACAACCCGTCGCACCGTCAGGTATTAAGCACGTATTCTGCATGGTTGCATATTCTGCCCCTGCGATTATGAAATATCGACCGGAATTGTAACACCTGGCATTACTTGTCGTGTTGTTATCTCAGACAAATAAATCAAATTTCTCCAAGGCATTGTCATTGCGAACGCATTTTCAAACTTGAGGAAGAACCTTTCAACAATAGGATCCTTGATAACCACGTGCAAACCAACACATGCAACAAACTCATATTAGCGAGAAAGTCTTTCATCTATTAAACTTTTTGTTGAGCTGAGCTTAAAATGTGATTAACAATCACATGACATGTAGCATGTAAAGTGTGTGATAGCGAATCATTGCCCGGTCCGCTAGTTTTCAATGAATTAAAATGTAAGTATTTTATGAAATTGAATAATTAATTGTAATTAAATTAAGCTTCTTCCCTGTACGACACATACAGGTTTTACTTTTTACGTTAAATAAATTAAATCAATTGAAACTACTAAAACTGGAGACACGTGCCTTTGGCTTTTGTAATATTTCGTTGCATTTGCTCTATGGTAGCATTTGCAGTATTTCCTTTATGGATCAGGGGAAACAGGATTAACACCACATCAAGGTGTGGCTCATTTAACCAGCAGTTTAAAAAATGTTTTTTCTTTTAAGTGACAAATAAATTATGCTGATTATATTTGTGGTAGCGAGAAAACATGACTAATTTTGGTTTTGAAGTCAATAATATTATGTCTAAGGTGTACAGTTTTAAGAAAACAGTTTTTAGAATGCAATTTCTTCATGTTTTTAATACATGCTGATGGATTATTCTAAATTGATATGATTTGAAAGTAGATTTTGATGGTATGCACTTTATACTGATGCCTGATAAATGCGAACACTACGGATGTGATCATAACTGAGGAGACACATGAAATGATGATTCTATTGTGAATAAGTCAAATGAACAAAAAAAAATGTTTACAGCAGCTACACAAAACCTACATTTGTATAAAATCATTAATAAACTTTAGACTTATGTATTAATCTATAATAAACTATAGATTTATATAACTATATAAATAAATGTTTCCCGAAAAATATTATCTTTCAATTAAGATAAAAAATATTTGTGAGACTTTGTTATTACAGCGGCTTAAGATGTTACGGAATCAGGGTTATCTACCCATGTAGGTTCCATTCACAAAGAACTCAAATTAAAGTAGATCTGTGAAGCATGGATACGGAATACTTTTGCATTTCATATATTTCAAATAGGAATCGTTGGATTTCTTTGTTAAAATATTTACACGATTCCACATTTTTAAAGCACTAATGCTTTACTTACACTTGAGATTTTACATTTCGTAGAAAAATTTCTCTTCGTTTTACTTTCCCGTATACATACGTATATACAGAGTAATATATGTGTATAAGGAAGGTCGTGTAATGCTGCGGGAAATCGATTTCGAGATTTCAAAGGAAATACACATTTTGGGATTCCTCGATACCGAAAAAGAGGGTTTTTCCAAACCGTACACCTGTCCGTCCGTTTGTCGGTCTGTGAACTATTCCAGCGCCTAAACCACCCGTAGGATTTTGTCGAAAATGGATATTTACCGGCCGATCTGTCGTAACTCAAGGTGCTGCGATTTTGAAAAAACAATTTTTCAAATTTGGTGGTACTTTACAAGAAGCCCCCCGAACATTTTCAATATATTCTCAAAACCGGCTCCAAATGTTTTCTTTAAATTTCTTGTTAAAGTAGAGTAAAATTCCTTACAATGGTGGCATAGGTCCTATTTTCAGAGTTTTCAAACTGAAAATTTTCGAAAATTGCAAAAATTTGAAATTTCCGGCGTCTTTCTAAAGCTACAAACGTCTTTCCTGCATCTACAAAACTGCAATATTTGCAATGTTAAAAAATTGCAAAAACAAGATTTCCTCCGCAACGGCTCCAATTTTTTTCTTGAACATTTGGTAGGAGTGCTCTTTGTAAGCACTCTACAAGATTATATAAACGCCGAACTCTATTCTTTTGTTTGCTCAAAAATTACAAAAATGTTTTTTGACTTGTCTCTTACGTCGTTAATGTTTACACTAGCGGCGATTTGTTCACATTATTGTATTTATGAATATTTGTACATCAAATTGTTTAATAAAATGTCTTAAAAAGTCAACAGTTTTCTGTTAACATTAGCTCAAATTTCCGCATTTTCAGAAACTGATTTTCAGAAAATTTTCGTAAAAATGGCTCTAAATTTGTTTTCTAACTTTTTCTACGGATAATTCAAATTGCACTGCTTAAGATGACATAAAAGCCATTTTGCTTTATTGTTTTGTTTTTCAAAAATTACATAAATGTATTTATTTTTGAAATAACTCTCACGCCGTTAATATGCACATTTCTAGCAATTTGTAAACGCGAGTTAAAGTACCTCAAATGACTGTAAATGAAGTTTTTAGGAAACTCAAAAATTTTCAGTGAAAAAAGGGATTCAAATTTTGCATTTACAGTAAAGAGTATACGCCATTTTATTAAAAACGGCTCCATTTTTTCAATGAAAATTGTCATTGACTTTTATTTTGACATTAAGTTTTACTTTTATTTAATATTCCTGAAATAATTTTTGATTCTGCTATTAGGAAAGCGAAAAATTGAGAAAATGTCCAAAAAGTACTTTAGGCAACGATAGATGGCAGCTGGTAAGAGAGTGGGGCAAGAGCGTAAAGCCAATCCACACCAAAGAAATTAGAAAACTATACTATGAGATAGTTTGCGCCATTCTGTAGCACCACTAATTTTACTTTGCTTTTGAAAATAATCCCGGTAATAGAAGTCACAAGAATGAAATAAATGCTCGCATGGTTTTTAGATTTTTAATATTTTGTAGTATGGCTTATTCTGTAGAATAGAAAAGCACATTTAATGCGGAGAGGAAGGTTGAGATAAATTAGAAGAAAAAAAGAAGAAAAAATTGATTGATGTGGTGAGAATGCCAAATTCTTCAAAAATCGACAGGTTCCCTTCAAACAAAGGAATATTTCGAAGGTCAAATGGTGATATATTTGTTAGTAGGGATTAGTCTTTCAACTTGTCGGAAAATATAACAGTATTTTCATAGTCCCGGATTGTTATTATGTGTGAACATAAAATTAATCACAAATGTGTTTACTTATCTCAAATGTTCTCAATATACAAAGATAAAAGTCATGGTCAAGTGCAGTACTCACCACCTTATCGCCTTGAATATTCCAGTAAACACCTTAGATATAATCGGTAAACTAAAAATTCTAAAATCTAAATACTAATATTCACCAGAATTTTATGATTATTTGTTTAATACTGAAGCGCCTGACATTATCAATCCGTTTACTCACATATTCACTGCATCCATATGCATAGAAATATTTCCGAATAATTTCGAAACACTCAAGATTTATCCGCTTTTCAAAATTAGAGCAGAATGAAATTCAAAATTATCAGCCATTTTCTGTTTTGTTAGTTTTTTAAAACATAAGAGAGAAATTTCACTACGTATGGATATTATAGGTCAGAAATGACGGCGTGGATTTAAAAGCTACAAAATTACGGAAACTGTCATAATTTTGTTTCTCAAAGATGTCGTTTCATCAACGGATCAAACTATTGCACTGGAATATTTTTAGACCTTTGAAAAGTATTTGGTGTCATTGATCATAATATTTACCATTTAAATTTACCATCGTATGCTGTTCGTGGTATTGCTATGCCACGTTGTATATCTTTGTCCCTTAAACAACTATTTTAGAGAGTAGAAATACCGCATAAGAATCAAGGGGCGTTATTTATTCACCTTTCCGATTTATTTACTCATTTAACCTGCAAACTTCTGAGTTAATGGTCCAAATATAGATCCAGTTTCACTTATCCATTGCGCAAATGCTGAGATGGATCCGTGTTTTCTTCTAGTCATGAATGTAGTTTTATTATCTCGGCACATTTTTTGAGCTCTTATGGAGTTAGTGAGGGAATATAGTTATTTTGTGAACCGTAACATCAAATAATCATTATCCATGTTCCCGCTGAAGTGAGTCGTTTTCTTTAAGCGATATGCAATAAGAAGATAAGGACCAAATAACTGCCAATGCAATAGTTTTTACTAGTGACTTGCAACAAAAATGCTGCTGTTGAGTGAGTAGAAAATGGGATTCTGGTTCAGCTAAAATTGGCTTTTCTGAATCGGCGTACGTACATTTTGAAACTTCTTTCTTCGCATGACCTCACCTGTGTTGTGAACAGTGGCGCACTTAGTATGGGAATATAGTCGTAATATCAGGTATGAGAAATTGGTGATTAAGTCAATCACGTATTGGGATTTTTTCAGACATAATCGAAAATATCTCGTTTTTTAATTTTTTTATTTTTCATCTTTACTCCTGATTCAACTGAGTTTAGTATAAGAGCGAGGATAGAGATTCCGAAGCTGAAGAAAACGAGAAAATATTGAACTACTCTCACACACGACGCTCTCAGCTTTTGGACGGTAAATAAATAATTAAACAAACAAGTTCTTCCACCCTGATCAATATAAGCAATTTAAATTCAGAATACGAAGTATAATTGAGATCTTTGTGATATTCCTTTTTCTGATATTGTCACCATACTCTTCGATAATGCAATGTGATTACTTTCATTTGCCACCTCTTTTAATATGAATTTTTTTCGTTTCTTCTTTAGTTGAGGTCATTAATGTGCAATTTGGGCATGGTTTCCAATTTCCAAATCTTTTATCCGATAAATATATCGTTCTAGATAATGTATTATTGGTTGCTTCTAACATATTGGTTCTATTTAATTCCTGTTATAGGCGTTCAATTTCAATCAAAATTAGAATAACGAGACGCGTTAGTTACAATATACATAAGATGAACACGACGTTTTACCGCCAACATTATAATTATTGCTAGTCGTTTTGCTTCCAGATTAAATTAAAGAATTCTTAAGTTTAAATAATACAAGTTTATATTATTTATGCGAACAATTAGGTTCTATTCGGTAATTTTCTAGCCCACGACGGCATGTTTAATTATTATACATCTACTTCTTTTATGCTCTGCGTTTGTGGGCTTCCGTGGCCAGAGTACATTCTTGGCTATCCAGGATGAGCCGCGTCTCGGTCAATTGTGCTGACGTTTGGGCTATCTTGCTGTGGCCATCTTCAGAGCTATACTGCAGTATAAACGTCAAAAAGTCTCTTAAGAATTAAAGCATTTACAAAATCCCCCATCGATTCGACATTCATAAAACAGTGCGCTTCGGATCTTTAAAAGCAATTGTCATCCTCTTTTTTCATTCTAATTAACCCAACGGCATTTGGTATATTGAAGGCATCATTCAAATGAAGTATTTTGTGCATACTAAGTTAATGATGTCGCGAGATTCGATTAGACCCCCCCTCCGCGTGTTCCTGGGAGATGTCGCCAACTCCGACACAGCTTTTCGCGTGAAGTGCCGAAGCCAATTCCGATAGTCGGGAAGCAAGGCGTTGTCCCGATCAAGACGACGGAGTTCTTGGCGCGGAAGCCGGGTCCGGAGGCTGAGTGCCGAGGGGTTGGCGTTTGCGGTGTACCGGATGGACTTAGGCCGCGCGGCGTCGGGTTTGCGCGAGCGGGAGGGCGGGGGGAAGGGCGTGGAGGTTGCGCCTGCAGCCCTGCCGGAAGGGGCGCGGCTGAGGGCAGATCGGAGGGGCTAAGCCATAACCTGCCCCTCCCGCCTCACCCCTCGGGGCGTCTACGCGCCGCGCCCGCCTCCGTCCCCGCCTTCCCCGCCCCGCCCGCCGCCGACTTCTCTGCCCCGGCGCCTTCCCCGCCCCTCCCCCGCCACCCCGTCCCCACCCCCGGCCCCGCTACCCACGCGTGCGGTGCTGCCAGCCGTTCGCGAAACGCTCGCCTTTGTATCGGCTCGCGCCCCTCGCGCGGCCGAAGGTTGCACTAAGCTGCCATCTCGCTCCCCTTTTGTCCTCAACCACCCTGCACCGAGTTGCATGTTCTAAGTCATGCCCAATGCACCCTTCCTCGTTTCGCGAAGGATCTCCATTGTGCACTTTCTCTGCACGTTCTGGACAGTCTTCAGGAGGACTGTTTGGCCGATGTCTTGCACTCAGCATGGAATAATGACTGAATTCGAGGCCGTGTGATGTATTACTGATATCATTGGAAACTGGCAGCTCAGAATTTGAGTGACTTGGTAGTACAGTAAGTTCATAGGAGAGCATTCCTGCGGTAGAAGGATGCTGATTTTCTGTGAATTGAAAAATGTATTCATAAGAATGCCGTTATTTTGATACTCTGTAGAACATACCCGTTTACGTTCTCTTTCATGATTACTTCATTACCACATATTACTTCCCTTTCGATATTCAGCAAAACTGTGTTAACCGTTTTAACATCAGGAGAAGTTGGTGAACTTTTAGATGTGAGAGAATGCTGTGAACTGCTCGCTAGTTGGACATAAAACCTTATAAATTATATCTTGCCCCATATGTACAACATGATCCCAGTATCAGCCATTTAATTGTAGAGTTTTAAAGCTAAGTGTTAGTAGTTTCCATAGTGCAAATGTACTGATGAACTACACTGATAGTTTGGTTGTCATTCTATGGTCTACGGAAGCAATACTTTTCTCACAGTCATTTATACTAGAATGACAATCTCCGTCTTTTATTGCAATTCGGATGTACTATCAGTAATTACATGTAAATACGTTGTAACTACGACAAGACATGATTTTTACGAGAGGACATGATGAGTTCCCACTGAAACCCATAAACTTCACCACGTGTTCCATTTCTACTGTATCCGCATCCTTCCTTTTCTATCGTAAACCTATCTTTTGCTTTACTTTACATCCTTCTCCCTCGTTCTGTCAGAGCCACGTGTCTTCACCTCTTACTTCCCCACGTTTTACGTTGCAACAGCCGACCGTTTCTCGGAGTTGGTGCGTCTCCCGGCGGCGCGGCGCGGCGCTCCGTCCCACAGGCCCTCGCCTCCAACGACGGCAGATCCGGGCGAACGCGCCCGAAATGTGCCCCTTTGTATGTGTCACTTGGTTCCGCGCGGCTCTCTTCAAGACGGCCGAGTGCGGGATCGGGGCCCTGCAGAGCGGCGGCGGGGCGGCGAAGCTGTTGGCGCACGGATTTCCGCTGGAGTGCGATTAGTTCCGCCCGAAACTCGCCTTCTCCCCCCTACTCACCCTTCCGGCACGCCCCCCCCCCGCCCGTCCCCCGCGCCTTCTTTTCCTTCATGCGTCGCCGAGACGCCGCGCCCGCCCGCCATCGCGCAGTTGCCCGTTTCTTGCGACGCTCCATCGCCTCTTATTCTTTTCGTTTGACTCTCCTTCTCGTCAACGCTATCTCGCGGTTTTTACTGCCGCCCTCATAATCTGGTTTCTCTCAGTGTTTTATACGCGGAGACCTTTCCTCGGATATCTTTCAGAGCTTTTAGTTTCTTATCTTGTTAGAGATTGTCACCGTAAGTATTTTTGCTGGTCGTTTGTTTTCGTATTACATTTTAGCACACTTCACTTCCTTTCTTTGAGTAATTCGGACTATTCATCGTTGAGTTTTGTCGAATACATTACTGTTATGAATGACAATTTCTAAAGCTTTTCAACCCGGAAAACAGTTTTGATCCATTACACAGTGAAAATTTATACAAATCACACAGTTTAAAATAACGATATAGTAAAATATAGAATGTGCACGAATGATTAGTTTCCTCTTATAATTAGGAAATAGAAAAACGAAAACGCATATTTCTACGCCACCTGTAAATAAATGTACCAACGTGAGGATGCAAAAAATACAATTAACTTTAAAGAATTCAGAGACCAAAACATATCAGTTATCCTAAAATTGAATTGAATCTAATATTAATTATTATTGTTGTTGTTTTATTATTATTTTATGGATTTTTATGTAGTAATTAGCATCATTAATTTTTATTTTGTGACTTTTCTAACTCCCAAGAGCACAATACACCCAGCCACTCCGTCACTAAAGCGTTATGAGATTTCGCAGAATTTAGAGACTTCCTTTTGAATCTATCATCGACGTCTTTGTAGTTGTCACTTTATTTCCGCCACGTATATGATCAGTAGACATTGCACTGCCAGGGAAAAAGTGTCTCGTTTTATTCAGGACAAAGGAAACGATGTAATGCAGACGCCTGTAATGCAGACGGGTAGAAGATCGTAATAGTGATGCATTGAGTTCAGGCAATAAAAGTAGCAATAGATCTACGTGACAGTGAGTTAAGAAATAATAAAAAATCTCAGACAGCTAGCAGCGCTTCTACAGCTATCTGGACTTATAATTTAAAATAAAAATTTAATTCAGCAAAATGTATGTAAACATACAGTGACAAAAGTAATATTTTTTGTTTTCAGAGCACGTTCTAAGAAATTCTTAATTCTGCAAAATCATCCGAATCTAATGTTATTTAAGTTTTCACAGTTCATTTTTTATTGTTACAGAACTAAACAACACTAAATACCGTAACGTGTAATTTAATGATGATATCAATAATAAACATTGTCTAATTATTTTCAATATAAACTACGAAATGTTGACTGTAGTTTCCCGTGCAGATATAGTGTAGAAGATGAAAGTATTAACTGAAGTGGATCATTTTAAGAAATAATAACACGCATGTCTTACATTTTACAATATACATATTTTCTACTATATATTTGTCCTGAGTAATTATTTATTATGTTGACAATGTTGGTGAACATAATAACTCTGTGATTTTGACTTGCTCAGATCGACTGTAAACTCTTTAAAATTTCGTACCTCATACTCTGTTGGTGTTTGCAATATTCATGGCGTACCACTTGTTTCAATAATAATGGTCAAATATAATCGTATGACCCTTGATACTGAAAAATAAGTGCAATGTGGCTAGTTTTCTACGGAGAATACCGTTTCCATTAAGAAATAAAATTCTTCAGAGTGAGGAAGATTGTGTAAATATTCTCTCAATATGTGTTTGTGAAGGATGTTCCTCCTACAGTGAATATTAAAGACGTGAAAGATATCCCGACTTCTTTCATCCAGAGCGTAACCGAAGGGGGTACATTAGATAACCTTCACAACAAAATTGTATGTACTGCAGTGCAAATGGATTTTCAGTTGAAGATTACTCCTTCGTACTCACTTTTTACACTTCAAGTGTGAGTAAAAATTAACCAACCGTGATATATCTGGCAGATTTTCAAATTCTTTAAATTACAATAATAATATTATTATGATTGGTAACTAACTATTAGTGACATTATTTCAGGGTCATTGATTCGGAAAAATATTAAATTGAAATAAGGGCATATATTACAAATTTCTACAAGTTAATTCGTTTGTTATCAAGCTTCACATTCCGTATTAAATCGAGTGCATTTAAATAATTGAAAGGAATTTCTGATTTTTTTGTTGCATTGCTCTATTTACTGGTTACATTCCCAGTTAATGACTATTTTCTTATTACATCTACGAATTTTAAGAAAAACTAGAAAAAAACGTTGAAATTTAAATGTTAGTTCAGATTACCATAATTTTACCTAGATATAGGAATTATTGTTAACTGAATCTGGAAATTCTACTCAAACCAGAAATATTCCTGTAGACATATATTTTTACGAGAAATATTCGTTCACTAACGGTGCACATTACAATTCTTCATTTTTCGAGTCTCTGGAAAGGAGATTTTGTTGTATGCGTTACCTTTGGTACGTTAAAAAATTGAACCCGATTCAGTTAATGCATCTAAAACGGAGAAATGTAACGTCGTGATTTCTGATTGAAAAGGTGTTTCTCACGAATCTCTATCTGACATATAACAGAGAGCATCCCGCAAGTTTTAATATTGCCGATAATTCGCAGCAACATTCGGCCCTAATCTGGATTTCAAATAAGGGCAATAGAGAAGGAGAAGGAACTCTTGCAGAAAGAAATAGGCAGCCGCGTGAGTGCACCAGTCAGCTCGGAAAGAATGAAACTTCGCTGCGCAAATCTTTGGAACATTTCCAGCCGCTCTACACACGCCGGCATGGCGACGGTGGTGGCGGGGGCGGCGGCCGTGGCGTCGACCTTCGCTACCGAAAAGCACGCCCTTTAAAAGGCAACACTGCGACCTTAAGCATACGTCACAACACGCTCGAGGCGCACATCACGAAGGGGGTGCTGTTGACACGGGGGACTCATCCGTCGCCCGAGGGCTTCGCTCTACAACTTGCGTGACCCCAATCAAAGGGGAGATTGCAAAAAGCAAAAAAGAGATGATTCGATTGGGTTTGCACGCATGTTTATTTGGCTTGTATCAAATATACAGAACGGGCATCAAGCTTTTCAGGGGATGTTTAATGTGGGTGGATCTGTGTAATGCTGCCAATGAAGTTGTCCGCCCTAGTCCGCCTATATGACCTCTGTACGTCCATCAATATGAATTCATCATATTACTGTTGTGTTTGTAAAGCAGGTGGAATTGATACATTGTGCTTCAACAGGAAGGAACATTTCGGGATGTAAAATCCAAGAAAATGTTTATATCAAAACCAGCATCAATTGTTCATGTAATCGTAGTGTTCTTCTAATCAAAGTTTGTCTTAAAATATTTTAAGGCACACTATTTAGTTTAAGCAATATCTGCCGAGACGTTTATAATGAACATAATGTCAACCTGATGCGATGAACATACACAATCTTTCTTTGCTATTTGAACTACTTTTAACAATGTCTCTCTCAGGATTTAATGCATATGGTATGCACTATTATATTTACGCATTCAATAGCATGTGAACACTTTCTTTCAACCCGTTCAGAATGGTAAATTGAAACCATAACTTATAATACACTCTCATTATGACACTGCAAATTGAAATGAATTTCTGAAGAAAAATATTTATGTGAATTAAAGGTACAGAAGATGTTACAAAACAATTGCATTTTTGCATTGAAATTTATGTTTATGGGAAGATGAAATTGATTTGTTGGAATTTCGTGGATTTTAATCATGGCCTGGGCATGGAGGTTTGTTCCTGCTGGGAGGAGGCTGTCATAATTTCGAGTGACTCCGTTTCCGAGGAATCGGTGCCGAAGAAAAACATTGCTTGCAATGGAAAAGGTAATTGGCCTTGTTTGTAAATAGTACTTCAAAAATAGTGAGTTTTAATTGCCCACATAGCATATCGAAAATAATAGTCACAATTTGGCATTCCATCAAATACTTCAATCCCACCGGGTTCATACCAGGAAGTGGAATTATATGAAGTAAGAAGTTAATTTCTCTTGTACTTTGTATGTATACGATGGTTACGCAAATAATAAAAACATTCTAAAAAGTAAGTTACTGATACACTTTTTATTCAGCATTTTATGCCGATAAAAAACACCAAATATTGTGAACAATATGCCGATAATTCTACTAATATTTATATTCTATAATGTTCTTAATATCAAAAAGAAATTGACATAAGCAAAGGACACGGCTCTGTAATCCATCAAACATATAAGTAGTATGGAGGATTTTCCAACCCTATAAAATCCGCCTCTCGGTTTGAATAAATGCAGATATCAGTTATTCCGTGAACACAGGACGCTCTGCCACTCCCGGCATTTCAGAAACTAATAAAGTCGTGCCCGCATAATAAAATCGACCGGCTGCGGGAGCCTGGCCGCGGGACGCTCTCTCAAAACTGCTCGAGGCGGAACGAGAGCAACGGGCCCGTGGACCGCAGAGCGGCGCGTCGGTCGCCCACCTAAATGCGGTGTTTCTGTTCATGAAGGGCGCGTCGCGCGCGCAGGCGGATCTGCAGAGGACAGGCAGGTCGACGCGGCGCGGCGTCGCACCGCTTTGCGGAGGCCATTGCCGTCCGGTGCACACGCCCTCCCGCGCACCGCCACTCCCCCCACCCCAGCCCCCGCCACCCACGCCGCCCCCCGGCGCCGCACTCCGCGCGGAGGTTGACAGATGAGGGTTTGCTTTTGGCTCGGGCGAGACCCGCATTAGCCCGGTTCGCCACTGTCCGTCGGTCGACGCTGAGTTCCTGCGCTCAAAGAGCCGCCGGGACGGGGTCAGAGGTTAGCCCACCGCCCTTCCAGCCTGCGCCGCGACACCCTCCCGGGCCTGCTGCGCACTGCCCCTGCTCCACTGGTGCCGCCGCCTCCGCCGCACTCTCTCCGCGTGCGTGCCGTCTGCGCGGTCCCCGTGTCCCTCTCGCCTGCTGCCGATGCTGCCACCCGCGTTGCGCCGCGCAGCGCCGCGCAGTCCGCAGACACACGCACCTTGCGCTGCGCGGCGCAGCTGCTCCGTCGCCCGCACCCCGATGGGGTCGGGAATGCAGCTGCATATTCCTCCTCACAGCCGAGTCTCTTTCTCCTCTTTGAAAGCATGCGTATTGCTTTCAAACATCCCGTTCCAAATGTGCCTACGAAAGGGACGAGAAAATAATAAATACGAGGTGAATTTGCAACTAATATTAATAGGGGATTTGCAACAATGAGGAGAAAAGACGGGGAATTCTCGGAAAATCGGTAATGAACGCCGGATTAAAACTGAAAAATAATTGAAGAAATATTTTATATATTTAAGTAAGCATACCACATGTATTCAGGAGTATATTACAATCATTTTCTGAGAGTTTGTGTTTTTAAATATTTTTAGGTTTGATGTATGCCGAAGGCATACATATTTTCAAAATTGTTCGTACTGGGGGTGCTTCCCATGTGGACAAAAAGGGAATATCTTTTTTTTGAAAATAAAATGTCCAATATTGACAATTGCATAGCTGTTTATCTATGACGACAGTTGCTAAAATAAGATTGCAACGTTAGAGGCAGGCCCGGTTGTAAGAGAACGATGAAGTTTCCACGAATTTATTATGGTTGGTGATAACCATATAATAATCTATATGGTTTTCGAACTTTTTTGGTAAAAATCTGATAAGTGTTGATTGACAATACTATCTCTTAGAAATAAAAAAAGAAACATGTTTTAAGAATAAACTTCCCTAATCCTTTGCCGGCTTTGCTCGTTAACGTTTTGCGTACCAAGGTGTTTTACCCAAGTTTGCGGGTACGAACTCGATCGAAGCCATGCTTTTTTAAGGTCAAAAAATCTTTCGTTCGCCTTCCTTCAGAGGGGAAGAAAAGTCGGCTGTCTCATGTTGTAGATCTACTGCATGTAAAATATCCTCAATCTTAAAAGACGTCTCTGGCTAAATTGAAATAGCCTGTTTCGTCACCCATGCGATACGTTATTTCCCCGCTGGATGGTGAAAGAAGGGTAGCGAAATTAACGTGGTCAGATGGAAGAGCATCCCTCTTGGCATGAGTCTCGCCACGTAAAATAAGGTTTCATTCAATTTAAATTGAATTTATATCGCGAAACAGTTATTTCTTCCCTAAACAACGTTAAAGGAAAATAACTACGCTGGAGTCCATCGTTGATTCCCCCTGTTGGTATGATAATGGTATGGTTGGTATGATTCAATTAATGTTGAAAACAATAAAATGATTTCATGATCTCTTAATATATAAATATGTAAATAAATACATTTACTTCCTTGTTAATTCGTAACAATTTTTGTTTCATTTTGCACGAACTTGTCAATTTCTTTGTTGGGATAGAAGGTTTCTATGTGGACTTTTAAGTACAATACACAACTGAATCCTCTGGTTGCTTATAGCAACCACACTCTCCACTGATAAAGCATGTTCCATGTTTGATTTTCGTGATGGTTCTCGATTTCTAGTGTTGCCTCGACATCGTGGCGACAATGGAGAAGCCCTGGAAGTAGATCGCAGAGAAATTTGGTCGAGGGGACAGAATTACAAGAGCTCCGAAAATCGAAAATTTTCATCAGAAAAAATTACAAGTTACCCCAGAATTCTCCGAATGTACTTTCGCGCTGGACAATTATCGTATGAATCTCACAATCAATGAACATTTTTTGTCCTTTACCACTCGCGTTCGTTCCTCTTCTATTCTCATTTCGTACCATATTCATACTACACGAGCAATCGGGTTTTGGGTTTTTAATAATTTAGTTACATCCCATTTTGTTCGTTCAATCCATTCTACTTTCGGTACTAACGGAATGATAACGAGTAGTCTAATACTTGGCCAGCAATACGATTATGTTTTTTTATATTAATGGAGAACAAAAGGTGCTTTAATTTGTATCGAACTAAATAAAAACATTAAGTGCTTCGAAAATATTTAATTGAATGAAAATGCGTGCAAAGTGTTTGGAAATGCTAAGAGTAGGAATGTGTGAGGTATACTAAAGGAAACCTGTTCGTGCTTTGATACTTGATAAGAATACAATGGATGCTTGTAAAACAATTATAGGGATTCTTTTATAGTATTGATATTTTATTCTTATTAATATAATTTATAACTATTTCAGAATTTCATTGAAAAAAAACCTGAAAAAATATATACAGGTTTCCTAGACCAGATGGAAAAAACTTATATTGAGTATAGCAATACGGCTGTTTTATGTCACAACGGTTTTATCGACGATCGATTACATTGTGTTTTCCGGTGTTTTATATCACATGTTCCGAAATATTTACGTTGATGTACGCCATCTTAAGAAAAATGCCTCTTACTTCGATCTGTCGAAAACGATCTCTGAAATCGTTTTTACATTTTGACGTTTGGGCACTGAAAAGGTTTGCGATAATGCAGGCACTACTACAACCTTTTATAAATGACTGATTGGAACAGGGAAAGCACAAGGAATGGCTGCAGGAATGTACGCAAGGTCATCAACGACCTTTCGTACATTTCCTTATTCTGCGAAACCCCATGATCCGCTGCTTTTCCGTGAGGTCGACGTTCCGTGAAGAAAGACGAACCTAATTAAAACTGTACGAAATTTCATTGCAAAAGTTATATAATTTTACAGACTGGAAGGAAACTTAATATTAAAATATATGGGAATAATTTAAAATTGACTTTGTGCATAGTGTGGATCTATAAGAAATTATTCGTCGTGATGTTTTTGTTTTCCTGAAGATTGTTTCCCTAACATTGTTTCAGGGGCCCTGATAGATCCATTTATTCCGTTAATAAAGAGACAAATTTCTAACGAGCTACTCCAATAGTGTCTTCTTTATTCGTGTACGTTGCAGTGTGTCGAGTGCGACATACGTAGGGTGTGGAGCGGATGTGTCGGAGTGTTGGCGTGCGTGTATGTGTCTGTCAGTGTGGCTGAGCGCTCGTCATATTACAACTCACAATTTTATGAATTTTTTGCACATTTTCCGGCAGTTATTGTGTGAATTCGCTTTGAAGTACTGATAGCTGATTTCGAAAATAAATGAAGAGACACTAAAATGTTACCCAAATTGGTCAACACTTCGCTTTCTATTTCTTCCCCTACTGTCTCATCGTCAATACTTCTATGCTTAAATCAATACGTTAACTTACGAGACTGCAGTAACTTTCTTGAATGTTTCATTACTTAGTATCTCTGAGAAAGTGTTTGATGGGATTGCTACGACCGTCGACCTCGAGATATCGCCTCATGGCGCATTAGCGCGACAATCGAAGTTGTTGAACGAATTTAGGAATAAAGACCGGATAACAGTCGATTAAAATCAAAACGGAGCATGGTGTAAATAATTGCCTAAATCTCCGTAATGTTGTCTCTTCAAGAGTAAAAACAATTTTTTTTTGCGAGCACGTGATGACATTTTTTATGTCGGCCGTGTTTTTCCTTATTGACTGTAATGACCTTAGGGGCTAATGCGCCCGGAATCACTAATCAATCAATCACAATTATCTTGCTTATCTCATTCTCCCTCTCCTTCTCTCATTCTCCCCCACCATCGCTCATTCCCCAAATCCCCTTCTCCCTACAACTATTCTCCACACCTCTCGTTAACCCCCACCATCGCTCATTTTCCCTCCTTTTCGTACTTCTCCTTCTTCCATTCCCCCTCTTTCATTCTTTCCCACCCATCTTCATTCTCCCCGCCTCTTACATCCTCTCTATCTTTATTTCTCTCCCCCTCTTTCATACTCACTCTCTCTCCTTCTCCCTTTCTTACTCGGTGTCCTTCCTATCTCTCTTTCTCTTTATTACATTATCTTTTTGTCCATCTTGTCATTGACCTTTAACTTTACTTTTCATATTCCCTTCGAAACACAAATTCCCTCAAAATTTCTGTGTCAAGGCATTCTTCCTGCCCTTATGACACTTCATACACGACTGGAAACAATATATACACGACAATTATACCTATCTCGCTTCTTCTGCATCTTGCATAACTTACTTTTCCTTTCTTGTAATGGTAACTTCTTCCGCACCTTGTTTACCGCGCTGAGGAGTGTGCTGCACCTGTGCATCTCAATTAGTGGCGCTGCCTCAGCTGCATTCCTCCTCCGCCGAGTCGCCCCGTACGCCGTGCCCACGGAGAGTCCGCACCGCCTCCATCGCCCCGTTGAGTTGCGCGCTCCACGGACACTAATCCTCGGCCGTGCCTTCTCTCTATCCCATTTCCGCGCTCAACGCCACTCCCTCGCCGCTGCTAATACTCCCAGCCCCACCCGCCCGGTTCGCCCCGTCCAGCCTCCGTTCGCCCCGGCCCGGCCCGGCCCGGCCCGGCCCGCCCCGCCCCGCCCTTCCCCGCCCCTCCCCGCCCCCCCGCCCCCCCGCCCCTCCCCGCTCCACCGCATCCCGCTTTGCCCCGGCCCGCCCCCTTCGCCCCGGCCCGTCCCTCTCCACCTCGCCCCGCTCCGCTCTTCAAAGCCCCGCCCCGCCCCACCCCACCCCACCCCACCCCACCCCGCCCCGCCCCGGACCCGCCACGCCCCACTTCGTCTCGCCCCGCTCCGCTCTGTCCCGCCCGCCCCGCCGCGCCGCACCTCACCGCCCCGCGCCGAATTTCGTGTCTTCCCCTCGCGGTTGCCTTCTGTCTCCGACCCACCCCCGTCCCTTCGCTCTCACTCACCCCTTCCTTTACACCGCCCGACCGTTCCTCGCCGCGGAACTCCGCGCTCAGCTACCTCAGAAGCTGTGGCCACATGCACTCACGGCTGGGAGAGGTTTCCTAATTATTATTGCCTACGTTCGTACCTTGCCCATAAAGGGGCGTTTATCATCCTCCATGCGCACTTTGTTACTCCGGGCATCGCGTACGTATACTCCTCTTTGGATCTAGCTGAAGTCGTCAGGGAACTTTGATTGCTTTTTTGCTTGTTTCCTGATCTCGGTTTTTATCGGCTGCATCTACAAGGTTCACTGTGGTAATTTCATCATTATTTCTCCGTTTCTGCTTTCGCTTCTTGACGTTTTTAGCTGTTTCGTTTTACGTTTGTCTTTCTGTCTTGTTTTACTTATCCTTTCCTCTCATTTCTTATTTTTGATACATTTAATTTGTGGCTCTCGTCACATATATTGTTTTAACCGCTCATTAAATAGTGGTTACGTAATAATTGCGCTAACACCTCGTGCATGAGTTACCTATACTATTTTTAACACACCGTGAGCAAAACTCTTTATGATCGCAATTGTAAAATTGCTTTTACCGAAGTAAACGGATTGGACGCAACATCGTATGTGTTTTTTGTAACACACTATTATTTCACATTTGACATGATTAACACATTATTATTTATAATGAAAAGAATATCTGTTTCGCACCATGATTTCCGCACAGCGCATTAAAATAGTCTCAAATTTACTAACAGCTTTGTATTCGTCAGATACAAGTAATCCCTCAACGTCCGTTAATTCAACACTCGCCACCAAAGAAGTCCAGTTGGAATTTCAATTCTGAATAATAGATAAACATAATTGTAAAATAATTCAATTCAGTTGAATCAAATTGGAAACGAGTGCTTTTACGACGTTATCACAAAAAGCCATTCAGGATCTTAGCAAATCTCATGATAATAACCTCACTGAAAGAAAACTGAGCTTCAGGAAATCATTGGCGAAGAAAAGCTCCTTGAATTTAGTAAAATCTAAATCTAAGGTGATGATGAAGTAAATGACAAAACTGCGTCCTCGAGCAACTTCAAGGTCAAAACGGTTAGGCACATTGTAAAATTTCAACAAGCTCTGGTGGAAAGGGCATTCAAACGCGATCCGAACATGGAAAGAAGTTGACATTAAAGTGAAAAATAGAAGCAGAAACACTTTCGTATTCAGCGATTTTTAAGTCTAAGGAGTACGGCGAGACAAACAAAAGAAAACAAATTCTGTTTTCAATCGCTGTCAACTTTGAAATAATTTTAAAAATTGTTTATTTCTTTTTTGGGATGTAAATTTTAAATATTATTGTGCTTACTCACTCAATACTACTGCAATTGTTTGTCAGATTTTTCTTTCTTTTTAAACAAATTTCCGAAATCTATAAATATAACCCATCTTTCTCCAATAGAAGACAGGCTCAACATTCGCGATGTTTCTTCGAAGCTTAATTCTCATAAATGTTGCGAGATTACTCTTCTATTTTAGAAAATCATTAATCTGTACAAATTAAAAGTATTTATTTTTTTATATGAGGAAATAAAAACACGCGCTCTTCTAATGGTTGTAAATTGCATGTGTAAATAAAACGTTGGATCCTGATTGCTTGCTTTATCAAGGAATGTACTAAAGATCGCACGCATTTAGTTGTTCAACGTTAATTTCATTAAACAAATTAGATTTTTAGACTTTTTATTGGACCAGTTAGTTCATTATACGTACTTCTCTTAACAAGCTGTCTTATTGGTTTCACGTTAAAATTTTAATCGGTATATTGGATCTTGAATTATCTCATTTAAATTATGAGAACCTACACGATACAATGTGCAGAACAGAACAGACTGAACAGTAGAGATAATAAACAAGAACATAGAATCGGGTGCGACACAAAATACTAAAAAGCGATAGGTTGAAAGTACAGAACCACATATCAAAGGTAGCACATCATTCTGACTCTATGCATGGAAACGCTTTTATTATGAAACGAGTTCGGCTGCAAGCTAAAGCGAATCGCCAGAGACCTGTCACTGCTGTAATAATAGGAGTGTCGTTTAACTGCGAGGTGATACCGTATCTGGAAAATATGCGTATTGTAAATAAAAGGTTTCTTCGGTATTTTATCGCTCATTTCAACTGCATTATTTCATCCTGAACGACCGTGTTCACAGTTTCAAAGAAAAAATATGATATCCTGAGGGAAAGATATGCGCTGTTTGTGTGCCGTGTATTTGCAGTTAGATGATGAAATGTACGAAAAACGTGGCTTGTGGCTTTCATTTTTGGGATATAGTCGTCAAATAGGTCATGTGCTTGTGGTCGGGAACAAAAATACACCGATAGAAAAAACATGATTTTCTATTTTGAAGCCTATTCGTGTAAATGGAAAAAAAGTTCATTAAATATGTCACAGTGCTTTTTTATGACTCAAATAATATAAGGAAATTTATAAGCATAGGACTTCGTTTAGTTTAAAAGAAAAATTGTTTAATCTTTATTAAAAGTACATTTTTAAATTTCTTTCGTTTTTTAATAAGTAATCATCTGTTTTTTTAAATTCAACATCCGATCTACAAAAAAATATTTCTTATGAAAAATTTGCGGTTAAGGAAACGTTGTGGTGTTATTTTCGCCGAATTTGCCTCATTTTCGTGAACCGGGATCGCTTCATCACTTTCATTCTTCGCATCTCTATTATCCGTCATTATTCTCTATTCAATACCTTCATCCATCATCATCGACTTAACCTGATCACAAAGGTGGTCTTTCAGCGAGCACGATTGATGGACTGCGGGCTCGAACTCGCCGCCCTTCAGTCTCTTCCCACGCCGTCGACTACCGCATTGGGCGAAATAATGGAGGATTAACTTGTCGATTTTCTAGATTATATAATCGTTTAATTCTAACCAAAGGAAATCACAACTATTAATGAATTATAAATTTCTTCCATAATATTTTACTAACTGTAGGAATTGTGTGATTTAATAAAAATCACGTTTTCGTGTATTAATTATCATCACTTATCTTTCGAGTACCCATCCTTCAAAGGCTCAATTTCCGAGGAATATATATTATTTAATGTAGTAAATTGCCTTTCTGCCATTTCGAGGAAGCATGGCGACTATTCATCCCGAACAATGAGACTTTTGCAATGGTTTTCACGACCAATTAGCGCGTTCCGTTCCTCCCCGATGGCTGTCGGTTCTCTTCCCTATCGTTAGGCGCGGCCGCGGCGAGGGCGGCCCCAAGGGCGAAGGTGGCGCCTAGTTGGCGCTCCCGAGGGCCGCTGCCCGAAGGGCCGCTGGGACGGAGGATCGTGACTGCGCGCGAGATCGATTGCTGCTCGCCCGTCCACCTGCTCCAGCGTTCGCCCGCCCGCCTCCGTCCGCGGCCTCCGTCCTCCGTCCATCCGCCGCCGCCGCCCTCCCGCCGCGGGCGCACATCCGCGTCCGATCGCCGCCCCCCTCCGCGTCCCCCCCTCGGCCCTGCCGTCCACTCCGCTCCGCTCCGTTCCGCGTGGTTCCGCTCCGTATTCCATCGAGATGCCTTGCGATACACTGCGCTCTCCCCCTGCTCTCGGACTGTTCCAGCCATTCCCCGTTCCACTCCGCTTGCACCTCCCGGACCTCTCGCCGATTCGTGGAGTGGACGGTGTCCAGGAAAAAGCCTTCCGTGTTTTTGTGATTTCCCCGTGGCTTTTCGTTGTGTTGGCGAGTTTCGGTCAAAATTCTAGAATCGGGTTGCGATAAAATTAAAATGGAGTATTTGATAAAGATACAATTGTCTTTAATACTAATCCTGTGTACTGTCATTTCCCAATGAGCCGCTTTGCGAGAGATCATTAAATTATTTTGCTGATTTTATTGAGCGCTTACTTGCTTCGTAAAACACAGCTACGTTCTTCGCACTTTTGAAACGTAACTTTCTGTTTCTATGTTCAGTAATTCCTGAGCTGAACTACTCCTCTCGCCAGATTTATATCACCATTTCATTTCACTACAGTTCGTATTTCATTTCCCCCTTTCTGTATTTTTTCTGCATCATTTTGCCTTTTCCTTCTGTCCTTTTTTTCTCCTCCATGTTATACCGCCATTCTTGGATAACGTCATTCACGCCATATTGCATATCTACTGTCGTCGCACCTTTTGATTTCGTTCTCCTAACCGCATACCTTACTCCGTGAAATTCGTTCTCTTTGTTGTCAAACTCGCATCACTTTGGAGTCCTGGGCCAATATTGGATTTTTCATTTCTGTTCTGTCGTGTGCGATCGGCAATGACAGCAGAAATGTCATAAAGGCTGGGAAGTCGAGCGTAAGTGCTCGTAATTACACAGGGGCATGCATTTTTTCGCCTCCGACCAAACACAGTGTTTTCTATTCTCCAGTCTTGCACACGGGAACTAGTAATATTTTTAATATTAATTTAAGTGGAGCTTTCTAAACGTTGCATTTTCTTGAAACGAGCTTGATAGTTTAACACCACTGTTTCTTTTATTATTCGATAATCTGTATCATTTTGTATCATTCTGCAGGATTATTCATAATGGACTTTAAAAGGAATAAATTCCATACATAATATACATAAAAAAACGTTATAGTGAAGGTATTCGCAGATGACAAGCTCTTCATTTCAATCATGGCAAGCTCTTCATTTCAGAGTCATCGATCATACTTGAAACGAAGAACTTTCTAAATCAATACCTCCAGTCACTTCGGAATGTTCCCAATTTTCCAGCGATCAATGAAACATATGCAGCGATGGCTCTGGTTTAGATCTAAGTGTAATGTTTTCTTCATGGAAAACTACGTAAAATTTTACTTTTACTACCTTCTGTTGATTCTCCGTTCTCTCTTCTCTGTGAACAGCCACTTAGATTTTCTTACACTAAAACATCTCATTCTCTCGCGTCATCACGCGAAAGTAAACATCGGCATTTAATTTATTTCAACTACTTTCAACTGCTTTTAGTTGCAATATATAGAGAAGAACATAGAGGTTAGAACTACATAGAGGTTCTCTTAGTGGAAAAATTACGCTAATGTCAACGAGTCATTTTGGAAGCATTGTAGTTTAGGGAAATGATAACGTGTGAGCAAAAATTAAATCTTATACATTTCCAATAGCTTTCTAATAAAACAATTATTGTACTCCATGATCAAACGAGACAGTAAATGGCGAATGTGAAGTCAAATAATCCAAATTTATTTCTTTTGGGCAGAGACGCATTCAAGAGTTTTTGGGAGGGTGGTCATACGTAGAGTGTCAAGCTGATGTGATGTATTCTTAAGAATGTTTTATTTATTGTGAATATAAGATGTATGTATATTTCTTGACCTATAGTTAATATTTATACCGTAAAGAATTAATACATTGAATGACTTTCGTTTCAACGATTGGCTTCTGTGGAGAAGGCTGAAGCCCCATGAACCCCCCATTTGGATGGATGTTTTTGAGTACGAAAATTTGATTCGATTTATGTCAGGAGTATATGCATGCTGCGACAAAGAGCCACACATCAACACATTTTATGTAGTTCTCCACGTATTACATTTTACGAAAGAGCGAAGTGGGTCAGTGCTTAGCACGCTGACTTCGCAATCGGGAGCTCCGGGTTCGATCCCCGGGCTATCCTGATCCGGGTTTTTCGTGGTTTCTCTGTCATAAGGCAAATGCTAGTGTGGTTCAAAAATGCCACGATCACTTTCTACCACCCGTAACCCCCCCTCCTCCACCATCATCCTAGTCCTTTCACCCTTCATCATCCTGTAACTTCATTCAGGATTCCCTGCAAAAAAGCAGGGGGCCCTTGAACTTAATGGGATCATAATTGGCTAATAATAAACATATTAAATAATAATAGTGATAATATTAAAAAATAACTATACAGAGGAATAAATTTTAACTTTTTGTAATGGGACACTCTGACTCTGGGTCGGGAGGTTCTAGAATTCGAGACCTGGCGGCGGAGGATTCTTGACACTAGGCACGTAGTAGATCGAATTCAGTCGCTGTCTCGGGGGAATTCTAGCGGTCTGCCGCTCCCATCCGTAGTTTTCCGTGGTTTCTTCGCTCAGTTCCAGATGACTGTTGCAGTAGTACCCTGGCAAACGGACCACAAACCGGGCGCGATATTTCCTTTCTCTTCCTTACCCCTATCCTCTCCCCTTACACACACACACATTACCCCACAGTCTGGATCTTTGAGTGTATCCTGCCGGGGGGCGGAGGCTCACTGAGGGAGATACCTAGAGTGGAAAATTCTCGCACAGCAGTGTGTTGGTCGGCGCCAAGTATCACCATTCAGTGGGGGAGGAACATCGCCACCTTCCGGAATAATACCATTCACTACACTATCGGGACTAGTGAACAGCTGAAACACCGTCCTGAAACCTGTCCGGAAACACCAACAGTCAGTTATCAATCTTCTGTGAATGATTAATGTGCTTCCTTGGATACTGTGTACCAATAATTAACTAGCCTGAATGTGCTGGAGATTTCCTGGTAGCGTTTTAAACACTGTAATAGTTTGGAGAAAGCGCTCACCATGTTCATCTGAAACTCTTCCATCATTTTTCGGAAAAACTTCAAATAGGAGAGTTGTTGGATCTTACTTAATGAAAACCCATTAAACAATTTTTTACAATTTTCTTGTAATTTGCAGCTGGATTGTTTCACAGAAAATTGAACGTAATTCTCTAAACAATTGCCATGCAATTTTCTCCGTATTTGATGTGAGTTTGTCAAAGTGTTTATTAGAAAACATTTCCATTATTATGTGTTCTGTGGATATGTCTTCTTTTACTTGAGCTATTTTAGGTTTGGAAATTTTGCGAGTAAATATCTAAAAGTAAGTTTATCTAATGTTTGTACAAAGTATTTCATTTGTCATGATTTCGTTTTCTGAAAGGTGGGAGCTAAGGTTTATTAAATTCAACCAATGTATACTTCCTTTTTATTTTCCTTCGAAGAGGCCAGTTCCTCTTGATTTAAGCCATTTTTTCTAGACTTTCCCATTCACAAAGGAAGCAGTTGTATGCAATACATACTTATTTAAGTTCAAGAAAACATCTTTAAATCACTCCACATTTGCTAAGTAAATATATTGTAATTAATATATTAGAAAAATTCTTTGTAAAATGGTATACCTTTTTGTAAATTTACTGCGTAACCTGAAGAAATATATCACCGCTCATTCAAGTAGAAGAGTTCTGAAGATCAGAACTTACAAATACAGACTCTACATTCTTAGGTAGAGTAACATATATTCATGAATTCTGTTAATTCTACAATTTATCAGAGCACAATATCAACTCTCTCCTGGAGAGCTCCTAAATACTTGTCCAAAGTCCTCCAGAGCGCTCAAGGAAATATATAGCTTTGAAGAAGTTAAATTATTATCTTTCTTTAAAATTTTAAATAAAAAAAACTTTCGTAACGAACTAGTAAAGAAAAAAAGTCTACAGAACGAAGAAGGTGTTCATATTAGAAATTAAGTCTTTAAAAAGAAACTATTGTAGAATACGCCAAGAATAACGATCCCATAATAGAAAGGCCAATGTGGTATATTACCTTTAATGTAAAGATTGCGAATTAACGTACGTGGACGAAACAATTTGAAATTAAATGAAAGAATTAGGAGACAGAAAAAAATATTCTAGTGATCCAAATTACACAAAATTCACTTCAGATCTGCTAGTGGAGGTAACTACAAGCACTATCGTATCTATTTCTAGCATTTACTATATTATTTATTATTATTATTATTTATTATTATTATTATTATTTATTATTATTATTATTATTATTATTATTATTATTATTATTTATTATTATTTATTATTATTTATTATTATTATTATTATTATTTATTATTATTATTTATTATTATTTTTATTAGTCCTCTAAAATGTGTAAAATTTGCTTAGTTGCTTAATCAGCACAAATTTTCAACGATTTATGAATATAATCATTTATTCTACCCATAAAATGGCTGTAATAATGGAAGATTCATAAAATATTGATGTTTTCCGAATGTGCAGAATAACGCAAGCAGTAAAATTTATATTACAAACTTCATTGTTGCAATGTATCGTAATTTTAGACATCTTCAATTCAATAAGATGTTCTCTCGCCCTCCTCTCCCCTGCGGAATATTCGGCGCGTGGTGTTGGCGGGGCCGCTTGCGCCCCTGGCCCACGGCGCTCGCCGGCCATGCACTCGCGGCCCTCGGCTTGCTGCCGCTTCTGGGCTGGCGCCGCCGGCCGATCTGGCGCCAGGTGGCGGCCACGTGCTCGGCCACGCGGGGCGGGCCTCCGCCGCTTTTGCTGCTGCTGCTGCTGCTGGACGCTCGGGGATTAAAACTCCGGAGCTCTAAAGGGGGCCGGGCAGAGGGGGAGCGGGAGGAAAGGACGTGGTTTGGGGTGGCCGGGGAGGAGCGACGGGGGAGGGGTCTGGGACGGAGGGATTACACGGTGGTGGTGGAACACGCTCGATAATATCAAGCACCACCTTTCTGCGGACATTCCGACCGCGGTCCTTCCTTTGAAGCCCTACGAGTGCCCTCCGCGCCCTCGCGTCACGCGCTCTCGCTTATGAGACGAACGGCGTGATGGCTTTCTCACTGGACGAGTAGGCGTTCTGCGCGGTCACTGCACAGCGCACGTATTCCGCCGTGTGTCTATGGAACACGTTTTCCTTCTTGTCTCCGCTTTCAGAAATGAATGCGAAATGAACCTTAAGTACGGAATACGTCTGCACTTTCTTTTGTTCCTTTAAAAAGTAGCTTTAAGTTTCCGTAAAGAAAACGTGAAGGTCTCGCAAGGGAACGCTTGTATTCTGTGTTCTGAATGACGGTATCTTAGGATTCTTTGAGATCATGAACATACGCTGGTACTTTGTAAGTCCATGACTGCTTGGGAAATTTCAGAATATCATGTTTTTATGTATAGTTGTTCGAGGAAAATAATTTCTCGTAAGTTGTCGAACATCCATGTATTTAAAATTCATAAAAATGTATGGATCGTTTTGCAAACGTATCAGTACATATCATGAAGTGAGAATCAAATGTTCCGCGTGAATTTCTCTTCGAAATTATTTCGTACGAAATATGTTAAAATAACAGAAATTATAGAGATAAAAGCAAATATTTTCTTACATTCTTGATAGAAAGGAAACAGTTGTCCTAATTTAGTTGAGAAGGTTTGCTTTAAGCTGGCTACATTTTATGATATGGGTTCTAAAAAATCGAAATTTGAAATATCAGTCAAAAATCGTAATTCGCCATGCATCGACAAAAGTTTTGTGTGATGCTCTCCAACATTTCATTCGGTGCGTTGTAGAGAATAACTACGAATTTCATTCATTTCGCGAAGAACATTAAATTTCTACACGATTGTAACAGCAATGGACAAAGCTGTCCGATATTTACTTGGCATGTGGGTCAATAAACAGACAAGCAAAATGGACGGTTGTGACAGGTGTAGCTCTCTGTGTTGTTCCCACCCATGTACAGTATAATAAAAATATTCAATATTGTTCTCAGTGTACTGGAATGGTGTCCATTGTTATGACATATTTGTGTATCTGCAATTGCGATCGCCAAGCGTGCGTTTTATTTTCTCTGGTTAGAGCAGTTCACGCTGATTCACATCACAACAGTCACAACAGCCCGAAGCTACGTTCAATACAAATCTAAGGTATGATGTTCCACGATGCCGTCTGCATTCATACTTTTGTGGTCCGAGATTTCATAGAACTGTTGTGTAGGCCTAACTGTTCGAAAACCATAAGGTTTCTTAACCTCGCTCCCGTGCCCAAATAAATAGATTTATTATTTCTGCAGGTAGATTTGTACAATCTGGTGTCAGAACACTACAATTTACATATTACATTTAGGAATATTAATATAATGTAATTTTAGATTATCTGAAGACAATAATAATAATAATAATAGTAATAATAATAATAATAGTAATAATAATAGTAATAATAATAATAATAATAATAATAATAATAATAATAATAATAATAATAATAATAATAGAATTATCTACATTCTTGGCTATCCAGGATGAGCCGCATCTCGGTCAATTGTGCTGACGTTTCGGCCTCCTTGCTGTGGCCTCGTTTAGAGCTATACTGCTGGCTCATCCCGGATAGCCAAGAATGTATTGACTCCGGCCGCGGAAGCCAACGAACGCAGAATTAACTACATTTTATGGCTGTCCGGAACAGATATTTTAACTAATAAATGCACTTTTTAAATACATTGCACTACACTTTTTTTGTTGCGTCTACATAGAAGCAACGCGTCTCCAATCCCCTTGGGGGGGAGGGCGTTGAGCGGTTTGCGTGTTGGGTAATCCTCCATTAACCATAATCATCGTGTCTCGTCGAAGTCCGTTTTCTGGAGGCCAAGTAGCATCTTCGCGTACGTGTCTCCTCCTACGCGCACCTCGTCACTACCCAGGGGGCCCAATTGGGAAGGATTGGGAATTAGGATTGGCGTAGGGTTTAGGACACTTCACTGGGGTTGGACTAGCCCTTGTGAAGCAGCCAAACTGGATTTGTTGGAGCAATTTTCACATGAGATTGTCTGGGATTCGACGGGAATCGAATCGTTTAAGGCGAGTGACGTTGCTCTGGGCCACCAGATGACTTCACAACACAGCCCGTCACGGCACCCCAATTCAACTACTACTTTAAATATAATTATATTTAATAAAGCAATGCATTTAAAAGTAATTATCACAAGACTAATAATAACAGTAACAGTAATAATAAAATAACTATTTTAATAAGCCTACCTTACCAATTAATGAAGTTTACATATATCATTAGATAATACAGTTTTAAATCTTTTTACGAGTGCTGTGCAGGAAACTTATTCCAGTCATTGTTCTATTTGTGAAGGAATATTTTCAAACATCTGTTCTCTGTGACCTGAACTGAATTTTGTGCTTGTAATCCCCTCGACTAAAGTAAGTGAGTCTATCGAGTCGGATGTACATGTTTTTCCAAGCTGGATAACTGGCATACGTTTTGTACAGGGCACAGAGTCTTGTCTTAACCCTCCTGATTTCTAGAGACTCCCATTCTACTTTTCTCCTATTGTTGTAGATAGTAAGTTTACATGCTCTTCTTTCTATTTTACCAAAATATTTCTTTTGTGAATTTCTACAAGGATTTCAAGAAATCGCGAAAATAAGTAAGCTAATTCTCTCGCTTCTTCTCTCTTTTTTAGTATTCGCATAGTAAAATACAAAGACCGCCAGGCTTTCCCCTCGACAAAGTTTACCTGATTTCACCAACTCAATTTGCTATCAAAAATTATTCCCAGGTACTTACAAGACAAGACTCTTGGAATATTTTTGTTGCCTATATGATAATGAGTTTCAGTATATTTGGGACCCTACCAACCGTGATGCTTTTCGAACTATTTATTGTTATGCTATTCTTTTCCACCCAGAAATGTAGTCCATCTAGATCACCCTGCAAAATATTCTCGTCTACTTTTGATTGAATAACTCGATATATTATGGAGTCATCTGCAAGTGGTCATTCTAATACATCTATGAAAAATCTCTGATTTAGCGCAGCGAACAATATTTATGTTTTAATTGAATTTCGTAAAAGAAAATCGTTGCTTTAAAAAATAACACCAACTTTATTGTTCTTCCTTTTATTTTTAATGAACTAGTATATATCTTCTAAAGTGATTTTTTGACGTGAATATTGACTATAATATTGTATAAGCAAATGCTTTCTCAAATCGATATTACTAATTTGAAACAAATAAAAAATTTATAAATCGAAAGAAATCTATGGATGTTCCGACCATGCGAGAGGTGTCTGTAGGTATCCAGGAACTCGAAAAACCCCCCAAAAAAATAAAACAAACAAACAGTGATGCTATGATTTGGTCTGAAAAATGGTATTCTTTCTATTCCAATAATGCACATACCCACTGAATTCTAGTACTCAGTGCTTCACTTCTTATGACAAAGCTGACATCATGTGACAGAAAGGCTGCAAGGATGAGACCTTTCGCCATTAAATATTTTCTCTTCACTGGTTGCGCTATGGAATAACAACTTTCTTGCTATTCTGGATTTGTAAAGAACTGTTGTATTGTACACACACTCCACTGTTATTGCAATATTCGTGAAGACTGTTTTGGTTAAGGCATTAAATTTATTGCAGTGTTATCGCAGATTGTCTTTTAGTAGTAATTTTGCCGCTGGAGGTCATTAATATAATATATTGTCTTATTAACCTGTGGGATCGTAAGAGTGTAATAACAGTAAAATATATTCTTTACATATTTATAATATTTTCGTATTAACTGGCTGATGATAATTACGAGCCAGTGAAGTAGTAAGTTATTTTCAGAATTCAAAAGATTTTCTTATAATTTCCCTTCTTGAAGACGATATCATTGTTTATTTTATTATATTTAAACTAATTAGGTTTCAGCTCGCTCGGTATTATTCTGAGACGTTAATGCCAATTTTAATAATACAATAATAATATATTTTCACTATCACAGTCACCATATCATATACATTATTTGTGTATTTTAAATGAAAAGGAAAAGTAAATAACAAAGAAAAACGTTTACGTAGGTCACCCTGTTTTATCATTTAATTGACTCTGAAACTTCAACTTTGAAAAATTACGTAGTCTCTGCTACAGGGTTGGTAAATTGATGGGTTTTCACAACAATGTTTGTTTTTCGCCGTAAACTGATTGCTGGAGAAATCCCAAGAACCGCCTTATTTGGAAAGAATCTCAGGGGGTTGGGTGGGAAGAGGCGGTGTGGGGAAGGGGTGAAGGGAACCGGAGAAGGAGAGCGAAGGAATGGAAGCCATCGCGCACCATTCAGTTCAGGAAACGAATTAAACTCTGTTTCTAATTTGAAGCGCGAGTAAATGACAGGAGGAAACGAAGTAGAAGGGTCATTCCCAACTAGATAATTCCACGTGCATCTCCCGGTCCGCAACCTTAGTTTACTGGTAGGTCTACAATCGAGTATAAATGTTAGATTCACAAGTAAAAGTTTACAAGCAACTTTTCTTATTTACCCACCCTAATAGTCTCGGCGAGCGGGAGTCCTTCCTCCCTTCTCACACAGTTCCAACTTCGCCGGGTGATGGGGTGAGGGGCGGCGCTGCATCAGGGCGGAAGGGCGCGACGGGCGGGGTTCCCGCGGTGCGAGGCCCTCGATGGGCCACGATGGCCCTAACGGCCCCAACGGCCCCCAGGCCCACGACCGCTTTTCTGTGTTCGAGCCCCTGCCTACGCAAGTAGACCAAGCGCCCGCGCGTTGACAGGTGTGAAGTTGTATTCCCCTTTGCGTATATTTGGGTCTTACTTTGATTGTGTTAATTTGTTTATCTGTTTGTTGCGTGGATGCGTGTTTCTGTTTGGTTTTGAGGATGCACGTTTCCGTTTGATTGTGACGATGCGTGTTTTTTGTTTGGTGTTGTGGATGCGTGTTTTTGTTTAATTGTGTGCGTTTGTCTGAAATTAAACTTGTGAGATAATACGTGTGACCACGATCCATTTTTTTCTTTTATTAGAGCGTTTTATTTTTTACTTGTAAATGAATTTGAATGTAGAGTTATTACCCTATAATAATTATAAAGATAAAATATTGTTTCTAGTTCGTATAATACATGCCTGCAGCCTTTGCGAAGAGAGAAATTGGCATTAAACGTATGCTGTAATTAAATGATGATATTTCTCCCACACCAACGTAAAGGAGTTCATTACACATTTGACTCCCCCCTCCCAGATTAAATAGTATTGGACCACTCCCATCACTGGACACGCCAATTGCCAGAGGATATGGACGTCGACGAAAGCGCTTCCATTGTTCAGGAACATAGCATTTGATCATGCTGTGCCCCTAGGACAACAAACATTATCCACCCTCTAGGGCTTTTGGAATGTGATTTAACTGCGTCCTTTTATTGGATCCAAAGAGAGCTAATGCATTTTGTTACGGTACGTTATGGTCAGTTTTTTTCAACGAAAGGTGCTGTGAGTGGAAGTTCTGAAAAACTTGAAGTTTAATATTAGTTTTATATATCAAAAATGAACGTTAATTAAATTAGCGAATACTAGAATTAAGCCACATAGCTGAACTAAATTGCATGGAAAACTATCTACTTGTCTTTCGGCAAATATATATATTTATATGTCTGAAGTCAAATAGGTAAGGTGTCATTGCCAATCCAGTGAGTAACGTTTCTGAGTGTGAATAACTCCACGGCCGGAATCCACAATTTTTCTCTCGTGTCTTTGCTTGAGGAAACTTTAATTTTGGTAATCTGTGTGTTTCTGTCTTTATTTCATAAATGTTCATATGCTACATTAAACATAAACAATGTCATTACGAAATAGAAATTTCGTAAATGTTCATTGACTTCCTTTCTGCTTTAATTACACAACGAATGTAAAATAACCTGACCTCTAAACAAAGTAAAGATTGGCGACTTCTTTAATGTGCTCACTCGTTTATAACAAGTTGAATATTTTACAATATTATGAAAGGATAGTTCGGCTAATAAAAAATAAGAGGAGAAGTTTTGATGAACCCTACAATAATTTAAAGATCAAACACGTTACAGCTATTTTCGTAACCTCCATTTCAGATGAAGTGTTTATGAAGAGATGAATCTTAAAGCAATAGCTTCACAACCCACCCACTCCGAAAGTAATTTGAATGAATATAGCATTTTCCGGGAACAAGGTTGGATATGGAAACAGACTTGACGGTCAGTCATGCGATTCGGCCATCCTGAAAGGGCAGGAGTGGCCGGGGCGACCGCGGGGCGCAATTCCACTCCACCGGGGCGCGTCTGCGGGCGTCGGGCCCCCGCGGCGCGCTGCGGCCCGGCCGGCCCCGCCCCACCCCCTCCCCCCATTCCCCTGCCCGCCACGCCCTCGAGCACCCGCACCCGCACCCGCTCGCCCCCGCTCGCCCCGGCCCCGCCGGCCACCGGGCCTCGCCCGCGGTGAAGCCCGACCGAAGCGTGGGCTCCCTGGTGATTCAGAGGCCCACGACCGCAACCGCTGCGTCTGCGGCCGGCGGCACCCCCACGGCCCCTCCGCCGCCGCTCCCACCCACGCACCACCCCCCGGTAGCCTCACAGCGCCCGTCCCACCACGGCCGTCATCTCCCGCTTCTCACCGCCCTGCCCGTCACGCTCTGCCTCTCCCGTTCCGCACCACCGCCACCACGACCACCGTTGCCGCCACCGCCACTATCACCCACCACCGCCACTTCCATCATCCGCGCCCCCGACCCCACCGCCGCCGCCGCCGTGGACCTCGCGCGGCTCCACCTCTGCGGCGGCTTGCTATAAATGGAAGCTATCGATGTACAGCGGTGTACCTCCATGCGCCGCCGCAGGACGCGTTTGCGTGTCCCGTTGTGCGTTTTTATACAGCAGTCAGCGTCACGACAGAGTGAGCGGACGCGGGGTTTCGTCAACGCGTATTTTTAATCTGTCGTTTTTAGACTTTGCCTGGCGATTTAATTATTAGTATTTATTAAATATTGGACTTTTTGCTGTACGAAGCTGAGTATCGAAGAATTTTTGGCGGTGTTCGATGTAGAATGTCATGGATATTAAGTGTCATCTGAAAAGTCCGATGCTGCCTGGCTATGACTGCTTTAATATTTTCTGAATAACACCCGTACGCTTTTGTGAATGGGTGTCATCTCACTACACTATTCGATTTTATTATGTTGTGTCATTCTTTTATTAAGTTATATCATTCATGATATTTGACATTGTTTTTACGTTAAAAAGTTTGGTAACACTGTAGTCTGCGGGTAGTTAGAATAAATAATATGTAGGAGGATGGTTAGTTCTTTAGCATTCATTGGAAGTGCACCAACAGCTAACAGTAACCCTAAAGCCGAGACTACGATAACTAAGCTATCACAATAAAATTACAAACAAAATTATTAATATTCCTAAACGAAAATCTTGTACTTTGCTGTTGTCAATACCATATGTGTCATACATTCTATAGTTTCTATTATGAACGTGTGCAAATGTTACAGAAAAAAAGATGAAGCGGCATTGTTGCTTGGTTTTAATGACGAAGGCGATAAGCTAATGCCTTAAATTGTATTAATATTTTTAAAATATTTGTGTAATCGATGGGTACTTGTAAACACTTGTACGACGATATGTGAAACACCACAAAATCGCGAGAACAAAAAATGTGTTGTTTGTCACAAGATTCTTGAGAATTATCAGGGTAAAAGATGTAAGGTATTAACTGAAGCCACAAAATGAAGAGGAACAGGTAATGCACGTCAAAATCTTGACCCTTCGCGAGGGGCGTTGCGCAAGACGAAGTGCTTCGCTCAGACGTTCCCAAGCGCTCGAAGTTGCTCCAACTGCAGAAGTTTCCCCCTGCAAGAAAGCAGATGCTCGTAGCCCTCCCGCCGCGTACGTGTTCTTTATGGCGGGGCACGCTGAGAATGCGGTATTGCTTATGCGGCCTTGCCCCGCAAGAAGACGTTTTTAAGAAGTATTTACAAGCCCCCGTGGCATTTATTGTAAAATACGCTCCACACGTTACTGGCGGCACTACCAGACCCCACTCCCTTTATATTGCGTTTTCTGGGAGCATTCGCGTAAAAAAATTGAAGGCGAGAGAAATATATTAGTTGCTCTTGCTTGAAACTCGACAACTTTACATTTTATGCTTAAACGTCTACCTAATGTTGAGAGATTGACTACTTCACTGGTTGATATGTAACAGTTTTCTTAGTTGTGGCTAAGACTCTTTCCGCATGGAATAGAAACGTCATTTATAAATTATTACCAAATACAGTCATGGAATTTGTTTTTCGTGTCTTCATTTAGACAAACCAAATATAGTGTGCAGGGGCTGTTAGTTTCCAACACTTTATAATTATTTTTTCATTTTATTTTCTCCAATACCATGTACGAAGAAAATTCGGGGTTGCTTAATTCTGCAAAAACGTTTATGCCTGAATTTTGACAGAAATGCTACTTTTGGGAATTTTTCACTCGGAAAAGTGTTTCTGTGCGCGCGTCAACCAGTCCGTTTGAGAACAGGATTAGTACCTGCTATTGTAGACAGTTTCCCCAATATGGATATTGGAGATCCAATGAGATCGATCTAACCGAACTCTGCGATTTTAAAAACCTAGGGGTTCGAGTTTCAATAAAGCAACTGAAGTTTAAAAAAATGCAAAAGTTCAACTTTTTTCGAACATAACCTACATCTTCAGTATTAAAGTTACACATTTCTTTTTAAATGCAATATCTTCCCTAGTATTGTATCTTTATATCATTCTAAGAACAGATTTAAAAAAATGAGTAGTTTCAGAGTAATTTGGCGATACACCGTGAACGTTTTCTATACACACTTCAACAATGTTTCTCAAAAATGTCTGCAAAGTTTTTCTTTGAACTTTTTGTGTGGATGCTGTTTTTTTCACATCACGCACTCTAATATTTACATTACAAGTGTATTATGTAATTTAATACATTTTTGTAGACACAAATGCTTTAAAATATCTCTTTAAAGTTTTATAAGTTGTATTTCCGTCTGCGATTTAAATGATAACTATAATGAAGGTTAACTACCCTTGGGTTAAACAGACATACACGAGAATATGAGAAAATTAAAATTGAAGTATTACGTACTATTTACGGAATCAAATCGTGCTTAATGTAAACACTTGCTGTGATTAACCATGACGTTTCAACTCGTCGCTGGACACTGCATTTGGAATCTAACTAAATAATGGAACGAGGGGTCACATAAAATAAAATTACGGAAATGAATGCACAAATCTTGAATGTAATCTTACAAATACCGTACAGTACATACTAAAGAATAGTTGGTAGGTGTAGGTCTTAATTTCCATAATTTAAAATACTTTTATAATTTAATATTAATCACATTTAATGAGTTACAATATTATCTATAAATTGTACGAGGTCATAATATAAGGAACTGACTGAATTATTGACATATCAACGCAGAGGAGGAACTGTGGAAGCTAGAAACGTAAAATTTGGGATATAGGTTCCTATTCCTATGCATGTAATCTCCAGGAAGGAATTTTTCAAAATTCATTTTCGAAAGGAATGAAAATGTGGGTTTTGTATAATTTGTGATTTAATGTAGCCTGCAATGTACCTAGACATTACCAATTGCTGTGCGGTGGGGAGTGGGGCGAAGGAGGGAGGAGCGGTGTATGCAGAACACGACGGGGCGACAAAAACAATCACAAATCCCTCTCATATACAAACTCTACAACAATATATAAATCTGTAAAATGGCCAGCAATGTTCTACGCATGCATAATACGGACAAACGCATCCTTTAAAAAACATCAAATCACATCTGCAGTTCGACGCAAAAAAGTTTTCTATAACTCGGAATCGGAAATGACTTTTTTCAAAACCAGCGGAGCGTACCATCCCGGAAATGGCAGGAATTTCAATGGAATGTCTTCAGTTTTACACAATTGATAGGGCTCATTCGTTTTCTTCACTAAACTATGAATGAAATATGTATGTATGTGTGTGTGTGTGATTGCGTGTAATACTGCTTAATAGATAAGCAATTATCCGGGCATCGAGGGGTCACTTCAATTAATCCAATATATTAAGAAACTGGTATAAAACACTATCTATACAGAATAGATATTTGACTTATAACAATTTCTGATTTCAATGCAATGAATATGTGATCTCTATAACCCGCTACTGTCATGCCCAGAAAAGGTTGCAAAAAGAAGGTATTTCCCAAATTGAATTGGAAGGCTGCAGATTATGCTCCAGTGTTGCACATAGCAGAACGTCCCTGGGGCGCGAAGTAGGATACACATTCTGATTAAATTAACCGCGGCGACGCCGTCGAATCCAAATAAACGCCGACTGATGGCATTGGCGCATTCGCGGAGAAGCAATTAATAAACAGTTGCTTTTGAGGGACTCCGCGTTCAGCAGTCGCAAACACGAAGCTTATTTGAAATGCATTATGCGATTTGATTAATAATTAACGTTATTTGTGTCGGCTGGTGTTCACGTGAGATCAACCGCGCCTCGACGCATTTTCTGCGTGTGTTGGAATGACAATGAAGGCAGGCTTCGTTCCCCTCTCGCGGAGCAGGGGTGGGGGCAGGTGCTGCCCGCGTGAGGAGTTTGTGTGCTCTGCTGCTTGTTGAGGCAGTGGACGGGCTCGCCGCTGCGGCGCCCGCTCCTGCCGTCCTCCCTCCGCCCCCCCTCTGCCGGCTTCACCCCCCACCCTCACCGCGTCCACCTTCTGCTTCCTAATTGTATCTTGTGCATGTGTACGCGTTTCAATAGACCTCTACTCCCGCCAGCTCGTGCTCTCTCCTTCGAAGACATGCTTCTCAGACTCCTCTCTTCTCACCTTGCTCCAGACTTTTCCAATTCTCTCTTCAATTTCTTTATCTCTTCATTTCTACGTATTTTTTCTCTTTGATTCTTAGCTTTTCGAATTAATTGTATTTTCCGTCCGTGGATTCTTTTCTGAGTATCAATTGCTTTCAACTTTTCATTTTCCCACGCTATTCCTGTGTTTTATTTTCTGTTTATAATTACATCCAGTACTTTCTACTTTCTTTCAATACTTTGTACTTTAGCATCCAGCTTGATCTCTCATTCTGTCAATGTTCCATTTATCGTAGTGCATTTCGTTGTAAACCTGCTCCGTGCCTCCTCATCTATGCCAGTTTTCCTTACACATTTGAATAGGGTATGTCTCGTCTAGTGTCTATTGTCCACCTGTTTTCCTCCCATCCCCTTCCTAACACTTTTCATGGCGGCGAAAGCGCATGGGGGTCCAAGTCTTATTTTTTTAAATACTTTTAAGTCCAGAAATACAATATTCAGTTTAAATACAATATTCAATAACTCAATATGGTATTTCAGAACTTCAGTCTATTATTTTATAAACATGACTTACACCACTTTGACTTTAGCCTTCATATCTGTAACGCGGGGTACCCATACATTGTTTCCTTCAACTCCACCCGCTGCCACATGTTAGTATTTCTCATTCTGCCCCTTCATTCTTACATATTTCGTATCGTTTCTTTATCATTTACATAGCTGGTGATAAATTCATCTTTTTTTCAATATTGGATAATGAAAGAATGTACAGAAGAGGATGTGCAAACAGATGACAATCCGCGCCTATGCAGAAATCATGCTCAGTTACATGTATTTTTCTTTCTTTTTTTCTTTCTTTTTTCTTTCTTTTTTCTTTCAATTCAACTCTGACCACCGGCGGATGGATGAAAGTACGTATTAATATTAGAAGATAAAAACTTGCGTTGTGAAAATGATATATGAATTAGGTCATATTAAAACATTTTATGGCTATTATTAATAAGTATTTATGAAGATAATAGTTTATTACATACTACTATAAATATAAATACAAATCTATTTTATTAAGAAAACAAAATATGTTGTCTCGTAAGACTCATAGATTTTATTCTTGTATTTTCCTGTTGCGTTCTTGTCTGGTGTAGATTCTATGCAAAAATGTTCGGAAATAAATTAATATCTTAAGAATAAAATGAAAGAATTGTTTATCATGTATTAATTTTTTATTTTTCGTTGTATATTTCTTTTTCGTTAATTCCGGTAAAATGTAGTATTAAAAAAACTAATCATTTCATTTCATCTATCTAACTTATTGTAATAACAATCTCATTAAATATTTCTAATGTAGCATTACAGGAAGAAATGTTAGTATTCACCCTTTAACACTGCGCAAGGGGTTTTCAAGTGCTCACGTCAGAAGCCGGCCCGAACAATTAACTCCCTCCCTCCCTCCCGGAGCTTTAACCATCTCTCCTTGTGAATAAGACCCGACGAACACACATCCATTGAACGCACTCCTTTTGCGTGCTGTGTGCGCCACAATGAGCCTACCGTCTTGTTCTCTTCCAGCTTCACAGCGGTGGGAGTACATTGTTGAACATCTCCCTTACATCTCCCTTGTGCCTACGTTATTGAGGGAGTCTCTCCTCTGAATTGATATCTCAATAGCAGCACTCTTGTGCTCACTACTCTTTGAAATGTGTTGTATTTTATTTTAGTGATTTTCTCTGTGATAATTGTTTTCAGAAATTAGGTTTTCAATGTGCGACTAAGTGGGTTTGCTCAATGGAAGTTCAAATCTCTAACGGTCCTCTCGTAGACTTCGTTAAGATAAATAATATTGCCACCGCTTCTTATATTAGGTATAAACAAGACTTAATGTAACTATTAAGTTATCGTATTACATTTGAGTGTGCGTTATGCCACTTCTGAAAAAAAAGAATGAATTATAATGCTTTGAGATTTGAATGATTCTTCCCATGCCGACAATATTAACAACCTAATATCATTCTCATATCAAAATTGTCTACCTCCTGAAAGCTCTTTTGCATAAGACACAAGAGAATATCTCAGACGTGACAGTACCTGCAACTATTATGACTACGCCTCAGGACTTATCAAATGAAACGGCGCTTCTAAAGCACTGACATCATATTAACTAAAGCAATTATAGCAAAACTTTTCTAACATATGGCCATTGAAATAATCCAATTTTTATTTCTTTTATTATTTATCATCCTGATTAATTGGATTCAGGGTACTCAGTAAATTTTCTGAGGATAAGGGATTGAGATTATGGTTGAGAAAATGTAATTTACGCGATATTTCTCAAATTACGCCTTAGAACTGGGGAAGACAAAAAGACATTTAAGAAATGGTTTTGGACCCAAGAACATAGAGACCTATGGGATCTCATGGAAACAACTTTGAGACATTTGGATGATTGTGCCTTTTGAGGAAATACCGTCGACATATATGTAGCTGTGTAGCGTATATTTCGTAGGTATCGCCTTCGCATTTACCTATTTAATATATATATTGGTGAGATATATACTGAATATTTTCGACGTTGCGACACATACGCGAAGTCACCGTAACTTGATAGATGCGTAGGTTCTAGGATTCTTTTAGTAAAAAACTTCCAGACGTCCAGAATCACTAACAATGAGCGCACTTGGTGTTCTGCTTTGTTTTCGCTAGTTGCTTCAGAAACATTCTGTAATGACTCAAATCTAGAGTGAACTTTTGTTTTTAGTAATACTTTAATGAAGCTCATTTATTTAATGATTGATTAATGATTTAATGATTTAATTAATGATTCCACTTTATTGCAGTTTACGCATTACAAATTGGTACCGCAATGTTATCTTTTATTGAATACTACTTTTAAAAAACCAAGAATCACTGGATAAATACAATAATAGCAGCCAATTATTCTAGTCATAAGTCAAAAATTATAATTCAGCGACAGGCATACGGAAGAGGATCTCCCAAAACAGATAGAAACGTCGGTCGTTGAGATAGAATTTTTAACTTATGACTAGAATCATCGCCTATTTGCTGAATACTACTTATTCATGTGAGTAACAAACACTGAAGTTCCTTCCAGTCTGCAATATACATCACGATGATATTTTTAAATCTATTTTTCCTTGATATATAGACTTAATACTGGTTTGGATTTCGTCTTGCTTCTCGAATCTAAATGTTTACTTTCTTCTCTCCCCTAAATAAAAATAAAATTAATAAATGAGGATTATATGAGAAAAATTAAAACCATTATTTATTAAAAATCAATTCCATTCAAAATCATGCGGAAAACGTTTTCGAATATATTGTCCCCTCCCCCTTCCTCCCAATTGGCCTCGCGCGCCTTGGGAGATCCACTGCCGGCAGCCGCTGTCCGGGCGATTCGATTAGGGCGCTGGGTGCGTGGGGCGTGCGCGCGAAGACCCTGACGATCGAACGCGTCATGATAATGCGTAATGAAGAGCGCGCGGTGCGGCGAGTGGGCCGGCCGGCGTGCAGGCGGGCAGGCAGGCAGGCAGTCTGCCAGGTGCTCGCCGCCCGTCCCCTGCGGCTGGTCACACGTCTCGCACTCATTTATTTACTTTTAGCTCGTAAACCGCTAGAGCGGCATTCCGCGGTATTTGTCGAGTAATCGGATTAACGCCGCTCGGATAATTGCGGAGCCGAGGTGATTTAACGTCATTTGCAAAAGAGAAGCCCAGATGGAGCCGCGATGATGCGGCGGTCGGTGAGTCCAGGCCGCTCATCTCTGGCCCCGTTGTCCTGCGCTGCATTATTGAGTGGCGCTCCGAGGTTTCGAAGTATCTGCCTGCGGCGGTGCCGGTGACGGTGGCGGTGGCGGTGGCGGAGGAGTCTGTGGGGGCGGCTGCTCGATGGCAGCGAGAGTTGTGCGGGGGTGGAAAGGACGGGGCAGAGGACGCCTGCGGCGGCGGCGGCGGCGCCCGCTCTCGCTTGTCCCACCCTAGAGGGAGAGGAGGGGACCGCGACGATCCCCGCTGCACCGCTCCTGCTCTAACTCCCTCGTTCCTTCCCGGCTGCCACTGTAAATAAAAACAAAGGCCGAGAAAAAACACAATTCTCATGAAAACTACATTGTCCTGATGAAATTACACAACGCACCCAGTAATTCAAAACTTTACAATCGCTTTTTCTCTTTTTTTTTATTTCGGAACTTTCTTCGCGGTTTAAAATGTTCCAACTTTGCGGGTGTTGGATATTCCATTATATTTCCTCCTCTAATGAAAGCATTGTTGGACGCAGCGGAAGTTGGTCGCAGCGGTCACATGGCCGGCTGCAGTCTGCGCGCGGATCCCTCGGTTGCGGCTTGGGGCGGGGGGAGAGGGGCTGGGGGAGGAGGCCGCCCTGTCTTTCTGCCCAGGCTGATTGCGGTGGCTGCGGAGTGTCTGATATCTGACCCGAAAGACCAATTGTCCTCGCTTCCAATTTGAGGTTCTGCGCATTTTGTGTGATTGCATTTCTTGCTGGGTTAACTCAGCGCAAACGGAGGTCCCAATGTTCCTAATTTTCTGAAGTGTTTGGGCTGTTCTGGCGTATCCCATTTTTAATGCACTGCAAATATTATTTTCTCCAAACTGTCTTTGAAAATGAAGTAACTTCGTGCCCATTATTACCTACGAACTAATTTGTGTTTACGTCCGCGAGCGTTGGCTTTTTAAATAGTTACTCCAAACTCCAGTCTAGAGTGCCAAGGATTTGGTTGACATATTGTAAGTGAAATACAGTATAACAAGATAACTGATAAACATATTTTAGATTTGTTTAATATTTTTCCATCTCTGATCTTTTACTTGACTTCAGAATTTTGGAAAGATGTTTTTTAAAAAGCTAACATTCGATCAAAATCGATCGAGTAAAATAATTGTTTGTAGCATATATTAAAACATTAATCCGAAAAATCCCTCAATAAAACGTCCCTCGTTTCGATTTGCTGCTCTCGTGGAGTATATCACGAACTCCGACTTACTCACGCCAGTGTTTCGTGTCTGACGCGGATTTCGCACAAAGCTTCGCCCGCAACCTCATGGAATATAGGCCGTCCACTGCCTGCACATTCTGTATAAGGCTACAAGTTGGGAATGGGAGGTGGTGAGGTCAGCTCAAAAGGCGACGCTGGCGCTGAAGTTCGCGGAGCAGACAATGCGAGAGACTGACGAGGCTGTTGTATATTGAATTGGGGACGGCTGAGAGGTAGGGAATTTTCACCGTCGAAACCCTCTTAAACTCCATGGGACGTCTGTTGGATCTAACAATATACAACTTAGTTGTAAGTAGCTGAGAAGATTCTCAGTCCTTGCCTCTCAGTATTGTTTACTTTCTTCTGAATTGGTTGGGCACACGATCACAGAATAGATGTCTCCCTTTCTATACTTTCTTTTAAAAGTAAATTTTCTGTCTGGTCCAAGGCCATTTTGAAAAATAATATTATTCCACGTCCTCTTTTGCTTATTATTATTATTATTATTATTATTATTATTATTATTATTATTATTATTATTATTATTATTATTATTATGCTAGCGAATAGGCCGACTTGGATAACGCGTGCGTGCACCCTGCCTTTAAAGGAGGTCAGTAACACGATCTCGGAGGCAGGTGCATGTAATTTATCATGAGATCAGCATTTAGATAGATACGATTTTTGGGTTGTTGACCCTGCAGGTACGCGAGATGAAATGATGATAGTGAAGGGTGAATGGATGACGCACACATCAGACTTACACAAACACACCCATGGCCTAGGCGGGACTTAAACCCGCGATCTTCTGCTCCGAGACCGTTACAGCACTACTACCTTAACGGTATCCGTCATCTGATCGGCCATTATAATAATAATAGTAATAATAATAATAATAATAATAATAATAATAATAATTTATTATTAATTTGTATACCCGACTTTTTTAATTTTTGTATTGGTTAACCTGTTGTGAAAACATCCTTTCAGAAGGTGAACTTTATCTTTTGTTGAAAAGCGATGATTTAGAGATTTGTATGAAACCTATACCATTTGTATGTAGTACCTTGTTCACTAGGGGTAAAAACAAACTTCTACACCATTCGCAATTGCACGAGGCATTTGTATTAAAACGCCTAATGATATTAATTTATATTAGAAATTCCAACTTTTTGGTTTTTTAGCCATACTATTAACGAAAGTAATTGAATGCGGAATTACATATCCTCTGCGATTTTTTAGAGAATGGCTCACGCATGCGTAAATGCAATCGCATCTCTCATTGGTAGACGCGGTTGATGACCAAATTTATTACGATGCACACAATGCCCGTGGAAATTGCCACAGAAAGAGATCACGCATTGGATAAGCTGTGAATAATTATCTCATAAACTGTGAACGCCATGGGTAACTTATTTTGAACGCAATATCTGATGAAATATTCAGTGATGGCCATTTACTGCTCAAATTCCAACGAATCATTTTATTGCTCATGTTTTTACCATTTCATTCCAATAAACGTGTACCTGAATATTTTCATACTAGTTATAGTATTTTCCTTTTATTGCTGACACATGAACACCTGTTCTGACATTTAGATTACATTTGCTTAATAACAGTAACATGTATAAACTTTTAAAACACAATTAGCTAAAACGTGTAAAAATGAAATCGAGAATAGTTTGTTCTTGCACATTTTTTTTTTTAAATTTATTTTTATTTTGGTAGACATTACATTGTTCAGTTTACATGTTAACTGTGCAAATGATTGATGATCTTCACCTATCTTATACTAACTTACATTAACTTAAAATTATACATTACAAATAAAACAATATACTGGGAGAGGAAGCAGGTAGCACCTCAGATTAGTATTATTCCAAGTTTGCGAATATTTTATAAAATGAATGGAGGGGAAATCTGTTGATAATTCTCGTTCGATAATTGGGGGCTTTGCCTAGTTTATAGAAGGATGTTGCTTGAATTAGGGGAAGATTAGTGTAAAAGTTATGTGCAAGATAGGCTATTTGGTTTTTTATTGTGTTTATGTTTAAATCATTGTGTAGTTGATTGTTGGTGATGAACCATGGTGCTTTTGTAATTAATCTTAAAAATTTATTTTGGATAACTTGTATTTTATATAGGTTGGAATTAGCTGCATTGGTCCAGATGGGACAAGCATAGAGTAATGTCAGCCGGATTATTATTTTGTAGAGTAATAGAGCATTGGATTTGGAGAGTTGGCTATGTTGATTCAGTAAGGGTCGGAGTTGAATTAGTTTAATTTTGGCTTGATGAGTTTTTACCTCTATATGTTGCTTCCAGTTGAGTCGGGTATCGAAGTTTAAGCCCAAGTATTTAATTGTTTTATTAGTTGGTGTCCAATTGATGATGTCGTTATTTATGAAGAGTGGAAGAGGGTGAGTAAAAGGTCTTAATGTGAATATTTTTGCTACAGATTTTGTTTGGTTTTCCTTTTCCCTTTCATCAAAATTCATTATTTTTACAAATAAGTTATGTGTTCAGAAAGTCTGTATAAAATTTAACGAAATAATTTTTTATGTATTCAATTTTGATTTATGTATTTTTTTCGCAGAAATTCATTAAACCCAAATTTGTAGATAAAATGCTGAAAACCACTACTATTGTCAATTAACTTTTAAATGCCAGAGGACGGGTTAGAGACGAAAACCAGCGTAGTATTTCTCTATTTTTGTTTAGGTAAGACTTCACAGTTTTACGAGTTAAGACATTTATTAATAGAACCGTTGTTAACTTTTAGTTAACAGAGGGAAACCATAAACATAGCATTTGAGATATTGAACTATTTCATATTAGAGAACCAATTGCATTTTGATCAAGTATGCAAGAACACCGTTCCATACGCCAGTACTCGCATGTTGGATTCTGTCAAACAGGCACAGCAATTTTACTTCAGGTTATGGCGACACAGTGCATAGCATATAAGTTTATCGACACCCTCCTCTGATACAGATAAAGGAATAGACGCATGTTTTTATTCGTAGAAAACTAACATTCCTTTCTCAACTAGAAAATAAACTACTGACTCTATCCAACGGCTCGAGTAACGAAGTATTAAATCTATAAAATTTACTTTCATCTATTTTTAAGTTTATTCTGGAGTCCATCAATGATCCCCGCCCCCATTGAACTATCCGGGTACCGAAATGGTATTGATAAGTGACCCACTGTTAATTACTTTTACTTTACATCGAAATGTGAATTGTCCAATGAAAGGAATTTGTTAGTTTTAATTTTTTTGGTGTGCTATTTATGTAGTTGAGTACACAAACGTGCACATGCATGCGTTTCTATGGCCATGATATTTTCATATCGAGCAATTACATCAATACCTATTAATTCTGCAGAGCATTGTAATGCATGTGTACAGTGTCAATCATTACCAGGTATTGAACCAGAGTTGAATGCTTATTACTGATAACTGATTTCAACATGATATTTTCCTTTCGCGTTCTCGCATTACTACGTCAGTAGTAAAGAGAAAGTATTGTAATCGTGCTGCGGAAATCGATGTATTTTCCATAGAATATATTTGAAAATGAATTTTGCCGGTCTCTGGTAAGGAAAATGTGGATAAATCTTGCTCCTATATGTAGCAAATTAATTTCTCTTACACGTTTTTTAGTGAGAATCAATATTATGAGGGTTCTTGATACCGAAAAATCGTTTGACGGCAAAAGTGCATCAGTCTCGTGTGTTCGATTGTCTGTGGTCAACGGTAGCACCTAAACCTCACAGATGATTTTCTCCAAAATTGATATTCCGCAATCGATTCAATGGAATTCGAGGCCCTGCTAGTTTGAAACGGACGATTTTATATCTGGAAGTACTTTACATGATGATCCAATTACATTTCCAAAATGTTCTCAAAAAATGCTCCAATTGTTTTATTAAACTTTGCACGCAGGTACCGTAAAGAACGCTTAAAACAACGGCACAGGTACAATTTTCGTTAAAGTTCCTAATTCTTCCAAAGTTGCAAAAGCTGAAAGAAAGTTTGAGGTTTCCTTACAACACATCCTACAGAAAAACTCGATTTGTGAGTTCCTGATGTCGAAAAGTTCGTGTATCTTTGCAGTATATGAAGTACATTACTTCATTTAATACGTAATGCAGCCAGAGTACACTTCTGAGGCTCTTAAATATCGCTAAATTGGTCTGCCAGACTAAGGACGACACTAGCGCCTAAATTGTACAGACGATTTTCTCCAAAATTTGGTTTGCGTAAATTGATGAGTAGTAGGTGCCGAAATAGATACACACGAAGAGAGGGGGTTGTGCAAGGTTGGGGAGAGAGAGAGAGAGAGAGAGAGAGAGAGAGAGAGAGAGAGAGAGAGAGAGAGTAGAGGGGTGAAGGGGGAAAAGGTTATCAGAAGAAAAGCTGTGCTAGATGGAGGGTAAGGAGTGCAAATGAGCGATTCTCTCGCAGAAATTACTTCTCTTGGGGGAGGGGGAGCGCAATGTGCGCATGTCTTTGAACTTTGTAATTTCTACCTGAGCTCTTGCACTTTATTAAGTTGAAGTACGAATACATATAGCAATGAAAGTTTTTGGCAAGATTTGATATTTAGAAAATATTCTTACTCGTGTAATAAAAGCCATTTCCAGCTATTTCCAAAAGTTGGTATTTGAGCATTTCTATAGTAATACAATAAAAGGAAATACCCATATTTAAGAAACCGATTAAATAATAACGTATTTTTAGTGAGGTTTTAAAGACTTCCCTGAAACGAAATAACAGACACTTATCATTCTGATGTATTAGTTTTCCGTTTCAAAACGACATCTCCTTATTTACTTCTTACATCTGAAAAATATGTGATCAAATGCACATGAAATACAGACCAAAGTGCTTGCTAGCTTAGAATGTCATGTTGACATTTAAGAATAATGAATGACATAATGATGATAGTACTGTCATCCTAAATTCTCATTATTTTTAATAATTTTCAATATGAACACTTACTTGTAGTATAATATCAGATATAAACGCTCCGAAATTTCATTGATAGCATGAGTATTAGCATTTGTCTCATTACGATTGCAGGTTATTTGCAAAACATAATTGAGAAATTAAAAACAGACTAACTGAAACGTAATTGATATACTGTAGTGTCCTATGAGAATTAATTAATTAATTTGTTAATTTTGTAAATGGCACTTCATCACACTACTTCATCGTCAACACTTTATCAATTATTATAAATTCTATTCAATAGCAATCTATTATCTATTCTCTAAACCATGAAAACTAATATTCTGGCGTTTTTATATTTTAATCATTTTGTTTACTAATATATCAAGAGTTGTTATTAAAAAAATGCTGTTTTCTTGTAGTAGGTCAACAATATTATCAAGTATTAAATACTAATACGAAGCTGGCCATTTATTTTTACGTTTTGCTGTAATACATTCCACAACAAACTTATTGTTCCCACGACATACTTCCCACTCCTCTCCACTTTGCTGTGGACATTACATGATCTTTTGATTTCATTAGCGCATTGAAATACAAATTTGGTAAAGTTGTATACGTGGCTCTACCGATATGAAAATGATGAGAACGAGCATGGATTAACCTAAGACATAGAAAAGAGTTTACACAAAGCCAGAGTACCACGAATTTGAAACTCATCGTATTTTAAAAATAATTGTTGTAAATGCCAATAAATAGTCCGCTCATGATTTGTTACCACAAGCAGAGAAATATTCTCTTAAAGAGATTTAATTCTAGTACGAATACCTTGAACAAACTTTCAATGTTGGTTCCAAACAACTTTCAACTCTAATATTCTTTCAGGAAGGTAGTAACACGTTACACCTTAATTTGTTCACACAAAATATTCTTCAACGCAACTGCAGAGCCTTCCGGTTAAACGTTGCACTCTCTTCCATTGTAGATAATATAGTAATAAAAACACGCAGAGTTCCTTTCTCCGTAATCCGTTCTTAGCAACGACCGCCTGATGATAACGGGATTATCCCGGAACGCTTCATTCAGACGCCTGAGAAATCCGCGTGACTGTTTACGTGCCTCTCCTCAGATCCACGCCACACTTCCCACTTTTTCTGTCCCGGAGCGGACCGGTGCGGCGCGGCGCCGCGCGGCGGTCGGAGAAGGGGCGGGGCCGGCCCCCGCGGGATCCGCCATCTGGGAGTCTGCGCACACGTGTGTGTGTGTGTGTGTGTGTGCGCGAGCGCTCAACTTTTCGTTAGGGAATGCTCGCTCCGGCGTGCGCGCCCAAGCGTCCGCGCCCAGGCGTCCGTTCACGCGCTCGCGGGATAAGTCGCATTGTTTGCGCAAAGCTCGAGGGCGTTACTTCGAGTGCGCGGACAGCGCTCGGAAGTGGGAAATGCAAAAGGAGCCTCTCCCGACCCGTCCGTCTCCCACTCTTTTTTCCGAATCTTCTTTTTTTTTTTGTTGCCCTTAAAAACTCGGTCTTGTTAAATATGAATTGGGTGCGGCGGCTCTCGCAGACTGCGGTCGAATTAGGTTTCCGCTTGCGGAGGATTTCATATGACTGCTATGGATGTTGCTAGATGAAAGAGTAGATTAATGCAACACTGTGTATTCGGAAAGGATATTTACTCGTTTTTAATTGAATGAATATTCAATTAATGTATTATATTTCTTCAATTATGTTTTGCATTCATTATGTGAATATATATGAGATAGATAGATAGTTCGATAGAAAGCGAGTCGAGTATAAACTCTTTTTTATTATGACCAGTATTATTTCTTTGTTTCCCTCGTTTGGATAATTGTATAGACGTATTATTGTAAACACTGCGCTCTGAAAATAAAATTCGTGATAAAAATGAAGTCGCAGTTTAAGCCACACGATGCAAGAGCAAATCCATTGTAAAATCTTTTTCCCTAACGAAACGAAGCTAATACTGAAATTACTAAGTGTTACTAATTGTTGAAACTCATTTTTTTGTTCTTTTACTTTGTGATTAACGGTTGCTTTCTTCCGCCATTTTACTGTAATTACTTTCGCAGTCATTAGCACCCAGAAGTCTTGGCTATTTTAGTTGAAAATTTATTGTGGAAAATTGGAAGTGAATCGTGTTTTTATATAATACATTGCATTGACTTATTAATTTTTTGAACATTGTTTTACGTAAGTCGAATGCAAAATGCTGAATTGAAAACAATGAGTAACACTTCGTAGAAGTCAGAGTACAGACGTACGTTAAAGGGGTAATATAAACCAATTTTCTGTAAAGTATATAAATAAACTTTATTGTTTGTATGTATCACTTGCAGAGATAGCTTGCGAGGTCAGAGTATACCTATTGAAATTTTGTCAAGCCCCCATTATCAATTCTTTACATGCACAGCACTGTGTAACATGTAAATACAATTTATAAAAGGCGATTTTGCTATAATATTTACTGCGTCTCGATTACCTGCAGAGAGATAATTTATTAAACATTGAAGATAGGTATCTAGTTATTAATTTGACGCTAAGAAATCTTGAAAGTTAATTAAGTGTACCTATGGATAATGATGAGTGTCATCACACCGTACACAATACACTGCTCCTGACATCTCGTTCATGAACCTCAAGGGATTCGTTGAAATTAATATATAATCCAAGGAGGGTTAATATTTTCATGTTCCAAAATATTTAAGATAATAAACTTCAAGGGAACCTTATTGTACTATGAAAGAAAAGGAATTGCAAAGTTGTGTATATGGTATACATAGAAAAATTTGAGACACATTTCGCTGTTGAGCTGAGGCACATCCTTATTCATTCATACATGGTGCATGACTGTAAGAGTCTCTGCGGTCACCTTACAGACAGCAAAATGGCCACCTACAAAGAGGAAAGGTTGCGCTTTTGCAACTGTGATGTCAATGATTCTGGTATGTGAGACTGGTACAAGTAACGGAGAGTGTTGGAAACGTGACAGAAAAAAAACTGGCGAAAAAGAAATTGATATCACATCTCGTGTTAGGTTCTGTCTTAATCTCTTAACGAAATATGCTATTTCTTACATTCTCAAGAAAAACCTATTTCCAAATCCTAGGCTGCCTATGTATCGCGCTGGGCCAAATAATCTCAAACTTCTTGCATAATGATTTGTTTACGCTGGACTTACACCGTATTTCAAGTCTCTCACCAATTGTGCACGCACGTTGAAATATTATTCATCTTTATTATTCAACGCTTGAAATGATTCGTTTGTTATAAAGCATAATACAATGTCGCAATTCCTGAAGATTGAGGGAACGTTGTTCCTCACGACCGTATTACGTCGTCAGACACAAGATCAATAGAGTTTAAGGATGTCTCCTTGCGCCTGGCGCAAAAACTTTGCGTTGCTGTCGATTGCTATAGGCTAATCCGTGGTTAAAGTCACTAATACACACTCAGGAATCGCATGTTAATCAACTAGTATATTGGTAATTTCTCATTTTTTCGGGTTTACGGTCGATGTACTAAGAACAATATTAGCTTGTTTGCAAGTCATTATATCTGTATGTGATCAGGAAGGATATTTAGTTATTGACATCCTGTCCAACCAAGATAACATCAAATAAGAAAATTGAGATATTTCATCATGTGAAAAGAAGTTCCCTATTTTGTTGCAAGTCAGTTAATTTCTTCAACGTTGATGGTCTTAAAAAGTGGTGATTTTCCTTCATTTTTATTAAGTTCGTTTTATTTTAATTTCTTATTATTACAAAATAGTTTAGTACTGTTCTGAAAGCAACTTATGTTTGTAAATTACAAATTATTTTCTTAATGTATGAAAAACATGATTGTTTCCCTGTGCATTTGAAGTGTTTTAATTATTATTTGTAAGTAAAATTTAGCCGGCAACAAAACATATTACTTTGCTATTAAAAAGCATGTCAACTTTCGTACAACATCTACTCTCGCATTGAAGAAAAGTTGCGGTAAATAAGCAGCATAAGGTTTGAGTACTTAGTAATGAACCGAAGGTTAACCAGAGTGGAAAGTTGCGATGTTGCGTATATCACCGAGTTTTATGGTATCCTATGGTGAGATGCACGTGTAAGATCCTATCGTCAAACCATAAGACACATGAGACAGTATCATCGTAAAGCTTGACTTAGTTGAGAGATATTATCTTTCCGTAACCATAAGCAGGGTGGCATTTGATAGCGAAGGGGAGAGATCGAATAAAATGTATAGCGTGCACATATGAAAAAGCTATGCGAAACATTTTCAAACCAAATCATTAATTTAAAAAAAAATGAAAATTCGCGTTTTTTAAATTATCAATGTGCATCAATCTTCAATCAAACCCCTTCTAAAAACATGCGATGACAAATGCCGTAATTCATTGGAAAATTTGTGAGATCATATTTCATTTAGTGTCATGTCTTCCTACCATCTATCGCATTTACCAACACGATAATTTCTCCCGAGATATCAGCAAGCGTCTGCCAAATATCGAGGCCACCGTCTACACAATAGTGACTTAATTAACGAAGCCAGGCCATTTGTTGTCGCGTTGCAGAGAAACGCGCATGTGGCGCGGCACCCCGAACGCTCACATCTCCGCCCGGTGACACAAATTCAATGTTTCCGCAAAGCGTATTGCTATTAAAAAGTTTGCCTCTCGTCGTGCAGACGGCAGCGCTTTGGAAGGGCAGCGCGCCGGCGCTGCGAGCCGTAAGTTCAGGGCCGTCGACAAAGGTTGTTACAAGTCGTAATGGGGGCGGCCGTTAGCCCGCTTCTTAGCAGCGCACGCGAGCGTCTCCGGAGAGCACCTGCGTGCGCGGGCAGCCGCGCGCCCGACTCTCACCCTCGCGCTCGTCCACTCCCCCTCCCTCGGCCGGCCGCTCGCCACCCACTGCCCGCCGCCGGCCCATTCTTCATCCTAGGGACTCGCGTTTCCCGCATTCACGCCCGCCCCCCACCCCCGGCCGGCAACGGCGTTGCTTTATAGTCGACTCTTTATTCCACAGCGGAAGCAGTTTATCAATTGTGTCTTTCTCTCAATGCATCGCCACGCCTGTTGCACAATGCCCGAATTCCGTCTAATGGGAGGGTGTTCTACAATATTAAATATTGATGCTAGGACGAGCAGTTTGTTTTACGGGCTGTTGTTGAAAACACTGCGGGAGCTATTCCGCTTTACTTTCAACGCTGAAAACCAACACACATTCAGAACATCGCCAATATCGATTTTCGTAAATAACGTTGGGGAGTTTGGCGCGATTTCGTGTGTGAACATTTTTACTTTCTCGTACACTAATATATGGCGTATATTGGTAATATACACAAAATAATGCAATCCTGCAAAAATCGATTTCGATATTTAAACAGAAATACCAATACCGAAATACCAATACCGTTATTTTTTCAAAAGGTATGTTCGACTGTCTATCGCCTGAACCGCACATGCTGTTTTCAAAAAATGAATATTTTCCAATCAAAGTACTCAAACCTGAGTCCATTCAAAATTTAAATGAATCTCTTAGTTTTTTGGGTATTATAACAATCTTTTTTAATTTTTTTAGAATGGAACTTAAGTACGCTTATAAATATAGTAGTTTCCATTCACACTGAAACCCCTGAAATTTCGAAAATTTGCAGTTTTTCACTTTTCCTGAAACACTTGAATAGCTTTAATATTGAAGATATGTATTGGTTCACGACGTGGTTCAGATGATATTTTATGAAATTTCTCAAACTCTCTGTAATATTGTAGCATAGTTCAAAATGGTACAAAATAAAAAAAAAATCGAACAAGATTTTCTTGACTTCAGTTTTTCCTCGAAAATTTGCATGTAAAGATACCATTAAATGGATTTTCTGCAATATTCCAACATGTTCAATTGAACTCGAATTATCCGAAAACTTAATATTTAAAGAACCTGTACACAATATTATTTGAAGTTCTAATATTGAGGAATATATGCCATTAAAAATGTAATAACTTTAACAACGCGGAAGCGAAAATGTCTATTTATCCAATGTTCCTAATTTCACTTTGTTGGAACTTCTATTCATCCTTCAACTATGTATAGTAAAAGGGTTGGAAGACATTTTGGATCTCAAGATAAGGTACGCATATTTTATCTTTATCCGTACGTCTCATTACGATTTTCTTTGTCGAAAATAAATCGAATAAAATCAATGTAGGTAAAGCAGGGTAGTTTTAAATTTTTGCAATTTTCAAACTTACAGACGTTTTAATGAAAATGGATATATGCTGTATTTATTAAAAGAACTTTGTTTTATTCAATCAAAATATTAAAAAAAACTACTTGAAGTCTTTTATAAATTACTGTGGCTTCACTGAAATACGGACTTGCACCATTTTTATAACCGCACATTGATTTATTGCAGCAGAACATTTAAAAAAATTGAAACTGTAATTTAAAAAATCCAAAGGGTGATAGATACTTAATATAAAATACTCCCATTATTTAACTAATCCCTTTCAAAATTGGAGATTAAGTGACATCAGTCACATCAATTAAGAAATATGAATTTTGTTGAAAATCCTGTGTAAGGTTTAGGTGCAAGATTCTTCCTAAATAAACGTACAAGGCATATTATTTGAAAGAAACGTCATTTTAGGTGAACAGAAAGTCGTTGTTTCGAAGTAGATTACGTTGACAAGGAAGAAATTGGCTACGAAATTGACTACGCAAGAACAATTCATTTTTCATTCACAGAGATTCATAGAGCATACTTAAGCAAGTGAAACCAAGCGCCAATATTCTTACGATCTGTAATGTGTTGTACATTTGCAGTGGTAAACAGAATGTATATTTGTAAAGTTTGATCTCTTCGTTGACACACAGAACATGAAAATTGATCAAACTTGTGCGTTATAAAATTTGAGTTACATCTATTTTCATGTTGTACTGTTTACAGTAAATCGACAGAAACATCACATTTAGTCGATGTAGACTGATATATACACTGTGCTTGCGCTTTAAGTGGAACCCATAGTATCCTTCAAAATTCGGTTAACGTGAGTTCGGACTTCGTTGTGTAAAATCAATTTCCTTGACTTGGAACGGTGATGCCTCGTTGCGGCGATAGCTGCTACTTTGAACCGTAAACGTACGCTGAGGTTTAACATAATTGCAGAACGTTTCTCTGAAGCATACCTTTCCCGCTTAACCCGGTGATGTGCCGTACCGCGGGAGAAGTTTCGTTTTTTTAAATTTTTTTGCCCGGGCGTTTTTGGCAGCTTGGTGGTCCGAGTCAGAGAAGCAATTTTTATTTGATGTCGCATTTGTAGTGCTTCCTCTGCAGACAAGCTCACCTCAGATTTCTGCTGGCGGAGCTGGGAAAGCAATGGGCTCCTCGGCTTGAAACCCAGGTGCGTGTGGGTAGTGGGGCGGGAGCGGGGCGTGGGACAGTTACGGGGGAAAAGTGGAACGAAGCGGTCGCGGTTGTAAAGGTATCCAAAAGGGGAGAGAGGGACGGCGTTCGGAAACAAATTCTGGGATGAGGATCGGAAGTAGTGATTTGAGAAATAGAAAGTAGAAGGAGAAATCATGAAGCGGCATGGGAATTGTGCTTCTTGCTTGTGTTCGTATGCAGAGGCACGAATTTGATATATACGGAATGGGGAGGAGGTGGTGAACAAAGGTAGTATGTTCCGTACCCAGTGTCGAGTGAATGCACCTAGAAGAGACAACGCAATGAGGTAAAAGACAGATATGGTGTAGAGAGAGGTTAGAGAGATGGCAGGCAGAAACGGAAGGGAGATGGAGGGCCTGTGAGGCAGAGACGAGGGGGCGTGTGTGGAGCAGGACGTAGCGGCCGGGTGCTGGCGTTTTAATGAAAAAGGACTTGGAGCTTTGTTTCCACGCGGTCGCGGGAGACCTGCTATATGTTCGTGTTTGATCAGCTCCAGTAGTTTGCGGCCGAGGTCCAGTAAGCAAGGAGTCCTCCGAGACCGATTTCGCACAGAAGCTCCGGGAATACCAGCCCCTGGCCAGCAGGTCGCGCTGCCGTAAGCTCTCAGATTTCAACTTCTCCCGTAACTCATCCCTCCAAGTACGAGTAATCTCCCAATTAGATGAGAAAGTTTACTCCCACTTTACTCTATAGAAGTTCTTGTCTCGTGTTTCGCGCACCTTTCACTACAATATTTCCAGGGGTAAAATGATAAATCGTCTTTTGACCAAATGAGCTGTACTTGCTCTAATCCTACTGCGAGTATAATGTATCCTACGTATACGGATATATCCTACATATTCGTGGAAATCGGATTACCTGCGTGCGTTCGACCGTCACTCACGGTAAGACCCTTTACAGTTCAGCGTTTGAAGCGAGAGATGTTATTTGACGGGATTCAAACTATAGGCAGAAATTTTTGTTTTTGTATTTTTCGAGAAAGTTACTATTATTTTGTTTAAAAAAGTAGAAAGAAAATGGGAGCAGATGTAATTGTGAGGAGAGTGAATACCGGGAAAAATATTAAATATAGACCCCTTCCAGGTCACCCTTTTGGACGAGTGTGATGTCAATCAACGCGTCTCGAATTCTTGGTGGGAAATTCTCCATTTTTGTATTCTTTTTACCCAATTCAAAAACCTCTATTAATAAATATAAAAATACTTTTAAACCTGTTACTAGTTTAAACTAGTTACGGGAACACGCTTGAGTGACACTAAGGTAGTAAATAATTTTACACAATATGATTCATGAAAATTCCTGAAGTCAAAAATTGAAATAATATACGTGTGGATTATAAGACTTAATTAGGGGTATGGAGAGTTGAAAAAGAGTACAACAAAATCTAACCCTGTGTATGATTAGAGGTTTCAGTTTGTTTGGAAGATTTTGGATTTCCTTTGGCTTACAGAAGAGCACCGTCAATAATTAAACCATTATGATATATCGAGAGAAAAATATTTTGTATTCAAAGTTTGTACATTTTTTTTCTGATATTGTTCAGTTTTTCATGTTTTCAGGGACCCATGATGAAGCCATTCATTGCCAGAGCACTGTACACATCACAACATATATTTTCTTTAATCTTCCATTCTAACAATATGTAATTACCACCATTACATTGAGGATGTCGTGTTGACAGTGTAAATATTATTTTCATTTATGAACTTCAGTATACATTTCTCCTTTATCCATGCCTTTCCATCCCACAATACAACCACAAATTTATCCGCAACAATAATCACTCAACAAATTGATTAAGAAAACGTGCGCGGACTGTACTTCCCGAATAAGTCACATACAGCTTTTACTGTTTCTTTACGATCAATAAATACGAATACATAAACATCGTGATTGACCAATAAAACTTACATTGAAACGAATGCAAAAATTATTAATAAGGAAAGTCAATCATATTCATTACTTCCATGGTATTTTAAATAATGCTTCTCAATACAATTTTTTGAAAAATCACTCAATTAAAGTTGTGTAAGAAAAAAAACATTGCACTTATGAAGATTTTCCAGTCGAGTTTTCGAAGTTGATAATCGAAAGAAAAATACATGAGGCATCCATTAAAAAAATATCATGCCAGTGTAAATCTTTTTACCATAAACGTGGCGTCAACGCAGCGTAATTCAACTCGCATAAACACCGATTTGAAAGAATTATTTCACGAATAACGGGGAGAGACAAATATCGCCCGAGTTCTTCACATCGCCCTTCCGTAGTCTGCCTCTGAAAAAAAGAAGCTACTAAGAATTGAGACGATTCGTTTACCACGACAGTTAACTGTGAAGGTTGCAAAGGCAACAACGTTTCAGTGTTTCTTTGTGAATGTTCGAAAGTTCTCTAGCCGGGTGGGTTATCAAACAACTTTACATTTTGCAGCACAGTAAGTTGAATTATCGATCACGATTGCGATGTTTTAGTTAGTATTTCGAGAAGTACGCATACTTATCATATGAACATTTTTGAATTTGTCTTTCTGTTTTGTTCTATATCACATCATGTACTGCAAAGTTAGGAGGTTTAAAATGTTACCCAGTAAGACGTTCCTAACATCGCTTACTATGCAATATTTTGAGCACTTTTGAGATGGCTTCCCTTTATTTTAACTGATGGCACAGTATGCCCCTTAAGTAGACGCGTGTGTAAAATGTAAATTCCCGCGGTGTTCAGATTATGCTATTTTATTTGCTTGGTAATACGATTAATAAAAATTAAACAAATCAATTGAAGTAATATATTTATAATAATTATTATAATAATAGTTTTTCAATTACAGTTTTACATGTGTACAAACATTTGCTTTAACTAAACAAAAATGTGGGAAAATTATAAATTAAAAGTTTTCATCTGAATTTGTCATTTCTTCAAACTATGTTATAAACTTGTTCAGGTGTTCCAGAAAATTTGCTTCTCAGGATTATTTTGCATTTCCTATTTTTTGGCGCACGATTTATTGTTTTTGAAATTTATTTTAGAAAGTATTATCCATTACTTTGAAATGTCCCATCACTTTATTACTAATCTTCGTGTTCTACGATTTTGTGCTTCAGATATTTGGGCCCCCTGCTCTAGACATTAATTAAAAACTTTCAAATAACTTTCCACCTAGTGTATACCTTTACTATTGTATCACATTTTACCAAATTGTCATTTTATTAGGTGAGAATGGTAATAATTGTCGAGTTAAAACATTGGTATTTAAAAAGAAAGTGGATAGTCTAATTTTAAGTAATGACCATACCAAATTAAGTAGCATGTATGAACGCCAAATATTTCAAGACGAATAAGTTTTGAATAATCTTGGCCCAAAATTTAAATGAAACTTCTTTCAAAATTAATTTTCTCATCCGAAATTCAAATTTCATTCATTCAAATCTCCAACGCACACGAAAAGAGTGCTCGTCCAGCACCACGCGGGCTCCGTGTGTTCCACGTTAATTAACTCCTTTGTGGAGCGGGGCGCGCCGGGGGCTCCATCACCCTAGCCGGCGGCCGGGGCGCTGGTCCGGGAGGGGGTGGGGCGGGGGTGGTAACGAAGGCAGCTCAAATCGGCGGCCACCGCGCCGCACTGCGCCATGTCGGTGTTCGCAACAAAAGTAAGAGGCAGGAAATCGGTCATTCTCGCTCTAGACGTCGTAGAGCTAGCATCGCTCCGCTTATCGCTGTGCTTCAGTGTTACGCTCAAACTCGTGTTTAGTGCAAGTACAAACGGGCGCCGCTACCAACGGCTCCCCATACTTCGAACGGTGTTGTTGTTTTTTTGTTTTTTTTAGTGAAACAGTATTTTTTTATAGTGCTTAACAAAATATATTAGTCGACAGTGAAAGTGTAGTGCTGCAGCGAAAGCTGTATGTTCCCAACAAGCCCCCCCCCCCCCCGCGCTGGGGGGTCTACTAGTGTCAGCAGCTCACGTGCTAAATGGTGACACACCAAATCAGTTCACAGCAATGAATGGAGATGTGCTTCCATTTCCACCCCAAATGGAAAATATTCAACCCCTGGAACAATTCAACACGTCACAACCGCCCGCCCAGCAGCAGGATGGAGAAACGGAAGGGACTCTGACCAACCTTCAGTCAGTAAGCACTAAAGATGCTTATTTTAACAGGTATGGTGTTGCCCCACAGCAATCAGTCAACAGTCAACCAGTGGTTTTAATGAAAACAGTAAAAGTCTAAAACGCATGCACGTAGATCTACCAGATGAAAACAATGCTTCTAAAAGAATATTGTATAACGTGCCCGTCAAAAATAGGTACCAACGTTTTCAAAATATGACCGAAGAAAATTCCCCAAACGAAAGGGAAGAAAGTGAAGAATCCATCATTAAAATACCCCCCTTTTATGTCCTTAAAGTACTCGACTATCCCCTATTTATCAGTGAACTAAAAGCTATTACAAAAGACAAATTTTCTACTAAATTAGATAAAGACACTGTATGCGCACCGCGCGTCCGTGTCGTGCGAGCGCGTGCAGACGCGGTACTCACCTGGTACCCACCTCTCACACGGCGCCACGCACGATGATGAGCCAACAGCGTGGACCGTACTGTTGGCTATAGACGGCACAGCACACACACATATCGGCCTCCGGTAGCTCACACGATGTAGCCAGAGGGCTACTAAAATAAAAGGGCTGGAGAACCACCTCGTACGAGGGAATGAGGGATCGGCGGCCGAAATGAAATGGCAAAGCGGATAGCTTAAATGTTAATTTAATGGTTATAGTGCCTCTTGGATTAATAAAATGTAAACTTACAATCTAAGAGAGGACATGAAAAATAAACCAATTACAAAACTACTATATACAAAACGTGTGCCGGGCCCGAACGGTGAATTACTATAAAAGGTATTACAGAAACTAAATCTAAAACTTAATCAGTAATTTACAATGACACATACATAAATTGACACAAAATGACTTCCAGACAATTTCAAAATGAGATCCATAATCCAACACATGATCCTTAATGAAGGAGAGAAAACGTTCAGTCCGATCACTGTTGATTAATGCCAATGCTCTACTGCACGATAAGAACCTGAGAAGGTTCGCTCGGTACTTAAGAGGCAGAACAGGTACCTGCTATTTGAAGGCGCTGAGCTCGTCCCATTCCTCGCTGCACGGAGGTCGCCGAACACGTACAGTGCGCCTCTGAGCGAATGCTGCAAGTCCCCCGGACGCGATGACCAGGCAATGCGCGCTGTCGTGGTCCAGTTTATGAGATGTGGACAGCCTCAACCCTGAATGAATGCCGAAATGGACAGCCCTGGTGTCGACCATCGGCTATGCGGGCAGTCTGAGGCCCTGATGATGTGACATGTGTCAGGAGCGGAGCAGACGTGACAAGACGCGTGCTCACGTGCCTCGCCTTCACATGTTTAACTCTCAATGAATGTCTGTGTGTCTCTGCGCGGGCGCGGTTGTGCCTACGAATATATAGAACCCCGCCCCTCCCTGGAGCGGGGGTGGCTACCACGAGGCGTGGCGGGGGGGGGGTGCTCTGGGCTGCCGTGGCAAAAAGGCTGCCGAAACCTCAGAGACCACCAGCGGGGCCGCGCGGTGCATTTACGGCCGAGCCGCTGGCTGGGGGTGGTCGCAATTCGCGGAAGGCGCAAATGGGTGTCATAAACCGCACATGCAGACAAGGACGGTTCGCCGTGCCTAAGAGGGTGGCAGAGCCGGCGGTGCGGTGTCAAAGAGACGGATTTGCTCCTTCGCTGTCCCGGCGGCCGAGCAGAGAGGGGAGGGGGCGGCGCAGGTGGTTGCAAACCACGTGCGTGCGTAAACATACTCCCCGGCCAGTGAAGCGATGATGAAATTATCGCTAAACGAAAAAGAAATTATGTTGGAGCACGCGTCCTACTACTCTTAATTCCCTACTTCTAACTAATATTACTTACATAACTTACGCTAAGTTACTAACATTCTACAAAATAATGCTTAACTATTTACAAAGGGAAGTGTGCAGTGGCTTGCTGACACGCATGCGTGGCAGGGACATAAACTTTTACAAGTGGAGGCGGGCGTGGATTACTGACAGGTGGACCAAAATAACTTGATGCTGCCCTATTGTCCCCAGCACCTACTCTGCCTCTGATCCTAGGAGAACGTTGCTGACAATTACTTCGATTTTTGCGGTCTTTTCTAACCCATGTTCTTAAACGCGGCGCGTCAGATAAATGAATGCCTTTGATGATGTACCACCTTGTTGAATTACGTGATGCAGTTTGCACGTAATGTTTCTCATGAAAACAATTTTTACGAGAGCCTGATGGGTGAGGCGAAATTATTTGAGGCTCTCTAAACCTATTCAGTGGCTTTGCTTTTGGTGATTGAATGTGAGTCACGCCGCAAGTAGCCTTCATTGTTACGTTGCCTATATTAACGTGTAACTGGCCTGATATGAGCCATCCTAATGATGTTTCTTGCAATAGCGGATGCTCGCGGTCACGTGATAGCTTACCAGGACGCAGAACACTGAAGAATGTGTTTGCTCCTAATAGCATGTCAATAGGCTTCGACCGATTGAAACACGGATCTGCGAGATCGATATGCATCGGTAAGTTCCATGAATCACATTCAAATGATGTACCTGGCAGATTGTGAATGATTCGAGGCACAACTAAAAATGTTAGCTTCTCCGTCCATTTCCTGTCCTTGGAAGAAACCGTGGCTTGAATCCGCGACTCGGACACTGATTTGCTTGATGAAATCCCGGCAATGACAGACTGAGCTTTTTTCATGGGTAGGCCTAATGATTTAGCGAACTTGTGAGTTATGAGATTGACGTCCGAACCTGAGTCTAAAAGAGCGGTACAGGTGGCGTCATTATCTCGCGCATCCTTCACCCTTACAATGGCAGTGGCGAGTAAGCAAGATGGTTCATCTTTGTGATGGCGAGTAATCACACCCTGTGGACAAGTGTTTGCTGGACTCGGGGACGATTCCCGATGCAACAACGAGTGATGGCTACCATCACACGTTTTACAACGCAGAGACGAGCATTGATGATTTGCGGTACGACTTCTTAAACAATTAAAGCATAAATTGTTTTCCTTTACGAACGTGAAGCGTTTTGTTCGCGGCAGTTCAATGAACTCTTTACATGTGTAAAGTTCGTGGTTCTTGCCACACGGACAGACACGTGTACGTGGGGGGAGAGCGATTGTCAGTGGTTTTCTGTGTTTTACCGCCGGGGGGGCCGCTAATGATGAGGACGGTTCCCCGGGCGTTGCTGCCGCAAGAGCCTTGCAACGCTTTTGCACAAATTTAGTTAAATCCTCGAAACAGGGAAGCGAATTTCTGTCCACACTCATTTCCCAGTCTTGGAGAATGTGCTGATCTAAACTTCGACTGAGAAGTGATGACAACAATAAATCTTGTACGTTTACGCGTGACCCTAATGCTTTCAACGCTTCTACATTAGATGAAAAATGATCCAAATAAGTTTGGAGGGATGAGGCTGATCCACGAACTAATGATGGCGGATTAAGTAACGCATGTACATGTGTGTTAACAAGAGCTCTGAAATCATCATACCTGGACTCCAGCTGCGCCCACGCAACGGGAAAATTTGCTGCCGAAATGGGAATGTTTTGAACGATTAATTTAGCTTCTCCGTTGAGAGAATTAATTAGATAATAAAATTTATTAATGTCCGAAATGGAACGATTGTCGATTACCAGGGCCTTGAATGTATCGCGAAATGAACTCCACGACTTTATGTCTCCAGAAAATTGCGAGAGACGAATTTCTGGCAATTTCAAATGAATAGGTGATTGAGCACCCGGCAAAGTTTAGCAATGTTGCGACTGATATTCATGAGATGCAAATAAAGCTTGATTTTGACGCAGAGTTGCTCTGAAGGAACCTAATGTTTCACAATATTTGTTATCAAAATCATCCCGTGCGTCAAATTCTAGGCCTTCTGCATCAAATTTGGCTTGTATGTCGTTAAATGCTTCGTATAGTTCAGGTAGCTGTTCCTGCCTCACTTTCAGAGCTTCGAATTGTGCCTCACTAGAAATAATTAAATTTGATATGTACAAACGAGCTGAATCAAGTCTTTTCTCAATAGACGCACGTTGCACTAGTAACGATTTCTTCACGGCCTCCTTCATTGCTAGGCCGGGTGATGTAATAGTACTTAACACTGACCACAATAACACAATGTCAAAAAGGAACAACAACTAACTAAAAACACAAACACAATACGCATAAAATCTACACAATACGATGATTAGCAATGTACAACTGTATACATTAACAGTAACACTTTTACAACTTGATGAATAAATTTTGTCTATTGCTTGGCGCATTCGCCGAATGACAAATTAGAAATTCTCAAGCACTTGATGAGAGCATTTTAAATATTGCTTTGGCGCATTCGCCAAATGACTAGCTACGAAATTCCAAGAGGCAGTATACAAGGATGGGCCGATTAAAATATGTGGCAAACAACAAATTTATTTTGAAACAAAACGAGCACAAAGGGTAAGTAGACGAGGGTCATGAATAATAAAGAATTTTGGAAATACTGGTTCAACATCCGGCTCCAGGAGGACCAAACAGACACTATTAAAATTAAATTCAACTCAATAGAGGACTAAAGAGAATACCGAAAATTCTGTGAAAAAGAGAAAATCGAGCATCACACATATAGGGACCCTACCCAAAAAACTTTTTCGGTTGTAATAAAAGATCTGCCAATTACCTATTCAGAAGAGGAAATATTTAACGAACTTTCGAAAAACTTTCAAGTATTAAAAGTTGTTAGACTGTTCGGAAGAGAACGTAAACCGTTAACTACCGTTGCGGTCGATTTAACGGATAATGAAAATAACAAAGCAATTTTAAGAATAAATCAGTTTATATACAGCATTGTCAGAGTTCAAATTCGCATAAAGTCTAAAACTTCCATAATGTGCAAAAATTGTCAGACTTTCGGTCATTCACAGGCAAATTGCGGAAGGCGACCTAGATGTGTGAGATGCTTAGAAAGCCATCATTACTCGCAATGTGATAAACCTAAACATAATAATGTACCAAAGTGTGTTAACTGCAGTGGGGAGCACACGGCTAACTATAAAGGCTGCAAAGCTTACAAAGAAGCAGTTAAAAAATTTAATTGGAATCAGGTTAATCAAAAATTTTCAGCTCACAAACTGCCAAATAGGCAGTTCTCTAATCACCAACTAAATCAGAACACTCAACCTTATCACTATGCCCCTCAAGAGTTTCCTCCTCTCCCGCTTAATTCAACGCCCTTGCCTTCTTTCGCTTATCGCACTAGGCAGCCGCCTAGGCCAGATAACAGGAATTCTCCCCCAGTTCTCCAAAATATGAATGTAATAAACGAAAACCAAATCCAAACAATTATAAATAATATTCTTTCTGCAATCATTCCTCAGTTGCAACAAATGGTTCAAAGACTTATTTCTGTTCATATCAATGGCACAAAATAAAATAGAAAACTTCAAAATTCTCAACTGGAATGCAAATGGCGTAAAGCGCCAAGAGAACGAACTAAGATACTTTCTACAAGTCCATGACATAGATGTTGCTTGTATTTCAGAAACACATTTAAAGCCGGTAGAAAAATTTTCGATCCCAAAATATTTATCATACCGCAGTGATCGAATTTCTCAAATAGCATCAGGTGGGGTAGCAATTCTCATCAATAGGAAAATTAAACATACACTGATACAATTCCCATCCTCAAATGAAGTAGAAACAATTATTATCAAAATTGAATTGATCTCTTCTGACATAACTTTGATTGCAGCATATAAACCTCCCAACAAAAAGTTTTCTTGAAGTTTCTTGAAAGCATTATTTGATGGAAGATCGCAAATAATATTGGCAGGAGACCTGAATTGTAAAAACCAAGTTTGGAACTGTAATACTACTTAATATAATGGGAAACTTCTTCATAAATTCGCACTGCAAAGAAATCTAAATATACTAGCTCCTTCAGAGCCCACATACTACCCCTATAACCCAAATGTTGTTCCTGATATTCTATATATAGTTATTACACAAAATTTAAACATTCCGATTTACCAAAATGTGAAACCAGAATTAGACTCAGATCACAATCCAGTAATAATTTCATTCAATGCTGAATCTCAGGCCCATCAAAACGAAAAAATTGTCGAGGGAAAAGTAAATTGGGACATGCATAGAAACATTCCAACAAATGAATGTCAGTATTCTAAGAATCTTAAAACATCATCTGAAATAGACAGTGGTATCAACTCTCTCGAAAACATAATTAAAAATGCTGTCATCTATTAAAGGTCATCTATTAAGGTCATCTATTAAAAAAGGTCATCTATTAAAGTTAGGAATTTCACCAAAAATTATACTCCGATTCCTAAACCACTCCTAAATTTAATTAAAGAAAAACATAACCTTCGTAGAATGTGGCAATATTCACGCAATAAAAGTGTGAAACAAAAATTAAATAGTTTATCTGTAAAAATTAAACAAGAATATCATAAAGTGAGGTGTACACATTTCCAAAACTTTTTAGGCAGCATTCCTCCAAACTCCAGGACAATGTGGAATACAATTAAAATGATTACAAAAGAAAAATCTTTTATCCCTCAATTATCTATTAACACAGGACTAGCAACGACGGATTTCGAAAAAGCTGAAACTTTAGCGGACCATTTTGAGAAAATATTTAAAACTAACCCGGTAACCGACATTGACTTCCAATTAGAAGTGGAAGAAAATTTATCAATATCGCGATATTCCTTCCCAACAAAAACTAAATTTATAGCCTCTGAGACATACCAAATAATTAAGGCTTTAAAACCGAGAAAATCAGCAGGCCATGACTTAATAAATAATAAAATGATGAAAGAATTACCTCGCAATGCAATTACTGCATTAACAGCTCTTTATAATGCTTGTCTAAGATTAGGCTATTATCCAAAGACCTGGAAAACTGCTATTATAACACCAATTTGCAAGCCGAACAAAAATCCACAAGATCCTCTCAGCTATAGACCAATTAGTTTGTTACCGACCTTTGCCAAAATGTTCGAAAAACTTATAAAATCCCGATTATTCAAATTTTTTACCGAAACAAATGCGCTACCAAATACGCAATTTGGATTCCGTCCAAACCACTCCACAAGCCATCAACTACTAAGAGTAACGGAGTACATTGCTGAAGCATTTCATAACCGAATGTACACAGCTGCAATTTTTCTCAACATCGCACATGCCTTAGATAAAGTGTGGCATCTTGGGCTACTTTACAAATTGCAAACCTTAGGAACCCCCGATTATCTCCAAAATATCATTAAAAGCTTTCTGTCAGAGAGGGATTTCAAAGTTAGTATTAATAACAATAAATCAAGAGCTCAAAGCCGGCGTGCCGCAAGGTTCCCTACTTTCTCCCTTATTGTTCAACATATATATAGCAGACTATCCAGAAATGACTTACTCAGAAATAGCACTTTATGCAGATGATACCGTATTATTTAATGCAAATTCAAACATTCCCAACGCTTGCAAAGATCTCCAGTCGGACTTAAATGATTTTGTTGAATGGACAATGAAATGGAGGATTGCCATAAACCCTACCAAATCACAGCCTAAAATATTCTCACTAAGAAAAATACATCAACCAGGACAAATTAAAATCAATAATACTGCAATTCCTTGGCTCAATAATGAAACGCCCGTAAAATATCTGGGTGTATTACTGGATCAAAAATTAACATGGAAAAATCATATTCAAGAAATAACGAATAAAACATACCCAAAAATTAACAAACTTTAACCCATATTTAATAACAAGTCATCGCTTAATCTGGACTGCGCACTATCAATTTTTAAAACGATAATACGTCCCTCATTAACATACGCCTGTCAAATTTGGAACAATATAGCAAACGCACATCTAAAGAAACTACAAATCATTCAAAACAAGTACCTACGAAAAGCCGTACAAGCCCCTTGGTTTATTCCAAATAAGCAAATTCACAGAGTTCTAAACATTCCTTCCATTAACGAATATATTCAACAGTTGAGTAACAGATTTTTCACCCTGCTTCCGACGTGTACAAGTGCACAAATATTTAATCTAGGCAAAAATGCTTCCATCCCAACCCGCATTATTTCCCGATACCCCAAAGACTCTCTTAAACCACATTAAATTAGAATAATTAAAGGTGAATAATAATAATAATAATAATAATAATAAACCAAACTTAAAATGAATTTCTTTTGAATTACTGCTCTGCAGACTTTGTTTACGAGGTAGTCGTGTGACCCTCCTCAAATACTGTTAGCCGAAAGGCCAAAAATTATGTGTATTAATAAATTGTAAATTAAAAACCCTGAAAGGCATATTATGCCGAACAGGCAGAAAATAAATTTAAAAAAAAAGAAATGGGTGATAAAACTGAGTAATGATGGAGAAACAACGAATAAACTGCCTTTCTTGAGTTGTGGGGTGTGGTGGAAGCAGACTGAAATGGATTAGAATTAAGCAATACATACTGAAATCAGGTATACGGGAGTGGTCAGCAAGAGCAAAAAAAAGTAACACGTGATCATTTGCCAACGTTTAGGAAAATGTATTTACATCATCACCACCAGCAGTAGAGTACACACACAAACTGCTGATGACTACAAATCTGACTTCAGTATAATATTTATGGTCATTAGAGATCCACCATCTGGGCGATACATTTTGATAATACAAAGGAGTCATAAGACGAAGATGAAATATTTGGTATTTATGAACTAAGAAGTAATGGCTGGTATGGTAACATGGGAAGAGGAACAGAGAAGAGGTGACTAAAAAGAGAATAATGAAAGAAAAAAAATTAAAACGTAGGGAGAGACATGGGCGATAGGGGAGACAGGAAGGTACTGAAAGAATTATGAGCGTTTCGTATAATCGTAAAATACATAAACAAGAGAGTATCAGAGAAAATGAAGAAAAGAAGGATTATCATAAAAAATAATTATAGGTAATAATGCAGCAAAGTTTCTAAAATGGCATATGTGCAAAGAGCTTCTCGAGTTAAATTCCACGAAATGTCCAAAGAGGAACTAGCGAGATGGCTATAAATAACGAAAAGAGTGAACTCTATGTGAAAGATGAAAATGATGTGAGCGACAGGAAGCGATCCGCATACGAGAGGATTTCCGATCACGGGAGAGCGACGGTGACAGTCAGCGAGCGCGGGAAGTGCGGGCCATCCCAATGCGCTTAAAAAATGCACGTGCGAACGCGCCCCGACCAGGCGGACGGACGAGAGGCGGCGGCAACGGGGGGCGGTGGCCAGCAGTGGGCAGTGGCGGTGGATGGCGGTACGCGACGTTGGCATCGCGGCCACACACGCTGTGTGGCTGGCGCGTTCCATTCGCGGGAAAAGCCGCACGCGCGTTCCGCCTGGCAGCGCGGTCCACCTCTCCGGCCTACCACCTCGGTCCAGCGGCCCTGCCCGGCCCTCGCGTGCTCCCCGCCCCGCCTGCCACCCTCCCTCGCTGTTGGTTTTGCGGCCGTCAGGGATGACGAGTGAGAATGCGCTCGATTGGCGCGATATCGCCCGCCTACCGCCCACGGGAATTCGGACGGTGATGGTCGAGGCTTTATATGCTGGCGCTTATCTTTGGGTTTACCAATTTTACTGGCAAGAGCGGCCGGGAATTTGTGATGTCTTCATGAGAAGTGATCTGACGCAAACTGGCTGGGAAGATCGACGAGAGATCGGGGTGGCCTGAATTAAAATGCTTCACTGAGCGTTGTAAACACATTCGTGATTTTGTCCTCAAATTAGAGTAAAGTAGTGGTGTTATCTTTACACCTACTTTTTCGCATTATTTCTAAATATACAATTTTCTAAAATTGAGAGAAGTCAACGAATATGAGATCCGCACCATTCATTTAAGCGTCCCTTCTTCTGTCCTTAAAAAATGTAGGGAAAAAAGGGAAGGATTTTCGAGAAAACGTATTTTAATTAATTACATTAATTTAAAGCCTAAATTATGCAAAAATGCTCGCTTTTCGAAAAAGGCTGTACATTACCTGTCATAAAGAAATGATTATTTGCGCAGAATTTATCTAAGACAAAAATTCTATCTTCAATTTTGTAGTTTTGAAATGTTAACTATTTGGAATTTTAGAAAATATATATAGTTCGCCGAAAACGGAACTAACGCCATATTTTTACCATATCTTGACCCATACGAGGATACATTATAAAAAAAAATATGGTACCATTTTAGTGAAAAAATTGTTTAAAAATTGTAAAATTGCCTATATTTCGCGCAAAATCACGTGAAAACTACTCATATTTTTCAGAAATTGTGCATGGCGATTCTTCAAGATGTCTTTAAGGAACAGATTTCGTTAAGGAAAAAATTTTTATCTTCAATATTATAGTTGTAGGAAGATGCACCAAAAAATCGCTCTCCAGCAATTTTCTAAAAAATCAGGGGTTTCAACGAACATGAGACGTGCGCCATTCTCTTAAGCGTAATTTACGATATCCGAGGCCAAAGTTAATAAAAAAAGGAGTCATTTGCGAGAAAATGTTGAAAATGTTCTTGGTGCTTCATGTAAAATATCCGGTCGAAGCTCCTACAGCATTGATTTTGTGTATATCGATTGGAGAATATCATATTTGAAGAAATCGGCTGAATGATTTAGGCGTTAGCATTGCCCACAGGCAGACAGTTGCAGGCAGCAACAGATTGTATCCACTTTTTCGTTACAAGGGCCCGGCAATAAGTGTTTTTCTGCCGAACGTTCGCCGTATTCCGGCGCACGGTTACATAACTATTTCTTCTTGGGAAGTGCGAGAAAGTAAAAAATCGTAGTTTGGACAGAGTATGACCAGTACGGAGATGATGTTGCCATAATTAACCAGAATTCCTGCTGTTACTTTCGTCCAAACAAAATTTATTTTATATGTATAGTTTGTGTTAGATGATTTTACAAATTATCGTTTTTCAAATGAGAACACATTAAAATTGTTATTGAATTGGCTTTTGGAAATATTATTGGTCAATTTTATATTTTTCTGGCAAGATTGTAATGCAGTAGATAAATTTTTTCCTTTGCCGTAATGATTTCCGTTCAACACACTCGAGGAACTATAAACGTTGGATTAAAACGAGCAATCATACAAGAAAGTTTCTTGCTACTATTCCTATGTATCATGCATGTGAATCATGCGTTTATGCAAACCTCATAAACCGTTTAATGTCCGGCTCTTCCGTTTATATGCGATTTTTTATTGTACTGGTGTTCTATTGTCTCGTCAAACAAAACATTCCTCATGTAATCATAACAGTGGAATTACCAATAATCTATGGCAAAGTAAAACCTACAGGTGCTGATTGTTCTACACGGTGTGATCATTCATGCAGTCACCGGAAAATTTGGTACATGAAACTGAGATCACGCAATCAGTAGTAGCTCTGATTGTTTCTTTAATTAGGAATTATTCGCCAGTAGTGTTATGAAATGATTCGCCGATATGTTTCTCTCCGATTCTGCTGAATGTTAAGTATTTTGTATGTAACGGAGGAACAGATACACATCTTTCTTTATTTCGACGGAAATAAATTACGAAGGTATGAAATCCTTTATCAAAAAACCGGAATTTAATGTAGCGATATTTTAATGACTTGGTTACAAAAATGCAATATTTTTGAGCAAACGGAATTACACAGTTTGTGAAAGGGACGCATTAGAAATCTATTTTAATGCATTTTTGTTATTTTTATGAGAGGTAAACTATTTCCGCAAATAAGGAAAATTCCAAAAATGGTGCCATATGTTACCACGTATAAGAGAGCCCCAAAGATTAATGTATTCCTTAAAACACTTCCTTAAATAGATAGTAGATATAGTATTTTTACATTTTCTCAAAATCATGGTTTTGGGAGCGAGGTGACTCTCATTAAACCTATCACGCTGAAGTAAATCGCTGTAGCGTACTTTTCTTAAAGCTGCTTTACGAGTTAGAGAAGCACCATCATGCTGTTCTTTAGAATTAGCTTATTGACGTGGTTGCTTGATGACGCTGGGATAGAATATATAGTAAAAATCTGATAAAATGATTATTTACCCTCTTTGTAATGGTTAGTCAAAACAAAAAAGGTTCTACTCGTTGAATTTAAAAACGCAAATGCGACAGCGTATTCAATGTGGTATTTGTAGTAGAAATGTTGCAACAATTGATGGAACAATAATTAGCCGAATTGAATGCGCATCAGTCTGTGAATTATCCTTTGAAGTACGGCAGTCACGCTGCCCAGTAAACTGTACATGCCATATTCTGGCAATTAGTTTTGATAGGGGGACAGCGTGCATTAATTCTAAAAGCGATATCTAACTTTATGGGAAATTGCTTTCGTATTTCTGTTTGGAAAGTCGAAACAATTTTCTGACGTTATAATGTTGCTCATTCGGTGGCCCGTCCTCATTCACGACATGTGCGTCGTTCTTTCATCGCCTTATTGAGATCTAATGTCGTTACATTAAACATTCATCTGGAACTGGGGAGACTTGATTGGTAAAAAGAACCTTTCTTCCATTTGAATGTGACCTCTTATAAGTTTAAAATTCAGTAGACGTTGATTGTCGAAAAATCTCTTCGCTTCTTATATAGTACAAATAATTTTTCGGAAAAACTCTCTCGTGCAGTTAGAAATCATCAACTCTAAGTAGACTGGCAGGAAACATTTTCAATAATATTAATTAATCTATTTCATAGCCTGCTTATACATAGCGGGTATATAGTGAAAATGTATTACTCAAATCTCAATAACTCAAATCGAATAACAACACATGTACTGGATAGAGCCTCACCTCCAAGGAGAAAACAAAATTTCACACTTACCATGCTTCATTTGCTAAAACTGCGAAAGGAAAACAGAAGACATGAAAAAACAAAAGACATATTACCTCTATATCCATTCTAAGATTAAAGAGTATAGAATTGGTAATACGTAATGAAAACAAATTGAAAGTCATTTTTTTATCAAGCAACATACGGATATAACCCTGACGGTTGAAAATTTGGATAAAAATGCTTTTCTACATATGTACCGTCAAAGCAATTGGGCATGCGAAAATTTCCTTTGAGAGCAGTTCTCGCATAAACCCTGCCATTGATTATCAAGTTAAAATGAAATTCTCAACTGGAGTCTTTTTTTCTCATTTTTTCAATTCCTTATATTATGCTTTGGTAAAATTGATCAGAATATTCTTGGTTATTTTGACATTCACAATTGCTTCATTCATTATTGCGGCTTATTACAATACGTAATTTAAGCGACACTGTTCTTCAATTGCGGATATTCCAATTCCATTCATTCCGTGACTCCAGGTGGTTCAACGTCAGACCTTGCTCTCCAAGGAAATCAACTTTAGACCTGTAAGACAATTCCTGGCTTCGCAATTTTTTGGCCCTCTTCTAAAATCGGCAGTCGTTCGCGCGGCCGAGTCTCTGAAACCCATTGTAGGCAGTGGGAAGGCGTTGCCATGCGCCTGGTGCAATCTGCCGGTAACGCGGCGTAAAGCGTGTTTCCGCCGTATCATCTGCGCGCTTCGAGGCGACGCCATTTGCGCGCGCCGCGTCTCATCTCGCCACACGCGCCACTGAATCGACCGTCGGAAATAATCCCGCGCCGGAATTCGCACCTGAGACAGCCAACGGTGCGCTTTGCGCCCCCCCCCCGTGCTGGCGCCCTCGATCCCCCTCTCCTCCGCCCCGCTTCCGCTCCCGCGGCCTCTCCTCTCCCTCTTCCTCCCCAGTCCTCGTTTCTCCTCTTCCGTCGAGCCCCTTCCTCCCTCGGCCAAACTCACTATGTCGCCGCGACCGCGTGTTCCTTCCTGCGGCAATCTAGGCCCCGTTAAATTCGGTTCCATTTTCCCATCAACGCCGAATGGTACACGGAGTAATTGGCACCGCCGCGAGGGCTCGCCCGGCTAGCTAGACGAGACTTCTACCGCGGCTAATACTAAACTGAGCTGAGAATTAGCGTGCAATTAGTTCTCGCCTCCCGTTCGCGCCTCTGTGGAGCGCGGGGCGGGGCGTGGTGGGGGGGGGGCGGCGCGGCGGGGTAAGCCGGCAGTAACTGGATCACTTTACCCCTCCTCCGCAGACGCTGCCGTGCGCCGTGGCCCGGCACTGCCCGCCCCTCCCCGCCGCCCGCGCTCGCCTCTCCAGCGACCTCCTCCCTCCCCCTTCTCCGCTCCGTTGCTCCGCTGCGTCCCGCCTCCCCCCCCCCCCCGCCGGAAGCCAGCGCCACCGTCGTCTCTCGCAGCGGTGAGGTAATCTGCAATGCAGCCGGGCCAATTTTAGGTTCGGCACGGCCATTCGATATTCCAACTAATAACGTGATCATAACATAATAGGAATTGGTGCCATTGGGTTGTAGCACCGAGGCGCTGGCGGGGTGGGGCTGGACTCGGAGGCGGCGGTGGAGGTGCAGGCTCCGCCGCCGGCCCTGAGCCGCCAGCGATTCCCGCACGGTCCTCGACAAGCCCTTCGTCCTGGCTGCCTCCGCCGCAGCCACCGCCTCCACTGTTGTCATCGCCCTCGATGTTGCTGTCACTTTCGCAGTAACCGTCGCCACCGCCTTCGCTGTTATCAATCGCCTGCGGTGCTGCTACGACCTCCGCAATAACCGTCGCCACTGGTTTCGCTGTTGCCACTGCCTCCGCTGTTGCTGCCTGTGCCTTGACCAGCGGCCGTCCGATATCTACCACAGCACCTCCCCTACCATGGCCACTTCCACAACTTCTACCGTATCCTCTGCCTTGACCACCATCACTTGACCTTCATCACTACGATTCCACCTCTGTCATGACCAGAATTACTACCACCAACAATTCTACCACCCCATGTTTCCTTCGCCATCACTGTTACTTCCACCACCACCATTACAATCACTAGTACCAGAACACCACCACAATTCCCACTGAAATCACAAGCTCTACCATTATCTCTACCAGCCTCACAATTACCACTTCAGCTGCTCCCACAACTAACATTACCACCCTTACTTCTACTCGCAAAACTTCCACTACTGCCACGAAAACATTATTTCTATGGCCATTTCAATTACCACCTCTATCTCCACCAAGTTTCATCATTGGTATCACATCCGTTCCGCTACTATAGCACTGCTACCGTGCGAGTTACACAATGGTTAGTGCCAGCCAAAATCCATTCGGAGCCGCAGTTCAAAACGCAGGAGCCGTCCGCAGAGCGATGGATATGGACCTCGCGTCTCCCCTCCCCTCGGCCCTTTCCTTCTCGCTCCACCCCTCCCGCCTCCTGCTCCACGGCCGCTTGGCTGCCTGCCTATCGCCCGGCCGGGGCGCCCCGACAGCGCTCCCCTCATTACGCTTTAAATCGAAAGCATATCTTCAGCGGCGATCGCGGGGGCGATGCGCTGGATACATCATTTACCAGCTCATTCGCGGAAAAAGAAGTGGTTGGGCTGGTGATCTCGGAGAGGTTCCAGTTAAATTTGTTACTATTTGATTTTCTCGCCACTAGAACGGTGCCTATTCTGTTGGTTGTCCTGGTGCTCGTACTCTATTCATCTACCTATCCTTTTTGTAAACAAGAGAAGATAGAGAAGCAAACTGTAGAATATATGATGCTGTCGGATTCTGAGAATTTAAAGGAGGTGAACTGCGAGCTGGATTTGTGTATAAGATAACAAATAGAGAACTAAAGATCGCACCTGGAGGTGCAAATAGTGTAGAAGGAATTAATGCTTCGGACGCAATCGTTTTGATGGAACTAAACACATCGATAAAAATTCCACCAAATATGGTATGAATTGCGGTGCCGAGATAGCAATGAGCGTGCTCCAAATATAAAATGTGAAAATGAATTTTTGCTTACCACTTCCTTGTCTACATCGTTTTCAATGACCACTACGGCCATGGCTGATACCAGCGACCGATATTACGAACGACTTAAACAACATGGCGGCACCGACCATCCGAGACTTTGTGTCGATTGTGGCCGCAGTGCTGCAGAGTGTAACGGCGCGCGGCTCGAGGACCGCGCACTGGAGCGGCGGCGGCGGCGGCCATGGAATCGCGTCACCACTGAAACGAGCGCCAGCCGGTAGCACTCCCGCCACTGCGGTGTGCGCGGAGTTTTACGTATGCGCATATCCCGCCGAAGTAATTACTCTCTTTTGCGCGGAGCCGTTTATGGAAGCTGCAGATACCGCGAAAGCAGTTCAAAGCGTCGGCCGCTCGCTGCTTGCTCGCTCGCTCGCGCGCGCTCGAGAGCGAGCGCTGTAGATTTGCGCTCTGCTTTCCTCTGAGTGACGAGCAATCCACTTTACTTTTACGATCTTTCTTTAAACGCATACAAAGGTTTGAGGGGGCGGCGCCCCCAGGCTGCACGCCCGCTGCCATCCCGCCACGCCGGCGCCCCGTCATTCCGCTGCCACGTCGCCACCCCGCCACGCCGCCACCCCGCCACGCCGCTACCCCGCCACGCTGCCACCCCATCATTCCGTCACCCCGCTGCCTCACTGCTCCGTTACGCCGCCAGCCCGTCCCCCCGTCCCCCCGCCACCCCACTACCTCACCACCCAGCCACCCGCTTCCCCGTCGTCCCCGTCCCCTCAACTCGTTTTAAGAGCGGCTCCAATAGAAAGTTACAAAAACTGGTTATGGCTGGCGCATGTTTGGCGGGTCTTTAATAAAATGTGCTTTCCAATAAAGCTTTACGTATATTTCGTAGATAATTTCATAGAGATGCGATATTCCGTGTTAGTGTTTATGGGATTTTTCCCTTGTAGATGTCAAATTGTGACTGTGAGCAAATGTAATTTTTGTAGCACTGTAATAAAGAATGGAATCCGTGCTAATATTTTCCGTAGTGTACGTTACATCTTACGTGTGCAATAACTCATTTAAGAGTCCTGTTTGTGTTTTCTACATTCACCAGTAACTTTCAAGCACATTTTTATTAAATATAGTTGTCATTTGGAATTATGACTATTTTCTCTTCTTTGAATATCCTTTTTTATTATCTCAATATTTAATATTTGAGTCTACCATTCTTCTCATAGTGATTGAAGCACTACTACCAATGAGTATCCGATGAGTACATTTAAATATTTTATTTATAAATTTTTTAAATATTAATTGAAGTTGGTTCAGCAACGAATGATTATTATCAATATATCAAAACGAATGCGCTTTAATTTACACTGTTGGTAACTCAAAGCAAAATTGTCATGTGAATGGTATGAAAATTCCACAACGCATATTTTCTTTTTTAAACACCGGAAATTGCTATCGTTATTACTCCATATATTTTTATGATAATGTGATTTATTTATTCGTTTCAAAGGAAATAAACTTTCTGGAACATACATTACGTATTCAAGTGCATTCCAGGAGAAATGCGTCAGAAACGGAATTGTGTATAGTGTGTAACAACAAAGAAGACAAGTGTTCTTAGTACTTGTGGATGAAACCTCTAGAATTGTGATACATGATTGAACGCAGGTTTCCGGGAAATTGCCATGGCCATCCGCGTCCAGCCCCGGGGTGGAGAACGTTCAAGTGTAGGCGGAGGCAGGTGCGGTGCGGAGTAGCCCGCGGAACGCGCACGGCGCGCGCGGCCCAGGCGACTCCTTGACCCGCGCGCGGGCTGGCGACCGCGGCGACGCGACGCGGCGAGCGAGCGGCGAGCGAGCGGGCGGGCAGCGCGGCGGCGGGCGCGCCAGCCAGCGGACAGGACTCGTGCATTAGCGGCGGCTTCCGCGCGCCAGGGCGGGTCACCGCGGAAATAAAACTCCCCGCCCTCTCCCCATCCCCCGCCTACCACCCACCGCCCAGCACCAACGCCCAACGCCACCAACGCCCAACGTCCACTCCCCCCCGCCCACCTTTCGCCCCCTCCGCCACACCATTCTGCCCCCCACACCCCGCCCGCCACGCATCACTCGCTGCGCGCCTAGCGCTCATTGCCCACTCCCTCGTACTTCCGCAATCGCCCTTCCTCTCTTTTCTACCTCGCTCTTTCCCCCTTATCAATCTTTTTTCTCTTTCCAGCTCTATCTTTTGCCCATATCCCCATCAATTTCCTCTCTCTCCTTCTCCCTGCCTCTTTCCCTTCACTGTTTTGCCTCTCTTCGTTGCGGATCTTTCGTTCACTATTGTATTCTCACTCTTACTTACGCTCTTATATAACTTCACATGTTAATAACACAACTGCTTTGAATCCATCCGTGCTTCATATTTTTCTCACTTTCCTCTTCCGTAGAACTTTTAATTTAATGGCTGACATGTGTTACACTTGACTTTCGTCTGCGTCTTTAGTGATAGATACAGTGAATTCGAGAGACGTTTCAGTGTTTGTTTCTGGAGAGGTCAATGTAAATTTTCATCTCCCCAAACCTCACATGCAACCTTTTGTTCGATGTTACTATGATTATTAAGATCGTCTGCTTTGAGAGCTTTAAAGGTGAATAAATCTTGATTTAATAAATAATATGCGGTATGTGATAATTCACCAATGACTTGCATTTCACATCCATCAACTGAATGTATCGAGACGCGGGAATCGAACTCCGACACTCACTTCGCGCAGAACGCCCGTCGCCACAACAATTTGCGCTTCTTAGGTCAGCTAACACTGTATATGGACCTTAATAAAATATTTTTTACTTTGAAGTTTGTCATGTATCCCTTTCATTCTAATCTTGGAACAATTCATCTATGTGAAATTTGCATTCTCTTAAATCTTCCTAATTTTGTCTCTTGAGTTACTTTTCTTTTTACCCAATATTCCCAAAGTATCTCGCTGTTTTTTGTGCTTTCTGGATATTTCAATAATTTTGTTTTAACATTGTTTTCGTTTTCTTTCAGTTCTTAACTCATCTCTCGTCTATTTTAACGAACTAAAACTTTACTTTACTTTAATTTTCTTCCTATTGAGCATGGAATACTAATTCATTAGTGACTTTTTGACTTGTATAATTCTAAAATGGATATGGATAAGGAAGATAACGTTTGTTTCAATTATTTATTTAAAACCAACTTGATGACCAATTTCATTCAAATATGAATAACATTAATAAACATTATCTTTTTTATAATTCTCCATTTTTATGTCAGTAGATTTTGGTCATCAACTGAAGAACTAAATTTTCATTATGTGCCCTAGAAATACCATTACAAAATTCAAGCAAATTTAATGTCCCCCTTGATGGCTACGTTAAATTGGAAAATTCACCAAAATATTTTTTTGTTTAGTTGATTAGATCTGTTCTAGTCTATCGCCACAATCTGCCGGCCGAAACGTCGAGAATTATAAAACGGTTAATATTTTCAGTCGGCTATTTTTAATCATGTCTTCGTATAATTTGCTATTAAGTTGTGTGTACATATGATTCTAAATGGATGTGCCACTAACAACTATTGCAATCGGTTTCTGGGTCATAACCTATCTCCATCAGCGACCGTCAATGCAATTCGCTCAGACCATCAATGCGATTCCCCCGATCAATTGAAAGGCTGAAAGGCTGACACGCAGCACTCGTGATGTCGGACAAACGAACTTAATGAGACTCTACCGGCAGATAGCGCTCATGCGAAAACGCGTACAGTGAAACTTTTAAATGCTCTTGATCGGGGTGTAAGAGGCCGCGGACCGTTGCGACTTCCGACACCGCGCGCGACCTTGGATCAGCCCACACCGTTGACAGGAACGTGCCCGCAGAAGTGGAAAATTGAATTCCTAGTTGCCTGGGTTCTAGATATAAATTTTTTTTATTTTATTTTATTTTCTGCATAATTTACAATCTGTTCCTATCGGAACAATAAGCAAATGGTGTCAACAGATACATTTCAGACATGAACTTTTTATGACATTGAAAAATTTCATTTACAAAATCGGTATGGCAAATCTAAAATACTCTCTCTCCTCAGTCTATACACATGCTCACTGTTATCTAGAAGGCTTGTTGAGAGGTGATTTGGGTGGTTGTACAATCTTCTCTGGTATGCTAGGCTCTTCGTGGCGATTACTTCCGCCAGCGGGACGATGTCGAGGTCTCTGTATATCGTCTTGTTTGTCACGTACCATGGTGCGTTGCATAGTTTTCTTAGTGTTTTAGCTTCGAATCTTTTTAGAATTTCTAGATTCGATTTACTGGAAGAGCCCCACAATTCAATACCATAGGTCCATGTTGGTTTGATTATAGTTTTATAAATCTGTATTTTGTTATGCAAGGACAGCTTTGATTGTCTGTTTATTAGCCATGACAATTTGAGGACTTTAAGTTGCGCTTCTTTTCTCTTAGTTTTGATGTGGGTTTTCCAAGTCAGGCGTCTATCCAAATGCAGTCCAAGATATTTGATTGTATCAGCTCCGTGGAGTTCTGTGTTGTTTAGTTTTACTTTTGGGCAGTTTTCTTTTCTTAGTGAAAATGTTATATGTTTTGATTTTGTTTCATTTACGGTGACTCGCCAACGATGACTCCAATCTTCGATTTTGTTTAGATGTTCTTGAAGATGTTGTGATGCGCAGGAGGGGTCTTCATTTGCAGAAAGAATAGCTGTGTCGTCTGCAAAGGTGGCTATTGTAGTTCTTTCTGTAGTTGGTAAGTCTGAAGTTGATATAATATATAAAAAAGGTCCAAGAATACTTCCTTGTGGCACTCCTGCAGAAATAGGTTGGAATTCCGATAGAGCGTCCTGATATTTCACTTGAAATAGGCGATCGCAAAGATATGATTTGAGAATTAAATAGTAGGAGTGCGGGAGAAGTTTTTTATTTTAAATAGAATTCCTTCATACCATACCTTGTCGAATGCTTGTTGTATATCTAGGAATGCTGCAGAACAATATAGCTTTTTTCCAGGCTTTGAGAAATTGTGTTTACAATACGATGGGTCTGTTCTATTGTTGAGTGTCCCTCTCGAAAGCCGAATTGAAAGTCAGGAATCACTTCTTTAATTATAGGCTTGAGGTGCTGTAAGAGAAGTTTTTCAAATACTTTTGATAGGACTGGTAGCAGACTAATAGGTCGGTACGATTTAACTTCCGTGGCAGTCTTTCCTGGTTTCACGATCGCAATTATTTGAGCGTATTTCCATTGACAAGGATAATGGCTACTTCGAAGTATCGCGTTGAATATGCTTGTTACGAGTTCATATCCTTTACTTGGCATTTACTGCAACATCTTGCCAGTAATAAGGTCAAACCCTGGACTCTTTGCAGGATGCGTGTGTTTTTTGATAGTTTGTTCGACTTCTCGTGAGTTGAAATGCTCTATGGGCAGAGATAACTGTAAAGGCACGTCCAAATATTCTAGCAACTAATTTTCAATAGTACTTACATTTTCTGCTGGTTTGAAAACTGAAGCAAAGTGTTTTGCTAAGCATTCGACCTTTTCTTCTGCGCTTCTTGCCCACGTGCCATCTTCTTTTCGAATTGGTGAGATGTGCTGTTGGGGTCGCTTTAGTTTTCTGGTTGCTTTCCAAAGCGAATAATTAGTTTCAGCAGTAGGTGATAGTGCTTGAATGTAATTAGAGAAAGATTTGTTTTCATATTCCCTAATTTGTCGTGTTAGTTGTCTGGCTGCTGTGTTAATTTTCTTTTGTCATCTGGTTGTCGTGTCGTCATGAATATTTGTCGGAGTCGACGTTTTTCTACCACTTTTTGTCTTATTTCTGCGGGATACGTTGACGATTTATTTATTGTTTCTCTTGGTGTTGCGGCCCAGGCAGCATCTTGTAATGTATCAGATAGGTGCTGTATTGCGTCTTCGATGTTTTCTTCAGTTGTCAGCAGTGCGTTTGCAGATCGTTTATTGTTCACGTAATCGCGGTACTTGTTCCAGTTTGTCTTGTTACTTGTTAGTTTTAGAGGATAGTTTCTTTCAGATATATTTGAACTGATGGTCATTTCTACTGGGGTGTGGTCTGAAGAAAGGTCGTAGCAAGATTTTACTTCTACTGTACCAAGATGCACACCTTTTGCTAAGTAGAAGTCCAGGAGGTCAGGAAGCTTATTGACGTCAGTGGGCCAGTACGTAGGTTCACCAGTCGATATAGTAGAAACATTAAGCCTGTTTGTTACTTTAAGAAGATTTTTTCCTCGTAGTGTGTTGAGTCGTGAGCCCCAATGCTGGTTTTTTGCATTGAAGTCGCCTCCAGCTATGAATCTTGTTCCTAGTGTATTTATAAAGTCTTCAAATTTTTGTTCTGTTATTCTATGTTTGGGCGGGCAGTATACAGATGTTATCGTCAGTAAAGCTTGACCTTCTGTCACCATTACAGATGTTGCTTGTATTTCTTCAGTTTTATACTCGTTCATTTCGTAATGTTTGATTGTGTTTCGAATTATTATAGCGGTTCCTCCATGCGCTGTACCGTCCGGGTGCTTGGTATTATATATATCATATCCCGGTATTTTTAAGTAGGATTTTTCAGTGAAGTGAGTTTCGGATATTAGCATAATATCTATATATTTTTCTTTGAGAATAGTTACGAGCTCTCTTCGATGTTGGATTAAACCGTTTGCGTTCCAGAGAATAATTTAATTCTTGGTGCCATTTAATGCATCTTGGATATTAATGACGTCAGTAGGTTGAGCAAAGCCCCTATTTGTTCAGATTGTTGTTTAAGAATGCTTTCGAACTTTTGGAATGAGGTTTCTATTATTTTGCAGAGATCTGTTTGGTTTTGATTGTAGGGTACAGTGTATGTTGAGTTTTGGGAAGATGCTGTAGGAGAGAAGGGATTGCGTTGAAAGTGGCGAACTGGGAGGGGAGGGAAATCTGAGGCGTTTGGCACTTTTTGTTTCTTCTTGTCGTTGGTGTCTGTTTCTTTTCTGTGCTTGTTACGTTTATTAACGTAATCTTGATACACCTGGCAGCCTTTATAGTTGGCTGGATGGCTTCGCGAACATAGCGCGCATGTTGCCGGCTGCGTTGCATCTTTTTTGCATTCGTCTGTGAAGTGTTCTTCACCGCATTTCACGCACCTTGGAGTTGCTTTACAGTATTTCTTCGTGTGACCATACTCTTGACAGCGATGGCATTGAACTGGAATTTTCTTTTTGTACGGTGCTTCAAATTCTATTTCTGCATTTACAAGTGTGTCGATATTGTAGATTTCTGCATTGTTTGCACTTGGTTCTAAGTCTATAAAAAAGAGCGATAGCGGCTTTTTGCTTACTCGATGAAGTACATTGTGCATGTTACGAACGGTGTGACCCTTGGATTTGAGTTCAGCTTTTACTTCTTCTATGTTTGCTGACGGATGCAGGTATCGAAGCACTACACGAAATGCTCTATCTTTCTTTGGTTGAAAAGTGTGGTATTTGGCCTCGGATTCGTCAAGTTGCTTAATTATTGCTCTGTAAGCTTCAATGGTTTTCGGTAGCACTTTTACATCCTCGCTGTACATTTTGTACGTAAAATCCTCGCCTTTTACTTGTAGTTTAAGAAATTCTATTAATTTCGATACATTGGTAACACTTTGCACGAATATTGGCGGTATGTTATGATCTATGGGGGGCTTTTTAGGAGTTTAAACTTCTGATTTGTCTTCTAATACTGCATATTGATTTTTATGCGTAAACACTGGCGCACTAACATTCGAGGGAGTTGGTATGGGCTGGTCATTGTAGGCGTGTTTTTTTTCTTTTTCGAGGTTGTTGCCACTCTAGGGTACTCACGGTTTTATTTGAGGTTGTTTCAGACGACCCCGGACCTTGTAGTTGTTGAGTCCATTGCTGTGGTTGTGTTCCATGAAGTTCCCAGGGCTGGCCCTGGTGATGTGCTGTATAGAATCTCATAAGTATGATGATCTCTCATAAGTAGTTGTTGTTGATTTATCTGCATCAATTGTGATTCCTGATTCATTAAATATTGATGTTGCTCTAATTTTTGCTGCGCATTTTGTTGTATTTGTAAGTTAATTATATCACTGTTTTGCCCCACGGGGCCACTTGTACCTTGACCATTCATTGGTATTGAATTAATATCACTGAATTTACTGTGATGATTTAATGTTTCCACTGCTCTAGCGATGTGCTGCCCCGTATCAGGGGAGCCACTTGAAAACATTGTCACTTCACACTGTACACTGAACTCGTAGAGTTGTACTCTGCTAAACTTATCTCACTGAAGTCGCCCGTGAAGGAGAGCGCTCGGCGCACGTCCGCTCGCTACCGTGTTCAGGCGAGAACTATCAGATATCAAATTTAGCGTGGTATTTATTAACATGTAACGCATTACAGGCGCGGATACACGGGGTGGGAAATAAGGGAAAGCCCCCCTTAAAATTCTTCAGTAACTATTAATTTTAACTTGTTACGAAACTTTCAAGCAAAAATATTTTCGGGTAATCATTAAAACGAATAAAATCCTATCACAGCATGACGTGAGTGTAGCCTGAGACATTTTACAATATCTGTAATACGACACATTCGACCATAACATTTTGAATCTCCCCTGCCAAAATTTGTCTCTGGGTCTGCCCCTGCATTACGTACGTGATATTGTTTTATAATATACAGAAAATTTACCGTATTATCGTATATGATTGGTATCGTTGTATCGCTGGTTTAGTATATTAACAGGGTAAAGAATAATGGAAATTTCCGAGTCCAAATGTAAGTGATTTTGACATTTAGGAGCATTCACTAAATTTCTTTGTAGGACTTTTCAATCCTAGTCGTTTGGAAATCGATACTAACAATTAATAAATTAATATCTGTCCAAACGTAGTTGCAAACCTGTTTTCGAGAAATATGGTTATTACAATATCGACAAAAAGAGGTCTTTGGAATGCCCTTATGTTTACATTACAAATCTAAACTGTTACCTTCTAAATCGTTTGGATTGACCCTTAGCTTCGGGAGAAGCACCCTGTTACGACCTTTACCTCCCCGATTGTGTGCGCCTAACGGCCAATGGTCACCAACGAAATTTACTGTTTTTGTTCATAAATCGTGATCTTGTTGTCAAAAACACTACAAAATTGACTGTAAGCATTTTCTGTTATACACTATGAATTGATAAAACACGAGTGATCAATATCGTGAGTTTTGCTTGTAAAATGATTCCTTTTTTTTTTTTTTTGCTTCTGGACAATAAATGTAGCTTTTCTTCTTTCCAAGCTTCTCCTAATTTTTACTACTATTGATGCTCACTGACTAAGTCAATAAAAATGAACCCTTCCCTCCTACTCTCAGCATTCCTCTCCCTAGTTCTCTCGCCATTTCTCTCTCCTGTTCTCATTGCCCTGTTCTCTTTCTCTCTCCTGTTGCTCATTTTCTTACCCGAGTTGTTTCGCCAGCCGTCTTTCGCCCGTCCTTTGGACAATACGTGAGAGGCCGTATCCTCCCCCATATTACGTTCTCTCATCCGTTCTCTCTCCTGTCCCTTTATGCGTCATCCTGTACCCCTGCTGACCACACTTATGTCCGCAACTCGTCGGGCCTGTTACGGTACCGGTCGGTCCGCTTCTCTCAACTCGCTGGCCACAGCGCATCCAGTGCCTGGCCAGGCCGCCCGCCCGCCAGCCCGCCCGCCAGCCCGCCCGCCTATCGGCCTACCCGCGCGCTCTAATCGCAGGGCATAATGTAATTCGTGGTCTTTTATGCCAACCTCGCACCCGCTCACCAGGTAACGCAATTTCGCGTGGCGACTGCGCGGAGGGTCGGGCGAGACGCGGCGCGCAAAGGGGAAAAAACGCGGCTGGCGCAATCACCGCGCCCCCTTCCCCCGTATGACCCACTCTCCTCCCGCACTGGCCGCAGCATCACCTCTGCCAGCCCAGCGCTCGGCGTTTGGTGACTGTCACCTTGCACTGGGCGGGGAATCACGGGGGAGCGCTGACGAAGTTATGGGTTGATGAGCATTTTTGAAAATTCTGATAAGGTTTTTTGGGGACGGATTTTTGGTAGTCGTGAGAGTGTATGGGAGGGTGAATCAAACCGTTAGTAGTCATCAGTAGTATTTAACTTACAGCGTTTTCCATTCCTTGCACTGAAGCTCACCCAAGGGCAGGGAAATGACGTCGGCGCACTGTAAACAGGGCTCCTCCACCCAGATGTGTTGCAACGAATGGAACTGATTAGTAAGTGAGTCGTTAGTGTTTGTGCTGGAAGATTGTCGACAAAAGTAGGCAGCAAATCGTAAAATAACTGTTTGGCTACTCTCTTACAATCCTGAAAATCGTAAAACAAATGTGCGTTTCTCGCTGAAATGAGATCTGTCAAAAGTATGTTTTGGCACATTGTGCTTTCCACTTGTCGGTGTCAGATACGCCATTACGAACTATGAAAGTAGAGTTCCAGTTTCTTATGGTCTCAGAATTATAGAGCGTAGGCCGTTATCACTGAGAGTAAACCCCTTTGTTATCTGTCGTCAGTTAATGCCTAAGGTCCAGGAAAGTTTCAATATGGTTCATGCTATTAGATGACAGCACAACCTAAATAGATCATACTGTTAACTTTTACTTTGTATCTTTTTATTTATTCATTTATTAATACACCCTCAACATTCAAAATACTGTGTATGACGTATGAGGCACAATTGCAATCTGTACACGTTTTCTTGAACCATGTAATCCCTACTCTGGCTTTTATATATCGTCTATATTAATAATTTACAATACGCACAGAAATGAAGAGAGAACTATTCAGCATCGGCCATGTCAGAGGTGTCTATGATTTCATTAGATACCCAGGAACATAAACAAAATCTAAAAATATCTATATTACTAATTTCCAGTATGCAAAATTTGAAACAAAACTATACAACCTCCGCCCAGGGGAGATGTGTCTATTGGTCTCGTTAAATTCCTAGGAACTCGGAAAAATCCAAAACAGTTGAAAGAGTTTTAATTTTAGCTGAAAAAGGCAAATATTTAATTGTGTTACTCCACCTGTTCTCATACTGCACGTACCGACTGAGTTTTCATACTCATTACGCCGCTGCTTACGCCGCAGCTGCCGTCATGCTCCCACAAACAGGCCGCCCGCCATTTAATATTTGCTATTATTGTTTGCGTTATGAAACAGCAATTTTTTGTTCTTGGTATAGACACTCTTGTACTATAAGTCTGTCTACGCATCATGGCATAACATCGTCCCCAATACAACCCAGTATGGGAAGAACGGGTCTGTTGGTACTGGTGACTGTGAATGTACGAAGCCGCTACGGCTCTATGAAGTGTGAAGGAGTGGGAGGCTAATGAGTGAGCGTCGAAGTGACAAAGGGCAGGAATAGAAATGAACACAGGGTTCATCGGTCTGAAGAATGTTAAGCCCGATGATATTTTCTTTGTACCTTTCTGCTTACGAAAAAGTTAAAGTCATGCGATGAGGGAGAATAAAGCTTTGGTATTCACGCTTTTGGTGTTCCAGGACTGCATTTTTCGCACACTCGATAGCAAATATTTTCCTGGTGTACGTCACTATTCTAAGAAGACAATAGACGTAGCAATGAACTTTGTGTTTACGAAACCTGATAACAAATATTTCCTCGTGTGTATTAAAAACTATTTGAATTGGCAATCAGAAATGATAAGTTAATTTTGGATTATCAGTATGCTGGGTAAGCTAAACGCCTATAGACAGAATTGACTAGAAAATCTACTAAGTATGAATTACATTACCGAAACAGGTATCATTACAGGCATTGTGAAGAAAGAACAGTCCGAAGATCGAAAAAAATATTTTTTGAGACAACTTTGTCTGAACAGGGAAGATTAGCCTAATCTATTTTCATGCTGAAGATTATAAATATGGCAGGACATCTGGAATATGTCTACCTTGAATTTGTAACACTACGATGTGGATACCCCCCGCGATGCGTCCAAGCCAAGATCTGAAAAGATGAAATGAAAGGAGCAGAATCTATCTCTTTGCATGCGATATCCGTGTGTTCGATCCAATAAAAGAAGCACTTACAATACAGTGATGTCTCTCTGCTAGGGAAGTTCATATTGAAATGTGAAAATCCTTAGCGACAGTGGCTTGGAATTCTTCGAACAACGTAGAAAGAAACTTATGAAGTTCGTTCAAGGAATTTCAAACAAGTTTGAAGTTATGTAGAACAATAATTCTCCTGCTGTTGTTTTTTAATTTAAATCTGTTAAAGATTATATCTACCTCTTTCTTAATAAGATGGGAAAGATTATATTGATTAATTATATCTACAATTACTGTAGACATTACCCTTCGTGTAATTCTTAGAACATATTTTAATAATCTGCTTTAAAGAAAAATAAGTCCGTTTTGTCTCAGATGAGATTGTTTTTCATTGAAACTCGTATTTCGCTAAAAACAGCGAATCAAATTCTACTCTGCAGAACACTCCATGTATTTTCTAAAATTAATGTTGTAGTGCTACTGTACTACAAAATCAGGTTCAAAATTATTTTTCTTACATTTCTTTCTGTTTAAGAAGAGAAACTGCTGTAATATGCTGATCACAGAGTACTGAAATCATAAAGGACTATCGTTAGAAGTATTGTTTAATTGCTTCATTAAAAGAACAGATCCAGAAATGGTTTACGTTCCTTTATAAACCACCAATCGCTAACCATGTGTTGTGCCTTGCACCATTCCCAGTAATGATGTCTCATACGTATTATGATGGTAGTATTAATTTCGAGGCGTTACTATATCTCGCCGTTAAGGCCAGAATCCGGAAAAAATAGTAATACTAAAACTGAAGTTAAAGTCAAAATTTTGCAAACAATTTCTTTCCATTTCGTTTAAAAATATACTACTTCAATATTATCAGTTTTCATTTGCTCGCAGTAATATTTTTGGGGAAAAATCGCATAATTAGTGTTGCGATATTCCAAAAGTCATACGGACACATTTCACGTACATAAGAATAAATATATCTGAATTCCGAAAGTGATTATTTTACAAAGTCTGAATATCTCTGAAATACTATTCACTTTTCAATTTATATATTTTTCAGACTGATTCATAAATAACAACCACAATCAAAAAGTTCTCTTTCTATTTTCTCGTTCAAAACAGCAACTGGAAAATATGAGAAAATACTCCTCCAACCTGCTCCACAGCAACAGCAGCAGCAGCAGCAGCAGCAGCAAGCGGCGACATCGGCAGCAGGGACAGCAGCAGCAGCAACAACAGCTGCAGGAACAGCCTCGCTTAGCATAAATACATATCCTTCATGAAAAAGGAATGACCGACGCGGAGGCCTGAATCACCACGGTGGGTGAGGGCGCGGCCGATCAAGATGGCAGCCACGTGTAAACTCCGTTGAAATACGTGACTCGATTCGTGGCGGAGTTTAAGGAACACTTAAGTTTCGTGAGGAGGAGAGAAGGCGGAAACTCTGTGCCTCCTTCGAGATGGCGGCGGTAACCACGTGCGGCCTGGAGGATGCTTGGCACGGAGGCTGTGGCTCTCAATTGGGTCTCGCTGTTCTATTTTAAAGGCGGAGGGCGCCATGTGTCATAGTCGGTGGTCATGGGGTAGGTGTGAGTGTCAGAAGCGCCAGGACGAGTGGGAACAAAGAAGTGATGACTGTGATTCTAGAGGCCTGAATCACTGAAGCTGTTACCACAGAAAAGTCGCTGTGGGATGACAATTTGTTTTAACATTTGTACTTTTGTACTGCAAGTATACACACCTTCCTTTGCTTAGATGGGGTTTATACTCGTGTTTATCTGGATTTTTACGATAACTACCTACTTGAAGCGCTCTCTGTTTAAGTTTTAACGTGTCTGCTTGCGACCTTGCTCGTTGCAGAATTGCGGGGAGGATGGTGAAGCAAGCGCCATGCTCCAACTGTACATATTTATGTATTTTAAACAGAAAACATGAGATTACATTCCCAAGCAAATGAATAGCATTTTGTTAACCCAAGAACGTTTAATTCGACAATTTACATTGTGAAAACTGTAATTAATTACTTAAGAGTACATTTTTAATCTTTGCAACAAATAATATGATAGCATGAATGTATTTCGAATATTTCATGTGTACTAAGCCCGAAAAAAAAAGAAACAATTTCCTATTCATTGTGTCTTCGTAACTGTCTTTGTACCGGTAACCCAAATATTTGTAAGCAAATATAGATTCTTGTGTTAGTGACGGACATTATCACACGAAAATCATAGGTGAAAATTAGCAAATTGTAAAGGCGATGTACTACTTACTTGCATCGCAGCTTGCTGCGGAATATGCAAACACACCAGTTCATTATCTTGCAGTAGTCCCTTCTTTAGTGCGACCGCACGTGACAATCTTCAAATTTAAATTTCCGTTTTACAAGAAAGCGAATTTAAATATGAAAATAGTGTCTTATTAACCGGAGTTCATCATTTCTGTTGATTCATAACAGTGAATTCAGAATACAGAGCCGTGTTGACTTACAAATGAGGTAGATCGTTAATTCGTCTTCTGCCAATAGATAATTCAGAATTACACCCACACGTAGCACATTCGGTACTATCTCAAAATGTAGTATGCAGTCTTAAAATGATCAATATCTTTCGTTGTCTACCACCAGATGAACCCGTCCATATTTTATCCATCATTAAATGTTATTAGAATTAGAAGTCTTCAAATAGCGAAAGTTTAAGGTAAAGAAAGCAAATCTTCACAAAAGTAATAATTAAATTGAAAAAAGCGATTACGACTACTGAAATGATTATTTTACACGTCCTTGTATTGATCTAACAAAGTACTTATTGATTGTATCTCAATTAGACCCTACTGACTAGTTCCTATTAGTCCCTGTCATGTATTCATATTGTTAATATTCTTTATGTATTTGACCGAAGAGCCTTTTCCTTACTTTTAACTTAATAGGAAAATCGACTTCGGTACGGGGGCGGGACCGTCTTCGTGAAGTTTCCAAGTGTTGATAGTTCGTGACCGGAAAGTTAATTCTCGTCGGCCGTAGCAGGCAAGGCGACAGAGGAGACAAACAGGAGCAAGAGCCTTGATGGAGGTGACAAGAATGTCCTCCGCGGGGGCGGGGCGGGCCGGGGCGGGGTGGGGCGGGGCGGGGCGGGGCGGGGCGGGCCGGGGCGGGGGCTGGTCTGGGAGCGGGGCCGCCAGCCTGCCGGGCGGTGGCGCGGGCCCGGCCCGCCGGGTGGCACAGGATCCGGCGGTCAGCTGGCGTCTGCAGGCGGCCGGGTTGTCCCGAAGCCGGTCGCGCCCCTCGGCGCGGCGTCAGCACCAAATATCGATCTTAGCGCATAGTTGGAGCTAATAACTGCTGACGCCGTTGCGGTCGCGGTGATGAGTCGCCAGCGCCGTCGTATCGACAAGGCGCAGCGTCCCAGGAATTCGGCCCGTTCGCCGACGGCGACTCGGAGGGCGACGGCGACGGCGCCGCCAGCGAAAGCGGAGGACCCCACTGGGCCTCGCTCAACTCCCGAATCAAGCCTTTAAGCTTCTTCCACAAGTGCTTTAGCTGCGGTTTCTCTGGAAGAAGGTTTTCTAGAGTGCAGTCAGGTATCCAAATGAATGTTCTCGCGGCAGTAAGTCAATTCTTTCACAAAAGCCACGATGCGGGGATAACAAAAAAAAATTTTTTTTCCTCTTCTGCAAATAGTTTCTATTACATGGAAGCTAATATTTTAGATCAATTTTCGCCAAAAACGCTCGTTTCTGAAGATATTCATAATTCAACTTGTACATGAGTTAGGATAGAGATCCCCTTGTCTAAGAAAACGTGTACAGAATAGGCTTCTCCGCATTGTACATCACACAGTTTTTAACTGTTTTGGCGGTGTATAAATAAATAAAAAACTCGCATTTCACGCTGAAAAGCAAAAAGATCGAAAAGGAAATCAATAATCAGTGTAGATCGACTGTATCTGAAATTAATTTTTGTGAAATTCATGAAATTTTGCTATACAATAACTATGTCACCTTTCAAAGTGCGCTTTGTTAATTATCTATCTAAAAGGTACGTACTTATTACCTTTAAAATTTATTGGTTCATTTTTCATGATTTTATTTTATATTCTTTGGAAATTTTTAATAACTTTTTTGGTATATCTTGGGTAAAAAATATAAATCCGAAGTGTTGTATTGTATGAAATGAGCGTGCACTCTGTCATGGCTCTTTTCTAGAATGTGGTAACTTTTATTTGTACCGGTTCAGATCCATCCCTCGCGAAATTTAGTGCAGCAATTCCTATTTATTGATAGATTAATTACTGAAATATCTTTACTCAGAACTGAAAATGTAGGTTGATTAAGAAGGGTGCATAAACCATCTAATGCGATTATTCTTTTCCAAATAAGTAAGGAAAATTAGTTGAGAATTAAGAATACATTGCCTAATAATACTAAATACAAACTATTACATGTAACAGTAATTTTCTTTTCTATTGGAATTCATAAAAGTGCATATTCTACTTCCGAGAACATAATATACCTCTCTCCAATTTCTGTAATTAATAAATTGTACAAATTTTTGGACATCACTATTAGCGTGATAAATACATAATATTCTATTTCCTACATTTATTTTATAGTACAGGAACAGAATACATTCTAGTTCTTAAGAAATCAATGTTTTGTCACTCAAAACATAATTAAGAGTCAGCCAGGATCATAAATAAGTTACCACTCTTCTGTATTGGACAATCATCAGCTATATCCATGGCAAAAAAATATATTTAGCTGACGGTATTTCTCTGTGAATACTGTGTAGTGAAATGGAATTTCGTCGCGAGCAGAGCAAATGATTAGAAAAAAAATATACGAGTTCCCCCACCTCCTTCTGCAGCCGACATGCTGTCTTGCTCATATTTCCAGTCAGATGAAACTCTGGCCCGGGCACTGGCGATCCTCCTCGGCGAGGCGGCGGCGCGCGTTGCGTAAGAGCCGGAGGAGGGGGCGGCGCACGGGTGAAACTGATGTTTTTATTTCATATTCGTGGGTCTCGCAGCAGCAGCAGCAGCAGCCGCTTGCCGCGGGCTTTCTCTGGCAGGCGGGCGTCGTGATCGGAGGAACGGAGACCGTCGGCCGGGCGCCGCACGGCGGGGGGGGGGGGAGTGGCGCTGGAGGAGATGACAAAGACGGGGGTGGGGGTGGGGGCGAGAGCGCGGAGCGCGGAGCCGGCTGTGGCGCAACTGGAGGCTCGCGCCTGGGAGACATAGGATCCGCTTCTCATATGAAACGCGACAAACAGCCAGCGCCACCCCCTCGGCTCGCTCTTCCTTTTCGGCCGCACCCTCCTCACCTCCGCGTCGTCTCGTATCTCAAGCAGACTTTTTTTTATTGTTTTTAATCTTGTTTTTCTTTTTCTTTAATTCTTTTTAGTTTTCGCCTTGAGAATCATTTTCACCCTTTACCAACACTAACCTTCGACTTCGTGCTTTCCCTCTAGCTCTACACTCATTTGTGATACGTCTCGTGCCTCAAGCAGGTTATCTACTTCTTTTTATCTCCTTTTTATTTTTGTAATTTTTTTTAAAAATTTTCTCTGCGTACTTTTCATTTCGACGGCTTTTATCATTTATTTTCTTCTCTCTTTCCCCCACCACTTTTTTGTTATTTCCTTTCTTCGCCTGCTTATTTTTGCCTGACCTTCCTACTTGACTGGGTATGAACATATACCCACATTTTTCATGTGTCTCCATATGTCAATCGTACGCTCCTAATTTCCTCCTTCCCTCAGTGTTCCTCGTGGATCAGTACGCATCTACCTGCCGTTGTATTATTAGCTTTCTTGTAATCTCCATCAAATGACCTTTTGTACACTTCTGTTATTCAGATCTCATCGCTCTGTGCAGTTGCTATCTTTCGAATGCGCACCGTATCCATACATTCGTTCGCACTACGTTCTGTTCATGTCGACTTTATTTTTGGTTCTCTCCTCCACAACGCGCGTATATTTGGCGTGGAAAAGTGTGCGGGGAGCTCCGGTGTGCTGGGAGGGCATTTCTTTCTTTACACTCCTCAATCTTTTGGAGAATATCGCCTTTCCTGCCGGCACCTGTCGCCTTATGTTTTTCACTGGGTTCTCTCGCGTGGAGCTTGCCGTATTGCATTTCCGATTTCTAGTGTTTGATCTCGTTCGTGTTGTTTCTTCCGTCCTTTCTCCGTAAATTCAGGAAGCTCCGATGTTATTTTTTATTTTTCCTCACCTATGACTTCCGCCGGCTTCTCGTCTTTCGACTCATCAAGATCTAATTCTTCACAGAATGGGGGTTGTGATTGAAAAGATGTCCAAAACGGCCAGGAGGTAAATGTCCGTGTTCGGTCAAAAAAGACATTGTAAAATCAGAAAGACGTTGAAGTAAAGTCGTACGGCTTTCTACTCAAATAGTTTCGTCAATTATGGTTCATTTACTTCATATTTGAGCAGTTTTGTAAAGTAAGTTTCATATATTTTACATAGTCTTCAAATAGAATGTAAGAAACGAATTACTATTGTCACATGTGTTCATTTATAACATTCATAAGCTATAAAATCTAGAAGTTGAAAACTGCACTTCAATAAGAAGTCATGCACGTAACGCTATAGAAGAAGCCAAGTTCTTTATAGGACGTTCCTTCTACGATCATAAACAGCTCGCGTGCCAGAGAAGACAATTCTAAGACTCCATTTCAATAGAAGAATTATTCATTTCTCCCAAGTGATGTTCGCGATAAAACATGCAATTTTTTGTATATATCTCCCTCGAGAAAAATATTAGTTACATTAAACATTTTCTTTGTTCGTCTCTGGAAAATTGAGTTTCCGCCACGGTAGAGTGTGGAATTTATTAACACACAGTAAAAACTTCATATTTAACAGTATATCTGTTTAGAAATAATTAATAGAATAACCAAAATTTCGAATTATTGGAATCTTTTGAAACACTCAGAACTACTTTTAAAATACACTCATAAAATGGCACTACTGATATTCTGTAAGAAGGCGAGATGTACAAGAATGTGAAGATCGTTAGACAGGCAATGGACAATTCTTCACAAGCACTACACTTCTCTATGATTAACTTAATGACAAAATGTTTACTTCTCTAACAAGCTTACAAAGATAATTACACACTTGTACATGAAAAAAGTGTTTCATAGTTAAATAGTTGATGTCTTAATTTGAATTTGCAAAAATACTGGGGTTCATGTAACAATTTAAATTTTTTCTTGTAATCAGGCGATCTGGCGAGAGGGAACGAAATGGTTGCAGCACAAGTCAATTTTTCCCTCAAAATATTAACCTTTTATTATTTCAAACATTTTTTCCGTACGATTAGAATTTAATTAATGGATCATCTGGTTCAGGGCGATTTATTTCGCATTAGAAACAACACCAGCGTGATTTGTACAATGAGATAAACACATATTCATTATATTTTTCTGAGATTAAACTTCTATGCTGCTCAGCAGTTTGTTGACAACTTCTGTTGCTATCACTGGGCAGCAAATCTGATTTGTTCGGATAAAAACCACGGAAATAGCAAATTTGAGAATTTCTGGAATTGGGGAAGCAGAATACGACAGTTCTCTACCAAGCCAAAAGACGACAAAGAACTGTCAATATCTTCTGTGTCTGAAGGTTAAGAACGGCATGGCATGTTTCTGGGTACCATGCAAATAATTTCCAGAGTCTGTAAGCAACGATTCGCATCACGGAAAGTAATTTTTGGAAGTGATGTTTTGATGAAATAGAGGTTGCGACTGAATTCGAAAATCACCCGAAAACGTTTAAGAGATGTACCTGAAAGAAACTGGCAAAGGGCAGCGATTTGTTATATACGCTGTTCTACGTGGGCTTATCTCGAAAGAGATACCATAACCCTGTATAAGCTCCCTATCGCATATTTCTTTGTTTTCCTCCGATGTAGCAATAATTTGTACTAAACGATACTAATTTCAAAATACCAATTTCTCTTATTTCATCACTGCATAACTAATATTCCGTCTCGCCAGCGCTGTAGCAGTTATGACCTTCAGGACATAGCTCATGAAAAATTGCAAAAGAAAACTTTCAATAGTGCAAAGTTAAAGGGTATTGTTTTTAATTGAAAATATTGACTATAAGAGAAATATAAATCTTAAAAGTACTTAGAAAAATTTAAGGGGTAATTTTATTAAGAAAATGAAATTTAATTAACTTATGCAATATGCGAATTAAAATAAATACCAAACATTAAACAGAATCTGTATTCAAGTACAATTTAGTATCAATATTATAATTTAAACATAATTACAAACTGAGAGTTGTTTAATATCTTAGTTTTATGCTTATTTATATATTTTTTTTCTCTTGTCAGAAGTTACATTCACTTCTTATATTTAACTCTAATCTTATTTCTTCCTCTGAAACGCGACTCTACGGCAAATGGGAAACGGAATTATAAAAAACTGATCAATCGGAGTCTTTTTTCGGCCTGTACTACATACAAGAGCTAAACCCCTCCCTGAAGCATTGATTCGGTGCGCATCTCTGGAGTTGTTCCTCTCGTTTTCTCTCCCGAAGGTCGCTCCTGCGCCTCGGCCGTCCTCCAACCGCGCGTTCGGCCTGCGGCATGCCGAGGGCTGAGGGCTGAGGGCTGAGGGCGGGCCGCGCGCGGTCTTCGCGCCAGCCGCCGCCCGGAGCGGTGCGGAGGCGCCAGAGCGGGCGCCGTCCCCTGCGGTGTGCGGGAGCCAGTCGCCCTCTGCTGCGGCGGCGGCCGGCGCGGCGGCGGGGACGAGGACGGGGACGGGGGCGGGGGCGGAACAGGAACGGGGACAGGCGGTGGCGGCGGAGCAGTGGCCGACCAAGCGGAAGGCCCGGAAAGCGCAACATGCACAATCACAGCGGGAAACCGTGAATCAATTCCGCCTCCCAGCACTAACATATGGATGCTGCCCGCCAGAACTACATTAATAAAACATGCACTCGCCCACCGTTCCGGGCCGCTGGGGCGCTGCGCTCTTGACCGTCTCGCGGCCAGCGGACGCCGCCCGGCTCTGCTGGTGAGGTGAGGTGGGGCAGGGCGTCGTTGGTCTGGGCGGGCCGGGGGCGGGGGGCCGGGATGGACGGTGCGCTGCATGACGGAGCGGGGACGGCAAGGCGGGGCACGGCAAGGCGGGGCACGGCAAGGCGGGGCACGGCAAGGCGGGGCACGGCAAGGCGGGGCACGGCAAGGCGGGGCACGGCAAGGCGGGGCACGGCAAGGCGGGGCACGGCAGGGGAAAAGGTGGAGCGGAGAGAAGAGGGGCGGCCCAGACCGCGGAGCCGCGAGTCTCGAGAGACCTGAGTACTCGACGCCTCCATCTCCGCCGCCGCAGCCACCGCCACTGCCTCGTGTCGTCCAGTCCTCTCTATCCTCTCTGAGCAGCTCGCATCGTGATGTGTATTCCCTCATAAACGCACTCTGTTTCCTCTAGCTCCTGCTCTTGTTGGTCTCACAGTGCCCGGAGATCCTTCCCCCCTCTTTTCTATGCCCTTCCCGTGTTTTCATCACTTTTGACTCTTCCTCCCTTCCATAGATTCCACAGAATGAATCTGCGCGGAATTTGTTTTAGATTCTGTCCCTTTTTCCTTTTAAAGCTGATTCGCTCTCTTTTGTGAAAAATGAAAAAGAGCAGCCTTCTCTTCAGATAAGGGGAATACGCTTCTAAAAAGTATTCATTATAGACAATTCCTAATCGTTCGAAAACCGTGTAAAAAATCAAGAAACAATTTTATTTTTAAATTGGAAAAAATTCTAATTCAATTAATTTTTCTATTGAAGTGAGAATATTTGCATTTTGTAATAAAAGTCTGCTATAGTTAAATTTACAAAATGGTTAGAAAGAGAAACGAAACAACAATTTTAGTGAGGCAAGTATGGAAGTATGCAAAGTTTCTCTGAGACATCTGCAGGTCTGCTTCTCACTGCCATATTCTTTCGCACAGCGATTCTTAAATTCTATTCCTCGCTTCTCGTCGCCCTGTCAGCTTGACTGTCTGTGACTCCTTAGCCTTACTTCATTAATGCCCATAACTTTGGAACTTTTCGAATATCTTATAAAGTTCGAAAATTCCTAAAAATACATTTCCTCTTATCGACCTGAGATAAATTTACGCTTTCTTTACTCTGAAAATTGAAAGAAATGTGTCATTCACAAAAATATTTCATGCTAGCAAAACAAGGTAGGTTTCTACGGAAATGTTTTTTAATTCCTTCGTTGTTGTTGCACGGTCATGTACTCTCAAGACATAAACTTTAAGCGCAAGAACTATTATTAACATTATTGCGGGGATGGTTGGAAATATATGGTTATATTATATAATTTGTTTTTTTTTTCCTGTATCTCTGGTGTTTAGTAAATCTGACTTATAAATAATGAGCCTGCTGCACACGAATGAACTCTTCACCAACGCCTTCAGGATATTTCATTGTTCGAAATATCTGTTCGGTATTTCGCTGCTAAAGTTTCCTCCAATAAGCTATATATTTTAGAAATGGATTTTGAGGTCAGCTTGGAAAGTTGACTTATCCTAAGGTGACCCTTTGCACTGTGTTCTAAGCTCAGAAATTCTAATTATCTTAATGACCACGAAGACAAAACGCCGGTTGAAAATCTCCTGTCTGTAGGTGCGACACTCTTTCGAGACAAGCCATAAAGTAGTGCTCGGCGGAAAGCCTAGCTTGGACTGGATTCTTGTATTTTAGATTGACTATTACACTCCTGAAATTAAAACCAATAGTGTTTACCTACTCGTACAAAATTCCCCAATCAGGGAGGTGTATCTCAGAGTTTATCGCTTTTTCTAACCAATTTTTTTTACCGCTTCTCCCTACTGGCCAATCATAAACTGTGACTCGCCTATCTTAGGAGGCGATATACATCGATCGCTATGTGGATGTCCCATAACCCGCGCATATACTCTAACATTACTTTTTTGATTTTACAATAGTTTTCAGTTATTTTCAATACTTGGCGCATTTTAGAACGCTGTCGGACATAATTTATTTCGTGGAATAGTCCTATTAAGTGCCATTCGTGCTTTGGAAATTCTCTGATGAATTCCAAAGTACTCATGATATTACTTACGATAATTTCGTAATTCCAAGCGCGTCAACTTCTATGGTCAGCGAACAACATGTGTTTATGGTGAGGTGGCGGTGATCTCTCTCTCCTGGATGGGGAGATCCGCTGTAGACTTACCATCTGTTTGCTAAGCTTACCCCAACCATATATTTCCCGTCAGGAGACATCGCCCCAGACGAGTCAAGCTCTAAGCTCCTAACTAGTCTCCCAACAAGTGTTGTAGTGTAGAGCACGCGAGTGTAAGTGTGTGTACGTAAGAGGTGAAGGTAGAACAAGGAAGAGGAAGGAAATATAACGGGCGGTTCGTGGGCCGTTAGTTATGGTATTGCTCTGGTATTTGCCTGTTATTGACAAGAGAAACCATGTAAAACCACCAATCAGAGCAGCCGGCAACTAGAATTCTCCTACAGACATCGACTGAAATCGACCTAGCTAACTAGTGTCAAAAATCCTGCCACAATTTGAAATGCTTAAAAAAATTTTAAAATATAACTGAATAAGCGATAGAATTGTCAAGATAATTTTATTTTTCATCTAGCTATGAAGCCGTTGTTGGAGACTTCATTCAGGTGATGGGAATCAACTATTTAAATGTTATATTGTTTTAAAGGGCTCAATTGCCAGGTAAAGGAGTTGTCAGCTATAACACATCCTTTTGAAGTATTAAATGCGTTATACAGAGTACAAAATATAAATAATTAAAATACTAAAGTGTTAACGTGAGTTGTTTTTTTGGAGAATTAGAAAGTGTGAATTCAGCGAATTAAAATCGTGTAATATTGTAGTGTATACTGTAGTATATTAACGGGTCATTTGTGAGACTATTTTTTCTAATACTATCTAGTCATAAGACATTAACAAAAGTTAACTTTCAATATGGGGCTACGAGTAGGATATGAAGATCTGGTAAATATACACACGATCCTCATCCGCGGAAAGTTCAAAAGGCAACTTGTTTCTTGATGCTTGTGCGTTTTTGTGTACTTGCAGAAGATCTCATGGCCATAGTGGCGCGCCGCTGCCAAAGGGAATATCCAAGAGGGGACCTCACGAAGAGGAAAGTAATTCTGTTTGCGGTTTCTGTGGTACCACTGTGACCACAAAGCGGCATTTAACCGCGTTTGCTGCATAGCTCGTTCCCCCTTTCTACCTGTTGAATTACTCCACTACTTCGTCGGATGTATGCACAAGGAAGAAAAAGTATAAATGCACTTTGGGATACGATTTTGTCGAAAGGAGATGAATCAGAAGTATGTAATTTTCCGGACATCTTTTAAAAAATATGACATAGAAACTCTATCACTCAAAATGAAAGTTCTCTTTAGTTTGTGAGTGACAAATCCTGAGAAATATATTAAGAAATAATCCCAGATGTGTCGCTGAAATGTTAAATGGAATAAATATGAAAATTACTTTTGGAGAAAATTATATTTCATCACTACACATCAAATTCTACTGTAGCCGTTGGTAAAAAAGGGCAATCGCGTATTTCTAACGAACCCTTTATTATCTAATTTATTTCAATAAAAATACTCTAATGTAAATAGTCGTAAGTCTATACATACGGCAAGATATATTGTTTTAAACTGTTTAACCAAATTGAGTTTTGTATTGATATTGTATGAGGATAGCCATCCGTCTTAGATTGTGTCATACATTCACGTTCATTACTATCAGAAATAAATAAATTCTCCGTGTCATGGAGGCATTTACACACCTTAAAATATACATCATTTTGCACAAGACTTTTATCCAGAGTTGAGCCGTTTTCTTTGGAGTCAAAGACAGACATGTATCCGGGAGGTCACATATCTTTATCACATATTTACTACTATAAATACCATAAACCATACTATGCCATCGATTGTGCAAATGGTATCATCGTAACTGACAGTTAAAACGACAAAGGATGTGAAATATAATTGACTCATTCCATACACTAGTATCTTCGGAAATAATTTGGCATAATTGCATTCAAGGAAAACCCCACAGCTGTAAGTAATTCTATTTCTGGCAGAAATGTTGATGTACTCTTGACACAAGTTTGTGGTGAAATAAAGGACGTGATATTTGTCAACATGAATGACGAAGATGGCGCCTTTTACCATAAAACTCTGCTAACAGATTCTTTCAAATTACGTATTTTTGGCCTTCATGTACCCGTTTTCACATCATATTACTTCTTTTTGCTTCATTATCGATTTATGTAGGAGTAAACGGAAGTGGGGTACAATAATAAAATTATAATCATAGTAATTAGATTATATTTGACAAATCAAAACCAATAAACGAAAAGGCAATGTTTCTAAGAGAATCGCATAATAATATATTATTGTTCTACGATATTCAGTGAAATCCAATTCACAGTATCAAAACAGATATAGTAAGTATTTGAATAAATCTGTCTCTGAAAGTCTCTTAAACACACATTCTTTGGATATTTACATTCTGGAAGTTATATGTTTAAATAATATTTATTAAAACACATCAACTAAAAGCGATCTAATTCTAAAAACACTTTCAAAGGAAGAAGTTACGGTATCACCCAACTCCAGAAAGACAGAAAATTGTAAACCGTCCCGAGTGCGAATTCGATATCCACGCTGCGCTCTAGCCCACAAATCGAAGGGCTCTCCAAGGGTTATCGGAGGGTTGCACTCCCTCCGGCACCGCAGGCGAAGACTATCCCTTAAACGAAAGCACAGGGGGAGCGAGGAGGGGAGGCTTCTTAGTGGCAATTGCCCCCTGCGACCGCGGGGCCAGCTACTTTGTGTAGCGAGGCCGTTGTTGGGGTCGCTTCACAGCGGTAACAGTTTATTTTCATTACCGACACACGCCCGGGCGTCCCACGCCGCCTCGGCGGCGGCGGCGGCCCCACTCGCCATGCCATGAAACGACGAGATGCCAGGGGGAAGGGGCGAAGCAGGAGGAGCGAGTGACGTGGCGAGAAGCGCGCACATATAGGTCGATGCAAGTGAAACTTTCGTTCTTGCGAAAGGAGAGACTGAATGGATGCACTAACGCTCCTTATTTTTTCGAAGATTCTTCCGATATTTAGGTTTCCAGCCAGTTCACTGTGGGTTATGGATAAAAAAAACAACAAAATTCCAACGTTCTAGGGGGGGTGTTAGCGCAAAATAGATATTGTTTGTGTCAAATTAGTCGTGGCAAAATTTATCTTGGTGATTTGCAAATTTATTTTATGCACTTCAGATTTGATATTAAGAAAGAGATAATATTCGGTTATACACCAGAATTTACAGTTTCTCCTTTCACTTTATATTGCGATGAATTTTTGATGCAAATTAGCTTTCGTAATCAGTCTCACCGAACCTTACCGCCACATTCTTCGTGTCATCCCACAATCGATGGCGGTAATAATTACTTATATAATGCTAGCAAAGTTAGTTCGACTTCCTTTTTTTGTGTATGTAATGCCTTGAAGAGCTAAAGTTACGCTACATAAAACACAGACTCATTGGAACAACTCTTTATGCATTCATTAGTCTTCAAAAAAATTGATAATTTAAATAATATCAGTTTTCCAGATTCTGGCCTCTAGTTTCGGTTAACATTTTATTTCTATTCATAACATCACCATGTATTGTATCTTGATGCTTATCATTTCAGGAATAATTGCCTTGCTTGAAGAATAGTTTTTATTTTTATTTTTTCTAATCTACTTCATTTGGATGTCACAATAGTTACCCTGAAAAAGGTTAGCCGGGTAAAATGATGAAGTCTGCCCCCGAGCAAAATGATATGTTTGGGTACGTGAAACTGAAAAAAACTGGTTTCGAACTATCTACTTAACATCATGTAATTGTTGTAAATTATACTATTTTATCTGTCAAAGAATTGTCTCGTCCAGCCGGTAATCAAAATCTATATCCCCATGTACACCCAGTTACTTTAACTATTTGTTCCATCGACACAATCAACTATTTGAACACCTAAATATCGATGACTAGACTCCTTACCACTGAATACGTGTAGATGTAAAATCTAAGCAGATGGTGTGAAAGGAAATTATGCTCATTGAAACATTCTATATGTTTTATTATTAACTCACAACAAGCCATAAAGTTTGGTTTCGCACCTACTAGGTTCATTTGTAGTGCAAAGACAGTATTTTAATGCTGCAGTCAGTGTTTTTTATTGTGGATTCCTGATATTGGAAAGGTCTGTAAATCTTGCTCTTCTATTTCGCGTTTTGTGAATTCTTGCTACCGACGGCAAAATGTGTGTCTGTGTGTCCGTTTGTCTGTGATCAACGCTAGTGGCTACACCGTTCAGATGATTTTCTCTAAAATTGACATTACCAGCCCTATTAAGCCCTATTTCGAGGCTGGTGGAATTTGAAACGGATATATTTGATTTGGGGGTAACTTTATATGAAGCCTTAACGTTTTCAAAATTTTCTCAAAAGTAATCAATTTTTTAAATTAAAATTAAATAGAGCAAAATTCTCTTAAAATGGCACAGATCTCTTTTCAATTCAACTCGGCTTTTTAAATTGCTTAAGTTCAAAATTTGTTCAGCGTTTTCCTGCAACTTCAATATTGAAGATTTCGATTTGTTTTTTTTTAATGCAATTTATTCATTAAAATAGGGTATATAAATACTTTCAATAAACGTCTTTATAGTTTTGAAAATTGCAAATGCAAATGTTCAACTTTGTTTGAAAACGTTAATAAGTTTCTGTTTACCTGCGAGCCTAATGATGTAGATAAAATGTGAATGACGTGTTAAACTTAAAAACGTGAGAGCGAAGTCCAACTTTCTAGGATTTTCTATTGGGAAACACTTTCTCAGATTCTTGCATTAGTTGTATTTTAATATTCCACAGCCGTTACAACCAATGCGAGAAAGTATGTGCTGTTGTAACACTACAAGTTGTTCTCGATGTAAAGTACGAAAAAATGAATATATATCCAACAACGAAACTCCTAACACGATGCGCGGTTGCCTTCCCACAGGACCTGGCAAATTCTCGTTGAAATGAGTTATTAAAATCTATCGCCTTTATGGAATATTAAACGCAGCATGCATCAAAAGAAAGCAAACACAAACATTTGCTGCACTGTTTATGTGCATACGCATGTGATACACTGTGCTTGTACAATACTGTGTTTGGAAGCTGTTGACATAAACCACATAGTCCTCTCATTTTCAACGTAGTTTGATATGTATTAATAAAAACGTGGAAAACATTTCACATCCACACGTCTATTTTCCATTGAAAAATCTTTACCACAGAACAGAAAAATAGAAATATTCATTGGACGACCCAAAAACATTTCGACGCATTTAATTAACCATTGAAAATAAAACCTCGACGATCTCTCATACTGCAAAAACAAGTTCGTGTAAATCTGGAAGGTATTATCTCAGGTATTACACATTTCTCATTTCTGTTTTCGGTGATTAGATTTTTTGTTTTTTCGTTGTAATTACTATACATCACGTTGCAGGGTGTGGGCGAGTACACGCGTGTATCTAAAATAATATTTTATAGAGGTTAGTCTTAGTTTTCATTACGTTTTCGTAATGATTCTATGATAATAGTGGTTCGGGGTTTTATTTTAATTTTAAATATTTTTTCACTTAAAATATTAATTAGAAAGGTCAAAATGCCAATTCTATGGCAATTTTCACGCGACAAATACTGCGAGAAACTTTCTTCCCAGACGATGTCATTTATAAATGAACACCATGATTGCAATACAGATCTTAATTACAAATTAAAATTTCCTAATAGTCCTCTGAAAATATCACATTATTTCCCTACTAAGATCTGAATTTATGGGAGAAAATTTATGACAATTTCAGGGACTTGCCATGGCTCTTACTTTTCTCAAACGTCCTCCCTTTTTATGTAATTTCTTTCCTCTCATAAGCATGGTCGTAAATTTCTTGCTCTAGGATAATTATGTGATTCAAAACTCGATTATGAGGAGCAAATTAACAGTTGGATTTTAATTTCAATTACCGCGTCTAAATGGTTTTTTGGCCGGGGCCGCCGAGGGCGGGGCGCTGTGGGCCGCCGGCGGAGAGGGCCAGGCCGCGGGCGCGGGGCCGTGAGCGGCGGCCGGCAGCGTGACCTTAGGCCTCGCTAATTGAATGGGCTCGTCATGGTTGAGGTTAGGTGGCTGGCAGCTCGCCCGGCCGATAATTCTGTCCTATGCAACGCGGCCCCTCCTTTAAGGCGGCGTCCTGATAGCGTAACGAGCACTGCGGTGCCTCGCGGCCCCACTCCTTCACTCCGGCGCCCCTCGCTTCCTTTCACGGCGTCTCTTCCCTAACATTCTTCCCATCATCTCCTCATCTACAGGCAATTATCGTAGCGGTCTGTTTTCTTCGTTTGCTGCAATTATCTTTTTTCGAGTCGCTAAATATCCGTTGTTTGTATTCTTCAGCATCTTTAAGAACGTCATTTTCTTTCTTTGCATTTAATATCTCTCCAATTCTCTTTGGTCTTAACTTTCGCCTTACAGATTCTTACATTTTCTCGCACTTTACATTGTCCCGCGCGGTTTTGTTTCTTTCTCTTCCTCCTCCGTCTTTTCTTTCTGCTTTTCCTTCCCTCCTCCGCCTCGGCGCCGTCGACTGCGATGCGTTGCCCCAAATCCTTGCCCGCTGCCCTCTCCGCCTAAGCCGTCTGCCTCGCCCAACTACTTGGTTATTCACTAAGTGGTCGTAACGCGTCGGTGCGTTCTTTCCCGGCAGCGGGCAGATTGCAGAACACGGGCATTGGGCCCCGGCCCGGCCGCGAGCGCTGCCTCCACCGCAGCCGTCGCCCTCGTCCTGGGCCTTGCCCTCATCCACGTCGTCGCCCTCTTCCTTGTCTTCTTCCCGCCCTCCTTCTCACCCTCTTTCTCGCCCCTTTTCTCGCCCTCTTCCTCGCCCTCTTCCTCGCCCTCTTCCCCGCCCTCTTCCCCGCCCTCTTCCCCGCCCTCTTCCCCGCCCTTTTCCCCGCCCTCTTCCCCGCCCTCTTCCCCGCCCTCTTCCCCGCCCTCTTCCCCGCCTTCTTCCCCGCCCTCTTCCCCGCCCTCTTCCCCGCCCTCTTCCCCGCCCTCTTCCCCGCCCTCTTCCCCGCCCTCTTCCCCGCCCTCTTCCCCGCCCTCTTCCCCGCCTCCGTCCTCGTCCTCACCATCGCCCTTGCCCTTGTCCTCGCGTTTCTCCTCGCCCTTGCCACTCTCCTCCACGCTCGCTCTTGGTCGGGAGATATTTCTCCCCGCAATCTCCGTTAGTGAACACTGCGCTCGGAATGGGGTGCGGAGTTGGCACGATATTTGCCACACTTGAGGAAATAGCGGATTTCTTTATAGCGACTTTATACTGCAGTCTCATTTGTTTTTTTATCGCAGATCTCGGCCACCCTACTGAAATAATTCTCCTTCTTTATCCCTGTTTTCGTAGTACTTTTTTCTGACCAATTCTTGAATTCCTTTATCTAGGAAAACTATAGTATACAATGAGGTATATTTTCTTCCTTTGCTGCACTAAACGAGACAACCAAGGTACAGAGATTTCTATTTCTTACCGACTGTGCAATTCGTATTGTAATGCAGCGAGGAAGAACAAACTAAAATAGCACTGTGAAGAAAAGTAGCTCCGCTTCCCTTGCTTATCCGCATTCTCAGACATCTGAAAAAGACAAGAATATACTTGCGCCTTCAACCACAAATGTGTTTCTAGAAAATGTTCTAATCTCCTAATTTTCTACTCAAATCTATCCCGAATGTACTTGGTCTGGTTGATAGCATGAAATTGTCATTAATATATGGTTGAAATCATTAATATATCCTGAAATTTTTTTGTAATAATAAGTCATAGAACTTTCACTAAAACCCGATACTTGGAAAGAGTAATTTAAAAATGTGTGGGTCCTAGAAAAAACACAACTTCGCCTATAATTTATCTTTTAGTACGCTACTGTGACCTCCTCCTTCTCCTACTGCCATCTATCACATTGATGACCCGTCCCGACAAGAGTCGCATTACCTTGGCGGTGGTCGCTCTTTATTACACCCCCCAAATATTTACTGTATGTGAGAAGTACAGTATGCTCCTGGTTACTGAACCTCATTCATTGTCAATTCTCAACCCATCTCTCTTTATATAAAGTATTACTTTCTCTAATACGTAAGTAGTATGCGAGGAATTATGGTAATGCTGCGGCAACAAAACTGGCGATTCCCTGACAGAACCACTCGTATTGCGGGGCTCTGATACAGAAAAAGGTAATAACTCTCGTTCCAACATGTAGTAATTTACGCGTTGTGATTTAGAATTCATGTTTTGTTGTGGCTGGATGTGGAAAGATTGGTTTATGGCAAAACGTCCGTTCGTCCATTTGAGTCTGAGAAAAATGCTTGCGGATAAGCAGAAAACAGAATTTTCACCAACAACGATAACCTCCTTTTGATGTGGTTGATATTGCGGCCACTTCAATTTGAGACGGATATTTTGATTTTTGGGGGTGAAACTTTACATGAAATTGAAACACTTTAAAAATTTTCTCAACTTTACTTTTTTTCTGGAAAAGAACAAACTTGGTTATAAAAACGGCGTAGTTCGCATTATTGGTGAACACTCTGAATTTTCGATTTTTTTTATTCGAGTAGTTTCGAGTAATTTATGTAAATTTTCGATATTGCATATTACATATAACTACAATTTCCCGAACTTGTTTTGCCTGAATTTTTAGACTTCGTTAGAGTTATCAGATTGCAATACGATAATGGTGCTGCCGTGATACGCGTTTCATGCACCCAGAATCCGGACTTCCAGTTTTTGTTTCTCGGATTTGTGTTCATTTATAGGGCTTAAATGAATTTAAGTCTTCGTGCCTAATGCGCTACAATTGGTAATGAGTGTTAAAAGTGATGGGAATATGGACAGAAATTGACGCATTTTAATTTTACGAAGGATTAAGTATTTTTTGATGAAAATTTACTCAAAATTTATGCCAGCATATTGTGCTAAACTTCAAAACCTTAATACAAAATCGTACCTTAAAATTAAGTTTAAATATACTGCTACTGTTTATGCAAAATTCTTTGTATTTATAAACTAAAGTATGAAGTATGAAGTACTGAACTATTGTGATGATTAAATCTTTCAATAAACTGTGAACAATTTTCCTTAATGAAACGCATTATATAATACTTAATTGAAATATCCCTGTTGATATACTCTTATTACGTTACGCCTGAAAATAAACAAATTTTATTTTCAAAAAATGAAGGGCGCCTTCTAATTTTGATAGATTTTCAGAAACTGTATGTGTGTTTGTTCTTTTCTCAGACCCTTTGTATGTGTAACAAAAGTAACACGAGTGCGCAGAGCGATTTTAGGCACAAATTGTAGATTCTTAATCTAAAATTGTGAAAAATAATTAACTTCCTTTTTGTTTGTGAAATGTATATTGTCAAAAATTATCCTGACTGTAAAAACATTTCTTCAAAGCTTTAAAAGGCGCCATACATACGAATATTACCCTACTCGTTATAAAAGAGCGTGTAAAGGAGAAGTAAAAGGGTATAGAAATATGAAAAGGTTTAGAAGAGTGGATGAGACTGGTAAAGGAAGAACTTCGAGAAAAAGAGAATTTTCAAAAGCGGTACCTTGGGAATAAAACTTGGGGCACCCGTAATTTTATAAAAAGGAATTACTCGCGTAAAAGGGAGAGTAGGTCACGCCGAAAGATTATCATATAATGTAGCATATAAGGATTAGCCGATTTATTTCAATGACGATACCACATCTGACAAGTCCTCCCCTCATATTAATTTAATCCTGAAAAATCAAATTTATTTATTGTTTGGGTTAATTGTGGGCAGACCATCAAGGGCGGATGTTCCACTGCCGGGTTATTAGAGTCCGCTACTTGGAATTTTCAATCGCAAGTTAAACGCGAATGTTACGCATGACACAAAATGGTACTGATGCATGATGATGAAGGTGTGGTGAAATGCAAGGCAGGGGAAGCTGAAGAACTCCGAAAAGTATTGCCACATAGCTTTTTTGTCCACCATTAATTGACCATGGAGTGACCACTGGTACACAGATGTGAATGATAAGCAGTATGACCACCAAACTACAGCTAACGAGGCGGTCCAGACTAGATAATGGCGAGCCACCTCAAATGACTTTTTGGCGGTGAGGCAAATGAAAGTTCAAAGAATTCTGTAAATCCGGTTAACAAGATAAACAGCTCATTTATTGCATTTAAATACAGTGCAAAACATTATACTGTATTGTATTACACTACTTCGCCATTGACTTACCAACAACTATCTGAAGCGTGTAATTCAGAAAATAATTTTCAGAAACATTTAACTGAAAATTCATTTTTGTATTTACTTGCATTAGTCATAATTTTATAACAGATAAATTCCCCCCAAATGAGATTGTCGTTATATACAAATTATTTCAAACTAGGTTTTCAATTCTGAAACTGTTTCACATTTACAATATTCCAACATTTTTTAATGGAAGCCATCAAACTCCTCCTTCTATAACTATTACCACAGGTTGTATGCCCAGAAGGAAATGGCTAAAATGGGAGTTACACCATCATAATCTTGTAACTAGTGGTACTACAATATCACGTACTTTCTTGCACAATTTGTAACGGTTTCGTTATCTTACATTATTCTTGAACATACCTTTGAGTAAGTTTTGAAAAATTGAAACATCATTTAAAATAATTTTATGAATTGATAGTTAGTAAATTTCTGTATTCTCTCAAAAATTGACAAAGAAAAATTTGTAGCAGTTTTTGAAAAATAAATGTTTTCAAAATGGTCATTTTTGACAAAATTACATGGAAACTGCTCATATTTTGAAAACATTGTACGTAACCTTATTTAAAGATCTAATTTTCAAGTATAGATTTAATTAACAAGTAGTTACTCATATCTTTCATATTGAATTGTAGGATGACACCAACAAAAATTCTGCAATTTTCGAAAATTTAGAGAATACAATGAAAATAGGACCCACACAATGTTTATATGCGTAATTTTCTTTATCTGAGAAAGCAATTGGACTAATCTCTGGAAAAATGGAATCTCTGGTTGGGGCTTTACGACAAGTACCCCCAAAATCCAAATGTCCGTTTCAAATTCAATGAGTTACGATATCAGGCAGATCGACCGGTTAATATCTATTTTTTAGTGAAATTCCTGCCTACGGTTTAACCGCTAGTGTAATGCAGAGAAGAATGGACGGACGGATGTGTTGTCTTAACCAATTTTTCGGTACCATGGACCTACAAAACGTGCATTTTACCACACAGCGCACTAGAAGAAGTAATTTACTATATTTAGTACAATATTTATCCTATTATTTGGAATTAGCAAACTACCAGGGATCTACGTGACTTTTTGAACTGGAAAACCGTCCTTTTTGGTGCATCAATACATAAGGTTTTCTGTACAATGTATATAGTATGCGAGAAAGTTCAAATGAAAGGAATTTCAATGTACGAGTATTATTGACAGTAGTGGGTATATCGATAAAGCATTATGGCAACCTAAGCGGGTTGCTGACGCGAACGCAGCGAAGAGGCGATGTGAGCGGGTGATCTATTTACCAGAACTTAATGGGACTAGGATAGCGAATCGTTGCGCACGAGGGCCCTCACGGAGGAATGCGTAAGCGGAGTGCTGGAGGGCCGGCGACTGCTCTGGAGGCGCTGCTCTCCGCCCCCGCCCCCCGCCCCCTGTTAAGCCGCGCGCTTCTCCGAAATCGCGAAGCACCCGCGCCACTCAGCACCGCCGCGCGCTCTCCGATCCCACGAGAACCCACCCCACCCCCACGCTCGCCTTCGCCCCTGAACCGCGAGCCCACTCTCGCGGCCACTCCCGCGCCCGCTCCTGTATGGAGTGGTGCCCCAGCAGCGCATACTTTCTCGCATTACTTCCAACTGATGTAATTTTTGGAAATTCTAGAAAAGAAGCAAGAAAAGGACTTACTTTTGAATGTAGTATGCAACAAAGATAAGGCATGCGTCTTTTTATTTAAACGTCCTTGGCGCTATTCTAGAAAAAAAGAAAAGGAACTAACTTTTGAGACATTTTAAATAAATTGTATAAAAGTCATCCAAATATTACGCGAAAAATACTTACTTTTCAAGTAATTATTCCTGACCTTATCTAAAGATGTATGTTTTTAGAACATCTAATTAAAAATCATTTTACAATATTCCAATCTTGCAATGTAATTTTTTTGCAAATTCCGAAAATAGAATTCACAAAAATTGCATTTGCGCCATTTTTAGCTTCCCTCGCTAAATTCGAGGAAAAAAATTACAGCCGTTTGGAAAAAAATTTAACAATTGCTTGTATTTCACACAAAAGTACGAGAAAACTATAAAAAATTTGAATAATTGTACATCATCTTATTTAAAGATTTTAACAGTTTTCATTAAAAAACTATAGTTTTCATTAAAAAGTTATAGTATTGTATTTATAGAAAGATGCCGCATATTTTTTTTTAACTTTTGCAATTTTCGAATACTCTGAGGTTTGAACGGAAATGAGACTGGAGCCATTTTAAGCGACCTTGGGGTTTCCAAGAACAAAGTTTATTAAAAGGAATTAGCAATTTTTGAGACAATTGCGAAGGAGTTGTTGAAGGTAATATAGTACCCCCAAAATCAGATCGATCAGACGATATCAATTTTGGAAATAATCGGCTGAACGGACTCCAGACAGACGGACAAAGACAGACGGTTTGTCTTCAATCGATTATTTGATGTCAAATGTTCACAAGACATACCACAAGATTCTTATTATGTATCTTGGGTACAGTAGTTTACTACAAAAAGGAACAAGATTTATCCACTTTTCGAAATCATGGCCTTATAATATGAGATTTCTTTAGACAATTCACCACTTTTGCTGCAGTTTTATTCTACTTTCTCCTAACTAAGCTGTGGCATAGCTTTTCTTGGGCCCTGAGGGGAAAACGTCTAGGCGATTGCACGCCGCGCTGAACCTGTGTAGATTATAGCGCCCAATATTTTCATGGCCGGCGTGTCTTTCTAGAAAATGTGATCCACATAACCCTATTCTGAGAACGTTGGAACTGACGTAATGAAATTTTCTTTGAAGCAGAGACTCTTTCTCGATAAAATATTTATTAATTGTGCTATACATGAATTTTAAGAAGGGACGACTAACTAAGGGACTAATTAACTAAGGGACGACTTGTTATGAAGTCGTTGGTTATGGTCACTTTGGTCACCTGAACTCGCACCATTTAATTACTACTTTGTGAATAATTGCAAAATAAGGTGTACGAAACCTTCAGTTTCAGGAAGAAGTCCGGCCTTGAATCGACGAGAAAATTGCCACAGAACCCAATTGTTTGCTTCAAAGAGTAAACCAAAATATATTCTAGAAGAGCCAAGTCATTGTTCAAGAGCTGGTCTAACAGATAGGCAACACGTTCTTCTCGAGGATAGGTTAATAAGTGAAACGCGGCGGAAGTGGCACGCATCTCAGCATGGGGTAGAGTTAGCGCTTCACCTCGAGACCAGGGAGACTGAGGCCCCGTCTCATCGGACAACAGGCGCTTCCTGTTTTTTCTGCCCTTCAATCACCACCAGCGAGGTCTAGCGTATACTGTTATACTATTGAAATCAATCTTTATCATAACTATCACCACCATCAGTTAAATATTTTGTAATATGAAACCGCTCGGTTAACCGCTCGGTTAACATCAATCTTGCAGTCTTCAAGAGCTTAAATGAACACTGCTTTAGTGCACGTGCACAACACCAATTCTCGTGATCTGCATGATGTTGTCAAAACTTCTCGTTCAAAACAAAACATGTCAGACCTCAGACTGCTCAAAAAGGAGGACCGGTAGAGGTGGCTCAGGACATCAACTGATATCACTGCAGTGCCTCTGACCGGGAGGTCGTAGGTTCGAGTCCCGACTGTGGCAGGATTTTCGACACTAGATAGATAGCTATATTGAGTCCTTTCTGGAGGAGAATTCGAACGGCAGCTTGCTCTGATCGTGGGTTCCAGGTGAATGTCGGAGCAGTACCCTAACAAACGGGCTACGACCTGCGAGCGATCCTTCCTCTCTCTTTCTTTGTCCTATCCTCACCCCTCACTCACACATACATACACTTATATGCACAATACTGTCTCACATGCCGGGAGACAGGTCGGGAGCTTAGAGTTGTTCCGGCTGGGGTGGTGCACCGGTGGTGAGAGATACCTAGTTGGGGGGAAACCCCGTTAGTCGACGGTAGGTCGACGCCGGATCTCAGCATCCAGAAAGGGAAGATCACCACTACCTCTCGAGGGAAACATGCCCTATACATGGGACTAATGACCTTAGCCATTGACGCACCCGGAATGACTAATCAATGAAAATCAAAGAGTAGGCGAGTAATTGCGCGTGTTAGAAAAACACAAAATTGATCTTCGCAATTGTTATGCACATTACCAGCGTTTCGATCGGTGAATTAAAAAATCTAATACTTTGAAAAACAATTGATCGCTGTCTGCTGCCGCACCGCCGCCACAGTACGTGAGTACGTAGTACAGGGAGACAGTAACATTTGGAGCAATGGGAAAAAGAAGAAAATCTCCAAGGGTCTTCTTGTAAAGTACATCCAAAAATCAAAAGATCCGTTTCAAATTCCTCGGGTCGCGACATCATCCAGATCGATCTGGATACTCGAGTTTGAATCGATCTGGAAATTCGAGTTTGAATCGTTTGAATCGACCTGAAAATTTGAGTTATGAATGTTATCGGCACTCGTACTGTTCAGGTAGACGCAGGCATTTTTGAAAAAAAATAGAACACGTCCTCTGTCTCAAAGAACTCAAAACTCGCCTACTATCCTAGGTATACGGGAAAGAAAACTAGTGATCCTTCAACAGCACATTTTTTTGTATTATTTGTAACGGTTTGGTAAAATTTTTATACTAGTTGATTTTAGTACTTCGTTATTAGTAAAATATGTATCTTAGTACTTTTTTTGCAGTGGTATTACAGTCCAGGCTTAATTTTTACTCTTTCAACATTTATCAAGGTTGGGTAAATAGAAAATATTTGATTTAGTTCGTCAGTAGAAAATGTTTGGTTTTGGAAATCTGTATTCAGCAATAAAGTTTAATGCATGTATAATCTATATAAGGTGGAAGTATTGATTTTAATAGCTTCAGTTTTTAGATTGATAATTGCGGAGCAGATAATTTGGTAATGGCTGAGTTTACTATGAATTGCTATACCTGTTCCCCAAAAAGACTATTTCGAGGGTCTCTATATAAGCTTCTGTGAATAGTTTTGAACAAATTCAAACAAACTGAGATTAAATGAATGCGCAGATGTAAAGCGATCATTAGAACAATTTCCTTGGAATTAAAATGAATGGATGGACCATTTCTCTGGAATTGAAATGGCCTGAGTAAGTTTCATATTGTACACGAAGATTTTAATCGACGTAAGCCAATTATCAGAAAATTCAATGTTAACTACTTTCTAACTATTATATTGGCGTATAGACCGTTTTATTTTTTAAATAATTGTTTAATACGCTTTTTGAACAAATTACAAATTGATTAATCTGTGCTTACTTGTGAGAAGATATGTTTTATTATGCTTAAAAATTCATATTATCCGAGGACGTACCTGACTATTTCCTACGAATAGAAACAAACAAGTGAAAACCGTCTTTATCCTTCTTTATGATTTGGAGTTGCATATAAGCAGCAAGCTGTTAAAAGTATCATAAAATCATTTCCGTTTCCTCTTTTTGAAATTCCTCGAATGCTATTTATAATCGCTCCATCACTCTCTTCTTCTCAGCGCTGCAACTTCCCTGCTTTATTCTTTACCTCAATCCCATTTCTGATTTTTCTCTAACGCCTCAATAATTAGACTAAATCATTTCCGTCATTATAGGCTTATCATTTCTCCATGTACTGAAAGATTGGTATTCCTGCTGTTCTATCTCAGATCACATCAATTTCAATCGGCCATTTTCAATAGTCAGGAAAGCGTCACCACTCACAAACACACCGATAAACATAGCTACGCCAATAAGACTCATCACCACTGCCGCAACTGCCATCATCATCAGGATGTTTATCACCAACACAATCATCACTGCTAATATCCACGAACACCCCCACTGTCCCTAACGCTCTACTGTCGTAGACGTTGCGAACCTGTCGCTCTCCCCTGCAGTAGGTTATGGCATTCTAAATGATAGTACGTTTCCCAAATTCACAACTTCTCTCACGCATTCTCCCTCTTCTTCTATTATGTGTATCCGCTTTTCTTAAGCGTTCCAGACAGTCGACCTCTTTCATCTCTCCGCCTTCGCGTTATGCTTCCTCGAATGCATCCCTTCCTCCTCGTCTCCTCCTCCTTCTTCGCCTCCTTCGTGTCCTTCTCTCCTCCTTCGTCTCTTCTCCTCCTTCATCTCCTCCTCTCCTTTCCCATCGTCTCCTCCCCTCCTTCGTCTCTTCCTGTCCTCGTCCCCCTCCTTCGTTTCATCGTCCTCCTCCACCTTCGTTTCCTCCACCTCCCCCGCCGCCTCCGATGCATCTGCCGCGAGGCGGACGGCGCGCGCTGCCTTCGCCCACTTCCAAGTTGCACAATGGGCGGCTGCAGTGGCCCGGCCCCCATGCGCGCTCAATATTGTTCCTGTAACAGCATTAGCGAAAGGAGGGGCTCGCACTTCCGGACGGGCGCCGGATCAATAGCCTCGTGTCATTGCCGAGCCCCGTCGCAAAATAAGGAGGCTCGCGCTATAAACACGCTGGTCGAGCGAAACTGTTTTGGAAGATCGCGAGAAAGGTGGTCGTGGGTCGTTAGAGTAATGGCAGCACAGGGCATTCGAAAGGGATGTAAGCCATTTATTTCCAAGTCCAAGTTCCGAAGAATTATTTCGAATCTTCTCTTCTCAAAGTTGAAGTGCCGTTATTATTACATATTTCTACTTCAATTGTCGCTATACGCTAGGCTTCGGTTTACATTTTATTTGTTTGTTTTCAGCACGTATAATAAATAATAATTTTGTTGTCGATACTACTGCGTCATTCAATCGCTTTCCATTTCTTCTTGGATATCCCGCAAAATAAGTTTCATATTATACATTCACTTGCTGCTTCAGACATGTCTCGAAATGTAGAAGTCTCGTAAACTCTGTTACGTGTCGCACCTTATTCTGCTATTTTATAGTATAATTTCTGTATGACTTTGTCGTTTTAAATGAAGAATACTTTCAGAATACGAGCTAAGAAAAATAACAGATACAAACTGCTCTATTTCTCTCTTTGAAGTTTTTAGGGTAATTTTTCGTATGTATCAAATATAGCAATGTTTAGTCTTGCAGTATGTTTGGCAATAATTGACTGTACACTACATTCTTTCTCTTTCGCAAAATTGTTTGAGCCAACCAACTTCTTTACTACATTAAAACTGAAATATCTCATAGAGAATAATCCATAATTTTCTTTTTTCACTTCTTAATTAGATGCTTAACGAATTTGCAAGGAAATTAGCTACCAACCACACATTCAACAAAGTTCAATCCAGGGTAGACAGAATCACATACTACCTATCACGCTCTTTCGCACAGTCTTTCACAAGACTATCACTTAACTATTCAATAACCTGGTCCGGAGTTTAGACGTTCTACCTTATCATCGAAAATGTCGGCGAATATACCTAGAAAGCCATTCCACAAAGTACCCCGAATTCCCTTCCGCGCATCAAGTCTTGGTGCGGTCATTGAAGCGCGCTTGCCGCCCGCCTCGTCCCGCTCCTCCGTCTGTAAGCTCATTCGCCGATTGTGCGCCCGTGGCCCCTCTTCCTCCAGCGCTGTCGAAGGTCTCGCGCCGTCAGAACGCCAGGCTGCTCGCGACGGCTGCGGCGGCGGCAGCGCTGACGACGCCCGGCCCCGTTATCGGACGCGCTAAGTCGTCTTTTCAACGCCGCCGAGCGCCGTCTCCAAGTGAGCCTCAGACTGCACAAAGGTTTTACTTGGAGCAGGCGAGGCACGCCGCGCGCCACGGGAGCGGTGAGGGCGAGGGCGAGCGCGTGGGCGGGCGGCGACGGGGAGGGCGAGGGCGAGGGCGAGGAGGACGAGGAGTGCACGGAACATGGCGCCCTCCACCTCCCCTGCACCGCCGAGTCTCCGCTCGCCCGCCCTCATTACCTCCTCTATTTAAGCCCCTCCCCCTCCCCCTCCGTAACGCTTTCGCCAACGCCGTCTTACCACTCCTGCACCCTTCTCCTCAGCCTTCGGCTCCTTTTTTTTCCATCTCGTTATGCACATCCTCATTCTTACCTTTTCTCAATACTTGGTGTATTCTCTGCATTTATTAATACTTTCTCCCTTTTTGACTTGTTTTCTGCCCTTTACTACCTTTTCTTCTATTTCCTGTGGTCACTAACTGCCTAGTCTCTGATGGGGTGATGGTTGGATGACAACACTGTTGCCCCTGTAGCGACGTTGATTGAGAGGCCGTAAGGTGAGTGAGAGTGCGACGGCGGTGAATTATTTTTAAAGAAGCAAACTTACAGCTGGGTTGAATTCAACCACCAGAGAATTTAAACGATCGGTTTCTCTGATTGGAAATTTTTCATGGTTTCTTCTTTCAATACCAGGCGACTGACGGAGCAGTACCATGACAAACAGGCCACGAATTGTGCGCGATGTTCTATTTCTCATCCTTGGCCCCTCATCTGCCTAAACTGTCACGTTTGTATGTGCAATACTACCACTAATATCAGGAAACCAGTCGGGAACTTCGAGCGTCTTCCGGCTGGAGTGGAGTATGCCCGACACCTACAAGTAGAAAGCCTTTCACTGTGACGTGTACGTTGCTGCCGGATCTCACGTTTTAGCGGAGAAACACCGCCACCTCCGACATATCATTCACAATACTTACGAAAATAATTATCAAGGTTGTTGATGCACCAGGAAATAGTAAATTCTCCCATGGTCCACTCTCTTAAACTCGTCTTCCGTTGTTCTAGACCCCATATCCCTAACCCCTTCCACGCAATACGTGCCTCTTCCACGCCACTCACACAAACATTTCACCCCCTCCACCCCAGCCAGCCAGCCAGCCAGCCACCCTTGCAACCATTCAACTCAACCCGCTCGACGCCCGCGCGGCACCCCGCGCCCCCGCGCGCGGCTGGAGAGAAGCGCCGCGTAGCTGCCGCTGCGACTGATTAGAGGAATTACAATGGGCGAAGTTGCAGGCGCGCTGAGCCAGCGAGCCGGCGGCGGCAGCTCGGCCGCGCGCCGGACCCGCCCCGCCCCGCTCCGCTCCCACCCCGCTCCGCCCCGCTCCACCCCGCTCCTCTCCGCTCTGCCCGGCTCCACCCGGCGCCGCCCCGCTCCGCACCCTCTGCGCGCCACCTCGCCACGAAGCGCCGCGCGTCGCTGCCAAGTTGCGGAGGCGAGTTTACGCCGGCGGCGGCTGGCGCCGGCTGTCTGGCGGACCGCCCTCCGGCTCGGCTCGGCTGGGCTCGACTCGACTCGACTCGACGCGGCGCCTCTCCGCCGTTTTCTGGCTGCAGGGGATGCTGAAAGTCACGTAGTTGTCCCAACCCGAGGAATGTTTTCGTCGACACATAAATCACGGCGTAATTATATATCACGTGACTTCGCTGAGTTGGCCGTTCTCGTTCAGCGCGCGGCTCTTTCTTGTTCGTGCCCCCCCCCCTTCACCCTGGCTGTCTGGTTAAGTAGCCTGTACGGCTTGAGGGTTTGACGTGTCGTCTTGGAGTTAATCCTTGAAGAGCTTAAATAATTTTTCAAACGGCACACCCATGTCACTTCTTCATCTTACTATTTGGAAGTTCAATTACATGTATTTTGATTCCCTGCTTTTGTAATTTATTTGTTTCTCTTAGATATGTATATGAAATCGTTTTTCTTTCCTCTTCTGTTTTTGGCAAATAGGCCGACTTGGACCATGCGTGTTTGTACACTGCATTTAACGGAGCTCATTCATTAATGTACCATTATCTCGGTGGCAGAAGCATGTAAGTTAACATGGGATCAGTATTTAGCTAGATCCGATTTTTATTCCCCGGGGTTATTACCCCTGGGGGTGTGGAAGGTGAAATTATGATGGCAGGCGTGAAAAGACGACACACACATACACAAACACACCCATGCCCGAGGTTGGACATTCCTTTGGTCCGAGACCGCTACTGCCTTAGCGATCTCGGCCACGCGGCCGGCTCTTCCTTATTATTATTTGCTTTTTCTGCTTGAATTTACTTATTATCGTGCTCCCTTCCTGTCATTACTTTTTTCATATTACTATTATAATAAATAGTTACATTCAATATTTGAACTCTCAAATTGGTATTTTGTTGAAATTATTCAAATTATTTTTACCTCACCTCTTGATTTTCAATGTCGTATACTTAACCCTTTGCGCTCCTTTCTTCGGGTTCTATGTTCCCGTCCCTCGGTATGTGAATTCCCCTGACGCACTACCTCGGCGCGGTCGTAACGCATTTTCGGTTTCGATCACAAAAGAAGAGGAATTTTGGTACGTAACAATTAAAGCATTGGGTAGCCGTCCTGTGGCCATTGGGATATCGTAATGAGATTCGGAAGACCTCTATTTAGTTTATTTCAACTTATGTTTAAATAATTAAAAGCCTAATATACTGTCTAGCAATCTGAAATCAGACAATGGACACGATAGATATCAATCAATTGTTTACTCCACAACTGTGTGCATCCTCTCAAAAAAATTCAGAATCAGAAAAATATGAGTAATATATTTGTATCTTGAGTGGAGCTCGATGGGAGCGGAAGACAACGTTTGCAATTCCACAAAGGAGCGCAAAGAGCTAATAATCTATGTTTATTAGTAATACTGGTTGCATATAAATAGAGAGATACAGTGTTCGGCCGTCACCTGTCGAAGTTTAATTACAGACAGACCGTAGTAGTATTTGCAATAGCTAAAATCATTTTTGGTAGACTCTATCGGGCTGTTCTACATTTTTCGATCACTTCATCGCATTCTTTTTCTTCGTGGTCATTGTAATTTTCATTGTAGTTTTCATTACATTCTTTACGCTCATTGTGATGGGAAGAAAGAATGATTTTTTTCCACAGCCTAATTCTTTAAACAAAGGTGAAACTGCGACTATCGTACATTTTACGCCAATTTAGTCAGTGAAGAATATAATTCCAGCGTCCCAGTTTCTCTAAAACACCTCATGTACGTGAACTGTGATGATTCACTTAGCCTTTACATAAACACCTGTTTCTCTCTATCTGCAATGCATCATCGTCAGTGAAATTTCACTGATCTCTCGCCCGGAGCGGGGCTGGACAACGCCCTGAACATCGGGAGGCAGCGTTTTATCGCGCAGGTGTCACGCACGCGCCTCGCTGAACGAAGTTGCTAGGACGGCCACGAACAATAGGCTGAGCGCATTTTACTGTCAACATGGCGCAGGGACGGACGTAAGCGTCTGGTCACAGTGGAATTGACACTCTGATCAGCGCGCAGCCGACAGCGGCGAACGGCAAACGGCGTCGGCGGGCAGTGGGCGGTGGGCGGTGGGCGGTGGGCGGTAGGCAGTGGTGGTGCGTGGGCGAGGGCGGGGGAGGGGAGCGATGTGCGGCAACGGGCAGCATCGGCCGCTGCTACCACCGCTCGCGCGAATCAGAGCGACGTGTTCAGAGCTGCGAGCACTCTGTCACAGGCGAACAATCACTAATCGACACGCGGCAGACCGTCGCCGCCGCTGCCACCAGCCCCTCCTCACCTCCCTCTCTCCCTTTCCTCCCCCCTTCCTCACCCCTACCCACTCTTCCCCGTCCCCGCCGCTCAAAGTAAATCTGCGCGGAACGGCTAGGTGCGCATATCGCCCAGTACCACATCGCTCCCCCACCCTCCAGCTTTCACGCGTGCCTCAAGCGGATTCATGTCCCCACGCGCGTCTGGTCGACGCGGCTTCGCTGGATGCAACGCTACGGGTTATCTGAAGTGGAGCGCAGAATTGTTGGAAATGCATCTAAAGCTGTTTCCAGTGTATCCCTTCAGGCATTTAATATGTGCGAAATGTTTTAATACGTTTCGAAAATATTGAGTTTTTTTCTCTTTGCAATTCTGAGTGATATACATGCAATATTTAAATAATTATTTTCTAAAAATCTGCTCCAATTTTTTCCCTCGAATAGAGTATTAGAAACTTCAAAAAATGGCGCTAGACCCATATTTGTGGAAATCGGTATTTTTTTAAATTACGCAAAATAAACAAAACAAAACTACAATATTAATTATAGAAATTGTTTCCTTTGTGAGATCTGTTCAAAAAACAGATCTTTAAATTAGGTCATGTAATTGTTTTTGAAAATATGCTTTTTCGTCAATTTTTTGCCTGAAGTGAGGCAATCGAAGAAAATTGCAAAATCGGCGCAAAATATTTTCTACATTTTTTTATTGAATTTAGATTATTTTTATTCAAATACGCTTATAAAAACGGCACATGTTCCATTTTGGTTCAACCCTCTGAATTTACGAATATTTGCGAATATGGCGAAGTTGCCGACCTTTTGGTCGCCATTCTGCGACCTTTGCCAGGGCGTAATACTGACTCCGGTCACGGAAGCCTACGCTCTTAATGGGGTGGTATTTGCTGTTGTAACATCAGTAGTTTTCTTAATACGATACTCACAGCATTTTTACAAATTAGATCATAATAATATCAAGTTAACTTCAAAAATACCAGAAGCTTTTCTATAGTTTTCAGTGAAATCTTGAGAAATTATAAACAATACCGAAACAAGTGTTTTTTCGAAAAGGGCTCCAACCTATTTCTTTCAGTACCGTATTTTTCTTCAATAGAGTTAAAGTTTGGTTAATAACAGAGCATATGTCCAATTTTCATTAAAATCTCAGGAATTTTAAATCTTTCAAATACTTCGAACCAATCTTACCCATTCAATATGAAACTAAATTTATTTAATGCAATCCATTACGCAATATATCTGTAAATCATTTCTCGTACCCTTCTTTTGGAAATGTTCGAAATGTTCACGTAATTTTAATATATATATATATATATATATATATATATATATATATATATATATATATATATATATATATATATATATATATATATATTGTGACAATTTTGTATCTTGTATGTTATAAACACAGAACAGTATGAATTGTTTTTCCCTCATACATACAGGAGCTGGGGTAGGAGGTAGGAGAGTGGAAATATTATTTTCGTAAATCTAATCGCTCGATTTCACTAACCACTCGATTTCAAATCCCCACCTGAGCAAAATTGTTTAAAAATCATTTTGTAAGCATTGAACAAAATACGTGGTTGCTGAAGGGTTAGTAAGATAGACGTCGCGTGTAATAATACAAAGTAACCATTTCCGCTAACGGAAGAAAGTATGTGCTGTTGTAGAACCACTAGTTTTAATTGATGTTCGGTCATCAACTTATTTATTTTCATTTAATTGACTCTTGATCTACTATCTCTATTATTTCACCCCTTCTTAAGATAGTTCACACTTAAGGCCAATGTCTGAAAGTTGACATCTGCCGATGCCTATATGGAATCACAAAGACCAACAGGGATCCCACAACAGCGCAAACACGTCCCCGCCAAAATCCGACCGTATAAGGAACACGGAAACAGTAAGACCTGCCACTCTTTCACTCGTAAGATTTGAAAAGGCGCGTCCCCTTTAGAAAGAAAAGCCTTGGAACGTAAGAAGATTTGTAGGGAGGTGGAAGAAGTTTTCTGTAAGCAGGGCCGGATCAGGCGGCCGCTGCGCCCTACGCATGCAAGCCATGCGGTGCGAACGCATAGCGCTTATCAAGGCCAAGCGCGCTCTGTTGGCTGGGAATCTGTGGAATGGAAAAAGCTTTCTAATCACTTCTCGGAAAGCCTCTCTCCAGCATACAATCGACGATGAGAGAGTGAGATGTTACTTTAATGATGCTTAACACTTCTTCTGCGAACGGGAAACAAATAAATTCCAAGAAATGAAGATATTTCTCAATTTAAATAATTTTCGGCAAAAAACTGAAAAACTGTAGATGAGGTATTGGAAAGGATTATACACTTCTCAAGTTTTCTAGAGCTCCAGATTCCATACATCATTTTACTATTCATAGTTGTGTTATATATTACGATACCAACTAGCGTGCTTGGCAACTTTTGTCAACTAGAAAATTTTGCTCACGAATAATAGAAAACCTGTATACGTCAGTAAACAAACCTCAGAGTTGATTTTATAATAGTACAGGCAAATGAAAACCGCACTCTGCTCTTGTCCTCCCAAAGAGAGAGTTTGACGAAACGTGCGTGTAGTGAAGATGCATTTACAGTTCAGGGCACACAAAGTATGCATTTCTGTATTTCGTCTCTTCACAAAAAAGAGATTCGCTTGCCGTCAGCCAGAGTGGAAGGTGTTAGCGTTTTGCAATCACATCTTCTGAGATTCGACTAATGAATCTCTTTCCACTGAAATATTCTTACAAGTGGTATCCAGTAGCTTCTTTCCGGCATCGAATGCAAGATATTATAATACTCGTACAGACGTTTCTCTCAAACTGCAATTTAGAACGGAAGTTTCTATATCTCATAATAAAATCTTGCTTTTCTGACTTGTAAACTCTGCGTGATATAGTTTAATTACAATTGTGTATCAATACTTTCATAAATTTAAGGTAAAAGTGAAATCTTTTCTACTGCATAAGTTTTTCTATACAATTAGAGGCTATACTGATTATCAAAAAGAAAACTAATGTTTATTTTAACGAAACAGTGATATATTGAATTAGTTTACATTTGTATTGTATACTTTAAAAAATACTTAATATGTTTGTAACAAATATTGTACTTCAGTTTCCGGGTCAATAATTCCCATCTCGATCAGGTTTTTGTCCAGTTTCCCTGATCCATTGAGCAAATGCTGAGATACCCCCTGTTTTGCTCTGGACGTAATTGTAGCTTTACTATGCGCACGTTTTGTTGAATTCTCATTTTGCTTGTAATGTAGGAGTAGAGGTAAGGGCGAGTTACTACTTCGTTAGCAATACAGAAAAATCATACTTGCAATTGGTTTACCGATGCAAATACGTTTTCTACAACTCGGAAACGAAAATGTCTATGTTTTTCAAATCTAATCTCATCTCGCGATTTTTTAAATTTATTTATATTTATTTATTTTAAACTTTTACTCATCCTTCCACTATTTATAGTTAAAATGACGGGAAGGGATACTGGATCTCAAGAAAACGTGCGCAGATAATCTTCTACCCCATATATCACATCCAGTTTTTACTGTTTTTTGACTAAATAAATCTAAATATAAATGTATATTTACATCTCAATGTGATTTATTACTGACCTTTCGGTAAGTACAAGGTGTTACACGTACGTATTTTCTCAAAATCTCAATCTGCAGCCGTGGGACGAACCGTTGCCAACAACTAGTGATGCCTTCGTGCGTCTCTATGGAATACGTCAACCATAGTTTAACTCGAACAACTGCTATCATAAGTATAGCTCATATGCAATGTGTATGTATAGCTCAAACGCAAAGGGGATTTTAGGACATTTAGCATTTATTTATACTATTACTGTCCGGCACGTTAGATTTAATTAAACTAGCCAGTCTGTAATTTTATAATCAAAATATTTTCTCAAGAGTATCGAATTAAAAAAAGTTAATGAAAATTTAAAAGCGGGGTAGTTAAGTATCTAAGCGGCTTAATGCGAAAAATATATTTCTGAGTGTAAGAGACAGTATAAAAGCACCTGCTTAATATTATGTAATGGAACGATAGAAATTGATATGGCACATACTTACAACTCGTGTAATCAATTTGTCCGCGAATACTTTACACGCTCTTTACCTAAACCTGCAATAAATTTCTCCCTTCAATGCCTATACCCACCACAATCCTTGTCCTCTCTCCAAGGCAATGTTCTCATCACACATTGAACATCTCCCTCCATGAAGAAATTGCGCATCAAAATCCCCTTTGCCTGACTTAATCTCGCGTTTAGATCACGCACCAAGTGTCACTTGCATTCACCTGCTGTGACCCATCAACGTTATATGCATCAATCTTCGCGCTCTTGCGCTTCCCAAACACTGTATGTTCAGTACATAACATAATGCAGCGTAGACTAGTCGAGCTTACCACAACACAGCTTTCTGGCCGCGAAAGCCTTAAAGCCCGGCCGAACCTGTCGCGTATGACGCATAAACCCCCCCCGCCGCCGCCGCCGCCGCGTCCCCGGGGAGGCGCGGGTGCCGCGGGAGGGGGTGGCGATTTATTACGCACCGGTAAGCAGGCGGGATGAAGTTTGCTTTATGCGGCGCCGCGCCGTCAATACGCGGTCCGGGCTGGCCGTCGACGGGTGCAGCGCGCCGCGTCGGCCGACCCGCGGTGTCAAAACTTGCCCGTTTCTGCTCTCAATATTTTACGCCCCTGCTTCCCGGAGTGCGGCGCGGCGAGGCGCGGCGCGGGGGAGAGCGGAGCCCCGGGAAGGAGTGGCGCGGCGCGGCACGGTGCGGAGCAGGGTGGGGCGGGGAGGGGTTTGGCGTGGCGGTGTGGTGCGGCGCGGCGCGGTGCGGAGCGGAGCCGGCTGAGGAAGGGAGCGGGGGGGGGGGGCAGGGCGGGTGGATTGGTGTGGCGCGGTGCGGAGCGGAGCCGCCGGGAGGAGCGGAGCAGGGCGGGGCGGGACGTGGCTGGGCGGAGCGGAGCCGCCTGGGGGCGTGGAGTGGAGATGGGGCGAAGTGGAGTGGTGTGGCGCACCCGAGGTCTAGCGCAGCAAGGCGGGTGTGGGTGGGGTGGGGTATGCAACAGCTGCCCCGGAGGTGGATGGACGGCGTCGGGGGTGACGTCTGTGGCGGGAGAAGCAGGACGGAAGGACACTCGCTGAGGCCATGGCCTCGCCGGACAGCGAAGCAGTCTTCGACCCGGTCGGTTTGAAACACCGCGCTGGAATGGTACTGGGACGTGAACTCTTGGCCGAGGTGAACGCGCGTTGGAGGACCAGGGACATGTCGGATAGAAGTTTACGCTGCTTCGCGATATCCGTGATATTCAAAACTTTAGAAATTCTGTGATAGTGTTTCTATTCTAAGAGTTAGCTGACAAAGAGGGATTGTATCGTGTTTTCTGTATTTGTACAAGTCTTGTTGTTAACCCTTGTTTGAAAGAAAGTCTATTGTCTCTATTATCTGTCAATTGTTTGTGTATTATTAAGGATACTTCGTGTGATATTTCTTAATTTATTATATAACCAATGATAAATAAATTGGTGAAATATTTTCTTTGGTGCAACTTTCTAAGCGATATCTTTCTGTTTATTTCTGCTGAATAATGCAGAAGCCTACAACTCATAAAATGCAGTAAAGAAATATGGTGCGATATCGGAGAAATGTTCTACACTGAGCCAACGAAGTTACGAGGGCAATAGAAGCAATCGTGAAGCACGAACCTGTAATATCAAGTTGGGCATCGCCTGACGCCCCAAATATTAGATGGCAGATTGTAAGCAACAGACTGAATGGTTGCAAAAATTCTACAACAGGCTAGTGAATTGGATGATAAATGCTCAGATACCATCAGCTCTGATTAATATTAAAAGTATCTGGTATATACTGTGTCCGTAAAATAGAGATCTACTGAATTATTATATTATCTGACATTGATGTTCATTCACATTCATATTAATAATATAAATTTCTGATTTGTATTTGATTATTATTTGTATGTGTGAACTGTCGATCTTTGCAGTTATTAACGACCATTAGACCGATAAAGAGCAAATAACAAACACGGCTGGAATTCGTAAACCAAGGAGATATCCGAGGACAATCAAGTATATTATTTATATTATCGGCCGTATGTCGCCTAATAATTTTCGTAACATCTTCTTATCAGAAAAAATCATATAAATAAGAAATGATATTCTTGGTATAAATCTACTCATCAACCATTATTTGTTACAATTCGTTTGTGTCGAGTTTACATTACAGACTGTTAAATTCTTAACGGATGCCGGTCATTAAAAGTGGCTTTTCCTTCCGTTTCGTTTCTTAAGCCAATAAAACCACATAGTATTACGAAAAGTAAATAACAAGACTCTAGCGGCGATATCTCTATTATGTAGCTATACTTGTTCCGCCACAATATCTGAAACCCGGTCCGTTTGAACGAGGGTGAATTGAATTGGAATGCAGCCGATGAACAACAGAACCTCAGACAGCTCGGGGCGTTGGCGGTTGCGCCTCGCGCGGTGCCAGCCGCCAGACGCCAGCCGCGACGCCGGCCGACGCCATCTGGCAACGGCGGCCCCGTCACTCGCCCCCCCCCCGCCCCCCCCCGCCACCCGAGGCCCGCGCAAAAGCCGCGCGCCGCCCCCGCTGACAGTTCGGCCACCGCCTCTCTCCGTCTCCGTCCCCGCCCTCGGCCCCTTCCCCGGCCCCGTATTTCATCTCGCTGCATCCTTTCGCAGAAGCGATACGGACATCGCGCCGCCACGGCCTTGTCTTCCCTGCGCGGTGTCTCTTTCTTCCGCGGTGCGCCCTTCTCATCCTCTCTCTCTCTCTCTCTCTCTCTCTCTCTCCTTTTCCCGTTCCCATCTCTCACACTCTCCCTCTCGTTTATTTCTCCGTCTTTTTCTCCCGCTGGCTATATGGCGCTCTCCCGGAATAAAGCCCCAAATCCTCTTCAACTGCTGGTCGCAGTCTGGCTTAGTCCTGATTAAAACATTCCCGAGCAGGCAAGTCGGCGAAAGCGAGCATTTTTCCTGCTTGTGCTGCTTATTTCCACACTAGCTTAGCAACCAGCGAATTGCTGGCTTTTAAAACGCCCCGGATAGCTGTTAAATTGTTTACGTACCGGTGCGGCCTGCAGGGCATCGCGGTAGGTTTATAGGCGGCGAGTTACGGCTCCTAGGTGGCACGTTCGCCCGCGGCCGTGGCCGCGCCCGATACCCCGGCTCCGTTCCTTGCGCCCCCCCCCCCCTGCCCCCGGGACACCGCCTTCTGCATCGGACAGCGTTACCTGTCCCCGGAGGTGCGCCCTCCCACCTTGTGGCGTTCTTTCCGTTTCGGTCACTCGTAGCTTTCGTTATCGTGGATTGATCCGGTGGCTGTTGCAAACGTTCTCCTGTGTTGTTTTTAGTCTCACTCTGCATCTGACCCGAGGTTGTGTCGTATCTTTTCTCATTTATGTTTAAACAGTCTCTCTGTTTGACTTCCCAGTCGTTTAATGGTCTTGGCTTGCGCTCGTTTTAAGCCCGGACTTAAAAATTTCAATTTTGTTACTCCGTGTAACTGAAGATAGGACAAAACTGCTGTGGCTAATTCAGATATTTTTACGATGCGAATGCAAAATGGGGTTAAAAGTTGACATTTTGAAAAGAGTAACTCTGCCTAACCAATCTTTTTTTAAATTTGCGTAATTCCAAAGGATATAAAGTTATAGGAATGTTTTCAATTATAAATTATTTGAGTTTTCTTAAAATAATGAAATAATATCAAGACAGATACACCTTAACGATTATTAATATGAAATGTTCGTAAAAGCCTCGATCTGCGGAAAAGTCAAGTAGTTTGTAACAACTAACGTTGTAATTAGGATACTTTACCCTTGTTTTATTTCAATTCATCGTAATGAAATGAAAAGTACTTGGCAGAAATGTTGGTGATGCACCCTTTACGGTGCGCTATCCCATACGAGACTAGAGATAGGCTGACCTCTCCTACCCATAAAACCCATCCTTCATGATCTCAAAAGGGCTCCCGAGTTCAGCGATTACGCGGACGTCGGGTCAAAGCTCGAAATGCAGAGCCAGGAGAAGATGGATTTTGGTATTTCAGGTACACTGTACGCATTCAGCTTGTGTGTACCAGCATTGATCTTCTACATTTCAGTTTTGGGAAAATGATAAATGTGATGCGTTTAGTATTGCAGGACACTTAATGCTTCGTAATTCCGTCCGCATTATTGTCGTGAGCACGAAAAATATCTTAAGTCATATCTTATGTGTAGATTATCTTACGGAAATAAATACGAGTATGAGCAATTATCGAGAGAAATGCATTGTATCACAAGGCAGTTTCATAAGACTCTTCGTATTGCCACCATAGTACTTCGTGATTTTAAACGACGGTGATTTCTACTCTTTTTTCGCAGAAATATCATCCTCGTTGACAGAACCTTAACTTAACCGTTGACAGTAACCTTACTTTGCGGGCCGAAATGAATTTCAATTCATCATATGCAGTATTCGTGTGTTCAACACAAAAAAGTTCTAGTGTGTGCCGGTTAGGTTGAGTTCATATTTAAGATCATACCTTGATCGTTTTTTGAACGCAGAAATAAAAAATATCTGGATTAATTTCTCATTTTCTTTTCTCAACGACATTTATCCTTGTATTGTGAAACGACCATAGAATCATTTTACGGGAAATATCCTCTAAAATATGATGAATTTTGCGGCAAATTCACGAGAAATTAATTTCATAACACTGGAGATCGACTGCACGAACGTACTATATAAACGTACTAGTGTTAATGAATTGCAGATTATTTAATATGCATTTTCACCAAATCGGCGTGTTTTTGTCTAATCTGTGTGTAAACCAACACTTTAACGCGTTCAATTGTGTATGTATCGCATTATGAAAAGAGAACTAATTTGAAAAATAAATATTTTGGTTCATGAAATTATCTCTTTAGTGTGGTTTATCACATGATATTTTTCCTTGTATTACTCGTCTTTTTTTATCTTCAGAAATAATTTGATTCACATGTCAAATTTTTTTCAACAAAGCATTAACTTCATATAAATTATGTTTTCCGTTTCACTTGAGAATATTCGAGTTCACATTAAGAATAGTCATTTTCCAGGAAAACATCAAGGAAGACGAAATAACCAGGATATATTTAGCACTAATAACAAAACTAAGGCATGGATCATCATGTCGTTTTTGAATATATTTAGATCTTGTTTGTGCTTTTAAAATTATCTTTAAATGGAATTCGTGGCATGGCCCTATATTGAATATTTTCGTTTCTTTATTATCGATCTCAGAGAGTAGAAATATCGTAGTCGCATAAAAAGGCATTGCTCATCTTTCCGATTCAATGCCAATTGTGCACGGGGTCCGCGGGAATCGATATTAGGTCTTTTCTCTTTTATGTGTAAATGCCCATTAGAAAAGGAAAACCAGTAATCTTGCTAAAGATATGAAATTCTATGAAAAAAACAGGCAAAAAAGTTCAATATCAGATGTTTGAAATTTTGACAATAACAAATATTCCACGAAGGGTTAAGGCATCGAAATAAGACGTTTAACATTTGCTGGGAGAGCTGCAAGGTATATCTCCGGCGTTTCTACAGCATCCAAAGGTTCTGGCCTCTGAAAATGCAGTAAGTGGACTGTCAACACAGGCTGGCGCTAGAAACTCATTTTCAACACTAAATATTGTAAGGAATTTATTATGTGTCACCTGTCTTGGTTTTATTTTTGCGTTTCCTCCCAATCGCCACGTGGCTATGTACGCTGCATCTTCCCGCGCGAGGCGCTTGCTCACGGAGTAAAATATTTACGTCGCCGTCTACGATTTTCGATAATGCACTGAGTCTCATAACAACAGCGTCGAGCTAGGCGAAAATGTCTTCTCCTCCGTATACGGAGCAATTGGCGATCAGTTGGTTCTGCTGTCGATTTGAACAATGCGAGCTAAACGCGTATTGGTGGGAATCATCGGCAATTTTCCGAGAACTTTATTGACTGCTTGTTTGCAACAGTGCTGCGACCTGTTAGCAACGCTGCGAAGTAGTTCGAAATGTATTATCATGCACTTTGTCATTCCCTGCGATGGGTATTCGGGGGTTCTTGAAGAAAAAGTAAAATATCTTGGACACGGGATGTTTGAAATGCAGGTTTTTAGGCATAATTCAGATTATAACTGTTTATTTGAAGTTGGGCCCCAAATTGAAATAAATTTTGGAGAAAATGTGATAACATGAAGTAAAAACGGATTCATTGCTCGTTTGTATTTAAATCGTGCAATTGAATGCGCATTGGAAAGCAATGATAAGCATTTGATTGACGCGAAAGTAAAAGCATTTTTCGATCTCCGAATGCAATCAGATCTCAAATGGAATATCCGCATAAATGAATAGAATCATGAAGGAAGTTATTTTTACTGCTCGTTGCTTGGGAGAGGCCGGGTCTGGATGTCACACTGATTTGTACATCAGCCACAGAGCTCAGCCACAAGCCCTAACTTTGTCTCACGTGACCTTCACGACTAACCAACTTCCCACGGAAGTCTGAGTATCATCAGTGCTACAATATTGTGGAACCATTCTCTCAAATGTGTTTTAGACCTTGGATAGTAATAGTTTCGTAGATCATTAGTTTTCCTCTGTACTGTTGGGAAGGAAAATTTTGGTTCTCTCTTTTTCAGCTGAAACCATCGATCACGCTCTTGATATTTGTGTATCAGTCTTTTAGTTTTGAGTTCCCTTGCCATATTTATAGTGAAACCTTTTTCCTAACTATATTTTATTGTTAGGGGTTCACAACTGTGATCTCTTCCCAATCAGCAGTAAAAAAATTGTGAAAATATTTTTTTAGGATTGTGAATTTTTCTTTCTCCTCTAAGGGAAGTACGTATCCAGAAAATTTCCAAACTCGCATACATTTATTCTTAAACAAACCACAAACAAAAATTGCTTTTTTTCCAATATCAAAACCACTAAAACGAAATATCTCTTCTCTCTTGAGAAAAAAATTAACAAATTCAATACAATTGTACAATCTTTGTAACATTTTGAAAATAATAAGAGAAAAAGTGGGAAGCATCAAGGACAGTTTGTAAAGTTATTTTCAAAATCACAAATAATAATAATAATATGAATATGAATAACATCGGTAGATGGGAAAATATTTACCTTTTCACATCGTTTAACATTAAGATTCAATGCAAAATCACACAATACTCTCTTCCAAAATAATCAAATACATTAAACATGGAAACAGTTAAACACTGCAATCTCTCGCCCCCATAAACTACGGAAAACCGTTTCAGAACAAAAAAAAATATGGTCTCTGGCATGATTCTAAAATCCCCGAACTAAATATTGTTTTACACCCGCTTATACTTTCATTCATAATCCCGGGTTTGTTCCTACATAAGCCACTTCCGTTAGAAATGTATTACGTTCTATTACTTCCACCCACGAGCACATAATCAAGTTCCATTCTCTCAATCTTCTCCTCCTCCTGGCACGAATTCCCTCCAAATATCTAATTCACATTCCTAATTTTCAAAAACCTTTAACCAAGTCCCGTCTTTTACGCATGTCACTTACGTCCAATTAAACCCGGACGGGCAATGTTATAATCGTTCGAGGGTGTACGTATCGTAATCTTGTGGTTCGAAGTCCTCCTTCATAGTCATGTCACGTCGAATCACAGTCTCTCAGGCCGCTCGTGTTGGCGGCTTCCAGTCCTGCGCGTCGAAAAGTGGCCGTAAAATGCTTGAGCGCTCTGACGCGCTGCTTGTGGCCGCAGATCCAAGGCCTGAGGCGTAGTGTACCGTCGGGGGTAGGGATCTACACCACAAGGGACACAGACACGAACGAGTATATACAAGTTAATTTACATAGATGTACATATATACAAAACTTCACTCTTAAGGCGGTTTGTTAGAGCTACCACTGAAGTCCCCCTCTCCCTACATGCACCTTGCGGCGACGTCTGCGACAGGCCTGCTAGGCCGCCAAGCAAATTGGCACCTGGTGTGCCCCGGCAGATCGACAATCTGCCTGACAGTGTTCGAGGAACACGTCGCCTGGTCCGAACACATCGAACCATGTGCCATCGGCACTCCGCACCAGCCTGGGTGGACAAAGTTTTGTGGACTCGCCACGAGGAAACCAGTGTTGGCACCCACCCGCGCAATCGCGCCGCGACGTTATATAGGCGCGAATCTCATGACCTCCCACGTCATTCCTCCCCGCACGCTCTGGATAGAGGCATCTCTGGCGTTGTCTTTGCACGCGGCCCCGTGTCTTCTGGAAATTCCAGCCTTTTGTTCGGGCGGCTATTTTTAGAACCCTCTACCTTGCGCTTCAGCGCTGAGCTGCTGCAAGCCGCGACGCTACAGTAGCTAGCGGTGCCAACCGCCTGTGGTGCGTTGCTCCCAATCCAAAGTTACCACGGTCCAATCACCATAAAAATCTTCTAACTCGCGCCGTCAGCATCCAGTTTGCTGTCTGTTATTTTTACTGTTCCAGCAAGTCGGGAAATATCATCACTACTTTTACAAGCTTTGTCGGTTTTGAAAATACTTTGCTTCACGCAATCACCACTAAATAAATTCAACTCCTGCGTGCACTGCCACGCTTTGCTCTCGCTAATCTCTCCTCACACCGCGTCGCCTTACGTTCGTCTTTTTACTAACAGTCTCCTTTCGTTCTCACCACGCTCTCTACCACGTCAGTTGGCACAGACACCACAATTCAAATGTCTCAAAATGTCTATCAATACGGGTTTCCAACCTTTTGCCCGCGCCATTGAATGTAGCGTTGATATCTCAACCACAGATAGACATCGGTTACAATAGCCATTTTTAATAAAAAAGGACGAAGTTGGGACGGGTTGGTTTTTGCCATAGGGATGAGTGCCCACAGTGGCAAGAAGCTCCATTCTCTCTCTGCCAACCATCAACACAAAATGAAAACTATTTTTATATTTGTATTCACACTAGGTTAAAACGTACTAGCAGTAGCGACGTTAAGAACATTTTCATAGTTTTCTGACAATTCTCCGTTTGCAGTACTAAATTCGCTATCCGACGCTCAATGGTGTATTTCATTCTGAAATTGGGTCCCCCCCCAAATGCCAATGATTAATTTCTGTTATTATTTCTCTGTTGTATTAATTTATTTCCAAAGTCAAATTTGTTTCATTAGTGGCCACATAACAACAGAAAAAATTTAGTTGTCGTGTACTCGACTCATTAATATTAATTCGATGTTTTTCCTTTTGGACGTGTCTGATATTAAACAAGTTAAAGAAAATACTCTATATAATACATTATTGAAATGTCAATATAAAATTAAAATGTATTGAGATTATTGTTTAAATATAGAAGAAGGTAAAGAAATAACTTTCGTCAAGGTCGAATTCAGCCGCTGCATGGGGAGAATTCTAGAGGCATGCTGCTGTGATCGGTAGTTTCCGTGGTTTATCCGATCAACATCAGGCGAATGCCAGAGCATTTCCTTATCAAATAAGCCACGGATCGCGCGCGATTTTTTCTTCATATCCTCAACCCTAGCACACACTTACACTTACATGCACTACATCATCACACATGCAGAGAGACCAAGCCCTGTTAGGCGTTGCCTCTCTGGTGGAAGACTCTGGGTTGGAGAAAACCCCGCGAGCAGGTGTGTAATTTGACACCGAATCTCGCCATTCAACGGGCGAAGACCACCTCCATCTCCCGTGACAGAAATCATACCCTTGCATGGCTATCCTACATCCTGCTATCCTTACTACTTTCCTCACTATCATTATAGGACTAATGACCTTAGCAGTTGACGCGCAAAGAATCGCTAATCAATAAATCAACCATTCAGAAGACTAGTCGGGAGATTAGAACGTGCCCCGTGAGTGGGTAATGCTCTACTGGTGGGAGATACATGCATGAGGAAACTCGGGATGCCGACGTGTAGGTCGGCACCGAACCTCCCCATCCAGAAAGAGAAGAATACTGTCATCTCCCGTCATAACAAGGAACTACACACACGGGACTAATTACCATAGTATTTGGCGTGACAGAAAACACGTGATGATGAATCAGTCGATTATTAGTGGGTATGGAATGATTATACCTTGTTGTCAACAAGTGAGATTTATTTTATAAAGAGTTTCGATTAATTCATTTTCACTTTCTCGCCTTACTACCGCAAGAAGATAAAGTATTGTAATCGAGTGCCAGAACAAGGCGTTTATAGGTGTCTGTTAAGAGGTAAGAGTTATTAAATCAAATCAAATATTGATTTTTAAACACTTAATTTTGATAACACCAAGATGAAAGTATTTTACCAGGACTGCTGTATTGACCAATGTGATGCTGTTCTGAAAGACTAAACGATGATAATTTTATTTTAATTTACTTGTGTAAATAATGGATAAAAATATTATTCATTTGAACATTTATTTATTACTTTACACTCTCACAGAAAGAGTTTACCGCCCTATTCCATGGCGAAACGCACCTCACCATGGAGTTGATTTGTACATCTTGATGTCTTAAGGACTCGAAAATTTCGGCAGTCAAAGGTTTACAAATAAGAAGAATACCACAAGGTGTCCATGATATGTTTCTATTGAAACATTCAAACTTGTGACAAATAAACGGGAGTGTCATACCACTGCCTACCCTCTTTATTTACTAATCAGTGGTTTTTGTCAAAAATGACTTCATGGATGGTGGCAATAAATTTTTATTTTACAAATATCCATAATTATGACAAATGGCATAGGTATCGTATTAATCGTGTGGCGGTATCAACAGCTCGCAACAAATAATCCACATATAATACATGTCCGTAATTTTACAACACATTGCCCGATGACATTAAGCAATTAAAATCGATTTACCAGTTTCAGTTCCAAGTAAAATCTTCTCTGCCGCATAACTGTTTCTATACAATTAGAGACTATACTAAAGATCAATACAAAGATATTAATATTTTTTAACAATTATATTAATGATTACGCAAGATATCACTAGTACCTTTTGAGCTAAAAGGTCAAATATGTCTGCAATACGTATTGTACGGTTTGGATCTGGGTTAATTACCTACATCTTGATCAGTTTTTATCGTCCAGTTTCCCTGAACCCTTGAAGTAAATGATGAGAAGGGTTCTTGCCATGCTTCTTAACAGTAAATGTAACTTCACCGTCTGCGCACATTTTGTTGAGCTCTTATTTTGTTACATTAGTTTATTTGTCGGGGGTAGTAATTTGATCTGCAATACTCTAACTACAAATCTGTTTTTTTGTTGTTGATAGAAATAGTTATCTATTTTACGTGAGCTAAAATTTCTAGTTTACATATGTTTCCAGCCACTCTCATAACTCAGCTAGTCTAAGAAGAGTATGGGATGGAATAGGAACTCCAAAGTCCAAGAAACCATTAATATATTATGCAACCCCCCTCCATCCACTTTTAATACACATATCATGTTTAGTGTATTTAAAGATAAATTAAAATGAAAAATATTGGTGTATACTTACAGTATATGACTATTATTCTTTTATGTTGATGCAGCACGCTGTATTGCAGGGTTGGTTGTTGGAAATTTCGTATTTTCTGGGAGCTGTATTAAAAGCGTAACAATATAAATTCAACCACTTGAAAATGCGATTTTCTATGGTATTAATGCATGGAGTAACATTTTTCTGTTCAGATAGAATGCTTTGTTTTGTTACATTTCAGTTTCATTTCAAGGAGAAACTAGGAACTCAAAGTTCGTCGGAAAAATATCACTTTCCGAGGCTCACAAATCCACCTTCAGGGACTTCAATAAATTATACTCTCATCCTTAGATGTTGTGCAGGAAATCGTTAATTGATACTGGAAGTTTTAACTTTCGATGCTTAGGTAGAATTTTCCAAACGAATGATTTCCATGATTCAGAAGTTCCTAGAGACTTTAAAACGCAGCACTCTCTCTTCAGTAGCGTGAGTAGGTCATGTTGCTGTTTAGATATTCATCAAACGCTTTGACTTTCGTAAAGGTACGTCTGGACGTTTCCAATCCACTTCTTCTAGGCTTCGTTCGTGTAAATGTCGAGGCGAAAATTGTGGGGTACAGGATTAATTGGAAAGTGAAGCACGAGCTATGGGGGTACTTTCAGAGCTGCAAATTGTGTTCGTTAATAACTACATACCTTCAAAGTGTTAATGTGAAAGAAGTCGTACGTATAATTTGAATTATAATTGTAATTAGTAAACATGAATAGGATTTCAGAACGAATCTGTTTTAGTTTTTAGGTAATGAGGTGGACATTGTTTCTTTTCTATTCTCTAAACTATTTATAATATTCTGTAATTGTTTATTATATGTATATGTGAATATCATCTCTTGTGGTTTTAAAACCGTTTCCGAGAATACCTGGTAACCATATATCAAGTCACACAATATATCAGTAACGCCGAAGGCGTGAGCACATACGTTCCGAATCGACCCTTAAATCTTTCTTGAAATAGTCACCCCAGCCGCTGCATACAGTCCGTGCGCGTCACAGATGTAACGAGGTGGACGGCAAAAGCATAGTGTATTGAGCAGCAAATTGCGACAGGAGAAGGTTACCAATCAGGAGAGGCGCTCTTCGACGCGACGGACGACGCGGCAGCATTGAAAACGTCGGTGCATCGTTACTCGTATCGCAGGTGCGTGTGCAGGCTGCCATAAGAGACGTTCTTTTGTGCGAAGTCCCCACTCTCTTCGGTTTCCTTCCACTTCCCTCCCTTTTTCTCCTTTCTTCCCTCGCCTTCGGCTGACGTTCTCCGTGTACCGCCACGAGACGCCAGAATTGCAGCCTAGCTGGCAGCCAGACTCCAGGGAAGTCCACAAGTGCTTATAGAAATTCTGCTTTTCAGTCGCGCTCTTTTTTTAAAACTTGCAATTATGATGGGTAAATTTTTATTCGTCTTTCACTTGTGCCTGCAGCCCAGTGTCAGCCCACCTCATTACGGACTCATCGGCGCCAGCCCTTTGGTAGCGTTGCAATATTACTCGTACATTCGCGGGTTTACGCCTGGGGAGAGTTTGAGAGATGAATATAAAACGGAATACGCTGAAAAAGAGGCTGTGCGCGGGGAGGGGAGGCGAAGGCGGCCGGGGGAGGGGGAGGGCGAACAGAGAACCGGGAGGGAAGCAGCGCCGCATCGGGAAGCTGAGGAGGGGGAGGGGGAAGTTTCGGGAAGACTTTGGCGCGTCCAAGAGCAGCCGACGGGAAGGCCATTAGCCGTGCGAGAGCCCACAGGCCGCCGACCGCGGGCTTGCTTCCGGCGCCGCGCCCGCTTCCACCTCCGCCTGCGCCTGCGCCTGCGCCTGCTTTTAACCCTCTCTCTAGTTATCATTCGCAGTCTTCGGCCTCGTTATTTCTGCGCGGCTTTCTTTCCAATTTTCCTGTTCCATTCCTTTGCTGCTGCTGTGTTCCTGCAACGCTTGCTGCTGCTTAGTTGCTTTATCCCTCTTTTTGTTTTATTTATTTATTTACTTATGTATATATTTTCTTTCCTTTTCTTTCCATTTCTTTCCATTAATTTCCATTTATTTCCATTTATTTCCATTTCTTTCCATTTCTTTCCATTTATTTCCATTTATTTCCTTTTCTTTACTTTTCTTTACTTTTCTTTTTTTTCTTTTTCTTTTCTTTCCTTTTTTCTTTTCTTTATTTCTTTCTTTTCTTTCTTACTACCGCATTCCATTCTAATCTTTGTTTTCTCCATTCGTAACTCCGCTTGCGCCCCCTCATCTGCATTTACCCCTCTCTATAGTTATCATTAGCGGTCTTTGGTCTCGTTATTTCTGCGCGGCATTCTTTCAAACTTACCTGCTCCATTCTTTTGCAATTCATGAGAGTTCAAGCTGCTTTTGCTGCTTCTTAGTTTCTTTATCACTTCTTTCTTTCTGCGAATTCCGTTCTAGTCTTTGTTCTTTCATTCGTAACGAAGCTTCTGTTTTGAGTTATTCACTTTTATACTTATTGTGAATTACTTTTTGAGAGCGATTTCTTTAGTATTCGCGCTCTTTCTTTCCTATCTCCTGACTTTCCGTATTCTTAATACTTGTATCTACACAATTTTTAATTATTGCAAACGAAGCGATTCATAAATTCTTTTTTCTCGTGGTAAATTAAATACAATTTTATTCCTCTTCATTCCGTTTTCCCCGCTGTCTTTACATCGCCTAAGCCATGACTGGTTTCTGTTCTTGTGCTTTTCTTCATCCGTCTATGCTTATTTTTATCCTCGCGCTCTTTCTTCCGCTTCTCCCATTCTCGCCCCAGGGGCTCGAGTGCTGTCGCTGGCGCGTCTCCCCGTGCGCGCGGGGACTGAAGCCGCCCGGCGCGGGTCTTCCTTTTCCTTGGGCGCCGCCGGCCGGCGCGCACTGCCCTCTATCTTCGCGGCTGGGTGCGCGATGTTCAGTTGCTCGACATGGCGCGTGATCGACAAGTCGATAGCGGCCTTGTTGCCAGGTGCGTTCAGACGGATGGGCAAACGTTTTGAGTTCTCTTTGAAAACGATCTAAGGCGTATGTCCATCGTAGATTCTATTTCAGGCCATTCTATTAATGCCTTCTGAAAATATTTTTGCTTCTGATGGCAGATTTGGTGTGCTTTTGTTGAATCTTGTACTACAGTGGTAACGCCACTTTACTCAATGAGAGGTTTTGAAATAGTTTTTCAGTTCTCCATTACAAGTGGAAAATAAATTTACAGTAAGTTTTATTCGTATGTCCAAGAAGCTTGTCAAACTTATGTTTTTACATGTAGTAAATTATTGTTTCTAAACCAGATTTTCAAAAACCAGCAAGTCACACAATCATTTAAAAACAACAAACATCCTTTTATTAGGCCGTCATTCCATGGAAATCGTAATAGTTTCCTCCTAAGGTCATAATGAGATTGCTCAACTGTCCGCGAGTAAGAGAAGCAATAAGGGATACATGCGAATGGACCACTGTTTAATCACCTCTCAGCGTCAGAGCGCTTTGCTGGAGATGCTCCTTTGCCTTTTCATTCTTTTCGACCGAATTTCGGACTGTGCGCTGTCTCCTTCCTTTGTTTGGATTGTTTTGTTCTCTCGATTCTTTTCTCTCTGCTGGGCTCGCGCTGCATTATTCATCTCTTCCATGGAGAACGACAAGCTTTGAATGAACTCCGTTCGGAGAATAGCCAAATTGACGAACGCTGTAACCTCCGCTTCTCACGACCGCCAGCGACAGTTGCAGGCAACTGTAGCGCGTGACGTCACTCAACAACGGGGGAATATCGAACGTCTTCGATGCCATACGACATTGCGCTGACGATTTTCAATTCTGAGACTCAATCACTATATGCCCACATTTGCAAAAGCAGTAATACCGTACATATTACCCACATACAATAGTCCTTCCTTCCATTGAGAAAACTTGTATGTATTTACGAAGAAAATACTGTAAGAACCTTTCAAGAATGCATGTGGCAGCTAGGAAAATATCCGTTTTACGTACTATTACTTCAATTGAGATGTCCTTGGTTGGAGAGGCTTAAATGATACATCCATAATATTCCAAAAGAATAACCCTTGAACAAGGCATTGGAAAAAACAATACTTTTAGTCATCTGTTATTTTTTCGTTCTTTGTTGTAACAGATATGACAATACTGAAAGATGGTTCTGTTGAAAGCATATTAAACGTAAATACGTTCTGACTCGCTCGGGCAGTAAAATATTGTGCCTTTTTAAAGATAATTCTGCCCAGATGGATCGTTGTATTTTATTTTATTTTCCATGCAAGAACTATATTGATTGATTACAAGGTACGCTCTAGCTTCATCGCTTCCCGCTTTTTCTGTGAGATCAAAGGATAGCCGTTCGTAGAACGTACTCACTTCGTATTCTTGCAGATGATTGTATCTCATCTCGCCGGTTCGCGTTAGGTTGAAATAAAAAGACCAGCCTGCTTGACGCTTACCGAGGGTAGCGGCGGATTCCAGCGCCATCGGCCGAGGCCGGCGCGGAGCGGATAGAAAACCGACGCGGAGGAGGAGATGGTGCAAGTGGGGCATCGGGGGAGGTGGAGTGAGTTGGGACGGGTCAAAGCGGCAAGTACAGCGCAGGGCAGCGGCGCACAGGGTTCGATGCTGAGGCGGAGTGGAGAGGACCCCGAGATGAAGGTGGAGGTGGAGATGGATATGGAAGAGAAGGTGGAAGTAGCAAACTTGTCGGAGGGGGGTTGAGATGGGCCAATGCAGAAAGCGTAGTGCAGCGTAGAGCGCGGATTGGAGATGAAGGCGAAGGGGAGGCGAAGATGGAAGTGGAGGTGTAAATGGCAAACTTGGTGGGTTGGAGCGGGTCGAAGTAGAAAGCGTAGTGGGGCGGAGTGGAGAGGATACCGACATAAAAGTGGCGGAGAGGTGGAGATAGAAGTGGCAAACTTGGCGAGTCGAATGGAAAGCGCAGGTCAGTGTCAGGCGCAAAGCTGTGGCGGAGTGGAGATGGGGGGGGGGGGGGGCCGAGATGGAAGTGGCGGAATTGAGGGTCAGAAGGGAGATTGAGGAGGGCCGATGCAGAAAGCGTAGTGCGACGGAGGACGCAAAGCTGTGTGGGAGTGGCGTGGACGCGGATGTGAAGCTAGGTGTGGAGGTGGAAGGGGAGTTCGGAGGGGTTAGTCGGGTCGAAGTGGCGGGCGCCAGGCGACGCAGCGTAGCGCGCGAAGTTGGGGCGGCGCGAGAAAGCTTTTTATCGGGAACAAGGCGCCGACAAGGCGCGCGGCGCGGAGCGGCGAGGCGCGGCGCGGCTGGGCGCGCGAAACGAAGCGCTGGCGGGGCCGCGAGCGGGGGCGGGGGCGGGAGCGGGGGCGGGGGCGGGGCAGCGAGCGGAGCGGAGCGGGGAGGGGAAGGTGGGCCAGGCCTCCGCCGCCGGCGGAGCTGTCCGTCGGGACGGCGCAAGGCGACTGCGCACAGGTTCACACCTCATTAGGTGCGACGCGTTTCCAATGGGGTGCGAGTTTCGCGTGGCGGTGGCGGCGGGCAGGGAGCGGCGAAGGAGCTGGCGGAGACGGCGGGCGCCCGCCAACAGATCAATTACGCGTGTTGCTTTCTTGTCGTCGACCCCGAGGGACGGCGCCTGCCGGCTAGGGACGAAACGGGACGGGATGGGCGGGGACGAGACGCCGTGGCCTCCTGGCCCCGTAACTTTTAAAACAAGCGCCGAGTGTCGGAACGCCAACGCGCTAACAAGGACGCGACGCTCGGAAACGGACAAGTTTTTCGTCCTAGTTATCCACGGCTATATTAATGGGGGAGGGAGGATGTGTTCGGAACGGTGCCGTGTTGGAGTAAGCGGAGTGTGGAAGTGAGGTGAGGTGAGGTGAGGTGAGAAAGCGACGGACACAACAGCTCGTCGTTAGGCCGAAAACGACGAGCGTGTCTCCGGACTTGGCAGCCCTTCGTCTGCCGTTGCGCTCTCCCGGCTACCACTGTTCGTTCTTTTGCACTCCGTTTTTCTGAATCTTCATCCACTCATCCGACTCACTCACCTTCTGGTTTTTATATCGTCTGCTGCAATGTGTCATACTTGTTGTATTGTGTCTTCGTATTTTTACAAACATTCGTGTCATTTGAAATATTTTCTTGTCGAATGATACATTAGTTAATCTTTCTGCACAATGTTTTGGCAATATTGTCCACATAATTTGAATATTTTGAACTTGATTGTTACTTTTGCGTAAAAATCACTCCCCATAGACTTCTCACCCTCAACTTAATTGTCTACCACGTCTATTTTCATCATTCTCTTTGTCTCCCTCGTGATCTTCCTCCGTCTCATCGACAAACCTATTATCATCACCATAATCGCAATCAACATCCATTCTCTCCACCACCTTTTTCTCCTGCCGCCTCGCTGCGTCCGTCCAACTTAACCACTGCCGTCTTCCATCTTTGCCTGCATTTCTCCGCTTTTTCACCTGCCGCCTTGCGAGTGGCGTCCGCAGCGGGAACAGCATCAATCAGATGAACGACGGAGCGTATCATAGCGATTATTCAAGGTGGGGAGCAGGGAACGAGAGGCGGCAGGAAGACAAAATGCGATCGGCGCGGCGGTCTGTGACCGCGGGAGCGCGGGCGAGGTGGGGGTCGGGTAGGGCGGCGGTGGCAGTATTAGTGGCTGTGGCGGGGAGCGGTGGCCGTTGGCCGCGGGAGCGCGGGCGAGGTAGGGGTCGGGTAGGGCGGCGGTGGCAGATCTAGCGGGTGTGCTGGGGGGCGGAGGCCGTTGGCCGCGGGAGCGCGGGCGAGGTAGGAGTCGGGTAGGGCGGCGGTGGCAGATCTAGCGGGTGTGCTGGGGGGCGGAGGCCGTTGGCCGCGGGAGCGCGGGCGAGGTAGGGGTCGGGTAGGGCGGCGGTGGCAGATCTAGCGGATGTGCTGGGGGCGGAGGCCGTTGGCCGCGGGAGCGCGGGCGAGGTAGGGGTCGGGTAGGGCGGCGGTGGCAGATCTAGCGGGTGTGCTGGGGGGCGGAGGCCGTTGGCCGCGGGAGCGTGGGTGAGGTAAGGGTCGTGGGCGGCAGGGGCAAGAGTGACTAGGAGGGAGGAAAGTAGGGACCAAGAGCTGCGGGAGCGTGGGCGAGGTAGGGGTCCAGGGCGGCGGGCGCAATACTGGCGACGGGGCCGGGGTGGGAGCGAATGCCGGCAGCTGTGGCGAGGGGCGGCGGGGGGCGGGATCGGAGGGATGCGATGGGGGTGGGTAGCGGTTGAGGGAGGCGATGAAGGGATACGGCAGGGGCGCCAGCATGGGGCGGGAGCGTGACACGGGAGCGGCGTAGGCGAGGGAGAGGTGTGCGGGAGGTGGAGTGGGAGGGGATGGGCTTGGAGTGTGTTAGAGCGCAGGGTGGGGAGAGAATGGGCGATAGCGGAAGCGTGGTGGAGGAGCGGCGGTATTAGGGAGCGGCAGGGGCGAGTCGGCAGCGGGGGACAAAAGCAGAGGGTGGCGGGAGCGGGGGCACGGGCCGGGGGCGGGGAGCATGAACGGGAGGCGGGGGGCATGAGCGGGGGCCGGTATCCGGAGCGGGGAACGGAGAGGTGCGGAAATGGGGGCGAGAGTGTGGCCAGGAGTGGGACCGAGTGTGGGGGCGGGAGCGGGGGACGGGAACTGTGAGGGGCATAGTGCAGGGCGGGGAAGGGGGCGGAATCGCGGGGTGGGAGCGCGGGGTGGGAACTATGAGGGGCGGGGGGCGGGAGCGGGGGGCGGGAGCGGGGGGCGGGAGCGGGGGGCGGGAGCGGGGGGCGGGAGCGGGGGGCGGAAGCGGGGGGCGGGATCGGGGTCGAGGGCGGGGTCGAGGGCGGGGTCGGGAGCGGGGGGCGGGAGTAGGGGCGGGGGCGGGTGCGGGAAGAGGTGCGAGCAAGGGGTGGCGGCGCGGTCGGCAGATCGGTCGCGCTTCTTCGCGCGCCGGCGTCCGTGGCGTGCGGTGGCGCGCGTGATGATTGATGAAGGAGGTTAACTGGCGCGTCGTGGCGTTGCCTCCGCCGCCCGCAGTGCGCCCGCCCCGCACGACGCCCACGCCGGCGCCCCGGCCCCTGCGCCGATGCCCAAGGCGCCCGGCTGACCGCTCACGAGAATGCCAATTGAAAGGAAAATTTAATCATACTGTCCATCCTACACTCTTGCAAGTAAACTTCATTAATTCACTATGTTAATTGAAGCGTTTAAATGAAGTAGGTGTATACTTATATAGTACTCAATTTTACGGACTTGAAGGGATCGATTCGTGTTTGTACCAACGCAAGTCCATACCGGTGGAGGTACACATTTCTAACAATTACGTAAAAGTCCGTTTGTTTGTAAAATCCATTTTTTTATTCCTTAATATTTTTAAAGTCATACATTCGAGAGGTTGACAACAAATAATTGTGCATAATTCAACAATTTCTTGATTTGTGCCATACAATAATCAATTTTCTTCATAACGTAGTCATCCTAACAGTTTAACGAGGAGATGATGTAGGTTTTTCGCCGCTAGACAGTTCTCTTAGAAAAATCACAATAATTTAACTCAACCAAAGCCAGTGAGTGGAAAATTCTAAGAATTATTTCCATAAATCTCTATACTTATTTGGTTTTTATTATTTTAGAGGAGAAAATAAACAAAAAAAGGAACCTTTGTCAATGAACTAGCAATACATATCTTTATCTACATTCAAATTATTCCGTGTATGAAAAACCTTCGTGTGTTATATAAAACAAACAATTTCGTTCTTTGTTTTGTGTAGAAATAGAAACAATAGATAGTCAGAATTTCACCCGTTTCGAAAGAACGAGATAGGATATGAAGCGCATGGAAGTCAATGATCCAGAATTTATTCGAATTTTACTAAATATTTATGAAGGCTTTATTACAAGTTTCTCACTTTCACCGCATAAAGCTAGGCGATCCGCAACATGAATAACACATCTTCTCTCGAAATCATCAAAACAGTGAGTTTTCCATTATTCAGGAAAGACTGCCTGGAGCATATTCATGTGTTAGTGATGACAGTTGTGGTTGAGAACTCTTTAAAGTTGTTGCTTGTGTGAAACTCTACATTTATTAGAGCGCTGTAGTTCGACGCTCTTACTCGCTCGCACGGCATAGACGTGCGTTTTCGCTGTCAAGTGCTACATGTTGAATATGTTCTCCCTGTGATAATCTGAAAAGCAGGGACGCCTGTGGATCGTGTTTGTCGTACTCAAACATTTCAGATTCGTAAATCACTGGAGCTAACGTTTACTCTGGTGCTCTGGTGGACGCTGCGCCCCGCCCCTCTATCCCGTACCCGCCCCCCGCCCCTGCCTCCTCTTCCTTCTCTGTCCTCGTCCGTCCGCTTATACAGCGCAATCTACCATCGCCCACTCCGTCGACGCATGCCCCTCCGCAACAGCCTTTCCATCTCAGTTTCTCCATATTTTTTCCCTTCTCGAACCTCGAATTCACTTCTATATTCATCTATGGATGACACTGTGTCTACGCTCACGATTTTCGCCGCTGCTGTATTTTCAACTTTCTCGCTCTAATTTGGGCCACTACTTCCTCTGGTTTTTACGTTTTTCCTTCCTCCCTTGGAGTACAATCCGACACTATTGCCTCTGTGCATCATAATTCATACGCTATTATGCTTGTTACCACAGCTCTCTTGACAAATATTTTTGTTGCTACTGCCGTTTTCACAATCACCATCACCGTAACACAATATTAATTGCTGTCATTTGTATAATTCATCGTTGTGACCTTTGCCGTGACCAACCATTGCATTCACCACCAACTTCTTATCCGGACTTGCGCACGCGAAGATCTTTGCCGCCACATTTGTAATTATTTTTGCTGGTACCTCAGTCACCGCCATAACCATCGTCATCTTCGCACCTCAGTCATCACCAATGGCATCACCTCTACTGACCCCTCCTTTTGACCGTTCTCATTGAGCATGTTGATTTCATCGCTCTCGTCGCCTCCTTCCCCGTCGCCGTCCACGTCTCTGCCCCACCCACCCACGCCCCACGCCCCCCTCCCCACGCCCCTCTCCCTCGACAACGCCACCGTCCACGCCCTCGTCCTCGGCCCGCCGTCTCCCCCGCTGCCTTCGCCATCCACCGCACCCCGAGGCACGCCGACTGGATTTTGCATTCGTGACGTGAGGGCGACAGCAGGCGGCTGCGTATTGCAGAGCGGGCGACGCGCGAGATGGAGATCTACCACTTGTCCAGCCTGCGCACACCGCGCCGGCTCGTTTGAAAGGAAGCTTAATCTATTCTTTCTAGGGCGCGGAGCCCTTCCCGGGACGGGCAAGAGTCAAATAACAAGACCCGTATTCCATTTCCTCTTCATATTTGCTGTTAGTCATTAAAAGCGTATGCGATATTCAAGCTGTACTCTTTCAGTGGAAGGAATGCGACTCTTTTGTGGTAAACGGTAAGCGTGTACGGAACCGAAAAATAATGTCTACACGATTTACGTAACTATTCAAGTTACATACAATTGCGGAACTCAACGAGGGGTGTTCTATGCATAGCGAATTAATTGTTTGCATGCAATATTACAGACAGAAATGTTCTGTATGTGACTATTTCTATAACTCCCCGGACGTAGGCCGACTCAATAGCAATTTACTTCGGGGAACATTGTTCTTTATGTCATTATTTGACGAGGACTCCTTCTTCACTGAAGCAGTAAATCTATATGCCGTACTTTATCTTCAAGTAAATGTACATTTTTGCTCCCCAAGTTTCCAAGAACTTGTAAAGAATAATTCCAGTAAATCAAATGCTTAAATGCGAGAGTTGCGACGACAAAGTAAACTCGTTTAACGTTAAGAAATAATGCATCCCACATTGATCGTATATCTGTTTTTCGTTGGAAAACAACGTAATAAATGATACATGTTTTCTAATTGATAAATAGATCAATTCTGTAGATAGAATAATGTTCAAAATTCCTTAGATCCATGTTACTCAGTTTATGTGCAATATAGCAATGAACTAATTTTTTGAAATTTTATATTATATCAGCCTTTTATTTCATCTTCCGATGCTAGAGATTCTCTCTAATGTATTTCATTATTTGGAAAAATAATTGTCAATTTTAAGTTTTACGTGCAATGTATAGATGAGGCACCAATTGCAGACATTAAGGTATTTCGTTTCTAAACTAATATATTCAATGTTTTGAAGCAAATTGAATTATTGTCATGTCATTATACTATCAGTCACTAGGAACAGTAATTTGCATTCAATTTCCTGTAACGTCCTGCTACTCATGAATGTGAGTATAATACATGTATAATCAAATGCGGTAGTTTGGATTTCGTGCTACAGCGATTGGTACCGAAACTGCATCTGGTATTAAATACATGCTTTGTTCATAGGATATGTAAGATTAATCAGATATTAAAAACTACCGTCTTTTTCTTCAAATCTTAAACTTAGTTCGTTCCCTTCAGAGTAATTAGAACGTTTAAAATGAAATACGAATTTTTAAAATTTTGAATATTATTACCATACTATTTGGAGGATACGTAGATAAATACATTTTCAAAGCAGGTCATAACAGTATTTGTTCAGAATGTTTCATATTATTTCTGGATTTGGACTGCCTTTTTAAATTTCTGTTACGAGTATAGGCCCTACTTATTTACAGTCGTACACCGCCACTTTGTATTCGAAAACACTCTGTTTCGTGCTAGAGAACTTTTAAGTTTGAAGTTCTATCGCAGTTCAGTGAAACAGCGTGATGCCTGTTTAAAAATAACGGACTGTTCAATCAGTAATTAATTTCCAAATTACTAATTATATTTTCTTGACCCCCAAACGAAAGAAACACATTCCGGTCTGTAAACTCACTTTAACCGTAGACCAAAAGGAAACTGAGTAAAAACGATACTACTTTGTTTCGTCGTATTTGTAGTTACTACTTTATACAAAACAATTGTCAGTTATGATTGTAGATATAGGAATTCAGAAAAAAAAATTGTCTGTAGACTGAATCACTTTTTTGTTCCTTCATTCAAAATATTTGGAAAGAAAACATTTCTTTAGTTTTTCACATTTATTACCTAACAGATTTGCCGACACATAATATTAAAACTGCAAATTAAGAATAAATTTACTTTATTCTTGTGATTGATTGTTTAGTGTTTCCGGGCGCGTCAACTACCTGGGTCATTAGTCCCGTAAGTGTAATGCATCTTTTTTTAGCGGTGATCTTTCCCTCGCTGTATGACGAGATCCGGCGCCAACCTACCGTCGGCTGGCGGGGTTTTCTCCAACCAAGTATCTCCCACCAGCGGGACACCGCCGCAGCCCGTACAAGCTCTTAGCTCCTGACGGGTCTCCCGGCATGTGTGGTAGTGTAGTGCGTGTGTAAGGGGTGAGGATAGGACAAGGAAGAGGAAGGTGAGATCGCGCGCGGTGCGTGGCCCGTTTGTTAGGGTACTGGGCCTGGTGTTGATCGGAGAAACCACGGAAAACTACCGATCAGAGCAGCCGGCCTCCTCCAGACAGCGACTGAATTCCACCTAACAAACAAGCTAATGTCGAAAATCCTGCCACCATCGTTACTCGAAGCTAGGACCTTCCCGACAGAGTCACTGCAGTGACATCAGTTGATGCCCTGAGCACGGCTAAATCTTTTGAAGTTAATTTCTGGAATAATTAAATTTATGTAAAATTAAAATCTTTGCGCAGAATCAATTTTAATTAAAGTTTCTTTAGCTCTAACAAAAACGGAAAGCCGTTTGATGCAATATTTTATATGTTTATGTAAAATTGTTTGAAAATAAAATGATTTTTTTAGAATAATTTTAATAAAGGTATTTTCTCAAAATTGTAATATTATTGTAAGCGTAGTCTACATTGGGGATCACTTAACGAAAAGACTTTTATCTGTGCATCTTTTTATCATATTCACTTCTCGTTCATGTTGTTACTTTTCGTCAAGATGAGCATCCCTTGTGACACCCAACGTCTCGCTTTTGTATTCAGAGAACGATTTTGAAATCGTAGAAGAAAATTACCATCATTACCACTCTGAAATCCAAAATATCCCGTTATAATTGCTGCCGCGCTTACGCCGCCCCTCCGCGTGCACTTTTGTCGCTACAGCCCTTTCCGCTGCTGTGAAACTAGATATTCGCGCCATTTCCTCTTCGCGCGCGTTCCCGCCGCCGGCGCCGCCGCCGCCGCTTCCCGCGTCCTCCTCCCACCTCGTTTCAGCGAGCAGTCGTTTTTTCCGTGAGTTTATCGCCGTGGACTGCCCGCACCTGGGCGCCGGCGGGGTGGCCCGATGATTACGAGGGGGGTGCGGGCAACGTGGGGGGAGGGGTCGGCGCGGCGGTGGCGGACAGCTGCTGAAGAGCAGCGCCGCGGACACAGCCCGCTGGGGAAGGGCTATAAACTCATTAGAAGGAGAAGTGCGAGGGTGCGCGGTTTGCAGGGCTTACGGGAGGGCTTGGGGATACGGATGGGCACCGAGCGGGCCTAGCGACGGTTCGCGGCGGAGGGCAGAGGACTCGCACGCGTGGAGGCTGCGGGGCGGGGGCGGCAGCGGGAGAGGGAGCGAATGCGGGGGCGGGGAGCGCGAAGAGCAGCGCCTCGCGCTCGCGCGCGCAACGACTCGACGCGGGGCTCGTAAAGGTCAACATAACTTCGGCGGGAGAGTCCGCGCTCAACGAGGTCGTGATTACAAGATGGTCGTCCCTCAGGCCGCGGCGGGTGGCGCGAACGCACCTGCACTCCGCCCCCCTCCCCCCGTCCCAGCCCCGCCACTGCTTTCGCCGCTCCTGCCGCTTGCCGCGTCCGTCTCGCCGTCCGCGCCGCGGCCGACGTCGCATCAGCGCCGACCATTTGTCTTCGGCGCATTCAGCGGCCTCCTCCGTCGTTTGCGCCCTCGCGGCGCCGCCACGGCTGCTGCAGGTCTTTCAAGATCCGCTCTCCTCGTGATGCCCCCATCCCTGAATTCCCGGCGGCTCTCCCCTCCCCTCCCCTCCCCCCTCTCTAGCCCTTCAGCGCCGGCGGTTCTTCGCCATCACACCTCTGCCCCCACCCCCACCCCCGCCGGGCTCGATGCTGCTGCCGCCGCCGCAGCCGGTGCGTCCGTCCGTCGGCGCGACTGTTCGCCGATGCCCTCGCTTCGCCCGGATCCCCGCGGCGCTCCAGCCGGCCGTCTCTGCATTTTCATTTTCCCTCGCCCTCCCGCTTTGAACGCCGCCCTCTGCCGCCGCCCCCGCTCTCCCCCTTGGGCTTCCGCCCTGGCCTCCGCACTTTGTTGCCGGCGCTCCCTCACACTCCCGCATTCTCCCTTAAGATTCTTTCTTTCCCGCGTTTTGCTTGCGTCGTTCCTGCCGCTCTCTTCTTATATGCTGTTTGGATTTCCGCGCTCCTCTAATCTGAGTGTTTCTTCGTTTTTTAACGTTTCATTCCATGCTGTTTTGCGCTTAAATTTCACCTTCGGGTTTTCTTGGAACTTTGTTTTGATTCGTCTCGGCACCCGCTCCTTTCTCTCACTTAACAGGAACTGGACAAACCCGATAACGGATCTTGTGTGACTTTACGTTTCGGCTTTGGTACCATTCGCTTCCCTTTACGCCTTATGACGTTTCATATTTCTCCCGAATTTATTTTCCTTAATTCTTTGAATTTCAAGAAATAAAATATAGCAAAATACAAGCACCTAGATTCTTAAACAATGACGGATTATTACAAATCCTGAATTTTATCATCAGTATTTCATGATGTTCTATAATTTATTCCTCAATATCTCTCTTTATTTACTTACCTCGGTCTATCAGTCATGTTTTCTCACCAATCCCTTTTCATCTCACAACTACGTTTTCACCTCTTATACTACAGCATTATCATCGTCGTCTACTTTTCTTCCTTGAGTCTCACAATTTCAAGTTTACTGTCGTTCATGCGCATTGATGTTCCTTCTATTCCACCCAAGGATTCTCTCCATTTCTTCTGTTCTCTCGCACGCAGCATGTCCACCATCCTGCCGTTCTTACGTTCTTCCCAGTCTTCTCCGACCCCTTGCGCTCTCAAATAATCCTCTCCTCTTTGCTCTGCGCCCGAGGCTCTTCGCCCGCAGCGAAACGACAGGGGGAGGGGTGGCAAAAGAGGAGAGGGTGAGGGCGCGTCGAAGAGAGGATAGTGAAGGGGTGGGAAGGGGAGGGGAGGGGAGGGAGAAGCGGGGGCGGCGCCCGCAGAGCTCTCCGCCAAGGAGCCTTCTCTGAAGGACGCTCTTCCTGCTTCCAAAAATAAGCAAAGACGATGACGCAGGCCGAGGCGGCCAGTCGCAAGTGGCTGTGCTTGTGTCAACATCGAGATTAAATTTCCTGCTTAAATTTTCTTTAATGAAGATTTCCGGAAGTGACTCGTCTCGAGTAATTTGTTTGATTATTTTATGTACTGCTTTTGATAACCAAACCGTATCACAGAGACGGCGTTTTAACGATTTCAAGTACTACATTCGAGTCGGATGGGAAGTGACGAAGTTTTGTATTGTGAAATAAAGTTAAATACGTAGAATCAATTTTTAAAGAACGTTGTTGTCTAACTTCTCGCAAAATTTAATTTTCATTGCTTTGTAGCGTATTTCAATATTCTTGTAAGCAATGTACCCGATTATTTAATTTCTCATATAATTTTACGTACTGATTTTTTTTTACATTATATATAAAAGATTCTTTTGAAAGGATTTAATAGAAATATTGAAGTTGATGAAAAATTTTGAGAAGTTTTTAAAAATACATAATTCGTATTTCCTAAGTGCATTTGATATTTTATCAGATGAGTATGATGAAAATCTTAATTGAACGATCACGCACTCGTTCTATCAGATTTAGCGATATTAGTGTGCAATTGGATAATGAACTGCAGTGCACGTCAGTGTATGGAATGGAATGCGTTGAATCTACTCAATTAGCGTCATTCAACGCCCTGGGCTAATCGGAAGCATCTAAATACCGATTCAATTGACGCAGCGTTCTTGTATATAGCAAACTGAATGGATGGTAAGTGATTTACGTTTCAATGGTTGTCGTCTATACATATAATTCCGGGAATACGTTAAAATTGAGAGAGGTACATAACTTCTATAAGGGTGCGAAAGATCTCACGGAATTCATTATTAACTCTAAAAACTCGAGAAAATAATACTTTTTATGCAAGTTTTACTTTCATTGATGAAAATAACACAAAAATATTGCATTCAAGTTTTGGGATCTTCAATATCTTCAGCACGCGTAAGTACTCCGATTCACTGTAGTGAAGTTAATGATAAAATCAGCGTTCTCTCTCGCAGAACAATTTTTCACATATGTGACAAGCGTCGCAAAAATATCGCTGTGCCTTGGAACTCAATGATCCCAGATGTAGCAGTTCACTAAGTTCATCATTTACTCACAGTTCTTATAATGAAAGGTGAAGTACTAGAATTAATGTTCCTGTAATATTGTTTTAGTTTCAGGTCAGTTTGAGGCAAATGTTACCTGTGGAACCAAAATCTGTGCACGAAATCCAGCATTCCATACAGCAAGATTTGTAATTTATTTACAATTCTCATTTGGTGAAAAAAGTTTACAAATGTCAATGAACGAGCATTTGCGAAACAATTAAATGAATTGAGAAATAAAACTCAGTAATCCGGTAATAACGGCAATAATATGTTCTTAAATAATTAACAATTATACAACGATAAAACTGTGGTATCTCTGACCACAGAATGCATTACATTACATTTATTCTAACCTAATTGTCTCATAAAAAATAATTGTCTCCTAAAAATGAAAATGTTGATCAATACTTTAGAAGCGTTTGCTGACGCATGTAACAATTTGAATATAATATAGTGTCTCCCTACTGAGCAATTAGCTAAAACAATCGCCACAAAATGCATCTTCACCTATTACCATTTATTAAGTCATTCTTGGAACACAAGAGGATGCGTCAGTTAATTGATTACACTTAAAAGTATTTATTGAAATTAATAATTCACAAGTGAATGTGTAAAATAACAGCATAGTTCTTGGTTTTTGAGAATAACACATACACTATGAATGCCGAATAAATATATTAAGAATTAAAATTACTTTGTGATGAATTTATGCTGTTTGGATCAACGAGTAAATATGCACAGTTTAGAAATTCATAAATCTACCAATGTGATTTGACTAACGATAATATGTTCATTACAATGTTTGCAAGGTGATATTAAAGGAGCTTCGCTTGTTAGTGGCCATCACGCGTCTTCAACAAACTCGCTAACTGTGAATGCTATTCTGAATATTTCGTATTGATTAAAATGCTTTCTTCTTATTAGTGAACTAAAATAACATCCAAATTAAAAATTATACCTGCTCAAAGAATGAAGTTGTTTTTCTACAGTGTTTTTGAAATAATATACTGGTTAAAAAATAACTGTCAACAATTGAATATATGTCGTTAGATGATGAGATAAATGTAAACATGAGAGAAAATTTCATTAATTCAGTGACTTGTAGAATTGGAGTTGTCTGCCTATGAAATTAACAGTAAAAAAACTTAATTTATTATTTATTATTATGATTATAATTCTTTTTTCTGCCAAGTAAAAAATCATTTATTCTAATTGTAACTGCAAAACTGGATCATACAATAATCAACGAATATTCTGATGTACGGATAGATTTCTGTGCCTGGAACCTGTCAATTCCAAATGAACTTTTTCCTGGATGTTTTGAAAAGTGTTCTCTCCGAACCCTGCTCCACAGAATCCACACGCATCTGTTCCTGTCAAAACTCGTAAAACTTTCTCCTCTTTCCAAAAGTAACATTTTAGATAAGATTTATATCGACTCTTCCAAAACTATTGATCTTTGAATACATCTTTATAGATGATTTGATTAATGATTTCCTGACTCTAATGGATGAAGCTATATTCAGCAAAGCGTATCGTGGCAATCATTTTACAGTGTCACCTAATATGTTGATTTACATAAATTATAATCATTTCTGATGTACTCATATTTAAGACAAATGTGTAAAGAAATTAAAAATAAAATACATAAATACTTTTAATTGGTATTGAATATACTAGAAATACATACGTTACTGTATATGTGAATTGACGTAGTCCTTAACATTATAATAGCAACGCTAACTACCGCTCGTTAAACATAGCATTAGCAATTAAGTCGGCAAAACAGTCTTCGGACAAAGCATTACCCACACATACGATAGCAGTGAAAAGACTGGTCACTGAAGCCTCCTTATTTTTTGAATTATTTTTCACAAAAAGAAAAATCAAATAAAAACTAACAGTTAAAACTGATTGTGACGTATTGGGGAGAAATATACATTCTACGCTTTACTATACATAGATAAATAAGTACCAACAAAACAATAATACCAACATTTGAAAATCTACAAATTTTCGCTTTGATTTATAAAAAATTGCTGTATAGAAAACGGGTTGCATCAGAAAATATTTTACTTGTACTAATATTTTACTGTCACTTTAATTTGTATACCTATTGTAATGTCATCTGGCAATGTGCTGTAAAGTAACTTACGATCTGTGGATTTCTTGTAGTTGTTCATAATGTCACCTGATAAATATGATTTCTACATGCGTTTTAATTATAAATATCTTTATTACAAGAAAATATGTTCCTACTCTTCAGTTTTGACAAGAACTACATAAATAAAAAGACAAGGCAATGTTAAGATTAAAACCTCCATGATAATATCATATAAATTGCATGGATGGCATTTGCTTATTACCCGAACAATCTTTTCTGCAATGTAAAAGTCGAGGTATTATAATATGTGCCCCTTGCTAGTCTTGGAATCATTGATGTCTAGTGCTCCGAAGCGACAATAAACATTTAATTATACGTAAACATGCTACAAAGCAAATTTCCGCCAAACTCATTAGAATGGTCTCTCATCGTAAACACACGTTTACGTAATATGGAGCGTTCCCACAAACCTCGAATGTTGTGCTTCAGTTTTTACATGATACTTTCGGTGTAATGTCATGTTTTTTTCTGGTCACGTCACGAAACATTCTGAATGTCGTGATTGTCGAACATTGCTGCCACGTAGTCTGATTGCTGTCACAGTCCCGACTTTATGCGACTTTTATTTTTGATATGTGCTCAATGAGACGGCGTACAGCAGGAAACCCGAAAACAGAATGTACCGCTGCAACACAGACGTTGACACAGACAATGCAGTTTTGGTAAACGACCAATAGGACCGAATTAAGAATATCAAAACACTGAGTCCGATTGGCATATCTCTTGCCTTAACATCCTCGTGCAGTTGTTCACGATTGGTCATCCTTGCGGAAAATGACTTCAGTCTCCTATCGTGTAATTCACCTGGATGGTCGTCGTTAGATACTGATGGAAAGCGGTATGTTCCGGAATAAAATGAATAATCTTTGACTCTATAGTAAGTAGTAAACAAACTTAGCCAAAGCCACTGTTTCTTTGACCAAATATCATGCAACGTCACAACAATTTTATAGACGCGCCAGGCTCATGTAGATAATGTGAGCATGTTATTTAATTTGTTATTTGTCATGTCACAAAATTCAGTCTCCGTTCTCGTCTCTGCGAGTGTACAAATGAAGCCTTTGCTTTAAATATTTTAAAACACATTAAAATGCTTCGGTGCACATAGTGTTGACGGTACACAAACACATGGAAATTTTCTGTCGTGATTCAAATTTCCTCTTTTGTTCCATTTTAAGCAAATACGTCGTGTTGTGAACTTCGCAATCTAAATGATATGACGTAAATATGGCTGAAATGCCAAGATCTAGTACATGAAATATATTCAGTGAAGTTATTCACAGAACCATGGTTTCGTGAAAGCTTATATCCTTTTCCTTCTCTCTCAAAAGCCTGTATGGCGTAATTATCTTACGATATACCCACCAATATCTTATACATTACCAAAACGCCTCGGTTATTTATATTTCTATAAAATTAATTAATACAGATTCAATCAGATTTTAAGCAAGATTTCACCACTTTGCATTTTTGTGGCCTGTAATAAATGAATAATGGCATTTTAAGAATTTTGTAGTGTATGTATTATAACTGAAATGCTATGTGTTCGTATCAGATACATGTATTAAATAATTACATAAATACTTCGTTTTTCTTCTTCTTCTTCTTCTTCTTCTTCTTCTTCTTCTTCTACTTCTGCTACTACTGTTCCTAGAGTGAATATATCCAAGGACAGGTATCAGCTGCATTATGAACACAATATCCTGTGCGTCTCTCTTCATCGGATGTTTAATTCTGACCTTTAAATGTGGGAGCAAACCAACACTTTTTCACACTCCCACTTTTCATCTATTTAAAGACTTTCTTTTATCTGTCCCAACGATCAGTCCTGCCAGAGTTTGTGACCCACCTGTACTAATATACTTTTTAAAGATAACTTCAGCATATTTTCTCCTTTCACACTTTTTGAAGAATTAATTATCTCTCGTTTCTGAACAGTTGACTTCTCCACTTCTCCAAAAATCCCAGGCAAACTTAATTGATGTGATTGAGACTAGTCAAATTTCTTCAATAGGAGTATATATGTAACTATTGCTGGACTACGTACGAAATAAGCCTCTTCCATTGTTCATGCGCAAAATGCAAAAAAGTGTTCAAAGCTATGATTTCTCCGTAATTATTGTCTGTAGCCGGACAGCTAGCTTCAACCTTCACTCCAATCTCGCCTCCCGATATCGGGGATGATTCATGATTATGCCCAGTTTCGCATGGTGGGTGTCAGTGGGGCAAGACGCATGTACCACGCTTCCTGTTCCTTTACTGCTCCAGCCGCAACTTAAATTATATTGTTTTGGTGAAAGCTAACCAGTAAGCGAGCCTTCGAAATTTCTTGAATATGGGTGATTTATAGCCCCCAGCGTAAGAGGACAATCGCGTAGCCCCACCCGTTGCATCGCCAAGAAGCAACACCCGGAGAGTTGGTACGGGTCTCGTGAAAGGCATGGTTCGCTTTCACATTTGTGTACTACGCTATTTAAATACTTGCCATTTGCACTACAAGAAAAAATCAACCACAGACTTAGGTGGCTCAGAGCATCAACATTGTCACTTCAGTGCCTCTGAACGTGCTCTCGTCGTTAGTTTTCCGACGTTTTTCTGATTAGCACCAGGTAAATGCCAGAGTAGTACCGTAACAAAGGTACCACAGACCGCTCGCGATATTTCTTTTCTCATCCTTGCCCTATACTCATCCTTTACTTATACAAACGTACACTTACATGCAGTACATTACAACACATACAGGAAGACCAGACAGAAGCTTAGAGCTTGTCTCGGCCGGGGTGGTGCTCTTCTGGTAGGAGATATCTGGTTGGGAAAACCCCCCGCAAGCCGACGGATAGTTTGGTGCTCGATCTCACCATCCTGCGAGGATAGATGATCGCCTAGTTCTGCGATAAAAAACGTGCGTTATACTTACGGGACTAATGACAGCACTTGACGCGCCCGGTATCAACAATCAATCAATCAAATTTCATCCGTTTAATTTGGCAAGCTCTGAACTCCATCAGGTGTACTGCAACAGATCTGCAAAGGGATCACATGGTGCATTAATGCAGAGGCTTACTTTTATTATTCCATCTTCCGTTTTCTAATTAGGTTCTCAGTTCTATTAACATCATCTTTACGGTGCCTTCTTATTACATTTATAACATCCTTGAAAAGCTTCTTTATCTTTGCGGGCAATATGAGCATTACAGAGTTGCGGAAACATCTGGTCCATTTCAGGTTTGCATCTGAGAAACAGTCGACGAATCTTCAATCTCTCTAATTAGAAATAAATCCCAGGTCTTCCCAGACAATTGCACCTCGCTAACCACCCGTCTTGTAGAACTGCGAGAATTCCTCCTGCTTGTGTCGCGTGGCCGAGTGAAAAGAACGGCGTCGATTCCCCGCAAATGACTAAATTAGGAGCGGCGCCAGCTCGCCAAGATTGTCACTAAATCCTTTAATGCTCTGGGCGAGACGCGGGACCACCGCGGTGGCCCGCTCGCTGCAGCTCGCACACGTTCTCTACATTATTAACCTGCGGAAGGCGGCGCGGCGCAGACCTCGACGCCGCCACGTCCCGCCCCGCCCCCTCTCGCTCCACCCCGCCCCCCGCCGCGCTCCGGTCGCTCCGCTCCACTCCCGACGTCCCGACACGTCCTGCCCTGCACCCTCTGGCTCTCCGCTCCGTTTCGCCACGCCCTGCCCCGCCACGTCGCCCCCGCCACGCGCGCGTGCAAACGTCCCCTCTCTGACGTTTTACGAACGCGCGCGCACCCGAGTCGTGTTTCACCGCACTTTAGTGGCTAGGAAGCTAGAGTCACAGGCTTCGCCCACCGTGCACATATCGCCAGTAATTTAAATAAAATACTGCGTAGCATTCAAGGCGTGATAAATACGTAAACTGTTGCGTAATTCAAAACGCGAGCCATGGAGTATTAAAAGAACGTGAAATATGACGAGAGTATCAGTTTGCCGACGTAAACGATGTATATTGTTATGAATGATGGGCAAATTTGATAAATGGACACTAATACGCGATGAATTTCAAAGAGGTTTTTAAAAGCTCGAATATTTGATGAGAAAATATCCCGAAATTTGGGATTAGTTTTCTGAATGGTAGTAGCAGTTGCATGTTATCATTTCCATCGTTACAATTTTATATTTTAATATTTGTTAAAATGCAGTATAATAATAATAAAATTGAGCATTTAGAAACATGTTTCAGTTGCATTTATTATTATTATAACAGGCAGGATTCGCAGTATTCCATTATCACAATTTTTTGTTTAAAATGAAAGAGATTATACATCTAATAATGTGACGCCTAGACGTTACATGATGAAAACATTTATCAAAGTAATAAATTGCAACATTCTATTTATAATTACACTCAAAAACAAATTGTACGCCTTGTAGGGTATTTGATATTCATCACTTGTTCTTAGACAAGTGAAACGTACTGATTCAAAATACGCAAACTATTTGATAACCCACCGTTTTTTAGATATAATCCTACCAATTGCATTTCATTACAACAATTCTTGCTACATGAAGTAAGGAACATGGAATGAGCTAAGAAAATAGTTATTGAGTCACATGACACACATACTGCGTAGTAATATCTAGTTCCAGTCACGATACGCACATAAAATGCATACACACTAAAAATACTTCCTTAATCCAATAATCTAAGGTATGTTTGGGATGCGTTTCTTGTCAGTAGACCTGCGTTTGAACTGAGCATTTGGCATGTCACTCTGAAGTGTTCAGCAAGAGTCAGCCAACACTGTTACGCTCTCATAGTCCCTGATACCGGGACTTTACCGCGGAGATGTTCTGGTGAAAACGTTTCCATGTTTGACAATGAATGAACCTAGGTTTTCGGGGAAGAAATGAAGATGTGAGTCGAGGAGATAGATTTTGAGGGACATGTTTACACCCAGCTTTTTATATACACTGATGCACGTTTTCAGAACATTTGTATAGTCAGAAGATTTATAATTTCATAGGAAATTAGCAACCTTTGATTTGAATGCCCCAATTTGCAGTTTTTCATTGCCATTCAAAAAGTATTGGAAGTGTGTGTTAGCAATTATTATCCTTACTTGTGGACCAAAGAACACAACATCTTTCACTTAGGCATAACTCAACATTGGCAACTTGTTGAACAGGTGCCTAAAATATTGGAGTCGTTGTCAAATGACTTCGCAAAATTCATGTGCCCTGGCATGAAGTGGTGGCATGATAACTTTGTCATGGTCAACTCACGGCACACACGAGCCATTTTTATTTCCTAGCTGCATTCATGATCTGATTGGCGATTTTTTCTTTATGTAGTGGTGTTTTCCATATCTATCCATGTTCCATGGATATATATCCATCTATCATATCTTCCATGTTTCACCTGGAGATATGATAGATGTGCTTAGTGCACCCTATCTGCATTCCCATAAGAATGGTGATAACGTTTAAATAACCACTGATACATCATTTATACTTGTAGTATCGTATTTGTATGAAGTAGCGACATATTTTCATGTCTCTTTCAGGTGAATATAACATCCAACCTGTACTGATTTACATTGGTTATGGACACATCTAATGATAAACTGTAAAACAAACCTGGGGTAAAAATATTGATGAGGGGTGTGTCATGAAAATTAAAGCAAAAAAACTACATTAAAAAGGTAAACATAATGTCAGATATCTACAGCTTTTTATCAGTGTTCTATTTAAAAATCACTTCTGTAACTGTAATATAGCAGCATTTATGCTTAACACTTATTTATTGATTTGTAGCAAAACATTTTTAGTTCTTACAAAAGTAAGTTACATGATGTAATATTGTATCCTGGTAAATTCACGAAAGGCAGTTTTGGAGATTGTGGCAAAATTGTACTTAAAAAAGATAGAGTTTAAGTATAGAGTTGGTTGTCATCCTAGAAAGTAGCCTTGAAAAATGTTTCAGGCAGCAGTTTTACGTAGGCATGTCCCAATTCATACCATAGCAGATTTCCATTTCTTAACAAATTACGAGGCGCGACCATTCGATATCAGAAGTCCGTTACGGTTGGGATTTCTGCGCGGTGCTGGGATTATGCCATGCAAACGCAGCCGCGACCTTCTCTGCCGAGGTCTTGCCTCTGCACGTCGCGGCTCTCGGGGCACTGGCCACTCTCGCCGGCTGCTCTTCGTTCGCCTTCATCGTCATTTACGACTTGGAAAACGTTTATTCCTGCCATTTGCAGGATCTGCCTTGAACGCATGCGAGTTGTATACTTTCCTCTTACTTCGTACACTCCTACATCCTCCGCTGTAGAAATATCGTTGTCAAAAGCGCAAAATATATAATTTTATCATCATTCCATTACATCCGTTTCGTTTCGTCTGTTATCCGTCGCCCTCCCTGCCTCTTGTGAACAGATCTGTCAACAATTCTCTTTTTCTACAAAATTATATTATCGGTTCCCTTTCGTTTACTCATACGCACTTCTAACTATATGAGATTTACCTCTCGTTTTCCTTTCACTCGACGCATCATTCCCAGCTTCCCTGCTCCCTTCGGGCGGTTCTCATTTCCATCGCTCCCTCATCAGTCTTCGGCCTCGATCTCTCCGCGAATTCGCCGTTAGTGCCCGGCAGCCCGCGTCGGCATCGCCATTGCAGATGACCTTCCCCCCGCGATTTCGACCGACCTCTGTGCCGGCCGTGCACCCTCTTCCCGCCGCCGACCTTCCTCTCGCCGCCCTCCGCCGCCCTCCGCCGCCCTCCGCCGCCCTCCGCCGCCCTCCGCCGCCCTCCGCCGCCCTCCGCCGCCCTCCGCCGCCCTCCGCCACCGTTGGCCGCCCGGCCGGTGTCATGTCCAGTCGGCGTCTAGCGTCGCGGCAAACTGTTATGCAAATCACGCGAAAGCGAAGCGGCCGCCCCACAGCCAGCGAGAGCGCTCGCGCCCGTGAAATTGGCTGAGAGTGGAGGAGAGCCTCGCCTAGACGCCGCGATTACTCTCCTCGCGCTCTGGCTCGGCCCCGCGCCCCCACGACCCCGCGCTCCTGCTCCGCAGCTCTCGCCGGTTGAGGTGGCTCAGGGCATCGAATGATGGCATTAGCATGCCTCTGAGCGGAAGGTCCTACGGTCCTATCTAGGTCGAACTCTCAGCCGCTCTCTGGAGGAGAATTCTAGACGTCGGCTGTTCTGGTCGGCAGTTTTCTTTTTTTGTGAATGCTCCCATCGGTAGGGGAATGCCGCAACAGTATCCTAAAAGGGCAACAGACCGCGTGTGATATTTCCTCCCTCATCGTCCTATCCTTAGCCCTTTCGTACAAACACTTATACTTGCATGCACTACATTACTATTCCTTCGGGTCACCAGAATGTAGCTGAGAACTTGTCGTGGTTCGGGCTCTCCTCTCTGGTAGGAGATACATGTATGGGGAAACCGTCTTAAGCCGACCTGAAGGTCGGTGCTGGATCTCACCATCCAGTGGAGAAAGATCATCGCCACTTCACGTGGTTACACGGTGCACTATACTTACCGGACTAAGGACCGCAGCAGTTGACGTGTCCGGAAACACAAAGAAATCAATCCCCAGCACTCGTATACCCACACACTGGGGTCACAGAGCCGTGGCTGGGACTCCATCTTTTCCTTCACATTTGGATTCCGGGTCTCGGATCTTTGTATCCTCAAAATAAATTTCGTCATACTATTTGAGTTCCTCAAAACATTTACTTCCTCATACTACTCTTTAGTCCCGTAGCTTTTACTACTAACTTTCTCCCTACGTAGGTGAGAGAACGTTATGTAATGCGTGAAAAACGGCGATTTTTGGCAGAAAAATTGTTATTACAGGGCTCTAGTAACGAAAAAGAATCTAGTTGCTAAATTTAGGGAAAAATTACTCTATCATGTGGTATAGCCAGAATCCAATTTTTTTGCGTCCTTGATACTGACAAATGAAATGACGGCAAAACGTCGGTCCGCCCGTCTGACAGTCCACAACGCAAGCGACTAAACCGTTCAGGCGATTTTTTCCAAAATTGATATCCCTTAATCGATCTGGGTTGAATTAGAAACCGGTATTTCAATTTTCGGTACTTTACATGAAGCCCCTGAGACATATTAATTTGTTTTCAAAAAAATGGCTTTGTCGTTGGTTAAGATTAAATTTTGTTGTTGGTTAGTGTGAAGGACGTTTAAGAGAATGATGCAGATCCCATGTTCGTTGAAAACCCTGATTTTTTGAAACTAGCAAACTTTCTAAATATTACGTACAACTAAAATATTAAAGGTAGAGATTTTTCCCTTAATGAAATCTGTCCCTTAAAGATAGATTTTGAATGAGATTATGTTCGATTTTTCGAAAATTTGAGTACTTTTCGCGTAATTTTGCATGCAAATATGCGGGAGAAAGTACGTGCTGTTAACACTCTTTGACTGACTTTGGTAACGTTATTGCATTAATATCTAACTTGGCTTGAACAATATGATACGATCAACGCATTGATAGGTTTGTATAATAAAAAAATCGAAAAAGTGGTAAGCTAGTGAATAAATTCTGCTCTACGTTGCTCTTGGTCAGACCCACCGATATCTCAGCCAAACAGTCGCACACTTATGCAATTTTGTTACCTCGAAGACACAAATGATACAGTGAACGGAACACCCCAAAATTAATTGCAATATTATTGAGGGAACATTCAAATATTTGGAAACTATTGATATATGTATTTACCAATATATTACTGTCATATTTGTGTCATGATTGTATTAATATATTTTTAATGTTTGAGAAATATCAAGGGCATATATATTTTTAACAAACTCTGTACATACACGTATGTGCTACAGACATTTACGTCCTTTTTTTAAAAAAAAAAAAAGAAATATATCAAAATCCACTCTGTTTTTTCGATTTCGAACTGTTCTATTAGTTTATAGATGAAAACAAGATTTCAACATGATTATGGGCAGGCCTAACTGTACGTGTCTGTTAATTGGGGGAGAGGGATAAACCCTTTATGTTCGGCTTAGTTAACTCATCTCTGCCGACGGCGCATCTGAATGCAATTTGCTTGATACACCAGCTGGGCGGGTTGCATGGTTGCGTTGTACGGCCCCTAGCGAGAGGGCTTTTTCTCTGCACTCAGCACTGGCAGAGTGACCACTGCGACGGCAACACCCGACCATGCGCTTAGAGCTACAGAGCATGATTTTCTATTAGCACCGCACACCGTCACATTTTTCTGTTAATAGTCCGACCTACTTTAATTTCCTTATTGCATAGAGTTTGTAGCCTTGAATGTTTAAAGGTGTTTTGCAATTATAAAGCCAATTCGTGAACTTGAGATGAGAATGTCGTCATGATGAGAGAGATTTTAAAAATGTCAGAGGCTGGTAACTTACCAGCTGTAGTTTGGTAAGATCCACATCCATGCAATGTAAAATTAAATGAAGTGATCTCTTGTTTTCTACTGAATTGACATTTTGATCCATAAGCCGATTACATAAAATCAGAAATATGAAAATACGCAGAAACATTAATTGATGAAATAATCCACTTTCAAACTTTTAACTGGAGGGCTTTAGGTAAAAGCAATTCGTTATGCATCTTTCTTCTCACTTCGCTGCGTTTAATGTTTTGGAAATATCGCAGAATAAATGATACCAATCATTTTGATGATATCGATCATTTTGCAACTTTTCAAAAATTCTTCGAGCATTATTTCAACTCGATTATAGAGTGTGAGCTCTATAAACACTAGGCAGCTGTTAATGATTAAAGTAATGTTAACTAGAAGTAGAAGTAGTTTCGGGTGAAAGAAAACACCACGAGTTTGGAGGAATCTAGGACAGCGCTCATCAAGCGCATGGTGATGCGATGTCTCTCTTCCCTCGGCGAGTATGGAAGCGAATCAAAAGTGAGCTTTCCAATGCTACGAAGCACTCTCCGGTGACCCCCGTTTGGACGTTTCCATTACGCCTCGTAATAAATTGATCCTTGACGTCAATTGTGTGGTGCGCTGCTGCGGCGTGAAGTGATGTGGTCTAGCAGAGCACTTGGAATACGAATACTGTGGCTTCGACATACTATTCGTCTCCAACGCTGTACTGAGTACCGTGGCTTGCAGCTATGTTGGACATTCAAGAATATCGACGATGTACTGAAAGTTAGCCGTTCCATACATAGTATTGGATTTTAGTGAATCATTGTGTTAAGAACCTACGTGTCAAGTACTGAAATGCCATGTGACCAATCGACGTGGTATGTGCATCGAAAGCTTTGAAAAAAGTCTTAATTGTAGACATGCACCCGACATTACGAATTTGGCCCAATCAGATATGCTAGAAGATATTTAGTTATATTACATGAATGGTAGATCAGATGTTATAAAACGGCAGTTAAACTCAAATTAAAATGTAGTATTATTTCTCATAGAATTGTGTTTGATTTTTTTAATAGAACTTTTTTTGATGGAATGTAGTGTGAAGATATAGATTTTAGCTGCTCATAGACTGTACGTTGCGGAGTAAAATTACAGTTCCCGTGAGAATGAAATGGTTTGCTGTTTATTGACATGTTGTGGGTTAAACCATGAATAGTACCAGGAGAATATTTCGATGAGATCCGCTAGGACAGGTACAGCCTATTCGACGTACATTTTGTTGTTATTCAGTTAAAACCCTTGTGTAATTACCGAGCATAATGGAAATCACTATACGTGAAATGAAAATTAGTGTTACATGGGAACAAAAAAGTTAAAAATAGAAATTCCAATCCTTTTTACAGATTCACAGCTCTCGAGAGGAAAATAGTACGTTCGTAGACATGCTTAACAGCCAGATTACCGAAATAGGAATAGCGATATGTCAAAACTTACCAACTAGTGAACACAAATGTGTGAGCGGTAAGTGTCGACATAGTACAAAACGTTGGAAAGAGGTACTAAAGAAGTTATATAACATGAAAAGGCTTAGAAAATGTGTAGTTTGTGATTACAATATTCTCATCACATTTGTTCTTAATTTCTCTACTGCGAAGATGTGTAATGTACGCAACTCAGTAGCAAGGCCAGCTATCAAGCGTCTTTCAGAGTTGATAATCATATTTCAGCCCCAAATTATTTATTTACCAGATATTCTTGAAGATTACTAGTTTTAGAAATAGTTGTTTGTTGTTGTAAACAATTGATAAAGGCGTCGTATTTCTGAAATGTTAAGAATGTGCACGAATTTTTTTGTCAAATGTAAATCCATAACTTGCATAATTAATTCAGTATTCTTCGGTCATGTTCTTTAATTGAAATAATTCTGCATATAACATCTGGCAATATAAGAAGTAAAGTTTCGTTTATGAACTGTGTGAAAAATTAACGAACAGTTGAATATTCTTTGATTCAAACCTTTTTCCAACTGTCGTGCCGTTTGTTTTAGTCAAATATCTGATAAGCGCTCCAAGCTACCTCGGCGAAATGAAATAACATAAATCTCATTTCACAGACAAAGAGATGAAACTTCGTTAGAACAATTCCACCTGAGGGACAGAAAAACAAACACAAAGATGACCTGAACACCGATGGAAATAACATTGACTTAGTAAACCATATGGTAGAGATATAATATTTTATTATTCATTAATTTAAGCACTCCATAAAATGGGCAACTATTTTCTTAAAAACAACAAAACAATTACAACCATATGTGACCTTATGTTGAAAAGTTTAATCACCACACGATTTTTTGAACTCCAAAATTTTTTTCCGTTCTTTTACTATGCTTTGCTAAATAAAAAAGGGAGGATCGTACAACATATTGCTTCTTTTTACAAAGAACGTTTGTGTCATCATCAAATATAACTGTTCTTTCGTTTCTAATATGACATAACGTTTACGTATAGTTTTGTATTATGTTTACGTATGTTAAAGAGATTAGCGTGGGACCCAACACAATATGAAAAATAATGAAGATGAGTGAAAATTGTTCATCTGTGCCAGAAAGGTAATTCTCTTTTTTTCAATCAATGTGTATGGTACGAGGCTATTCAATCTAGGACAATACTTCGTATTCCATGTGAATGTAATTTTATAAGCAAAATTTGATGGTCAATGGTGTCAAATGCTGTCGAAAGATGTAAAAAAATTCCAATAGGTGGTTCATTTTGATCTTTCGATTAAATAAATGTTTTAAGAAAAGAAGATTTTGATTTTATAAATCCATTTTGAGTCTGAAACGTTCAGTTTCTTCTGGGTAAAGTTTCTATATGTATATCGGCCGATAATTGTGAATATAATTTTATTAGCCTTTGTAGAAGTGGCTTATTTTTTAACTGTTTTGAAAATTTTTGTAAATGTGCTTGTGTATGGAGCATTAATGTAAAGGAGCATTTGGAAATATGAGTTAACTAATTAAAAAACAGGCGCAGAGGTTTTCAATAAATAATCAGGAAATTCAAACCATCAGAATATTTATTTTGTAATTTACTGACCATTCTGTGTGTATCAGTGGAAGAAAGTTTTGAAACGAAGATAGTGTCGAAATTCTTTTGTGAAAGGTGTGATACTGAATTTTGGGGTTTTAGTCTCTTCGTGAGATCAATTGCAGTTCTCAAAAAGTGTTGGTTGAAGAGACTTGCTATTTTTTTTGAATCACTCACTTATCTGCCATTGTGCTTGGACACAACATTCTCTGCGACATTTTGGTGACGTGGTTTTGATAAGTGGTCTTATTTTGTATGATATTTCACATTGCTTTAGTTTTGATAATACCGTTTAAATATCCTGATAACTTTTCATTATTGTTGGCTTTGCAATTAATTTTCCGAATCCTATATTACTATCCATATTCAGCACCCACTATGAAAGCCATGAGTACGTTCATCCAGATAATAATATTTGTTTCATTAACATGATTGACACGAAATTTTAAATTATTAAAATCCAAATTTATTGACAAAATAATCACAATATGGCACTTGAAAAATATTTAGATGGTTAAAAGGAGTATATTCTGAATATTTTAGCTATTACAATTTAAAATCGGTAATTGAGTTTTAAAAAGTTTTGTCATTTTTTAACATTTTAGCCAAACGACGATCTTAATTGGTAAAGATAATAATTTTCTTTGTACTCTGGAATGCAGGAGTCCAGAATAAAATATTAGTTTGATGTGCTGGTTTTAACGTAACTGATTTAAGTATTAATTCAACACTAAATGAAATAAAATCGTTTCATCTGATTATTTTTTTTTAAATTCCCGTGTAATAATCTACTTCTTTAACTTAATATGATTCATTCGGAACTACTCATATTCAGAAAACTAAATGCGTGTAAAAGTCAGTGGAACGTGTTGAATGTGAATATTAACTTAAAGTTTATAAAATAAATAATCGTTAAAATATGTATGAAGCTTTCTCTCCCTAAAATGATTTATTTTGAATTTGATTTTCTGGCTAATATTGTCGATAATAAATACTGAGTGCCATTTCGATAGGGTTTGTCTCCTGATTCCAACAATTGCTAGAGAGAATGATGAGTTGGTCTCATGTCTTTCTTTCAAAATGTCACCAATTCTTATATACACTCAAATGAAAGTCTGAATTTCATAGCCGATAATTTCAGGAAAATAAATTGAAGATATAGCTTGAATAAGTTTCTTGATTCCTAACAAATAGTGAAAAATATATTTTCAATAACTTAAAAAATTGAATTTGTATGTTTCTTTACTTTTAAGTCTGGCCAGGTTGAGCCTCTTATTTCAAAAGCGATCCTACACCTTATTTTCACTATGAACTACACATGCAAGTTTAACAGTAAAACTTGCTTCATTTACAAAGAATTGTACTCGTACAATTATATAATTATAAATATATGTTTTTATAATTCAATACAAAAATTGCTTCATTGAACTCCCACTAAGTTATCAATATAATTATTTGATGCGGTACAAAATTCGTTTCTTAAATAAAGAGGAAGGAATAATTTGAAAGTTTGATTTTCAAAATTGCCCAAGTTTAATTTCTTGGTTTCAAAACCGGTCTGCACATATCCCTTTATTTTGTAATCTCCTAAATCGGCAATCGTTAGAATCAAATTTTAAGTCATACTCGATGGTTGCAGAACACGCAAAGACCGATCATTAATTTTTGTTTTAAGGTGAAAAATGCCCATATTGTAAATATAGAATGTAGTACACATGAACAGAAATAAATGACACACATTATCAGTTTTGTATTGTTTGAGCAATTTTGTGGTATTTTATCAAAATTGCAGCAATGCTGGGTCTTAACTGGTTTGGAAATTCAGCCGTTTAAACGCTTGAAATAAATTCCCTTCAACCCCTCCCGCGATGGCTATCCCACACGCTTTTGAGCACACGCTCCCGAGAAAAGCCTGCATAGATCGAGGCTGCTACCCGCCCGGGCCGGGGGCCGGCCTTCCAAAAGCAGGCGTACTTCCCTTCTCGAGCGTAGCCCTGACGACGGCGGCGCGCTCTCCGCCCACGCCGCATTCCTTTCGCAACTCCATCTTCCAGAGTTTTGTTTCTTCGCAATTACAGTCGGAATGCGGAGATTCTAGCCGCGCGTTCTGAATGGTTCTTGCCGGCTCTTGCGCCTGCCCTGAATTGCGTTCGCGCGCGCTAGTAATTTGGTATATGAAGAGGACGAAATTGGCGGAAATGAATGCCTAGATAGGACAGTCAGAGGAAAACGACTCAAAATAAAGACGGTGTTCTCAGAGTTAACTCACACTCTAAATATTGTTGTTAGTATATTAGAGATGCGGAATATTTTTTTTAGAAAGCTATTTACCTATGGAACGTGGTTTTTCAAGGAAAAAATACAGTGATGCAGATTTCTTGTGAGAAGGGACAAAAGAAAAGTGGAAAGATGTTGCTTTTTTAGGAAAACACTCTTATAAATCACACTCAGCATTATTTTAGCTCTTAAATATTCGTATGGGGTGTGTGAGCGTTTGCAGTTTCTAATAACAGGACAATAAAGTTTACTGATGTTTATTTATCGTCAAAACGGTAAAAGAAATTGTATGTGACGTTCGGGAGTACAATCTGCAGAGGTTTCTATGACCTCTGTAATCCCTGCCCCTCCCTTTTTCAATATATAGTAGCAATGTGATTAATGGTAGCAACGATCGTTGTTGGAAACATTTTCTAACAGAAAACATATTCATTCTCATGTTCTAGATTTTACCGATTTCGGCAAAAGAGCTACATAATTGATTTAACAGTACTGCTGGAAAAATAATTATGTCCTATTCTTCCCGCGTCAACAAAGGATAGACCACATAAAATGTGAGCAGGTCGTGAAGTTACAATTACTGTCCTGGAGCAACGCACTGAGTTATCTCTATCTCGTCTCAGCAAATGGATCAAAGTAAACTGTGTAAAAAAGACTGAGCGATATTGAGTCATTGACCTACACTTCTATTACAATCACATTACAATCATATAAAGCCATGTATAATTATGCAATACATAAGGAAACGTGTATTAATTCTAAAATTAATATTGTTATCATTTGTGAAACTCGGGAGACTTTACAAAGAGACTCTTCAAATCAATGAATTTCACACCAGCGCACGTATTTATTAGGGAATCAAAAAATTTCGTAGAATTGGTTAATGACTTTCAGCACGATTCCTCTCTGTCCCAATTCCAAAAGAATCGTACTTTTAGTAAACTCTGATTTTTAGGACCCCAGTATATAAGCAGAATATTAAAATTGGGAAATATTAAACTTATTCCCAGTATAAAAGTAGTACCTGCTGAAACATTTTTTTTAATTTTCTGCACAAGGTAATTTTAAACGAAATTCTGTTTGTTTTTTGAAATTCAATTCCCTTTGATGTATTTTCGGACACACACAGACAATAATACACATACGCACCCAACAATTTGGCATTGCTTGATGTTTTGAAAGAAAGAGATCAGTCTTTGAAAGAATGTCCTTCAGGTTTGAAACAATCATTCTTGTCAAAATCGATACAAAAACAGCAGCCCTTTTGATAGAAATATGGATAATTCACACATAAACGAAATAGTATGTACTCGAGTAGTGTGTCGCCGTTGTGACGTCTTGTCTCCCCTACACATTATTTTTTTTGTCAGGATAAATTTGAGCTGGATGCGCGCGCAACGCAAAAGTGCATCAGGCCAGCATGAAGGACAAGAACGTGGTTCCACAAAATGGCTGGTGCCCGAGGCTGTCAGCCTGCGCGTCAGTCACCCGTCGCCTTCCGCTCGCGTGACGCAGCTCTCGTCCCCGCTTCCGCCCCCGCCGTCGCCCCTCCCACATCTCTGCCCGCCGTCACCGCCCACGCCTTTCCCGGCGACGCCGACCCGTCGCCACTGCCGCCGCCGCCGCCGTCGCTCTTCGATGAAGTTGAGTTACTTCCAAAGCACGCCGTCCGCTGGCATAGTCCCCGCTCGCATCACGCGCCTGGGTAGCTAGTAAGGCGACGGCTCCACCGGGAGTGCCTGGCGTCGCCCGGTTCCCCCCTCCGTGCTACCCCCTCTAGCCCTCCCTTCCTATCCACGCCCAATCACCCCCCAAAACACACACACACTCACTCACTGCACACACTCACCCCCCACACACACACACTCACCGACCCTTTCACTCACCCACCCACCCTTTTACCCACCCATTTACCCACCTTCTCACTTACCAACTCCCACTCACTCACTCACCCATCCACCATCTCACGCATTCACCTACCCACCCTCTTACACACTCACCCTCTTAGGCGCTCACTTTCTCATCATTTATCCACCTACACACACACACACACATACACTCCCTCCGCCCTCCCGTCGGACGCCCTATCGCCGTCCCGCGCCTCGCTTGCTCACCCGTTTGCCAGCTTGCGCTCTATCTCTTTCTCTCTCCCACGCCGCTTCGCGTCCATCTTTCTCTCTTCACTGCGCGCCAGCTAATACTCTCTCTTCTCTCGGTATCGACACCAACCTCTCGTGTTCATTTCCCGTACTCCTCTTTCTCCACGCACGCGCCTTCTTGCTTCCGTTCTTACTCTCGGCGCCTGATTTCATGTTTCTTTCCGCTACAAACGTCAATCTTGAAGTTGTTTTAATCAAACTGTGAACACTGGAGGAGAAGTGCCTGATAGACGAAAGTCCGCGCAAGAGAACGCATGGTGTGGGTGGGTGCATGATACATAATTTCACATCTCACAGAGAAGGAGCGGATATACAACGAATGATACTGTGTGGAAGACTGGACGTTTACAAAATTTTCTCTCATGTAATTGCGACGTCTGTGCGTATTCTGTAACGAAGAAGTTAAAAAAAATGTGTATGACGTTCTTTCGGGAGACGTTTATTGTGTGCACGTTTTCTTGAATTCTTGGATCCCTTCCGTAACCCATGCAAATGTTGAATTATTAATGCAGGTGCGTATTGAGCCAGAATCCATAAGAAAATATTCGCTCCCGTTTAATAAAACTAATTTCAGAGGTTAATAACTGCATATTTTGAACAGTCGTATTAAATCTTTTAAAACTTATACACTATAATGTAAACGAATTCATTACATATCATTGTTAAAATAAATATTTTTTCCTTTTTGATATTTGGTGAAGTCTCTAGTTGTACTGAAAAAGTTATGCCGCAGAAAAAAATTACCTGGCTGTTAACTTGTGTATCGGTTCTTGTATCTTTTCCTGTAATACTTGTGAAGCTTCAAAATCAAATGTGTTTTGTGACTAACCAACATGTTTTATTATCTTTGAGTCTGAATTGATTTCTAAACTATTTGAATCTCATTCTGCATATCCTAATTCCACATTAAATAAAGAATTGTTAATATAGAAAGATTAAAAAATTAAATTTAGTGGAATAACATTGTGTGAATGAGAAATTTAGTTGTCATCTTAACAATACTTCTTTAATTTAATGATGGTCTTGAATGTCAACATTTGGAAATATTAGATAAAGTTTGTATTCATCTGTTTTTCTCAATAATGTAAACACGAAATTCCCCAGAGTCCGTACTTCAGTGCTAAGTTTTAAGTTAAATGTTCTCTACAGACTTAAATATTGCATTCATTTATTGAAGTTATGCAAAGTAAAGGAATTAATTGTCTCTCGAGAAGTTGCTCAATTTTTGTGCTCTTACGTCTTTGATCTTTTTAATGTGTCGGGATGATAATTTCACGCTTTTCATTTCAAAGGGCACACTTCGTGGCATCTCAAGAATTCGCGGAAAGTTATCCATTCTCTTTACTTCAATTCTTGATTTTCCATTGCCAGATTCAGTTTATGGAGAAAGGTCGTTTTGAAGACTTTCGAGACAAAACTCACGGAATCCACCTTTTAAGTTTCCGAGGGGAAGCGCAAGTCTTCTGGAGTCTCCCGCGTGCATTTCCGCTAAATACAGGCTTCTAGCAGGTCAGCTAGACAATATTGTCGGGCAGCCCAAGATAAATACTTCGCAGTAAACAGAACATTTAGAGTGGAAACAAGGCAAATAGATACAGATCCGCGCAGCAAATCGCACATCAGAATGGCGTAGCTGCCAGGGCGATGAACACCGTAAAGCGTGGGCAACGCTCAATGAACAGACTTCGCCGCAGTTACAGTTTCCCAGCCTCGCTCTTTTGTTTGTGTTAGGCCACTCTGTTTTGTTACTCGTCTTGAACAAACTTCTCGCTTGCAAACTAAAGGTTGTTCGTTTGTTTTGATTATCACGTTGTTAAACTCGCCTCTACTCGTTACCTTCAGATGGAGCGGAGGATTTCGCAGCCGGTGGAAAGATCGCAGCGGGCAGCACGGCGCGCGTGCGTCGTTTCCCCTCTTTGACGCCGAAACAGTTTCTCTTGAGTGCTGGATAAAATAAAACGAGAGTGTTGACGTGCGAGGTAGGGGGCAATCAATGCGTTTATTGTTCTTCCCACGGGAGATGAGGAATTTTAATGAATTGCGTGCGCTGCAAGGCTGAGAGGATCCTAATTGGATAATGTGATTTTGATGCTTGCCAGTAACGATATCGACGGTCTTTGTAACAACATTATGTCTTACTAATATACGAGTGGAGTCTCATTTTCGAGATCCTTACGGGAAATAATAGCATCTCGCTAAAGTAATTGGCAAACAATTCTGGGAAGATTCGAGACGAGGTTAACTAGTTACACTCTTCGTTATAACCCTTCAATTTTCTCAAGTCTGAGCTCTTGTTTTGCTCTTTCTCCCTCAAGTCATTTACCGCCGCCGTTTGAACTTTTTTCTAGTTCTCATTAACTCAGAATATCGGAAATTGAATATCGGTTTATGAATGACGTAGCTTCGCCCACGAGATTGTTTGTTCGGGTGATCGGCGGTGTCTGCCGCCACGTCGGGCGGAATGAGAGAAAAGAAGAGGAGAGGTTAGGGAGAAAAAGCGAGTTCGACATTGCCAGACAAACCTCTACATTCCATCAATCTGCCGTTATGATTCCCTCGCAGCAAATATTCGACCGCGGCGAAGGAACTCCGACTCGGGAATTCGGAGTGCGCCTGAGGAATGGTTCTTGAATTCCACTGATAATATCTGTTGTTCTTGTTCACTCTTTACCGCTTTATCCAGTCATTTTCTAATTTCTTGCCCCGAGCTGGTTGATGTTCCTCTGCTGCTTGCGATAAAATGAAGCCCTCGCCTTCCGCTATGTGGGGCCATCATCTTTAGGTTTAAGCGTGTTGGGAGTGTTGCTTTCATACCTGGGTTTTGAGATAAAAATGGGCTTCTAATTACTTCGATTTGAGGAGAGGTAAAACCCTCGGAGAAATTACATTTCTGAGAAGCTCGATAAGTTGGAATGCCTAGCTGACGTTCATCTGGAGCGCTAAGATTCTTGAAAACAGGATGCAGACAGATGTTATTAGACTCTCGTTTTCTTCCAACTAACCGCGCTTAATTAACAGTCTCGACTGACCTATTTCTCACTCTTGTTGGTTCCACATAATTTAGATGTGCTGTGCGAATCTCTAATTTCTAAATAGTTTTCGTTATATCACATGCGCATTAGGTATTCTACTGCTCTTTGTAGCATTATTTTTGTCAAATTTTTTCCTTTGTTTATGTTATACTGATATCTTTTTTTTTATAGTTGGAAATATAGAGGGAATAGTGGAATATCGAAATTTGTATTAAAAAATTATAAAGCCCTAAAACTAAATTTTCATATAGGTAATATCTCTTGTCGCGTCATATCTTCTGATCAAAAACATATAAAGACACCTTTTGTACTTTGTGACACCGAGTACCATATCTTGAGTGCATAATTGAAGTTAATGCATTTTAGGTTTTTACTTGTTTGCCTGTAATCAGTTTTAACATTTTCTACACTATTCAAATTAATTTGTTTTGCATAATAAATTAAAAATGGAATTTCTCGTTGTTGTATAAAGTGAGGTTTGAAACGTTATAAATTTTTGTATTTTAGCTAGGACTACGAAGTGGATTTTCGTAAAGCTTTAAATTACTTAATCGAAAACATGTTCTTGAGATAGAGAATCTCTCAGTTCTTCATGTTTTTACTTTTACTTTGTATTTGGTATGTAGTGTTAAAAGAATTCTAATTTTACATTAATATTTGAAATTTGTCTTTGGCGTAATTCTTTTTCATCGATTTCCTGGAAAACATTTTCGGGCGACTTAATATAAAATTCCATTACCTCTCATTCTCTGTACTAACTTCATTTCAATGCATAAGTAATAAGTAATCGTTTTTTGGCTTGTGAGTTTATTTGGGTCGTGAATAAACATTCTTTGAAGTCTTACAACCGTGATCCCTTCCTATGAAAATGCTGATGTATATGTGCGTGTTCATGGAACTTCCAATGGGCACTCTTTTAACCAAAATAAATTTCATTTCCCTTTCAAAAGTAGCAAAAATCACTTAACACGTCAAGATTTAAAAGACATCCGGTAACATTACCTACAAAGCATTAAAAGAACTTCAGTTGCAACAACAAACGGCAAATAATTGGAAATATGAGAGCAAATTTTTAGACAACACTACGAAGAGGATATTAACCTTCCTCGTATAAATGGACGGTTATATTTTCATTCGGCAAATCCTACAAACAATATCTCCAAGCAATTACAGGCACATCAATCTACTTCCCTTAATTTCCAACACTCCAATATTCAATATCTGTTAAAACGCATATCTCGCACAAAACGCACATTTAGGTAACTTACATGCACAGATGTTCGGCGGAGGTGTGTTCGCGAGAGAAATGTGTCGAGAAAGTAATATTTTCATCACAAACTGCGAGTGGACGCGAGAAGGCTTTTGTCTCGTAAATCTTTGCAAATGCAATGAGCCGGTTTTGGTAGCAAACGCCTCACGTGTAAGTTACCAGACGTTGGCGATATGTCGCAATAGGCACTTTGGAACCGGTCTTTTCTTCTTTAAATTATGCTTTTCCTGACACTCTCTTCAGGCCGCACCAAATGCCGGATATTTCTCTGCCGAGTCCCTTACGAGATGCGCAGAGAAGCTACAGGCTAAATCGCGCAATAAGGGCAAAAGTGGTCGAGGCACGCGGGGTGCAGCGGAGGAGGGGGAGGGAGGGGGCTGGGGCGAAGTGGGTGTGCAGGAAGCTGCTTCGGGGATCCATGAACAGTTCCTTCCCGCGCGCGGTGGTGCGGAGCGGGGCCGGGGAGCGGGGGCGGAGAGGAAGTCGCCGACACAGCTAACGGTCGAGGGCGTCTTCCTTCCGCGGGCGGCAGCCAAGCGGTCTGGAGCTGGGGGCTTGATGGGGTGAGGCGGGGTGGAGAGGCGGAGGTAGAGGGGGGGGTAGATAGTAGGCGGAGAGGGACGACGGGATGCAGTGCGGGATAGTGGGCAGGGGACGTGGAAGGGAGGGGCGGTGCGGAGAGGGGCGAACCGGTGAGGGGTTGGTGAGGGACGGGGCGGGGTGCAACGGGACTTGTGGGTGGAGCGGGGTGCGGTGGGAGGGGTGGGGCCAGGCGCCGTGACGTCGCCAGATAACGGCGCGCCAGCGCACCGCCGCCACGACGTTGTTGGCGTCGTTCCTCGCAGTCGACCTCTCCGTGGGGGAAGTATGCCACTCTCAAAAAATACAGTCGTGCCTGAGGGAATTTGCTTGCATTCCCTTTTCTTCCGCGCGTAATCACTTCATTCAGAGGATGGCTACCTAATGTGAGGCGCTTTTTGTTCCAATTTGTCCTAATATTTCATTTCGGCGTATACTTTCTAGGCACAGGCCACGTATTGCAGTTGGACCTCTCCGAATCGCAATTAACCAAGAATTTGTTGAACTTTGTTGTGTTCTGGCTAGGGTTTTTAATTCACGCGTTCAAGCAATATATTTTTTCAATTTTAACTATTCTTTCATTGAAATTAGCCGGTGTTGTTCAGAATGATTTATTGGCAATGAAATTAAACTGTTCATTTGCAAGGTCTGGCGAGATCCGAAGAAAGCTTACATGTATTAGTTCGTCCTCTTGATCAATCTTCCACAAATATTGACGATATACGGTGTGTTGATATAAGTGATCCTGTATCAACAATTCGTGATTGTAATTTAAGTTAATTTTTGTTGACTCAGTTTCGTTAATTCCCTTTTCTGAGTCCTCTTGCTATTTATGAAATGTATTTCTTCCATTAAATCTTTTTTCTCATAGTCATATTTCAAAACTATTCATCGCTGCTCTATCTCGTTCTAAAACACTTCCGTTCTTTCGGATTGCAGATCTAAATCCGGTTGTGGTAGATAAACTTACAGAAGCAGCATCGACGATGTTTATAAGAGAAAACGTTACTACTACACTAATAGCTTATCCGAACTCGTATGCAAATCATATCGTTAAGTTCACAAGAAAATTATCATATATCATGTTTGCAGTGTAGTCAGAAACTGTTAAGTTAGATGGTATTTCTAGAATGCATACTGTTCATCTGGAACCTTAGTATTTACTTCCGCGCAAATCGAATTTAAGTATTGTACGGAGATTATTATGAACATTTTATTCGCATTAATTATTTTCAACATCGTACCAACGGAATCTATGAACCGACTGGAACATCGCTGTATTCTAGTGTTCTTCTTCCAGTCTGTCATCTCATTCATCAATGACACGCGTGCCATCTCTGAAATTTCGCCCTTATCCAATTGAAACACTGGAACATATCAACCTTATCCTTCTTCCTCTCCAAACACAATTGCACAATCCTCGTAGCAACAAGCGCCACAATCAGCGCCGTCCCTCTCCAATTGAGGTATTTCTTTTGCCAGGAGCTTCTACTTAAGGCTTCGCCGTGTTCCCCAGCATAGACGAACACTAGTGAACATTTTATTGTAAACAGGCGTCGCCGGAGCAGGTTTGCGGAGGGGTGCGTGATACTGAAGTAGTGACGGTGTTGCTGGCGTCCGTGCTCGAAGTCGGTGTCGGCGGATGTTTACGTCGATGTGTGTCGTCGATGCGTGTGTGTCGGTGTCAGTGTCGCTGTTGGTGTCTGTATTGATGGCGGTAGCATCGGTATCAGCGTCGCCGTCGGCGTGAGAGCCGTTGTTGGCGTCGGTGTCGGTGACGCCGTCGGTGTCGGTAGCGTAGTCATCGGTGTCGATGTCGTCGTTGATGTCTGTATTGCTGTCGGTGTCAGTATTGGCGTCGATGTCAGCGCCATCAGTGTCGCCATCGGCGTCGGTGATTGTGTTACCGAAGGTGTAGGTGACGCCGTGGATGTCGGTGGCGATGTCAACGACGTATCGTATCGGTGTCGCCAAAGGTGTCAGCAGTGGCATCAATGTTTGTGTTGGTGTCGGCGTCGGCGTCGGTGTCGGCGTCGGTGTCGGCGTCAGTGTCGGCGTCGGCGTCGGCGTCGGCGTCGGCGTCGGTGTCGGTGTCGGCGTCGGTGTCGGCGTCGGTGTCGGCGTCGGTGTCGGCGTCGGTGTCGGCGTCGGTGTCGGCGTCGGCGTCGGTGTCGGCGTCGGTGTCGGCGTCGGTGTCGGCGTCGGTGTCGGCGTCGGTGTCGGCGTCGGTGTCGGCGTCGGTGTCGGCGTCGGTGTCGGCGTCGGTGTCGGCGTCGGTGTCGGCGTCGGTGTCGGCGTCGGTGTCGGCGTCGGTGTCGGCGTCGGTGTCGGCGTCGGTGTCGGCGTCGGTGTCGGCGTCGGTGTCGGCGTCGGCGTCGGTGTCGGTGTCGGCGTCGGTGTCGGCGCCGGTGTCGGCGTCGGTGTCGGCGTCGGTGTCGGCGTCGGTGTCGGCGTCGGTGTCGGCGTCGGTGTCGGCGTCGGTGTCGGCGTCGGTGTCGGCGTCGGTGTCGGTGTCGGCGTCGGTGTCGGCGTCGGTGTCGGCGTCGGTGTCGGCGTCGGTGTCGGCGTCGGTGTCGGCGTCGGTGTCGGCGTCGGTGTCGGCGTCGGTGTCGGCGTCGGTGTCGGCGTCGGTGTCGGTGTCGGTGTCGGTGTCGGTGTCGGTGTCGGTGTCGGTGTCGGTGTCGGCGTCAGTGTCAGCGTCTGTGTCGGCGTCGGCGTCATTGTCGGCGTCAGCGTCGGTGTCGGTGTCGATGTCGGTGTCGGTGTTGGTATCAGCGTCACTTTTGGTGTCGACGTTGGTGTCAGCGTCGGCGTTTGTGTTGACGTCGGTGTTGGTGTCTTTGTCGGTACACGCATGGATGTCAAAGTCGGCGTCAGAGTCTGCGGGGCTGTCTGCATTTGCGTCAGCGCGAGCGTCTCCACCGCCGCGCTCCGGTGCTGAGATTCTGCCCGCCACCGCTCTCAGATGAGTATCTTGGGAAGCGCGTCGCCATCGCCGTTCTCCGCGTCTCCGCCTCCCCCGCCGCACCCGCGGACGACATTCCCACCTAATAAACCGCGGACAATGTAGCCGCGCATGAAGGCTTCGCGAACGCGGCGCGGTTATATAGCCCATAAAATTGCCGCCTCGAATGGCGATATTAAAAACCATTCGTCTGGGGAGTATTTTGATTCTGGCGCGCCACGACTTGCAGAATGGCAAGTTCTGCCTAGACTGTATACGACTTTTATTTATCTTCCCGAAATTTATGTCCTCGCTCCCCGCGTCGGAATGACCTTCCTTATAACTTACCTGGGGAATAGTCGGCGAGGGACCTGCAGGCGGTCGTATCAGCTTTTCAATTATACATGGCCGTTGATTAGCTGGCGGATGACAGGGGGAGATGGGGGTTAATGGCCGTGCGGGCGCAGGCGCGGGCGTGGGCGAGGCGCCGCACGGACTCGTCGAGAGCGCCGCCTCGCCAGCCGCACGTCCGGCGCTGCTATCGACCCTCGAGCCTCCGGCGACGGCGGCGGACGCCCTCGCAGGAGGCGGTCCTACGCACGCACGCACGCACGCACGCTCGTACGCTAGGCCGCCCGCCCGCCCGCCCGCCACGCGCCGCCCGCCCGCCACGCGCCGCCTTCACGCACGCACGCCTCGTTCTCGGCGCGGTCGCGCACGGCTGCCTCGCCTCGCCATGCCCCGCACCCCCACCCCCGCCGCGCGCATCAGCCCTCCGCGAACGCTCGCGGCCCGAGCCCGCAAGGTCACGAGCCGGCGTTCCCGCGGCGGCGCTTTGCGGTTGCTGGCCGGCGGCCGCTTACGACGCCGGCTGGTTCCCCGCCGCTTCTTTCTTTGCCAGCGCTGCTAATTCGTTTAGTTGGAGCGGGTGGCTAATACCTGGCTTTTCAATTTTTCTCCATTGTCGTCCTCCACCCTTGTCCCCCGAGGCGCAGCCTCCGTCCCTCAATCTCCGGCTTTCGTCTCTCGACACGTGATCTCGGCTCGTCCACTTTCTACTACTGTATATAATAGTTCATAATTTAAGAATATAGCGATCTAGGTCTATCTCGCCAGAAATTTATTGATAAAGTAATTGTATTTTTTTTGAAAAAGCTATAATATATCACTCAAATATTATTTTTGCGGCAACATAAAAAGGTGTGCAAAGTGATAATAGGTATTTCTTAAAAAAATCAGTCCTATTCGAATTCTAGGCCTTTTAACAGCCTCAGCCATCTCACTTGGTTGTATGGTTAAATGTAATACAACTTGTACAGTAATAAGTTCTTATATATGCATAGAGATGAAATCTCGGGCATGAATATGGTAAGTCGGGACTATCGCGCATTGTCATAATTCTCTCGTCACAACTCTTTGCAAGGTGTTTCATTCGTGAAATCCGCAATAGGACGTAGTAATTTTCTTTAATTTTCACAATTAAGCCAAAGTATTTCTGCAGCTTTTAAATCCTTTCTACAAAAAATGATGCAGTGTGACGACCTCCACATTTATGAGGCCACTCGACTTATTTCGTATAAAGACCAGTTGTTGCAGGAATTTTCTGTAGATAATCGTTGTTGAAATTCTCTCAAATGCAAAACAATGTAAAAGTTTTTCTCTGTTCGTGCTTGCGTGTCAGTTGTTATGGTCTAATAATAAAACGCTTCAAAATATCACGAACGAGAACAAAGAACAATCTTTTCTTTCCCGTTGCTCTTTCCAGACAATCCCTTTAATGACAAAACAGGCGCGGACGAAACTTAATCCTTGGCTTCGGAAATACAATTCTTAACAAAACATCCTGTTTTCGTACTGTCACGGAAAATAATGTTGCGAGTTTACTCAACGTCCCCAACGGCGACGATAAGCAAGTTGCGTGAGTAAAGGATGAGATTTGCTCCGCGCAACTTCCTCGGAAGGGGTCGGGAAAGGCAGAAACCGCTCCGTTGCCGCTCGCCCCCGCGACAACCAAACCGCCCGACCGCTTGCCCGTCCTCCCGTCCTCCCGTCCTCACGTCCTCACGTCCTCACGTCCTTACGCCCTCACGCCCTCACACCCTCACGCCGGCACAACGCCGAGTAAACGCTTTGGGTTCCCAACCTCCCACTACCCATCGCTACCACCCAATCTACCATCCTACAGTTTCCTGCCAGAACGCCCTCCACTCCCAGCTCGCCTACCTCAATGACGTTGTGTCCCATCCTCACCCCTCACCTCCACAGCTGCGTCGCATCGCCGCCTCCCACAGCCTCTCCGGGGGGTTGCCCGCAGGTCTCTCTGCCTGCTGTTCCGAACTTCTCACTCCGGTTCTCCAACTTTATCCGGCGCTTTCCTTCACGCCGGGTCTTCTGCTCTTGTAACTACTAGTTCTCTTGGTCATCTCCATTTACCCCAATTCATTAGTAACTCATCACTTGAAAATTTTTCGCATTTTTGATTTGATTTATTTTTTGTCAAATCATTGAAAAAATTGTATTTGACTTTTAGAGGAGAAGAAGCAAAAATGTAAAATTTACATGCTATTACTACACAAGTTAGTATAATACTAGAACCACATGTATTTATTATCCCTCTGTTCCAATTTCTTCAAAATTACTACAGGCATCTCATCGGTCCCTTGTTTCGTCGCTATTCGTTCCCGCATTGCTCTCACAACAGTGTCCTGGCACTCATCACAGTCCTTGACACGTCAGCCGCCCTCCCCCTTTTGCGAGTTGGGTTCACGTTACTCCACAACGCTTCCTGCTTGTTTCATCGCTCAGCCCGTCCTGCATCGGCACTGCTTACTCTGTTTCCGCCCACCCCTTCTCTCCTCCCGGTCCCCGGTCGCCCGTCTGCCCCGTCGGTCCGTCACCTCTGGCCGGCGCGCGCCCGCTCTGCCCGGCGGGGCGGGGAGAGGCGGGGACGGAGGCGGGGAGCGCGAGGCAGAGCGGCAGGGAAGGGCCCCAGGCCCTTGGGAAATCTGCGCCCACAGCCACACACCGGGGCGCGAGGCCCGCGGTTCCGGCCAGCGCGTTTATTCAGGAGCCGGTGCCAGTTTTACGGCCAACTTTCCGTCTCCCGCCCCCGCTCTCGGCCCTGCCCTCGATGCGACGCCGCTGCCTCCACTCCGGCCCCGCCCCCGCCCCCGCCCCGCGCCCGCCCCAGCCTCCGCCCTGCCGGTGTTCCTGCGCGACTGGCGTCCCCCGACGCGCGCGGCACAGCTCGCAACTTATCATACTTTTATGCAGGCGAGGCGCAGGCAACGGACACCTCTGGTGCGCGGGCCGTGGGCGGGGGAGGGGGCGCAGGGTGGAACGGGCACAGCGCAGCGGGTTGCTGTGGGACTCGTCGCCGCGCGACACCCTGCACGTGCTCCCCGGGGGGCCGACACCTACGGCCGCCCTCGCGACCCACTCTCTCCTCTCCCCTCCCTCCACCTCTTACCACGCCCCCGCCTTCGAAGACTGCACGCGGCCTTCATTGTCTCTTTTATAAAACATCCACTTATTGGAGAGTGGACCTCCCCGAGGATTCGGTCACCACCTCCGCCCCCGGTCCCAGCCCCCACCCGTCTCCGTCGCCGTCCCCGTTCCGTCCTGGCGGCTGCCTCACCCTTTGCCTCTTGCCCTGCTGTCTGCCAGCCGAGTCTTCTCCCAGCGCTAATGCCTTCAACGCTGCCAGCGCCACGGCAGGCTGTCCACGAACGTTCTCACTTTATCGCAATGCCTTTTATCTCCAAATCCTCTAAATAGCCTTCTCGTCGTCCTTTTTTCTCTCCCGCTCTTCCTCTTCCGTCATTTCTGATATCTGCTTGGCTGGCTCTAGAGTCTAGAACTATAGCTATTCTCGGGGTTTTATGCTGCGCCAAGCTGCTCAAAAAACACAGACGTGGTATTTTCTTTTGAATTTCATTTTAATGCACTTTCAGTTCACATATTTTTAGCACATTCTGAATTAACAATGTGGCGCAGACCACTGTTATAATTATAATTTTTCCTCGTGATTTTATAGCCATATTTGAGTGTCAATATTTAATAAAATTTAATAATATTTAATATATTTAATTACACGGTCGCAGATTTTTAAATTTGCCTTGTTTCCTTTTTCTCTTGTTACCATTAATCCCTAGACCTCCTCTTTATCGTTCCTCCTTTCGTAAACTGTTCCTTTTCCACTCCCACCTCCCAATCGTTTCGATGGTCGCGGGCGGAAGTCCGCGGCTGGAGCTGGGCAGGGCGGGGCGGAGAGAGGAAGATGAGGGGAAACGGAGTGAGGAGGGTCTTGGCAAGCTCTCAGAGGGGGCTGTTTTCTGTCGGGAAGAACTCCGCTGGAAGCAAGGAAGCTGGTCGACGTGTGTTTCTGCTAAAAGTATTGTCGCTGGAAAAACGAACCCATTAGGAGTTCGCGAGCACGGATACTTGCGTCAAGTGTGTTTTTCGATCACGTACGCCGGAAATAGCCATTTGATCACGCGTCAAGAGGCAGTGGGGTCGTGCAATAGTCTCCCTAGGAAATTAGTTTTTTTCAGGCATTGTATCCAATCTCGTGTGGATAGACCGTTTCGTACTGTGAGAATACCGATTGGTTCATAGCATTGAGTTTTCCACAGTGCTAAACTATAAAACGCGCATTGTGAATTGTTAAAATTTTCGCAAGTGTTATTTAGTTTATTGAGTTGCATATGTTGAATTGTAGAAGAGGCTTTGGCTCGTTGTAAGAAGGGTTTGGGTGAACTCGGGTTTCTACATCAGTCACATAGGTTCCATCTGCCCTAGTTTGTGTTACGTGTCATTCACGGACTATCAAAATTTCCCAAAAAAGTTTCAGTATGATAAGAACAAATATTAAGTAACCGTAAACTCAATCGTGGTTTTGAATCAAGAATGTAATATTTGCGTACTTCATTTATTTTCTTCTGTAATTCTGGGAAGGAAAGATTTTTCTCCCCTCCCTTTCACAAACGAAACCTTCAATCAAGCTCCGGATTTTAGTGACTTTTTTTTAAGAGATTTGTTTCCTTGTGACCTCTGAGGCCATCTTCATACATAAATACAGTTCGGGTGTGGTTGGCACATTTCAATTGGATTTGGTTGGCAAAGTGTTGACCAGACTCGTTCGCTGTATGCTATCTCCAAAATTTTGATCTTGAAATGACAACTGCGTCAGCAGTGGCAAATGCAACTTTGCCGTGATCGACTGCCGCAAGTTCAAACTCTCGTTAATGTGAAACTTGAATCAATTCAGACAACCTACTCAATGTTCCAAAATTTACAAAAAATATTTTTTTATTAAAAGGAGTAAAATACTTATAAAATAAAATTAAATACCGGGATATAAAGACTAAAGCTTGAAAGGACCAACACTGTACTTGTTGCCTATGTTGGGCTGGTCTGTAACACTAAATTGTGATTGACTTGTTTGAATATAAAACATTGAAAAATAATTAATTTTGACATTTACCTATTACTCCATACTATCTCACAAGTAGTGTTTCAATCCATCCCAAGGCCATGTCCAAACAACGCCCCAAGTGGAGTTGGCACATTTTGACTTCATGACTTTTAACAGATCGAGGACAAATATTCACGGTTAAAAAAACATACGGTAACTCAAAAAGATGTTTGTAGTTTCCATTGATACAATATAAATTTATCAAAATTAAACCAACGTTGCCTAAAATTAAAATTAACAATTGATGCTAACCAGCGCTGGTCTGATCTACTGTTTTTGATTTAAAGTTGTTCTTTTTACAATTAGGAAAAATTGTGTAAAGAAATGTGTACGTATGCTAATATTGGTAATAGTAACAGTAATAATAGTAATAATAATAGTAATAGTAATAATAATAATAATAATAATAATAATATTCGAAAAAGTCATACTATAAAAATGGTACTATAATTGAGATTGTATGTCAACCAAAATTAAATGTCATACTTTGAAGTTATTTTTACATAAGGCACAATTCATAACAAGCTGCATTTTTAATATTTCTACATGTTTAAGGGTTCTTCTTCGTCTCTTATTTTGAATACCAACGTATGTCTGTAAGAAAAAATGTTTATAGAGTGTGAAATGTAAATACTACATGTTTTGACGAAATTACTAACATTGACAATGATTTACAAAAAACGTCATAGTTGCAAAAACCAAACCTCAATTCGTAGTACATACTGTATTCCCCTGAATAACCACGTTTAGTACTATTAATTAATTCGAAATATGTGAAATGTCGTATACATGATTATACGAAAAAAGGCAGCATCAATTTTACTGGAAGTTTTTGTAAATTAAAGATCAGATAGAAAATTAATTGAAAAGCTGCCAAGTACTTCACTCTCAAATGGTGCCAATGCCAGAAAAAGTGCTTTTAAGATAATTGCAAAGAACCAAATCTACCGTACCCCTTAAAGAAAACGTGATTCGTACTTTTTGCTCCGGACGAAAATAAACCAACACTCAAAGTTTTCGCTTCGAGTAGCAATGGAAAATAAAGTAGGTTGAAAAACAAGCGTAAAGACAAAACTGCTGTCACAAAATAACACACACCTCTCGTTTCCACGCTATCACTAGTAAAGCACCTGTTCATTTCCCATTAGTCAACGTTTCCAATGACACTAGAAGTTAAATAACCCTTCCAGTAGAGATTCATCACCAGCAGCCATGGTGGCAGCCCCTTGCCAGCCCTTTGTTATTCGCCGTCCCAAACTGAGCCAACTATTGTAATTTTGTTACATTTGCGGGCAGAGGGAGGAACGAGGGCCGAGCCGGGTAGGACAGCGCGCGAGCTCCAAATTGCAATTCCAACTGGGCGCGCGCGCGCGCACAGCGGAGTCCAGATCGTCCCGGCCCGCCGCGCCCCGCCCCGTCGCGCCCCGCCACGTCCCGCCCCGCCACGTCCCGCCCCGCCCCGCCACGTCCCGCCCCGCCACGTCCCGCCCCGCCACGTCCCGCCCCGCCACGTCCCGCCCCGCCGCGCCCCGATCCGCCCTGCCCCTCCCCTACCCCGCCCGCCCTGCCCAGACAACCTTGTCCCATCCCGTTCAGTCTCACCCTGTTCCGTCCTGTTCCGTCTCTTCTCACACCGTCTGGTCTCGTCCCCTCGCCCTACACAGTTTCCTTCGTCCTAGTCCACCCGCACTATCCTATCCAATCCCCTACGTCCCATGCCGTCCCGTCACGCCCCGACGCCTCGCCTCTCCACGCCCCACCTCTTTTCGTCCCAGACTGTTCCGTCCCGTCCTTCTAACATCCCCACCGTCTCCTGCCCCCTCCCGGCGTTGGCCTTCAGCCCGGCACCCCCGCACAGTCCCCCTGCATCATCTCGCCCTGTCACTTCACCGCGCTTAGTCTCGGCCCGGCCTAACCTGACCCATCCCATGTTTGGCCCCACTCTTCTGCCTCTCCCCGCCCTGCTTCGTCTCTCTCTATCCGTCCCACCTCCTGTCACCGTGGCCCGCCTCACCCTTCTCGCAGCAGGGTGATTCTGCGGGCGCGGCGGGGTGTAGCGGAGCTGGGCGGAGCGGGGCGAAGTGGGGCGGAGCGGTGTGGAACGGGGCGGAGCGGGGAGGGATAGGGCGAGACTGGGAAGGGCGGGGCGGAACGGGGCGGAGCGGGACGTAGAGGGGCGGCGCGAGGGAGTTGCGATGCCGTGCGGACACTAACGGGGTTATGCGGCGCCGGGCGGGTCCGAGCGGAGCTGTCGCTGTCGGTCTCCGGCGGGGCAGGCGCCCCACGAACGCTGGCCGGTCCGCGCGGGGCTTTTGTCAGGATGTGGCCCATGCGGGTGCGCGCCCGGCCGCGCGCCCGCGGACGGCTAGCATTGGGGGAGGAAGGGGAAGAGCCTCGCATTGTGACGGCCGTGTGGAATAGAGCAGAATGCTGCATTAACTTCCGGGCTGAATAGGGCGCCTGGCCACTCGCTCAAACGATTAATCACACGACAAACTATTACGACGTATTCTAGCTTTTTGGCAGTAACTTTTATTCGACTCCTCTATGTTTATCACGTAAACTGAGCTCCTTTGCTTAGGTTGTGTAATGAATATGTTATGTCTGTATGAAATGAATTTTCATGTTTTAAATATTACCTGCAATACGAGCTCCTGAGTCTTGGACCAGTTCCTGAGTCCAAGTCAATTAAAACTGACTGTATTCAAACACCTCCTACCTGATTTGTATAATTCTCATTCTCAATAACAACTTCTTATTTAATCCTTTTGGTTCTTTTGAGGATGAAATTGTTTTTATCTTATTTAAGATGTGCCAAATTTCTTATTTAATAATTTCCATAAAACGATTTCACTTTCCTGTATTTTAAGAAAAATATCTTATTATATTATTTCCAAGCTTTTGTATTAAATAATCTCTATCGCATTTAATTTAAAAAGTTGTGAGAAAGAATTCTAAAATATTACTTCATTTACGACGTAAATTTCTGCACAAAGATCATGAAACCAAATTCAATTTCTGTAATCATCCTCCAACATTTAAAGTAATAACTTCTTAAGTTTTGTACGTCACTTTGAGAAATTTAATATATGTCCCTAAGCAATACTGAAATTCAAATATTTTAAAACGAACTAATTGTTTTATTTAATACGGATATCATTTTATCTTGTATGGAATGTATATAAATATGAAAACATTGAGAAAAAGTACAGTGATATAAGCAATTAAGCGAAATGAAATGTGAGTTCAGCAAAAATAATACGGCCACAGCACGTGTTTCAGAAAGCCTTGCTACGAGAATCAGATTGCGTGACGTACCTTATGAGTACGTGGGCGAGTGTATGTGTGTATGTAGCCAGGAAATCAACGGCAGCAGCAGCGGCGGAGGTGGCAGTATTAATAAAAACACGGGCGCGGCGCACTGCCTAAAAGGCGACGCCCACCGCCCCCTCCGCCCCACTCCGCCCCGCCAGAGCTATTTGCCCTCGCACGTGGCGCCGTTACGCAGGCCGTGAGCGGTTATGGGTATTTATTCTGGTAGAAACTGGCCGCAACCGTGGTTACCATGCGTTCAACGCGGCGTCGTACAGTGGGTTGTTATGGCTCAAATGGTTTGTTTTTTTTCTGTTATTTCATAGTTCCTCTTTCAACGAAACGATAAATGTGAAATGTGTTGGAATAATTACATGAAATTACATAAAAGCAAGCGTAAAGACAAATGATATCTGCATATGTAATATCCACTGTGATCTAAAAATGCCATCTGACGCGCAAGGTTAGGTTTCTTAACATTAAGATGCCATTTTTGCGAAAAAATAGAAATTGTGGTTTTCAAAATATCAATAAAATATTGTACATCCAATTCAAAGAGGCAAAACCTTAAGATTGGTTATTTCCGGCTTCCGGGAGCGTCACCTACTATGAGCACAAGTTCCGTATGTTCAGTGCATGTTTTATCATAGGCGTTGGCTATCATACACCTCCGCTGGATGGTGAGATCTGGCGCTGACCTACACGGCGACTAGCGGGGTTTCCAGGTATCAGCGGGGCACTGCCTCAGCCAGGTCAAGCTCGAAGATGCCGACTGGTCTTCCGACACCTGTGCATGTAAGCGTAAGTGAGTCTAAATTATGGGGACAAGGAACAGCAAGGAATGTTCGCGCGCGGTACGTGCCCCATTCTTCAGTGTACTGCTCCGGCATTCGCCTGGTGCTGATCGGAGAAACAACAGAAAACTACCGGTCCGAGCACCCGCCAATGGAATTCTGGCCCAGACAGCGGCTGAATTTGACCTATCTAGCTAGGATGGAGTATCCTGCCGCCGTCGGGACTCGAATCCTAGGACCTCCCGATCAGAGACTTACCACATTTTGTCATTGTCGACATTATCACGCTGAAATTTTGCTCTCTCATGATAATACATGCACATGGCACAATGCCTGACTACACGCCAAGCGCGCTGTAATGCGTATGCAATTATGAAACGGAGGAAGTCGCGCAGTCAACGCCAAGTGCCTCATTTTCGCAGGTAATACAGGATCGTTTCTTTAACACAGGGACGTTTTTCCCTTCGTAGCGCCGAGGGAGCTGGATCAGGCCGTGTTTATCAACAGTGTGATCTTTCTTGTTCATATTATAATTTCTTATTAGAGGCCAACTGCAGCAAAAATGGATACAAAAGCGACGCAATTGGGCTTCCAAAAATTAGCGAGCACGTTTCTCAAGAACAAAAAATTCTATAGTGTCGTATAGCGCTAAAGTAAGTTAAATAGTTTAACAAATCCAGTCTTTACGAATACTGGTATAACGTAGTGTATATAAATACCATAGTTATTTACGTATCAAGAATATAACAAAAATGCTGTTCCATAACCCAACACACTCTGCCTGAATTACTGTTGCATGATGTCAGCTGTGTCGCGAGCAGTGACTTCCTTAGTGCGAGAATTCAGTGGGTTCTCGCAGTATGAAAATATGCAAGATAACGCAATGAAATATTTGAATTTTTCAATCAAAATCGAAACTGCTTCATAGTTTTGGGATAGTTCCCGAATTCTTGGCTTTCTAACGAAACCAGACCTCTTTCATATGGCCTAAGGGTGCATAGTGTTTGTTGATGTTTGTTGAGCGCATTGGAAATTAGTAATATAGATACGAAAATGGTATTACGAAAAATATTGAATAACACACGGCCAATAACACAAATAACGGATCGATTGGTTTTAAACCTTGGCTTTCGCCGCAGTTTGCAAACTTCAGTAGTGTCCGATATTTGCTTTTTATCTGTTTCGTGATACTAATAACAATTACATAGTGACATAATTTCAATTTTTCTCAGTTTTCATTTTATGACAATTTCCTGACCTTATGTAAAAGTTACAAAATGTGTTTCTCTGATAATTAACTGCTTCCCAAATATTATCCGGTCCAAGGAACTTTGTTTCTGGAAACCAGCAATTTATATCAGTTATGTTTCTTTACGTGTATGTTTTTAAATTATGCCGTACAATATATGTTTTTATTATCCAGACAATATGCACTTCCGTTGATTGCAACGCGCGGGCAAATTTAATTTCTAGAACACATTTACGTATGATCGCCTCGCGACCCGTTTGGGCCACTGTGGTCGGCGCTGACTGCAGTAAGGGGTTCGCGTATGCGTATATGGGGACATGCGTTCGTTCGAGTGCGCTACCCTTGCCCCAGGGACACCCCTTCAGCTTCGTTGCGCTGATATGAATGCGCCGAAAAGGTAACGGTCGTTATCGTCACGAAAATAACCGCGTATTCGCCAATGCCACGCCCTGCAACAGAGGGCACCTTGTAGCTGTGGCAGACCCAACTGGCTCGCCTACTCTAGTGGAGGTCATTAGCACCCGCACCTCTGAGGATTCCTGTGAAAAAGGGAAAGAACGAAATAGAAAATGGAATAGAAGAGGAGTTAAAGAGAGGATGGGGATTTCCTACATTTAAGATAGCAGAATAACCCTTTTGTAAATACTCGAATTATATTTTCTAGTTCATGAGTTTAAAAATGCTGAAGAAAACACAAATATTGACTTACGCGACTGTTTAAAGAACATGAAACAATTTGACAATTTATAGTTTCGAATTTCAAAAATAAAACGTTTCAATTACGGAAATATTATTTCGATATAAAGGTGTTAAATGTTGATATTAAAAAACGCGCATTTTTGTGCCTTTCGTCGTTGAAATAAATATCTGTAGTACAACCGATGTCGTAAATCTGAAAATAGTAAACTTCTGCAATTCGATGAGAGATGTATTTTCATACATTTCAAATTAAAAAAGTAGTTTATTGACATTCTTAGAGCCGTATAAATAACTATAGTCTTTGAATTCATGGTACCATCTGGATTGGATAACGTTTTTTGTTTTTTCCTTTCATTGACAAGAAATCCAAAATGTAATGCAATAAAATGTTGTAAACATTTTATAAACTATTGATCTAAATACATTATGAGATAGTACATTAGCCAGGATAATTTTTTAAACTTAATACTACTTTCAGTCAGAAAATATTTCAGACGAATAAACAAATTTTTAAGATTTTGAATATTACATCTTTTTCATGAGTTTCTAGTGCAGAATAAGCATCTGACGTTTGTCCTATCATTCACAGTTTTGTCACAATGCGTTGTCGTTAAGTAAAAGAAATGAAAAGATTTTATTGAATTATAAACATGAAAAAAGCTCTTTAGTACATAAACCATTTGTCTTTATTGGCTTAGTTTTCCCTCTTCTTCTGAAGGTTTTTGATAGAACTATATTCCTAGAATTTGCTTTGGCATTGACGTGTTTTCCATCATTTAGTAGGTTCTTTCAACGGATTTTACAGAGTCTTTCTATCATATTTATATAATAATTATATCAAGTTTTATAAAAGCATCGAATTTGCTAAAAAATAATTTCTTTATGTATTGAGAGTGGTCTTTTTAATTGGCGTAGACATAATAAGAACATTAACACAAATTTGTTCAAAAGTTTATTTATTGGCCTTTGGTATGTTCTAAATGTCAATTACGAATGATGTCACTATTGATGTACTTAAAAACTGACAGCTGTATTTCTTTATTTGTAATAATTAGAAAGTGCTACAAAGTCTCAAAACTTTTTCTTCAGAATCGTTTCAAAACAATTCCCTATTAAAATCTGCACTAATATTTCACTTTTATAATTTATAACATTACAGTTAATGATAACATATTTCACTGTACAAATCGATATTCAGTCGTCGAATTCCTACATTTTTTGTAAATCATGTTTAATACGCTCCAAAAAACACTTCTTCGAACATGTGTCTTTAAATGAATTTTCTTGTGTCCTAGTAGTCAACTTGAAACCTTCTTCTCAAAGGTAATTAATTTTAGTACATACATCATTCTATTCAGAAATGAATGAAGCATTTGAATGTTAGACAAGGAAAAGTACACGGTAAAAGTACACGGTAAAAAGTACACGGTTTCCTAAATTTGGTTTCTATCACATTAAATCAACAAATTAGTATTTCAGTCCACGTCATACAACGCAAATATTTAGAAAGCAAATTCACTCTGTGTGCCGGACTATTATATTTATATTTAGAAATCATGCTTCACCAAAGTTTAGAGAACATGTATTTCGAGACTTAATTTCACGTATTAATAGGGGGGCTACTCAATTACATTAAATATATCGTTGTCCCGGCTGTTACATTCGCAATTGTGATAGAGGCTTATTTTTTTATATATTTCAGTACTTGGATTTAAACTACATATTTTAAATATTCAAATAATGTTTAACAGAATTCCATACCTGGAAATTGGTGAGGGAATAATGACGTTTAGTTTCATTTAGCACCATGGAATTTGGCGCTCATATATACATATAAAATACAAGAACATTTCCGAAAAAAAAACTATTGTAAAAAGGTGGTTTAATTGTAAGTTCCGTTCAATGCCAAGTTAAAATGTGAGCATTGAAACAAATTAAATATCATAAAGCTTATTATGACAGTCAGGATAGCATTTTCTTTTATTCACTGAATGTTTCCTAAACTTTTTACTTTACAAAGGGTACACGTGTCTACATCCGCCGGTATATGGAATTCCCTGTACGACGATTCAGCTGGTAAATAACTCGCAAAATGGCTTTTGGCCCTCAACTAGACTCTCGTGTCGTCCTCTTGGCTACCCCTGGGAACCCATGTTAGCTGCGAGGTCGACCCCTCTTAACGAGAGCTAACATCGGTGACTGGGGTATGGCGCAAACGCCACTAGGCGCCCGTTCAACAACGATGAACATATAACCGCACCCTACACGCTGCAGTATTTATTACCAACCCTTTACAACACTTGGTAACAAAAGCATTTGATTGTTAGGCGTGTTGGTGAAAACATGTTGACTAGACCTAATATTTGAAGTGACGTGATGGCGTTCTAGGCCTCCGTTGGTGGGAGTAATCCCAACAATATTGTTGATTGCTGAAGTTTTTAACGTATTAGCGGATGATGTTAAATTGGAAGGTTGTTGCAAGGTGTCACTGCATTTTGAATCATTTAATTTCAAAATATGTGATTTTCGGGGTTCTTAGCCATTATTCTACAGAAATGAAACTCCCTTCTTGTGGGTTGGCACTATTTAATTTTTACTGCTCAACTCGCATAAGTTTCTGTCCGGATTTGGATATTATTAGGCTATGCATCAAAACCCAAGACTATTAACATTCAGGTCCATAAAAACGTATTACCATACGTGGACTGCCATAAAGTAAATTGTCAAATAGGTTTTTATGTAACATTCGCGTTAATCTAGGTATTTAATCACATATATAAACTGTAGTTATATTTCTTCTATTTTCGGATGTTACATTACGAAAATATTCGTAAAAAAGTGATATACGGTGTGTTCTTTTTAATCTCGTGTATATTTTATTAATTTTTATCTTTCATACTTCGTAAGAAAAGGAAGTATTATAATAGAGCACCGGAAATCGGCGACTTTTTGTATGAAACTGCACTAGTGGCGAAAAATTCACTAGTGGTTAAATATTGTTCCTCTCTTAACTTTGTAATTCAAAAAATTGCAAAAAATTAACATTGCAGAAATTCAATTTTCAAGATAAAGATTTTTGTCCTCAATGAAAAATTCTAAAAAAATCAAATCTTTAAAATTGGTCTTGTACATTTTTTAAACAAGTAATTAACGTGTATTTTGATGTTAATGCAATTTATATAAAAAAATTCAGAAAAAGCTCTACTTTTTTCCATTTTTTTCTCTAGATAGAGGAAAGAGTACTTAAAAATTGGCCGAAGTCTCATTTTCTTTGAACACAAAATTTTCGAAAATGGCAAAAGTTAGAAATAATACGAGAAAGTGTGTAAATCCCACACGAAAATCCCGTATTAAGAACAAATTTCTGTTCAAGAAAACTTTTTTCTAAACAATTTCTCAGGTTTCAATCTAATGTAGAGTTATCAAGTAAATTTACCTCTGTTTTCATGTAAAGTGTCCTGATAGTAAGAAATATTATTGCAGGTAAATTTGAAGTACATTTCAATGGGTGAAAACCAGACCGGCATAAGTGACATTTTATAAATTGTGAGAAAAATGTGTTTATATTAGGGTATATTTCAATGCCAATTTAATTTTGTGGTGTTAATGAACAATTGAAATGTCATGCTTTTTAATGATGAAACAAAGCACCCTACAGTGATATTTGATTAAATAAAGAGTTTTCTCTGAATTTATAAAATGTCACTTATACCGGTCTGGTTTTCACCCATTAAGTTAAGGATTTATATCAAATGTAGATTTTGTACACTAATATTTGTATTAAAGTTGCATTGTACAATCCTAAAGAAAACCAATAAAATAAATTCTAAATTTGCTACTTGCTGTCATTAAGTTCATTCTGAGGTGGAGTTTAATTTGGATATTTTCTGGTATTTTTCTGGGATACAGTCTTTTCCGCCAGTCAATTATGCGCACATCTTCAAAATTGATTTAATTATAATTCTCATCTGTGTTTAGTACTTATTTGTTGATCGTTTTTGTTAGTTCTTTTTTTTTCGGACTCTTTTACCAAATATTCTGTTAGTTTAACCTATGTACGCGTGATCAACTTACTGAACTGTACAACACGTGCACTATGTAGAGTAAAATATTAAATATCCAAATCGCAAAAACTGTTTTTTTCATCATATTTCAATGTACTAAACGGTAAATTTGTAAATCTTTATAGCCTTGAAATTCACAATTTTTTACGAATATCAACGTGTATATGAAATAAAGATAACGAGTCGAATATTTACGGAACAATTGAAATTAAATGTTCATTAAATTGTTCATGTTCTAAAATTACTACTTTATTGTTTATAATATTTTAAAAACGTTGTTGCTATTTGTACGTATTATGTGATTTTAAATTAAAGGAAGAATCTATTACCCCAAATTTTAAAACAGGAATACATAGTGTTTCAGGGAAATTTATAGATTCAAATCATTGCATTATTCACAAATTTAAATGCATTTATAGTTATCGGTAATGGAATTCTGTCATTTAGTTTTACATCTTTATTAAGAATTAATATCTTTGCACCTCTTCTCTTTGAGAATTATCCGAACGCTTCCTGCAACCAAGCCGACGTTCGTAAGCATTTCGAAGGATGCAGTTGTGCGTGAAGGTCGCGTTACACCTGTTCGCGTGAAAAAGCATATTACACCATCTTGCAATTCACAACTTTCCTTTTTCGAACACATTCGAAGAGACCTGTGTAAATCTCTCACATTTTTCTGGGAAGCCGGGCGTCAGGTAAGCGGAGAGGCGGACTACATAAAAGATTAAGAAGCTTTTATCACGCTACGCTCCGGCCGATGGAGAGGCGCGCGTGAAATATTCAGAAGCCGTGCTAGAAGCCGCCTTGAAATGCATGTAACATTCGTCAGTGCGCGGAAGAGCGGGAATTTTGTGGCGAAGGGAATTCTTTAGAGCTTCCGAAGAAATCATGCTGCAGAAGAGGGTGAAAGATGATCACTGAATGACTTGTTTGGAGTGGTTTAATATAACATGAATATTAAATTAATTTATATGGTAGAAAATATAATGTTCGTGACTTCACGTCTTATAGTATTAGATGAATCTTTGCATTCCTGAACATAACAAAAAAATAAGTTTCTTGCTTCAATTTTATTGTAATCAGAATATATTTTATTTGGCTGTATATGTAAATCGAAATTGAATAATATCAGTGGATCGGTGATTTCATTGAAATGCTTTCAGTTGATGAAATCATTTTCAAATAAAAGGAGATGCAATAATGTTTGGCTTTTAAAAATGCATAGAATATGATTATGAATGTCATTATTTCTTCTGTTTGCAGGTGAGTAAGAAAGTACATGAGCCATTGCCCTTCCCTTCAACGCGTTTCTTGGTGAGTTAAAATTACTTTATTATTAATTTTCTTCTGAAGATTGTTTTTGATTTCAAACGCATTCTTGCTTGGTAGTGTTATGTATAATTTATATTGCCAGTTGTTTATATTCTTGCACTGTTAGTCTGCTAGAATTTGCAAGTCACTGTGGTGCAATGTCAACTATTTCTTTGAAACATGCCTACATTTGAGATATCTCAGACATATTTTTAAATTATTGTAAAGCAAAGTACATTTTAATTAAAATTATTATGTTTCCACTGCAATTATCATGGGTGAACATTTTTTCAAAATGCTTTAAATGAATTTTTTAGTAAAAAATGCATTAAAATGAAAACTGAATATAAAAGTAATGTATTTAATGAACAAAACTCTCGAAGTCATTTCAACCGTCTAATTGATGTTCATTTCATAGAAAAGTAATAGATACGAGCATATCGGACACATTTTCTTGCTGTCAATTAATTCTTTGTATTGATCTTCGATGAAACAGCAAATAGTGTAATGATAATTATAGAGATTATATCAAACATTATAAATACATCTACTTACGTATTCTACGCATTTACTTATCGTGTAAAAATAAATCGTATTTTCCAAGCGTTACAAATGAAAATTTTATGGTATACTTAAAAATTGAAAGTAAATTCCGCATACAAAATATAGACCATCGCTAGTACATTTATTTGTAACTAATGTGTGTATTTTTGAAAAATAAAAATGTATAAATTCTACAAATTTGTTTTTTAATTAGAAATACTTATTCAATTTTTTGTTAAAGCGATGCAAATGAAAATTTATGAAAAAAAATCGTTTTTTAAGGAATCATAATTTTCGAATTTACCAACCATACAAATAAGATCTAAAAAGTGACTGTTCTAGGAGTAGATATCGACAGCTAGAAAAAGCCTTGAGTACCGCCGGCAATAAAAATACATACACTCAATCTCTCCCTCGCTCTCTGCGCTCTAAGCCTTGTCTTGCTTCCCCAAGAGCAGCTTAGCAGGCGCGGCGCCGACGGCACACTTACACTTAGAACTACTCCAATTGTGATTCGGCAAGGGGCTTAAGAATAATATTCCCCAAAGAATCCAACGCTCGCCTTCGGTTCGACGTTGATACAATGCCCGTAATATATTATCGATCCCGTGAGGAATTGGTTCCGACTTGTGTTTGCTATTCGCGTTGCAGGGGGGCCGCTTTAACTGGCAAATGAACCGCTTATCAGGTTGGGGCCCAAGACGGCCGCGGCCGTGGATTTGCGTTTCCGGGCACGTCGCTTCGCCACCGCTCCACGCCACGTTCTGCGCGCCACGTTCCGCGCGCCACGTTCCACCCGCCCGCCCCCTTTCCCATGGGCCACCGCGCCGCCCCACCCCTCCTCTCCTGCGTCCTCGGCTCCCGAGAGGCCTGGGAAGGCCTCAGGGCGCGCGCAGGCGTCCTTGGGAAATCGCCTCCCTCCCTAACTCCCCGCTAAGCTCTCCCTAAGTTTTCCAACTAATGGCACGTTTTGAATGACTATATGCAAAATAAGGATCATAGAATACGTGTTTTGCAATTTTAACATCGCACATTTTAAAATTAATGAAATGCGGTCTTCTTTTTTAGCACGTTTTCGTCCTTAAACGATTAAAGTTAAATTTTCAAAGTTAATGTTAACTTTTTAATTATGTATGATTTGGAAAACCAAACATTTTCGGTTCTTCTTGGATCAGATAAAAGCTAGTGTGGTGACCACTAGAGTATTATCGTTATTGAGCGAAAAATGACATTAAATTCTGGTTCAAGTATCTGAATCATCCGATCATTTATCAGACGAGAGCATAACAATGGATGTATTTGAGCATGCGTGTTTGCTTCTGAAATTATTGATCATAAAACGAACCACAAATCAGAAGGAGGAAAAAATATACGAGAATATTAATGTAATGATGATGATGTATCGATTTTGAAAAACATTGCACAATTTAAGAATCATCGTTTCCATTAAAAGAGGAACCGAGTTGAAATATATTGATAACAAATAATAAGAACAATAAATTCAAAAATGAAAGACAATACGAAAGAAGAGGAAAATGATGTGCAAAAATACCTTTAAACTCGCAGTGGGAATGCGCATGAATGCCTGTGTACGGACTAACAAAGAGCTATTCAGATTAAGCGCCTATACGTCGTTGGCATGCCGAGGAGAACACAACAGAACCATCGGTGAAGAGAGGGAAGAGAGGGAAGGGAAAATAGGGGAAGGAAGAGCGTGAAAAAGAAACGCATACAAGGCCCGATTTCGTTCTCGCCAATTTAATTCTGCAGTGAGGGACAATATAACAGGTGCGACGGAGCTCGCGCGCGGTGCTCTCCAGTCAGGTCCTCCGCCCCCCACCCCGCCCCACCCGTTGTTCTTCCCTTCTGTCTCGTTCCCTCCAGCGCCGCCGACCCACCCCCGCTCCCTTTCGTCCCTCTCCTACAAGGCCCGTGCGTCGCCGCTCTCGCCCGTTTGCATCGGCGCGACACCGTCGTCGGCTCCTTCCCTCTCCGTCCATACGTAATTCATGCCAAAAGGAAGATTTGGCGTAAGGAATCGCGGAGTTGAAAGCGTTCTGTAGGCAGAGGAACGTTTGAACGCTCGACGGCGCACACCTGGCTCTCATTATTCAGATATTGAACTGTTTATTTATGATCTGCCTCCGTCACCGTGTTCCGAGCTTCCTCCCCCGTCCCCGGGCAGAAGCCACCTCTAAAAGTGCCGTTCGCACTTTTCGTTCGCTTTCTTTGCGGTTGACTGACATCGTGCGGCAGCGCGCAGATTTAATTTCCACCCCCAGCGGTGTTACCACGCCCCGGAGAGAGAACGGAGACAAATCGCCGTGGCTTTGCTGCGGGAGGCAAGCGCTGAATATTAGGCGTAGAGTAATTGTTAATCATTGGTTATTTCACCTTGGCGAGCGCGAGAGGGAAAATTTCCAGAATAGAAGTTGTCTTTCTACTCGATTAACTTTAACTGCTTGGCCGTTAACGCAATATAATTAGCAGCATGGATTCCTCGCCACCGAGCGCGCACATTGAGTTCTCCATCATTCGTAATTCTTTTTTACTAAAAAGGAAATATGTATGGAAAGGCGGCGAGGCGGAAAGGGGTATTTGGGCGTTGTTTAAAATAACGCGGTACGTGCGCGGCTGGGGACGTGAAGGAGCGCGAGAACGAAGGCGGGAGCGAGTTGGGGTGCGAGTTGGTATGCGGGTGGGGATGCTAGTGGGGGTGCGAGTGTAGGTTGCGAGTGTAGGTTGCGAGTATAGGTTGCGAGTGTAGGTTGCGAGTGTAGGTTGCGAGTGTAGGTTGCGAGTGTAGGTTGCGAGTGTAGGTTGCGAGTGTAGGTTGCGAGTGTAGGTTGCGAGTGTAGGTTGCGAGTGTAGGTTGCGAGTGTAGGTTGCGAGTGTAGGTTGCGAGTGTAGGTTGCGAGTGTAGGTTGCGAGTGGAGGTTGCGAGTGGAGGTTGCGAGTGGAGGTTGCGAGTGGAGGTTGCGAGTGGAGGTTGCGAGTGGAGGTTGCGAGTGTAGGTTGCGAGTGGAGGTTGCGAGTGGAGGTTGCGAGTGGAGGTTGCGAGTGGAGGTTGCGAGTGGAGGTTGCGAGTGGAGGTTGCGAGTGGAGGTTGCGAGTGGAGGTTGCGAGTGGAGGTTGCGAGTGGAGGTTGCGAGTGGAGGTTGCGAGTGGAGGTTGCGAGTGGAGGTTGCGAGTGGAGGTTGCGAGTGGAGGTTGCGAGTGGAGGTTGCGAGTGGAGGTTGCGAGTGGAGGTTGCGAGTGGAGGTTGCGAGTGTAGGTTGCGAGTGTAGGTTGCGAGTGTAGGTTGCGAGTGTAGGTTGCGAGTGTAGGTTGCGAGTGGAGGTTGCGAGTGGAGGTTGCGAGTGGAGGTTGCGAGTGGAGGTTGCGAGTGGAGGTTGCGAGTGGAGGTTGCGAGTGGAGGTTGCGAGTGGAGGTTGCGAGTGGAGGTTGCGAGTGGAGGTTGCGAGTGGAGGTTGCGAGTGGAGGTTGCGAGTGGAGGTTGCGAGTGGAGGTTGCGAGTGGAGGTTGCGAGTGGAGGTTGCGAGTGGAGGTTGCGAGTGGAGGTTGCGAGTGGAGGTTGCGAGTGGAGGTTGCGAGTGGAGGTTGCGAGTGGAGGTTGCGAGTGGAGGTTGCGAGTGGAGGTTGCGAGTGGAGGTTGCGAGTGGAGGTTGCGAGTGGAGGTTGCGAGTGGAGGTTGCGAGTGGAGGTTGCGAGTGGAGGTTGCGAGTGGAGGTTGCGAGTGGAGGTTGCGAGTGGAGGATGCGAGTGGAGGATGCGAGTGGAGGATGCGAGTGGAGGATGCGAGTGGAGGATGCGAGTGGAGGATGCGAGTGGAGGATGCGAGAGGGCGAGTACGTGGGGGCAGGTGCGTGGGGGCAGGTGCGTGGGGGCAGGTGCGTGGGGGCAGGTGCGTGGGGGCAGGTGCGTGGGGGCAGGTGCGTGGGGGCAGGTGCGTGGGGGCAGGTGCGTGGGGGCAGGTGCGTGGGGGCGAGTGCGAGGGGCGAGTGCGAGGGGCGAGGGGCGAGTGCGAGGGGGCGAGGGCGAGGGGACGAGTGCGAGGGGACGAGTGCGAGGGGGGCGGGTGCGAGGGCGAGGTCGCGAGGCATGTGTTGGGGAGAGGCGAGGAGAGGTCGCGGTCGCGGCTGTGGCGGACGCGGCGTGCGGCGTGGAACGCGTTGGGCGCGGCGGGGGTGGTGGGGCGGGGTTTAATGATGATTTAGTGGCGAGCGCCGACGGAGAAGCCCCGACACTCTCGGAGCTCCGGGCCCGCGTTACATGGCCAGATAAAGTCACGGATTTACGCAGAGGTGTGAATGGGAGGCTGAGCTATGGGGTCAATAGGAAATGGAATGGATGGTGCGCGAACGGGCCAGGGGTGAGGAGGGAGGGTGAGGATTGATTCCAATATACCATAAATCCAATTCTGGGGAGCCGGGCGAGCGTCTGATTTCCACACGTAGATTTCGCCACGGGCGCGGGCTGCGCGGAGGAAAGGGCGTTGGCGAAGGCAGGCCCTTACGGCGTGGCAAGCACTCTGCGCGGGCGGAGGTGAGGACGGGGGACGGGCGAGGCACACGCATGAAGCGACACATCGGCCGGAGCCCAGGTGCGTGAGAGGATATGGAGTGGACGCGGAGGTCAGAACACCGCACGAGCAGAGTGGTTAGGGTGGCAGATGACACTCGGCTTTGAGACAGAGAGGTCCATGGAATGGGTTACATGATTGCGAGAATAACGGATTCTACAAGTTGCAAACGGGAATCGAAAAGGAATAAGTTCTCGCATTTAATCACGGAAATGAGGAAAAGGCGGGGTATTGTTCCGGGAATGGAAATCAGGTAGGTGCCGAAGTGACACGAATTGTGAGACGGGGGGCGTTTCGTTAGGTGCGAAGTAGGTCTAGCAGGTGCACCTGGGTGGAGAGCATAGGAAGTGGGAGGTGGAGGTGTGGGAGGGGACGAAAAGGGAGCGGGGTGGGCGTCGCGAGGGCAATGTAGATGTGCGGGGCGTGGCAAGCGTGGCGGGCGGGGCGCCGCGCGCCGGCCGCCAGCACGGAGTGGGCGGGCGGGCGCCGCCTCCCGTCCGCTCCTAATGCTGAAGTAAATCATCGCCGAGTGAGATGGTCCTCGCTGGCGCGCGCGGCCTGAGCTGCGCCGGACAGTGGGGCGGAGGGGCGGCCCGCGCACTCCGCTGCTCTTGCTCCTTCGCCTCCGCTCGTCCCGCCCACCCCCAACCCACCCCACGCCCACCCCACGCCCACCCCACGCCCACCCCACGCCCACCCCACGCCCACCCCACGCCCACCCCACGCTCACCCCACGCTCACCCCCCGCCCCCCCCGCCCTCCCGCCCCCCCCCCGCCCTCTCAGCCTCCTCGATCTCTCCCGCCTCTTCCACCTCTTCCGCCTCTTCCGCCGCTACTCTGCCGTCGCGCCCTGCTGTTGAAGGAAATGAATCACTGCGTTTTGCTGTAGTTGGCTCATTTTGCCTCCGTTGAACGCTTTAAAGCATGTAAGCTTCCACGTATGCTAGTAGGACATAAATGATCTCTTGTAGGGGGAGGTTCGAAATAAGGTATGGTATCCGCAGTTATGCAAGTGGCTACAAGGCTCGGAAATATTTCATAGTCTTCCCCACCAGTTTCCTAAAATATTTCCTCGTTACAACTTCTCGCACTTGCCAAATCCCTCGGATTTGAAACATGGTAGTATCTTGAACATCTATCTACGCGCGTCTATCAGGAGCGAAGGTCCGTTGCTCGTTGTGTAGGGGACTTAACGTGCCCTGGAGACCTGGAAGTGTACGAGTAAGCCCGTAAACCATGGTCTGGATTCGAAGCCCGATCCTTGGCGCGTAGCCAGACTTCTTGCCACCTGGGCGAACGCTGCTCCTATAGAACGAAATCCCCGGCGCACTTTTGGGTGGAGATCGTAAATGTGGATAGTCGCATTGGTTGCAGACCGGGCACAGCATTGTCTTCAATTCCTTTCACGATATTTTGCTGGGGAAAATGGGGTATAAGCTAAGGAGGTCACGTTTTTAGCAATGTTTTTCGCAAGTAATGACAAGCTTCTAGAAAATTTACGAGGATGTCTTCAAGACGTACTAATAGATTGCGAATCGAACATAATTCTATTCATTTATCCAGTGTATAGATAAAAGCAATTTCCTTTTTTGGCTTTTACATAAGAATGTTTGTAGAAAAGCTTTATCAATAGATATCTTTTAATTCCGTACTCAGAAATATCATTGTGCCGATTCTATTAAACCATCTGTTGTCCAACTAATTATGTCTTTTCCAATAAATAGTTTTTAATTTTTATTTGTAACAACAAAGGATATATGTTTACAGTATATATTTTGAAATACATATTATTTCGATTTCATTGAAGGGTTGTTTCCGGTGCGGTGGCCAGGTGAGGAACGAGCCCCGAAAGCGGAACACGGAAGAGCGTCGCCATCTCGTCCCCTGACCCCACCTTTCCTCCTCCCCCTCCTCCCCCAAGTCCGGGCGCCTCCAGCATTGTTGTTCATTAACGGAGCTCGGCGCGGGCTCCACACCGGAAATTGGACACGTTCGCCTCCTTCAGGAAGTGCGCTAATGAGATTTATAAATCGTTATTTATATGGACCGTGCCACGCGCCCCTGCGCTCCCGTCAGCCCCCCCCCCCCCCCCGCGCCACCCCTTCCACGCGAATGGAGCTTGCACTTCGGCTTCTCGCTTGTTAAGTAAGAATGATCGGAGGGAGCAACGGGGGTGGACATCGCGTGAAGAACGCCCGGGCGCGGATTTCTCACGATATACAGCGGGAATCCATCAACTTGGCTGCTTTTTCTTATCACTGGGAAAACTAAGACAGTTTATCTGGATATTTACTCTCAAGATGACGTTTCAAATCGTACATTACTTTCTATTTTTTTCGTATCGGTTACTTGCCTTAATGAAGATCCGTTTTCTTGGAGCTTATGGCTAGGATAGTTTCAGTGTAGGCATGTTTCTAAAACAGTGTTTGCATGTTTCATTTTGTAGCTATTTTATTTCAGCACAATGTTTCGCCTTCCTTTATAACACCTCCGTTTAATGAATCATTTGTATCATAGTATTTTTATCGTTTGAATGCCATGTAGAAGAGAGTTTGTATTTATTAAAATTTTCTTTTGTAGCATACGCCGTTCATAGTCCTTCGTGTATCTTGCTAATCTGTTGAGAATATTAGAGAAATATGTGGTGCATTCTGAGAAAAGGGGAAGCACTTAAGAAAATAATTCACAAATGACAATATTATAACTTATATTCTGATAATGGCTTATGCAGAAGGTTCTGAAAATTAGGCTCTTCACGCCCATTTACGCTCTTTTATGACAACTGGAGATGAAATTATTAAGATTAGGTCTAGGTTTACAAACAATTCAAGTTTGCGCAATGTGAAGAGGAAGAATAGAAAATGTGGCAGTGTAACTCAACATCTTCTCAATTTCAAATAGCAAAACATCACCAATGACGTTATCTGACCTGCAACTCTGTGATCTTCATTGCAAGCGAATGTGGCACAAACCGCCATTGTTCAATGGTCAGGCGCAGGAAAAAAGTTTCTTTGCAACCATGCAAGAGACGTGTTGTTCACAATCACCTTCTAATATTTGAATAACCCTTTTACTGCCAATCGTAAATGGACAAAAGTGGGAAACATTGTCGTCAGTAGACGAACTGTAAATCCAAATACCCTTACTAGCAATTCCTGTTAGTTGTACACGATAATTTAAAAAAATAATATTTTCGATGGCGATGAAAGGGGTCAGTCTGTTCTAACTATTATGGGGAAATAAAAAAGGTCAAAGAAATAGTAGTTCGTTAGATATGGGTTCACGGTCACATTTTGAAATAGTTTTACTGTACTACTAAATAATTGTTTTAGGGAGTATTAACTTTAATATTCACAGATATTTATAATATTACCAATTATGAAATATATTTTATAATAGACGCTAAAACCACGTATACAAATCACTAAATTCTGTAATTGAGAATACAGCGCTTCAACTTTTGAATGTCATTTACTGTTGAGTTAAAAGCATGTGAATTCTATACGCGAGTCAGATTTGCGATGGAAAACTTGACGCAGGTAATGTATATGCCAAAAGTACGAAATTCATTGTTTCATGATTTACTTTAATTTTCCCGTGTGATACATGCTGCAGAATGTGAAAATATATGTATGCAAGGGGCGAGGACCCCAAGAGGAGAGAAGAAATAAAACACGTGAAATATGTTTGTTCTGAGGTTTAGAAGTCCCCGGCCGGGCATCCGCGCCCATGTCTCCGCCGCCGACTCATCCGTCTGGGAGACATTTCTCAGTTGCCCCGTAACTTTGCCGTACAAGTTCCTTTGTCACAATTCTGTGGAGACGTGGAGGGCAAGAAAAGTACATTTCGCGGAAGACGGGGAATTTGCACTTGTAGTATATAAAGTTATTTGGGCCACTGTAAGGACATGTGATACGTGCGTGAATATGCGCTTTCGCGTTATAGCATGAGGGAATCTCACACATGTTCTAGATTATTGTTTGGGAAAATTGGCAAATTTAATACGGAAATATATCGATCTAATATAATTCAATTACATAGAATGTGCGACTGGCTACGAAGGAGGATTGCAATATTATTTTAGGTTACATTGCTGATTGTTGCGTATTAGATCTCGAAACTAATATTCAGAATTTGTCAGTTACATTGATCATGAAATTTAGTACTATTTATTATGTTATTGATATTACAACTCATTTCCAACAGTATTATTGCGAATGTGTCTTCACATGGGCATACAAGGTATGTTAAACACAGTGTATTGTATACAATGCGAGTTAAATACAGTGTATTTAACAAACACATCTTGTGGTTTATAATGTATATACGAGCGTTTTTGATCATTAAGTGAAGAGCTCATTAAATTGGTTTCTCTTCTCTAGCTATATTTACTAATTTTTAGGATACGAATTGTACGTAGTTTTTTGTTATTTGTTTCTGTAGATGTGTTAAAACTTTTTGTTTATTTTTTATTCAATTTCTTTGTAGATTATGATTTTGATAAGTATGTGGAATGATGTATATTATTATTTTCAATTTTATTTAAGAAATGGATTAGGTTCTGGCTGCTGGTTGCAGGTAAAACATATAAAAATTTGTAAATTAAAATAAACTTCTGTGTGCACATAAGAACAACTTCACGTCAAACTTTTTGATACTTTCTTGTCTTCACGTTTTCCTGTGAAAGTGGGACATCTTTTCAGAGTATAATGTATGGAAAGCATGTTGTTTGGAGATGTATTGAAACCAAGTTTCACCAATCTCTTTGCCTTCAGGCCATAAAACACATTCGATCTTTTTGTTCCTAATGTTGTAAATGTGTTCTAATACAGCGATTTAATATATCAGAATTATCTAAAATTTGTTTAAACTTGTATGTGTATAAAAGAGATGGAAAATTGAAGACAACATACTAATAAAAAAATTGTCGTGGCCCATCTCTCATCAAAGACTGCAAAACCCAACGTTTGTAATACAGTAATGCATAAATTAATTACGATTTTTTGTTGTTGGTATTTAAGGTGGCATCAACGTCTAGGTCATTAGCTACCACTAATGTTTGTAACGGTATGGTAGCTGTGAGGATAACACGATATGATGATGATAGGGGGTGAAGGACGAACACAATACAACTATGCCCGAGGCCTGACTCGGACCCGCGATCCTTCGGTCCGAGATCGCTACGGCACTACTGCCTTAGCGATCTCGGCCATCCGGACCGGCAATTACGAATTTTTCTAATACAGGTTATTTTTAATTCTAAAATAACAGAAACAAAATTTTGATGAACATAACACTCTTCTAAGAAATGTTATCATTTGATTTATTTATTGTATTTTATTGTACACACTCTTTGTGGAGATATAGGATATTCATGAGAGATTCGCCTTAAGCCATTTATATTATTAAAAAAATATTAGGCAATTTCTCGTTAATTTGATACATAATGGCTGAACTTACGACAATGATTGAACTTACATTAGAGAAAATTGAGTGTTCGTAAAATTCGTTTGAAAGAGAGAGACAATCCTTTGGTGCATTGTGTATTCAATCTCCAAATCAGACGTATTGACGTCTGTGTTCTCATTTTTTCACCATACGAATGCTTTGTTGGTTACATTGCACGGCATTTTATCGAACTGTAACGGACAAAGTAGAACACAATTCCGGCAAAACAAATTTCAGAATTCCATAAAAGTGAGGCAGGACGCAGCTCAGAAGACACTGGCTCGTAAATAGAAGAGTTCTCTTAATCTAAACGTCGTGCAACAATTTCAGCGCCTAACGGGATAGTTTATAACCCTCGCGTTCCACAAATCATAAAGAGATATTTACGGTGCGATTACAGCGTGCTATATTGGGTGGCCTGCCCTACCGCCGCCGTCGTCACCGTCGCCGCGACTCAGCCAGCTTTTTTTGCCCGTCACACCCGCTGGGCGCTGCCCTTACGCTACCCGTCCAATCCATGACCTCGCCTCTTTGTCTACTTGGGTCTCCTGTCTACCTGTTCCCAACGTTCTGTCGCTGAATTACGCACGAAACACTCTTTCACCTCGGTTTGTGCATTTGGAATATAATTTAAATATTTTCTATGTTACTACCTGTTGTTTATTTCAACCTATGTTTCTTATTTCCAGCACCTTCATTAATAATAATAATCTTCTCATAATCTTCTCCCCCATACGTCACATACAGTTATTACTGTTTTTTTGACTAAATAAATCTAAATATTGTTTAATATTTTCATTTCCGACATATGTGCAGTCCGTTCTTGGACATCAAAATACGTACGTTTTCTCTCATTTGACCTGCAGTTCATTATTCTATTTTCTCCACACTTTTTCTATTCCCAGGGTTTTGTAATTCCCGGGCTCTGGCACAACTTCATTACCGGGCTCTGCTGTAAATGCGGTTTACTTCTTTCGCTGTTGTTACTTTCTTCGTTAGAATCAACACTCCATATCACTGAGTATAAAACCTCTAACTTTTCCTTCCGAATTACAATCCATTGTCGTTCTATATTTTCCCATTATACCCCAAATGGACGACTTGATGGGGGATGCCAAAGACAGTTCCCTCATGGAGAGTTCAGTGTCTTATTATGCAAAATAATTGTCATTCCTGACAGGAACCAATTACCATAATCCATTCCTAGGAGTTACATTTATGGTTTTCATACTTTAAAATGTTTAAATCTGAAATCCAAATGAAGGAAATCTGAAAAGAAAACTTGAGTCTCAAAACATGGGAATGTTTATTAGCTCAGTTATATTGGTCATCCAGCTTTATTTCCAACAGTGGGCACATTTAAGAAAACAGAATCCATGTGTGTTTATATTCTTCAACGCATCCTCAGTAAGTAAAAAATGAAAACGCTGATTTCATATCACATCTGACTTGCGTTTTCTCACTTGCGTTTTGAAAATTCTTGGTGGATATGTCCATTCCTCACCCCGTTCTTGTATCATTTTACTTATTTCTCTAACTGATTCAGAGATACAATATATTCTGGATGTAGGCCCAGGGATAAGATTTGGTCTAAACAATAACGGGACTCTTTTGTTACGTGTGGTAATAATTCTCCATTCAAAAACCTGGATCATTGAACTTTGTGATAAGTTCACCCATTTGAATCTACTCTATAGTCCAATCTGCTCTTTGAGTTCTATCTACTGCCATTATCCACTTTTTTATTGCTGTCTTCGTCCCCCATTCCTTCTGTCCTTACGGTCTTTCCTCCCGGCATTCCGTGCAGTCCTTCACTCTCGCAAATCTTCCATCGTCATTCTGGCTGCCTGCCCCATTGGCCGACCCGCTCGTCCGTCTGCTCAGCACCGCCCCACGCCACGCAACTCCTCCCACCACCCGGACCTCTCGCTTCGGCTGCATCCATTTTCCCTTTCCGAGCGAGCGTAATGGCGCTCGCCAGCGCTTACTTATCAGTTGATCAGCGCTCCCTGCAGCCCCTCCCCTTCCCCCCCCCCTTCCCCCTCCCCTTCAGCCCTCCCGCTTCATGTTCCGCTCTCGGCACCTTTATCGACACGCTCGCACGAAAATTAGACTTGGCAAAGGAGCGCGATTACCCGTCAGGGAAGACCGTCGGATGAAGGAGATCTTCAAATGCTTCTGTAATGTCCAGTGATGTCCAGATAGTATTTTTCCAATGTGAAATTATTTATAGAAAATCTGTCACGAGATATTAGTCATTCCAAAACATTTTATGAGTCATCGGTCTTGGAACCCAAAATAAGTTTTTTTTAGCAAGGATTGTCGTATAAGGCTTTGAAAAGACCTTAGGAATGAATAAATGGAAATATTTTATTACTTTATTAATTATACGTGTTTCGTTTACTAATTTATAGTCAATATTTGTTATTACATAAAAATCCAGATTTATTTCGTATGTTTGTATTGGATTACTAATGTTTTATTTTTATTTTTTACTAAAAAAAATTGATAAAAACCGAGTGTGACGTACTACGAAGAGAAGTGTTTTCTGTTTCCGTTTTCTTCAGATCTGGGACTCCTATCTAAACTCATTCAAAAGTTGAATTATGAATGCAGATTGAAACGAGCGTTGGGTTCACAGCCTCTTCTGACAGGCTGGACATTTCTTGAGAGCTTTGATGTTACTTCATTCATTATAGGATGTTTATAGAAACATCACCTGCTTGACCTTTTGGAAGCTCAGTCAGGAAGCTTTATTAGACGAGATGTTGTTAACCTATTACAATTTAGAATCAAATTTGTTATCTCTGAGATACGTTTCTTATGGTATGCAAGTTATACAGTTTTATTGGGCCGGCTGAGATGGCTCAGAGCATTGTTGTTGCCTGCAGCATCGTTGATGGGAGGTCCTAGATTTCGTATTCCGTCTGTAAGACTAGATATCTATATAGCTGCCTTGCTACGTAGCTGGATAGAATTTAACCACTGCATGGAGTAAAACTCCAGTGAACAGCTGTTTGATAGTGTTTGTTGTTTCAGCAACCTGACAAATGCCGGTGCAGTACACAAACAAACGGGCGTGTGATCTTTCTTTCTTAATCCGTGTTTCTTTATTCCCTCTTACATGCACAAACACACACATCCTTACACCACACCACCAAGTTTGTCGAGAGAGACCAGTCAAGTGCTTAGTGTTTTTCCTAGCTGAGATGGTGCCCCGCTGTCGAAGAGGGCGATAACTCGCAAGGCGACATTTAGGTTAGCGTTGTATCTCACGTTCCAATAGGGGAGAAACATCGCCCCCTCCCTGAATATAAAATTCACTGCACTTGCGAGATTAATAACCTAAGTAGTTGAAGTTCCCGGGAACAATGCATACTCGTTTTATTGTATTCCTTTAGTATTTTCCTGCTGCGTCTTCTTGGACCTTGAATAACACTGGAGTTTTACCTTTATCCCCAGACCAAGAAAGTTTGCTTTCGACCTGTTTGAAGTAGGATATATCCTGGTGAGAGAAGTTTTAATCCTCCTCTTGACGAAACCATTATATCTGGATTAATAAAACATTTTCTGACAAAATTTATAGAAACATGTGGAGCTGGTTTTGAGGACAAAATAGTGTTGCTAATGTCTCACGACTCGGGAATGAAACGGAAAACATTTTTTGTTAACATTGCGAAAATTTGGATATAAGATAATAGCAATGTTGTACATGTTCGCGATGATAAGTTTGCGAAACATATCTTTAGATCACGTACGAAATTGATTAGTGGAAGTGCTTTGTGGCAAGTAAGATTGCTATACCCTTCTTTCATCAAGCAAATTTTGTGAACAACAATTAGTACAGTGCGCCAGGTAAGTCCCTCCGCACCGAGCCGAATAAAAGCCTCCTATTGAAAATTGCATTTATTTTGGTAGCAACCATATCACTGGGAGATAAGTGAAGGGGGACACTTTCAGCATCTATTATGGTTGTGGTGAGTACGTAATTCAAGCTCCAGCTCATGCTATCAACATAATTTATGTTACATGCACTGGCATCAGCAAGATGTCCCAGCGGAGAGACTTTCCTGGCGCGCTCTAGTTTCCTTAAGTTTCCAAATGCAAGAACAAAAAAAGAGCACAGGCACATTTATCAGGGAGTCATCTTTCTTGCATCAGACGAATAATACACTGATAATACGACGAAAAACGTTTCAGTGTAAGTATTATGATATAAAATGTCTGTATGATTTCAAAATTATACAAATAAATTAATTAAATAGTAGTACATTGTTCTGTATGTTTTAATATTATCTTACTGAGATAAAAAGTATATATCTTTGATAGAATGAAACAAACTTTCAGCCATTAGGGCAGAAGTTACAATCACAAAGTGTAACGTTTGTGCCTGTCCTGTGTTGATGTGAAGGCATTGGTACATCTCATCCAATTTCAAACATTCAGACAAATTTTACACCAAAGCATAGTCTTTTATGAGAGAATTAATTGCAGCATGTTTCTTATGAACGTAATTCCGTACTTTTAGAACATATTATGTTAATAGGTCTACAATTTTATAATACGAGAATTTGAAAAGATTTTGCTATCTCTTTGACAAATTAATCCTCTTGCAGTTGTCAACTACCTACGGTTATAAGATCATACGATTGTCCTCTCGTAATTTAAAGAACTTATCAAAAACACCCTTTACGCTACTTTTTCCACTAGCGTGCGTCTCGAAGCTTCATTCAGAATAAAAGGTGCAGCGGAAGATGACGTTAAACAGCGCCGAGGCTTTGCATGAAGCGGTTAACATTGAAGTAAAGCCTTTCCCACACACGTTAATTAAAATGTAATTTCGCAGAAATCTCTCGCTGGCTTTCGAGTTGGTTCGTTTGAAGAAGCAGATTGGAAACAAGCAAAGCACAATGGCGGCACAAAGATTTTTGAGAACGTGCCTAACAAGCCCAAAAAGCGGTATGCATTCTGTTGAAGAGCAATTAGCTTCATAATAGGTTTCTAAACCTCTGATACTACCCTGAAGTGAAGTGTTTTAACTCTGTACTGCAAAACAAGGGGTTTAAGAGAATTTCGTGTGGTTTTTGTTCTTCCAACATCTCTACATACAAATATTTATCTCAGATGTTATATAAAATGTATGTTCCATAGGAAACTAATTTTCTTACTTAGGGTTTGGATGTTTAGATTTAGATTTATTTACATTTAGATTTATTTAGTCAAAAAACAGTAAACACTGTATGTGACGTATGGGGGAGAAGATTTGCGCACATTTTATTGAGCTCCAGAATCCCTTCCCATCATTTTAACTACAAATTGTTGAAAGATGAATAAAGGTTTAAAATAAATAAATAAAAGTAAATTTTAAAAAGCGCGAGATTAGCATTATTTGAAAAAAAGTAGATATTTACGTTCTCGAGTTATAGAAAACTATCTTGCAGTCCATCTTCATAATAACTTAACTCTCATAAATTGAAACGCAGATGACATCACAAATAAAAAACAGAACTAAGTAAACCTTCTACATTCACAATTGCCATAAAATCAATTATCGAACATCATGAAACTCAGATCTCTGATAATCCAGGCATAGAAACTATTGTAATAAGAATAAGAATAAATGACCAAAATTGCAACGCAATAGCTGCTTATAAACCACCTTCGGCCTAAATAGCTACAGCAAGCATTGACAACACTATTCTTCTCGGCGATCTAAACGCAAAAAATACCCAATAGGGTTGTCATTCAAGTAATCAAGACGGCAAAATACTTGAAAGAATTGTAAATCAGCATAAATTAAAAATAATTGCATCTGCAGAACCGACTTACTACCCAAATAATCGAATAAGAAGTCCAGACATTCTTGATATCGGAATTACCAACTCAAACAAATTTTTTTCCAACTCGAATTTTTGAACTTGACTCGGTTCATATACCGTATTAATAACAAATCACCAATTATCACTTCCCACTCCCCTTCACCTAAACAAAATACCCTCAAGATAAACTGGCAAAAGTTTCAGAAGCAAGTAAGTAATGAAATTCCTAAATTAAAAATCTTAAATCATCATTTAGATGAGATTAATGGAGAAGGCAGTTTCAACACTCAACACACTAATTCACGTCACCCTCCAACCCACTAAAAAAATCACACTCACACATCCAAAAAATGATAATCAAAACGCACTACTCCCTAAAATTCTAAATACCATAAAAATCAAAAATAACACTCGAAGGCTATGGGCAACTACTAGAAATCCCTATTTAAAAATAAAACTTCATCTAATCATGAATATAGACAAGAGACTAATAAAAAAATTTAATGATCGCCAATATGCAAGAAAAACTAATCTCCCAATACCCTAAATAATTCGATATGGCAGTTCACAAAAAAAAATACTAAAACAAAAACAATAATACCACCTCTCAACACGATATATGGTAAAGCATACACAGCAATAGAAAAATCCAAAGAGCTAACTTCATTCTTCGAAACCACATTCACAACAAACACAACACAAAACCACCCAAAACACATTACAATAATGAAATCTATTGCGCAACCCCAATACGGACCCCATCAAACAATACACAACACTTCACCAAATGAAATCAAAAGTATAATAAAAACTTGCCTAACAAAAAAATCTCCCGGGCATGATAACATTAATAATAAAAATTATCCCTCAAGGCAATAGCATTTCTAACTAACATATATAATTCTTGTCTGTGAATAAGCCATTTTCCGCATTCATGGAAACACGCAATAGTTATTCCAGTACCAAAACCCAGCAAAAACACAACAATCGCCAATAGTTATAAACCAATATGTTTACTGCCCACCCTACCAAAAATATTTGAAAAAATAATATTAAAACGGCTAAGTAAACACTTAATAAGCACCAAATCAATACCTAAAGAATAATTCGGTTTCATGAAACAAATCTCCACGCAACACCTTCTCCTGAGAATCACGGAACATGTGTACTCATTTCAGAAACATCATACAATAGCCTTATTCATAGACATAACCCAAGCATTCGATATAGTCTGGAACAAAGCATTAAATTACAAAATCAGAAAATCTGCGACTCCTCACTACATTCCCGAAATAATAAAAGACTAAAAAAACGAACCTTTGCAGTTAAAGTAAACAATCATCAATCTAATCCCAAATTCATAATGGCAGGTATACCTCAAGGCTCCCTCCTTTCACCCACTCTCCTCAACCTATACGTAGTCTATATCTCCAAAGAAAACGAAATCCATATTGCACAATTTGCAGACGATACAGCCATATTCTCATCCGGAACTACATTAACAATGCTATAAAAATGAGACTCCATCTATACCTACACCAAATCGAAAGCTAGGCTTGCAAATCTAAAATTCTTCTGAATCCAACTAAAACTGCAGCAAAAAAATGTTCACTCTTACACCGTACACGCCCCCTCCCCTTAATATTAAACAATGCGCAAATACGCTAGTATTGCATTGAATTAATGCCTTATTTTACGTGGCGAGACTCAGGCCATGAGGCTCGCTCTTCCGTCTTACCACGCAAATTTTGCTACGCTCCTTTCGCCAACTAGCGGAGAAAGGAGGTTTCAGTCGGGCGACGAACAAGCGATTTGAATTTAGCTCAGAGGCATCATTTAGGCTTGAGGATCTTTTACATGCAAGTAAATCTACTAACATGGGACAGCCGGCTTTACTTCCCGTCCGAAGGAAGGCGTACGAAGGATTTTTTCGCTCTTAAAATCCACGTCTTCGATCGGGTTTAAACCCGCCAACTTGGATATAACAGTCCAATACGCTAACCGTAACACCATCACCGCGCGCGCTCTACTCCGCACCGTACTCTCCTAAGAAACCAATAAAATATTTGGGATTAAACATTGACACGCGCCTTAATTGGAAACTACACATAGACATCAAAATTAACCAAGCCAAAAATAAATTACATCAACTCAAACCTCTTATAAACAGGAATAGCCATCTGCCCTACAACACAGCTCTGATAATCTACAAAACTATAATAAGACCCCTGTTGCTGTAGGCTTGTTCAATATGGTTAAACACGTACATCCAAAACCAACATTAAAAAAATACAATTCATCCAAATTCAATATAAAAATAAATAATGAAGCTACGTTTACGTCCAGTAGCAAAATAAGGGTCCATCTCACCATTTGCTTAATGGATCAGGGAAACTGGAAAAAAATCTTGTCGAGGTGGGGGACATTGACACGGAAGCTGAAGTACATTATTTGTTACAAACATATGAATATTACATATTCGTAAATATAGAGGCAAGGCAATAGTAAGATTCCAAGCTCAATGAAGAGAGGCTTGCAGGGATCACGGGGATGGCATTTTTTCATTATTCGAATAATTTTCTTTTGCAATCTAAAGGTCTGAGTACTACATGATGAGTTTCCCCAGAATTTTATGCCGTGTCTCAGGTGGGAATGTACATTTGCAAAATACACGCAAGGAGATGCATCAAGGCTGATAGAATTTGAAAGAATTCTGAATGCGTAGCATAATGAACTTAATTTAGTGTTTAATTTGGTATATGTACATTCCATTTGAAGTTTGAATTGAGAGATCTAGAAATTTTGTTACCTGAACATCACCTAATTGCATATTGTTCATTTTCAATGGAGCATGCGATTGCTGATTTGAAAGGCAAAAATTAATTGAAACTGTTTTTCCTTCATTAAATATTAATTTGTTATTAAAAAAACAATTTGAAACTTCTAAAATCGTACTGTTTATTGTTTCTTTTTTGCAATGAACATTCGTGTCATCAGCAAACAGAGCCGTTCTTCTGGTTTTAATAGACGACGTCATACCGTGTACGTATAACATAAAGAGGATTGGAGCTAAGATCGAGCCTTGCGGGACCCCATTTTCTATTGGTAAAGAATTGAAAAGATAAGTAAATAATGTCCTTTCGTGCTCGTACGGTATTTCTACTCTTTGAGATTGATGTTTAAGGTACGAATTTATCCAATCTAGGGCGATACCACGAATTCCATAAGAAGGTAATTTTGATAGCAAGATGTTATTGTCAATAACGTCAAAAGATTTCGAAAGATTTAAAAATATTCCAATGGGGGCATTCATTTTGGTCCATTGATGAAGCAACATCTTTAAGAAAAGGATAAAAAATGGCAGTTTCCGTAGATTTTTATTTTCTAAACCCGTATTGTGAGTCTGAAAACGCTTTGTTTTTACTGAGAAAAGTTTCCATTCACGTATAGAAAAGCCTCTCTAATACTTTTGAGAAATCTGACAAAAGATAAATTGCTTATTTTATGCTGTTTTGAAAATATCTGAAAATATTCGTGTGCATAATGAAACATTGAAAATGTGAGTTAACGGGTGTATAACGGTAGGTACATAAGATTTTAATAAACAATCCGGAAATTCATCTAATTCAGATGAATATTTATTTTTTAGTTTACTAACTATTCGTAAGATTTCGTTAGAAGAAAGTTCGGAAATAAACATCGTGTACAAATTTTTTTGGGGAAGGTAATGATGTTAAATTTTTCGGTTTTAGTCCATTCGTGAGATCAGCCAGTATTCTAGAAAAGTGTTTGTTGAAGAGATTTGCCAAATTTTCTAGATTACTGGCTTCTCGTTCATTATCATTAAAAACAGCATTCTCTACTAAGTAATGAGATGATGTGGTCGAACTTTTTACGATATTTCTGTAGTTTTGTTACTATCGTTCAAAATATCTTGATTATTTTTCATTATTTTTGCCTGAACTATTACTTTCCATACAATTCTTTTTGTATTCTTGGAAGTAGACATGGAAACCAGGTGATACGTTATGATGTTTAGAAATAAAGTCAAGCGTACGTTTGTTGTTACACGATATTCTTATACCTTATGTGATCCAGGTATTATTTTCCATGAAATATTTACTTTTCTCTTTTTGAGAGGAAAACTCACGTTAAAGTGATATGAAAGTTTTGAGAGAAACATTACATTTTTCACTTGTGTTAACAGCGTTATAAACTCTGTCCCATTATTCCTTCAGCATGTAGTCCGTAAATATTATTTTTAACTTTAGTGAATACTCAGCACATGAGTGAATACTTTGTGTCAGTGTTCATGTTTTTAGTATATGTACGAACTTGTGCATCATGGTCAATGTAACCTAGATTAGTAGTTTTTATTTCATATCTAGTTGTGGTTTTGTAAATTATAGTTTTATCTATTGCTTTTTGTGATGTAAATGTATTCCGTGTAGGTACATTCACTGTAATATCTAAATTAAAAGAATGAGGTAAATTGAGAAACTGCCCTTTTTCGTGGGATTCGCTCAGAAAATCAATATTAGTTTTAAATTCATTGTAAAGTAGACCTGATTAAATAGTAACAATTACATCATGGTATTAAATTAAAAGAATTTAGTTCATGTGAAGGTATGTTTCAGAGTTGGAGGAATTTTAATGACATTCGTGTTCGTGCTAAACGAAGAACGCATTTTTTTCAACGCTATCTTCAACCCATGTTGTTATCATTTAGTTCTGAAAGGAATATCTTCTGTACACCAGGCATTGCACACAAGCATGCGTATTAATGAAGGGATCAGCAGGCACTACGCAAGGAAATCATTTTTCCTTCTACTGACGGATTCGAACTCGTAAGCTCTCGAACCAGAACGTTAAATAGGCAACGAAATTGGTGTAAATTTGCACTTGCTATTGCGTCCCGTTATTTTATTACTCTGGTTCTTTGCTGATTGAATTTTGGCATGCAACCTATTACAGGAATCGATCCTTTGTAAATTAAACGAAAATTGGTTCTTTATTTTCTTAATATTTGACCTTGAATCGTAATTAATGAATTTTAAATGACTCGTAACAACATATTTTGGAATATTGCAGTTTTAAATTAGGTTTTCGTATATAACAATAGGTTTGTTCATTTAGGTAAATACAAAATGATGTTTTTTTATTCTGTCAGGTAATCAGCAGTGAGATATTAAATAAAGGAAAAAGAAACGCGGCTTCAGCGTGTTCAGTACAAACTGATCCAACCTTCTAAATTAATTAGAACGAATCGATCAAAGGAAAAAGAGACTAACTTTTAATTCAATTGATTAAAACTTTGTTTTAAATAATTGCTGGAGAATTCGACGTGTCGGACTGTAAAAGGCTTCTTTAAATCAAGTTATCGATAATATGCATTAAGCAAGGTGCGAGTCAGTGAGAGCTGAGCCATGATTCGGAAATCTGCGTTTTTTCGTGTTTTTTCCCAATATGTAATTATGCACCAACGGTTAATCAGAAAAAAATACATTCAAGGCTGAAGCTATACTCTTTGTATTTAGATAAAGGCAGAGAGAAACAAAATATTGGAGTCGATTCCATTTATTTATCAACCACACCCAAGACAACATATATTACCGAAGACAAGAACATTTAAACTTTCAAATGGTGTAATGGGAAATTATGTAATTTGCTAATATTGTTGAAAAAAACGTAATATCTAATTGAACGATCATATTTGACTTGCACCTTAAAACTAATTCAAAAGTTTGATCCCAAACATGAGTGTTCTAACTCATATCTCTATGTTCCTAGGCAATAGGTACGTGAACTATTTTTTGTTCTTTGGCCAACATGCCCCTGATACCGAATACTATGTTTCCGACACCCTACCCGTGCATCTGTGCACAATACTAGCAACACAAAAGTAAATAGTATTTTTTCGAAAGTTGGTATTGTCAGATCGATCAGGGGGATGTCACCCTCGATCGTGTATTCAGTTTGTTTTTATGGTTTACACGAAGCCTCAATATTTTCAAAAGTTTCTCAAAAATAGCTCTAAGTTGATTTTTATGCGTAAATAAAGCAATGTTTACTTTTAACAATGTTGCAGGTCGGATTTTTATTTAAATCTGCAAATTTTCGAATATTGCAACAATTGAAATTTTTTAGATTATCCTCCAGCTGAAATGTTGGAGATTTGTTAGTTCTTAATGAAATCTGTTTTTCATAACATTATATCTTATAATTTTGTGTAGTACATTTTAAAAACAAATTAGGTGTAGCTTAGTTTTAAGTGAAGTAGTGACCATTTTTAAAAAAAATTACCAAAACAATATTTTATCATAAACAGCTCCAAACATTTCCTTGAATTTTTTGTTCAAATAGACAAGATTTCTTAATAATATGGCACGAGTTCTAGTACTGTAACAAAGTCCATTCTATCCCAATTCTTGAATATTTCATGTTGCCGTGATTCTGGATATTTCATCAATTAAGCTCTTCTTTTCTCTGTCAGTTCCATTTCAGTTGCATCATCTGAAACAAGCTTGAGTTGAATTATATTTCTTTATTCAGATATCGATATAGTTTTTTCCATCTTTCATCGAAGATTTTTTTGTCTTCAGTTGTATTGTTGTTGACCAGAATAATTTAAATTGTTGTAAATACATTCTGTGCAATTCTCAAAATCAAGTTTTCACCGCGGTGTCCTCAATTACATGGAATCATGCATTGATAGATTTTGCATAATTCTTGTTGAAATGTAAAAGATTACCAATTCATACCATATAAATAATATATTATAATCCAATAAGCACGTTGTGTAGCACAGAGGTAGCGCATGCCGTTCCTACCCGCATCGCCCGTTTGAATCGCAGACGGTGTAAATAAGTTTGTTTTTAAATTCATTGGAGGAATACAACTTTATTTAACATTTGAAATTAAAGAAAAGAAAATAAAGCAAGATAAATATTTTCAAATTATGAGTCAAAAGTTATAAAGTTTAATAGAGTTAAAAAGAGTCAAGACTCAGTGAATTCGAAGTTGCAATGTGATAGTATTACATAATCGTTACCTATAATATGAGAAAGTATGTGCCGTGCAACACTATTGGTTTTGTTTTCTATGATTCTTTACCATGAGCTCCAACGGGGCCTCCTACCCACTCCCTACTGTCCGCTTGTACTCCAGTTCCGTTGCCTGTGCGCTCCGCTCATCCCGTGCCTTTGCAGGGTCGCTCATTCCGTCTGCTGCAGCGCTTTCTGCCCTTTGGTCCCGCCGCCCCCGCCCCCGCCCCCGTGTGGGAGGGTGCGCCTCCCAATGAGGTCCGCGGGCGACTATTGCCCTCGCGGGGCGGCGCGCGACCGCGAGATTGGACGCGCCTGTCCGCGCGCCGCCGCCCTCGCTGCCCCGCGCTCCTTTTTCGCCAGCGTCCTCACGCCCTCCGCCGGCCCAGAGCCCGCGCCCGCCGCCAGCCGCCCCGGGGACCCGCGCGTCCTCAGCTGCCGCGCAGTGGCTCCGAAAGCAGGCCCTAGCGCACCAAGCTTTTCCACGGTGGGAAAAACCCTGCTAGCCGAAGGTACGTCAGCGCCGGATCTCGCCATGCAACGGGGAAGATCACCGCCACCTCCCGAGGAAGAAGCATGCAATACACTTACGGGATTACTGACATTAGCAGTTGACGCGATCACTGACAACCAACCAACCAACCAACCAACCAACCAACGAGGTTTTTCCACAGTTCATATGGATGGAGCTACACGAATGATATGAAGAATATTATTCCTCTCATTTTCTTTGTAATGTATTGACGTCTGTTACTGTATATTCATTGATAGAAAAGTAATTAATGAGCTTTCAACAGACAACCAAGTTTAGGCATTGTTCAACTCTACTATTACCTGTTGATTGATTGTTAATTAATTTCCTAATCTCCTTACTTGCTTCGAATGTAGTGTGTCGTCTGCTGCAGCGTGTCTATTGTCTACATTTATAGCCAGTTCTACGGCTGTAATTACAATTGCAATCATTCTAAAATATTTGTCCATCTTTACGTGAATCTTTTGTTTGTCTATAAATATATTTTAGAAGTTACTTTCTTTTGTAACGTAAATGTCACAAATGTGTTGCAATTTGAATTTACGAGTAAGGTAATTTTTTTAGTAATGTTAGGATTAGAACACTGAATACTACATAATTTTGTTAGTACTCTCATATATATATGTTTTTCATAACATTATATCTTATAATTGTGTGTAGTACATTTTTTTTAAAAATTAGGTGTAGCTTAGTTTTAAGTGAAGTAGTGACCATTTTTTTAAAAAATTACCAAAACAATATTTTATCATAAACAGCTCCAAACATTTCCTTGAATTTTTTGTTCAAATAGACAAGATTTCTTAATAATATGGCACAAGTTCTAGTACTGTAACAAAGTCCATTCTATCCCCATTCTTGAATATTTCATGTTGCCGTGATTCTGGATATTTCATCAATTAAGATCTTCTTTTCTCTGCCAGTTCCATTTCAGTTGCATCATCTGCAACAAGCTTGAGTTGAGTTATATTTCTTTATTCAAGATATATAAATTATGTATATATATATATATATATATATATATATATATATATATATATATATATTGTGACATACCTGGTGATGCCGGGTATTTCACTGCAATATATAACACTAAAGGAGGGTATCTTTTCCGTGAATGGGTCCCTGGATAAGTTGGTATAATATTGGGGAAGCTAATCAAAAATGGAAATACAATCATGAACAAGATTTATTTGCAAATCAAATTTGTTAATTACATGATCTGACAATCTTTATATACTCTGCCTTGGTACCAAGAGTTATTATAACAGACATTTATTATACTTTCGGGGCCCCGACCAAATACCTTTGATGCTCGTAGAACAGCTCGCATCGACAGGATTGCCGACCTCTACAGCAGCTGCGGGCCGTCGGCGGCTGATGGCGTAGCGGTCGTCCTGGGCTGGTGACCTTGCGGCTCCTCCCCGACTCGGATCTTGATACCGCGGCGTTGCACTTCTCTCGAACCACCTTCCGTCGATGAACTTAATTACTCAACCTGCATCTATAATGTGTGCTGGTTCTAGTTCCGTACCACACTGTTTCGGTAAGGCTTCCACTACGCTAACTAACACGAACGCGATCGAATGTTCTATCGACGCGAATCTTTTATTCTACTGATACTTTAAATAGTTCATTCACGTGTCTACTATATTCCAGTCACTAGTAGTTCATTAACTATACCGCATGTTCTCTTTGTCCATGCACTACCGGCGGGATTTTCGCCACACGTCCGAACTCTTCGCCGCTCCGCTAACGTCTGTTCTCCTCGCGATTCTTCTAACGACTCCCCCGGCCGGGAGCACGCCGGCCACGTCCTTCATCGACGGGCGGCACGGCCTGACTGTCCCAACGGCTGCTTACACGTGCTCGCTGCCCCGCTTCTAACCGACGTTCTCACGCTGGCCTCCCGGCGGTGGCACCGGTGGCGGAGCAACCGTCGCCAGCTCTCGTCGCTGCTCGCAGCGCCCGGCACACGCACCGCGCAGTCCAAAATAGATATTAATTACTTACACTAATGTTTTAATTAGTGTAAGGGAACACATTCTGTGTTTCAATATATATATATATATAGTAATGAAAATAAAATTCAATAAGATGTGATGGTGAAATTTGGTTTCTCGATCGTCGCCATTGTCGAAGAAAATTTGTCATCTGAAAGTTGTGTGTGGTTAGATTAAAGCATATTATTTTCAGAAAAGAAAAGATACGTAGTTGCTCAATAACCAAGTCAACATTGCGTCGAGTATGATTTATTCAGACAAAAATGTCTAACAATTTGCCTAACAACTGCCTCACAATAATTACCACTTCTAATCAAATGACTGTCGAAGAAGATTGTAATGTTGCTATAGTCCTATTTGTGCATAGCAGCACTCATAATGAAAAACACCCGTAATTTTCGAAAAGCAATAATAATAGAAATATTACAATGAGCTCAAGCATTCCATGGCTCGGCAGCAGGCCTGAAATCCTAGCCGCTTTGAATGCAAACGTGAATGATCTGAGGTTGGCGGAACTCACAAAAATATATCACTCCCGAAACTCAGTTCTCCACTTACTCAGAATTATTGCTTTTCCTTCTTTCTCTTTAACTTATCACCCTTATCACTTTGAGTTTGAATGCGACAGAAAATAAATAATAATAATTTGATTGAAAGACCAGTTCATAGATAGATATAAATAAGTATAATACATATAATTAATAACTATAAATATATAATTTCATTAATAAAACTCGTAAATGAGTTAAGTTTAAAAATAAATGATAATTTTATTGACAAAATCACGACAAGCACAATCAGAAGTATGAGAAATTTTGGGATTATTGAAAGGTTCTTCCTCGTAGAATCGCGTTTGGAAGCTTTGCGTGCGCAAGGCCCTACGACAAGGGCCGGCGCGAGCGGGGGTTGTAATTTTTCTTCTGCGGCCCGCACTGAGCAGATGACGAGTGGGCGGATGGCGCGAGGTGGCGTCCCAGGACGACTCCTCGAGCGGGAACTTGTGACCAGATGGACTCTCCCCGTAGGGCGATGGCCAAGCGAAAAAACGAGAACATGGCCCGTTCGCGCCGGAGAAATATACGTCGAGAAGGACGGCGCGTTCTGTTACGAAACGTGCTCCCAGCGATACACAGGCCTTTGAATTCCTGGCCCGTTTTTTTGCTATGTAACATCTTTCTGGCATCTTCGTCATTTTATATTTATTGTATGATATAGGGCAGACGTATCTGGAAGTTATTTATGTGATATTCAGAGATTTTAGCTTGTTAGCGTAGCGTAAACAATCGCGACAGCTGCTGTTCTGCGCGGAATGTAATGATGTGGGTTCGAATTATCCGTTAAGTATCCACATCTTTAAATTTGCTTTGGCGTATGAAAGTTAATAGCTAACAACAATTGTTTTCTCGTACACTAGTATGTACGGAGTGTACACGTAGTATAGGAAAGTCGTATAATACTACAAAACATAGTAGTCCATTTTTTTTAGGGGGGAATACCTATTTTAGAGGTCTTTGACACCTTTGACAAAAATTGTCCCTATTTCATTTGTCTGTGTGAGGATGTAAAAACACAGTTACTCATCGGACCTCCGGGATTTGTTCCGCAAAATTTAAAACGAACACATTCCAAAATGAAATTCATTCAAGCGATTGGAAAGTTCAAGACATCTCGTTAATGAGAAAAACCAATTTTAGCACAAAAAATTGTAGAACAAGCTCTCACAGGATATGCTCCATAGGAAACTAATGGAAAATTTTATATTGCTCTATCACTTAACATTATTAAATGTGAACAAATGGCATAATGATAAAGATAATAATAATAATAATAATAATAATAATAATAATAATAATAATAATAATAATAGTAATAATAATAGTAATATATTATTTTGTAATTTCGCGTAAATCAGTGTAAATGTACACGTGAGGCGTGATCAAATGAATTTTCAGTATTAACTTTTTATATTACCCGAAAAATACGAATACCATTTCTGAGAACTTCTAATACTTATTGTCCACGAAAAAAAAACTCGTAAGTTTACATGTTTGTAGCATGTAATGGTAATTGTCGATTTTTTGTGAGAAGGCAAAATGCAATATAAAATGTGTATTGTTCACTTTTCAATATGAAGCCCTTTTTATTCGCCCCAGTGAAGCCTTTGATGTTGAAGAAATGAAAAGTACACTCTTTGTCGTATCAGGTATTTTTTTAGCAAATTTATTGGAAATCATTTAATATTGATGACAACCTGGCCGGGATTTACTTGTTAAATGGCTTCCGTAACCACAATGCGCGTAACTGAAAATTTAATGAGAAGGTTCATTATTTGTTAACGGAGGAAGTCGTCCAAAAACGGCGGACTAGTATCTTACATAATTTGCATTTACACTAGACGTATTTTACAAAAAGGTATTTTAACAAAAAGTATGAGTAGAGGAAAATGGGGGCTTTTAAATATTTTCCACCCGCTGTATCTTTTGCATGTTCTTTAATTTGTTCATTTATTTTTATTTAATGCATTGACATACGTAAAAGTTCCCCAAAACGTGTTTAAGAAATACGATTTGACTCGTAATACATCTCTTTAAGCATATTGGAGGAAATGAGTATAAGAAAATTGCTCGTTGGAAATAATAATCTTTTCTATGAACTTTGTATTCGAAGATTGAAATGAAAGATCTAGGATATACAGTAAACCCTCATTAGCACAAACTCGCTTAACACAAAATTCGTTATCAAACAAACAAAATTTGGATCCCGCCATAGAAACGTAGTATTGAATGTGTGTGTATGTGTATATATAATACACACATATATATATATATATATATATATATATATATATATATATATATATATATATATATATCCGATATCGCGAATTTTATAAAAAGTACACCGCTTACTTACTTCAGTCCCTAGGATTTCGTGATAACGGGTGTTTACTGCGAGCGAGGGTTTACTGCTGCACGAAAGTATACATTTTTACAAATGTACATACACTTACACTTACGTGCACCACACTACAACATGACAAGTTAGGAGCTTGAGTTGACTGAGGCGGTGACCCGCAATTGGGAGATACCTGGTTGAGGAAATCTTACAAGACGGCTTCTACGGCCGCCAACGGGCAGGGGAAAACACTCTCATCTCCCATGATAAAAATCATAAACTACATTTACCGGACTATTGACCATAGCCAATTTAAGCGCCCGTTAACACGAAAGTATACATTTTTCCGAATGTGAATATCAATGTTCTTTAAAAAATTCAATATTTTTATTCAGACCTAATTGGAGTAGATGACTTCCACTCTACTCTTTTTCGGAGCTCCCACTCTACTCTTTTTTCTGAGCTTCAATAATATTACATTCGTTTTACAAGAAAACCATGTAAGCAAAGATAATGTTTAAATATGAAGAGGAAGGACTGTTCTGTTCATCGTAGACAGAAAGTGAAAGTGGTGGTTGTGAGTTGATAATTAAGAAAATGTTTAACATGACTTTTTCGATCTGTTTAAATTTGCTTTTTATACACATTGAAAGACATGCATAAGTCAGTATTCCTTTTTTCATGAAGGACAAGAAAAAATATTTATTTCTTTTACTGTGCATTCAAATAACCGTGAATAGAGCACCTAGACTATTATCGTTTCGTTCACTACATAGTTTAAATAATGTCACTGATTGATTGGTCATAGCACTTTGAGTTTCGGATTGCTTGAGGCCATTTATTCTTGCGTTACTGACCTTACAGCTATGATGCGGGTTGTCTGTTATTGAAGCGCTAATCAATTTAATGGAATTGATATTTCGACAGTCTAATGGCATTGGCTTCTGACACGCTAGCTTGCGGAAGCAACGACTAATGGGTGAGAACGACTAATGGGTGAGTAGTCTTTCAGACATTAGCCAACACTGCAGTAAAACCAGAATATCTCGATGGAATAAAACCACGAAGGAGATTTCACACTATCGTATAAAACAGAGAATAGAGAATGTATTAACTTTCCTCGCAGAACCACGTGAATGATGAATAACATCTGCCACATTAATTCCCGTAGACTTCACATTCTAAAGTACAGGGGGGAGGGGCAATCCGTCAACTAGAAATACAACTTGCCATTGATCAAAGTATTTGAAAACACCCACTCTCTGCTTTGTAACTGGGGGTGGTATTACATTAACGTTTTACATTCTCACGAACTACTTACGTAGTAAAAACGAAGTACTGTAATACGGCAGCGATTTTTCGATAGAAAAAATTAGTATTGTAAGTCCTCGATATAAAAAAAAAATGGCTGTCGTCAAAACGTCTGTCTGTCCGTCTGACAGTGAACAATACTAACACCTAAACTATTTACTATCAAAACCAAAATTAATGTTCATATAATAGTATATAATAATAATATAATTAATGTTAATATAATATAATTGTGTTTTCATTACCAAATTAATGTTCTCCGATCGATCTAGCCGAACTCGAGACCCTGCGAATTCGAAACAGAGATATTGATTTGGGGGAATACTTTTGGAGAATAGGTCATTGTTATGTTCAGAAGCAAACGAAAGTAAACGATAACAGATTAGTTACAGATTATAAGATCCAAACTCCAACTTGTACCAGATATAGTATCGTTTATCATTTACAAACGAGAAGTAACCATAGTCGTAGCAGTGTACACAGTGTATAGTAGCTTCAAATAATGTCGATAATGCTGATGATGTGGGGGTAACGTTAAGTGTTCTAAACCTAGAAACCAGAGTTCGACTCTCAGCGTGGAAAAAAATTGCTGGTTGGAAGCAATTTTCCATATTAATGTGATATAACATCGGGTAGCGCTAACAAGTAACATGAGAAAGTGCGTGCTATTGTATTTCCCTAATTTTTTAAAGGTAAGAGCGACGAGTCATAACAGCAAATCAAATATTGTTGTAGCTATGAAGCAGGAAATCTTCAAGATTCGGAACAGTGTCTTTGATCATTTGGATTGCAATTGTTTGTGTATTTTAATTGAAAACGATAAATAACATGTTTACATTATGATATTTTATCAAAATTCTTTGGTCTATCAGAAGCTATATTTGTATGCGTACTCAAAATATATTTTAGGTAGGCCTTGCAAGTGCAGGGACGAAATGACTACAAAACAAATGTTATGAAAGTTTCAGGAACACACATCGATTTCGCACCCTCATGCTCTGATACGTATTAAAAAGCACTAGTACCATTATTCCAAACGTGTCCAACTATACGTTCCATTGGTAGACCAAGTAATAAATGACGACATGAAAGGAATAAATTTTATGAAGGTAAGTCCGGACGAGATTTTGGACTTGCATATAGAATTTAAATTGCCAACCAGCCGCGTTCTTTTTCAATAGACCGATGACATGAAAATCACTGGGTTTTATGGGGAAGAAGTGGGATTCCTGCGCCGTTTTGTTACAGAGGATGAAAGATAAATGCATCACATGACACTGAAGACAAAGCGATGAGCAGCATATTACTTTAGTTCGCCATAGGAATAATATCAAACCAAGTGACATGTCAAACGCGCATCATCCCACCGTTTAAGAAATTCGTAACTGCTCCATCCCAAAAGAAAAATATGGCGACTGTCTCTGTCCCAATTTGGGTGTGCTGCGTCTTAAATCCCACAAAAGGAGAGACATCGAATGATGCTAGTTTTGGCCATTTACCAGACGTTGCTTCACGGATTTCATCGCGATTCTTATATACCGACAGTGATGCTTTTTTCTGTCGGTGAAATTAATATTTGCTCAAGAGGAAATATGCTGAGATGTGTAATAAGAATAATGCATTTCTAATGTATAAAAGCGTATTAGACGATGAAATACATTGTATTCATAAGACCTTTTTATACTTTACGTTTTGATACGCCCTCTTATGCAATAAAAATATCCACAATGAACTAGAATTTCCCACAGGTAAATAAACCTCCGTCATTAGATGTAAATATGGCGTAACTCAAATTTTGACAGTAATGGGTTATTAGCTAAAGGAAATAGGATATTTCGTGCTATTTATACAGGTACAATGCCATACCCGTGCTTTGAAAAATCACAAGAGATACGTTGTATCGACGTAGCAGACCTCTGTTTCATACGCCACCATCAAATTTCAAACTCATCTCCTGAAAAACAAGCTATTTTTAGTTATCCCACTGTTGAAAAAAAGCTAGTAAAATCTTACGTTTACTACGTCTCAGGAATAATATATCAAACAAACTGACGTTTCCCAGTCTAATATTATTATATTGGACAATTTTGATCGTGGTGAGGCCTCAGCTTTCGCACATTAGCTCACATATCTACGTATAGTGATGTATATTGAGTTAAATCGATTGAACATAGAATTTAGAACATAGAACATAACTTAATTTTATGGTGGGGACAATACATTTTTCAGCAAATAATTAACTTTACATTACTGCAAATTACTTTAAAACAATATTTTAATGAATAATATTTTTTGTAGTTATTGAAACATGACGTACCCGATTTTTTCATTGAACTCTATAATGTTTCTGAAATGTAGATAGTGCTAATGTAATGGGAAATCTAATAAAACAAATAGAAAATGTACGTCATTTAAAGTAACTAACTAATCCCACCAATTGAAACAACGATCACAAAATGCTTCAAGTATCGTGAGAAAAGTGCCAATCCAGCCAATCCATTAGTTAATCTCATCTGTACCTCGCTATCTCACCTAGGTCCTTCGTCCAATATTCTGTGTTTCTGTGTGTGTGTGTGTGTGTGTGTGATCATTGACGACGACGGTTTCGCGTCGAAGAATTTCGCCTGTGATGAAGTCCGCTCGCCACGCGCTTTCATGCGTTCACGGGCTCCGGGCGCGAGTGCGCGCGGTAGCGGAGGCGGGGGCGGGGGCGGGGGCGGGGGCGGGGGCGGGGCGATGCGGCGCAGGCCGTGCCTTTCCCGCCGTGATCCGCGCGGCCCGTCGTAATGCACGCGCGCCTTCAAAGGGGCGCCATAACAAATGCGCGCCCGATCCCGCTCCTGCCACTCCGCTAATGGATGTGGAGGCGAGGTGAAGCACAGCGCGCCCGTGGTGGTGGTGGTGGTGGTGGTGGTGGTGGAGGGAGAGAGGGGGGAGGGGGTTGGCGGGGCAGGGGGCGATGAGGTGTGCCCCCCCCTCGCTCCGGCGGTAAGCGCTCTGGACGCGCTGAATAGAGCGAAAGGAAGAACGCCGAAATCGCGAACTAAGGTTCAAATAAGACTAGCGAGCTGAAAGAGGACTCCTCGGCTGCCGTGGCTTGTTGGGCGCCGGACGGTTACGCCGTTCCGACGGAGGGCAAGGCAAGACGCGAACAGAGCTGTCTGGCATCGCTGCGCAACTGCGAAGAAACATTCATTTGGAGACACTGGAGCCTCTAGATGCAGAGAGTAGCACGTTCCTTTGTGCCGCCGATTTCGCCAGTTTCTATCCCATTGTCCGCAAAATGCGCACGTTGCTATATTGTGTATGTTGGGAGTCACCAACATATTCAAATCCGATATTAATATTCTCGAGACTCGCCGTAATGTCTTCGCGTCGAAACTGGAAAATGTTTCCAATGTTATCGAAATTCAAAAATGTAAAATTGTAGATCAAAAATGTCAGAATAATTTCTGTACAATTAACATACGTTAAGTTTCCCTATGACACTGTTGTGTATCAGTTATAGTCGTGTTTCACCGAATGATGAAATTAATTCAGTTGAAGAATAACTTGATTTGAAAATAACTCTGTATTTTGATTTTTGTGCTACATCAATAATTAATTTGTACGTTTTTTTGCTTTTCGACACTTTGGAGAAATTAAGATCGACAGTTTTTATGACAGTTGAGGAAACAACTTCTTGTTGTAATGCGTTAGTTATGTCTAACACGTGATGTAATATAAACGAATTATAATGGCGAGTACTATAGGATTAAGTTAAACTAAACTTATAATATGCCTTTTCTCTAGAAATTAAGCCGGAAAACGAATAATTTCAAACAGGTGTGCATCACCGTTGCTTTAAATCTCCAATACGAGACAATCGTAGAAACAAAATTCTGCGCTTTACTTTCGCCACTATACATATACAACCCCGTGTTTTTATTTTGTCATGGCAAAACCTTGGATCTGAACGTGATTGTTACAAGTTGTCATTTTCATCTATTATCCCCTCAGAAATAAATTTAGAAAATATTTTCACTAACTTAAGACATTTCCTTTTTTAAATTTGTGTTTAAATCTGATTTTGACACTTCCCTGCCATACTTAACGCGCGCAGGCCCGCACGCTTACAAGCCCTTGCGCCCAATGCGCTAACTCGAGTTCGAGCTCAGCTCCCGTCGGGGCAAGACCTCCGCCGGAGTCGCTCCTTGTGATAAAGTGTTCGCTGTGATAAAGTGTTCGCTGTGATAACACCTAGGTTATTGTGTGTACTTTAAGTTCTATCCGGATACAAGTATAACTATACAGTGAAGTGTATGTAAACGTATATAGTGCAATATAAATATTTAACAATTAGTGAAACACAAAATGAAACTGCTGGCCTCGGCCAGAGCATCCGTGAAGCAATACTAACTTACAACGGAACAACATCCGTTGCAATGCAGTCAACCGATCCACCGCAGCTTACGCCAGAACAACAGCTTCAATGGCAACCCCATCAACAAATGCAGCCACACCTCTGGCCTCAACCATCGCAGAACGGCTGCACGGCATCATTAACACCCGACAACATCTTAGTAGTAAGTACGCCAGGGCAGCAGCCTTCATGGCACCCTCCACAAGCACAGCACCAGTCCTGGCTACAAGGAAAAGATAAAGGTGACCTTGAAATGTCTACAAATTATAACCACGGAGAAGAAAGTAATGAAGAATGGCAACTAAACATACGTAAACGAAGACGGCGTAGTGATGGTAATCAATTAAACACTAACCTACCGACATTAAAAGAAAAAGCAATTCCTCTACAAAATAAGTTCGCCCCACTAATGAATGATATTCAATTCCAAAATGAAGCGGCGGGGAAAGAATCACATTTTTCTATCCCACCCATATTTATTCCCGGCATCACAAATGTACCAAAATTGATCGAAATCCTCAAACAAAAAGTTAATCAAGAAGACTTTACATACAAAATGTACAATAACGAAATAAAACTAATGCCACGCACAGTGGACGCGTTCCGCTTGATAATAAAGCTCCTCGACGAAAAAAAGGCAGCATATCATACTTATCAACTCAAACAAGACAGAGCTTTTAGAGTTGTACTCCGATACTTACATCCCACAATTGATAAAGACGAAGTTGTAAGAGAATTAAAAACCCTCGGACATACAGTTCGTAACTTACATAACGTGCGGCATAGACTAACTAAACGCCCACTCTCACTTTTCTTCGTAGATCTTGAACCAAGCCCAAATAATAAAGACATCTACAAAATAGAGAAACTCGTCAATGCCATCATAAAATTTGAACCTCCCTACAAAAAGAAAACAGCCGTTCAGTGTCATAGATGTCAAGAGTACGGACACACAAGGTCATACTGCAGAGAAACCCCTAAATGCGTAAAATGTGGTGAAGAACACTTCACTGAAGACTGCAAGAAGGATAGAAATGCACCAGCCATATGCGCTTTATGTTCTGATAATCACCCTGCCAACTACAAAGGATGCTCAGAATACCAGAGATATATGAAAAGCAGAATTCAATACAGAAAATCAACATTCCAAAATCCAATTTTAAATCCTAAAGAGAAGCAAATAGTTCCAAATGCCTCAGATTTCCCTCCATTACCCATTGACTCTCTCCAAAATAAAACTTCCAATCCCAACTCACAATCCGTAAGAAAACACGAGCAACCTCATGATAATGCAATCTATTATCCAAATCCCAAACCAGTATGGAATACAAGAAATTATTCTAATCATGGAACTACAAACGACCAAGAAGACCTCAGTCAAGTCCTTGATAAAGCCTTTCAGAGATTCGAAAACATTTTGAAACAGCAATCCGTGCAAATAAATACCCTCCTTAATTTAATCACTACTCTGATATCCAAAATGCATTAAATGGCGGGAAAAATAAAACTACTACTCTGGAACGCTAATGGTATACTCCAGCATCGCCGAGAGGTTATAGCAATTCTCACCGAACAAGCCATAGATATCATGCTTATATCTGAAACACACTTCACAGATAAAAGCTATCTTCAAATTCCGGGATACGAAATCTATACTACTGAACATCCGGACGGAACTGCGCACGGCGGAACGGCCGTTATCATTCGTAAAACGGTCAAACATCATGAGCTTACCGAATACAAAACGGAAGAAATTCAGGCCACCTCCATAATGATTACAGAAAACGGTAGACCACTAACCCTAACAGCAGTTTATTGTCCTCCGAAACACCAAATAACGGAAGATCAATTTACTACGTTTCTAAAAACGCTTGGACGGAGATTCATAGCCGGCGGAGACTACAACGCCAAACATCAACAATGGGGCTCACGTCTCAATACCTTAAGGGGGAAGAATCTACTTAAGGCAATAAACAAATTGAATGTTATGACACTATCAACGGGAGAACCTTCATACTGACCAACTGATATGAACAAACACCTGATCTTCTAGACTTTTTCTTAGCAAAAGGAATAATACCTGCTACAATCAAGATTAAGACCAACTACGACCTTAGTTCCGATCATACGCCAGTAGAGATGACCATATGTTCGTCCGTTACTGAGCGCAGATCACCACCTAAACTTTGTAATAAATTTACTAACTGGGATAAATTTCGAATATACGTTAACAACTCGTTAAGCGTAAATATGCCTCTAAAATCAAGCAATGATATAGATAATGCAGTTTTACATCTAACAGAGGTTATACGGAACGCTGCCTGGAGAGCAACACCAAAATCTGAAGTAATCAAGAACTTACCGTACCCCAAAGAAATTAGACAAAAAATAACTGAAAAACGCCGACTTCGTAGAATCTATATGTACACCAGACAGCCTGAAGACAAAAAGAAACTTAACGCATCAGCCCAGCAACTAAAAAGAGAACTAAAAGAGTACCAAAACACAAAATTTTCCAATTACGTAAATTCCTTGTCACCAACAGCTATAACTAATTACTCACTGTGGAAAGCAACAAAAAAAACCAATCGCCCACAACACATCTCGCCCATTAGAAGACAAGATGGCACATGGGCACGAAGTCCTGAAGAAAAGGCCGAATGTCTTGCTATACACTTTTCTACAGTATTCAAACCAATAGCTAAACGAAGTATTTCGGAAAATGAGGTAATAGAAAGTTTACAGGCTCCCCTCCAACAGTCGGCACCCATCAAGACGTTCAGTTTATGTGAAATAGAAGAAACCATTAAAAAGCACATAAATCCTACTAAAAGCCCAGGACATGATCTTATAACTGGTACAATATTACAAGAATTACCCAAGGAAGCGCTATCATTCGTCACATCCATCTTTAATGCCATTATAAGCGAGAGCCACTATCCGACTCTCTGGAAGTATGCACAAGTGATAGCCATAGCGAAACCTGGAAAACCTGCTACAGACATTGCATCATACAGACCAATAAGTCTTCTCCCAGTTTTATCCAAGGTATTTGAAAAACTACTTTTACAACGGCTTAAACCAATAACCGATAATATAATACCAGACTTTCAATATGGGTTTCGTGAAGGTCACTCAACTATAGATCAGACACACCGAATAGTAAACAAGATATCTCAAAGCCTAGAAGAAAAGAAATATTGCTCTGCTGCTTTCTTGGACGTACAGCAAGCATTTGATAGGGTCTGGCATGCAGGTCTGCTATTCAAAATCAAACAATTACTCCCGCACTCATTCTATACATTTTTTAAAACGTATCTATCCAGCCGCTTTTTTCAAATTAAATACCAAGATGTTTTCTCTGGATTTAAGCCACAGACAGCAGGTGTCCCTCAAGGAAGTATCCTAGGACCAATTCTGTACGTAATCTATACTTCTGACCTACCAACAACAGAACGCACAACGATGGCTACATTTGCTGATGACACAGCTATTTTAGCTGTCGACGAGGACTCAACTCGAGCATCGGAACACCTGCAAGCGCATCTGGACAAGATAGAAGAATGGACGAATCAATGGAGAGTAAATATAAACACAGCAAAATCACAACAGATTACCTTCTCACTTCGAAAAGAACAGTGCCCCAAAGTGAAATTAAACTCGTCAGAACTCTCAGTAACAACGGTCGTGAGGTATCTTGGTTTACATCTAGACAGTCACTTAACCTGGAAACCTCACATCTTGAAAAAGAGGAAAGAATCACAACTGAAATTAAGCAAATTATCATGGCTACTTAACCAAAGGTCTAAGCTCTCCTTATACAACAAAATATTAGTGTACAAGACAATAATCAAGCCAGCATGGACATACGGCATCGAACTCTGGGGAACTGCCAGCAAGTCAAACCTGGAGATCCTGAGAAGATTCGAAACAAAAACACTGAGATATATATGAAACGCTCCGTGGTTCGTCACCAACAATAATTTGTACAAAGATTTAAACATCTCAACAATGGCAGAGATTATCTCGGAGAGAAGCAAGAGGTATCAGAAGAGATTGGGATGCCACCCGAATCAACACTCAGTGAACATGCTGGACAATAGTGAACATGTGTATAGGTTAAAGCGTGAACATATTCTAGACTTACCCTTTAGATTCTCTTCATAGTAACTTGTATCATGTATACCATTTACTAATTGTTCCAAGTGAACAGATTGTAAATTAGCAGAATTGAAAATAAAAAAAATAAAAAATAAAAAAAATGCGCTAACTCTGAAAAGGTCAAAGGAACGAGACTTCCATGGTTCAAGTGCCGAGGTGAGAGGTGTTGCCAATGAGGTTGCGATTAATATTACTGCATTTTTTACTAGGGAAAGGAACAAAAGTAACTAAAACTACAAATTATACAACAAGCATGACAACAAATTATAAATTTTGTTGTTGTATAATTTGCACATATCTTATAACATTTTTACACAAATTATATACCTTACGGAACCTTCCTCCAAGAATCTAAATGTGAAAGTAGTTGAAATTAGTCATATTTTTCGTCGAGGAAAAACCAAGAGTCTCTGTTACTTCTAAGAGTTCATTTTGTTCAGCATTATTTTTGTCTAATATCTTACCTCTCATTAGAAAATTGTTGTTTACGTTTGTCGAATTAGACTAGACATAATTTAAAAGAATTAAAAATTTCTTCTGCGGATAATGTGGAGAATAATTGTTTTGGTCTACGAATATTATCACTATGAGTTTGTGAGTGGAGCGAGCAGACGTGAAATGAAATTTCTGGAACAAAATGCTTCAAAAGAAAGGAACGCTAGCTGGTTTTGGAAACAACAATATAATTTTGGCATGTAAAGTAAAATTAGATTTGTGTTGGTGGAAGACGGCTTTCGACAACACAATCAAAACTGCCACAGTCACCATCACTCTCGCTACCGGCACGCACAACCCTGGCGCCGTGCTCCGTCCCTTTCGCACTGTGCCCTGTCACCCCGGGCTGTTCTCGTCAAAACACACGGCGTACGGTGGCGGCGGCGGCGGCGGCAGCTGCTCCACTTCTGCTTGCGCTCCGCCCTCTTGACGTTGCCCTCATCGTGCCGCCCCCATCGCCCCGTCACCGCTGCCGCCGCCACCGCCACCGCACGCCGTCTACCTCACTGCCACCTCCGTCGTCTCTGCCAACGCCGCCACCGTTGCCACTGCCGCCGCCACGACAGCTTCTACCACCGCCACCGTTGCCGCCGCCACCATCGCCGCCGCCACCATCGCCGCCGCCACCATCGCCGCCGCCATCACCGCCGCCACCGCCACTGTCGACACCATCGTCGACGCCACTGCCGCCGTCACTGCTGCCGCCTCCACTACCGCCGCCAGCCCAGAGCCGCCGCCGCCGCCGCCGCCAGCACGCCGATTGACTTTTTTTCCGCTGGGCGCGAATCAATCTTTTGTGCCGCACCTCGACAAAAGCGCCATCAACTACCGAAGACCGATAGACTCTGTGACAGCACGCAATACCCGTGCAACGCGTGTCACCTGTTATTTAATAAAAAAGTTATTTAAATAAATCTTTTGTCAGTCGGCGGGAAACAAATGCACGACGCCCTGCAAGTGAGACTGCGGTGAAATCGTTTATGAATCTGCGGAGAGCAAAGCCGCATGCTGACTACCACTATCCTCTATGCGCTCCACACACAATGCAGTCTGGGCTAGAGCAATAGCTGTCTCGGCCATTGGTGTTGCGTGGGTAGTTGCCTACTGCCAATACCACGGCCTCGGTACTAAACGACCTCTTGCTCTCTGTCTCTGCCCTCGCTGCTCTTGCTCCTGAATAGGTTATCTGTTCTGGCGTACTCCTGTCGCGCCATTTTCGTAGATGACGACGTGTGTTCTCGAATCTCGCCAACTGCTTCAGACCTGTTCTGAAGCTATTAATTCGATATCCACAGTAATTATACTTTTATTGTTTATTAGTTTTTGAGTGCTTTATTACCTACCATGTTCTCTCCGGTACCTTACGTTTGTGAGAATGTTTAAAATGTGCTTTATATGAGTATGCATTCAATTTTTCAATATTAAAAATGTTATTTCACAGTCAGGGAAGATTTTCAGCTAATAAATTCCTTAATGTATTTTAATCGACACTAAATATTGCAAAATAATTAAAATCTAAGGGTACAGTTGCCGGAAATTCATCAGTGACGCCAACAATATTATTGGTAGCTTTCAACCATTAGGATTGTTTTCTGACCTTTTTATTCACACTCCATTCCGGCTGGTTAATTATACAACTAAATTACTTTTATATTAGAATCATATATTAATGATTTACTTACAGTCAACCATTGACACAAATAATTAATATAGCTCTTGAAAGATGATATAACTAATTGAACACTTTAATGAACAATAAAAAGAAAACGAAAATGTAGAATTTCATAAGTTTCTTTATGTCTATTTATCAAAAAATCTGTTTGACAATCTTGTCTCAACAAATGAATTTTGGTATCTAGATTTTTCAGTTCAACCACTATCCAATGTAATTATTTTCCCATGAACATAGGATTTTGTGTGTTTAATTTTCCAACCATTACACCATAGCCTCGCTAACTTTTTCTCTTCTCTTTCGCGTGGTCCATCACGTTTGACTCGTAATTCCCATCACCTGTTTCGCTCTCCGCAACTTGTGGATGGTGCTCGATGTCTGCTTCTCCATCCATGAGGTCCCGAGAGCTGATTTGATCCCTTTGACCTCTTTTACTCGGGGCACTAGTAGCTTACGACACGTTCACTTCCCTGTCCCCGTCCCCGTCTCCGAGCCCTCACCCTCTGCCGCCTGCCGCTTCCCCGCAGGCTCCATCTAAACACACACGTTCGCCACCGACGGGCGCCACCGTCGCATTTTACGGCCGCGCAAAGCCAGGCGTACCGCTCCCGCGTCAGAGACAGCGGTGAAGACGACGGGAGGATGGTTAGCGGCGATGGCGACCACGGTGACGGCTATAGCTGTGGCGGGGAAATTCGTGGCGGTGAAGGGGGTGGACGCGATGGCGACGGGAGTGGCGACGGGAGTGGCGACGGGAGTGGCGACGGGAGTGGCGACGGGAGTGGCGACGGGAGTGGCGACGGGAGTGGCGACGGGAGTGGCGACGGGAGTGGCGACGGGAGTGGCGACGGGAGTGGCGACGGGAGTGGCGACGGGAGTGGCGACGGGAGTGGCGACGGGAGTGGCGACGGGAGTGGCGACGGGAGTGGCGACGGGAGTGGCGACGGGAGTGGCGACGGGAGTGGCGACGGGAGTGGCGACGGGAGTGGCGACGGGAGTGGCGACGGGAGTGGCGACGGGAGTGGCGACGGGAGTGGCGACGGGAGTGGCGACGGGAGTGGCGACGGGAGTGGCGACGGGAGTGGCGACGGGAGTGGCGACGGGAGTGGCGACGGGAGTGGCGACGGGAGTGGCGACGGGAGTGGCGACGGGAGTGGCGACGGGAGTGGCGACGGGAGTGGCGACGGGGGCGTGGCGACGGGGGTGGCGACGGGGGTGGCGACGGGGGGCCGGGTTGGCGACGAGAGGGGCGATGGACGTGACTATGGCAGCGACGACGGCGATAGAAGGTGCTCGGCGACGCTTGCCTCGTACGCGACTTCTCTATGCGAGTTTGAACGTGAAGGGTCGGAGTCTCCTGTGCATCCCCGGCGTCGCACAAGCTGGCGTATGTGCCCTGCACTCGCGCACGTAATGTAACTATAGCGGCCCTGTGTCTATCGACGAAGACTGCTGCGTAAAGGATTTGTGAGTTTGCTTGTCTCTCTGCAGGATAAAAATAAACATTAGCGTTTCTCTTAGGTTAACTACATAAAAACAATGGGTGTGTTGTATGTTTTCTGTATTCAAATATCTATATTTCTTTTATAGAACAGAAAGCTTATTTGAGAGAGATATTTTCAATACGGAATTTATTTTTTCTCTGCTTTTATAAGACTTTCTAGTGACGTTTCTGTGTCCGTTAAGCAGATAATAAACATTTCTGAAAAAAAATTTCTGGAATAAATAGAAGCTGTGGCTGTTCTCTTATTGGAACCCGCGTCCGATACTTTTATTAACGCACGGTTTGGCCAACCTAATATATGAGGAGATGTAAAATGGCGATGGTTAGGTTAGGTAAGAAAGCTATACGAGCGAAGCGGTTAATTATTCAAGTCGTTTCAAACATTCATAGTTATGAATAAATATTCATTTTTCTATTATTTGAAACATGTATTCATTAGCATTTCACTCCGCAATTGAAGAGCAAAGTGCACATTTCCAAATGTTGGTTCCTTAGTTTCGAAGTTTCACATTCGACATCGCAATACACAATGCATAACGTTAATCCAACCTGCTTTTAAGTATTCACAATTCAACGTAGGTTAGCTATTGTAATCTATGAGTTCATTCTTTCGGAATGTAGCACTTGGACAAGGGACGAGGAAATACTACTTGTGTTTCAGGAAGTAAATAATATTCAGAACTATTGCTCATAATTATGGAAATTAGAGATATTATTTACAGCTGTGCGTAATTTACAACTTTACAGTTCATCATAATTTCCCATTCAGTCAACAAGTATCGATGCAAATTAATTATGATTACACTTAATGTGAACAAGTTGACAATTATTTTGCCAAGAGTAAATACAATATAATCCAACTTTCGGGGTATTTAAAAATACTGCGATTAGCATCTGATTGTGGAGTACATTCACATGTGATGTTCGATACTAATTGAAGAAATTATGAGATTGGGCAATTGGGTATGGATCGTGATTCTAAAACTCTTTCTTTGTCAAATAGAATTGGATCAAAAACATCCCTCAAAAGAAATGTCCATGAATTGAATTTTATTCTATCGAAATCACAACCGTGCAGATATTTATTCAGTCTAAAATACATGGCATTTCCAAGAGAAACCAAAAGCATTCGGGCGTTTGTAGTCGCTACTGGCGAGAATTCAGAGCTCTGCAATCAGTACACAAACTGCATAATTGAAATCTAAGAAATTCAGAGCTCTACTGCCAGCCATTCGGCGCTCGCGGTTTGGAGGTTGACGACCGTGCTGTGCGCTGTGCACTGTGTGCTGTGCGTTGTGCTGCGTCGAGCCGCGCCGCGCCGCACGTGTTTTCTGGCAGCCGCGTCGCTCGCAGCAACTGAGAGAAACAGGGCGGACGGCAGTTTTAATTTAGAAGGCTAAGTTGAAGCGCTTGTCGCCCGCTGCTCTGTCTCTGCACGAAACGAGAAAACAGTTCTCATGTATTAAGAACAACCTCAGCGCGGGGCTGACGCCGTGAAGGTCAGGAAGGTGAGAATGAAATTCGATGTGTCAATTTTGCTTACTGAGAAATGCGTAGAGCAAAAATGTGAAGAGCAGATAATAGAAGCGCAGTAGAAAATGTGTTTAGATGGTGTCGGAGATGAAATGAATATATGAACTTCTCTATGGAAATCGTACGAAAACATCTAATACATGAATAGTCAATGCTACCAGAACCTACCTTGTTTGACATGGCTTCGCGCTGCTAGAATGGGCGCATTGCCAGCGGCTGACGCAACCCGCAACACAACATACGGAGTTGGATGTTGTGTCGTGTAATCAAAGAATATTCTTCCAACATTGCAGTTACAATGGAAGATCAATAAACATGATTTTTTGCTGATATCTTTATATTGAAAAGTAAAAAAGAATTTATAAAATGTCATTTGGGACATCTCTTGCATTAGGGAGTTAAAGGTCCTAATGATAAAATTACTTAGTAGAATACATAATTTTATTCTGCAGTAATTTTGCGAAATGAGATTATTTATTAGTAGACCAAAATGTAAAAAAAAGAGTTCATTTTATAAAAAGTTTACTTTTCCTCTGAATGCAAAATAGACGATTTCCAGGGAAGGCCAATGCAGAAAGCAATGGGTACCAGACCATATGCGACTGTATATGATGAAAGAATGGTAAACATAGTGTAGCCAGTAGTAGCCGTATGTGCGGTGTATGCCTGCGCTTACGTATACACACGCGAGAATGACAAGAGTATGCGCGTGTGCGTGGAGAGGACCTAGAAATGGCAGGTGTGGCGAGCCGAACAGCGCGCAAGGGGCAACGAGAATGGCCGCGACCGCGGGAGGAGAAGGGGTACGGTGACCCTGCGGCCACGACGACGGTGACGGCAGGGAAAGGCCGTCCACGGAGACGGCAGCAGTAGCACTGCGTTTCGTGGTGACCCTCCCATACCTCTAACCCACTCACCCCCCCACCCCCCCAGCGCTGCAACGACGGCCACCCGCAATGCATGAAAATATCATCCCGACCCTTTGTCCTCGGTCCCGTTGCCCGGCAAACAACACCAGCCGCCCATTACTGCGGCGGCCCCGCCCCCGGCTTCGCTACGGGCGCGACCGCCCCCGCTGCCCCCACCCTCCCCCTCTCCCCGCACCCATCCCCACGCCACCCTTCATTCCCCCCCCCTCCCGCGACCGCCCGCCTTTTCGAACCGCAGTTTGCTGCAACACCACAACGCATTGAGACGAGTCGCTCGTAATGGACACTGCCCGTCGGTTCATCTTTTAGAAATGAGTGAAAGCAAACTCGTTTGTTGTACGGCGTATGCTATTTCATTGTGAATGATGCTTCGTTTGGGTTGCCTGGATGGGAGTGTAGTCCGTCACACGAAGAGTGCAGCATCCGCTTTAAGGTATTGTTTTTTCATTTGACGGGTAGCTTTTTTAACGAATTCCTGTACAATCGATAGGAACGTGTCAAATAGAACTTTGTTGGAATTTCCTTTAGACACAAAATTCGTTTTCAATGTTGGTTCTTTTGTGATAGTCTAAAACCATTACCACGTATATACAGAAATATTATACTCAAAAAATCTGTTGGAAATTACAGTGTTTGGTTAAACTTAGTTCGGCAAAAAATTCAAAATATATTTTGTAAAATATTTTTATTCTTAATGCATGTATGTACGTCGTCACAGAAAACTGATTTTATTTAAGACAATGTAAAAATATACTTTTCTTCTCATTCATCATTCATGAGAACTTGATATGTCTCTTACGTTTTGCAAAAATATACTTTTATATCTTCTGTTGTCATCAAAAGAGCTGATGAACGTTTGCCGAAAGTAAAGGATAAGGGAAACATTCTAATTTGCTCTCCTTCGTCCTCCAACGTAGTCTGGGATGAAGTTCGTTTTGTATAGATCTGTTTCATAAACGCTTACCATCAAATAGAACTTCACCGTAGAGTACCAGATAGCAAAAACGCGTGTCCCTTTAACTCCTTTGCCTTGGGCAATAAGCGGGGACACCGGCATCGCGATAAACGTGAAGACTCGGGCGGAGTTGAAGTTTCGACCTCCAGCTGACAGTGGGCGACGGCGTGGGCTGCGGTATTGAATGGAAGCAGGTGGCCAAACGGTGGCGGCGGTCGCGACCCCGTCCGCACTCCACCCCGCGCCCTCGGCGCTGCGAGAGACACAGACGTCCTCTCTGCGTCCGGCGTGTCTCGGCGAGGACGGCTGCCCACGCCACTTCTGCGAGGACATTTCCGCGGCCGCCCTTCCACGTCCGATTCGCGGTCTCGCCTGTCGTGATGCCTTTGTCGCTCGGACGATTCAATGCCGTGGCGTTCTAGTCAACGGTCTCAGCACTCCAGCGCACCTTCCACTCTCGTAGTCTCGCCTTCATTATTCTTGGTGCTCTTACTGCTCTCCTCGCCCCAGCAACGTGGGTGCCATATCACCGACCTCGCCCCAGCAACATGGGTGCCATATCACCGACCTCTATGTTATAACAGACCCTGAAAGTCTTCGTCACCGTTATTCGCAACGACACAGATGTTTTTTATCTTTCTTATATTCTTACGAGAGCCGAAGTTCGCTTATTGAAGTCGCAGGGCAGAAGTTTGCGGCGGCACTTTTTGACTTAACTACTGAAAAAATGCTTATAGCTAAATACATTTCAACTGTTTCAATTTTTAAATTTTTCTTCACGAAACTGTTTCCGTTTCCTCGTTTTTGTCTCCTGGTGAACGTTGTATAAAGTACTCTAATAGCGCAACAAATCGATTTTGAGATTTAGACGAATTTTCTTTAAAATGGCTAAAAGTTTTTTTGTATTTAACTTTTTCCTCGAATAGTATAAAGCACGTATAAAAGAGTGTCGCAGGTATCATTTTCATTAAAACCTCGTATTTTTCGAAAATTAAAAGTCAAAAATTCAGCGTCTTTCCACAACTACAATATTGAAGACAAAGAATATTTACGCTATTTGTTGTTCAAAGACAGATCTTGAAATAAGGTCATAGTTAGTATGTGAATAGTTTTACCGTAACTTTGCGTGAAAAATAGGCAATTTTAAAACAATTTTTTTATCATCTCCGACAATTTTCTGTAACTTTTTATTCGCATGTTGCAAAGGAAGGTAACAATATTGGTGCTGGATACAGCTTCGGCAAACACACTGTATTTTTGAAAGTTGCAAAGAATTAGCATGTCAATTGTACAATATTGATGATAAAGATTGTCTTAAATGACATCTGTTCTAGAAATCAGATTTTAAAAAAAGAGCATGTAGAATTTTTTGAATAAACGAGAATTTTTAGCGTAATTTCTGAAGTTAAAGCAATTTATAAATAAAAATGTCAAAAAAATTCAATTTTTTTCTTTATTTTTTCCACAAATACAGGAAAATGTGCTAAAAACGTACGTCTTATGCTCGTTTAACTCACTGAATTTTCGAAAATTAAAAATATTAGGAATATAAGAAAGTATGTCTTGCTGCAGCATCACTCCGTTCCATTCATAACGTACTCCAGTAACTATTCTGATATCATACAGTCGGTTGCAATATAAACAGTATTTAACTGTAAGTACTCTAGCAGGGGTTTTAATGTGAGTAACATAAAATTGTACAAAGAAAAATTATTGTTATAAAAAGTTTTTAATCAATGTCAATGTTGTAAATTTGCTACAGACATTGTAAGTGAAACAATGGTTTTACAAGTATTAACAAGTTGGAACTAAACATGAACAGTATGTTGTCACTCTTTAAACGTTTTTTTCAAAATTATACAATAAAGCACTTAATGGTTGCATATGAAGGGGTAAATGACGGACCCCACTATAATTTTTTCCTTTGCATTTCTTTAGATAAGGAGTTATTGTTCAATGATTTACAACCTTTAATAATAGAAAATTTCTGAAAGCCTAGTGATCGCTTCCACTTTCAACGATTATGTGATAATCAAACAAAAATTTGAAATCGTCGGCATGTGTAATCGCTTGAGGAAGTTCCAGTGTTTTCTTACAGACAGGCCGGCTTGTAATCACGATAGAATCTTATATTAGTGTTTTCCTATGTATAGAATAAGTGTGCTATCAGAGCAATATAATATTGTTAAACGAGGTCTTCAAAAATATGATGTCGTCGTCTATGTCCCTGGGGAAAAGTTACATATCCTTTGAATTTAAAAGTACATCATATTAAGACACTCCTGTGATCGTTTATTATTGTACATTTTGTTATTGAACCCATTCAATCATCACTACTTAATACGTAGTATATATTCACCATTGCCGTCGTTACGTCTGTAATCTATTGTTACTTTATAACAGAAGTTTGCGTCTGTAAATATTATTTACACGAAACCTATAACTCTGATAAAAGGTTCGCTAGTGCAGAAAAATGTTGAAATTGTATATGCCTTTAACGTACCTGAAAAACAGAAAATATTTTATCACAGACATGGAGAAAAAGATAGTATAATATTGATAAATACGAGCATTGTTAATTCTTGTTTAAAATATTCCTTCTACAATATTGCAATTTATTCTGAGGACCGCCGTCCACCACCCTCTTTGGTGTTCACCGAATACCACAATGGCATCATTAGACGACTGTTAATATGTATTCTAATCTAGCTACTTTTACTCTAAAATAAATCTGCTATATGAAGAACAGACAAATTATACTTACTCGTATATTCTACAGAAAAGCCAGCGTGTTCTGTTATTGGAATGTGTTCTTTTCTTTTCTATACTATCTGTCACATTGATGGATTCAGGGTGGTTGGCATTCAATTTCTACGTCTACATCAGTTTCTATTCTCGGAACTGTATGTCACATAAATCAGAAGCCTGTAGGTCGCACTCAATACAGAAGGAACACTGCAAGAAATTATACATTTCTACAAAATGGACTGAATGCAAAAGAAATAAATATTACCTTTTGAAAAAATAATTTTATGAAGTCGCAAATTTAGAGACTTAAAAATCGCTTCAGTTAAGTTACAATAATATTTTCATTATATATTTCCGTTTACAGGAAAACGCTAACTTTTTTAATTTGTAACATCAGCAAACTAAAATATGGTAGTTGTTTACCTTTGAAGTACTTATTTTCAAGTCTATTCTCTCAGCGTTTTATTCACTTCATGTATCTTTGTATTGCAATTTTGAATATTTGAACTTCTTTCTCTCCCTCTCTCCCCCTCTCTCTCCCCCTCTCTCTCCCCCTCTCTCTCCCCCTCTCTCTCCCCCTCTCTCTCCCCCTCTCTCTCCCCCTCTCTCTCCCCCTCTCTCCCCCTCTCTCCCCCCCCTCTCTCCCCTCTCTCTCCCCCTCTCTCTCCCCTCTTTCTCCCCCTCTCTCTCCACATCTCTCTCCCCATATCTCTTCCCTTCTCTCTCCCCCTCTCTCTTCCCCTCTCTCTCCCCCTCTCTCTCCCCCTCTCTCTCCCCCTCTCTCCCCCTCTCTCCCCCCCTCTCTCCCCTCTCTCTCCCCCTCTCTCTCCCCTCTTTCTCCCCCTCTCTCTCCACATCTCTCTCCCCATATCTCTTCCCTTCTCTCTCCCCCTCTCTCTTCCCCTCTCTCTTCCCCCCTCTCTCCCCCTCTCTCTCTCCCTCGCCGTCATCCAATACCAACAGTTTTATCTCCGATCTCTTTCACTCATTTCCGTATGGGCTCGCTTTATTCTATTCCTATGGCACACAATGAAGATCGCTTTCGCTCTCATTGTTCATCGTTTCCCTCGATGCCATTACTCCGTCCCCTTATCCATTGGTTTACCTGCCGTTACACCTGATTCAACTCGCAGGCCCCGTGCTTGCCCGGAGGACTTCTCGGCTCGCTATTGGAAATCAGTCGGAGCGGCAGCCGGCGCTGGTCCTGGGCCTGGCTCCCCCCTCCTCCGCCCTGCCTTTTTGACCGTCGCCATCTCTCTTCTGCCTCCCTCGTGCCACCTTCGGGGGCTCATCCCATTCTCTTTCCGTCCTGACACCCTACGGAACTATCCATCCTCCTCGCCACCTGAGCCCCTCCGTCCTCTCGTCGACAGTACTCCTTTGCCATTTCGCTTTCTTCGTTCCCTGGACCTCGTCGATATCTCTGGTTTCCTCAATGCTATCCACGTCCTTTCGCCACCCACTCTTCTCCCATTTCTTTTTTAATATCTTCCCTTCTCGTTTCATTTAGGTGGGTACTCCTACCATGATGATTTCCCCACAACGTTTTCACTAGCCTTCGTTTCCATCATTTACTTCTTCTCGACTGATAATCTTCTGCCAATTTTCATCCTCCTTTCCTCCCACTATTTTATTCCAGTTCTCTTTTCTTTCCTCCTCATTTCAATTATTTCACCATAGGCTTGCTTCACTGTTCACTATCTCGCTTTTATCCTCATCCCCGCTCCATCACGGTACCCTCATTACATCTGTCTGGACGCCCTCGCCAATCTTAGTTCCGCTCTCTACTCTTTCCTCACACTCTCCATCGACCACATTGCATCCCTTTCGACTCTTCCCGTCCTCCACCGCGAGCGCTGAATAAAGCACGGGCGGGGCTCACAAATGGGACGGTCCCGCTTAATAATGGAGCTTGTTAGCTCGTGAGCACGCGCGGCAATATTCTGCGAAAAACGAATGTTCCAGAGGAACGACTCGGGGGCAACTTGAGCTGAACGAATCGCAAGATCAAGTGATATGTAGTAAATAAATAGGCCTTTTCTGCGAAGCACCGTAAAGTTGCGGAGGTTATGCAACTCGAGACGTCGCAGGATCCTGGATGGGTTACTGTGTGGAGCCCTGGGGACCCAACGGCGTTGAGCGTCTAGCCGAAGGGATGAATGAAATGACTATTACTGGCGATGATTAAGGTATTGGAGAATTACTGTACGTTCGACGCCAGTGTTAGGTTGTAGAACATAGTTAAGAAAAGTGTGACAGTAAAATATCAAAGCTGTTATAACTTTGGTAAAGTGTAAAAAATATTGGAGTGATATGCAAATTAAAAGACTTACTGCAATTTAAATTTGATGAACCGATAACTAAGTTCAATAATTATATCCTTCTCAGTGTAATGAAAGTAATCGTGCTCTTTTACAGTCTATTCTGAGACAATTTTTGAGGCCATTCCACAACTCTCAGGTGCTCGTAGAACTAAATGAAAGCGATGCCACAAATACTAAAAGTACTGTGTAAAGCTTTAAAACTGTATTTATTTGAAAGACGTGCGTAATTGCAAAGCGTATCTTGGAAATGAACATCCAAGGAATATGTATATCTAGTAATTGATTCCCATAAGGAAATTGCATCTCATTAATGTCATATAAAAACGCTCTGTACAATCCACAATCTCAAAACGATTTGTATTAGAATTATATCAATGAGAACCAGGGTATTTATTACTCTAAGAATGTGGAAAATTATGAGATTTTCGTACAAAATAATTGTATAGCAAAATCATGTCCTTCAATAGTCCAATTACGATGTCTCCTATCTCATTTGAGATGAAATGTTCAGACGGTTGGAAACACATTTCTTTATGCCTTCTTTCAATTTCATAATTTCCTTTATTTGTATTATTACTCGGTTTCCCGAAGGGAAGATTTATTCGACCCTCAGCAAATATATCCTTCAAATGATGGAATGTCATAAGTATTGTCAGCAACGGAAGACTGAATTTCGAGATTTTCTCCATCCAACTAAATCAGCTAAGTTAAAATAAAACGCTGTGGGAACGCATGTTTCGATATACAGACGTGAGCGCACTCACGATTCGCATTTTATGCTCGTGAAATTTTTAACGCGCTCGTTTGGAGAGGAAGCGAACGCAAGTGTTTAGCACACGGACGCGGATGCGGCCAAAAACGTACTCCCATTTCGCGACTCTCTCTGGGGGACGCGAAATTGCTGCTTTGTGCTGCTTAAATATTTAATGAGATTCAATTATGTAGGCTGTATTTCTGCGGGGAATTGCGGCGGAATTTCTTTCTCGGCGAGGGCTAGTCGAGTTGTTCTCTTTCGTGACGGCGATGGGGAGCGCGGAGCCCGAAGGGGCGGTCGCGGGAGCAGTCGCGAGGGCGTTGACGAAGAGACGAAGACGTCGTTGTGACGGTGGGGGCGGGGGCAGCGGAGGGGCGGCGGCGGCGGCGGCGGCGGAGGCGGAGGCGAAGAAGGCGAACGCCGCGCCGGCCGCGGCGCTATCGTAAAATGGTTTTTGTTCGAATTTGCCGGTTCATTCCGCGCGCAATGGAGGCGCTTCAATCGATGCCCACTGAGCTGCACGCCGCTCGCCGAGACAGCGGGAAGAGCCCTCGCCGCCGCGAGGGAGCTTGCCTCTTCCCCTTCCCCTCCCTCTTCCCTTGCTCCTGCCACGACCTCGAGCCTCGTCTCAAGTGCCGATTCCGTCGACTTCGCTCTCTCTGCGGCATCCACCATACACGCTGTGGCTTTCGACTTCCCTGGCTCCTTTCCTGTTACGCCGGCGATCCCGGTTTCCACTGGTACATTCATTTCATGCGTTCTCTTTGGCGGTGTTCGGGTTTCTCTCTAGCCATTTCTAGATCCTATCGTTACATTTATAGACCACTCTATTGTCGCGAATTATTGCTGGTAACTTCAGTTGACTTTGCTTCTTTCCTAATTTCATTCTTTCTTTATTCCATAGAAACAATTTTCTCGTTACTTATCACCTCATCATATTTTAGATCTGTTTATCCCTTCCAGTTCTCGTCTACCACGTGGGGATTTTACATTTCTTTTGGGCCAACAACCCCACGCCAGTCGTTTTTCTTACGAACAAACGCGTATCTTGTACTTCTTTCAACACAATTCTGTTTTATTACTTCAATCTCTCCATTTTCATTGCATCATTTTTGTCACATCTCTTTCAAGTACTTCTCTGTCACCGTTACTCTCCCATCGCTCTCTTCACCGTCAAGAGTACGACCACAAGCTCACTATGATAAATGACACAAAATAGCAAGAAATAAGTGCGGCGGGGCAGTGTGAGGGCGAGGTCGACATGTAACAAAGCGGCGGAGGGAGAGACAGAGACATAGAGAGAAGTGCGGTGGTGCTGTGCCGCAGAAAGATGTACATATTTCTTGGGAAAATTGGCAAGTACAGATGCAGTCGCGATATCCACGCGCAGAAGCCGCCCATGATTGGAGTCTGCACCTCGAGGCAGAGGGTACTTAATGGGGGCGGGACGATGATAATGGATTTATCCGCGAGATAAGATTAAGCCCCGAGGCTTTCATTGGCGCAGCGCGCCTCCTCCCGGTTCTCGACGATCCGCCCTCGCCCCGCCGTCGGCCCGCTCTCCCATCAACACGGCCTCCGCCACTCCAGGCCCGCCATCTTCGCCGAACCTTGCTAATGTCTGTCATATTCATTACCGCCCTTGCCACCTTCGCAGTCTGCTTTGATATCCCCATCGCCAGCCCCATCTCCATCCCAATTCTTCACCGCCATCCCTATCCCCTACGCCTTCGACGTACCCATCGTCATCCCCATCGCCGTCATCAATCGCCATCAACTCATCACATCTGCATGCCCCTCCGTCATCCCCATCCCCATCCCCATCGCCATCACCTTCGCCAACCTCCATTGCCATCCTCTTCGCTGTATCCATTGCCTTCGCCATACTCATGGCCATCAACTTCGTCAACAATAAAACAATTCCCTGCACTGTCTCCTACCTCGTTTCCTCCTCGCTCCCAGTATTGTCCAGAACTAGTCATCTTCATTCTCTCTCTTGTCTCTCACTATTGTCCGCGCAATTGTTTTCGTGCTTCTTCCTGAATTTGTCCCTTTCCTGGCTCTCGTCCTTCCTCTTTTCTACTCTTCCCTCGCTCTTGCCGTTACCGGTTCTCTTTTGCCCTGTCGCCACCTCGCGTAACCGTTGCCGCCTGCTCTAGCTTCCCAAGCGTTTGAACTGCTCCAAGCCCGCCATTGCCCACGCCTCAACCACCGCCCGCGCGGGTCTTCACTACGCCTCGGGCTTTGCTCTAGGGTCCGGCGGCGGCTGTTTGCAAGTGGCCGGGTAGGGCTCCGTGAGAAACGAGCATTTTTTTTAACAAATGGCTCTAAGAAATTTTAAAATGGAACTCGCGTGGAATGTGCGAATTTAATTAAGTAGAAATACTTTAAAAGTAGTTTCGCGAGGGACGAGAGAAAAGACCGTTTCTGTATTATGGTGTGAAATTTGTTGGAAATTTTAAGTTGGCTTGGAATACAGGATGTTAGATGTTAAACGTGGAGGACGAGGGCCGGAGCCTGGCGGTTGACGTGAAAATGCATGAGCAAAGCGAATCAAATTGACCGTATTAAATTGGCCAATATTTTTGCTAAGCTAACTGCACCAGACTATTTTAACACGTTCAACTATGTGAAACACATTAGAAAAAAACACTATCCATTCTATAAATTTGCTTCCGCCACTTGTTGAAAAATACTCGTGCATGGCGAGAGGCGGGACAATGCGTTGTTTACTTCCTCGCCTTACTTTGGGAGAAGTGAAATGATTGTAATCACGTGCCAGAAATCTGATTGAATATTTGATTTTTTCGTCTTTTACAACTACAATATAAAAGATGCAGATTTCTTTTGAAATAAAATATGTTGTTCAAAGACTATCTTAAAATAAGACCATGTTTAATTTTCTTGGAAATTATGAGTAGTTTCTGCGTAATTTTGCGTTCAATGTAGTAAATTTTTAAACAATTATTTTCTCAAAAACGGCTCTAATTTGTTTCTATAATTCTTCGTAATCATCTATGGACGGTAAAAAATTGGTGCTGGTTCCAGTGTCGGCAAAAGCCTTTTCGAAAATTGCACATTAACATTACAAAAGTACAATATTAAATCTAGAACAATTTATCTAAACTAAAAATCTATTGCCAACAATCGGAAAAAGCTGATGTATATTTTTTTGAAGAAGTAGTACATTTTTCTTAATTTGTGCTTGAAATTATAGCAATTTATAAATAACATTTTGTCAAAAACAGATGGTCATTTTTTCATTAAATGTTTTACACGTAGAGGAATGCCCGCTTAAAAATGGTGCAGATCTCATTCCCGACGATCTTGCGGAATTTTCTTAAATTGCAAAAGTAGAAAACAATGGAAGAAGGTGTGTGTGCTTGTAGCACCACTGGTTTCAATGCATTGCTCTGTTGATTAGTCCATAGATCAGTCCCAAATTGAACTCTACATCGGTGTGGGGCGGCGCGGGGCGGCTCAAGTGGGCGAGGCGAGGCGGGGGCGGCCGTCGCGGTAATGCGCTTAGGCGAGCGCCCGGCGATTGATCGCCTCGTTCGCGATGACTCCAGGTGAAGTGGTTGCGCGCCGCCCAATCGATGAGGGCTTCTCTCCTCCGCTCTCGTCCGCCCTCCTCCACCCTCCTCCGCCCTCCTCCGCTCTCCTTCGCCCTCCTCCGCCTTCCTCTGCCTTCCTCCGCCGTCTTCCGCCCTCCTCCGCTCTCCTCCACCCTCCTCCGCCCTCCTCCGCCCTCCTCCGCCCTCCTCCGCCCTCCTCCGCCAGCTGGGCCGCCTCCGCGCAGCCCTTTCCCGCGTCTGCCTCGACCTCTTCTCAGGTGTCCCTTCCCGCTTCCCAACCCTCCCCGATGTCTGTGCGTCTCTCATTTTCCTTCCTTCCTTTTGTTGGCATCTTTTTGTCAATTATGGCTCGTAGCTTTACTTCACTTTCCGTCTGATGCTCTACCTATATCTCAGTGTAATTTCTAATTTATTCTTTGATTTCATTTTCTGAATACACACTTTGTATTTGAGAGGTCGTTAAAAATGAAAATAAAAATTTTCTTTTTCTCGCCCTTAAATTGGTATTCAATCCAAAAAACCTAAATGTGCGAAATTACAGTTTAACAATAATTTTAACAATAACAGGCAATTTTCACATTAATAATAATATTATATTATATTATATTATTATTATAACAATAATAACAGCAGTTCACCATAATAAAGCAGCACATAAAACTGGTACGTTCATTTCAACCATTTTTTAAACAACAATAAAAAATAAAAGTCGACACACAAGTTGAAGTGCTAAATAAAAACATTGCTGCTGCATAACTCTTTCTATACGAAGAAATCATTAGGCCATCAAAAAGGAAAATAATTTTGTATTAAAAAATATACTTAATGCATTAGTTGAATGAATTGCATTATGAGTCGTTGTAGCATAAGTTTGCGTGAACTATAGGTAACTCAAAAAAATTATCTTCTCCAATATTTTCTTTAATTTTTTCTCGGGTAGAGCAAATAACGTTCCTGAAATGGAGCATACAGATTTTCGCTGAACATTGTATTTTCGACAATTGTCAAAGTTATATATTTAGTGAGAAAGTAAGTGCTGTTGTAGTACCAATATGTTAGTTACGGTTCGAACAGAGGCTGAGAGAATAGCTGGCTTTTTTAGCAACATAATAAAATCATTGCTGCAGTTTGTTTACCGATGCAAGTCTGTATTGTTCGGGAATTACTAAGCGAAAATTTGTAGTTTTCATATGATGCTAACTACACTTCGTGGTTAATTCTATTAATCACACATGTATAAATGGATGATGTAGTAATTCTGGATATCAACGAAAATTATTCATCCCTTCCCCGTCACAGTTTTTCACTTTTTTTGGCGAAATAAATTAAATCAAACTCTTCCAGAGTACGAAATAATATTATTACTATTACTATTACTATTACTATTATTATTATTATTATTATTATTATTATCATCATCCCATTCGGATCAAGGTTTTCAAAAATCATTTTTTCTTCTTATAAACTGATATGAGTGATGAGCAGTTAAATTTTAACTTTCCATTTCGAATTGCAACACTGCTGAGTGTAGATATAAGGGTTCCAGAAGCCCATACAGCCATCTGTTTATTCTTTCCAACAAAATTGGTTGCTATCATTTCGACTCACTGCAATTGCTACGGATTTTCTACATTTTGTTCCACTTGATAATTACGTGGCTATTCTCTTTCTTTGTAGTATTTCATTTTGCAGTTCATCACATGTCCCCTACATAATTAAATATTCGAGTCTACTATTTATCCTATTTTACCTTACATCATCCCCAGAATTGTGTACTTTTTGTATCTACACGTAAAATAATTATTCAATATTCTTTCGCTCTTCCTTAAAGATTCTCCAACGGACTTCATATTTCACTTTCATTCTCAATATTTTCTGAGAACTCTTTTACCGCTACAATCAGTTATATGCTGAAGGGAACACACTTCACCTAAACGCCTCTGCCACAACTCAGTTCTCCTTTTTGTCCCTCTCCCTCTCCTGTGCCCCGGGAACTTCTGCGTAACATCCCGCAGCATCTGCGCTGCATTACTCCGCCCTTGCTGTTCCGTTGCAGTCGCTGTTGCCCGCCGCATTCCCGCCGCCTCCGCCAGCTCCGCCTTTGCCGCCGCCGCTCTTCGGGGCGGGCAATTACGGAACGGCGCGCGGGCGACCGCGGCGGCGGGGTCGGGGGCGGGGCGGGGGCGGGCCGGGAGGCGCTCGGGGCTGGCCGTGGCGGGGGGTGGGGCGACCGAGCACCGCTTAGAGCAGTGGCGAGACGATTGGCGCCACCCGCCGTTACCCCGTTTCTCGCCCCCGATTCATGGAACTCCCGCCGCCCGTCCTCCCGCCGCCCGTCCTCCCGTCGCCCGTCCTCCCGCCGCCCGTCCTCCCGCCGCCCGTCCTCCCGCCGCCCGTCCTCCCGCCGCCCGTCCTCCCGGTTCGCCATTTCGTCCCTTCCTTCCACCCCTGTCCTCTTTACCTGTGTTACCTGTACACGATCCACTCCGCCTTCTTGTTTTGTTCCTAGCCTTCCCCTTTACCGTCCTTCCGCCCTCAGTTCCTCTGCCCTCTTCCTTCCGCTACCCGTCCACCCACCACACGTCCTCTCCCCCTTTCTTTCATCCCCCAGTCCTTCCGACCCTCTCCTCCCTACCACCGTCCTTCCGCACTCTCCTCCCCTCAGCACATCCCCGTCGTTTCCAGACCCTCGTCTTCAGGGACCTCACTCCCTGCAACCCATGCTGCGCGCCTCAACCCCTCCGGCCTCGTCCCTTATTATCCGCCTCTACATGAGGATTTCCACCCACCTACCTCCATTCCTCCATTGCCATGCTTTGCCGTCACGTCCCTTCCCTCACACCTCCTCTACCCCCCAAGCCATTCTGGCGCCGACACTTGCCCCACTCCACGCTCCGTCCGAGCCCTACGCTTCTCCGGACATCCACGCATCTCCCATTGCCACTTGCTCCCCGCCCTCTTGCCCTCGCGCCCCCTTCACCAGCGCCGTCTGCGTTGCTGCGCTATCTCGTCATTTCGACGCCGCGTTACCGAGACTTATTATGCACGTTTCAAGCTTTGTGTTTTGTGCAGGTTATGGTTGAAACGGAGCGCATTTTAATTTGTTGCGCTATGTGTATTTTATTCATTTGCATTATTCTTCATATTATACGCCATGATTCTTCCCGTTTTCTGCTCTGTTCCTCTGTTTACATGCTGAGGAAAATTCGAAGATTCTTTCTTTCAGGAATAAATCGTGCGTATTAAATTGTGTATATTTTAAATTGCATTGATTCAATGTCTAATGACAGAATTACGCGCAGATATGCATATGAATTCCTTTTTAAATTGCATTCATTATATTTTCACGATTCCTAAGCGACATATAATACGTATTGGATTTTCTTGCGTGGGAAGTGTCGGAGGGGCGGCTGGCCTCGCTTCTTGAAGCGGGAGGTTCCAGACCTAGTGGCCCGGACAGCCCCGACGAGCAGCGTTTCGTCGCCTCCGCCCTCGTTCTATTTCCATCTGTCTCGGCGTGAACGTTGAGATACGGCGCGTGAAAAATTGGTTCGCGACTCCAGTGCTATTTCCCTTGCCTCATTCTTTCTCGTTGGAGGAGCACACAGGTTGTCAGCCTGCCCCGATGACGCTGTGATTCCAGACTTTTGGTGATTGCGTTGTGAAACGTGTAAGTGCTGCACTTGTCCTTCCCAAAATTTCTCAGTTAAAATATGTAATACAAATATTTAATAGTCAATTAAATATTTGTACTACATATTTGAACTCAGTCTTAGCAGGAAATTAGTGAGATTTTTTAAATACATGCATGCAGAACATAATTTGTATTTCAAATAATAATCGTTCATTAAGGAATGGGAAACATATATTTCCCATTTGAAATGTTTTCAAGCGGCTATTTTTCACTAAGTACGTACAAAGATTACTACAGAAGCATCAGCGCACGTTACGATTTTCAACTCAATAGTCGTTGTAACCTTATGATACATTTCCTTAAGAGATATGAAAGAATGTCTTACCTGTCCACAACTTTCTTTGTAACAATGCCAATTTTGATTTGAGACGAATTTCTAACTTCTTGTCGTAAACGAAGTACAATGTATTAAAATACAGATTTGGTACTGTATCTAGGCAATATATTTTAACAATATACTTAAGATAGGTATACATACCACGTAAGCGCATTCGAATGCGCTTAAGTTATCTACCATAAAAATCTGACCTAAGAAGAATATTATTATTATTGACTAAATCTGTAAAGGATGAAAGAATGGGGGTTACGGTATAAATATATTCCGGTCAAAAATATATTCCTCAAGGACGCATACCCAGGTTTACAAAAAGTGCGATTTGTATGAATCTAGCGTTGATACTGGATTATTATTTTCTAATTTTATTCCTTTTTATCCATATTTTTCCAAATTAGATTTTTTTCATACTGTGTATTCAATGCTGCAGTAAATGCTGTTGTATACAGTTACGCCAATAAATTTCATGGAATAATGCAATTCGCATTGAACGCAATTCGCTTTGAATGCAATTCGTTGTACAGAATTTCTGAGTATAAGCGAATCATTTGTCAAGAGTACAACGCTGGAATGAAATTTTTATTAATTCATAATCTTTAAAATAAATATTGTCATAACTGCCGACATGTAACAACTATGTAACAACTATTCTACATTTTACATTTACACATTTCCGAATGAGCGATGAGTTATAATTACTGAGCTACGTAAAACCACCCAAACATACAACCAGATGGAGGTCACTAAAGTAAGAACTCGCGCTCTCTCTCTCTCTCTAAATCATTTTTTTTTTCATCCGCAAACCTGGCAGTACATTTTCCAGCGCCGCCCTTCACGTGCTTCAGCGCTTTCAAAGCCGTTCGAAGACCGGCGCTCTACTGCATTTCTGCGCCCGCTCCGAAGCAAGCTCGAAGAAACCGCGAAAAACATTAGAGGTCGAAGGAACGCAGAGCGCCGCGAACAAATAATTCGAAGGGCGCTCTCGCTCTATTACGAGCCCACGTCGTTCCTAAGGCCCCGCGAATCGTTTGTTGGAAATGTTTCGCGCCGTCGGCACGCTTCGCGAAAGAAAAACGACGAGCAACTGGCCGCCCCGCCGCCGCGAAGCTCTTCGCGCAGTGGGCGAGAACGGCTCGCAGCGCGCGCCTCAAAAGGAGGCTGCAAAATTAAAGCGGATCTTCGCGAGCCGTAGAAACGAAATTAACCCTCGTGGTAGAAATGCTCTCGAAGTGCTAGATCGATGGTAACTAATTGAGGTGAAATAAAATGAACGGTTGCCGGACCGGTTAGACGAGGTCGCTGAAGCTGTCTCGACTGGAAGGTTCGCGAGTTCGAATCCCGCCTCGGGCATAAATGTTTGTGTATGTTCGTATTGTTTCTACACGTTCTTTCTACAGTTTCCCATACAGGTAAAACAATTACAGTTGTCGCTATATGACATGACCAATCGTTAAAAAGTGACCTAAATATGAAGAGCTTTGGGGGCTGAGAAAGTAAGCCGCCATACAAGCTACATTCGGTCTCTTGCTATTCGTACGTGTTATCACGATTTTGGTGAATGTGTGGTTTATCGTGTTACTCTAACTCGTGTTCATAATTATGATGGACTTGGGGCAGTAACAGGATGGCAAACACTTTGCCCAATATCGATATATTAACAATTACGAATACTGGAAAGCCTGCAGTGGGAGGTGTGGCTTATCATGTTACGGCTCAAAGTACTTCAAATGAAATAAATAAATATGCAAAAGAAGATATAAACAATGCAAGGGAGTGTCTTAAAGAATGCTGCAAGGCGTTCCGTTTTCTCGCTCATTTTCTCTCGAGTGAATCACCCTCGAGTGCAATAAGTTCGAGCGTCCTGCACGCGATGTGGGCAGGGTTAAACTTCAGAACAATGGCTTTGACTTTGACTGCTGCATTCTGTCTCTTGAAAAATGAATAGGGAACAGTCAAATAGGTCACATCCAATATCATTGCAGAACCACGTAAGCAATAAACATTCAGATCCTTTGAGGCGAATATTGCATTTATTATGGACACATATACTACATATAAGCGAACTGTGTTGGAAATCTAATTAATTTAATAATTTTATAAGGAATTTGTGGAAACTCTCGATCAGAAGAATGTTATCAATTCTTTTCGAATCAATAATGCTTCTTTTTAAAATAAGAGTTATCTGCTACACCTAAGTTTCTGTCACATTATGAATTTGCAGGAGGATTATAAAATTCTACCAAAATACCCGGCGTTGCCCAGGCTTTCTTCACGTCCATTCTTTTTGAAAAAGCAAAAAAATACATGTTATTGAAACCACGGCGTTTAGAATTATTATTTTTAATGAAATTGGTTCAAATTTTAATAAAATACTATACTTTTTCATTTTATTTTACAGAACATTTCTAATAGATTAAAAATATTTATCTTACGCTTGGCAACTGGCCTATAGCGATTCTATTAGGTATCAGATTTGCTGCACCCTCACTGCAGGTGCTTGCGGAATATATTAGGAACCAATCTGCTCTTAGTGACAGGTGGAAGAGAATGATCGCGGTGCATCTACCAATATAATATTTATATTTTTTATTTTGTCGCATTTGTGTTCTATTACTCTTTTCCAAACTTTGCAAAGACTTGAAGAGCTGGTAAACATTTTGTAACACTATTCATACGCTACTTTTTATGGTATCGATATCTATTACATGTCGTTGAATTCACTTTTTTAGTAGAGATTCTCACTATTTCCATTAACCTAAAGTTAACTACACTTTATTTTCCCATACTTTGGCATATCTTTTTCTCTTTGATTAGACGACCATCCATTGTCAATCATTACACATTACTTTTGATGAAAGTTTCTCATTATCTTTATGTTTGTTCATGAATTTGTGTTTCATGCTTTTTCAGAGTTGCCAATTTTCTATTTGCGACTTAAAATAATGAGTTTGTTTACGAATACATTAAAGCTAATAATTATTAATTATGAAGATTAGTGGCGTTGCTCACTAATAATATGTGACATACATTTGTTTATATTGACATTTATGCCACATTAATTAAATCAAGATTTTTAGTTCTCATTGAAACAGCATTTATGAATTTAAATTAATTTCGGTAACATATTTTTTAAAAATGAGGTTGCAATATTTTCGGAGTAAATTTGAACAGACTGTCAGTAAACTGTCTGTTACATCTAAGTTCTCATTCGTGTGAAAGTGTGAAATATAGTTGTAGTTTCCGGTGTCCGCTCGTGTTTTGCACTGTTAAAAAAATAGGTGTTTGGGGTTGGTGAAGCGCATGGCTCGCGTTCCCAGCGCTCGTCCGGAGCGTGTCCAGAGCGTGGCAGGCAGAGAGGCGGGCGGGCGGGCAGGCGTGCGAGCGCGTGCGCACGCAGCCGCCTCGGGCTCCCGCGGCCCACGCGACCAACGTGTGTTTTGTCGGTCGCCGACCAACATGTTGGCCCTCGTAAAATAACAGCGCGCGCCGCGGCCCGCTGCTCCGCGCCCGCGCCTGACTGCTCCGCGCCTCGCCTGCTCCGCGCCTCGGCCACCGCCACTGCTCCGCCCAGCCCCTGCCCCTGACACCCACCCACGCAGCTCCGCCCCTCCCCGCCCTAGCCTACCCAGCCCCCTCCACCCAGCTTACCACCGTCCCGATCCCTCCGCGCCGCCCTCTCACCCCTCCCTCTCTGACCCACCCCCTCGCCCCCCCCCCGCCCCGCCTCACCGTGCTCCGCCCCGCCCCGTATTCGCTCTGCCTCTGCCTCTGCCGCCGCTCTATTCGCTCTGCCCCAACCCGCCCCAACCGGCCCCCACACGCCCCCACACGCGTGCCATCGTGCCAACACACCCTTCCCCCTCGGTCCAGCTCACCACCACCCTTTCACAGCAGCTCTCCGCGTTCGGTTTTCAGTCGTGTGCTCTTCTGTTTGTCTTGCGGGTTCCACCTCCTTCCATCTCTTCTCATCTATAGTGCCGGGCATCGTTTTGCGTGTCTTTTTATGTTTTTGCGTTTATTATTGCTTCGTATTCGCTTCTTTTTCTCCACCCTATCAATTACATTCATTTCTGATATTGCATTTTCTTTTCGTTATCTTTTTTCGCGGTTTGACTATTTTGTAGAATTTGCTGCTTTCCTTGATGACATTTATTTCTTGACTGTCTTCTTTAACACGTTTATACTGTTATTTAGGTTTATGTTAGTTGATTTCGGGACTCACCATTTTTAGAGTACTCTTTTGCTCTTTGTGTGAATACAGTTTCGTTGTTTAAGTTACAGACTTAAATTGTTTTTCATTTTTACCATTCTAGACAGACAGACAGACTTCGTGTGCAAATTATACCAGCGAGATATACTCTGCAAATTTTTCAGTCTTCCTCTTCTTCCAACTGTCTGCTATTCCCTTATCAGTGTCCGTCAGCTTTGTTTTCTCTTGCAGAATGGCACGGCCACGAGCGAAGAGGGGGAGGAGGAGGCGGCGGCGTTGGTCAGGGCGGGCCCGAGCGCGGGGTGTGAGGCGCGGGGCGATGGGCGCGGGGCGCTGGGTGGTGGGCGCGGGGCGGTGGGTGCGGGGTGCTGGGCGCTGGGCGCAGGACGCTAGGCACTGGGCGCTGGGCGCGGGGGTGGGGCGTGGGGCGGGGCGTGGGGCGCGGGGGGGCTGGGCGCTAGGCGATGGGTGCGGGGGGCTGGGCGCTGAGCGCTGGGCGCGTAGCGCGGGGCGCAGGGCGGTGGGCGCGTGGTGCTGGCCGCTGGGCGCGGGACGCGGTGCGCGGGACGCAGGGCGCGGGGCGCGGGGGGCTGGGCGCGTGGCGCGGGGGGCTGGGCGCTGAGCGCTGGGCGCGGGGGGCTGGGCGCTGGGCGGAGGGCGCGTAGCGCGGGGTGCTGGCCGCTGGGAGCGGGGCGCGGGGCGCGGCGGAGCGGCCGGAGCGCGGCCGGTCACGCTTTCCGGCTGTTACCGCACCCATTATGCCGCGGGCGAGCCGCTCGCCGCACAAAAGCGCGCTGCGATCGCAGCCGAGCCGCGCGCGGGGAGGGGTGGGCAAGCAGGCGGGGCGGGCCGGGCAGCGCATGGGGCCGCGTAGGGACAGGACCCGACCGCGGCGCGGCGCGATGCGGAGGTGACATGGAGAGGCGTCGATGTGGGCGTGGCTGGTAGTGACAGGGGTCAGCCTGAGAGGGGAGGGCATTGAACGGCGAGGGTGTGTGCGAGGTGAGCGCTGTGAGGGGCATGTGGAATTGGCAAAGAACAGACGCGTAGCCGGCACGAACGAGGAGAGGAGATGGTCAAGGAAACCTAACAGGCGGAATGATGGGGAAGGATGGCAGAGGAGGGAATAGTACGCGACAGGTGCGTTGACGTGGCGATGAGTGTAATGGGAAGGGCGGGGTGTGAGCCTCGCAGGGCAGAGGTGGACACGCATCTGTGTCGGTGGGAGTGCGTGCGGAGGGGCGGCGAAGGAGACTCCGCGCAGGGGTAACGACGCGGCGTTGCTGCGAGAAGAGAACGGGCGAGGAGTGGAGAAGAGGGCGGGCGCGGGTGCGAGCGCGTGCGCGGGCGCAACGACGGTGATGCGCAGTGCAGCCGGCTAATGCGCTACGCTCTCCATATCGGCCGCATATCGAGTGCGCGCGGAACCACAGAGTATCGGCCCGCCCCCGCTCTTCCCTCTCCGCCGCCGGTAATGGCGATGGATACGACTTTTCTCTGTTCGCGCGCTGCGCCTAATTAGCTCGTTGACGTGTTTGTGAAGCTCAAGCGTATGAATGTAGCGTAATTGGGGGTCGATATATTGCTTTCCGAATTTGGGCATTTTATGGAATAGCTTATGCTTTTGCATGGGCGACACGCGCGGATATGGAATTTTGATTCGCTTCCCCGCGATTTTGTTTTCTCTCGCGAAGCCGCCATGAATTTTTTTCATCTAGACCACAGGGCTTGGCATCACAGCGGCGCGCGGCTCTCTTCAATTTATCACGCGAACGCCCTGCCCACCCAATACGCTCCTTTTAATTGTCACGAAATGAAGTCCCTTGTGATTTAATCACACCCAAGACAGCATTTATAAAAAATCGACAGTTTTGGGTGCATCAATCAGAATAGTCAATCAAATAGAATCAATAATTTTATGGTATATCTACAAAGTAATTATTTTTCGTGTGTTCACATTTGTTTCATTATCATTAAAATAGTTCGGGATTCACATTGATTAGGAATGTAATTAACAAATGTCAGTTGCAGTAGGTAGAAAATATAGGTGTAAAATACATTAATTTGCAGTGGATTTTTTGCTTTGTTTTTGGACGATGCGAAATGAAAGGGCGTGGTAGCTGCCGCTTTCACGCATGCAGATTTAAAATTTTACGTAAATATTCGTTGGGGGTGTACAATGGCCTGTTTCTGATTCAATGAAGAGAAAACATATTTTAATGGCACCTGAAATTGATCTTATTTTTACGTAAATCTCTGATTTTGTAAGCCGTCGAAATAAAAATAAAAATCATTGGATGTATTTAATAATTTCACAACTCTCGCATATTTTTATCGATCTTTTGTAGTAGAATTGGTATCAGATAAAAAATGAAAGTGTAAAACGATCTTCGCGTTTTCGCTTAGATAGAAAAGAATGAGCTGTGTTTAGTACGTTTCGAATACACACAAGTAAGAAGACCACGTGGCAACAATGAGGTGCAACCAGTTAAATGAGTTTCGGATAATTATGATACAAAAATAAATAGGACGGTATATTTTAAACGTCAGAGGATAATGGGTGCAGAATTTTTTTTCTGTAGTTCACGACTTTTTCAACAAAATAAAAAGATAAGAATATTTAAACCAAAAAACTAGAGCTTTTGGTAACGTTAAGTCATAACATTAATATACTGTCATTATTACTCTAAATTATGGCTATATTATTCAATTTCGTGTGAAATGTGAAAAATTGTGTAATTTATCTGCAGTATTTAAGCTTCTTAATAGCACAATGGTTATAACTTAAGATTTTTTTTATATGAGTGTGTGTCAACTAGGCTTTCGATCGCATCCTCTCATGTGCGGAACAAACGAGGGCAAGATCGGCTGGGAGGGGGGCGTGGGGGAAGGAGGAGGAGGGAGAAGGAGGGGCAGGAGCTGCAGGTCGAGTGTCGCGGCCCATCGTCCGGGCGCTGCCAGAAGTCGTTAGTCGCGAAGGATGCGCGCACCACGTCACTGGAGCATGCAGAGGCGATTCGCTCTATGGGCAGGCAACCTGCTGCACGGCGGACCCCTGCGGCAAGGCACGGTGCCCCTCATCTCTGTGCATTCCCTAGCAACCTTCGAAATTTTTCCTTTTCTTCAAATAGAAATACGTTTGTATTTGAATGACCAAGCGCTTTAGGTTTGGCACAGACAATCGATTTCAATGCATGTTACTTCTTCACACTTTGAGTCGCTAGTTGTTTTCATTACTAGCTAAATGTGTAAAAAATAATGTTCGCTTTGAAGATGTTATGGCGTATGAGTTAAAGTTGAGTTGCAGTCGTACATTTTGTTTAAAATGTTATTTGTGAGATGCTTTGTACTTAGAGATGTACAACTAAAATATTATACATCGATCGAGAAGGTTAAAGCCGGCACTTTTTGCCTCTGGGACAACGTGTGAAGTACACACAGGTTTATATTTTTGGCAGGTTTACATAGTTTTATTTTTCATTCTCTGATTGTAGAAGTTAAGAATATCGGGCAAACTTTAAAAAATAAAGAAGATAAAACAATTTTATACAAGATTTTCGCTCTATCCATTCACCACATTCATCAAGCTCAGTGAATTAAAGAATGCGTAAAGAATATAAAATCCAAATTACAATATTCTCTTGAAATTTTTTGTTTTAGATTTTTATCTTTTTTAAATTTCTGTTAAATAACGGGTGCTGTAATATAAACTAGCCAATGTATCCTTGTTCAGTTCATACAACATATTTCATTAAAATGAATTATCTTGTTTGCATTTGGCAAAAATGCTGGCCAGAGCTGCAAATTCCCTTACACCTGACATTCCACTCATTTTAATTTGCTCACATCAATTATTAACACATGTTGGTTTAACACACTATATCAAACGTCAATGGAATGTTATCTAGGAATTTGCCTCTTCCGTATGTTATTCGCGTTTTCGAAATACATCAATTTATAATGCCTCAGTGTTGATCACACATTGCTGATCACACATGTGAGTGCAGATCACGCATACTTGAGTGGAGATCACATATTTATCGGAGCCAAATTCCTCAACTATAGAATTCGACCTCCTACACAAATCAAATTGTGCTCAGCTGTTTCTGATCCAAAATTTCATTTTTGGTGAACATATCTATGATTTATTTCTCACGTGTATAATGTGAGGGAGGAAAGTTATAATTTGGAATCTATTTTTAAGACTTTCTCAGTACAAATTTGTATTTATTTTTGAGTTAAAGTATAGTTATATTTAACTACCAACTTCTTTTACAAAGAGATAGTGACATTCTTTACAAAACTTTTACAAAAAGAAACAAATATATACATATAGTTAGAAAGTGTGTTGAATTAATAAATGTAAAATTAATGATACCATTGTATTAAAATTATTATTAATTATATCAGTAAATATTGTCAAGATGAATGAATATGTCATGAATACTGGCATTCTCTTATTCTATACAAAAATTGGCATAATTTCTCTTACCCTGAAGACTAATTACAATATAATATGGGGAACTGAAAAATTCAAGTATTTTGGAGAAATAATTCAGCAGAAAGTCTCACAGAAAAAAGCTTCGACATTAGCAGTAGCTGGGCCGAATTCAGTCGTTGTCTGGCCCACTGCGAAACGAATGTAGGATTACTACCCTAACAAGCGGGCCATGGACTGCGTGCCATTTGCCTTCCTCTTCCTTGCCCTCTCCACTTATAAACACACTTACCCTTACATGCACTACACTACCACACTCCTCGGGAGACCATTCGAAAGCAAAGGGCTCAGCCCGTGAAGGGCGATGCCTCTCTGGGTAGATGTGTGGAGGGGGAAATTCCCAGCGAGCTGACTGTAGGTCTGCGCCATATCTCACCATTCAGTGTGCAGGATCACTGACCATCTCTCGAGATTAAACATTCATTACATTAAAGAGACTAATGATAATAGTAGTTGGTATGCTCGTAATCAATCAATGAAAGAATAAAGCAATTATATTTAATGTCAAAACATTGATGCAAATTAACAAAGGACAATATTCAAAGACAAAGACAAATAATATTAATAACAATAAATAAATATTCATTCATGGAAAACTTCAGTATTTTCGCCAGTAATTCGATCGGAGGTGGTGTACGCAGCAGAATATTCACCACTATAACGAAAATATTGTTTGGAAATGAGGATTATTAGGAATCTTTAAGGTTTTAGGAATTGTAAATTACTAAACAAAACATTCGTGAGGAAATTTTCAAATCTGAAACCTAATGATCAGTTCCACCGAGGTTCTGTTTAGAATGTTGAGAGAATCACGGAGACAATCAGGAAACGCAAAATTGTTTCCTTTGGCAATATGTTTATATTGCAATATCAAAGATTTACCTCGATATTAACCAGATGCAGTCCCGATTCCCAAATGTTACATTCAGTTTCTGAACAAATGCGATCGCGTCCTGAGATACTCCAGTAGTGCCATACGTACTCGTACAAGATAACACGTCTAGCAGTCGACTGTCGAAGCATTCCCAGCCCAGAGAACGGTATTTCGCACGTCGCTCATGTGTGCTGCGTTTGATGCTAGCGGCGCACTGCTGTCTACTTCCTACGCACGGCACCGCGCTCTCGCTCGCGGCACTCCCCCGCCCCTTCCTCTAGCTTTCCCCGCCCCCCGCACCTCACGCGCGTCGAACCGCTCCACGTCCTGCGCTCCGTCGCCCCACCCCTCCCCTCCCCGCCTCCCGCTCCGCCACGCCGAGCCGTGGCCGCGCAGTATTTATTACCGCGGAACCCCAGCTATCGATATCCGCCGGGTTTGTGGCCCGAAACAAATAGCACTGTTATGAAAGGTCATAACTACAAAAGAAAATGTACGAATGGCTCCAATTAACTTTTACGTATGACGTACATGTTCAAATCAAGGGGAGGAAGCCGGCGGATTGGTTAGTTTGCATTTCCGCTTTTTACTGACGTGCGGAGTATCGTCATTTAATTTGCGTTTTCAGCTCAAAGGAGAGTTGTTCTGTTTTTTTTTCAGTGCAAAAGAACGTGGTTATGAACAGATAATTAGGAACAGCCCTACACATTAGTCGTTTATATTCTACAAGCTTTATATGGGAACACACACATCTGTGTTTAGGAAGTCAGAACAACTTTCCGCTTCGCTTGCATAAATATAAACACGCTACCGCATATTTGTGCATTTTCGAATCTGTACTTCACTTCGTTCCTTCTCGCGAAAAAAACTAAATATCTGAAAGTACTTGGATAAACTTCGGCAGCCAGGATTTACTCACAAGTAGAAGGATAAATTCAAATATCGTTTCAAACGAAAGTAAACAGCAGCCGTGTGGCGGCCCCGGAGTAGATTTTGCGAAGCTAGCGAGCGAGGGAAACGTACGGAAACCCCAAAGGTTGGGAGCGCCTCGCGCAAGGAGCTGAGGAGCGTGGAGCGGAGAGCGTGGCGAGAGGAACATGGTGCGAGGCAGATAAAGCCTGAACCTTGAAGCGAGCTGTATGGCTGGAGAGGTGCGTTGAAACGAGGCGCGGAGAGTGTGGTGGGACGCCAGGGGTGTGGCGAGGTCCATGGAGCGCTGCTAGAACGAGGTCGGAGGGCCCTTGATCGAGGTGCGAAACGCGAATTGCGTGGCGTGAGGTGCATTGCGCGAGGAGCGTGGAGAGTGCCGCGAGGAGAGGGAAACGTAACACGAGGAGTTGAAACATGGCGTGGTTAGAGTGGCTTGGGGATCGTGACACGATGAACGTGCTGCGGAAACCGTAACACGAAGAGCGGGACGCAGAGCAAGACGCAAGGAGTGTGGCGCGGAGAGCGTGCGCGGGGAGCTTGGCGCGGGGAGCTTGGCGCGGGGAGCGTGGCGCGGGGAGCTTGGCGCGGGAAGCTTGGCGCGGGGAGCTTGGCGCGGGGAGCTTGGCGCAGGGAGCTTGGCGCGGGGAGCTTGACGCGGGAAGCTTGGCGCGGGGAGCGGGGCGCGGGGAGCGTGGCGCGGGGAGCGTGGCGCGGGGAGCGTTGCGCGGGGAGTGTAGCGCGGGGAGCGGGGCGCGGGGAGCGGGGCGCGGGGAGCGGGACGTGGGGAGCGGGGCGAGGGGAGCGTGGCGCGGGGAGCGTGGCGCTGGGAGCGGGGCGCGGGGAGCGGGGCGCGAGGAGCGGGGCGCGGGGAGCGTGGCGTGGGAGTGTGGCGCGTGAAGCGGGGGGCGGGGAGCGTATTGCGCAGTGCATGATGAGGGAATTGGACGTTGTCAGAGTGGCGTGGCAGCGAAACCTGAGGAAGTCTCGTTCTTGCGATGTGGTTGGGAACGACTGAGCGGTGGCTGCCTCATAATTTACCGCACGTACACGTCCGCCGCCTGTCCTAAGCGTATATGGGGCCGCTGCTCCCCCGCGTATGATCTGATGTACTCTGAACCATCCGTTCCTGAAACATTTCAGGTGTAATGTGTGCTGTGACCAAACCTTATGGTCCCGTCTTTTGGGCATGTATGACTTATTTTCTAGTTATAAGAGTGTTTTGTTCTTCGTGTAATAAAGGGTAGGAAACTCTGCGGAATTTTGGAATAAATATCCAGTACATTTTCAGTATCAAAATGAATTATAAAAGCATTTAATGTGCCTGTTCTTTTGGAATTCCTTTTTGGGTCTTGTATTCCTTTCAGTGTTTTTGCATATATACCTATGCATTGCTATATATATATATATATATATCTATCGGACTATATATATATATATATATATATCTATCGGACTATATATATATATATATATATATATATATATATATATATATATCTATCGGACTATATATATATATATATATATATATATATATATATATATTGTGACATACCTGGTGGTGCCGGGTATTTTCACTGCAATACAACACTAAGAGAGGGTATCTTTTACGTGAATGGGTCCCTGGATAAGTTGGTGCAACGTTGGGGTGGTTAATCATAAATTGAAATACAATTATAAACAAGATTTATTTTAAATCAAATTTGTTATTTACATAATCAGACAACGTTTTTACACTCTGCCTTGGTACCAAGATTAAGAGTGAAATGCATTTCTCATACCTGCGGGGCCCCGATCGAATACCTATGATGCTCGAGAACCGCTCGTGCCGACAGGATTGTCGACCTCTGCTACTGCTGCGGGCCGTCAGCGCCGGATGGCGTGGCAATCGCCCACGGCCGATGCTCCAGCAATTCTTCCCCGATCAGAATCTTGACACCTCGGCTTCGCACCTTCCTCGAATCACTGTCCGTCAGTGGGTTCAATTACACAACCCGCGCCTACTCTGTATACTGGTCACATTTCTGTACCGCGCAATTTCAAGAATGTTTCCACCGCGCCAACTAATAAGAACAACAGCAATTATTCTACCAACACTAATCTTTCACCATACTGATACTTCTAATGTTCTATTTACACGTCAATTACTTTGCGTTTCCTAATAGCACGTAAAATACGTCGCAATGTTATATGCGTCCATACACCGGCGGAGAACTCTCGCCGCACGTCCGCACTCGTCGCCGCTCAGCTAACGTCTCTGCTTCGCCGGCCGCACGTCGGCACATCCTTCGGCGGCGGCCGCCTCAATCCAACTAACGAACTTTTGCACGTGCGCGCTGCCCAGTTCCAACCGAAATTCACACGCTAGCCTCCCGGCGGCGGAGGCACCGTCGGCGGTGGCAGCGGTTGCTCGCCGGCCCCGGCGCGCCGCGCTCAGCGCGCGCACCACGCAGTTCAAAATAGCAATTGGTTTCTTACACTAATGATCTAATTAGTGTAATGAAACACATATTATGGGTTTCATCACCCCCCCCTTTCTTTTTTTGAATTTTTCCCGCTTCTGGAAAAATTCACACTAATAACATCGTCACTGCCGATGGTCACACTGTCTTGCCTGTTGCCCAACATCCTATATGCACTTATAACCTAGAATCGACTTAACATATGATTACTTATATTAACACTAATATTACAGTTATTTACATTTCACTATTTTCCATACCTGTTGAACCCGGTTTCCGATCTGAAGCTTGTAGTGTCCTACTATGTCTTGTCTCTTGTGCGACGATTCATCTCCATTTGGCTGACAGTGATTTCCTAAATCACAGTTGTAGGACATGGCTTCCAGTGTGTTGAACACATCTTGATAAGTATCATCCCATTTCCAGCTACGACCTCTTCTACGTTTGTACCAATGGTTGACCATACCATCACTCTTCCCTCGCCCCTGATTTCGCTCCATTCTTGACCTGCCTACATCTCCTTCACTCCCATTCGTTGGGGCGTCTGCAAACATGAAGTTGTACCCCTCCACTATCTTCAAACCCTTTCCTAAATCGGTATGATCTGCTCTGCTCAGTAGGCTTTGCACGGTGACAGGATACTGTCGCGTTGACATGCAAATAATTCCTTGATATTTTATAGGAGCAAATAATGTTTTTGGCTCCATAACGCTCTTCGTTCTGTATTCACTACGACTTCCCCTGATGTAGTTGTAATGGCTATTCCTCTGGTCGCTCTTGATGTTTATTTGGGTTTCTTCATTCCACTTTCGTTCAAAAATCTTGTTTTCAAATTCCTTCAAAAATTTCGGAAATATACCAAAATTTTCTGCCCATGTCCTGGCGTTCTCTTCTAAAATTAGGTGTAATAACTGGATCTTGTATCCTTCCAATATGTTGTTTGATGCTAGGTGCCGTTCTTCTGCTCGCATAACTACCTTAGGGTTTTCCGTCCCATCTCCCAGAGATTTCATCGACTTTGAAGGCATAATTGGTGTCACCCCACACTTGACACTTGGCGACATTTTCCCGTCTTCTTCCTGTTTAAACTCTTCTTGTACTCTTTTCTCTTCGCACCCTTGTATATTTTCCATGATTTCTTCTTCTATTATACGCTCCATTTCTTCTATTTTCATTTCCACTCCTTCTTCCATTATTAACTTCAATTCTTCCGTTTTCACTTTCACTTTATAAACATCCTCCTCGGTCTCGATTTGGACCTCCACCGTTTTGCCCTCCGCTGTCTTGACTTCCTCATGGATTTGGTTCGTCATCCCCTCGTTTCTATCTGTTACCGCTACCCTAGCATCTACTTGATGGCATGATTGAAATTTTAGCACCTCATCTTTCCTATCCAGTTCCTCCGCTTTCCCATACGGTTTTTCGCATATTTCAATGAGCTTCCTATTCCGTTCTTCTGTGATTCTTCCCATTTCTTCTGCCGGCTTCTTAATCTGTTCTTCAACCACCTTCCCGTTCTGTTCTTCTATTAGTCTTCTATTCCGTTCCTCCCCCTTCCTATTCTGTTCCTCCTCGGATCTTTTCTGTTTACCTAATTCTTTGCTCTGTTCTTCCGCAAACTTCTCAATCTGCTTCTCCGTTTGCTGCCTCAGCTGTTCTTCTAATGAATCTTTTGCCATTACGCCCGTACACGCTTCGTACTCTTCGTCCATCCCCAAGTCAAATCCTACCGCCTGGCTCCCCAGTTCTACCACCTGCCGTTCTAGATCTATATTTACTCTGTGATCGACCAGAAAATCCATCCCTATGATTACCGAATACAATAATTTTTTGACTACCAGGGCCACCATCTCGTATACTTGGTTGCCAATCCTGGCTTGAAACATGATTTGTTTTGTGATGGGGCTTGACTTCTTCTGAGTTGCCCCAATCACATACGCCCTATTCATAGGCAAACACATTACTTCTTTTCCTGTTGCTTTTAACTCCTCATACATTTCTTCTGATACTACTGTAGTCGTGCACCCTGTATCCACTAAAGCTTCTTTAATTATACCTTCACATTCTATCGATATCGTGGGACATTTCCTGATTCTGACCGCTGAGTTCTTACATCTCCGCCACGGTTGGGTATCGTAGGTTACCGGCTGCATAGCGTTTATGGAGACCGCGTTTACGTCATCGATTTCCGCGTCCGCAATGGGGCCACCTATCACCGCGGACTCTATTAGTTTAAATAGTGTCCTTGATCACTACTTGTGCTAGGCTGTGTTAATCGGTCGGGTGCATTCCCGCCCCCGCCTCGCGTCTCCGTATGGTTTGAATTAAATCTGTTCCAGTCCGGTCTCTGGTTCCCCGGCTCTGGTCTCCATCCGTCTCCCCCTCTTCCGCGTTGGTTTCTCTGGTAATCGTTGCTCCTATCATTCCCTTGCCCCTGGTTACGTTCCGATCTAACCATATTAACATTCCCTTCATTTCTGTTCTTTGGTACGCCTGCAAATGTCAAGTCGTACCCTCCTAACACATTCTGGAATCTTTCCAGGTCGGTGTGCTGCACACTACGTAAAAGATTCTGCACCGTAACTGGGAACTGTCTTGTCAGTACACATATTATTTCCTGATCGCTCATCGGTGGGGATAGCGTTTTGTATTCCATAATACGCCTTGTTGCGTATTCCCGCAAACTTCCCATTGACTGGTTGTAATGATTATTCATTAAGCTGATTTTAAAATTAATTTGAATTTCCTCATTCCAATACCGCTCAAGGAATCGATCTTTAAATGCCTTTACTGATTCGGGAAACTTATCAAATGTATCGGCCCCTATCCTTGCGTTGCCTTCTAACATTAAATATAATAATTGTATTTTACACCTTTCCGAAGTATTGATAACATCTAGATGTCGTTCTGCTGCCTTCATAAATATACATGGATTTTCTTTCCCGTCTCCTGAAAATTTTAGTGATCTCGGAGGGGTAAATGGTACCGTCCCGCTTGCTGCAATTGGGGATGCCTTGCATTCTTTTATTTGTTCAATTTCTGTTCGTAATGACACCACCTTCTCCTCACATTCCCTCTTATTCTCCAGCATTTCTTCCTTGACTACCAATTGTATCCTTCCAATTTTTTCGTCCTGCTTAGCGGTTCTATCATCTAATTGCTGATATAGCTTATTTTCTAATTCTCCCCCCAGATTGATTACTTGGGATTCTAACTCCTTTTTCTGTTTCCCTAATTCTTCGGCGGTCCATTGCTCGTGACTTTCTACCCGCTCCGCGATTTTCGTCATCTCATTCTTCGTTAACTCAATTTGTTCTTCGGCGCGTCCTATTCGCCCCCCTATTGCATCTAATTTCCTATTCTGTTCTTCTGCCAGCTTCCTAATCTGTTCCTCTGTAAATAATTTCTGTTCGTCTAATTTCCTACTCTGCTCTTCAAATTTTCCATTCAATTCTTCCAATATCTTCCTATTCTGTTCTTCGGCCAACTTCTTCTGATCTTCTACTTTCCTATTCAATTCTTCAGCTAACTTCCTGTTCTGCTCCTCTGTGAATGCTTTCTGTTCAGTCTGTCCTTCCAATATCTTCTTATTCTGTTCGTCTACCTTCCTACTTCGTTCTTCTGCTTTTCTATCCCGTTCTTCTGCTTTGCTCTGTCCCTCCAATATCTTCCCATTCAGTTGTTCGAACATCTTCATCATCATCTGCATAGCGCCTGAATTAACATCTTCTCCACCCCCCTGATTTAAATTTCCTGCCGCTTGGTTCATCGGCGTCGACGTAATTTTCACTCTTCTATCAAAGCCTTCCCCCGACGTTTCATCCAATCTGCTTCCAATTCCACTATCCCTGCTCTCTGATAAGGTACTACTACCCATTCCTTCATCTATCTCTCCTACCTGCTCCGCCTTCCCCTCCGAATTCAATACTACGTTTTGCTCCTCCATCTTAGTACTTTTACCCTCACGTTCGTCCCCAACTACTCCAAACTGTTCACCCGATCTTTCCATTTACCTCTCTTGACAACAATATAACAGTTGTCCTATTAATTAACTATACCCGCCACAACACTGTATATCCTTCGTGAATGGATTAATTCACTCTTATTTCAATTGCTAATTGATGACGAACAACCCTCACTCACCACCAAAAACACAATAACACTAATTCAGTAGCCATATAAATCTCCACTCACCTACCAATGCATAAACATACTCCTTACAACACATATATTATTACCATTTACACATATACGCTGCTGATAAACTCATTAACACTATTACATAAATGCTTTCAGATTATAATAAATCCCTTATTAATTGAAATTACTTTTCAACACACTTATTGTTATATTATGTACATAATCATCATTCACATTTACATGTCATATCTCCTCCCTGAATTTTCCTCCATAATATCATATGAATATTCACAATAAACATTCACACTGCTAGTATATGTTTCCCAACCTGGTATCTTTTCTATTAAATTCCCCAAACTTTACCATCACCAATAGATAATGCACTACTGAGTAAATGTTCCCAGCACAGAGAAAAACAAATTTGTGCACAATTTGTACAACACTATTAACCACCTTTATATTCTCACAAGAATTATTACTACTTCCCCATTTCTTTAATTTTCATGTTATTAAAAGTTGCCAAACAACTCAAATACTCTTAATATGTCTTACAAAATTTGAAATTCTATTACATTAACTTATTTGTAATATGTATATGTGTGGTTTCCATAACCCCCAATACTACAATAATAACTTTATATAGGTTACTCTCAAATAATTTCCTATATCCGCCCACAATTACTGACACAACAACATTTTTGTAATTATCAACATTTCATTATGTTTACTTGACTTATGCATATTTTGCTAACACATGTATTGTTACTTTTTGTTCTCTACAATAATACACTTTACACTGCCTGCTTCTCATCTGTGCCCTGCATTACTATACAACAATTACATGCACATTGTTTTCCAACATTTCACCAACTTCCCTAGGGCCACATTTCTTAATTATACGTTATCCACTTGTTCGGGCGCCAGCTGTGACATACCTGGTGGTGCCGGGTATTTTCACTGCAATACAACACTAAGAGAGGGTATCTTTTACGTGAATGGGTCCCTGGATAAGTTGGTGCAACGTTGGGGTGGTTAATCATAAATTGAAATACAATTATAAACAAGATTTATTTTAAATCAAATTTGTTATTTACATAATCAGACAACGTTTTTACACTCTGCCTTGGTACCAAGATTAAGAGTGAAATGCATTTCTCATACCTGCGGGGCCCCGATCGAATACCTATGATGCTCGAGAACCGCTCGTGCCGACAGGATTGTCGACCTCTGCTACTGCTGCGGGCCGTCAGCGCCGGATGGCGTGGCAATCGCCCACGGCCGATGCTCCAGCAATTCTTCCCCGATCAGAATCTTGACACCTCGGCTTCGCACCTTCCTCGAATCACTGTCCGTCAGTGGGTTCAATTACACAACCCGCGCCTACTCTGTATACTGGTCACATTTCTGTACCGCGCAATTTCAAGAATGTTTCCACCGCGCCAACTAATAAGAACAACAGCAATTATTCTACCAACACTAATCTTTCACCATACTGATACTTCTAATGTTCTATTTACACGTCAATTACTTTGCGTTTCCTAATAGCACGTAAAATACGTCGCAATGTTATATGCGTCCATACACCGGCGGAGAACTCTCGCCGCACGTCCGCACTCGTCGCCGCTCAGCTAACGTCTCTGCTTCGCCGGCCGCACGTCGGCACATCCTTCGGCGGCGGCCGCCTCAATCCAACTAACGAACTTTTGCACGTGCGCGCTGCCCAGTTCCAACCGAAATTCACACGCTAGCCTCCCGGCGGCGGAGGCACCGTCGGCGGTGGCAGCGGTTGCTCGCCGGCCCCGGCGCGCCGCGCTCAGCGCGCGCACCACGCAGTTCAAAATAGCAATTGGTTTCTTACACTAATGATCTAATTAGTGTAATGAAACACATATTATGGGTTTCAATATATAGTCCGATAGATTTGGTGTCTAATAATTGCGTAGATAGTTGTTTTGTACTGGGTGTCTGGGTATCTCAGAATAAATGTTTCGAACTTTGACGGCATATTGTGGTAGAAAATATTTTTTATAATGGATATGTAGTGGGAACTTTCGTATAACGGAGTTAGACATGTCGCAATTGCCGTTGATTATTAATCAACCCCATGTAGGTATATTCAAACTCGTTCACTGCGATAGAACGTGGCATGTCAACATCTATGCATAAGAAGTTACCTGAAAATCAGGAGCAGTCTTATGTATAACTCCTACATGGAATTTCCTACTACATGTTCATTGGCAAAAAGTGATATTTTTGGCCACTCTACGTTCTCCAGAAGTTCGTAATATTTGGTTTGAGACACAATGTAATCAATATAATACAACGCAAAATATTCAATATAAACTGTTCTTCATTGCAGTGCAAACATAACAAAAATATTACACAAATATAATAATTTGTTTTACAAAAGAAGGAAAGCAATCCTTTTGTGAACTTCACATTGGAATGCGACTTCATTCTCTTTTTCTCTTTTGACACTACCTAGTTTATCTGATTTTTTGTCATGAATACAGGATAAGTAATTTCACTTTTCTTAATGAAAACAAATGGGTGATGTGTAGGAATATAATTTCACATTCTAACAGGGATCTCGCGCAAAGGAGATCACTAGTTAAAGCCTTGCTTCAGAAACTGCATGTAAGGCGCCGCTGAAAAGAAAGCTCAAGAGACAACGCGTCCCTTAATAAACGCGCGAGCGACTTAAAAGCCGATCGTTGCAGCGCCGCTGGCAAGGCGTGCGCAAAACGGCGCGATGAAACGGATGGAATTAGTTTTGGAGGAAAATAAATTTTGAGCGACGCGTCACAACGAACTCGGAAAGCACTCTGCGCGCCAGGTCCCTGCTGGCGGCGGCGGCAAAGGCAGCGGCGGCAGCAATAGAGGCGACCGGGGCGGGCGGCAGGCGCCGATAATGACCTCATGATTGGCGCGAGGTTGGAACGCGCCCCAGCGGCACGAGGGGGGATGGGGGCGAGGGGGCAATGGAGCGTGGGCGGAGAGGTAGCGGAGTGGGGGCGAAGCAGAGGCGAAGCGGGACGAAGCGGGGCGAAGCGTGGGGGAAGCAGGGCGGAGCGTGGGCCGGAGCGAGGGCAGAACGAGGGCGGAGAGGGGGCGGAGCGGGGGTAGAAGGGGCGGACCGCGGAGGGAACGGTGGTGCGTGGAGAGGCGCGAGAGGCAGGAGGGGGGGCGTTGGCCATCTCTTCCGGACGCGCCCGGTTGACCCGCGCGCTTCTCCACTACCAGGTGGCGCAGACGCCAACGCTGTTACCAGCGCCCGCGCCAACGCTAACGCCAACGCCAACGCCAGCGCCAGCGCGCGGCAGCTCTCCCGCCCTGCATCGGGGGCTAGCGAATAAAGGGAACAGGGACACAATTTGCATTAAAACCGAATACCTCGTTATGGAGAAGGGTGGCGCAACGCTGGCGGGCGCGCGAGCTGCAGCGGAGTCGGGCCGCGGCCGGGTCTCTCTATTTTTGCCGCATTTTCATTTCGATATCCTTGTGGTTTGCAAATCGAAATGCAAATGCGGAGGTTTTTCGCCCGCCCGCACATCGCGCGAACGCGTTCCCCGCCGCTTTCACCGCGCCGCCGCCGCCGCCCCCGCCCCCGCCGCTGCCGTTGACGCGCCTCGCGCGCGCCGTGGCTGCCGCTTCCCCGCACTTCTTCTGCCCTCCGCGCCAGCGCCCTTTTTCCCTCTGTCCACTTGTCGGCCTCGGCTCACGCTCCCCGTTGCCGCGCGTCACCTCGCCCCATGCGCAGTTGGCGGCTACTTAATGTCTTCTCTGGATATCTGCCTGGCCCCAAAAATACATTCCCCTCCGCTTTTTCTTGCTGTGCTGCTGCCCCAATACTCGATTAACAGTTTGCCTCTCCCCCTCACTAGTATTTGCAGCATTCTATGTTAAACCAAGTTATGAAAAATAAATTCTTTCTCTAAAAATGAATATGCGGCCTGACATTCACACTGTTTATCTTACTTTTATTTTCAATTTTATTTTCTAGAGTAAACCTTGAGACATCTCTACCTTTTTGGTTGCTTCTTCCCCCTCCCTACCTCCCTTTACGTACTTTCTCCGTTATGTCTTCATTTTTCATATTTTTTGCATCGTATTTCTGTTCATCTCTGGAGTACATTATTCAAGCCATTCTCTTGCTGATTTCATTTTGCATATCCCTTCTCTCGCTTTGCCTACTTTCCCCCGGCACAATTCTTCTCCGTCTTCTCCCGCCACGGCAACCACATTACCCCGTCCCCTCTGTGTGTGCGCGCGCCACGTGCCACACCGCCCGGCACCACAATGCCACCCAGCGCCCTCCCCCCACGCCCCGCCCACCCAGCAGCGACCGCGCTCTGCGTTCGCGGCGGCGCTCATTTCGCGCGAGATGTTTGCGCTGCCGGCTGGCAGATCCCTGCAAAACCTTAATCAAACACAAGTGGTAGGGTGGCGACGGAGTCGCAGGGCGGCGCGGCGCGCTGCGGCACACAGCGGAGCGTTTCCACCCGCACTTGCGTCGCCGCCCCGCCCCCGCGCCGGCCCGCCTCCTGGGAAGGGCGCGCTCGGGGACACGGGGGCCGTGGGCGGAGGCGGAGGGAATGGGGGCGTCGCCGGGGGCCAGTGCGGCCGCTTGCCGCTTGTCTACCGCGCGCTCGAGAGGGGGACGGTAAGGGGACTGGCGGGGAAGAGGCTGCTGCCGAAACCATACGGCGAATTAAAGCCCAGCTGCGCGCTCCCACGACGGGACCCGCGGCGCGCGAGCTGTGCACACACCTTGCGCCGCCCCCGTCCCTGCCTCACCCCCGCCCACGCCCAACTTCACAACCGCGCTGCCGCCCCCGCCGCCGCACGCGCACGCGCGCTCTTCCGGCGCCTACCGGGGCACTTCGCCCACGCTCCCACCCACGACCCCACGCCCACGCCTTTCCCCGCACGCTGCGCGTCGCGCGCTGTCGCCCAGGCGCCGCGTATCACGTGCCTCCGGCGCCGTGCCCGCGGCGCACCAGCCAATGTTGTCGCCTTGCTCCGCCTGGCTGCCGCCCACGTCCCGGTGTTCAGGGATCTGGGGGCTCTCCCGACTCCAGACGCCACGCCTCCTCCGCAGTGCTCGCCGCCGCCTCGCAAGCGGCTGTGTTTCGCTGCACCCGAAGAATAAACGGAACTAATTTGTCAATTAATGTTCGCAGCCATTAAAAGTAGCCCACCATTATTTTAATTTTTATTACATTTTTCGCAACAAAAGTGCCTCGCCTGTTATTCTTTAAGAAGACATGAATTTTGCTCTTTAAAAACGTTGAAAAATACCTTTTTACCTTCGTGTTTATTTTATTATTTTATTTTGGCAATAATCCACTTCTCTGTAATCAGCTTACTGTAACTCGTAAAATTCAATCTATGTATAATTTTGTGTTGACTTTCGTTACTTCCACATGTTTAGATGGGCAAAGAATGTGTAGAAAGTGATTTCAGGTGCTTCGTTTTAATAACGACCATGCCTTCTTAATATTTCTATTTTTTCTTTATTATACTCTGGTGTTGAAGAAAATACTATTCAGAAGTATCCCCAATGCTTAGTCAACGAACACGTATATAACTACTTCAATAACGCTTCCCCATACATACGTAAGTGGTTGAACGTTTACAGGTTGACGACGTTTGTGGAAACATATTCAATGGCAACCAAGTTATTTTGAAAGTTCCTCTTAATACTAGCGGATTCATCAGTTGATCATTACAATAAATCTATTTTGAAAAATGTTGTTTCAAAATAAATTGATAAAGTTGCTATCTTGTATCAAGAGACTAAAAGTGTTAAAGAAGTACTTTGGATAGAAGTACTTCTAGAAATGCATTTTAGAAATGTATAACTCGTGATAATAAGAGAAACAAGGAAACGTGCATTGAGAGAACAATCCGATCGAAAAAATAACGGGAACGTGACATTTTAAATTGGATTAATGATAATACTTAAAATTATTCGAGTAAGTGATTCCAATATTCATTTAATTTCCCTCAAAAAGGCTACATCTTCAAAATTAACCATTTTCAATTTTGGATCTAATCTCGGCCATTTCAACTAAGTAAACTGATGAATTGTATAAAACTGAATTAACACAGTGAGGCTGCCATTTTCATTTCAGCATGAAGGAGCGAACAGTTAAAACTGTGTGCATTTTTAGAACAACATATTGTCGGGAAAAACAAAAAATTAAGTAATTTTGAAAAGTATAAATAGTAAAAGTAAAATAAGTTTTCAAAGCTATCTAATGTATTCAACAAATAGTTTTCTGTAAGGCATCAAGTATTTGGACTTTTGGCTATTAATCGGGTTTCATACATTGTAAACTCTTGTAATGAAAACATACGGATATAATGGATATATCTAATTTAACAGATAACTACGACGCATACCCGACACCTTCATTAGAAGTAGAATTGAAAATTGACAAGTTATAGTTTCAAAAAATAATTACAAAAATTATAAAAACATACTTGTAACGAAATACAATAATTGTAATCGTTTTCCAAAAGCAAAAAATCTTATTTGTATAACATTTCTTTGCATGGTTCCAACCAACAGTCAAAAGTTTAACCCAGTTTGATTGTTGCTTTGCGTTTAGAAAATGTAGAAATGTCTGATGTAAAGGATTGCATTATTATACAGGATTTTGGTCTAATGCTACGTCTTTAATAAAGTGTATAGTCTGCATAGGGGTGTTGAGTCTATCGGTGCCTTTAATATAACGTAAGCAGGGGGCTGGCGGAGCGCCATAGATATTATTGCTTGTATCGCACATCCTAACATGTCCCCCGCACGCCCTGCGCAGGAGTTAATGTCAGAAACGGGCTGTTACGAGGGATAGCCCGCGCCGGCTCGCCGGCCCATAGGAAGCCGAGTTCCACTAACGCTTATGGCCCTTAACTAGTGCATCGCATCGATGCGCAGCAAGCCGGCACCGCGCCGGCTGCAGCGTTCGCCCAAGCCAGATCGCTCGCCCAAACCAGATCGCTCGCCCACCAGCCTGCTCGCCCACCAGCCTGCTCGCCCACCAGCCAGCTCGCCCACCCCCTCGCCCGCCCCCTCGCCAGCCGCCTTGCCCGCCCCCTCCTCAGCCGCCTTGCCCGCCGCCTCGCCCGCCCCCGCACCCGCCGCCTCGCCCGCCGCCTCGCCCGCCCGCTCGCCCGCCCACTTGCCCGACCACTCGCTCGCTCGGCAGCCCCCTCGATCGTCAGACCGCCCGCTCGCCCGCTCGCCCGCTCGCCCGCTCGGCCGCCCGCCCGCTTGCCCGCATGGTCCGCGCTTGAGCTGCGGCTTCACATCCCTTCGCCTCCGGAGCCCTCGCCCCTGCGCCTGCGCCACACGCGGCCCGTGCTCCGATGCATGGCAAAGCTGCGTCTGCTGGGAGTGCGGAGATTTGCTCGGACTGGGATTCTCTACGAGGGTGCGCTGTACCCCACGAGGGTGTTTCAACGGGGCAGTAGGTCAAAGCACCGCGCAGGGAGCTAGCGTGCCATGCAGGAAAAACGAATAGATTTGATAAAAGGTATTACTAGAAGTAAATCGATTCGTATATGCATACAGGAGATGGATGTGACTTCCAGTTATTTCTACAATCTACAGTGCCGACGCAATTTTGTAGATTTACAGCATAATTACCAATCATCTGGATACAAATATATCTCTAGAGCAACGACATCATAATCTCAGTTATGTGATCAATAAAACTATTGAAGAATAATTTACAAAAGTGAATATTAATAATAATGTTGAGAAGAAAAGTGGCTTGGTACATCCTCCTGTATATCTATAGAGAATTTTAATATTAAATTGGAGCAAGAAAATTGACAGTAGAAATCCCGTCTTACGTGAATTCCTGGTATTATCACAGCAGAATCGAGCCGTTCGCAAACCAAATCCGCTCATTCCATATTCAAAGATTTTACGAGAGAAAAATAAATATTCTCAATCCCGCATGTCGTATGATATGGATAGAATAGTTTCTCCTCATATTTTAGATGTGATTAATATGGTTTTGTATTATAAAAATTATTAAAAAGGCCCCAAAAAACACTACCATACGTTCTCCAAACTGTGCCTATCGCCTAGAGATCGGACATTCCCGTACTGATATCCGTATACTTTTTTGACACTTAGTAATACAACATAGTACAATGTTCAGATATTATAAAACAATCAAGAAATTATTAAATTAATTTTCTTTACCATGAGAATTCACGGAGTTAAAACCGAACTTCATTTGAATTCCGAGATCTGCGGTCTGGTAGGGATAAACAAAGAAAAATCAATTTTTATGTTTTGAATTAAAATAGAAATCAAAAAATGATTATTTTCTTACTAATCAATGGAACCAACACAAAGAAAAACATATACAAAGAAAAAATAGCACCAATATTTATCTTTATTCTAACATTAGATAAGTTTCTTGGTTTCTAAAAGCGTCTAAGTAATTTATATTTGATGTCTAATAATATAAAAATGGCACTCCTCATTTGGAATTGGCATATTAGAATTATGATTTTCTAATTTTAAGGAGAAATAACAATTTTTCCGTCTTTTTCACCAAATGTTTGGACTGGCCTAAACTCAACCCACGCCAACCGACAGTCGTATTCATAATCGTTCATAAAGTGAGACCCCTCAGCGTTTTCTGAAAACAAAAACCATTTTATTCAACTAGGCGTGTGTGGTTACATGATCAACAGAAAATAAACAACTGTGCAACTGTTCTTTTTATTTATTTACTGCAGAATGTGGTGATAATACTACGCTTAGCCATATAGCTTTTCAGTTATTAGCGGCGAGTATTTTCAGACGAAAAATATGCGAAGGGGTGGCTAAGGCGACCATCCTTTAGACATAAGAATGAAGCAGTGTGAGTATTAAAGTGGGGGAATGACATGTTGTTGACTGTTGATGGCGGGAGTATTTACTTCATTATCTAATATCAGCCAAATTACGGAGGAAGATGTGAATAGGGAGTCGGTTACGTAGACGAGGTTCTACGGGATGCTCTTTACCTAAATTGAAATGAGATGCACCGGTAACTGGGGGTAGATTTTGAAAGAATGTATGAGGAAGTATGGTGATATATGTTAGGACGGGTCCTATTGCTAAGTTTTTATGGAGATTTGCGTTACGTATATACCAAGGAACGTTAACTGCAATTCTGTGAACCTTATTCTAGAATATTTGAATTTCGTTAATTGTTGTAGGGGCGGCGTTACACCAGACTAGATAGGCGTACGTGAGTAACGGGTGTAAAATTGCTTTATAGATAAGGAGAACAGAATGGAGCTTTAATGTGGATTGACGGTTGATTACTGGCCAAAGTGTATCTTAGCGTCTGCTGGCTTCATTCACTTTGGAGGTGACGTGGTCTTTCGATGTTAATCTGATATCCATTAGGATGCATATATAACAGATCGGGGTGGTTTGTCGAGCACCATGGTATTAATGTTGAGTCGAATTTTAGTGGCAGTGGGAAGGCAGGAAATCGAAGGTTGAAAACTTTCGATGTCGACTTATTTCGATTTATCATCATTTTCCACTTTCTACACCATGTTTCAATGGTCGTGAGGTCTCCCTGAGTTAAGTTTCTAGTAGTGTTGGGAACTGATCTGAGGCACAAATGACAGTATCATGACAGAGAGTTGACCCCATTTGCACAATAAATGTGCAATCAGTAATGAAATTTGATATGATATTGATGAAGAATTTCGGTATGCCTGGTTTCCTGAGATTGTAAATAGTGCCAGACCCTATCGAACGCTTGAGCGACATCCAGGAAGACTGCTATTAAATGATGGCCAGCATGAAACTGTGCAACTGTAACGACAAGGGAGAGCTTTAACGAGAATTGAGGTATTAATTACCAATCGGACTTTAAAGCCTAAAATTGAGAACTAAGGCGAGACAATGTGACCTACTTCACTAAAATCGGGGAGGAGCCCAAATTGTTGTGATAAGTAAAATAAAGGGTATCCACCTATCTGAGACGAAAATCGTCAGAGATCGAGGGCAGATTCGAAGATGGTGGGGGGAAACCAGTGTGACGTAATAGCAAATACAATCCACGGGCAGCATTCCCATTATTATTCAAACATGACTGTTTTTCCAGATTGATATGAGCATTTGATACATTTGTCAAAATAGAGGTATAAAACAACTGGTTAAAGAATTGTTGGGAAGAATGTCTTTTATATTATAAGATACGAGCATCCTAATTTTTGAAATCAATTTTTCATCCAATTCTGAAATGTTTGTCCTTTTTACAAATGCAAAAGGTGGGCAGACGTTTGAAATATAATTTCTGTTGCAACATTTAATTGAATTCAAGTACTTGGATTAACAACCAAAAGAACATTGCCTCTGTTTTTTGCTCGTAAGGATAGTAGCATTTCTTTAATTGTTTGCCAAGTTTAGACCCTTTTGCACGAACTGATGATTTAATGTATGTTTTTTTCGATATATTTCCATTAGTTAGCATGCAAAATGAACTTCCAACCCGCATTATAAATCAATGCACAAAAAATTAATTTTTTCGCTCAGCCCAAACATATTTTGCGAACATCCCTGTTAATTATCTGAATACTCTGAATATTTTATCACGATATTTTGGATTCGTACTCAGTAAGTACGAGTTCAATTCGGAGCTTTTTAACTTTTACATATAAAGACGTTGTTTACATAGGTATTGCTTACCTGCGTAGACAACTTTATGTCATTCGTGAAGAAAGATCACGATGACAATATTTAACTAACTAGTACAGAAATAAATTTTTCGCGTACGAATGAAACATTAAAGTGAGTAGAACAAAGACACTTTTGTGCGAGTTTCATACATTATTTTTAACACAAATTCATGGTAACGTACTACTAAGTACTTTTGGGATCATTTTCAATGTGCGAGGTTGAAGCCATTGTCATTCGTGATGCTCTAGTGGTTTTTTTACCTTGCAATACATAGTTTTATACTGTCACGACGTCTTTGCCACACGCAAAGAAACATTTTCCGCAAGTTCAAATTTCCATACGCGAAGCCTAAAGAAGATAAATTCACAGAGAATGCATACAAACAGGTGCCGTAACGTGTTTTATATGCTTAGTTTTTTGCACAATAATTGGTTGAATATTGAAACCAAAGTGGCGAGAGACAAAAATTGGAATGGAATTGTAGTGCGTTCGCCCGTTTTGTAGTCCAGTGATTACCCGGTGGAAGGAAACACCACATCTACGATTAGTCAGAGAGTCGGTGTCTCCCGTTCTCTTCGCACATTGATTGCGTTCGCCCTAGCTAATTATCTGGTGTCGGACGTCTGCTACCGCCAGGACTGGAAACTAAAATCTTCTGGTCATCAGAGCAGATTCGATGTGACAGGAGCTTCAAAGGCAGTGATCCAAAATCGCCAGTCAATATTTCGGTACACATTTGCCCCATGTTCATATTGCTTTGTGTACATTATCAACGCCAGTCTCCTTTGTTAAATCCAATGATTCAGTACAGCTACAACTTTAGATTCCTGTTCATCGTCGGATCCATTTCTGATAGAAATTTAAAGATCGTATTTTCCAGATTTTCCACTAAATTTACTGGTAATATAAATCTTTGAAGTAGGAGGAATTGATATTCAATGTGTTTATGGTATCAATGACTGTTATCAACTACAACAAAGTATTTTTTATTGAATAAGTACGTAAAGTATTTATTTTTTCGTTTTGATTTTTTATTTCCTATTGGTGTAGTTATTGTGTTGTGTAGTTATTATGTTGTCTGTTCATTGATTTGATTACATTTCTTTTCTGAAATATTTAGAAATTTAATTGTATATTGCATCATTACACAACTTTGAAGAGATTTATGAACTCAAATATTATTGTGCATCTAATAAATTTTAGTACTCATGATAATATTTATTAAAAGATATATAATACATACTAATCTCGTCCGAAACAATAAACATATTTTCACTTATTTGCCATGTTACATGTATTGTGTAACCATTTATTTTAGTGAAATACGTCGTATTTCCCTCTCGTTACCCGTCCTTCCAATTACTCATTAATTGGACGTTGTAAACCTCACATTGGTCATTGGGACCAATTATCGTCGAAGCGTGTCTTTCCAGCAAAGCTCTCGTTCTAAGAAAGGCCGTTCCCAATGTGTGTAGCACTAAGCTTCCAGGAACGGATCGGTTGTACCTGGACGCAATCAATGGGCGAGCGCCGCTGGAGAGCGGCGGCTGGCCCGCGGCGACGGCGGCGGCGGCGGCAATTAGGGCGACGCCCGCGCTGACAGCGCCCCCGAGCGGCGCGCAGTGGGCGAGCGCGGTCTGACACGCGCCCATCGCTATCGACAAAACTATCGACGTGGGCCACGGATGGTTAATATAAGATGTATGGTATTGATTTCAAAAAATGGAAATTACAGATGGCGGAAACCCGTATTTGATAATTTTTATTGTAATAATTTCTTATGGTTTGTCAGGCAGCTAGTAATGCCTAACTAATAATTACATTTTACAGTTTATTTTTTTATTTATTACGTAACGTACACGTATAAACTTTATATACTGACTACATTTAAATGTTAAGGGCTCGAGACTGTAACTAGATAAGCCACATGAACCTCTCGCAAGCCATCCGCTGCTCGAGAATGTTAACCAGTTAAGTGGATTTTGTCCGAAAAGTATCTTACACTGTTACTGTCTCAAACCGTTAATAAACGTATATAAGACGATAAGCCTTACTTTGAGAAATTCGATATAAGTATTAACATTTAACATTTACGAATGGTGGGATACTTCCAGTGGCTAATATACATACAGGGAACACCACCACCTCCAGTGATAAAAAACATGCACTTCGTGGGACAAACAGCCGTAGCAGTTGACGCGATCAGAAACACGAAATAATCAGTCAATTTACTCTGATGCTTTATTTGATGTACTTATTCCCAAACTGGGCGCTAACTAAAGATGGTGTAAATCTAAATCATGGAATTGGATGAAAGAAGTTATAAAGAGAATAGCTATTTATATTTTTTGTCATGAGGACGCGTTTTGTTTTGTCTTTAAGTCCGCGTTTCGACCCACTGTGCGGCGAGGCCCAGGCCGGTGGCGCTCATGCATTTTGCGTCGCGCGCGAGCGCCAGCGAACACCACGCACCGCTAATGCAAGCCGGAGATATTGTTGTTTGTGTTTATTTTGTCACTGTGGTCGGTGCAGTTGAGAGGACGTCGAGATGTAATATGTTGTTGGGGGAATGTTTCCACCTATAAAACCAATTGGCAGGCGTATATTTGTGAAGTAAATAACCTCTACGTATTTTGCCACACGGGTATAGAAACGCACAAATAATCAAAGTTACAATAAAGTGACGGTGATTTTATGAGTTCCATTTCGTTTTTCTTTAAAGAGAAGTGTTAATGACAATTCGTTAATTTGAACAAAGTTTAAATTAATGGAGCGTTAATATTTGCGAGACATTTGCAAATGAAAAATTCTAAAAAAGAGTGAAATAATACTGATAGCAATGAATGTGTACGTGTAGTGACCAATATAATAAAAATATACGAGTTATTCCGATATATTTTTATCACGTCTCGATAATCACACAAAGACTGACCAAAACAATACCGGCTTATTTAAATCGGCAAATTAACAAAACCAAAGTATTGGCTAATTATTGCTGAGTCAAAATGACTAATATCTTTAAAGTTTCGCATTTGGATTAGTGGGATATTCGGAAATCCGATAAATGTACTGACGTCAATTCTAGATTACGGCTAAGGTGACTAGTAAAGTGAAATGTGAAGTGAAAAAGAGTCAATGCTCACTTTTGTATGGTTTGAGGTCTAATACTTAAGATGTCTGGGCTTCTTTCCCTCATGCATTTCGATCTTTACAAAACGCTCTGAACGTACTCTGCAGGAGTTTTGGTTCCTCAACTTTGAAGATTCTAAGAACAACCGCCGTAGAACTCATCCGACGAACGTAGCTGAGCTCGAGGCTGAGGTGAAGAACCGTGTTTAGTTTAAAGAGCCCTTTTTTTCTACTGGTAACATACAAGCGCTCCTGACGAAACTAGAGTCGACTTTCGCGAACTTCCGCGTGCTACCGTAGTCCCAGCAACTACTTAAGCACATCTCCGGTTTCGCGCATTCCTGCGCCGTCCCTCCCCCGCCGTCCCTCCCCCGCCGTCCCTCCCCCGCCGTCCCTCCCCCGCCGTCCCTCCCCCGCCGTCCCTCCCCTGCAACCTCGCCCGACCTGAGCGTCCGCGCCGCCACCTGTTTCGCCTGCCCGCAATTATGAAGGCGGTGGCGGTTGAGGGGCGGTGCAGGATCGCGCAGGCCGCGGGGCGCGCCTCTAGAGACATGCTGCTGCCCACTGGGCCTCTTCTGTTCACCGCCCTGTCGTTATGATTGCCCGCTGTGCTTCTCTTGTCTCTCGAGCCACCCCGTCGACCTGACCTTGATCCCTCTTCCCCCCAGGCACAGTTTCCTCGCCTCCCACTGTCTCGATAGCCTAGCACGCGTCCCCACCTGCTATTGTTCTCCATCATCTGCCACTACCACTGGTCTCTACCACGCACAACTGCCATTTCTCGTGCTTGCCCCCCCCCTCTCTCGCCCTCTGTGATCACCCTTCTCATCTTCGCCGTCTCTCCCCACTACCGCATTTACCGACTCGTTGACCCCCCTCCTTCCATTGTCTCGCCGCATTTACTGTACGGCTCGCCATTTCGAATTCCCTCCCGACCATCCTGAGCTCTCAGCTTCCGTCGTTCCTTCCACCTGTGACGCGGTGGCTTCCACAGTGTTCCTCTCTGCTTCTGTTTCCTACCCTTCCCGTGTTGCCTCCCCCTCCTCCCCCGCGTCTAGGCAGGTGCGTGACCCCGCACCTGCGCGACCCTCACGTCTCACTTTCATGGGTGAGCGGACGCCGGAGCCTGCACGCCTCTGTGCTCCTCTCCCGCGTCCCACCCCCGCCGTTTCGTGCTTCCCCACAACTGCCAGTGTGTCCCGCGCCTCCCCGCCCCTCCCCGCGCTTCCTGTGTCTCCCCGCGCCGTCCTGTGCATCCACGTGCCTCCCCGCATACCCCTGCACTACCACGCACCACCCCGCACCACTCCGCACCACCCACACTACCCCGTGCCTCTCCGCACTAACCCGTGCCACAGCACGCCACATCACGCCACCTCGCGTCACATGACGCCTCCCCGCGAATCCCCGCGTATCTCCGCGCATCCCCGCGCCCATCCATTTTGCTCCACCCCGCCTCGGCACGCCAGTGCACGTCCCGCGCTACTGACAGCACAGATAAGCCCTCTCGCTGCCTCTTGAAATTCGGAGCCCGAACGGCGCCCCTCCCACGGCCACGCGCCGTCCCCGCCCCACCCCTTTCCCCTCCCCACGCGCCCTCCCAGCACGGCCTTGGGCGCGCCTGCCCCTCTTCGGGCGCCGCTCGCCGAGAGCCGCTTCCATTGTAATGCAAGAAGCCCATTACAGGGAGCCCATCGTCGACCAATTTCACGTTCTAAAGGCACGTCACCTCTTGCAATTTAAAACAGTGCTCCAGTGCCCCTACCGTTGTACTAGATTATACGTTTTATAGGGACGGATCTAATTCGGGAGTCCGGGAATCGAGGGTGAGACGAGGGCAAGGACGGGATTCCGGTCGTCCACGTCTCTTCGACCGGCGACACCAAAAAGCCGCTAGCCACTTTTTAGAGCACAAGGAATCTACTCCGCTCGCTTTTAATTTATTCTTCTCCCGACGACGGTAAAATGGCATTTAATCGACACTACCGCTCAATCCTAAGAAGTAATTCACTTAGAGAGATTTTATGAATCGAAAACGATTCCGTCGTTACCCCTTATGTCTAGAAAAGGAAGATGCAAACCTTCACTCGAAGAGCGTTGAATCAATTACAAATGCCAGAGCCACTACTCCACGAACGCGACTGCCGTTTTCCCAGAGCTTCGCGCACACCAAGCACTTGATTGAGACGTGTCTAATTCACGAGTGGTTTTTGCGTGGGCGTCTGCATGTCTCGTCTTCGCCGAACCGCGTGAAGTCGCGCGGGCGTATCTCCCCGGCGCGCGCGAGGCGACGTGGCGTTGACGCTGTGCACACAGGCGGAGAGCTGCGTTTATCGCGAACCGGCGCTGCGAGGGGCCCTCCACCGCGTGGAGCCCCCCCCCCTCACACACCCTCTGCGCGTAGATTCAATCAGACGGCGGCCGCCGTCTATTCTGGCGTGTAATAGTGATACGTCTGCGCACGATGGGGCCCGCGCGGGTGGGGTGCCGGGAAGAGCCGGACGAGGAGAGGGACGGAGGATCCCGGCAGAGAGCGGGGCGCAGGTGTCGTCGAATGACACGTGGAGGCGACGGCGACAAGCGAGATTCCAGACCCGATGCGCTATCAATAGCTGTTGATGACGCCCCGATGGTAGATGATCCACGCTAATTGATGGCATCTGCGGGATGGACTTCGCCGGTGGATGTGATTGCGGGAATCGCTATTGTGTGTGGATTGCCGGACGACGGCCACAAGCTAGAGTGATGAAAGGGGCCGTGGTTTTGAGAGAGCGTGGATAATTGAGGTAAGACCGAATGGAAAGGTAGTTAATGGCGAAAAAGTGGCTTCAGAAGAACAATGAAAAAGCATTCACGCGGGGGAAAAGTGTCTTGGCGGGGGAAGACATAATGAATGCAGATGGTGGGAAGGCGGATGTACATGGCCGCGGGAAGAATGAAAGTGCGGAGTAATGACCGGACGAGGGAAGGAACGCCAAACCCTGGCAGAGTTGTGGTGAGGAAATGACGTAGTACATACCGGATATAGTTGCTGCGAAGGGCGGAAGCAGAAAGTTCCTCTGAAAGAGCCGCGAGATACAGGCGATAGCGTTGAGGGTGGCGGGCGGTGCTCGGATGCTGAGCGGCGACGGAATGCAAAAGGGGGAAGAGATGGACCAGGGAAAGATGGGGTAGTTATGGTAGCTCAGATGCAGGGAGCGATGGCGAATTAGGGTGATGAAGAAAGAGGGCAGTGGATGGAGACAGTTGTGGAGGGAGAGCGAAATGGATGGCAATGGCGGTGGAGGACGGAGGCGTTGGAATACGAGGGCGTTGGAAGACGAGGGCGGAATACGAGGGCGTTGGAAGAGAGGAGGGCGTTGGAAGAGAGGAGGGCGTTGGAAGAGAGGAGGGCGTTGGAAGAGAGGAGGGCGTTGGAAGAGAGGAGGGCGTTGGAAGAGAGGAGGGCGTTGGAGGGCGAGTGAGGTGGGAGGCGAAGGCGGTGGAGAGGGCGTTGAAACGTAGGCAGAGACGGGAGAGGCGGCAAAGCAAACGACACGGGAGATGCGGCGCGGACGCAGCGGTGGCGACGGCAGCGCGGGCCATTGCGGCGCGGGCCGGCGGAGGCTGTCGACGCGCGCGTGCTTCATGGGCGCCTGCGAGCGCTGTGCGCCGCCGCTGCGTTTCGAGATGGCCCCCAGCGCCGCCTGCGGGGTTGTTGATGTTTACAGGTTTTTGGAATAGAGCGTTATTCACGGCCCCTCTTCTCGTTTTACGGTGCGGTGCAGGCGGAGGCGCTCGCGGCGGCGGCGACAGCCCCGCCCCCGCCCGCCCCCCGCCTGGGGCTTCGATTCTCCCCTTAAGATTGGCTCTTACTGGGGCGGAGGGCGGCGCGCCTGCTGCTGCCCTATAAACAAGTTGTTGGCAAAACTTTGCGCTGCCGCGCTATTTCTGTACGTCGCAACAATTGTTCGCTGAGTGTTGTTTTATACGTTACAAAATATTTCATGAGCCTATAATAAAAATTGAATTATCTCACATTTCTTATCCGCTTCTGAATTTTTTACTGAGTTTAAACGGTTTCATATTTTTGCAAGTATTAATTATATGGCATCTCTTGTATCGTTTTTGAAATAATACTGAAATATGAAGTTTTTCAAGATATATTTGTATTTTTAAACATTCAAATTGTCTCGAATTATAATCAACGCGCGTTCGTGTTCTGAACCATTTTGATATTTCCATTTACATAGTTTTATTGCTAAAAATTCAATTATTTTAATTCGTGTGGATACATATAATTTTCTCAGAAGAAACGATATTTCAGGAAGTAAATGCTTGGTAATAAATGCTCTACCATCCGACATTTTATTGCTCATTTACTTCATGCTGCGCTGATTCCTTTTATCCAGTCTTCTTATCTGCAGTGCTCTCTGTTTCAATTACGTTAAATAGGGTCTTCGCGTTAATTAGATTACCGAGGTCAATACGATCTTCAAGAGTTGAAACACCAAGCAACGTAGTCACATTTTCGGTCTTAGAATATTAAGTTTACTTCTGCCAGTTGAAATGGGGACGTTGCTGAGTATTTCCATGCTCCTCTTTTTCCTTAATTTCCTATTTCTTCCGCTCTTTCTCTGGCATATTTGGCAACGAGTGAGTGACTCCCAGAGTGTTCGATTTCAAATGGCACAATCTCAGTTCAGAGCTTCCCGAAACAAAAGTCTTCTCTGCCTGTCTCCGGTTCCGCTCTGCCGCGTAAATCTGACTCTTGCAATTAACTTGACTCATCCTTCATTATAACTAAGTATTCTCCCTAGACACAGGGACGAGATTCGTCGAAATCAGCGATTTTTAATTAAGTTTCATCTCTTTCCAGATATGCTGCGAGGCTTCTTTGCATCCAAAATTTAGGGCACTGCTCTTATATTCTACTTCTTCCCGTCAACTTACTGTTTCGTTGCGCAATCTCATTTGTGATTTAATGATTTAATGACATTTAATCAGTCATACCATGAATTATATTCTGGGAAAGATTTTTTTGGCGTAATCGAATATTTAATTTTTCTTTCAAAATAGGGAAATATTTTACCGAGTATTTACATTTCTGTACCAGTTCATTCTATATAAAACTTATTTCAGATATACATTTTCCAAATGATTAGCCATTTAATTAGTGTTTTAATATAGCCTGGATGGACGTGTATATCATTACTTGCTTCGGAAACAAAAAGACTTTTCAGGTAAACTGAAATAATTCTTCTGTATGTTTAACCGAAGGAATCAGTGTTCTAGTATTGCACGAAATGCTGACAATAGTACAAATAAAATATATCTTAACACAACTACTACAATAAGTTGAAATTACTGGTGCTACATGAAACAATCTACAGTCAATTCCTTTATTTAACAAGTTACATACCTCATTCTAATGATCAAGATAATATCTAGAAGCAATACTTTTATGCCAGGTTTAAATATTTCAAATTAATGAATACACTATGTAGAACTAAATAAATGAATCATTAAGTACTACACTTTTTATTCCATAAACATCTACCAATAGACTATGACAAAAAATGAAGAACCAACATGATGGCTAGTACATTATATTTCATCTCTGCAACTAATGCTGATAAGTTTCTTAATGTTGGATTTTATTTCATAAACACCAAATGTGAATCTACAATCTACATCCCAGATGCCATATTCTTTCTCCTTACTTTCCCGTTCTACACATCGTACAGAACCAGCTATATTCAACGTCATTGCGTTATCTTCGTGTTCTTGAGAACAGAAACATTATTTTTATTCTTATTCTTTTGAAGTCTCTTGCCTTGCGTTTTCAAATGTCCTACTTTCTATATGGATGTGTGATCATGAAATCTGTACTTTCGACTTCAATAGATATTTTCTCAGACGTTTCAGGAAAACTATTCACGCGTCTTATTAAACATTTTGATTCCATTGTTTTGTGTGTTTATTGATAGAATTATTTTCATTTACATAGTTTTAGTAGGAAATAGGTTCACCTGTAGTCTGGTCCAACTGCTAGAGCATCAAATGACGCACAATATCACGCTCTATTTGAAAGTAAAATATAAAATAATGGCCGTCAACCTTCTATGTTGGACAGTTCCTCCTTCAACCTTCTATGTTGGCGTTCAATTAAGGCAGCCTTCTGCAATCCATTTAGTCAACACGTGCAAATATTTTAAAAAACGGATAACTCTACGCAATCACTTCAAGTGCAGCGTTGGTATTTCTATGTGTATTTGGAAGCTTCTGAAGTATTCTTGTAACGCGTAGCATAAAAGTTGTAATTAATGACTCCCTCTGCACACAATGGCTTAGAGTGTACAGCTCAAATATGGAAATGGACTCTACGAAAACACTGTAACTCAATGCTCATTCAAATGACTGTTATTCAGTGAAAATTCACTAACTATCTCATTAGAGCCTTCACAAGCTCTGGAGACAACTTGTATGGTCCAAATGCTCTTATGCATAGAAAGAAGTGTGCGCCTCAGGCGACGATCCAAATTCTTCCACTGTCCCTCACGCGAGTAAACTGAATGAGACGTGTAAACGCAGATGTATGGAATACGATTTTCGTTCATTGTTGTAATCTGGTTCAATTTATTAAAAATTGTTTCTTAAGTATTCATGATTTTGATTTATAAACATACCAACACTTCTACATAGTGTGTTAGTAAGTTTTCTAATATTAACTTTTCATTAAACTATTTTTAACACCACAAATAGTTTCTTTATATACAGAAGCTTCTTTGACTTCAGCGACTTCTGTCACTTTTACTTTATAAATCACGTTCACTTTACGAATCTGATATGCTTAATGATGGTAAAGTAACAATTACGTGTTTTTATCCCCACTTTTCAGAAAATGAACATTACTAAAATGAAAATGTGTGTCACTTATTCACTATTCAATTTCTACAGGTTTGATTGATGCAAATATTTATGTTCGCAAAAGCTTGAATTGTATCAGAGACATTTTAAATATACATGCACAGACATTCAACCGTACAAACACATAATTAGACTAGTTAAACGTACTCGAAAGCTACTTATAAGTCGTGTGCACATTGATTGCAGCTCTACAGTGAACAAGTAGACTCTTGGGCCTGTTCAGGAAAGCCTCTGAAAGCACTTTTACGCTGTGAAAAGGTTTGTGATCGTGTTCAGTTTTCCTCTCTTATGTGCGCCTCGCAAATTAAAGGTTTCGGTTCCCAGAATTCCAAAGAGAAGAAAAATATTCTGTAATCACTGCGCTAAACCACAAACGGCGAACGTGTCTGTTAAACATGAGATCAAACAGTATTTAAATTCAAGAGGTGAAGGAAGTGAATAATAAAGTATATAACGTAAAACAAGAACTTTATCAAATAAAAACATAACTTTCCACATTGCAAATTAGTGTCTCGGAAATAAAGGGCACTATGACACTTTTAGCTAATTTTACTGAAGAGCAGTTTAAATATGTATTCTCAAGTACATACGTTCATATGGCGTTGCTTTGACAACTTCTAATATAGTTTTTATGCATATTTTAGCATAGTTTTCAAATAGTTCCTTGAAGCAAATATATTGAAGCAAGTGTTTTTCAAGCAAAAAATTGATATAGTACTCATTTCCTCCGAGTTGCTGAAATAAAGCTAAAATACTAGAGAAGTTTTCATCTGAAATATTTTGTGTAAATATTACTTAGCTTTCACATTAATTACGCGTTGAATTTCATAATATTAGTTTGTGTGACTCCTGATGAGTTGAGGGAAACAATTCAAAACAGCAAACTGTACAATAAGCCTATGTATCCACTAAAAGATTGAAGATAGTGATTTTTACTTGAGTAAAATATGTTGTTAAAAAATAGATCTTGTACAATATTTCTAAAGTATGAGTAGTTTTTTCGTCATTTTGTGCGAAATAAGCAATTTTGTAATAATGGTTTTCTCAAAAAGTCTCCAATTTTTCTTTAAATGGACCTATTAACATTGCAAATGTACTCGTACAATATTGGAGATGGAATGGATGGAAAAAACCATTTGTTATTTATGCGTTGGCAAAAGTAAGTATGGGCACGTGACTGCGTGGAGTAGTGTTAAAGAGTCGTGGACCCGAGGTTTAGTCTCGGTACAGGGAAACACGTTGCTCGTTGAAAACACTTGTGCAGGATTAAGCAGTTGTATACCTTTTTGGAGCTGTTACAAATAAATGCGCTGTTTTAAAAAAGAAAGTATATGCTTTTTTAGCACCACTAGTTATCATTGTAACTGGAAATGAAATAGGACTCCAGTTAGCTTTTATATCAATATCATTATTATATGTGTATTTGATTATTTTGACTTGTTGGAATTAAGTATTGAATACAAAATCAAGTGCTTTTATTTTTATTTGTTGCGTCTGTATTGACGAAATCTCCGAACCCTGAAGAGGGCGTTAGCCGCTTACTTTTGTACGTAAGGAGTAATCCTTCGTTAATATTTGTTATTAGTGTACTGTTCAGTCTCGTCGCAGTCAGTTGTCAAGAGGACCGCCAGGTAGCATCTCTGCGTACACGCCTCTCTCTTGCGCGCTTCTGCGTCTCTACCCAGCGGCCAGAATCGGAAAGGAAATAGGATAGCAGGGTTTAGTACACTTCACAGGGTGTTGGACTAGCCCCAATTAAGCAGCCAAACTCGTTTTGTAGGCATAAATTTCATATGAGACTGTCCGGGAATCGGCGGGAATCGACGGGAATCGAACCCGGACCTCCTTAGTGGAACGCGAGAGACTTCGCTCTGAGACACGAGCCAATAAGATGCATTAATAAGAAGTGAATCAATACCAATGAAATCATATTTAACTTTTTAGTTTTGTCCTCTAATATTTAAAATAAATCTTTCATTCATGAGTGATAGCATATGATCTGCGTTTTCTCGCACACTGTATTCTTTCCATGGGTTTCTTTTTGGGATCGTGGAGACAGTGCTATGCCGGCAGCTCGTGTAGTCAATAGTATTCGCATTGGAGCTGATTGAGGCGGGCCCTCACAATGGCTGCATACGCTGCATCCCCTTTGGGTTGAATCCCTTCGTCAACACGGGCAACTTATTTGACACGAAGCCACTCCGCGTCAGCTGGGATTATACGGCGATAGAAACTCTCGAATATATTCCTGAACGTTTGCAGCACTTGAGCCTTGTAAGCAGTTTGGTAACCACACGCATGCATGAATTATGAAATCTTTTAATAGGTATAACTGGAAGTAGCACATCAACAAGACTACCATCGCTATACATACCACTTCACGTACACTCCTGTTAGTCATTCGAAATATTGGTAAGTTATTTGGATAGGTACTGAAGCCACCATCATTATGTACACGCGATGTCGTATCGATTTCACTACGTGTTCCTTTACGCTGGTAAAAAAAAATATGGACTAGACATTTCTGTTATGAATATTTCTTTTGTGACAATTTTTTGACAATATTCAGTAAAATTTATTTTCCAAGGTTTATTTTTTTAATGATATGTAATATCCGAAAACTGCGTCAACTTACACCAGGGTGACTACTATCCTAATATTGTGCACGAGAATATTTGCAATGCGAAGCGGCTCGGACAATGAAAGACGTGTTCCTTGCATACTTTGATGTATGTCATCACATCAATTACGTAAAACTATAACAAACATGTAGTCAAAGAAAATGTGAAAAAATGGGAAAATGAAATCTATCAGAGTATCTGGTGTGGTGAAAATATACTGCACTGGATGTCAACTGGTGAATATTGTTATGTTCAGAAATGAACAGTCAAATTCCAATACTTCATTTAGAATGGATTTACAATAACCAACATCTAAATCATATCAAACCATGCCAGTTTACCAGATACGAGGAAGGAAAATACCAAGGCCGTAGCACTGCCTTTGTAACCAGTACACGTCCGTAATCACAGCACAGCTCACCACTCTCCCATAGACTCAACAATGCACTGCCCTGTTCATGTCGGCAGTAGACGCGACGAAACGAGCGGTCACCACTCAGTTGACAACTGTCTACTCTGGCACTCGCAGCCTCTTACGTCCAAAAATTACGTGACGCCAATTTGGAATATTTTGAATAAACCCTTTCCTTCCTGTAACACACCCGTAACGTGTGATTGAACCCCCACCATAATAATTATGTAACGCTTGCGTCAACCCCCGTCCCCTATGTAAATGCAAAAAATGAAAATAAATTACATTTTAGTAAAACAAAATGTATTCATTTCGTTCATTCAGTTACAAGCTCTAATTACTTTAAATCATTCGGTTTTAAAACAAGTTAGTTAGATAATATTTTCATGTTTGAGTGTGGCAAAAAAAGGAAGTATTTCAACAAAACATGTAAAAAAATCAATGTTACATAACGCTATTGGAATATCCCCTTCCTGTATGTAACGCAGCGTAACGCGGCCTCAACCCCCCCCCCACTCTTTAGCGTTACGTAATTTATGAATGGCCTCTACTCGGGGAGACGTTACCCCCTGAAGTTCACCTCTTTGATGGCTGCGTTCTGAGGGCTGGCGCGCCTCGAAAGTTCCCGCTACCCTGCCACGCGCGCGCCTATTTAAAAGAACCAACACATCTACAAAAAATATAATCGCGACCATGAAAAGAGTTATAAACAAATGGTTAAGTAATGTGTGAAAGTGAACCCTGCAACGCAATATATCCTAATTACGTAGTATGCACTTTGTTTGCAGAAGTCTCGTTTACGGAGTATCTCGTTTACCGAGTATGGAGAATTTTGCAATTTTGAAGTGCGGCGAACAAAGTATTATAATTCTAGTTTAACCCGCTTATGCTCCTCGAATAATAGGTTTTGTGAGAAGTCAATTCAGCTACCCGGCAGTTTAATTGTCATTTGGTAATGTGTTATAAAATAATGTAGTAAACGATGAATGTGAATTGTTTTGTAGTGAGTTGTTGGTACTGACCTGATTAATATGATTACTACGTCGAATATTATAGTTATAGATATATGTATCTGCTGCAAATATGTTCGAGTAACCCAATTTTGACAGAACCTACTGATTCATAAATGACACGTCAATGATAGAATTCTTAGCTTAATAAAGGAAGGTTTTCAAGAATCCCTTGGGTGGGATTTGCTTATTATTCGTGCGCTTTTTTCTGTAATCTAAGTGTTTGTGATCTACAAGTTGTGTTGCCTCAGAATAAAATGCCTTATCTCAAACGGAAATGAACATTCGCGAAATATACACAACGGGCAGTATGAAAGCTGACTGAATTTGAAAGAAATCTCAACGCGTAGTATAATAAATTATACTATATACGAATTAAATCTTAAATTCATTTAATTGAACGTTTCTTTTGATGTAAGACAGTATTGAGTGACACAAAAATTTTGTTACCTTAACATCAGTCAATTGCACATCCTTAATTTTCAATACAATTGTTTGAAATGGAAAACTGCACTGAAATCGGTTTCCCTTCATTTAATGCTATTTTGTTTCTGCGAAACCATTAGTACTGGATAGAAATGATAATGTTTTAGAAACATTCCACCTTATACTGAATAAAATGATTCATAGCATATTTAGAATTGTCTCCTTTTCTATATTGGCAAAGTATTGTGAAATGCTAAGAAGTTCTACATTTTCCTGGTTATGAGTAACACAATTTATTATGTCCTGATTTTAGTTTCAACATTTTTGGTAACCCTATGAAGATCTATAATGTTTGGTATAAAATTCGTACTATTACATTTTTCTTCTGTAGCTCTTTTTCCAGTTATAAAAGCACTTCAATTTCTCCTCCAAAGTTCCATTGCTTTGAGCTCTACGTTTCAAAATTGTGACTGTGTTTGTGTGAAAGTTCCTACGTATGATCACAAATGTTTTCTCAAGAATGAAAATAACTCAACTTCTAATATCATTTCCCGGAACTTGTTAGTACAAGAATGTCTATGAACAAAATTCTGGCTACGTCTAGTTCCAAAATTCTTAGCAATCGAATTTAAAACGTGCAATGATAATTTTAAGGGAAACATATACAATTTATTCAGTCATTCGAATAATTTGTGACTTGCAAAAGCAAGACGTTTCGAGTTATCCGATGATTCGAATATCTAATGATTTGAATTATCTTTTGGTTCGAATTTCCGATGGTTCGAATTATCCGATGATTACAATTATCCAATCGTTCGAATTAGCTAATAACTGAATTTTGTGTTCTCCCTTAAGTAGACTTATTCGATGAACGGTAAACTTGTTCTATGAATTGGATTACCTGGTGACTGAAATTCGATGTTTTCACCTATTCAATGAATCGAACTGTTGAATAATTATAATTATTCAATATTTCTAAAATTTCAAACCTTCGATTTGCCCAAGAACTTGAATCATCGGATATTGCATTAACGAGCGGCACATGTATTGCGTTGGCCTTTCGCCCTCTGCCGCTTTCTGTGCCCGCGTGCCTCTGAGGGCGCTGAGGCGCAGCATTTTATTTGTGCGTCAAGTGTCGATGGAACAGCGCACAAAGCGGCCAGGGCCTTTCTTCTCAGTTAAGTTCACTCCCGAACTTGACGTTTCCAGAATGGAAGCGTTTCTTCTGTGTGACTTTGTTGCTGATTTTGCACTCTATTTCAATTCATAAATTAAGAGTTTCTTTGCGAGTAATTTGGTCACGTTCAGTACTTGCTCTGCCTTATATCACGGCTCTGCTTTCAGAATGGTTTAGGACTGTAAGAGATTTCTTAAAATTCAACTTTATTTTAAAATATGCGTGGAGAAGCACTAACTAGAAAATACTATGGCATTTACGTAACCACGTTTACGTAATCCTCATAAGCTTGAGCTGTAATGTTTGATAACATTCAACGAAAAAACACAAGGCTTAATTTTTTATATCGCTTTCTGGAAATACTTTTATATGAGAAAGTCGATTCCTTCACAAAATGTACAATGAGAGGATAATGCCCAAATATGTAGAAGATTTTCGTTAGCAAGTAGTTTTCATTGCTAAGGAGCGAATATTTTGTTATTAATTCTAGCCAAAAACACGCATTTCTGTATTCAGAATTCAACTTTTATATGGGTTAGGGAAGGTATCCCAGAATTTAAAATTGCGAGAGCAGAATACACGAGTCCGCATAGTGGGTCGCAGGCAGTTTTTAACTGTTTTGACGTTAAATAAATAAATCCTGCGAGCGATCACACTTACTTTCCGTTCAACGCTTAGGCTATATATATATATATATATATATATATATATATATATATATATATATATATATAATTAAAATATTAAAATGTTTTGCAATTGAGGGTGTATGTGTCATTATGACTCTTTAATGAGTGCGATCACATTCAATGACTACATGAATTCCCTATACCCTTCTGAATCCCTAGTCACTTACAATGACTAGGGATTCAGAACGAATTTATCCAGTTGAAATCATATTTATGAGAATTGTGCAACCAGAATGAAACAATTTTTTAAATCTTTGTCATCAAGAAACGTTATATATTGTAGAACAAAGAAAGAACAACTTCACAAAATCTCGAAAATGAAAGCTAAAGCGGAGGTCATGTGCCAACGTTGCATCCTGATGTTCTTAGTAGTTAATTTAAAAAGGCTACTTGTTATTTCATAATGTTTTTATGTCTTAATATTTTATGGTGAGAATGGTTGCATGTAGTGTTTATAATTACTGGCATGCTCCACAATTAATTCTAGTTAGTAAAAACTTTTTAATTAATAGCTTTCAGTCACTTTTTCGCGTGATTTTTGTTCATGTTGGCAGAATTCTGTAGCAGTTGAAAACATGGAAAATATAAAACGATGGTTTCAGAAATAAAGTGCATGTTCATCATTAAAATAGTTTATGTAATTACAAAATCTCCGAAGTAATTTTCAGGTTGACAACAGTTGCAAAAAGATGACACAAAATGTATAATCCAGAAAAAACGGCAGTAAAAGGAAGTGACAGTAATAATACTTGGATTGACCACGTAATTATCACGAAATTGAAATTCAATTACAGTAAAATGTCTTCATTTGTATTATTGCAAAATAATTTGTTTTCCTTGAATTTATGTCAGCATTGAAGTCTCTTTTTTAGATATGTTTGTAGTATGCAATACGATAAACGTTCACGTAACACCCGAGTTACTATAACAGTGGTTCAATTTTTCTTTGTTTCTTTGTTTCTTTACTTCTTTGTTTCTTGGTTTCTTGGTTTCTTGGTTTCTTGGTTTCTTGGTTTCTTGGTTTCTTGGTTTCTTGGTTTCTTGGTTTCTTGGTTTCTTGGTTTCTTTGTTTCTTTGTTTCTTTGTTTCTTTGTTTCTTTGTTTCTTTGTTTCTTTGTTTCTTTGTTTCTTTGTTTCTTTGTTTCTTGGTTTCTTGGTTTCTTGGTTTCTTGGTTTCTTGGTTTCTTGGTTTCTTGGTTTCTTGGTTTCTTGGTTTCTTGGTTTCTTGGTTTCTTGGTTTCTTGGTTTCTTGGTTTCTTGGTTTCTTGGTTTCTTGGTTTCTTGGTTTCTTGGTTTCTTGGTTTCTTGGTTTCTTGGTTTCTTGGTTTCTTGGTTTCTTGGTTTCTTGGTTTCTTGGTTTCTTGGTTTCTTGGTTTCTTGGTTTCTTGGTTTCTTGGTTTCTTGGTTTCTTTGTTTCTTTGTTTCTTTGTTTCTTTGTTTCTTTGTTTCTTTGTTTCTTTGTTTCTTTGTTTCTTTGTTTCTTTGTTTCTTTGTTTCTTTGTTTCTTTGTTTCTTTGTTTCTTTGTTTCTTTGTTTCTTTGTTTCTTTGTTTCTTTGTTTCTTTGTTTCTTTGTTTCTTTGTTTCTTTGTTTCTTTGTTTCTTTGTTTCTTTGTTTCTTTGTTTCTTTGTTTCTTTGTTTCTTTGTTTCTTTGTTTCTTTGTTTCTTTGTTTCTTTGTTTCTTTGTTTCTTTGTTTCTTTGTTTCTTTGTTTCTTTGTTTCTTTGTTTCTTTGTTTCTTTGTTTCTTTGTTTCTTTGTTTCTTTGTTTCTTTGTTTCTTTGTTTCTTTGTTTCTTTGTTTCTTTGTTTCTTTGTTTCTTTGTTTCTTTGTTTCTTTGTTTCTTTGTTTCTTTGTTTCTTTGTTTCTTTGTTTCTTTGTTTCTTTGTTTCTTTGTTTCTTTGTTTCTTTGTTTCTTTGTTTCTTTGTTTCTTTGTTTCTTTGTTTCTTTGTTTCTTTGTTTCTTTGTTTCTTTGTTTCTTTGTTTCTTTGTTTCTTTGTTTCTTTGTTTCTTTGTTTCTTTGTTTCTTTGTTTCTTTGTTCCTTTGTTCCTTTGTTCCTTTGTTCCTTTGTTTCTTTGTTTCTTTGTTTCTTTGTTTCTTTGTTCCTTTGTTCCTTTGTTTCTTTGTTTCTTTGTTTCAAAAACAGTTAATATCTGTATAACGTAGTCTGGGGGAAGTGAAATATGTGCACGATTTCTTGAGCACTAGGATCTCTGCCGTTACGCATATATTTATAAAATTGTATTATGAATACAAGTAGCAATTAGCTTTTTTTAGATGAATTTGTATGAAAATATTTGCGTACATGTAATATAACTATTTACAAAGGCAAATCCCCTGCAAATATGAACGAATGGGTACATATACAAATATGTGTCAATATGTTAATTGACCAATCAACTTTGGGAATACGGGTTGTTTGCGAGTAGATAATGAAAGCCCAGAATGATACGGGGCTCATCGAAGTCCTGTACCTCCAGGACTTTGGGACTGACTGACAAATGCCCGTCAGATTCATTTTACCACAACGCTCTTCTCCGACATACAGTGTTAATTACCTTGCTCTGAGTAACCTAGTTGGGAAACGTTTATGATCGGGGACCGACACGCCCTCGCCGGGCATTATGGTAATGAACTCCTGCCAGGTACCGGCACTGTTCATTAAAGTTGGCTGGCTCAAGCTGCAAACTCCAATACAATCAGGCAGAGCAGCGCACTGCAGGCGTTCTTTCGGGCCACGCCACGCGTTACTTCTCCGGAACGACGTCCCGCGTGCGTTGCTTGGCTCACTAAACGGAAGCGCGTGTGCGAGGATGTTATTGCGCAATCCAGCGCCTCGAATAGATTGCGCGCACCCAGCAAAACCAACCATACGTGTAAAATACGTAAGAACGGACATTATTTATAAACTAGCATTAAAATTTGAACATTTTAAATACACGCTTCAAAAAGCCCTTTAAATACGTATTTACTAGAACAGTTTGATTTGATTTGGTCTACTTCGTCAATGAACAGTAAAAAGTGTGTGACGCATGTAGGAAAAGTACGATTTGATTAGGTTTTCTTGAGCATTGAAATTACTTGCCTATTTTTTAATCATAAATACTTGATTACTGAATAAAAATACCGACGAAGCGTGGTTAGTAACATTTGAAAACAGCCGTTGTCGTTCCCGAGTAATAGAAAAATTATTTGCATCAGTAAACGAACTACAGATTTGAGTTGTTAGTGATTCTATCAAAGTTGTAACCCATGCCCTCGGCTCTACTCCTACCACAACTAGCAAAAGAAAAACTCAACAGAACGTGCGCATGGTGAAGTTACAGTTCGTGTGTAGATGATTCGTATTTACTAGAAAACACAAACAGGAAGAAATATCCACGTCATATAAAATGGATTTTAGTTTTTATTGCAAATATTTTGGTTTAACCTGAACATTTTTTCAAATAGTATTTTAAAATTTATATGTCTAAATTTGTTCTCTGTATTCACGAATGTAACTCTCTCGTATTTACTGGGAGTTTTTAAATTTCTGTCTTCTTTGTTTGCCGTGTAAATCAGTCATTTCCAAGTGACCCTCTTGTGCAATATGTTGTTTTTCATATGGGATTACTAATATTTAGTTTCACATGCAATGCAATTAAATTTGCTTGATTACAAACGAACTTGCATACTGATTTTTACTGCTTGTTGGCAGACGCTGAAGCAATATACATTTAAAATGAGTTTCCATTTCTGCTAGATGTATGCGTTATTAAATATGAACCACATTTCGGTACGTTTTAGTAATTGGACGTGGACATAGACAACCCTTTTTACTTTCTCGTATACTCCGTATAGAGAATTATGGAATGCTGCAGGAAAGTGTCGATATTTAGATAGTGTTGTATTGACGATTCAAAAATTCAAAAGCTGACACTCCATTTCCGTTCATTACGACACCTTTACTTCGCAATAAGTTTTAATTAATTTTAATGTTTCTTTCTTGCCGTCTAATGTACAGTTTTAATAAATCTTAATCCTCTCATTGTACATTCTGTATAACCGTGGGATCTACGTGCGAAAAGATTTCATTTATGGATTCTAGTATTTTTATAAATTTTTTTGAAGTTGAAGATTTATTGATTGTCTATAAGCTCTAGGGACGCTGAAAACTGAAAAGTTGTTCAGTCACACAATTGACGTGGTTATTCACAAGATATAATTACAATCCAAACGATCTTTTTATGATTAGCAAAACTATTTATTTTACATGATATGTATTATGTGGGAGTAAGAACAATATTTATTCTAAATTGAGACTTCTTTGATCTGAATGGTAGGGTGTTCAAACCAGGATAGTGCAAATTCCGTTCGTGGGAGCCTTCTACAGATCTTGAGTTTTCGTTACGCTGATGCTCTAGGAATGTGGCTTTGAAAGACAGTAGCAGGTTTATAATAATTTGCAACTGTCTTACAGCATCCTTGTGCATTTCGCTGTATGTCATTCCCTCGGTCACAGCCTAGCACTTACCGGAAGGAAGAGCAAAAATCCTTCATCAACGATGCAAGCACTACAAATGCTCTTGACTGGGGACGGAATGCTTTTCGTCTGAAAGTGTTTGCCGTGGGGGATATCCCTTCGATTGCCCTGAAGCTCTATCAACACAATGCTCACAATTCTGCTGGGAAAGAGAGAGTCGATAAATGTTGTCAATAAATAATGCTGTTAACATCGGGGGTTTGGAATATTACTCGCCACTTCAAATAAATGTTCTGTTAATCTCGTGAAACGAAGTGTGAATTAATTATCGTTGATTGTGACCTATGTGTTAACTCGGATGTAAAATAAAAGTATGGCGACCTATTTTCAAAAGCCATCGAATGTTAATGAATTATCGGATATCTTCAGTATATTACTGACAGGGCCAATTTATTTAGATTTCGATAAATAAGAAGGTTCTTCAGAAAACAGTATAAAATATTTTCGTGGATCGTTGGTGGTAACAAAGTCACATCCATGAATAGTATGCAGGGTGAGTCACGTAACTTTAGCACCTTTGATAACTTTCGAACGGTTAAAGTTATGGCGATGTAGTTTACACGAAAGTGCGTGAGGGAATGGAGATAATTGATACGTGTATACATTTATATTTTATCACTTTTTTAAAGATATTTGAGGTAACGTTGTTTTTTCAAATGGAACTATACATATTTTTCGGTATATCATGACGGGCATAAAAAGGCGAATCCAATGATATACATATTGAGATATAACATTTTTTGAGTAATTTTGATATTTTTGCAACTAGTGTTTAACGGATATTCTGAATGCAACAGTCCGCCACCGAAGATCACGCGGCGCTCCCCTTGCTAGCGCGCGCTCGGGGAAGGGAAGGGGTTTTAGTATTTGAAGATACGAAACATATTCCAAATGTTCAAAAACCTGTTGCAGTGTGTTTAGTATTAAGATCCTATTAATATCCTGTGGCATGACACCCCTTTAAATGAAGTTGAAATAACAATCTTATTACCTAAGACAAATCTGTATTTTCAATCCTTCAAAAGACATGAAAATGCTAAAGGATGGTAAGCAGAGTTCAGGAAAAAACTGCAGCAGTTTTGTGAATATTTGGAATGTTTTGTATCTTCAAATTCTAAGATCCCTTCCTTTCCCCGAGCGCGCGCTAGCAGGAGGAGCGCTACGTGACCTAGTTCTTACTTTCGCCTCTTACACTAATACATGGGAGACCAGTCGAGAGCTTTTCTGGCATGAACGTTCCCGCCTAGGGCGGTGCTTTTGATGAAGAAAACTCAGCCAACAGGTGTGTAGGACAGTGTGGGATCTCGCCATAGAGTGGGGAAAAGACGACACCCCAATGATAGAGCATGAACAAAACTTACAGCACTAATGATCATAGCAGTTGGATCAATCGATCATTAGCTCACCTCTGATAATAGGTTGGGGAAGGTATAAAATTATGAGAAATTGATTGTCACGAAGGAAACAAAATATAAATTTATTTTAATTGTAATTAAATATAAATTTGTTTTTGAAGAAAATCTCTTCTTATGTTTGGAATGAAGTATTGATAACTCATTGGTAATTATTCTAATGAAACTTTATTTCCGGTCACTTGATAATCACTAATTTGAAAATAGAAAGCACATATAGGGATTGTTGGAATACACATATCAACCTATTTTCTGTTGTTAACCCGTCGTGAAAAGTTAAGACTTACTCTTATATCCGAATTTTTCACAATTTCGCTTCTCTTTAAGTTCACGACTCTCTTACGTATGAGATTTTCTGATAATTAATATAAAAGCACATCACATTCTGTAAATATACGTTTGTGTAAATATTCAATCAGAATTTGGTTTTCCTTTTCGTAATCCATTTTTCTTTTGCTCCACCTGCATTGAGGTGTTATAATCAGAGATTTCGGTTGTGAATGCCACGTTCAAATATATTAGTACTCAGTAAATATCGCTATTGTCACTTCGTTAGCTAGATTTAATTTTGTTCTGGCACGTGTAATCCACACATTACCTGTGTGCGCAGCTGCTGTTCGCTGGCGGTGGCAGAAGCTCGGCCGATGCTTTGCTAAAACTCATTAGGCAGCATTGATCTCTACAGATACGGTACACCACATATTGGCCTCTCACAAAAAATAATTGAAATCTCTCCCTCTGTTAATTAAGGCTGACCTGTACATTTGCGATCGTCGTCACAAGTTGATCACGATTCCAAATGAGTAGCTTTGGATTGAAAATGTGTTGCAAAAAAATGTTTGCTGGAGTGCTTTTAACTTCGCGGGAGAATTGCGGTGAAATTTTCCCGATATCATTTCGTGGAACTCTTTGTGGTAATGTCAATTGAGATAACACAAGTTTCAATCTTCCTCTGCGAACATTCATTTATTTACGAGGCAAATCAACTTTGGGATTGGAAAGTCTCGGAGCGCTCAGCTCGTCTCGCAGATTCTCCCCAAGAGCATGCCTATTTATCTCTGGATTTTCACTCGTGCAGGCATTGGTGTTTGGTCAGGTTTTCACCCGCCAGGCATGGCGAGTGGCATTCCGAGATGCGTAACGTATTGTATCTGCTGACACTCCATACGTCACAACTAACGGGACTCAGGTTAAGCGTAATGTATGCGTGTGCGGATGCGATATATGGCCGACGCGGACGTGGTGAAAGCGGTGCACTGCGCTGCAGGAGGCTGGGTGGCAGGCAAAGCGCGACCCGGGGGCGGGGAGGGAGGGAGAGTGATGGTGGGGGTGTGGGGGCGGGGAGAAAAGGCGAGGGAGGATGAAGATTAAATTGAAGGCGGGAAGAAATAGGTGGTCAGGGAAGGGGAAAGGATATGCGCGAAAAAAACCAGTTGGAAATGGGCGAGAGTAGGTTCGGGGGGCAGGACAGAATGTGTGGAGAGAGGTGAGGAACTGCGGACAAAAACGGAGAGTGATGTTGATGTCCGGGTGGCGAAGAGAGGGTCGCGGCGAAATGGAGAAGAAAGGGAGGGACGAAGTAGAATGGAGGAAAGCGTGTTGTCGAAGCGGAGGACGCCCCACGTGACCGCAGCGGTGCTGCCATATTGCGGTTTCGGCTTTCCGAGGGGGCCGCCGCGCCCCTACGACTTCGAGGATTGCGACCTCCTGCATGAATGTTAGCATCGTGTGTGGATCTAGTTTTCCTAGGCACCCAGGAACAGTTTGCACTTCGCGAGCTTCTGAATTCGAGAGAGGAAGGGTTCGTATTACGTTCGGTGCACTGTTTCAGCGACTTAGTTTTAACAACATCTGATTGCCAATATTTTCGTTTGCTGAATGATTTTTATACTTTTGATTTTTGAACCACAAGAAATGAATTGTAACATGGCAATTGTTGCTGCACGGTAATAATAAATTTATTAACTTTCTAACTTAAAATTCTAGATTGCGTTAATGGACACATCGGTTAAGCAAATGAATGAACTTAAAGGAAATAATTAATGTGTGAATACAAACACTCTGATATTAAATGGGTTACAGAGCTCAGAAATAGCTATTAGAGTGAGACACAAAGACACAGTTCCAAACATCGGTGACAAGACCAGCGAGCCGACACCGCTGTGACCGAGAATGCTAGTACCGACTCTAATTATCGAGAAAAAACGTTACCGACATGAGACCTACATCATAATGCGTCTTCCGCGTCCGTGAACGAAAAGGCAACGATGGATAACGAATGCTGGAGGTGCCACCCGATCTCTCGACACCGTATTTCATGAATGTATATACTTGGCGTGACAGCCCGTGAATGGGCTCAGGCCTACCGGCCACGTCCCTGCCTCGCAGCCATGAGTTAAGGGGGTACGTGTGGTTACCACGTAGACACCCCCACGCCGTATTTCGGTCTCATCCTGAGAAGTGAATTTTGCTATCGCCGTACAGCAACATATATGGTAACAGTGCAAGGAAAACGCACACTATAATCTTGATTGGAGCGGGAAACGAATCCTGGGCCGCGTACTGGAAAGCGAGCACGCTGACCAAGAGCTATCCAGAGCCAGCTTCTCGCGATTACCTTTCTATTAAACATTTAAACGCAGTTATATTCTACTTTTAATGGAGGGAGTAACTGAACTATGTGTACAAACTAGTATGGGAAGCTTGACGACGAAAACCGAATTAAAATTCGAACGACCAAGGTACGTTGCAAAAGTCTGAATAGTTTTGTAATGCTAGCACAGAAATGATTTCATTTAAAAAAAACTGTTTTAAATCATTTTTATTAGTAAAATTAATTAAAATTTATATTAAATTATTATTATGTCTAAGAGACGTCACAATGCATTTCACAAGCGAAACCTATGAAACTACTAGCAATCTGTATATAGCGAGCGTACCGCCGATACTGCCAGGGGGATCCGAATTAAACGGTACTGATTGTTCGGATTTTTGAGACCTACTACGTATAGATTTCACAAGCAGAGAAGGTGTGTGCTCGCCCTCAGAGATTGCAAAAACTAACCAGAGAGAACGATCGACAATAGAATAAGTTTTGTCCGATTCTGCTAATACATTTTACTAGGGGAGTACACTTTACTAGTACGAGTGGTATCAAATCTCTTCAAACTGCACTTGCATCACTAATGAAACTTGGATTCCTACTCAATGATTCATACAAACACTCACATTTGTCTTTAGTGTCATGACTATGATAAAGAAGCAGTATAAATATATTATTTGTTAAAATATTAATGAAGTGGTTCTTAGTGACCGTAATGTAATGGAGGAAACACTATTAGACTAGGAAAATGGGATAGTTAATGTAAAAATAAGTTTTTAAGTTTTATGAGTAATGTGATAAGAATTGTAGTACCGATAACAATCAGTACTTCATACTTCTAATACAATACTAACTAACATACTAACAATCATACTTCTAATATTTCACCTTAACGATTTACTCTGCATTAGCCCTATACGCCATAATGTGGGCGTATACAAAATAAAAAGTTCCACAGGGAAGGTTTGTGCACATTTTAATAGTTTTCATGTCTCATTTGCGGACTGCATTTTTTCGGACAAAAAAAAGATTCATAAATCGATCCTGCTACGTAAAAATAATTACATTCTTTTCTGTAATGATTAAATGTTTAAAATTAATTAATTAAAATTAAATGTTTAAAATTAATTAATTAAAATTAAATGTTTAAAATTAATTAATTAAAATTAAATGTTTAAAATTAATTAATTAAAATTAAATGTTAAAAATTAAATGATTAATGATTTTTCTGAACATGTGACATGATGCGTAATGTGGTTCCGAACATAATTTAAAAGTTGACAAAATTTTTTTATTGAGAAGTACTCTCAAAATTATTTAACTGTTGTGTAATACTCGTTGATATCAATTTGCCATTTCAAAGTTGAATTTACCATTTATCCATCAAAACACGTGTTTAACTTCATTGCACCGTGTGAAATAATTTCTCACACATTCCTTGCTCATGTCAGGTATTTAATGGACGCGTCAAAAAGTTTCCACAATTTTATTCCTTTTAAAGGCACAAACGCTTTCATGATTGTTCAACCTACGTTCAAAGGTTTCCCGATTACTCCGCTGAAGTCGTCCAGCTGCGTGATAAAATTACGAAAGAAATATTCAGACACACACAACCATATTTCAAAACGAGTCGAAATCCAGAGCACAATTGTGAGGTCTTTATCACGATACTACATCCATAATATCAGCCTGACTTTTAAAGAGCTGGGAAATATCGTATTTTATCAGTACTTCAGAGCGAGCCGATAATTTCACCCCTTCTGCGCAACTAGCTCTTTGGTTTTCTCCCCTTCTCTTTTTTCCCTGCACCTGCCTCGCTTCTTTTCTCTTTTTCTACCTCTCGTTGTGAGCCGAGCGCGGTGCGGCGCGCCGCGGCGCGTTGAAAATCGGAGCTGGCGTGGCATTGGGTGCGCCAGGCAGCCAGCCAGCCAGCGAGCCAGCCAAAGCGCCTGCGTTGGCGGGGCTCAGCCGGCACAGAATCGGCCCCATAATTGCGCGATAACATAGCGGCCGCACACCTGGCCCCGGCCGCGACTTCCGGCCGCCGCGCCCCGCCCCGCCCCACCCCACCCCGCCGCGCCGCGCCGCGCCCCGCCGCGGGCACCAGTCAACGCCGCGTGGCAATTAACGCGCGCCCTCGCGGTTTTCTGCCGCCCCGCTGCGCTGGCGACGACACAATGCGCGGCTGGAGCGGAGCTGCGAGGGCGGGGAGGGGGGGCGAGGGGCCGGTGGGGGAGGCGGGAACGGTAGGCAGTGGGTGAGGTGACAAACGCGTGTTGCTAGAGGAGGCGTGGCGGGATACTGGGAGTGGCGTCGGGGGAAGGGGGCGGGGCAGCAAAGGCGTTGAAGTGTAGGGGCAGCGAGTCGGGGTGGAGCAGGTTGCGAGGGCGCTAGTTGGCGGAGGCACGTGGGAGTTAGTTGGGTGGTATGGCCGGAGGTCAGCGGCAGGGGCAGAGGTGGGTGGTAGGGGCGGAGCTCAGCGGTGGAGCCGGAGTCGGACGGCGGGGACGGATGTGGCCGAATGTGGGCGGCAAGGATGGAAGTGGGCGGCGGGGGCGGGGACGGTGGAGCGTCGATGGGGCAGCGATAGTGGAGAGCGAGAGCGAGGGTGAGAGGTAGCGGGGGCGTGCCGGCAGGTGCAAACGTGTGCGCCGGGCTGGCCGGTGGGAGCCCAGTGGAGTGGTTGGTGTGAAAAGGATGGATGGATGGGGCGGAGCGCAGAATACTTGGAATCGATGGAGAGATGGACAAAGGGGGAGTTCAGAAGGGGCGTGGGAGGGAGGGAACGCTGATTTGGTTGCTCGCGCAATGCCTCGCGGAGGAGGCGGGGTGAGTAACGGTATGGAGAGAGCAAATTTAATGAGATGATATAACGGGGATGACGGAGCAGCGCAGGTGCTGAAGGAATGAGTTGGAGAGACGACTGCCGGACTACGAAGTGGATTTGGCCCTGAGACCGATGAATATTTATATCGTGGAACTTTTAGTTTTCAATTTTATAGACATTTCATATATTTTACCTGCATGGAATTCAAACCAACTTAGAGTTCATTCATTTAATCAATATTATGTCATACCCGAGTTCCAAGTATGAAGTTTAAAATTACTCAAAATTCCGGTAGTAAATTGATTTTTCATACAAAACTCGATAGAGGAACGCCCTACAGGTGACTTTCTCCATAATATTCCTTCCATTTAAAATTCCGCCTCTACTATCGATATCAACCAAATGTTTCATACATAGTGTTGATTTCAAATAAGCAATCAACACTAACAATAATATAGAGAAAAACTGCAGCTGATGATGGCAGTTCTAAAGGTTGGGGCGGAGATTACTAAAAAATAAAAAAGGGATTACGATGCTCGAAGCGTGAACTGAAAATTGCACCAAAACGTAAGCACAGAACTAGAATCTGCAAACGCGCGGAAATATTGATGGTGGATCGAACAATACCACGGCAAAGACTCTTGGATTAGTAAAGAATTCGAACCCAAATGCCTCTGTGCCAAACACCTAAGTCGACCTGGAAAAGAGAAGAGGCACGCGGGGAAGGGCGCGTGGGATGGCAGGGCGTTGCCGGACAGAATGGCAGCGGGTGCCAGGGTTCTCGGCGCTAGCCGGGGAAGAAGAATTGCCGTCAACGCGACGGAGAGGTCTGAGAGAAGGCGGAGAGAGGGATGAGAAAGGGGGGAGAGACGGTGGAGAGAGGGCGGCGAGAGGGCGGCGAGAGGGCGGCGAGAGGGCGGCGAGAGGGCGGCGAGAGGGCGGCGAGAGGGCGGCGAGAGGGCGGCGAGAGGGCGGCGAGAGGGCGGCGAGAGGGCGGAGAGAGGGCGGAGAGAGGGCGGAGAGAGGGCGGCGAGAGGGCGGAGAGAGGGCGGCGAGAGGGCGACGAGAGGGCGAGGACGCGGCCGTGCGCGAACCCCGAGCGTGTGGGAAACGGCGTGGCGCGACTCCCGCAATTGTTTGCCTGTGAGCTGTAATGCGCTGAGATTGCGCGGACGTGCGTGTAGTGGTAATGGCGTGTTTGTATGCACGGATGAAAACGAGCCTCATTTCCAGATACACATTCGCGTACATATATACATACACTCGTTAAATTTCTCGGAGATGATACATTTCATTGCGTACTGGTCTGCAAATAATAATTTTAACTCCACAAATAGAAGCTCGTCTCCACACTATCGCAGGAGCGTTGGCTGCGAATCTTTCGTGCATTAGCATTGAAACGCGTAGTGCCGCGTTTAACTCGAGTTCGTTCCGCCAGCCCACTAAATAATGCGAAACTTTTCCTATTTCGGGAACGTTCTAGCCAGCGGCGGCGGCGGCAGTGTGGTAGTAGTGCGACGCGCGAGTCCATCGGATCCGCGTTTGCGCAACGCGCACGGAAAAGGAAGTCTGTTGATTAACTCTTATTGATTCGTTGGTTGAATGTTGACCGAGGCAGAGAAATTTCCCAAGAGGCGCAGTTTTGGCGCGAATCGCCCGAGCCAGCGGAACCGAAACCGGATTGCATGCGAGTCGCAGGGCCACGAGATAAAGGGCGGAGGTGAAGACGCAGGGAGGGGCTGCAGCCACGCCAGCACGTCCTCTTGCAGCGTGCGGTGGCCACCTGTGGCCAAACGCGGTCGCGGCTCCGCAAATGTCTCGCCGCTAACCGCGCCCGCCTGCCTCACAGTCACTGTCTGCCTCTCTGTTGATGTAATCGCGCGTGTGCGCTGCGTTTGTATCCGGCGCTTCCTCGCCGCCACGCGAGGGACCCTGCCCGCGCGCTTCCTGGGCAAACACTGGCGCGCGGTCGCCGCTCCACCCTCGTGGCTCCGTCGCCGATCCCCGCTCTACCTCCTGCCCCGTTCCTTGTCTTTCGTTCCACATCCGAATTCCTATTCATCCCGTGTCTTGCTTCACCCCCTATCCCCGTGTCCCGCCCTTCGCTCCACTCCGCATTCCTAACATTCCCGTTCTACCCTCTATCACCGCTTTACCAAGCGTGCCCCATTCCCTGAACTGCTATGATCCCCGCTCTACCCGCTGCTCCATTTCATGCGCTTCGTTACACAATAGCACTTCTATCTATCTCCGCACTCCCATCCATGCTCGCAACACTGTCTATCCCCGCTCTACCCCCCGTGCCCCGTTCCCTGGGCTTCGCTCCACCCCAGCACTCCTATCTATCCCCATTCACCTCTATTCCCGCTCCGTGCTACGTTCCGTGCGCTTAGCTCCATCTTTGCACACCTATCTATCCTCGCGCCTCGCTCCTTCCCCCTACCCCGCTCTTCCATCGTGCCCGGCTCCTCATCCCGCGCCTCGCTACACCCCGAATCCCAGCTATACCTCCCGAGCCTCATTCCACCCCGCACCCTTCAGATATTAGCTCAGGCGATTACTATCCCAGTAGGCTACTCCCCCCACTGTCGATTAATTCTAGGCTTGTGTTTGCTACTGCCACCTCATTCGGGGAAAGCGATCGGTGGGAAGAGTTGACAATTCGGGTGAAACCCGACTGTAATAGAATATTGAAGGGACAAGCCGCTGGGCTTAGCATCCTCCGCAGACAATAAATCTGCCGTTGTTATTTCCAGTTCCTACAATTCATTCTAACTTCCATTTACATAGGTAATTAACTGAGAACGATTTTCATAGAACTCTTCGTGAGGATTTGAGCCATTGGGCATTATTTCATTATATTAATTGTGGTAATTCACGTTGATTCCCTCGAGCTTTCTCATTAAAGTCAAAATCATCTCATCTTCACAAGTGACATTCCATGTACGATTATTTGACGTTACTCTCGCTTCACGAAATTATTCCGCCACTTCCAGTTTCAATATTATTTTACACTCTGCCCATTGTGTAACGTTTTAATGACACCGTTCAAGAATTTTAATACTTAAAGATACTCAACAGCATTGGTTATGAAATTCCGTTGCCATGAAAGTCAATTTTCAACATTTTCACAGCACTTTATAAAATGTAAACATTTTTGAAAATATATATTAGTGATAAAACTGTAATCGAAAAATCTGTTTTACTGTCCAAAAAAGTGCGAAAGTGTAATGTCCAAAAATGTGTGAATGTTCATTTGTTAATAGGTGTGTAAGATATTGTACTAGCCTCATATTGATCATGTTGGTAATAAATTTTCGTTTTTTTCCTGTTCGACTCCTTGATGTTCAACACAAACCTTTCGGATCGTTAATAGTGATCAAATTTCAGAATCTTGATTATCAAAATGGGTCTTGAGGTGAAATTGTACGATTCCTGTAGTCCTATTTTTGACAATATTGTTAGCTTGTTTCTCCTCCGTTCTTTCTTATTGTGGTCTAACCGCGATTTCCTGGAGCTCTCGTCAATGTCGTACGACTGAAACTGGCAACAGAGTAGCACACTGCATAAGATCATATGAGAATGTGTGAATGTATGCGGTCTAGAAATGTAATATCAGCCCGGTAGTCTAACTTATGTGATTTGCGTCCTATGAATAGTTGAATTGAGTTTACGTGTACACGTATAGGACAGTCCTCCACTGGTCATAACCAGTGAGCTCTATCAAGTGTCTTTGGACCTGCTTAGGTGGCATCAATTCATGTCAATGCAGTGCCTCTAACCGAGAGGTCCTATGGTTCGAATCTCGACGGTGACGGTATTTTCAACACTAGCTACATGAGAACATCGCATTTAGCCGCTATCTAGAGGAGAATTCTAGTGGCCGCGCACTCTGATCGGTAGTTTTCCATGTTTTCTGCGATCAACACCTGACAAATGCTAAAGTAGTACCCTAACAAACGGGCCACGTACAGCACACGATCTTTCCGTCCTCTTCCTTGTTCTATTCTTGCCCTTTTCTTACTTACACCCACCCACGCGCTTGAAAGCACTACGCTACCACACACGCCTGGAGACGACTCGAGAGCTTAGAGCTTGTCCAAGCTGGGATGGATCCCCGCTGATGGGAGATACTTAGTTGCGGACCCCACCCCCCCCCAAGCCGACGGGTAGGTCGGCACTTCACCTGACCATTCACCGCTAACATGCACCATACTTACTGGGCTAATGACTTTAGCAGTTGACGTGCCAGGAATCACTAATCAATCAATTAATCAATCGAGAATCTTTCGTCTTAGATTCAATGTACGACAAAAAATGTTAGCAATTCGATGTAATGTTGATTACTTTTACTGTTTCCCATGGGTATCGATCGTCATCATGTATCTTCTATTCTACGAGCTTCCAGAAAGTCACAGCCCATTCTTTTTTAATGCCTCGCCATCTGTGCTGCCAATCTCCAAGCCGTTTATGACGGCGTCTGAGCCATTCGATCTCTACTCAATACTTCGTTTTTGTTCCTCCCTTTGACTATTTGCCTTTTTTCTCATTGTAAATGTTCTTGCCCCATTCGCACACTTTTTTTAGCTTCATGTTCTTTTACTGTTCTTTCTTTTAATTCGAATTTGGAGCAACTAGAGCCAACGCGTTGTAATTATTTCCTACCAATTTGTATATTTCACATTTATTCCTCGATGGATCTTCTTCAATCTATTTAAGAAACAAATTTGATATTTCCATTATCAGGTGTTCATATTTCTTAACTATCTACATTATGTATTATGATTTATAGTTTTGAAACTTCATTTTTTATCACTCATTTTTACGAAATGTGAATTTAAGATATTTTCAAAGACTTTTCATTCAAAATTATTACATGTAACTGTTTCCGATCATTTCTTGAAAAAAACAAAACTAAGCCGCAATTTATACCACAAACATATGGATATGGATGTCAATATAGATATTGTCTGAATATATAAAATTATTTTTGGTCTTCAATTATTTTGCTCTTTTATCTTTTCCCTTTGCCGCAATATGTGTAACTTTTTGTAAAATTTGTTTCAAACTTCGAATTCTCCCTCCACTTTACCCCCCCCCCCTATGTCTCTCGCATTTCACATGATTTGCCTGCGTCCAGCCGTTCACGCTGTCCCATTCTCTGCACTCGCGCATGCGCCCTTGTCCCCCGGCTTTCACATCTTCCCCCGCTGCCTCCCGCCTATCCAGTCAGATTCGCTGAGCCCAATTGTGGCGTGCGCAATGTGCCGATGCTCGCGTTGCTAGTTGCTCCCCCCGGCCGCCGTCACCACCTCCGCCATCGCCCTCGTCTCCGCTCCCGCTCCCATCGCCTCTGCTGCCCTCGCAACCACCACCGCCCCTGCCACTGACAACGCCACCCACCGAACCACCACCGCCGCCGCCACCCCTCTCGTCGCCGCCATTGTTTCCGTCACCATCGTTGCCACCACATGCGCCACTACCACCATCACCATCACCACTATCATCACCACTACTTCCAACATGGCCGCTGCTGCACCATTCCTCTGCTGCCGTGAATGAAATGCTTCCTCGAAATTGGTAGTCCCGTCATTTCACTAATTGCACTGGAGAGAATTAGACCCGCGTGTATGCTCGTTTTTGCGTTCGCCATACATTGGAAAGTTCAGACCTCACGTAGTACCAGTTTTTTAACCCCAGATCCTATTACATGGGTTATATGGACTTCGTATGATATTGAAACTCTTGGTTACTAAAAGTGACCATTCGATAGATTTCAAAGTTAAACAATGGAGCTTCTACAATTTATACACTATTTAAGCCAGAACTTTGCAGCTAATTAAAATAATGTCCGGATCGTATCACTCTAATATTTCTTTCTGTTAAAACATGGCTTTATTAAAATCAAGTTTTCAAATTACCCAAATCTATCTGCCGAGCACCTCATTCTGCAGATGAACATTTGGTAAATAATATAAATTTATGGTCCAAAATGGTCTTGCTTAAAGCGCGCTTCTTCCCCAATACTCTCATTTAATGAATTAAAACGTGAACTGTCAACTTCGAAAGAGAAAGACAATTTAATTAATCTTCCAACTCGGAGCGGTTCACTCACACTGAACGGCACGTACTGAGAAAGTAAAGTAATGGCTTTTGAGAGAGGCTTTACCAGACATCTCTCTCTGTGTTCCGCTGCGTTATCTCTGTGTTTTAAGTTTCAGATTACGCTCCTTTTTCTGTGATCGACGGAAGGGTTTTCTTTTCGTCGATGTATTTCGTTTCGTTTTTTTTTTTAATTAGCCGGACTTTTAAGTGCTGCTGGCGAATTCCAACGAGAGAGAGAGAGAGAGAGTTTACATTTCGACTGGAGTTGTTCTAAGTAAATTATACGATGTTGAAACACCGGAATGAGAATTATACTATCCATTACGCAAAAAAATGTTTCCAATTGATTTTATTGAAATATTTTTATAACGGTTAAAAATGCATCAATGTTAGTTTTGAAATAAAAAAACAGATCAAGTGACGTATGTTTAATATTTTTATGGTTTGTTGAATAGCCTAGTAGTTCCTAAGCTATAAACTATTTTTTTAAATTGTAGACCATTCATTACAAGTATAAACTATATTATCTGTTGGTATGTGGCTAAGTGGAAGGCCCTTTGGGAGATTACATCTCCTACATTTTACGGAATTCTAAATTTTGAATCCTACTACTATTCACTTTAGATTATCTCAATCGCATCAAATCTGCGGAAACTTGCCGCAAGAAGACGAATATTCTGTAATATTCCGTATTCTTTCTTATAATTATTGCAGAGGAGGAACGTCACTTGTTTTCTCTTTCCAGGGTTTGGCATTTTCAGTACCTGAAAAGAAACCCCGCTACATATTCTCGAAAATTATATTTTAGTTAATAAAAAAGTGTTAAGTCTGTTGGAGTTAATAAAATCGTTTTGTCTTTGGGCGAAATAAACTATTCCGCACAAAGTAAAAACCTTCTACATGACTATTGACTTGGCTTTTGTATTGTACCCCGCCGAAGTACTAGAGTCTCTTCTTTGGGTTATTTTAAACACTAAAAAATTAAAGTTTTTAAATTGTTGCCTGTGAAATTGAAACACTTTCAGAAAGATTTGTATGAAAGTTTCTCCAAACCGAGGAATGATAGAAAAGTGATAAGCTCTTTTCATGCGAGTAAAATCTCCTCGAGATTGCTTAAATCTTGGTTACAATGATGTTACGGGCGCTGCATGAAGAGTTAAAAGAAGATATCTTCAAATTAAGTACCCACGCATTCATCTAGAGTATCCCAAATATTCCAAACCATCGTGTATCAGCAGTCGGTTGTGACAGAGCCTGTGTTATCCTTGTTCTGTTCACTCAGCTAATTTCCGCAGCCCTCGCCGTTTGCACAAACCCCGCTGGGCGGAACGAAAGTCGTGGCCCGAACTTGGTCACCCCTTCCGAAACGGGTAACTTGGAGGCTTCGCCTCGGCCGCGAAGTTATCTTGGGTGTAGTGTGGCAGGGCGGGCGGAGTGGGCGGGGCGGGCAGGGAGCGGGAGCGGGGTCGACGCAGCGACCGCGACCGGGCGGTGCGGCCGGCGCCAAGGGCAGAGCGCTGGCTGGCTGGCTGCGTTGCGCGGAGGCGGGTGGGAAGGGGGGGTGCGGAGCGGTGTGGAGCGGCCCGGCCGACCAAGCGGCGGAGTGGTGCGCGCAGAGAGGCGCGGCATCGACAAACGAAGAAGAGACGGCGACGGACGAGGAGGCGACGCAATAAACGCGTGGCGCCGGCGAAGGCTCGATGGCGCGCACGCGGGGAGAAGGATGAGAGGGGAGGACGGGGCTTGTGGGAATCCAGAGCTAATTCCAATCACAAATTGCGAAGGAATTTCGAAAACGGAATGAAGGGTTTGAATTCGGGCGCGCTGAAGAGTCAATGACGCCGAGAAGCAAGATCATAAAATGAAATTCAATACTATAAAAAATATGCCCTAGATGAGAGGTTCTCAAGCGTTTTACAGAGAACTCATCGCACATAGTAAGATATTAATGCACCCCCACTATGAAATTTCACTAAATGAAGGATTATAATTATCCGGTACAATTATTTAGCAATCTTTTAATTTTTTGAAAGTACTCTTAAATTGACATGTTAAGTATTACAAGAACAAAGAAGAACTCAAACTTCATCATTCATTACAAAACAAAAGAAGTATTTATACTTGAAACCTGTAATGTGCTCAGACATCTTCAGGTGAGACAGTCATTTCTCCTTGAAATCCTCCCATGGCAAGAGTTCACGGATCTCCTACAAGCCTTCCGCATCGTCCTGGAGGTTCGTGTACCACATTTCGAGATCCCCCTTCTAGAGAGGTCGTCTCCTTTGCGATCTACGTGAAATATGTGGCAATAAAATCTGTGGTATTATACTAAGGCTGAGAATGTGTGTGGAAACCCAACAGAGTTATTCTACTGGTCCGAACTCGTAAGGGAAACTTGCCAGATGGCCATGTGGGAAGGATACGCAGAGAACCGAAGATCCGAAAATGGCGTGTAGGGCACTGCGGTAGATGGGAGAAGGGTGGCGTTGCTCGAGGGGGAAAGGGGTGGTTTGGAGGGGTGCCGTGCGTTAGGTTGATTCATTGATTGATTAATTGATTGTTTGATGTTTTCGGACACGTCAATTCCTATGATTATAAGTCCTGTTAGTGTAGTTAAGGTTTTTTGTGGTTGAGGGTGGTGATTCTCTCTCTCTGGATGGCGATATCCGCCGCCGACCAACACGTCGACTTACGAGAATTTCCCTCTCCAGGTATCTCCCCAGAGGGGCTTTGCCTTAGCTGGGAAACGCTCTAAGCTCCCGACTTGTGTGACCTTACACTAACATGCACTATACTACCTTACATGCCGGGGAGGTGCCCCGCTGGTGGGAGATACCTGGTTGGTGCAATTCCCGCTAGCCCCCCTGTAGCTCGGCGCCGGATCTCGCCATCCAGCGGGGAAAGATGACCTCCATCACCCGAGTGGAAAACACATGCACTACACTTACGGAACTAATTACCTTAGCAGTTGAGGCATCCGGGATCAGTAAAAAACTCAATCAATCCACCGACATGAGTGGCAGTGTAGTGTATGTATGTTTGTAAGTACGAGAAGAGAATAGAAGACGGGAGAGGAAGGAAAGATCACGCGCGGTTATCGGCCCGTTTGTTAGGGCACTCCTCCGGCATCCGCCTGCTATCCGCCTGGGATGAGCATCGCAAGTAGAAGGGGGCGCTGTGGCGGGAAGCCCCCCGCGTCGTCAGCGTCGGGAGGGTGGCAGGGGAGGAGAGGCAGCGGCGAGAAGGGAGGAGACCGCGCCAGCCGCCACTTGATTGCGCCGGTTACCGAGGGCGGCGAGGTGGAGGTCAAATTGTCCGCAGCGCTGAAGGCTAATGGAATGAACACATGCTAATTACCTGGTGCGAGGAGGGCGACGCTCGCGTCGGCGAGGTCGCCCGCCTTCGTGTGTCGTCTTTGGACCACGCGCGCCCCGTGTGGACGGGCAAGTGTCCCTTGAGGTGGTCGCGAACGATTCGTTATAGCAGGCAGCTTCTCCCAAGGCATTTGACCATTCGATATTTTTCTACTTATATCAAGTATTGGAGAGCCCATTACTGTGAGGTATAATGCAATGGACGGCAAATATTGTACGTAATAATTTATTTATTTCGAATTAACGGACTAGAAGCCCATTTTTACATTGTTAATACAATAAATAGAAACACTGTATAGTATTTAATACAATAAAAAGGAGAAGAACAAAAAGTACAAATGTATTATAAATATTCAAAATAAGCAAATTCACAGGTATGACAGGCGAATAGTGTGGAATATTATACAAAAAATAATTTATTTTTAGAAAATTAATACATCACAACTACAAATCTTTTTGCTCCACGATACCACATCTCTATTTATTTTAAAATTTTGGTGAGATGAAATATTTAATGTTTATTTATTACTGTTGAGTTAGGAATGTGAAATAATTCTTAATATATTTTATTATTATTATTATTTATTATTCACGGTTAATAGAGAATGTAATTTTCTGAATGTTTTAGTTCTACTTCAGTTTTTAAGAAAGGTAATATATAAATAACAATTATTTATAATAACATAATTATATTCGTATGTGATATTTTATATTTCATTACTTCATTCTCTAATATTGTAATGTGAGAAAGGGAAAATTTATCATCTTACTTAAGTGAGACATTCGAGGTGTTTTAAAGCTGTTGACTTTAAACAAACGCATTGGCCAGCCCCAATTTGTAAAAGACACACATTAATCCCCAAAGACATGCTCATGGACACAATTTCACTTTAACGGATTCTTCTCCCTCGGCGATCCGATGAATTTGTAAGATCCAGCTGAGAACAACAGTTCTCGCGACGGAACTTCAGTTTAATTACGTTTCGCATTTTGACACTCGTGGGGACGACCGGAGAGCACTCCCCCGTGCCCCACCACCCCCGCCCGCCCCGCGGCCCCGTTCGCCCATATTGATCTTTGCTAACGTCTTACGCCCACTAATGCCTCTCCCCTCGTGCCAATTAATTTCGGGTATTAATAGCGGCGCCAGCACGCGAGCGGAAGCGGGCTCGGCCGCAAGAGGTGCCGCTGTTGACTGACGATCCGCGCACGCGGCGAGCGCTCCCCTGGGGGCGTGGACAGGGGCGGGACGAGTTGGCGCGAGACGGGGTGAGATGGGAGAGGATGGAATAGGACGAGTGGGGGTGAGGCAGGAGATGACGGAATTTGACGAGTCTTGGTGAAATGGGGGAGGACGGATTAGGACGAGTCGGAGTGAGACGAGACGGGACGGAATTCGACGAGTCGGGGTGAGACGGAGAGGATGGAATGAGGCGAGTCCGGGTGAAACGGGAGAGGTCGGAATTTGACGAGGTTTGATGAGATGGAAGAGGAAGGATTAGAACGAGTCGGAATCGTTGTGACGCGGGAGAGGACGGAATAAGACGAATCGGGTGAGACGGGAGAGAACGGAATGGGACGAAGAGGATGAGGCATGAGGGGATGGAATGGGACTGGTCGGGGTGAGACGGGAGGGGACGGAATTTGGCGTCCCGACTGAACTAGGAACGATAATCCACCAAGAGCGTAACTGGAGGTGACGGATAAGGCGAGGAGGAGTGAGGGGTGAGGTTGACGACAGAAACAGTAAATAGGACTAGTCGAGTCAGAGACAGAACGGAATTATAATCGATAGATTGGGACATGACTAAAACAGAAAAGACGACGAACAAGAAGCATGGCGGATAGACGTTCGGCGATGGAGATGCAATGATGGCAGGGGGTCAGAAATGGGGTGGGGGAACAGATTAGAACGTGTCGGAGAAAGATCGAGACGAGGAGGAGTGAAATGGAACGCAATGGGACGGGATAGGACTAAACGTGGAACGAGAATCGACGAACAACGAGCGTGATAACAGAGACAAATGCAGAGACGGGGACAGTGACGAAGATTTAATGAACCTGGGTGGCGACGAGATCAAAAGGGATGGGTTAGGACTTGACGTGGACCTGGTTGCAGAGAAGAGGCGTACTAGAGTGTTCAACGTTGGACGTGCAATGTGGGTTCTTGGAAGCCAGAGGGGGAGACGGTTTCGAAGAACAGAGAACATGTACACGTCGTACATGATTATCGCCGACAGAGTATATTGTAACGTAAATTGCAGAATAAACAACATAATAGAAAAAATTAACACAATATGTTATTGAATATTACAATGCAATAACGTTTCAGTACTTACCGTTACATTATGTAAAAATAAAAGAAATATTTGTTTGTAAAATAATATAAAAATAATATTTTGTCATTTTTGTTTTGTTTTTGCATTCATTCGGGCGGCGAGATATTTCCGCTATTTCAATTACAATTTCTTTAATACACCTATGCACACGCACACAGATACACTCTGAATCAAATTTTAATGCTTTTATCTTGTTGGCGTGAAGTGTACTCAATTTGTGCGGCAATGAACGTAATAATAAAAGCTGCTTTGTGTGCTCCCGCAGATCACCACTCTCACTGCCTGTGATAACAGACACCTTAAATTTCCTTTCCCGTTCTTCTACCTACAATTTATTTTTCATGTTTATGCTTATGAACCATCTACCACAGGAAATATGTGATTCTGGTCAGCCTGCAACTTTCGAGATTCCAACCGACAAGTGTACTCTCGTAGACAACCTTTCGAGAAATTAGGAACTTCCCAGAAGCAAACTATGCCATAAAAGTTTACTTTTAATGTCATTTTTATAGTTTTTAGTTATAAAGTTATTAGTTATAAATCCTCTAGGATGGCATATATATATATATGCCATCCTACAGGCTTTATAACTAAAAACCATAAAAAAGACACATTAAAAGTAAACTTTTCTGGCATAGTTTGCTTCCGGGAAGTTCCTAATTTCCCGAAAGTTTGTCTACGAGAGTAATACACTTTCTCTCTCTCTCTCTCTCTCTCTCTCTCTCTCTCTCTCTCTCTCTGTATATATATATATATATATATATATATATATATATATATAGAAGTTGCAGGCTGCTATATATATATATATATATATATATATATATATATATATATAGTTAGTTAGTTAGTTAGTTAGTTAGTTAGTTAGATATGTGAACCTATTTATTGATGAGCACGCGGTTTCCCGCGGTAGAATTAAAAGAGCAATCTATAGTAAGTCTGCCGCCACCCCGCTCCTCCGGTCCCTGCAGAGTGAGGTCTGTGCCGATAATGACACACGAAATGCACGAGACCACTGCGGCCTCTGCTCTCCTCTGATTGCCGACGCCGGCCATGCAACGAAAGTCTATTTTGGGCCACGACACCGCGAAGGGCAGAAGGTTCATCAAGGAGATACAAGACAATTAACCCGCTTTCTTCTACAGCTGCAGTCCCGTTCTAGATCTGGTACTCCTTAATGCAGATTTTCTTAATCTACAGAACAGACCTCTACTGCGGGCGAATAACGTAGGATGGATTAGGGATTTATTAGCTCGATTGACGTAAGATTTTATCTATAAAATGAAAAGTTAATATTTCTATGAATATTAAATAAAGATAAATGATAAGATTCTACTCCTGTTTTGAAGTACGACGTGCTTCATAGTAGATGTATGTCTAATTTTTTTAAATAGTGAAGAAAAGCGCTGTAAGACGGAAAAATGCAAGTAACTCATATGATATATTTAACTCTCAGATGCCTGCATTAATTGATTATTTGATATATCGCAGCTATACATTTATTTCTGATATCGAAGGATTTCGCACATTTTAACTAGATGTGTTATGTATGAATTATGGTTTATAAACGGGAAATAAATGAGTAAAATAGAATGTATTCACAACCAACCTTACTAAAAACACAAGTGTGTTGCTTCATACTGCCAACGTGGCGTGTTCATCCGCACATTTAGGTTTCATAAAAAGAAATAGCATGAAAAAGTCAATCATATGTTTCGGGGAATGTTGAAAAAAGTTTCAAGTTGACGAAATAAAAATAATTTTAGATACTACCTTGCAAATTATAATGTGTAAATCCCCATTACATTAGCGTCCAATTAAGAATGATATAATACCAAAAACAATAATAATAATAATAATAATAATAATAATAATAATAATTATAATAATAATAATAATAATAATAATATAACATTACGTCTACTCTTCCGTCTAACTTCTTTGTAAATTTATATTTGCATAATTACTCTCGAGAGGCAATTTCATATTTTTATATTACCGATGTAGCTGACAATTAAGAACAAAGAAGATTCGAACGTCTGTAATTTTTTAAAGTTATTTCTCACTTTCAGCATGATCCTACAGTCAGTTTGGACCGAGAGAGGTGGCTCAGGGCATCAACTGATGTCACTGCAGTGCCTCTGACCGGGAAGTCCTGGGGTTTGGTCCCGGCGGTGGCAGGATTACTAGCCACAAGCTAAGTCGAGTTCTGTCGTTGTCTGAAGGAGAATTGTAACAGCCGACTGCTGTAATCGGTAGCTTTACGTGGTTTTTCCAATCAATACCAGGCGAGTGCCGGAGCAGTTCCGTAACAAATCGACCACGGACCGCACGCGATCTTTCATTCTCATTCCTTGTCCTATCTTCACTCCTTACACACGCTTACACGTATATGCACTACATTACCACAAATACCGGGAGACCGGTTGGAAGCTTAGAGCTTTCTCGACTGGGGTGGTGCCCCGCTGGTGGGAGGTACCTGGTCAGGGGAAATACCCGCTAGTCGACGGTAGGCCGGCACCGGATCTCTCCTTCCAGTGGAGGAAAGATCGCCGTCACTTCACTAGGGAAAATATGCATTACACTTACGGAACTAATGACCTTAACAGTTGACGCGGCCGGAATAACTAGTAATCAATCAATCATTACAGTGAGTTTGGTCTAAAGAGGTCAATTGTCGTGGATGTTGTGAGCAAATAAAACTCTATAACCACTTGTAAGTTCTCGAATTCGTTGCATGGAATATAGTGTAAAGTTTCAAAAAAACAGTATCCCGACAGACGGAAATGCACGTTTTATATTTTCCGCATACAAAAAAAGTTTTTGTTAAAGCGTCAGCTTTGTCTGTCCATCTTTCTGAGAAATAATCTAGAGCCTAAACCAAATACAGACTCTTCACCAAAATGGATATTCGTCGATATCGGGGTGATAGATTAAAAAAAAATTACAAATCACATTTTGGCGCGAATTTCAAATTTTTAAATTGACAAAATTGGTGTTTCATGATTTTCACTATCGTCCACATTGTTTGAAAATCTGAAAAATATGTATCGAATATTATGAGACACGTTCTGGGAAACAAAAAGTGAGATATTACTCCAACGTTTTCACGTCGAAAATCCATTTTAAAAAATTTAATTTGAATTTGGTGACAAAATTGGTTGAGAAAAATACTTTAAAATTCAACTGTGTTTTCTCATCTCTGCAATTGTTTTCAACCTGATACATGCAATAAAAGCGGAGAAAAAAAGTAAATCGTGAATAAAGTGTTTCTCATTAAATTTGTTCAAAGAATTGTCATAATTGTGGGGACAATTATCAGTTTCTCATTGCATCAATGCAACAGAGTACCCTAGGAGGAGGCGTTTTGGGGAATCTTCGGCATTTTTTACTCTTTCAAAAAAGTATCGTTTTTATCGATTTGGTTTAGGGACACTTTTTACCTTCTTCTTCGGTTATACTTTTTACCAATCTGATGAAAATGGTGATTAAAAAATCAGTATTTAATATTTATTTTCTCAACTTGCAAACAAATATTTACTTGTAAAATGTGACATTTCCTTTTCATTTTCCTTATTGGTATAAAACTAATGCATCTGAACAGAGAAACGTCAGGCAGAACTTCTTTGGAAGAATTGATAAGAGAAACATTGCAATGGAAGTGAGAAATGATATGAGAATAAAATAATCCTAGTGGCTTATAGCAACAAAAACCTGCTGAGAAAAATCACGCAGAATGGTTTTTCTAGGGGCTGTACGCCCATTACTCAAGAACAAAAACGGGAATATCTACAGTTAATTAAATGTACTAACAGAAATCGTATTCAAGAATAATGCTACATAGTCTAGTTCTTACAAAACAATAATATGAAAAAAAAATTTTATATGACGCAAAATTGGAATAGAAAATATTTAATAGTTTCCGTCCTCTTTCTTAGGATTTTGCAGACGCATATTGTCTGCAGTGTCGTAAGAAATGTCGCAACGCGTACTAAATATATTCGAAACGCATAGTAAGGAAATAAGCCGAATGATACAATCATTTTTTTCATTTTCCATTTACAATTGAAACTGTTTCATTGTTTTTTGGATTTATCATGAGTTCTTGAGTATCTAACAAAGCCATACTCATCTCCCCCATGGTCGAAATTTCTTTCAATATTCGCCCTCACTGGAAATTAGTAATATAGGTTAGAGTTCCACAACAAAAAAGCTCCAGCAAAAAAGCTTAAGAAACCAGCTAAAATTGATTTTCGAAAAGTAGCACGCATACTACACAATAACAATAATTAAAATACTCTCGTATAACACAACAATAAATTAAATATTTTAACAAACACGGCCTTCACATATGCTGCAATACCATAATGTACTGTACTGAATACTCTGTCGTACAGTTCCTTTTTATACAAAGATTATCACATATTTTATTCCAAGGTTATCAAAGAAGTTTCTGTCCCAGAACACAACAAGAAATTAACAGATATTTAATGGCGGGCGGCCTTTTCCTTGGATACTTGTTGTCGTATGCCGTCAGCTGTGTCGTAATGAGTGACGCACTGAGTATGAGAATTCTGTCGGTACGCACAATATGGGAGAAGGTGGAATAACACAACCACATATTTGAATTTTCAGACAAAATCTATCGTTTCATTGTTTTTCTATTTTCCCGAATCCCTGGGTATCTAAAAAACAAAAGAAGCCAGTCAAAAGGGCTTAAATGTCCGAGACTGCAAAGTTCTCTTTGAATTTTGAAAATTGAAAATTAGTAATTATTGGTAATTAGCTTAATTCGGCATACGCATCCAATGTATGTATTCTTTCTAAACCCTACCGTTGCTCTTGTTTCTTTTCTTATAGATCAACAAATTGATAGATTTGAGACCGAGCTACAATAAACAGGTAAAGGTTTCAGATTTAGTTCAAGACATTCTGTTATTATTTCCGCGATGTATTGCAGCCATTTGTATTAGATCTTTAAGGAGAAAATTACTTTAAATGTGACAAAAATTTGATTTTGGCATTCTACTCAAATTTCTTGTTTTATAAAATCATAGTACATATTACAATATTAAATAAATAGTGTCCATGATGAACTTGAATACTTTGTAAAGGGTAATACAGACCATGAATAATTTTGAAATTAAATTTTGTAATGAATGTTGACGAAAACATATATTGAGCGCTGTCATTAATTTCTCAATAGAAAATGAGAATGCAACTTAATAATTATTACGAGAAAACCACCTTTTTCCTCAACGTTAATTCCCCATCTAGAAAATAGAACGTTCACGGTCAGCCTAGTAAGAGCGGACGTGGCGTGGCAGGCGACCGCAATGAACGGTGCACCATCGGTCCCGCCTACGGACAGCAGCCGGCGCTGCTACCGCTGCCGCCGCCGCCGCCGCCGCCGCAAAATATTATCCACAGTACATTTAACCGGAGAGAAAAGTTCGGAACAACGTCTTCAGCACCTATCTCCGGCTTGAGCCAGAAAACGGAGTGCCGGGCACGTCGGGATTTTAAAGCGAATGGACGCGCACGCGGGCGAGCGGGCGGCCGGGTAATCGTGAGCCGGCCAATCGCCGCCGCTGGACCCCGTCGCCGCGCGCGGACGCGGCGGCAACGGCAACGGCGGCAACGGCAACGGCGGCGGGGCGGGGGCGGGGGCGGGGGCGGAGGGGGGCGGAAGGGCGGCGCACGGAATGCAAGCGCGGTAATCGCGTTGTCAGGGTGGTACGAGAGAATTCGCTGTTGGAAGAGAACGGTGGGCAAGACCTCGGTATACGGACGGAGGAATAGTCGAAAATGAAATTGAGTATAGCGAGAAGAAACGGAATATCGAAAGAAAGATATTCCATTCAAAAGCGAAGAACGGGTGATGGTGTAGATTACGATAAGAATGAAAACATACGCTACCGGGGTCTGACAAAATAGCGGTTTTTGATTCGCATTTAGCTCTGAAGAAGTTCACACGTGGATGACCGGAACGTTGGCAACCATGCGTATGTCACCCTGTCATCCGTATAGGCATGTTTCAATTACATGAAAATCGTTGAAAAATGAGGAGAAAAAAACGAGTGGCTATATGCAATGAAAGATAAGAAAATCGGTGCAACGTACCATTTAGAACCGTTATGAATGGACTACGCAAAAAGGCTTGGGGGAAGAAACAGCAAGGTTCTCGGGAAGATACGCAGGATGTGCTGGGTGTGGTGTCTCCTGGCGCCGCGCTCCAGTGCGTCTGCGTCCGAGGTTTCCGCGGCATCTGGAGACGAGCGCTGCCGCCCGGGGCGTGCCGGTGACCGCGCCCGCGCCAGCGCTCAGCGCTCTCGGAGCGCACCTTGAGGCCGCTGTTTACCTTGGGAGCCCCCGGCCGGGTCGCCGGCCACTTCCTAATCCCGATCACGTGCCGCTAAAATAGCGCCCCCCACGGCAATGCGCCGGCCCCGGCGACGCACGCGGGCGCCTTTCACGGCCGAGTGCGGGCGACCCCGCCCCTCACCCTCCACCTCCAGCGCCAACCGTCGCCTCTCCTCCTCCACAACCTCTCCTCCCTGCCCGTCGCAGCCCCTCCACCGCGCCGCCGAACCGCCTTTGCTTCTGCCGGCGCCCCATCGCTAGTCCACCCTCACCCGGTGCCCCGTTTCCTTCCCCTCTCCTCAACTCGGGCGCACCCGCTCCCCAGCCCGATTCTCTCCCCCCGCCACCCGCCTCCCGCTCCCCGAATTCTGTGCGTGCAGCGCTCGACGCCCGCTTTTCCGGCGCTCAACTTGCTTCGGACTTCCGATAAGGCCGCTGTCGCCGTAACGACAGCCATCTCCAGGAGGAGGGCGGCCGCGCCGCCCTTTGATGTTCATGTGGGGGCGGAAGCGACCGTCGTGAAGCGGCCCGACCATATCGTTCACTTGAAGGTCGCGCTATTCTATACAGCGCTACAATAAGGGGGCTTTGGACGAGCGATGCTCAGATTGCCCGTTTTGTGTTAAAACCAGTGAACATTATTTCTCCGGAAACGATTCGAGTGGAAGATGCTTGCGTGGTCGTGGGCTATATTCTATAGGCGCTTAAAATGAGAAATTGAAAAATGTAACACGGGTGCCTCAAAAATCTTTTGTTTTGTAACATCAGAAACACAAAAAATTATGTTTAAATGAAAGTTAATAAACAATTTTTTTTAGGAGAAAATGAAGTTATTTTTAACAATTTTTGACTTTTCGTTTCAAGTTTTGAGAATGATATTAAAGCAGTGCTCAATTTTTTTAAATATTTTCGATTTCCAGTCATATCTCGTATTATATCATGTATGAATAATTTTGAACAAAACCTTTATTTTTTTCTATAGATGAGCAATGTGAGAAATGCCGACAGAAAAGATACAATTAAGCTAAGATTAATTGTTGTGATGATGAACCTAATTGCTATGATGTTCTAGAATTCATTGAATACCAATAAAATCGGTTCATTTTAACTTCAATATTTTAATGTTATCTTGAGCAGAATAATTTAAATTGAAGTTAAAATCTCAAAAAAAGGGTGTGATATTACCTTTTTGTTTTTAACTCCGAAATACACAACTTCTTTTCTTGTGCCGAAGAGATATTTAAATCAAAATTGATTGAAATAAATGAAAATATCATTGGTAAGAAATAATACATAGTAATTTTTTGCGGAAGCTTTTGGTGAGGGGAATTCAAAAATTCATTTTCACTGGCTCTTTCTGAAATTAATTAGAAGTCTTATTCTTGCAATTCGGATTCAAATTTAATTGATATTTTACGAGCTGTAGAACATAAATTTTGGGACGATGATATTAAATAATTACGTCCATCACATCTCGACGTTTATTATTCTTACATTAGAAGCTTACTTCGGAGTATTAGATGCAATACGCGAAGATGAATGGGGCTGGAAAATGAACCTCCGTTTAATGAAAGAAAGTGGAGTAGAAGGAAGAAAAAGTAAGGATCCAGATAGCAATGAAAAATGGTAAGTTAAATCGTGATGAATGGATGGGTAATGGTTCCACTGACAGAAGTGTAGAAAAACGTGAGTCGAGGAAAGCAATTCCAGAGGATCAAATATATGATCAGGAGGTTTACAGAAGGAAATGAGTTTCAGGGAATCTATGTCAGTATAAATACGACATTTAATCAAATTTGTTTGATGCAGAGTTTGATGTAAACCCATACCTGACTTTGGTATAGGATTTCTACATTCTCTGAAAATTGCCAAGCAATCTATTTACCAATCCCCTTCTATAAATTGTTTATCGAAGGAACAAAATAACAGAGTAGTGACCAATAAAACGCATCGTTGACTCCGCGTGTTTTTCCTGCTGCAATATTCCGATATTTAGTTACACTTTCGCTTTCATCAGCTTTTCTGACATTGAACATTTTACTAATAAATTAAGACTATAATTAGATATCATTTTACTAATTCTGGAACGTCTAATTTGCTGAGGTGGTGTTTCACAATTCTTTTTCGTGAGATTAAAACTTTCGTTAGATTACAAGAAGGAACTTTAAAACGCATAATTTACATATCTCTAAACTTTTGTTTGTAAAAAATGAAAGTTCTTTGAATTACATCTGCGAATTTTGAATTAAACCTTTTTAATGACATCGTTTGATTTTTACTTAAACATTTTCCAATAACCATGTTGCAATCATGCATCTATTCCCCCATCCAAACGTATTGAGGATCCCGTGAGTTAACATTTCCGGATCGGATTGCCGTGCGGTGTTCTGTATGCCATTAGAGGAGCCAAGTTGTTCTCAGATGCGGTCTGTAGCTCGAAGAATAATCGCCTTCCCACCGGCGCTGCGCTCGATTACCGTCGAATGCATCATGTGCGCGGCGGAGAGCGGCCGTGCCTCGCGCCGGGGCCAGGGCGAGGGCAAGGGCGAGGGCGAGAGAGGGGGCGAGGTCCAGGGCCGAGGGCTAGGGCCGACGGCGGGGGCCGGGGGCGAGGCGCCAGATGAGATGATCCAGAGAAGAGTGCGGGCCCTGGCAGCTCAGACGGAGACAAAGTGTTGGCGTGCTACGCGGGAGGGCGAATGCGGCGAAGTGGAGTTTCGTGTGATGCGAAAGTGAAAGGAGAGAGGGGCTGATGAAGGGCATGGGCGAGCAGGAGGGAAAGGGAGTGCTCGTGAGGAAGAATTAGAATAGCCTGAGTCGAGTTACGTGGAGGTAATGCAATGGGAAAAATAATTACGATGGTGAATGAAGAATCGCACCGAAGAGAACAGAAGAGTGCTCGGATGACCGATGGGAGAAAAGGGTATATTGAGTAAGAAAAGAACCAGTAAGTAAAGATCAAGTAAAGAAGAATGAGGGAGAATAAGGGTTGAAAAGGCTACTACAGTGATCAGAATATGACGCAGGAAAGGGTATAGAGAAGAATGGCAGAGGAAGTCTCGGAAACGCGAATGTGAGAAGGATATAGAGAGTCATTTTAAGTGCGGGAGCCGGGAGAAGACGTTTAGGAAGGTAAAGAGAAGGGCTCTATAGAGAAGACATTGAGAACGAAAGAGGAGGATTAATGGGAAGGGTGGGTACGATATCGTGGTAGAGCGTTCTACTACATGGAAGAACTTGATAAAGAGGAAAAAGGAAAACAAGGCTAACAGTGGTGAAAGTGAAGAGTGAGACAGGATAGGGAGAAGAGGAAAGTTTTCCAAGAAGTCGAGAATTGCAATTTTTAATATCTAAATAAATAATATGAGTGCCTTTTCATATCTGAACCGAGAAAGTACTATTAAAACAAATATGAAAGTTGGGTAACAGTGTGTGAGCACACAATGTGAAAGTAATGCTGTTCGCGGAATAGGATACGACGTGGGAAAACTTGGCAAACATAGAGGGATACGATGTGAATGTGTTCCAAGCAAAATGAAGATGAAATCTTAAACGAAACGTTGTGAGAACAGCCGACGAAAAATAGAAGGAACGCCGAGAAATTGTGGGCATGAAGGAAGCTAGAGTGGAGCAATAAAGATGGGCCAGCGACGTTCTAATGTTTTAATGGGCGGGCCGAGGAAAAACGGGGAGCGAGTGGGAAGGAGTGGGGAGAGCAAGCAGCTGACCGCGGGGCGGAAGGGACTTCATGGCGCAGTGGGAGGGGGCAGGGGCGTTCGGGGCGGGCGATGTACGTCGGAGAGGGGGGAAAAAGCTCGCCAGATCGGAGCGAGGGGGCGGCAGAACAAGGAAAAGGCCGGAAAGAGTGTGGCGTGGGGGGACGAGGTGGTCGAAGTGGGATGAGATAGATAGACGATATGGGACGTTGCAGTACGAGGTAGCGCGTGGCGGGTGGAAGTGGGGAGTGGGGAGTGGCGTGGAGGGTCAAGGTGTGTCGTGGTTGAACGAGATGGCACGTGGCGGGACGAGGTGGGACGTGGCAGGTTGAGGTGAGGCGAGGCGGGACGAGGTGAGGCGTGGCTGGCCGACCCGGGACTTGGGGAGACGAGGTTGGTAAATGGCGGGACGAGGTTGATAAGTGGCGTGACGACTTTGGGGAGCGCTGGGACGAAGTTGGGGAGTTGTGGGACGATTGAGGTGAGGTTTGGCGAGAAGCAGTGGTGCTGGACAGAGCGCGGGGGAACAGAATAGGCCGGAGCGATTCGGAGCGGCGCGGTTAGAGACGGGGAGTGGTGAGCGAGGCATGGAGGGGCTGAGTGGGTGTAGCCCGTTTGTACCGTGGCGAGTGACGTGCGCGGCAACCGCCAACGGCCAACTCAGGCGCCCGGCCCACCTCAGGCCCGATGCACACGACAGTGTGGCGGCGCGGGTCGGGGCGGCGAGTGGGGCGGGGCCGGGTGGCCTGGCGGCGGTAGCGGCGGCAGGATGGAGGCAGGCTTGATAGTGTTGGCGAGAAAAGATGCAGATGTAGCAATGTGTGCTGTAATTTGAGTGCACGACGCGCGAGGACTTGAAATTAGAGCGCTGCGGTGGCGGGGGAAAATGGAAGCGGACGCTGCAGCGGCGGCGGCGGCGGCGACGCCAAGGGGCGGGGCGCGAGGGGCGAGGAGGGAGGGGCGCACAACGAGGAGAACAACGCAAAAAAGGGAACACAAGAGCGGTGCGTCGGTGCGGGCGAATTGCTCAGGGCGCCGACAAGAAGATGAAGCGGCGCCGCGCTTCTGCATGACAACACCCCGCCGGCGCCACCCTTTATGAACCCCGCGCCACCAGCGGCCTCCGCCCGCCCGCCCGCTCGGCCTATCGGCGAACGCCGATGGAACTCTTACATCCTCCCGCCTGCACGTGTGTAGACGCGGCCTTTTTGTTTCCCTTCATGCGCTCTTTCTTTGATACTCGCTTCTTTTATCCTCTCATAAGAAGGCGCGCGCGCGCATGCCAGAATTGGAGCAGCTCTGCGCCGTGCTCCCGGCGGTTGCACGGGGCGGCAGGAGGGGGTTGCCGGCCGAGTTAGTTCTTTCTTCCGCGGGCGGTGGGATTTGCACCTTGTAATTTTCATTTGGTTAGTTTATTGCTGCGCAAATGCTAGTGCAAGTTCTGTTGCCTCGCTAATTCACCTGCAGGTGTGGCGTAAAGTTAGAGTCGTTGAGGCAGTGAACGAAACTGTTAAAGAATGAAATCGTCCCTTTTTCTCTTGTAAATGTTTTAAGCTTTAGGATTACACATTTCTCTACTATGATGTTAATTTATTTGTGTAAGACTTTTAGAATTTGAAGAGAAGTGTTAATTACTATTTGAAAAAGTGTTGTGAGTAAACACAACATAATATGTAACGTTACAATATGGTCTATAGAAAATTATATTCCGTCATTTCCATGCCTCGACAATTCAATAAAATTGAATAACACGATATCTTTCATACATTTCTTTATATTTCTTGCGTCAGTTGTTTCTGAATTCACTCGTATTACATTTCAGAGAGCGATACTTCACATTGACAGGCATTATGTTTGTACTGAGAATGGCACGGCTGTCATTTAAATAATGAAATTTTTAATAAATATGTGTACCACAAATATTTATTTGTAGGTGCAGTGCATCATCGCGCACACATAATTTAGAATTCAATTTATAATTGATAGACCGTGACATCTTTGGTTTAGTATTATTTTCCATGAATGATATCATAGATACCGCGCCTTTATTTGTGTATTTCTTGCATATTAGTCTGTTACGTAAGATCACAAGTCAGTCTGTGTGATATAATGAAAGTTATAAATAGTAGAAAGATACGTTATGAAATGTAAACGTAATGGCAACTATTTAGGTCAAACCAAACCATAACTACCACCATCACCTCTCTTCACCAATATTGCCGTAACACAATCAACACAAACATACCACTGCCACAACTGCATCACCACTACCGCCATCGCATCACTATCACCCCACCGCTACCGCCATCAGTGCAGCAAAACTTCGTGTAAATTTCGGCATGAATCAGCACCTCTCCGTGAAGTTTGGCCACTCAGAGATAAACCCATTCGTCTACTGGTTTGTTCGCTATCGGAAGCAGTATTATTTTGTTTGTTGGCATAGGATTTTACTTGAAGTAAAGTTGCTGTTTGAAGATATTTCAAATCTACATAACATTCATTCAAAATATTTTTACTCTCCTCAAACATTATATACGTCGGGATATCGTATTATTAGTTTCATTTCGAAAGTCACTTACGTATTACAAATATAGTATTTTGATTTTTGCTTGTACGAAATAATATTTTCGGCATTGAAATATATTTTTTTTCTCAAAGGCTTTTTAAAACTGTGTATGACTTATGGGAGAGAAGTACAAGCCACGCATTTTCATAAAAGTATAAAGTAAGTCACTATGTCGATATGAGAAATTTTTGTATAACATTTTTCTTTGCATGCTGTATTGATTTGAAATGTAGTACTTGCAGACGATTAAAGCAGTTACGCTATCATGTCACTAGACGTCTTTCGCAAAGTTTCCCAACTTCCGACGCGAACGCATTTCATTAACACAGCGAGGATGGAAATCTGGGACAGAGGAGACGAAGAGCAATTGAGTTCCGAACAATATGGAAGAGATCACACAAAGGAAGGCGGAGTCAAAGCGAGGATCCACTGCAAAAGCCGCATCGATAAGACAAGCCGATGAACAAGGTTTTGTTCAAGCTGAATATTCAAACCTGTGTAAATGCTGAGCACACAGAGATCTTCGAAATGAATTGCATTTAACTATTGTCAGCAAGTATTTTAAAATAAGTGAGATCGATTGAAGAAATAATGCTTAAAACAGTGTTCTCCTTTCAACAAATATTTTTTCTGTTGCAGTACAGAGAACGTCAATGAGAAAATGAATTCACATTAAAAAAAGCAACTAATTCAATTTGTGTTTGACAACTATATTTGAAAACTATAACGAATATTATGCTATTTGAATGCATACAAATTCAATATGTCAACATTTTGCATTTTCTAAGAAAAGAATGCTCATATGTCTTGGCGAATAATAAATATGAGTGTGGGGGAGATTCTGGCTGCTGAATTCTCATAGAGTAGAAGTTTTTCCCTGAAATTGTTATTTAATTGAAAACTCTTCTAAGTTCCATGGACGTGACATAAATTTCTATTTTACGTCACACAGCAAAACATAAATCTCGAATTTAATCAGTTGAGAAGCAGCAGTTTCATTCACTGCTAAATAAGTACGCAGTAGCCTGCAAAAGCTCTTCCTCTATTAAGCGACACAATTAAAATACGAATGAATCATTATTTTACATTGTATCCGATTGCGCTACTACCTAGGTTAGACCTTAATAAACATCCCAGAACTAGCAATACTGCCGTAGTCTTTCTACATTATTGGGGATGGTCATATGGTAAACTAGAATGAGCCAAACATCAGGCTCTACGGATGGAAGTGAGAACAGATTTGGGAAGGGAGTATCGCGCGAAGTGTGTACCCTTTGTTTGCGGTATACTACTCCGGCATTTGCCTAGAATAGACGTTACCTGGCATTATTATAGTATTCCATAATAAACGATATTTATTTATTTATTTATTTATTTATTTATTTATTTATTTATTTATTTATTTATTTATTTATTTATTTATTATTTATTTATTTATTTATTTATTTATTTATTTATTTATTTATTTATTTATTTATTTATTTATTTATTTATTTATTTACGTCAAAAACAGTTAAAAACTGTGTGTGACGTGCTATGGGGAGAAGTTAAATTGAAGTTACATTTATGTCCTTGAAGTACGATAGAACTACTAACAATGATAGCAGGTTAATTATTATTTGGTTTACAAAAATTACATTAGACTGAGTCTAATATTATTTTTTATTCTTCACGAGATCTTGAATTAACAATATATTTAATTTTATAACTAATGAATAACTATATAACAATAAGAATTTATATTATATATAAACATTTATATAACCATTTATCTAAATTACTTATTTCCAATGCACAAAGAAATTGTAAGAAAACTATGCCTCTGGTCATGTGAAATGTATCAAAGACTTCGTTAGATACCCAGGAACTTGGAAAAATTAAAAAAACAATGAGTTTCAATGTCCTCTAAAAATGTAAATATTTGATTATTTCACCCGTTCTCATACTGCGTATTCCGCCTGAATTCTTTTATTCAATGCATCACTACTTACGACACAGCCGATGTCATGTGACATCAAGGCGCTCTGGAAGGGCGCGCTCGCGCAATATTTGCTATTCCTGTGTTGTGTTGTGGAACAGCAACTTTTTTTTATATATTCATCGTATGTAAAGAACTGTTGTACAGTATATATACTATGCTATGTTTTTGCAGGATTCGTCAAGACTGTTTTGTTAAAATATTTAATGTTTTGCTGTGTTATACGAGAGTATTTAATTTCATGTTCTTGAGCAGTAAGCGAGCTACTTTTTGGAAAACCATTTTGATAGTTTGTTCAGGCCACTAGTTGAGACTAAATCGTGAAAACTCTTGTCTGACTGAATACCGTTCCCGTGTCTCCGTGAACACGGCAATCTGGACCGCTGCACGGTCGGGAACGGGCAGCTACCGACAAACCGATAATATCCCGAGCGCCTCCCGCCCGTTAAAATTTTTCGCTCCCTTTCGCGGGAATGGACCTATTCTTCCGCCTCATCCTCAATCATTCGCGCCGCGTTGAATTACAGTTCCTCATTACGGGCGACTACGTGCCTGTCCGCAAGGTCGTAAAAGCAGGCGACGCGGCGGGCCGCGGTGCACCGCCGGTGGAGGCCGGGGATGGTCCCGGTAGGGTTGGGGGGGAGGGAGGGGAAATGGAGGGGGAGGGCGGGCAGTGGGGCGCGGCGAACGCTGGAGGGAGGCGAGGTGCAACGGAGCGCGACGGCTGCATAGGGTCGTGCGGTCACCGGAAGATGGACTGCCCTAGTTCACGCGAATACGGATGGCCGGCGCACGCGGTGATTCCCCTAACGCGACTCGCCAGATGGCATTACATTCTACGCATTCGGGAAGCGATTCTTGTTCGTAGTCATTGTTATTTTAATTCCAGTATCGAGTGGAACTGGAAATTGTTTCAACATAATATTACATAGTTTCGCAGGATTTAGTTTAGTCAGGAAGTGTTTCAAACCACAATCTATTACATCGAAAATGCATTGGATTTTTTGCCCTTTTTAATCGTTGTTGATAAGTAACATACGTAATGATAATACAAAAAAATCAAAAGAAAATTCAAATGAATGATTCTGTTTTACAGGTATACATAGAATATTATTGATTTTATAACAACAAATTCCATGTGATACGAAAACCCCATTCATACGAAATTGTTTAAAGGTTTGTAATACTTTAAGTGTGCAGGGTTGGTGCCATTAACGAAATATAGTGCTGTATTTAAGGGTCACATGATGCAAATGAGTTAACCAATAGTAGCGGTTGTGTTAAAAAAACACGTTTAATTTACGCTAATAATGACCTATTTAAGACGTCTCTCAGATTTGATTTAGTAATGGTAAACGGAAGTAATGTAAAGAGCACTTTTGGATGTGAAAGCGATTAAGCAAAAAATCAATTGCGTAATAATAAACCATTATCATAGGTACGCTTCCAGTGAGAACTAATAAAAAAGTAGCGTTGGTACAGGAAAATATCGTTGTATAGAGTGGTACAGCCGAGGAGAAAAGCACAAAGCGTGTTAGAAATAGGTAAAAGAATGCTAGCGCGCCAGGCGATGAGCAGAAAGATGTGCAGATAGAAGCGATGAAAGTGTGTGAGGGAGATAGGGAAAGGGATAGGTATTCTAGAAACGCGGAGCATCACAGCCGTCGACAGCGGTGGCGTCACGCGAGAATACGGACGAGCGACTTGCGGCTACAATATGGGCCTTAATGAAACGCAATGGCGAAATAAAAACAATAAGACGGCGCCGAGGAGAAGCCGTGGCGGGGGGGGGGCGCCGCAGGCAGTTGAGTCGCAAGACGGCTCCGCGCGGAAAGAGGCCAGAAGCCTCGCAACGAGCGCTGAGGGTGGGTGGCGCGTGAAGGGGTTTAGGGGGGAAGGCGGGAGAGCATCCGGGCGGCGCCCCGGGGTAGCCCAGGGGGCGGGGGAGGAAGAGAGAAGGGAGGGAAGGGAGGGGAAGGGTGGGGCGGGGGCCGGCGCCGGTCATTAGGCCGCGCGCGCCCGCTGCGCCGCCGTTCGCGTTCATTTAGCGCCGCGTCAGCAGAGCGCGACGGCGCGGGGCGGCGCGGCGCTCGCGGACGTGGGTGGAGCGCGGGATGCGGGGGCATGGCGCGGGGCGCATGGGGCGGGGCGTGGGGTGAGGGCGAAGCCGCGCGAGGCGGCGCGAGGCGGCGCGTGGCGGCGCGGGGTGGGAGGCGTGGGGTGTGGAACGCGCGACGCGGAGGGCGGGGCGCGGGGCGCGGGGCGTGGGGCGTACGTGCGGGGTGCGAGGCGCAGGGCGCAGGGGGAGTGTTGTGAGGTGCGGGGTGGCGGAAGTTGGAGAGAGACGTAGGCGCTTGGCGGACCGTCGGCGAAGCCAAGGCGCGAAAAGCGGACAGCGAAAAGTCAACGCCGCGAGGGACAGAGAGAATGTGCAAGATCGGACAGGAAGTCGAATTGTTTGAATGATTTATTATTTGTTGTTTCTGGGCACGCCAATTGATGAAATCATTTGTTTCGGCAGTGTAGTGAATGGTTTATTGGAGCAGGCGGCGAGGTTCCTCCCTCTGATGGATGGTGAGCCAGCGCCGACCTACACGTCGGCTTGCGAGGAATTTCCCCGTTTTGGTATCTCCCCCTGTGGGACACCGTCATAGCGCAGACGAGCTCTAAGCTCTTGACTGGACTCGTGAAGCGTGTGGTTGGGTAGTACGTGTAAGAGTAAGTGTGTAAATGGAGAGGATAGGACGAAGGAGAGGAAGGGAGAAAGGAAAAATCTCACATGGTCCGTGGCCCATTCGTTAGGGATCTGCTCCGCCTTCTTCACCTGTTATTGACCGGGGAAACCACGGAAAACTACCTATCAGAACGGTCAGCCGCTAGAATTCTTCGCCAGCCATCAGCTGATTTCGATCTAGCGATAATATATCTATACCTAGCTATATAAAATTCTCATAAGTCATTAACATAAGTCGAATAGTAGAAAACATACGGTGTTCACGAGAACCAGCGATTTGGGATAGGGCTGACGGATTGGACGTATTACATATTCCCGTAGAAAATTGTCTTCGGGAATTCTACACACTCGCTAATTACTGTTTAAGCGCATTCAGGTGCACCTGCATTGCCGTGAATTTCATTTTGAAAAATGTAAGATAGCCTTTCCGTTCCAACGAATACGACTCCAGATCCTAGGACAAAATATTTTTTAATTATCTTCTCATATTTTTCACACTCATTCTGCGAGAATCCCACGACTTAGTGATGATATATAAACATTTTAGACAGCTCAACATTTTTCACAAATAATGAGGAAAAATGTTTAATTAAATTTAATATCAAAAACAATGAAAACAATGAAGCATTGTGAAGAAAGAAAAGATGTATTCAGCTATTTCGACGGAAAGCATGGAAATACCTCACAAAATTCTAAATGGATTGAGAAAGAAAAAAAAAATCTTATCATTAATAATTTCAAATACGTACATATATTGAATGAAAACTATTGGCCATGTGATGTCAATGTTCTCATTACGTACGCAAGAACTCAGGAAAAACTGAAAACCTAAGAAAACATTTAGATTTTTATTTTAAAATGCAAATATTTGACTATGTAAATAATTAACTTTTCCTCCCGGATATTCCGACTATTCTCATATTACGGGTGTCAGTGCTTACAATATACGCAAAGTACATCTTAGCGAGTGCGAGCGACGAGGCCTCTTTTTTCATGCGTGCCGCTTCAGAACAGCGATTTTTTGTTGCATTAGAACACCATATTTCGCATACTCATCAGATTTTTTATTGCTGCATGCATAGGTGCTGATAGAGGCACTAATAAAAAATAAGAAAATATTAAAAGAAGATTATTTTCAATATTGAGTAATTACAATTAATTACAGTGACGAAATTGAGCAGCATAGCGTTTTGCACTTTGACTGATCTCGAGAGCCGCGCGCGAGGAACTTGAGTGCAAACCCAGTCCGCGTGGATGGGTGGGGATAAGACACATTCTACGAGTGAGGATCACCTACGAGAATGTGCAATACGAACCGTTGTTCATTGTTATTCGTTATTTCATTCAGTTTCGTCATCTTGAATATTAAATGAGATGCGATAAATTCTATTTTCTTTGAGGTAAGAAACATCATGAACTATTTTATTAAGAAAATAAAATGTTAATAAGTTTAGTACAAAATTATTGTCACAATTTAAGAAATTCTACAAAACAAATTTATGAATATTATTTGGCAATTGGCCATGACGAAAACGGATGAATTTAACAAGTAATTTAAAGGAAAATATATTCCAAGGCAAATTTATCAATAAAAACTTCTACAGAAATATTACTCAATTGTATTGTTAGAGCCTAAATATACATATCAAATGAGTACTATTTGCTTGAACCAATGATCATTGGGTTTCATTGCAGGCAGAAACATTTTGTAGAGTTTGGGAAGTAATATGTCATGCGTTGTTATCGCGTGTTAGTAAATCCTCAAAAATTTAGATTATTACGTGCGGGAAATAGACGACCAAGATGCATTTTTTGAAAACATATAATAATATTTTTCTAATATTTTTTAGACAATTTTCAGAATTTGAAATAACAATTTCACTGCGTTTCGTTTCTAGAAAACTGATTGCGCGTTGTGTCCTACAGCGCCAACCGCGATCCGCTCCGCAACACAGGAGCGGAGATACAAATAAATATTTTTAGTTTGTTTTACCCCCGCCACAAGACATCACTGAAACCTTTTTTTTCAAACGTGTAGACGATAAAATTCATTAAAAATCAGATCATCGCACGAAAAGCGAGATTTTTGGAATCCGTACATTTCGGAGGACCTAACACGATGGTCTCATCGCCGAGAACGTAGGGACTGCGAGTTGACGCCCAGGCAATGCAAACCGACAATATTTTACCGACGACTTCGAGAAAATTCACGGTACCAACTTCCTTTATGCTACATCCGACCGCGATATTTAAAAAAATATATGGTTACGGTTCGCTTGTACCGATGGTCATTGGGTTCCATTGCAGGTGCATAGTCCCCTGAGTCTGGAAAGAGTGTCTACGTCTAGTAAGCTTTGCCTATATGAATTAGAATGATTTTACTACAAAAAAGTTTCACGGAACATTAGTATTCAGGTGTAATCGTTTGCCCCAACAGCCTAACCAAGCGGGGCCAGTATGTCAAATAAACTTTTGTTTCCATCCAATATTTTTCTGAGAAATGCGTACTCTTCAGAAAGAGAGCTATTTCATGGATATTAACCCGAAAACATGAATCGATCTCGGCAACATTTGTTAATGTGCTGTAAGAACTCTTAAGTTTGAGATTTGTGTTTTCCTTCTATTTAGCAATTAAATGATCAATAAAAAATTAAATTCCAGTATGAGTACACCTCGAGATACATCTTTAGTGACAGTCGTACATGTTTCTCGATACAAAATGGAATATAGACAGCACGTACTATAAAATGAAAACGTCTAACAGAAGCATAGAAATATTTTTTATTCTTTCAAATATATTATTCGAAATAATATAAATTCATCCTTAAGTGTGAATAAGTAAATAATTAACATAAGAAATGAAATCAAGATGTGCATTTCTGTTGAATTTAGAATTCCTTGCGTTTCTCACTTTATAAAATAAAATTGGTTTCTATTCATTTTAAGTTAAAAATAAATTCACAGAAATAAAATAAATTTGTGAAGAAGAAACGAAGAACGTGAATTGCTCGTTCAATAAAATTATTGAGTTGGATTTTAGATAACGACATAAAAATAAACAAAATACATTATCAAAAAATATTGACATTAATTTTTAAATGATCAAACCGCAGATTAATACATTTTTAATTTCAACAAGAAAGGGCATAAAATCGGTTTGGCAATAAAATCGGAGCAAAATGTAATATTCTTCTATTCCTCTCCCCTTCTCGCACACGATCTGCCCGTCCTCTCCACATTCCACACACGCGCCCGCGATTGTACGCAAACTGCATTGCGTTTGTAAATACGAGACTCCAAGCGGACCCCGTCAAAGGAAAAACAACGAGATTGCAGGGCAAAGAAAATCACCGCGGATGGGTAATAGAGCGCGACGTAAGTAAATAAACGAACGAAAACCTCCAAAAAATCAATAACACACTCCGCCCGCCCGACACACGAGCGCAGTGGCCGCGCGGGGTCGAGCCCCCCGTGCCCCTCCGCTCCCTCCGCCCCCGCCCCCGCCCCCCCCCCGCCCCGTGAGGAGACGCGCGCGACTATAAAGGCGAACCCCGACGCCACTCCGAAGACGCGCGGAGCGCCGAGGCGCGGGCAGTGGCGGGGAAGGAGACGAGGGAGAAGTCCTCGGGCCGGTAAAGCGAGTTATTTGATTTCCTGCAGCCGCCTCGCCCGCCTCGCCTCGCCGCGCCCCACTCCGCTCCACTCCTCCGTCGCCGCGCTCACGCCCCCCCCCCCGCCCCCGCCGCCGGCGGTGTAGACGGACGCGTCGACGTTGATGGGCTGCGACTCGGCGGTTGCCCGCCGCGTTCTCTGCCCACAACTCCATCTCGGCCGACGGAGCTATCGCCGCCAACAAGCTACCGCTGCTATTGTCGCCCCCCCCCACCCTGCTGTAGCGCCTCCGCACCCCACTGCCGCGCCAGTCGTCTCCAGCCCTGCCCCTTGCGACTTCTATCTCCTCTTCTGGCCGTTTATTGCGTTGCTACCTCCACCGCTCGCCAACATTCGCGAGACGTACACCTCCCGCCAACGTCCTATTGGGGACGCTGCATTACTCGTTCTGCTATTACCACAGCAATCATACGTCCAGAATAATATCACACTGTCGTTGACACGTGCAGCGCTCCGACCTCCGCAATCACGTCTTCCCTGTCGCTGTCGTCGCCGCTACCTTGGCGCACCGCCTGCCCGGGGGAGCAACGAGATTTCTCGGAAGGCTTCCCGCCCCCGCCCCCGCCCTCGCTCGCGGCCCGCCTCTGCGTCGTGACTCGCGCCAAGTGGGCGACGCGGCGCGGATCACGCCGCTCACGGGTCGCCGCCGCCGCCCCCGCGCGCGATTGGATTCGGCAGCGAGCGGCCGGAGTGGGAGGAGGGGGAGGGGGAGAGTAGCCCGACAAACGGAATAACTGCGGTGGCGGCGGCGGTTGTCCCAGACGCCGTACCGCCGCGCCCCGGGCCTACCCCTACCCCACTCCTCCATCCCCGGGGCCTCACCCAGAATATGCAACGGCTGAATCAGGACCAAGTTGGCTTTTCTTTCGGAACTTATGAACTGACGATTCACTTTGTGTTCCGGGTGCCGTCGTTTTAGTCTTTATTTTCCCTCGGTCCACGGATAAGGGGAGTCTCATTTTAATTTCATGCGAAATTCCATCTTTTCTGCGTTTTCTGGTCTCGGTTCTCACGTCAATATGAGCAGCCTGTTTGTGGGAGCGATCGTTTTTCATTCCTTCCGCCTTCCTTGACTTTACTTCTTTCTACTTCACTGCTCACGACCCTTGTAAGTTTTTGCTCGTAATTGAATGCAACGAAACACAAACTCTGTTTGTGAAACGCTGTTATTACTCTAAGCAATAAGAACGATTTATGTTGTTGGTTTGTGTTGACGTAAGAGGTTGGTTATAAAAAGTGTTTTCCATGCCGTGTTTGTAACAGCCTTTCTTTGGCCAATGTGTACAATGGTATGAAAGCTCATACACAAAAATAATTGCGACACATACTGTTCAGAGTATGAACTGGAACATTAACTTCAATTCTACACTTAAAATCAACATTGTTTAAAGAAAGCAACTAACAAGACTCATGACCTATCGTGGATGGCAAAGGCAATAATACATTCTATCGAACAAATTAAATTTCGTATTGGAGGCCCGGTGTAAAACATAAATTTCAGAAAGAAATTACAATTTTTCCTTCAAAACTTTTTTCTTTCATAAAATTTACGTTTTAATGATTTAGTTTGAGATTTTAAAGAGACTTTGGATGGATTTTAAAAATAAAAAACATTTTAAAATCAACTTCAGGATGTGTCCCCTTTGATTTTATTATCAAGTTTCTAACTACTGTAGCGGTCTCTTTCTTGTACTAGATGATAATTTTCCTCGAGAACTTATTATCTTATATGTAAGCAAATCAAACCCTGTAACTACCACACGTATGTATTTTGTCTGCTCTAAAAGATACACTAATTCACAACAGTAAACGTAGTAATGTTTGTCCTTGGCGCTGAAGATCGCGTATATGCATCGCTTAGCATGATAAATAGAACATATTTCAGATCTGGGCAACCTCACATACGTAACATTTAGCATTTAGCATTTTTATATTACACTTATCATCATAAAAATTATTATTTTACTAAAGCATGCAGCGGAAGAGATTCAAAATTGACAGTACAGTCCTCATCATTAAAAAACTTGCCAATATTTCTATATTTACGTTGAAAAGCACGAATGGGTTTTTGCAGGGAGCGGCTTCTCTATGGACTTCCCGAACTTTATAAGACCGTCAGTGCTAAGTGTGCCAATCGATATGCGTCCGTGAAGCGTCAGACAGCTATTGAACAGTTACATACATTGGAGAAGATAGTGAGTCTGTATCATAATGCTGCAGAAGGCTGCATTGTCGTTTGCCGTATTGCACTCCACACCAGTGATGTGAACATTAGCATGGATCACGTTTGGAATTTTATAGATGTGAAAAGGAAAAACAGGGAGACGAACAGGAAAACCAGATCGCCACGGATCGTTAGAAACAGACGATTTGTCAAAAACAGGTGAACACGCCCAACCAGCCACCATTCACTGTTCTTGAGGAAACAACGATGGTGATGACGTCTGTCTGCGAATGTAGAAATGTGTGAGGCGCCAATCCCATTTGTAAGTCTGCTGGAACTGCGATCGATAATTAATTTTTTATTGAATAGAATATATCATGATACCTTAAGAAACCTCATTTTCAATGAGCGGCATTTTGAAGATTGTTCTCAAACGTTGTGTCCCGACTACATATAGAAATGCAGTAAGCTTATACGTGGAGCGCAACAAACATTGGTTCTGAAAATGTCAAAATATAATCATTACTTGTGTTTGAAGACCCTATCTACGAGGCATGATTGTGATCCATCTCGCCTTACCGCATCCATCCATTTTCATCACGATGAGCGGGTTCGTAAAACCTCGTGTAATTTAAAATATATATATATATATATATATATATATATATATATATATATATATATATATATTGAAACGCGGAGCGTTTCTATATGCAAATAGAAACATTGAGCACAATAATAATTACAGCTCATTTTGAACTGCGCGGCAGGTGCGAGGACCGGCGGTGGGGGACTAGTGAACGTTGCCGCCGCCGTGGCCCAGCGAGGGGGGGGGGGAATCCGGCCGTTAGGAGTCGAGCGCGGCAGTCGAGTTGGGTTGACCGTTGGTTGCGGGCAGAGAAAGACGTTGCCAGCGACAAAGGAAATTAAGCAGTGCGAGATTTATAAAGAAACGAGCAGATCAGAAGCCGGTAACTCGGAGGTTGGGAGAGGTTGATACGCAGAAACTCTAAATTGTGTTCGTGATACAAAACGCAGCGGAAATGGCAATAAAACTGTGCGTAGTGTAATTGACGCCGGCGCGAGTAGTGACTACGTGCTCCGCGGTTACATTAGGGAAGTGAACAATAATTAAGGAAAGGTGCGGAGACATAATTCGAGTATATCGCTTGAAAGAGATGGACATCCCCGAGATGCTGTGAGTACGTGAGTGGAACTGCACGTTGAAACACCCAGGATTGAAGCCGAGGAATTCTCGTCGCCGCCACCGCAGGCCGACGAGGCACGTGTTTGCATCACCAACCGCCCGGGGGCGCCGAGCTTCGGTGAAGGTCAGCGGCCGCTGTCCCCGTGGGTGAGCAGCTGCGACAACGAGGTATTTACTGGGGCCCCAGGTATGATGAAATCACATGATAAACCGAATCTTGGTACCAAGACGGAAAGCATTAATGTATTCGATCATGTATACAACATATTGGTTCATGAATAAATTGTATTTGTGTTTGTACTAACTTATTACTTTAATTTACCAATGCAATATCGATTCCTTCAAGGGACCCATTCACGAGCAAGACACCCGTCCTTTTATAACTTATTTGCAGTGGAAAGTACCGACAAGCAGGTACGTCACAATATATATATATATATATATATATATATATATATATATATATATATATATAATGTGTGTGTGTGTGTTTGTTTGTTTCTATCATGTTTCATTAGCACACGTACATTTAAAAAAATGCTTAAATTACCAAAATTCATGAGTCGATGTTGTAAACGATTTGAAGTAAGAAAATATGTAATTGATCAATGTTTACTTTAAAAGCCAATTTCGTGAAATTTGTATTTAAAGACATGTTAGCCACTTATTTGCAACACACAAGAATTTTAATTTTTAATATTGTTCGTAAACTTTGCAATTCGGCGAAAACAAGAATATTTGAGGCAGATTCTTGAGAATATTTGTCTGTCGTTAAGTAAAGAACATCTCTATAAAACACGAGGAAATAGCCAGCTATTATTAATCATACTGCAGGGCATAACTGTTGCCGCGTTCATGGAACGTGCATTAAGTTTCTTCCTATAGACATCGATCCGCCATAAGTATAGTTCGCTCAGGCCACAATGGACTCACGCAAAACCCACCTTAGTTCGGCTTTCAAGAGACAAGTGAATTATCCACTCACCATATTATTTACAGTCAACGGAGAGAAGGCTTCCATTGGCCCCCGATTTGCTGCTTTTACTACATGTTCCTGGGACCTGCGCGAGGGGCGTGAACTGCCCAGACATGCGACCTCACTCCGGTCAGTCGGGGACGATTGCTGGGCCAGCGTTGAAACTCTCGTAAAAAGTTGTGGACGGGGCATGGGTGGTGCGTGTTAGCAGGGCCTTGGGCTCCGCACAAGAACAATTCGCTGGTGGCAGAGGCTCGCAGACCTCGCATTACCGCACCAGATTTTGACGAAAAAATACTTCAGGTATTCTCAACTAATCTCAGCTTAATTCGCGACTTACGTTATTACACATTCAATGTAGAAACATGAGAGCTATTATGTAGATGATTGCTACACAAACGAGTCGACATCAACTTCAAAATTAGAGCTCACTAGTCAGTGTAAATTAACATTTATTATAGGCTTCTACTTTTTATTTCATTACACATTGGGTACGATAAAATGTGATCGCAAGCATCACTCATCAATCACTTGGATTTTAACTCGGCCCATAGAGATGAACTTTCAACATTGAACTGGACTAGATATTACTTTCCATTATGAACGGTCAACCTCGTGAAGAAATTGACGCTAAGAAACTTCAACTCCTTTTTACTCAAATATTCTTCCTGGGAAACCGTACATGGTACAATGTGTACCCTAAATATTTAACCAATCTATTACCAACCAGTTAACATGTAAATGCGCCCTCTTGTAAAACGATAAAATTATCGTACGTTTTACTTACTATTTCATTGATATATGAATAACAAGTATAAAAGATAAAAATAATGAAGAACTATCAAATACCAATTATAGGGGTCTTCATGGAGCATGAAAATAAAATGAGGTTTTGCGCATTTAAAAGTTTCGTAGATACCTCTTTGAGATTTGCTCTGAATAGCCCACATTTGAAGTTTTTTTAAAGAAAGGGCTTCAATTTTGTTGAGAACAGAGTCTTGTAAGAAGCTCAATACACAAAGAAATAATATTAGGGGAGACCGGAGCTGGTTGGCACTACGTGGTAGTTTTTATTTTTCTTACGCATCTTCAGTTTAGTTATGAAAACTTTGATTACGACAATGGAATTACACTAAAATTATTTGGATACATAATTCTTTAAACGTGAATATATGATTACCAACGTTTTAGAGTCGTTCAAAGACGTTAAGTTAAGGTGTGCCAACCAACTTCATATTAGGGTTGCCACACCTTGAGGTAGTTTGGTACTAGCCAGAGGTATGTTGCATTCAGAGGGATTGCAATGAATATCGTCATTTTTAAAAGCGTAAAATTTTAGTGAAATGCAGATTTCAAAAACTGTTATTTGTACTCGGTGCAGACGAAACGTACTCGTTGTTTATGAATTATCCCAAACGATGTTTCCGTCGATACGAACTAAAGTGACGAGACAATTGTGATTGACAGGTTAAATTGTATGACAAAGGAATAGAATGGTGGATTATGAAAATGCTACGTGCATTACATGCACAGTAATACCTCGTTATACTGGAATCCATTTTAATTTGATAATATAAATTAATATTTTTTTAAATTCATTTCAGCACAATACGATAAATGTAAAGTCTAACATCGGTAAATTTACTGTGTTCAAGGACCTGCCTTTTTAGATTTTTTTAAAGCTGATAATAAAATAGAATTGTATGTATGGTATTTACCAATATTTTGTATCGCACTACGTCATGTGCTAGGAATTTTAATGATAATAACTACTTCACACAATTCAATTCTAAATAGATAGATATAAGTAACATTTTAAAGAAACTAAAATTACGTTTGTGAAACGTTTCCAACGTATTACTTTCATTTACGTGCCATCTTCATATTTTATTATCTTTGTGTCACATTTGTATTATACCATGTGTAATTAATTGACATCACGAATAAAAGCCGTCCCTTTGACCGGGTGGTCCAAGGTTCGAGTCCCAACGGTAGCAGGATTTTCGACACTAGCTTGTCAGCTAGATCGAATTGAGTCCCTGTCTGGTGGAGAATTCTAGCGGCCGGCTGCTCTGATAGATAGTTTTCGGTGGTTTTCCGTGGTTTTCGGTGCTCGGTAGTTTTCCGTGGTTTCTCCGATCAACACCAGGCGAATGCATGCAGTACCCTTTCAAACGGTCCACGTACCGCGCGCGATCTTTCCTACCTCTTCCTTATCCCATCCTCACTCCTTACGCACACACACTAACATGCACTACACAAGCACACACGCCGTGAGACCGGTCGAGAGCTTAGAGCTTGTCCCGGCTGGGGCGGTGCCCCGCTTGTGGGAGATTTCTGATTGAAGGAAAGCCCTCTAGGTCGGCGCCGGATCTCGCCATACAGCGAGAGAAATATCACCGCCACCTCCCGAGCTGAAACATGAACTACACGTATGGGACTAATGACCTTGGTTGTTGATCTTCCCGGAATTACTAAAACAATCAATCAGTCACGAATAATTCACCAGAAAAAATTCAATCTGGCAAAAGAATTTTGGTAATGGAAATTACCATTGATTTACAGAGAGGTGTTCTACATGAAAATTAATTTTCCAACACAAATGCATCGCGGTATTTTGAACATCATTGTGCAATACTAAGAATTATCACACTTATTTTATTTCGAATTATATTCAAGTGTTTCGTAGACACTGTCGATTGATATAGGAATTCGTTGATGAGATAAGAGAAGTTTTGCCAATTTGTTTTGCTATCACAAGTGATGAACAGCGTCACAAAAGAGAATGCTTCACATCGACCCCGACCTCCCTTTGAAACGTGTGTGGTCTATCTCCTCGCGCGCTTTCATGCCACACGTTAGATTATTATGTCGCAGGCGCAGGAGCTCGTTCGGTCAGGTAAAACGGCCGCGCGTCCGATATACCCTTCGGGTTACGAGCGGGCTATTTCCGGCGAGCACCTTGCGCGGAGGTGGGAAGGGAAAGGCGGGCTGGGGCCAGGAGAGGGCAGAGATGACGAAGGGGCGAGGGCGACCCCGCCGCCCCCACCGCCGCCGCCTCAGGCGGTGCCGCTACGCCCCACGCCTGCAAATAACCAAGCCGAGACAAAGCGATTTCATCTCTGCGGCCTGGCAGCGGCGAGGGCGCTGAGGACGGCGCGGGTGACGAGGGCGGCGGGCAGCGGGCGGTGCCGGTAGGGCAGCCGCTGCACAATGGGGAGGATGCTGGAGTGGCACCGCCTCCGCCCCCATCGTCGACGCCGTCGGCCGCGGCCCCGCCCCCTCCCCCAACGCCCCCTCCCCGCCATTGCCAGCTGTCAGCCCGTGTCACCGAGTCACGAAAGTCGGTCCGGCCCCGCTTTCGCGAACTCGGCCCCTGCCGCCGTCGCTGGCGCGCCAGCCGGCTGCCCCCGGGCGCCCCCTTCCATCCCCCTCCCCTTGCCCCCCGTCCCACACCCCCGCGCTTCACCCTCTCCAACGGCGGCGGGGTGTGGAAGTCACGTCACCGCGCCGGTCCCGCGGGTGGGGGCGAAGAGAGCTGCTCTCGACTGCCTCTCGTCGACTAATTCCCCTCCTGCCCCGCGAAGCGAAAGCGAAGGGGCCACGTGGCCACTGCAACTCGGCCACACGCGGTGGACCAGCGACGCCCCGGCGCCTCCCTCCGGCCCAACACCTGACTCCCCACGCCACCCACCCCACCCCACCCCACCCCACCCCACCCCACCTCAACTGCCGCACGCCACAGGCACGCTCACGCCCGTGAGTTCTCCCAGCGTCCCATCACCTCCTCCCCGAGATGTCTGCGCTCTGCCTTCTGCTCTGCTGCCACCCGTCTCTGCCCTTTCCAACTCCACAGACCCACTCCCCACTCCATCCCACCCTTTCGGCCTCACTCCACCCGTACCCACCCGTTTCAACCCAGCCAGCCTTCCACCTTTCCCTACTCACTCCACAGCTCCCCACCCTTCGACACCTCCTCATCCCCTCGCCCTCGCCCCCCCCCCCTGCACCCTCTTTGCCCCTCGCACCGCGCTCTGCGTTCTCTTGTGCCCGCGGCCCCTGGCTCTCACGTCCTTGCGCTTTCCAGACGCCCCCGACCCTCCCCCGCCCCTCGCTGCCCCAGGCTCTCGCGCCCTTGTTTATTCTTATTATTCCCCAGCGCTTTTTCTTCCGAGCTGGCTTTGGGATTATTACGGTGGCAAACAAATTATTTCCTACTCCACTGTCACGTAGCTTCCTGGTGATTATACCCCTAGAAGAATATCCCACACGTAATACCCTCGGCGTCAATAATGAATTTTAAAACAGTTCTCTTGAGGTCTGGCATTGTTTTATTCTCGAATTACGTTCAGCTTGTTTTGTTTCTTTTGTCTTAGAGATACATTGAAGGGAAAGTGTTATTTGGGGAATGCTGAAATGTACACAGCTGCATTATTAATTAACCAGCGAAAGGCAATTCTGCACGCTTCTACATTATCGATAACGTGCACTTGGTAATTTTGTGTATGAGAGACGCCTGTCCTGATGTGTGGAAATGTAACCGATGGTAGAATTGTCGTTGAAAAAGAGATTATTAACATTGTGTCACGGTTGTCAGAAATTGTACTGATATTTTTTTATTTCGTGATTGTTAATCTCTTCGATGTGTTATTGTTCGAAGTAAATTTCTCAAACGAAATATTAATTATGAAATTCAATGTTTTTAATTTGCGATTTAACAAAATTTCACATAATTATCTACACTTTTAACGTTGGCATATCATTCCTTTTCGATCAAAAATAGACTGAGAGGAATATCATTGAGATGCAAGATGAATATAATACAAAAGGTAATTATTTAAGCGGAGGAACAATGAGCACAATTGTATGACTGTACAAGGAAAATATATTATGATGTATGACTCCCAAATTTAATCCATTTTTACCTTCTGTATGTAACGTCCATGTAAAAAGATTTTAAACAATACTCCTACTGGTTCTCCTGTGTTTGTTACACTGAAAATATTGTACCCGCATTTCTCAGATTCACAGAATTCACTTAAATTTGTGTTTGTAACAGCATTAGAGGCAAGGAAGAAAATTACTTACAACCATTACATTCATGAAGTTGGAAGCTAAGAAATTTTTCTACTGGAAGATACAAATGATCTCATGCGCAGCCATAAAATAACAGAAGGTAATTACCGAGACCGAAGATAAACCTGAGTCTCGCATACCTTTATAATTTAAATTACCATACCGTCCTTTGCTAATTGTGTTTATTTTATTCAAACACAGGTAAAAATAATGGAAAAAACCCTCTTCTTTTATCCTCGAATGCACAGTTATAACCGTAGGGGAAACGATTTCAACTGAGCTTCTTACACCTTGAGAGTTTCAATGAATTTTGGACCTCCTCCAATTTTGTATTATCCAGGCGTAAATGTTTGCTGATTCCATAAGCTACGAACTTTCTATGGCATTAAGCAAGTTCACTTGAGTCATCTTGCTCGGAGCTTCCACGTCTAAGGACCAAGTCTCATTGGAGCGTAAAAACGCTGTATTTAAAGACAAAAGGAAACAAGGAAATCTGAAGTAGAAATTCCGTAAAACGATGCGAAGACCGACGGAAAGTTGGCACGTAGGAGGTAGACGCTTTGTTTTATTTGCCACAAGTTCACCCGTCGACAATTGCGCCAGTGCATCTCAGTCCTCATGAGTCTTCCTTGGGTCATTGCCTACCCTGTTCAGGCTGTACAAAGTATTTGGAACAAGTTGGCGTCGGTAGCAAGAGTGTTTAACTACGCTCCTTAAAGAGGAGGTTAAGCAACTCTTGAGGCACCACGAGTTATTGATGTGTGACCGTCTAGGAACCCCGAGGATTCGACGGCGCAGAGCCACTGGCCGAAGGGATAAAAGACAACTAGCGCACCCGTGCGAGAACTCTTGCATATTAATACCCACCCTTTCCCTATCCATTTTCCTATCCTTTCCATTATGACAAAATGTTAATGAAACGTGTATATATGTTAAAAATGTATAAATGTAACTTCGAACTTACAAAATATCATATAAAAGTTTAAAAATGCAATTGATGATGGACACAAATTTCCAATAAAAGTTTATTCAGTATTATAGAGATATGTTCTTCGAACAATTCACATTTCCTTAAGAACAACATTGAAAGTAATTATTCAATCTTCCTTGACAGTTAGCTTTTCGCATTCCTTGCTAGTAACAAAAATATTAGTAAATATTATTTACTCTTGAAGAAGCCAACTAAAGATTTCCTTGCAAAAATACGGCATCGGGCGAGTACAACCCTACTCTTTGCAATATTATTTAACTTTCCAGGATTTGTTATGTGGAACAAGGGAGTTTTGGAGAGGCAGGGCGTCAGATTGCTGGGGTGCGAAAAGTTAAAAGAAATATCGTATCTTAGCGAACCGACACCTTAAATTTAATATCAAACAGTGTATTATTTACAATATGAGATTACAATTGGCATTGATGTACAAACTTCCAGATACCGCCAACATTTAAATTGTGCGTCTGCATTGTGATCGTTGGCAGTCATCGAGGGACTTCCACTATTCATTCTTTAATTTTAAATTTGATTGTGTTTTTAAATTCATTCACGAAGTATTGTAGGCTAGCGTGTTTTGATTTTTGTTGTTCAATTATTACAAACTATTGTACTTACTAATTTAAAAACTTTGTTTTTTGGGTAAATATTTATATTTCAGTTCAACCTTCAAGCAAACCCGCATTTTGAGTTTTCATAGCTTTAGAGAATTTCAGTTTTCGTAGTTTCAGTTTTTGAAAACAGATTTCCTTGAGTACTGTCCTCCACAAGGCGTCTGCTGTACAATACAAAAAATCTTGAATCTCATGAACCATTCAAAATATAACCAGTTTTACAGTTTACCAAATTATTTTCACTTGTTTATTTTAATTAAAATGAAGAAACAGTGAGTTGCAGTAATACACTCGAGATGGTTGCGATTAATCACAAGAAGTGAAATGATTTGATCGTTGGAAAGTTTGATACTGTGAGTTTACATTAAATACGTTTGAGAATGCAATTTTTTACATTTCTTTTACAAACACAGGATTATTCTTCTTATTAATCAAACATAAGAACAGCGAAATACATCATACGGGACGGCGTTATTGGCACTTTTGTTTTAAAATACTCTTTATTTCATGCCGCGAGAGATCCCTACCTAAATATCCAACTCCTTTACAAGCAATACCATTAAAATTGTTGTCTCTATGTTGCATGTATTTTAAAAATAATCGAAGTCTTTTTCAAGTGTGTGAGTGTGGAGAACTTTTATACATACAGGAAACGAACATACAAATTGATGTTGTGTTACGAACTATTGGCAAACCAGTAGTCTGAGAGTAGAAAAGTGTAGCTGTATTTTCATCTGAAAATGCAAATAACCACTCATAAAATACAAACGTTCCTATTTAGACGAATTTTCATTTGCATTAAACAACAATCGCCTTAATGATTTGCAACTTTGCCAGTTTTAAAACCGTTTGCCACACGAATGCCACTTTTAAAGGAAAATATTGTCCTATTTTCTGGATACAAATGTTTGTAGGTTCCACCAACTAATTTATTACTTTAAATTTTATACACGTAATTACCCTTAGATTAATTGAAAGTGAAAAATATTCTCTAAAATTATTCAACTCATACAAATGTCTTTGGATTTATTAATCTAAACTTCATTTTTATTCTATAATGAGCGAATTGGACATCGTCATTATCTGTACGATCTCACTCTCGCCTCATATCACCGAATACTTACACCAACTCCACCCAAACCATCCCAAATACTACTCCCGTTACTGCCGTACGTGTAACGTCCTTCGCATCTTAGCATTTTCATTGCGCTCGTTTCTTCTTCGTATCCACAACATTTCTGTCACCCACACGTTGCTTGCAATGCTCTCTGCTCTTTTGTCACCAGGGCTGTTTCGCGCACTTGCGTCCATCGTCTCCTCATTTTATTTGCACCCTCCCCCCTTCGTGCCATTTCTGTCGCCACCCTCACCCGCCCCCTCTCCGTTTCCCACATGCGTATCCACGTCGCTACTGCTTCACAGCTGACGCGGCAGTCCTTGCCGGCTGTATCAACGTCGCCGGAGCAGCGTCGCAAACGCAAACTCTGGCTGCTTTTGCCTTGTAGTTCCGTCCGCACTTGACCAATCTAGACCACGCTGCTACTAGCGAGTCAATAGATCTGTTGTATCAGAATCTCTGCGCGGGTGGTGTTGTCTCCCGTCGTCACTCCCAGGCGCAAAGTTACCTCTCAGCTATCTCGGCTATCTGACCAAAATTTTAATCGATGCCCTGTTCACATCACTGATATCAGATTATTCTATTATTGGACAAATATTCATCTGTCAGGTACACACGCGTACATTGTCAAGAAATGCGTAATACTTACTTTTGATTTTTTCTGTAGTTCATATGTTATTGCATTTTGTATATTCATTATAATGGACTATATCTCAAACATACTTCAGAGGTACATACAGAAATATATATATTGAAACCCAGAATATGTGTTTCATTACACTAATTAAATCATTAGTGTAAGAATTCAATAGCTATTCTGGACTGCGCGGTGCGAGCGCCGGGCGCTGCGAGCAGCGGGCAGCCGGCAACGGTCGCCGCCGCCACCGGTGCCCGCCGGGAGGCGAGCGTGAGAACGGCGGGTACAAGCGTGGCAGCGCGCACGTGCAAAAAGTTCGTTAGTTGGATTGAGGCGGCCGCCGCCGAAGGATGTGCCGACGTGCGGCCGGCGAAAGAGGTTAGCAGAGCGGCGACCAGTGCGGACGTGTAGCGAGGGCTCTCCGCTAGTGAATGGACGCATGTAATACGCGACATAGTTATGTGATTAGGAATCGCAAAGTAATGGACATGTAAACAGAACATTAGAAGTATCAGTATAGTAAAAGATTAGTGTTGGTAAAATAATTGACGTCGCTCTTATTAGTTGGTGCGGAGGGAACATTTTTGAAAGCGTGCGGTACAGAACTGTGACCAGTATACGGAGTAGGCGGGGGTCGTGTAATTAAACCCACTAATGGACAGTGATTCGAGGAAGGTGCGCAGCCGAGGTATCAAGATCCTGTTCGGGGAAGAATTGTTGGAGCATCAGCCGTGGATGATCACCACGCCATCTGCTGCCGACGGCCCGCAGCAGTAGCAGAGGTCGACAACCCTGTCGGCACGAGCGGCTCGACGAACCTCATAGGTATTCAAACGGGGCCCCGAAGGTATGAAAGTTGTATTTTACTCTTAATCTTGGTACCAAGGCGGAGTATAAAAACGGTGTCTGATTATGTAAATAGTAGCTTTGATTTAAAATAAATCTTGTCATAATTGTATTTCTATGTATGAATAACTTCCCCAACGTTGCACCGACTTATCCTAGGACCCATTCACGTAAAAGACACCCTCTCTTAGTGTTATATTGCAGTGAAAATACCCGGCACCACCAGGTATGTCACAGCTGGCGCCCGAACAAGTGGAAAACGTATAGTTAAGAAATGTGGCCTTAGGAAAGTTGGTGAAATGTTGGACAGTAATGTGCATGTATTTATTGTATAGTCATGCAGATGACAGATGATAAGCAGGCAGTATAAAGTGTATTATTATAAAGAACAAAGAGTAACTGTACATGCATTAACAAAGGACGCGTAAGTCAAGTAAGAATAAGAAATGTTGATAATTACAAAAATGTTGTTGCGTAATTAATGGCGGGCTGACATAAGCAATTATTTGTGAGCATCCAATATATAGTTAATATTGTAGTGACTGAGGTTATGAAGGGTATACATGTACATGTTACAAATAATATAATGTAACAGAATTCCAAATTTTGTAAGACATATTAATAATATTTAAACTGCTTGGCAATTTTTTATAACATGGAAATTAAAGAAATGGGGAAGTAGTAATAATTTTTATGAGAATATAAAGGTGGTTAATAGTGTTGTACAAATTATGCACAAAATTGTTTTTTTTTGTTGGGAACAGTCACTTAGTAGTGCATTATCTATTGATGATGGTAAAGTGTGGGGAATTTATTAGAAAAGATACCAGGTTGGGAAATATATACCAGCAGTGTGAATGTTTGTTGTGAATAGTTATATGATATTATTGAGGAAAATCCAGGGAGGAGATAGGACATGCAAATGTGAATGATGATTATGCACATAATATAGTAATAAGTGTGTTGAAAAGTAATTTCAATTAATAAGGGATTTATTATAATTTGAAAGCAGTTTTGTGTAATAGTATTAATGAGTCTATTAGCAGTGTTTATGTGTTTCAATGGTAATAATATTATGTATTGTAAGGATTATGTTTATGTATTGGTAGGTGAGGGGAAATTTATATGGCTATTGAATTAGTGTTATTATGTTTTTGGTGGTGAGTGAGGGTTGTTCGTCATTAGTTAGCAATTGAAATAGGTGTGAATTAATCTATTCACGAAGGATCCAGTGTTGTGGCGGGTATAGGTAATTTATAGGATAACTGTGATATCATTGTTAGGTGAGGCAAGTGGAAAATTTGTGCGGTATTTTAGTGTAGTGAGAATCGATCGGACTGCTCAAAGCAACAGAATGGAGACGCAAAATGTAGTGCTGGACCGGGAAGAGAAGGCGGATGAAGTAGGGGAAATAGATGTAGGAATCGATAATAGCATGTCATCGGAAAGCAGGGATAGTGGTATTGGCAGCCGGTTGGATGATACGTCAGGGGACAGCTTCAATAAAGATGTACAAGTTACGTCAACACCGATGATTCAGGCAGCAGGAAATTCAAATCGGGGGGGTGGAGAAGATATCCCTCCAAATGGAATGCAGATGATAATGAAGATGTTAGAAGAACAGAGTAGGAAGGCAGAAGAACTGAGTAGGAAAGCAGAAGAACGGGATAGGAAGGCAGACGAACAGAATAGGAAGATATTGGAAGGACAGAAGGAGCAGAAGATATTCACAGAGGAGCAGAACAGGAAGTTAGCTGAAGAACTGAATAGGAAAGTAGAGGAACAGATTGGGAAATTGGCAGAAGAGCAGAATAGGAAATTAGACGAACAGAAATTATTTACAGAGGAACAGATTAGGAAGCTGGCAGAAGAACAGAATAGAAAATTAGATGCAATAGGGGGGCGAATAGGACGCGCCGAAGAACAAATTGAGTTAACGAAGAATGAGATGACTAAAATCGCGGAGCGGGTAGAAAGTCACGAGCAACGGACCGCTGAAGAATTAGGGAAACAGAAAAAGGAGTTAGAATCCCAAGTAATCAATCTGGGGGGAGAATTAGAAAACAAGCTATATCAGCAATTAGATGTTAAAACCGCTATGCAGGACGAGAAAATTGAAAGGATACAATCGGTAATCAAGGAAGAAATGCAGGAGAATAAGCGGGAATGCGAAGAGAAGGTTGTGTTACTACGAACAGAGATTGAACAAATAAAAGAATGCAAGGCGTCCCCAATTGCAGCAAGCGGGACAGTACCATTTACCCCTCCAAGATCACTAAAATTTTCAGGAGACGGGAAAGAAAATCCATGTATATTTATGAAGGCAGCAGAACGACATCTAGATGTTATCAATACTTCGGAAAGGTGTAAAATACAATTATTATATTTAATGTTAGAAGGCAACGCAAGGATATGGGCCGATACATTTGATAAGTTTCCCGAATCAGTAAAGGCATTTAAAGATCGATTCCTTGAGCGGTATTGGAATGAGGAAATTCAAATTAATTTTAAAATCAGCTTAATGAATAATCATTACAACCAGTCAATGGGAAGTTTGCGGGAATACGCAACAAGGCGTATTATGGAATACAAAACGCTATCCCCACCGATGAGCGATCAGGAAATAATATGTGTACTGACAAGACAATTCCCAGTCACAGTGCAGAATCTTTTACGTAGTGTGCAGCACACCGACCTGGAAAGATTCCAGAATGTGTTAGGAGGGTACGACTTGACGTTCGCAGGCGTACCAAAGAACAGAAATGAAGGGAATGTTAATATGGTTAGATCGGAACGTAACCAGGGGCAAGGGAATGATAGGAGCAATGATTACCAGAGAAACCAACGCGGAAGAGGGGGAGACGGATGGAGACCAGAGCCGGGGAACCAGAGACCGGACTGGAATAGATCTAATTCAAACCGTACGGAGACGCGAGGTGGGGGCGGGAATGCACCCGACCGATTAGCACAGCCTAGCACAAGTAGTGATCAAGGACACTATTTAAACTAATAGAGTCCGCGGTGATAGGTGGCCCCATTGCGGACGCGGAAATCGATGACGTAAACGCGGTCTCCATAAACGCTATGCAGCCGGTAACCTACGATACCCAACCGTGGCGGAGATGTAAGAACTCAGCGGTCAGAATCAGGAAATGTCCCACGATATCGATAGAATGTGAAGGTATAATTAAAGAAGCTTTAGTGGATACAGGGTGCACGACTACAGTAGTATCAGAAGAAATGTATGAGGAGTTAAAAGCAACAGGAAAAGAAGTAATGTGTTTGCCTATGAATAGGGCGTATGTGATTGGGGCAACTCAGAAGAAGTCAAGCCCCATCACAAAACAAATCATGTTTCAAGCCAGGATTGGCAACCAAGTATACGAGATGGTGGCCCTGGTAGTCAAAAAATTATTGTATTCGGTAATCATAGGGTTGGATTTTCTGGTCGATCACAGAGTAAATATAGATCTAGAACGGCAGGTGGTAGAACTGGGGAGCCAGGCGGTAGGATTTGACTTGGGGATGGACGAAGAGTACGAAGCGTGTACGGGCGTAATGGCAGAAGATTCATTAGAAGAACAGCTGAGGCAGCAAACGGAGAAGCAGATTGAGAAGTTTGCGGAAGAACAGAGCAAAGAATTAGGTAAACAGAAAAGATCCGAGGAGGAACAGAATAGGAAGGCGGAGGAATGGAATAGAAAACTAATAGAAGAACAGAACGGGAAGGTGGTTGAAGAACAGATTAAGAAGCCGGCAGAAGAAATGGGAAGAATCACAGAAGAACGGAATAGGAAGCTCATCGAAATATGCGAAAAACCGTATGGGAAAGCGGAGGAACTGGATAGGAAAGATGAGGTGCTAAAATTTCAATCATGCCATCAAGTAGATGCTAGGGTAGCGGTAACAGATAGAAACGAGGGGATGACGAACCAAATCCATAAGGAAGTCAAGACAGCGGAGGGCAAAACGGTGGAGGTCCAAATCGAGACCGAGGAGGATGTTTATAAAGTGAAAGTGAAAACGGAAGAATTGAAGTTAATAATGGAAGAAGAAATGGAAATGAAAATAGAAGAAATGGAGCGTATAGTAGAAGAAGAAACCGTGGAAAATATACAAGGGTGCGAAGAGAAAAGAGTACAAGAAGAGTTTAAACAGGAAGAAGACGAGAAAACGTCGCCAAGTGTCAAGTATGGGGTGACACCAATTATGCCTCCAAAGTCGATGAAATCTCTGGGAGATGGGGCGGAAAACCCTAAGGTAGTTCTGCGAGCAGAAGAACGGCACCTAGCATCAAACAACATATTGGAAGGATACAAGATTCAGCTATTACACCCAATGTTAGAAGAGAACGCCAGGACATGGGCAGAGAATTTTGGTATATTTCCGAAATTTTTGAAGGAATTTGAAAACAAGATTTCTGTACGAAAGCGGAATGAAGAAACCCAAATAAACATCAAGAGCGGCCAGAGGAATAGCCATTACAACTACATCACGGGAAGTCGTAGTGAATACAGAACGAAGAGCGTTATGGAGCCAAACACATTATTTGCTCCTATAAAATATCAAGGAATCATTGGCATGTCAACGCGACAGTATCCTGTCACCGTGCAGAGCATACTGGGCAGAGCAGATCATACCGATTTAGGAAAGGGTTTGAAGATATTGGAGGGGTACGAATTCACCTTTGCAGATGCCCCAAAGAATGGGAATGAAGGAGATGTAGGCAGGTCAAAAATGGAGCGAAGTCAGGGGCGAGGGAAGAATGATGGTATAGTCAACCATTGGTACAAACGTAGAAGAGGTCGTAGCTGGAAATGGGACGACACTTACCAAGATGTGTTCAACACGCTGGAAGCTATGTCCTACAACTGTGATTTAGGAAATCAATGTCAGCAAAAGGGGGATGAACCGTCATACAAGAAACAAAACATAGTAGGACACCACAAGCTTCAAATCGGAAACCTGGTCAACATGTATGGAAAATAGTAAAGTGTAAATAGTGTAATATTAGTGTTAATATAAGTAATCACATGTTAATTCGATTCTAAGTTATAAGTGTGTATAGGGCGTCGAGCAATATGCAAGAGAGTGCAACCATCGGCAGTGACGATGTCATTAGTGTGAATTTTGTCCAGAAGCGGGAAAAAATTCAAAAAAAGAAAGGGGGGGGTGATGAAACCCAGAATATGTGTTTCATTACACTAATTAAATCATTAGTGTAAGAATTCAATAGCTATTCTGGACTGCGCGGTGCGAGCGCCGGGCGCTGCGAGCAGCGGGCAGCCGGCAACGGTCGCCGCCGCCACCGGTGCCCGCCGGGAGGCGAGCGTGAGAACGGCGGGTACAAGCGTGGCAGCGCGCACGTGCAAAAAGTTCGTTAGTTGGATTGAGGCGGCCGCCGCCGAAGGATGTGCCGACGTGCGGCCGGCGAAAGAGGTTAGCAGAGCGGCGACCAGTGCGGACGTGTAGCGAGGGCTCTCCGCTAGTGAATGGACGCATGTAATACGCGACATAGTTATGTGATTAGGAATCGCAAAGTAATGGACATGTAAACAGAACATTAGAAGTATCAGTATAGTAAAAGATTAGTGTTGGTAAAATAATTGACGTCGCTCTTATTAGTTGGTGCGGAGGGAACATTTTTGAAAGCGTGCGGTACAGAACTGTGACCAGTATACGGAGTAGGCGGGGGTCGTGTAATTAAACCCACTAATGGACAGTGATTCGAGGAAGGTGCGCAGCCGAGGTATCAAGATCCTGTTCGGGGAAGAATTGTTGGAGCATCAGCCGTGGATGATCACCACGCCATCTGCTGCCGACGGCCCGCAGCAGTAGCAGAGGTCGACAACCCTGTCGGCACGAGCGGCTCGACGAACCTCATAGGTATTCAAACGGGGCCCCGAAGGTATGAAAGTTGTATTTTACTCTTAATCTTGGTACCAAGGCGGAGTATAAAAACGGTGTCTGATTATGTAAATAGTAGCTTTGATTTAAAATAAATCTTGTCATAATTGTATTTCTATGTATGAATAACTTCCCCAACGTTGCACCGACTTATCCTAGGACCCATTCACGTAAAAGACACCCTCTCTTAGTGTTATATTGCAGTGAAAATACCCGGCACCACCAGGTACGTCACAATATATATATATATATATATATATATATATATATATATATATATATATATATATAGAGAGAGAGAGAGAGAGAGAGAGAGAGAGAGAGAGAGAGAGGGAGAGAGTTGGGGGAAAGAGATCTAAACATAAATAGATAGGTAAATGATAATGTGATATACAAATTAGACAGATTAGGGATCCCAGAATTAAGAAAATGTGTAACGTAATGTAAACGTTACTACACTTCTCCTCGTAGCACGTCACACGTAATTTTTAACTATTTTTGACAGTAAATTAATGAACACATAAGTTGCTAAAATGTTTCGTAAAAATTGTCGACTGAAAATCACATTATAATCGGAGAATATGGAGGTAATATCTTTGAAAAAGTCACTATTAATTGACATTTTTTAGACTACCTTTTATTCTAAACTCCTGCTAGTAATTCGAAAATGGTCTATTGATAATTGAAAAAAAAAATTGACTTTCTTCCCGCCGGATGTGCGAATGTAGGAGGAACGAGCGCCGCCGTCAACGACCGTGATGGGCGCGGGCGCAGTCGAGAGCGCGGGGCTCGTCAACGCGCTGGGGTTCGTTAGCTGCGTCCGCGAAGCTTCCCTCCGGCCGGCCAGCTCGGCCGACCGCGCGATTGCACGCTTGCGCGGCGCGGAGTGGCGCGATGCGGCGCGGGCCCGCGTGACGCCGACGCTCCCTCCCCGGCTGCTTTGAACGGCTCGCTTCCGCGAAACGCGCCACCTTCTAGGCACTCGACTGACTGATCGTCCCCTGGCTCTGCCCGCTTCCTCCGCTTACATTCCCTTGCCCTCTCCGGTATCCACCTTCGTCTCCGCCGCAGCAACCGCTCCCTCTTCTCCTGTCGCTCCTGCTTGTGTTTCCTTGGCGCGTCTGGAGCACGCGACCACGTCATTCACCTTCCTCCTTACCTCTACACCTTACTGTCTACCCCTTACCGTCTGCCCCTTTCCGCTTACACTCTCTCTGGAGGCCCGCTTCCGCTTCCCCTCCTCGGTCACCGAGTCCCTCTCCACCTCACTCCGATCGCTGTCCTCGCTCCTTTCCGTTGGTGTTCCTTTCAGGTGGGAAGTGTTTTTTCGGACGAGCTTCACAAGCTTACATATGTCGCCGCGTCCTCTATTTTAGACTGATTTGATCGAAGTGACGCTATTAATGGCACTGGCAACTGCAATGCAATATGCAGAGATTGGATGGATGGAACACACTTTAAACGTCTAAAGTTCTCAGTATAAAGCACGAGAATTCTGAGCATTTACTTTTAATCTGTTAAAGCGCCGAAACACAATACATTAACATTTTCTCACCGGCCGATACATAATACGGTAGAGCGCGATAAAAATCTGCGTATTAATATTCTACAAAATAAGCAACAAAATTTACACGATTCCCACTACAATTTATCTCTGCTCTCCGACACAGACAGAACCAATAATTGCGTTTAAACAGGAGGAATTAAACTTCTTCAAAAGTCACCCACAGTACCGCTATCAGCTCTGAAAAATATACATAAGTAATTGAATAGTGTAAATAATCAAAATTTAAATATTAAAATTTATAATTAAATTACAGCACAACCTATAGAATAATAAAAATATCTACAGAGATCAATTAATTAGTGAACAGCCCAATCAATATTAATGCAATTATATCAGAAAATGCAATTTACAATTAGAAAGCTCAACTACGAAAATTTTAATTGTAATAAAACTATAAATTCGGTAGAATTATAAACTAGTTGTGCAACAAAGCTATGTGTTTTCATCATATTTGCAACGATTACGTAATATACTAACGTAATCGTATACTTAATCTATGTTGTATATGTTTTCACAGTCGGCATTGGTTTACTTCACATGAGGATCATCTCATTGACCCAACACATGGTGAGAATACGGAGAAATATAATTTGAATAATTATATTCTTCACTGAAGTATAAGAAACGTGATCCGGTAGTAAAACCTACATTTATGTTCACAATCAAAACAAGGGGCCATTTGCACAATGGAGTAGGGAAACTGAACGAAACAACTGATTGTGATGGGGGGGGGGAGCATTGGCCTAGATGTGGTGCAAAATTTATTGTAGGCATATCTAGCATTTTATATTTATACAGTCCAAACGGTAATTAATGTATTAAATATCATGGTTTAAATCAATATTACTTTTCGTTTTGATGCTCTCTGTATTCTCTAACGGTATAGAAACAGTTCTGCATCAGGAAATACTTTATTTATCACTTCGGTATGAATCATTGTTACTCCACATTTTGTTTCATTAAAAATATCCTTTATTTTAAGAGCAAACATTAAGATATCATTTAAATATTTCTTCATTAACGCATTCTCGGGGGTTCAATTTTAAAAATAAAAAATCTGGTGCCCATAGTTCGTAAAGACATCATTTGCTACGTACAGAAACCGCCGTATATTCAGCTAGACAGCCGATTTCAGAATAAAGCGACTGTCGATTAATAGCTCTCTTGGGTTGCAAACCGCCAACAAACAATTCTCATAAACCTCTAGTGAAAGGGATAAACGTGAATTCCAGGAAGCGAATTTCATCCTATCGAAAGCATCAATAGTTCGAGGAACTGGTTCAGTACACTTTTGTATTGAGAATGTAAATTGGATTTAGAATGTAAAATATATTAATTATTGGACGTATTTGTTACAGAAATTAATTGTTTATCAATTTTAGATTAAAAATAAAGTTTTTAATTTTTTTTTTAGATTTAGAGAGATTGTTCAACGAGTGCGTAATGATGGCTATTTTTCAGAAATATCGTAGTTTATACAAGTAAAAAATAGCTACTAATGTGAATAGAGAACTACACTTTCTCTACAATCTTCAAATACTCAGAAGAGATTTTGACCAGTTTTGTTTTGTTTGGCTCTTGAATTCACTAGTTACAAACATTAAAAAAAGCAAACGTAATAACATTTTAATGAAGTTTTTAATCTTAATTTTATTCTCAAAAATTTATCAGACCTGTTATTATTTTACGTGTAACACTTACCTGCATAAAATAAATATTATGATACATAATCAGTGAATTTATTTCCTGACAAAATTAATTGGAAATTACTGAAGTCTGCAGTTAGAAATATTTTTACTGATTGTTTTCAGTCTCGGTGCTAATACGCCAGAGACATGTCCCATATGCAATGTACAACTGAAATTGCCAAAATTGAATACTCTTTGTCGTTTGGTTTTGTAAATAACTAACGTTAAACTTTGCACTATCTGCTTGTGCTCGTGTGACACGGGCCATGGCAAGTGAGCGAGCGGCTGCACTTCGCGTCGAGACTTCTTTGGAAAACTCAGTTATTAACTCAGCTATCCGTTACGGCCCGAAAGCGAGCGCAAGGCAAATAGCGCGCGAGGGCAACGCATCAGAGTCACTTGGCGAACAATTCATGCACAGAAATTTCGACCTTTCCATTTCCAGCGGGTGCAGCGTTTGCGCAGGAGAGACTTACGTCGTACTGAATTCTCAATGCATTTCCTGCGCAAATGTAAGGAAAACCAGGGAAATTTCTGAAAGCGTTCTTTGGACAGATGAAGCGTGTTTAAAATAATTAGAACAATTAATGTGCATAATTAATTCTCTATTAATGAGTTAATGAAAGACCGCGTTTGTGCTACTCAGATCGTGGATCGTGATGGTCTGCTTCCGCGTATTGAAAGCGTGGCGGCAAAATAAAGGGACGATCTGGCTTGTGCGCGTCACGGAGGCCGTCTGGAACAGATGCTGATCTTGCGTTCACGCAAAAGATCATTTTGAACTCTTATAGAGCCCCTGTTACACAAGGTGAAAATTCGAAATTATGGCTGTATAGGCAAATAATAAATTGTCCTAAATAACACTTAAATAGTAGATTTTTCTCTCTACTTTCATTAGGTACATAGGTAATAGCATCAGGGAACAATATTTAATGTAATATTTGGTTTACCTTTACGCAAAAAATGAATAATGACAAACATCTTATTTTTTTCGAAAATTTGAATACGGTTCACACAATTTTTTGCACATATGAATAACGTAATGTACAATACCACAGGGTTCTGTATGTGCAACGAGGACTGAATCACTATATATATGAATTTGGTAACTTTAAATATATAGCTATTTGTCTTCCCTTGAGCCCAAATTCATTAATAGCAATTTTCTACTCGGTGAACTTCCCATGTTAATAGTTCAGAAAAAATAATATGTTTTCAGATTAGCCGGGCGGAAATCAGCATATTTCTTACATTTTTCGTAAAAATTGGTCGTATGTTCGTATCATTCAGTAAATCATCAATGGATTATATTGTTGGAAAGTAAGCCAATAAAAAGTTCTCCCTAAAAGAATTATCCTATGAGTCGTTCTCCACTCATAAATGTGTTTATAATTACTTATAATACTTCCTTAAATTTTCTAGCTATAATTGTAGAGTTGTCAGATATCCTATTTTGAGAATTCCAGGTGGCATACATATTTAATTGCCAGTGTCACCGTTTTCAAGATTCATTTTTTGTTGAGTGATCAGAGGGAAATGTAATGAGAAACCTGAGTATAATAATGTGCAGGTGAAATCCATTAAACTACGAAATATTTATCGTCTACCGCGGTTTAAAAGAAGCGACACTAGTAAAGAAAATGCAATTTTTCCTGTGGGTTCCGAAAAGTTTAGGAATGTGATTAGTTAACGGGCCGTGAATTCCACACTGGAATTCACGGGGTGTGTAATCGTTCTCATTCGACGACTAAATATACAGCGGGCATTCGTATTAAATGGTCGAAGAGAAAACTAATTGCGATACAATAATTTTGAACATCAAATGTTCAAGAGTATATACATCTTAATTTGTGAAGTAAATCTTACGTTGCTGTTCGAGCATGACTTTTATGAAACAGGAGAGGATCATCCTGGTTATTTATAATAAGCCCTCAAGATAAGAAGGGTGAAATATAGGATCCATAGTTCAAATTACAAACATATCAATTTCAACTTTCCTGTAAATTTTCAACTTACTTTAATTCTAATCATGATATTAAATTTTTGTTTCCTTTGTTGCCTGGGAATAGGAAAAAGCAAAACTAATTCTTTATCTTTTAATTGGAAGATGATATTTTACGATGCACACTCTTGTACAAAATATAATAATAGTACAAAATTTCGTTATTCACAAAAATATTACAATTAACATTTAGTACGTCGTAATGTTATCAAGTTTTGTGCATCAAGGATTTCGAACTCCGAACCTCAGATGAACAAAGAAACTCAAAGAAAACGACGACGTATAGTTTTTTATACGTTCCCAGACTTTTATACTTCTGAGACAGAATTGAAAACCACAGGGAATAACCATTTCGACGGCAGTGATGACTTCAGGCCTCTTCCACAAGGAAATGCATCCGTAACGCCGGCGGCTGAATGTTCGATTTCGATTTCGCAGCACCCGTTCTCGTTCACGGTTCGAATTAAAAACTCTTCTCATGTAAGGTAATAGAGCATGCATGAGTAATCCCCTCGGATTGAAGCGGGGGCCCGCAGCTGGAGCGGCATGGCGGGGCGCAGCGTGGCGCAGCGTGGCGCGGGCTTGGCACCGGGCATGCTCGTGCTTCTGCCTCTGCCGCCCACGCACCGATAGCTTTCATCACCGATCCTCCAGCCCTCCCGCCGCGCCGCTGCCGATGGAACAAGCGCGTGGGAGAGAGCGGAGAGGTATGCGTACGCGGTTTCAAAGACAAAGTCTTCCAAAGAATATTACAATAACGGGGACTGAATAACAGTATGTGTTCAAGGCGTTAAACTCTTAATCGGTACAAAGTGAAGAGATAATAATATTTACAAAAATAAAATGTTTGCACAAAGTATTTTTGTCGTTTGTTAAATAACATATTCACTTTGGTAATCGTGAAGTAAAAATGTATTGAAAGTGCACACCTGAATAAGGCAATTCAATATGGAATTTCCGAAATGTCACTTTTCTGTACACAATGTTTAGTTACTTTTCTCGCGTATTCATTCATTTATCTTCTTTTTTCTTCCTATCGTCGATCTTTATCTCTTCTTTTTGACTCTATTATCACTCATTTTCCCCATAGTTCTTCTCCGTCTTCCCTCCTTCCCCATTTCCTGATTTGTTCGCATTAATAAGTCTTTTCTACTTCTCCGTACAGAATGTTACGTCTCATTTCCGTTTTGTTTGTGCGTGCGTTATCATCCTGCGCTCGCACTTTCCTTTCGACTGGGTCATTTCTCCTCTCTTCTTTCTCCCCCTGTTTCCACGTGCCAGCTTCCGGTCGGCTCCGCACCTGGCCTCCGCCTCTCCATCCGTCTCCCCCCCCCCCCGCCGACGCTTCGGCCTGCCGTCCCGTTCCCCGTGCCCGCCGCACGCCTCGCCAGCTTTTCCGTTCGCCCGCATGGCCGCTGCCGCCGCCGCTGCCACACCACCCAGCACCAGCCGCCCGTGTGCACGCTAGAGCTGGCAGCCGTCGATTGACGCTGCCAATACGATTGACCCCTCCGGCGAAACACATGGCTGCGCCCCGTGCAATTGACTACCGATTACACGCCCGTCAGCCTGGATTGGAGATCGGTATATTTTTTTCAATTTTCCGCAAGAGAACGATACACACTCCATTACGTAAAAACTCTCTCGCCCAATGTTTTATTTATATACATTTATGTACTTTATAACACAGGTGTGCACACAAAGATATGAAATTCAATAACTTGCCGAAAATGTTTCGAGATTCTTCATTTTTTCTCGTTTATATATTGCAGAGTCACATGCGTTGCGAATATATCTAATTTTACCATTTTTAATCATTATATGTTGTATACATGGTCTTCGTCGCTAAGACTCGCCAGGGGCTACTGCCGCGCCCAAGACAATAGGCGGAAGACCCTCAGGCTTTTTCGGGCTCACCCCGAAGCCACAGACAATGCCCTGCTCAACCGCAAGGTAACAGAAGGATTTTCGCTGAAGTGGGTAGATATAGGAATATCCATTTGACACTCCACACGTACCGACGCCGTTGATGTTGAGGGAGTGGGGGGTCACAGAAATTTAGGTGATCATGAGACACCGCATTCTTTAGAGACTAATAGGCGACCGCACCACAAATCTTAAATCATCCAATCAAAATAAGAGCAAACTCTCAGGAAATGTGAGACATAGAATTTATGCTCTTCAACTTTCAAAAGGAACTTCTCTAAAAGTTGGCCCGACTCAGCAGCGTCTGCGCTTTACTTGCTGCGCATGATGTGAACATGTACAGCTACAAGTTCTTCGAAGATTTTGAAGTGTACAAATGAACCTTTCTCTTTTCAGCGGACCGGATCGTATCCGGCACTCGAGTACACTGCATTAGTGTAAAACCATTCTATTAAATACTCCATCGAATTTATTCTTGCGATATTCCACACTAAAAAGGATTCGCTTGATGAATGAGCGTGTGATGATGCGTCTGCGAGTGTGGCAGTGGCTTCACGACTGATGGCAGCAAGGAACAAGGGCGTCCGCCTTCACCGCATCTGTCTTTTCCCATACGACATTGCTTTTCCGAGAACAAAATTGTCGGATACATCCTGTGATGATAGTATAAAAGCAGAGGTAGTACATTATCGCGACTTCTGAGTCCGAGTGCTTGTCAATTTGAGGTATTCTTCCGCCGACAGACATGAAAGAATTCTTGCTGTGCTTTTGCGTTTATGTGAACGTTACGTTTAATACAAAACTATGCATCCATCGACAAGTACATTACGTGGGAGGGGGGATATTTGAGATTTTTCGTCGAGCACATCGAGGAGTGAATCAGTGAGCAATGTAATTCGTTAGGTCAGCATTAGGAAACAATTCATATTTGGTTTTGACAACTTCTTTATATATCCAAAATATTTTTATGTTAGAGTAGTAAATGTGTAATCTTTGCTTGGTTGAAGTTTCAAACTTTCTAGTACACCGTTAGTCGTAATAAAACGTATATTGCAGGGTAAGGCCAAAATATTTATTAGTTATATTATAATTATAATTATATATCATTTTTCTGTATATTAACGGGGTATAATAGTAAGTTATATAATATTGAAAAATTGTGTTTTGTTTGCTTAAGTATATTGAATTCTCAGACAGCAAAAAGGATTCCATAGTATAATTTTGCTTGGCCTTTTCGATTGCGTGACATTTCCGAAAGAAAAGTGGAATGAATACCTGAAGGACTATTTCCGCAGCTCTCAAGAATCCAACTTGAACCACTCCAAGAAAGACAATAAATCCCGCTACTAAGTTTTTGTAATCTCGATTCGGTGCAATTCGCCTTAATACTCGTGTTCTTGGCGCATTAAAAGTGGAATGACGGGTGAGCAATCGGCGGCGGTTAGCTGAGCAGTTTGCGCGGTTGACGAGCGTCGAGCAGCGGCGCTGGCGCCGGCGCCGGGGCGCAGTTGTCAAACGGGGGGGGGGGGGGACGAGGGCGAGGGCGGGCCGCTCGGGGCTCGACGGCGGAGCGAAGAGAGCGGGGCGAGAGGGCGCTTGATAAGAGGGCGGGCGTGTGATGGAGAGGACAGGAATGACGGCAGGAAGAGCGTCGGAGCCAAGGTCGCCGCTGAGCGCAGGGCTCTTCGCGGAGCCGTACGTTACGGCTGAATCGCCGACCGGGAGGCGGGGCGGGGGCGGGGGCGGGGCTGCCACGATGACGGAGGAGACGCTGCTGGAGGCGAAGGCGCCGCGGGGCCTGAAGGCCGTGAGGCGAGACGGAGCATGGGAGAAAGTCGCTTGGGCGGAGAGGATGCGAGAACGAAGCTGCAGTGAAAAGTCGATGATTCGGGGAACTAGTGGGAGTGCGGATTTCATGATGCCGAATCAGGTATGCATGTGATTTGCAGAAGACGAAAGTGGTAGTGGTGGTGAACGTAGCAGCTGCGACAATAAAATACCAAGGGTGACGAAGTATTGACGATGCATTTCAAAAACGCATGTGACCGTAACATTTCTCTTCCGAAAGTAGAGTTTTGCGGCAATAAAATGGTAATAGTAAGAGATGATTTCTGATTGCTAATTCTATAGTAACCGCATGTGGTAGCGCATTTAGTTGCTTGAACCAAAATTTTCTTGTCATGAAAATCCTAGGTAAGAACCCCGGGACTAAATATTCCCGCTTGTTAAGTGACCAATCATTTTGAAAATGGATTTAAAAACCTGTTCTGGTCGATCGCATTCGTACTTTTCACCGTTCGATTAGAGGCTGATTCCGAAAAAGTTCCTTAAACAAGCGAGCCTGGACGGCGCAAAATCGTTTCTTCCCATCATGTCTCCACTCTCATATTTTAGACTCCGCGATGTGCTGATTCACAATTTCCACATGGTTCTTTCTTTATGATATAAAAAGAGAACGGCAGTAAAGCGAGCACGAGAATTTTATGACAAAAAACTAACACGGTCGTATCGAGGTCGGTAATAGAACTTTTATAGTGGCTATGCATTCATTATTCAGAAATATAAATGGAAAATATAATGCGATCTTATAATTGCCGACAGTCATTGAGTGAGTTCTGAATTGAAAATAATTTGTTGCAATATTGCTACAAACGGGTAGAATAAAACCGCAGGACAACGATTGAAACATTGTCGGAATTAATCTTGACACCACCACGGCCACAAGGATTTACTGAAACCTTGGCAGCTGAGGGTATCAAAGTTAACAAAACCTCGCAAATTCCCATTTTTGGAGCTCCATTTTCCAGGGCCATGCGCAAATTTAGTAAATGAGATGCAAAAAAAGTGTTCCCGAGAGTGTCGCTCCTATCAGGCGGCTCCTCGCTCCGTCAATGGATGGGGCGGGGGGTGGGGGGCGGGGGGGCGGAGAAGGGGACACGAGGTATCGGCCCAGAGGCGCCGGCATCCGCGCAGGTCAGGACTCGAAGAGGTTGGGCTCTCCGGCACGCCCGCCTCCTCCGCCGCGCGAACTTCTTTCTCGCGGAGGCTGCAGGGGATGGGCCGTCTCGGCCTCCGCATTCCGAGCACTCCCGGCGCCACCCCCGACGCCACCCCGACGCCACCCCGACGCCACCCCGACGCCACCCCCCGACGCAACACTCCACGCCACCCCCCTACGCCACCCTCCGATGTCACCCCCGACGCCACCCCCCGACGCCACCCTCCGATGTCACCCCCGACGCCACCCCCCGACGCCACCCTCCGATGTCACCCCCGACGCCACCCCCCGACGCCACCCCCCGACGCCACCCCCGACGCAACACCCGACGCCACCCCCCTACGCCACCCTCCGATATCACCCCCGACGCCACCCCCCGACGCCACCCCCGACGCCACCCCCGACACCACCCCCGACGCCACCCCCGACGCCACCCTCCGACGCCACCCCCGACGCCACCCCCGACGCCACCCCCGACCCCACCCCCACCCCCACCCCCAACCCCAACCCCACCCCCGACCCCACCCCCGACCCCACCCCCGACGCCACCCTCGACGCCACCCCCGACGCCACCCCCGACGCCACCCTCGTCGCCACCTCTGGCGCTCCGGAGCCGACGCCGACGCCCATGCCATTCTCCTCCATAGGCGAGAGGTTAAACGTCACTTAGCGTTGCCGCCCGGCCGAGGCGAATTCGGGCGTGGCGAGGCGGGCGTGGCGAGGCGTAGCGAGGCGAGACGCGAAGGCCCCGGTGTCGACAGGAAGTGTTCCGAACACGCACTCCCGAGTCGGTGGCCAAACATTAAAGTAATGAGACAGGCAAAATGAGCGCGGGAGAACTTTTCACTTTAAAATGAAGAATGAGCACCAGCCGCCTGGCACAAAAGTTTGGAAAAGTACTTTCTCTATTTGAGAGCTACATCCAAGGAAGACAGTAATTTGGAGCAGGCAGTTTATTACCCGTAAAGTAAGAAGTACAGCAGGCGGCGCGTGGCTGACGGCGAGCTGCCGTCGTGGCCGCCCACGCCGACTCTGATGCCTAGGCCGATGCGGCATGTCCACCTTCGGCCTGCCTGGCCACGACTCGAGGCTGCCAAGGCGAAACGAAGGGACAAGAAGCGAAATATGTCAAGTGGCGCGGGACTGTTGGGGCTGTCAGTACACAAACCGCTATGCTAGCTTCAGCTAATTTGGAAGAAAGCGTTGTTTTTTTTTAATACGAAGTATCAATGAAATTCCCTCACATTCGGTTAGGTAAAGTTTACACCTGATATCCTAACTTATATCATAAAATCTAAGAAATTATATTTTGTTCAGACGTTTAAACATTTAGTTATTCCCATTAAAGTATCACTTCGTCAACTTCGGAAATTACTCGAAGAGTCTATCTGTAGGTATTAAGAGGCAAATATGAAATTCATATTAAAAATGTGAGACAATCTGCGACTCTGGTTTGGCAATTTTTAAGAAACGTGAAATGCTTGTAGATATTTTTAAATATTTTTGGGAGTGAAGTTACTAGTTTGCTGTTAGGATTCGTTAATTCTTAAGCTTAATTTTTTTCTTAACTACTCCTTCGTGCATTATATTTTGATAAACTAATGTGGTACAGTAATTTGAAAAGATAACATTTTTAATTGACTTATTTATCGTGTTTCATATTGTTGGGATTTGTTTAATAAACTGAGTTAAGTTAAATATTAATCTTAAAATTATGAAAACAGTATGCATGATGAGTCTTTCTAAAACATTTGTCAAGACAGTAGAGGGATTTCGTTTTGGTTCGAGCTAGAACGTGAAGCTTTACATTTGAATTATGAAATTTTAGGTTTAATTCTGGGGGACGGTCTGATATTGGTTAAGGGCCTAGTCCCTTCACGTTTCTCCCTCCATTTCTACTTTCTCCTTCATCTTTATTCGCCGTACCTCTGGCTTCGATGATAAACGACGTCCATTCTTTCTGCCTCCTCCATTACTGCTTCTCATTCTCAATTTATGCTCTCGAGCTGTCTGCGTATGCATTATCATTGGCGTGTTCGGGGGTATTTGTGCCTGTACTTCCGCCAACTCACTATAAAATGGAAATATTAATAGGAATGCATTTCTGTTGGCAAAGAGAAGCTCTGTAACAGAGACACCAACATTATTTTTTTCTGCAATGTATCATGTGTTAACTGCAGTTCGAAAGAAAGGGCGTCGGCCATCCTATCTTTTCGTGGTGCTGTGTACAGGGAAGCATGGTGATAAGGAGACATGTAACACTTCGGGGTAACGGCGTAATGCCGCACGAAGTTCAGTGCAGGAAATGTAGTGTGGAACATGGAAGTTTCTACTGAAGTTCGCTTTAAGATGTTGCAAACTTTCCGGAGAACGCAAAATGCGCGATGGATGTGCTGGCTACGCAGGAGTTTGTGCCTAATGTTGTTGAAACTATGAAACACAATTCTGTTCTTTCTTGTGTTAATTACTGTACCGTGTTCTTGGCACTAAGTGAAAGAATGAAGAAAACTGCTACTCTATTCAGTGTTGCATTTAGCGGGTTAATCTCGAACGCTTAACTTGCTCTCTCGCGTAATGCATCCTAGTTCTTTTAGTTTACTGGTCGTTTTCAAATGTCATTATATGCTCGAATCAAACTATCGGAGATCCATATCTAATATTCGAGATTTGTTCATATATTTTGCCCTAATTATTTTTAAAATAATGTTTTGTATTTATTTTTGAGATCTGTATATGTATTATTAAGAGCTTTTCATCCCATTTGCTTCTCTTCTCGCATGGTTCTCACTTAATCTTTTACATATCCATATTCCATTATTTCGCAGAAATTTATCATCTTCATCACATTCGTCAGTTTATTAATCAAATTCACTATTGTTTGTATCATTAAAATGATCTTACTTCATGCTTTCCACATTTTAGTTGCTTATGACGGTCTAGTGAAAAAAGGATCAACAAGAGTCATGAATTACAACACAAGCCTATAATTCCACATTCAACTACCTAATGACAACACAATTATGTCACATTAGAGACTTCTTATGATCAACTACCTGTCGTTTAGATCATCTCAAATTTGAAAATAAACGCGACGATATGTAACAAGAACCCTGTTGCTGCTGAAACCGTCACGCAATGACGGAAGTACACTTAAATATTCGTCTTAATCTGGAACAAAAAATGATACGTTTTCCTCTTTCCAGAATCGGTAAGTTACCAGTTATTAATTATTTGCAAGTTCAGTGCATCACTTCCCTTGCCTGCATACCATTCTCATGAAATCGAGAAACGTCCAAACCTCTCCTCGAAGACGATCCATGTACCGTGCTGTTTTTCGCGGCGAATCCGCCCGCACCTGGGCACCGCACCTGGAAGTCAGCGGCAGGCGCGCACGTGTCCCAATCATAGGGCGCGAACGCCTCCCCACCCCTCGTTCCGCCATTCGCTCTCCCCGCCGCGCCATCCGCCCTCGCGCCGCCCATCTCATCAGCCCGGGGGGCGCGCGGGGTCAGGGACCCTCCCTAAAAGAAAGCTCCTCGTCCGTCTTCGGCGCTCGCGACGCCGCCCCCGCTTCCACTCCCGCCTTCATCCCAACTCCCACCCCAGTGCCTGGCGCCGCACCTAAAAATTGTGCTGGCAAAGCTCTGTATTCCCGACGCGGCGCGAGTTTTATAAGGCGATGCGCGCGGCTTTACGGATGGGCGCCGTTGGATCTGGCGCCTCCTACGGGGCCGCACCCCGCGCAACACTCCGGGCCGACGGGATCGCTACTCATGTTGCGCCTCTAGGATCGTTCTGTAGGTTCCCATTTCATCATCATTTTCAATTTTCAAGCTGACGTACCATTCTTTCTGCACGGAGACAAGTCGAATTTTTCATCAACATTGAGTGTAGTTGTTGATTGAGAGATACTGATGAATCGAGTGTACTAATACAGAATGTAAAATAATATCACTTGATGCTTATGTTCACTTGTTTCTCAATTATCATTTTACAAGAAAAGGTTTATACGAAAATAATCCAAAATTTCGCGAAGTGAATTGTAAAATAATCACTTGAAACATATGTCCTTCATTCTCAATTAAAATTTAACAACAAAAACATGACAAAATAAAGTATCGATTTTTTTTATAAAAATTCTGTGTTGTTACAATGCCTCGCTTAGTAACGAGAGAGTTACCATAATAAATATAGGAACAAGAGGTGCTCAAGAGACAGTCTGCTAACGACCACCGCGCGACAGCCCTGGCCTTCGTGCCCTCTTTTGCTTGGTTCTCTGCGTCCCTCCGTTGCCACGCAGCTTATTCGGCCGCCGCGGCTGTCTTATTGACACAGCACATTGGCGGCGGGCGAAGCATGCGTCCACATATTCAATATCTCATGGCGCGGATTTGGCCGCCGTTGGCAGCCCGACAGTCTGCGCCGGCGGAGGCCTCGACGCTGAGCGACGGAGCGGGGCGCGCAGCGGGGCCAGGCGGGGTGGCGAGGCGTGTTTTTTTCTTTGTGCCCAGATGCGCTCCGCCCGCAGCGCACCCCACCACGGCTCGCCACGCCATGCCCTGTCACGCCCCGCCACGCCCCGCCACGCCCCGCCACACCACGCCGCACATCCCCATCCCGCCCCGCCACACCTCTTAATGCCCCGCCTTCCCCGCCATGCCACGCTCCACCACACTCCGCCACACCCCACCACTTTCCGCCACTCTCCCGCTCCTCGTCACGCCCCACGGCCCGCCACGCCCCGCCACGCCCCGCCACGCCCCGCCCCGCCCCGCCACGCCCCGCCCCGCCCCGCCAGCCCCGCCACGCCCCGCCCCGCCACGCCCCGCCACGTATCGTCACGTTCCGCCACACCCCACAAGGTCCCACCATCCCCCGCCACGTCCCGCCACGCCCCGTCAGGCCCCGCCACACCGCACCACACCACACCGCGCCACGCCACGCCACGCCGCCCGCATTCCTGTCAAAAGCGAACGCGAAGAAACGAACGCGGATTGCGCACTGCAGAATACAAACTGTTTTATTAACATTCTTTCGCGCCAAACTCGTGTTTTTATGGCGGAGGTTTTGAAGGCAATATCTAGAGACCTCGTGTGGATTTTTTTGTTCTCGTCAGGCAAAAGTTGCAAGTAATGGATTTTAATTATCGAACATTCCTGAAAATTAAGAGGTTTTAAATTGCTCGGAAGATGGACATGCCTGTCTGTCGCTTGCAGTTAATAAATTAAACTTTATCCTAGTCTTGGTGAGTTATAGTATATTTTATTTCTGTACTTAGTTCTTTAATGCATTAATAACGAACTTGGATGAGTATTTAAAAAAGATTTAGTTTTATTTTAAGCTACAGATGGAATGTGTCGTTATTATGGCGTGAAAATCCAATTTAGTTTTTGCTAAATGTTTTACAAATATCTGTGGGTAAAAATGTTTTTTGATTTATAGATGAAAATTCATTTGGCTATGATTTCATAAATATTGTTTCATCACTATATTTATAGGTGTGTACTAGTTTGATGAATTTCATTGTTTCATTGTGATGTATTTATAAATATAATCATTATAGGGTGACAGGTAAAAGATGAATTAACCATTTTGGAAGAAGATAGTGTCTATCCCCATCATTACATGTAAATTTCTATTTGAAATTGCTTTCGTGGCCTAGTAACGTGAATAAAATTTATATGATAAACAAATTACACTAAATTAACTATATTTTTAAAATCAAGATGTAAAATAAACTGTATTTGATATTAAACTTAATTATATTTGTTGTAAATATGCCTTTTGCACATCTTACATCCAATAATATTCAGCAAATTAAGTGTCAAAGATATTATTACAGGTGACATTATTATGGGGCATTTTTTGAATTTGAAGGATTTTATGGAAATACGCATTTGCGCAAATTTAACCTGCAACACATTGGTCGTTTAACTATTTGTTTCGTGGCGCATTAATCATACGTAATTTAAAAACTGTGTATTTTAGGTCATGAAACTTACTTTACGAAACCTATTGAATTGAGATATGTTTCTCATTTCATAATCAACAAAAAGAGGTCGTTGGGACCTTCTAATATGATCAGGTCTTCTGAGAACTCACACTAACATCTTTCTCCTTTTGCATGGATGTTTGATAAAAGGCAGATGGTCGGAGTTTCACATGTGAGAAGAATCGAAATAGTACACTAATTGTCCCTATTTGTGATTTTATTTCTCTACGAGTATATGAGTCTTTAAGCCAGTGTTCAAGGCTCTCTGACCCTTTGGGTCGGTGTCAGTCTGTTGAAAACTTTGCCGTAACTCTTCTTGTACTTTTCCCATCATGTCAAAGATGCTTATCTCATTATCCCATCAGGCTCTATCTCAATCAGAAAACTTTAACTGGAACTTCTCAGACTGCAAGATTCAGCGGAGCTTGTGGCGCGAGGTCAAGGAGAAGTTAATTCTCTGAGACTATGACATTGGTTAGTATCGCAAGATGGCGCAAGTTTTGCACATTTTTGCTATAAAACAAGTAATGCAACACATCGTTGGTAGGAAAGAAAAGTAGCTTAAAATACTTGATTTATAATATATTTCATGTATTTGGAAAATTAAAATACGTATGCATGAATCGTTATCTTCACCAACAGCTGCTCTTTAGCCAGAATTCATGGTAGTTGATCGTGAAGTTGTGACAAAAATCATCTCATAATGTGATTTATTCTCAAATATGTTTGAACGTATTCATTGTGAGATTCATCGCATTGTTAACATTTTATTTGTCCATTAAAAAGGGCTCCAGTTTACTTCCTCCTACAAAATGTGAAATCAAATGCTTGTTGCTTAGAACTGTAAAAATTAATTAACTTCAACACTCATGAAAAATAAATTTTACAAGAAGAAATTGAGTAAACTATTGAAAGAGATATCAAAATAGTGAAACGTAGAGTGTGAAGGTCTGAAGAAGTGGGCGTATTTACTCTTTCTAATCTTTTTGTTGCGCAAGAATTAAACCTTAATGTTAGTCCTTACTCCGCCAATTTGAATATTTATACGCGTGTCATTTACTAAAATTTTAATTAAAAATTTGTCATAAATACGTTATTATGAAGACCAAATATTCTCCATAATTTGTATTATCAAAGTCAAGTGAATATAGATTTTTTTTATTTTAAAAAATTAAAGGAATTAATTATGGTTGCTAAATAGTTTACTCTATCGACCAAGTAACTTTTGTCTTTTCATATTTGTAACACTACAAACAGAATAAAAATTAGCTTCATTACTTGAATTTCAACAAAGTAATACTAAATGTTTTCCCAAAAATACTTAAAATGAGCGATAACGCAATCATGTATAGGTATTGCAATATCACAATATGAACGAGAGTCACACCGTTCCTCTAACAGAGTCGATATTCCTATACTTTTTTAATTGAATAATAATGATCTCTACTCTTCCTGCAGATTATGCATAACAAAATTTCAATACTAGCACAGAATAATCATACATTTACAGGTATTACAATTCTCTCATCTGTTGGTAATGTAATATTGTTGTTAAAATCAAATATCTCGACCTATTTTCGTTGATTCGATTCGTCGACCATACGTTCGTTTATTAATTTATCTGTGTACCCATTCGCCCCTGTGTTCTGCACTTCTTGAATATATCTTCGTCAGAAGTGATTCATTGCACCCTGTAAGTCGGTGAATGTCCTTATAATCCCCGCCTCCAGTAGCTGCACGAAACACACACTTTCTACCAGCTGCCAGCCACGTTGCCCGGAAGCGCTCTCCGGATAATAACAACGCCACGACGCTCGGACCGCCATCTCGCCCCATGGCCGGACGCTCCGGCCCAGGCCCCGAGCAAAGAGGCGCGGCACGCGGAAGACCGTCCGCTGCCCCCAGCAACCTGCCATTCACTACGACGGTTGTTGGTGGCGCATTACCAGAATTTGCCAACAGAAACGTAATCCATTGTAATCATCAGATGGCAAACCCATTTTCATATCCTATAATGGCGCGGATCATTTTCACAAAGGACCACCGCTGAACAATGCAGGGTGTTCGTTACCATTTGCCTGATGAATGGCGTGGCGTCAAAAATAATACATCCACGGTGCAAGCCGTATATTAATGGCATATTAGCGCGTGCACGAAGCGATGCGGCGCGGGGGCGTGGGCGGGGGCGAGGGCCGGGATGGGATCGGGTGGGGAGGGCAGTTGGGACGTGGGGCGGGGCGGCAGTGGAGGGTGTCATCGGGGCGTGGCGCGCGGCCGCACCGGTAGCATTCATCTCGTGTGTTCGCCTAAACGGACGCAGAAAGACCCCGGCTCGATTGCGCTCGTCGCCCTGCACCGCTCAACGCTCCAATGGCGCGGCGCGCTGGGTCTTTTATGACGCCGCCCAGCTGCGATGGACCGCAGCTTGTGGATCGTTTCAACTAGTATGCGCAATGGGTTAGGCGGGACTTAAGTTTGATGATAAAGCGATAAATATAGTGTATCGCCTCATAGATCTATACAAATTGATGGATACAATAAGGTATGCAGACGAATCATGCTACACATTAGAGTAATGCAGGACGTTGCGGGTTATTTTCCGTGATTAAATGTAGATAGAAAAAATATTTTTATATTTGAATTGTACTTTAGTGTGGTTTCTATGTGTTATTTATAAGAAACATGCACAACAAAAGAAATTATATTAAATATTTATAAATGTTTTGATTGATTCCAAATTTCTGTGACAAAATTTCTGGTAGTTTAAAAATATTTCTTCCTTCCTTTTTTGTTTCATTAATGGAATGAATGACATATCATACTTTTTCTTTTGAAATTAGTTGATTTGCCTGCTCCTATCCAATTATTTTCGAAATGGATGTTTTTTCATACAAATATTCCTTAAATAGAGAATGCAAGTACAAAAAAAATAATTACCTTATGAATAATGTATGCAGCGGTTGTTGTTATCTGATTAAGAAAAAAGGGAAACATGAATTGAGAATTCTGTTTACGAGAATCTGTATTTTTCATTACATACATTATTCAACTGATGCTAATGTTTAATCTTCGGTGTAAATAATATTTCAATCACATTCCACGCTTTGATTGTAAACATGTTATATAGAAAGATAATTCTCAGTATTACTGGGAACTTCGTGTTTTTCGTAATACGGCAAAGTTTTGAGTCAATGATAGTGAAATAGAAAGGTGTTTTTGATCAGATAACATCATGAGCAAAATATTGGACAAGACTGTAGCAAACTCTTAGCAAAAGCAAATAAAGAATGCAGTGAAGTTATGGCCGGTCTGATGTTTTGCTATCACCATCGTTAATCAATTCACAACATACAATGTCTATGACTGAGGGCAGTTCTAGACTTGCTACTTTTTATTAAATGCGGAATATCCGCCACCACAACCTAGCATCACCTCTCTGGAGTGACATTATTCGATCTAAGTGAAGTTATTGCTATTAAAATATACGCAAGTGGATACATATCAAGGCGATGAATTTGTGAGAGTTTTGGATATGTCAGGAACGTAGTGCTTTCTTCTCTCCATTTTGTATATTTCACGTTTAATTCAATCGAATAACTCGCAATCTTAAAAGACTGAACTAGTTTTGGGCATACCTGTTGAATACTGATTGGTTGAAATAATTAACTACTCACTCACTTCTAATCTCCGCCGCCGGAGATTTCTCCGCGGGGCGAAGTTGCACGCTGATAACGCGGGCGTTGCGCCCCATATGAATTGCAAAACCAATATGAAATATTTCGAAAAACTGGTTCATGGTTTCATAAAATGGGTTCGTGAGTTCATGGTTCAAAGCTGTTATGGTTTCTCTCTAATGGAGACCACTTACTATATCATTAAGAAATAAAATATTGACTTTCCTCGTCAATCATTAGATAAGATGGAAACAAATACTTCATACACATACAAGAGCAATAACCACTGTACTCTGCTTGCAATTTAAGTGAGCAATTAAGTGAACCATAATCGCAGCGCTGGGGTTCTCTTGAACGCCGTTACCGAAGATGCTGCAATAAAAGCTGCGTTTGTATTAGGGTTTCTGACATGGCTTGTATCCGCCCAAGATGCTACCTGAAATAGAAGAAATCTCTAATATGTTCTACTAATCCTCTGAATTATGGTGTTTTCTATTTCTAGTCCGGAAAACAGTAGATACACCAAGTTAAATACACCTCGCAAGTCACAGACAAAATATATTCTTAAAGTTAGATACTCTAATAGATCAGTTGTAGGATCTATTTTCTTGAGGCAAATCTCGTGAGTATTTTTGAGCACCGGGCTTTGAGCCGAACTTCATTCTTCTGCCCGCTCTATTTCCACTTTGATATCTACGGCCGAATATCCCGCAGTTCAGCTACGTATTTCTATCTCGAACTAACCTACCCATTCCAACCTCATGCCTCTTAAAGATACAAGTTTCAATTATTCTAGGATTATTATCCATGTAGGAGAGAAGTGATTGGACCAAGACATAATACACGACAGGATTTAATAAGTAGACATAAAACTAGAGTATTCAACTCCTACCAATTTTTCAGGAATCCGGACGATATCATAAACTTAGGCTTTTATGAATGGACTTCACAAGAAAGCATCTGTTATCACGAAAAAATCGACGCAGAAATTTCACCAATTCCAAATCCCTAATTTCTGATAACTATTTGTCGCTTATTTTATTTCGTTCGTTATTTTTCACTTAACGTGAAGTTGTTCCAGTAGAGAATAGAAATATGGCCGAAAGGGAAGTCTCGTATATTTATTGTTTTGTGACAGTAATATACTGCGTTTACTTCTTTTATAACACAAGAGCAGCCTCAAGTTATTTTTACGTTGATTTTTCAACGAGCAAATCAAAATTTTAGAAATATAACTCTTCAAAGAGTGGTTGATATGAAATTGATATGAAGTTAACGTACATATTATTTAGAAAAAGAAATCAGTTATGTTTTCTATTCTCTAACAATTTGGAAAACGTATTGCACTTGCATTACTTTTGATGTAATACATTTTATACAAAAGTACGAGTATATAATGCTACAGTAAACACTTAAAACTGCTTTTAAGATGTCGATTAATATTTGGTCATCTAAAGAACTTTTTCTCGCTTTAATTCTACAAATGAAACAAAAAAATATTTTCAACAGTATGAGTTTCGCTATTTCTTCAAAGATTTTTCCATCACATTTATAAGTTTTAAAATCAACTTTCTATATTTTCACTAAAAATATGAGCCATTCACATTTTTGTCGGAATTTTTAATAATACATTACACTGACAACTACAGTATATAATTATTTGCCTAAAATTGACCCGTTCGTTATTTAATAATAAAATTAAAGTCACCAACCCAATATAGTTCACATCGTTTCAAAGAGCTATATTTCAGATTTACTGATCCAGATTTACTGCAACACGGTATAAAAATACATGTTTATCTGCCTCTGTTGATTCGACCTCTTTATGAACGTCAAAAGTTCTCAGTATACTTTTCCCATCCACGAAGCAGCCGTTTGCCCCCATAAAGCAACCATCTGCCCCACGAGAGTTCCAAAACAGCCCGCGAGTGGCCTCGCGCGCTAAGCGCGGCGCTGAGAGAAGCGACGGCCGCACGGCGGGCCGGCGCGATGGTGGGGGCGAGAATCAGCAGCCGCTATACGGCTTCACAATTTATCCCCTCGCCCTGGGACGTTCTCAAGTGTTTGCGCGCGTGATGTCCCGCTCCTATTGTAACCATCGGCGCCGTAAAAGTCAAAGAGATGATTGGAGTTGGCGGACTTGGACACCCCGTAAGTTTCGGGGAGATAAGTTTCTGGAGGAGCGAAAGAGACGGAAGGACTCTTAAGCGCACGACGTAGTTTTCGCCGCAACAGCGAAGAGGTTGTGCGCTCTCTCACGCCGGGTCACGAGGCGGGACGGGGAGGGGCGGGGTGTAGGGAGCTTTCGAGGGTGTGAACAGGGATACGGTTTCCCGTCTGGATAGCGGTTCTTGCCAAAGTTGCGAAATGTAGAAGAAAATATGAACTTCTAGTTGCAGCGTGTGAAAGAATCGTGCAATCAGACTGGATGTGGGTCTTGAGTTTGTTGCCTACGTGGTATCTGCTATTAATGTTCTTCAACACTGTTAATTAAACAGAAATTTATTAAAACATTTGGAACTTGTATATGAATATTTCGCAAATATATTTTATGTAGTTCAAGGTATATTTTTTCTGACAATCTTAGCGTACCAATTACATTGTGTCCGCATTGTATTTGTGGAATGGATTCAACCAGAGGCGCATTCAGAATTTTTGTCTGCGTGAACTGGGCATAAAGTACAGCCAACTTCTTACGTTACGTTACGTTGTAAAGTACAGTCGCCTATTCTTCTATAGAATTTTTCCTTTATGCTGAATATAAAATGTAATTTAATTTTTTGACGGAGAATTAATATTCGTAACGTAAAAAATTGATATAGTGAATGACATTCTTTAACATAGAACATTAGTAAAGATTTTTTTCATATATGTTATTGCGTTCTGAAGACGTGAATCTTCTGAGGGAGGTAAAATGTGCAGTGTGGCTTTTGTGTGCAAGCAGTGGCAGAAAAGTTAACGGGTGTCCTATTAACGCCTGAATAAACAAAGAATTTCAAATATTACTATTTTTATTATTATCATTATAAGTATATTAACATTATTGAATAGGATAATCTGCGGCTCTCAGAGAAATTATTGTTTTAATTCAAACGTAAGTAGAAACAATGTTCATTTTCACGGACATGGTTATTATTAAGTAATTTCTGGAAATATTTGAAACACTAATTATATTTATTCCGAAATTCCAAATTGCTGAAATTAATAATACGCAACATATTTTCTCTTTCTGAGAGGAAGTAAGGGTAAGCAAATTAAAAACGTATTACATTTCGTAAATATTCATTTTTGGCGAACACATTTTAAGTGGTCGGAAGTTATTTCAGGAATTATAATTAATCCCCATTTAAGAACGTTTGATAAGGCCCTGTGAGATGACGTTTTAAAAGAAGCAGTTCTAGAATTGCCCGCCACAAAGTGACCTCCCGCGCGCTGTCGGCGCTCCCACGAAAAGAAGCCAGCCAACGCTTCAGCAGAAGAGGCGATAACGGAAGGGGGGGTGGAAGAGGCGAGCACTCGCGCGTATTCAGGGGTCGTGGGCGACGGCTTCGCGGTCGCTGGCGCTCATTTGCCCGGGCTCGCGCATTCGCCCGCTCCCTCGCCGGCGCCCTCGCCAGCGCCCTTGCCCTCTCCCGCGCCCGCGCCCGCGCCCGCGCCCGCGCCCGCGCCCGCGCCCGCGCCCTCGCCCGCACCCTCACCCGCGCCTTCGCCCTCGCCCGCGCCTTCGCTCTCGCCCGCGCCCGCGCCCGCGCCCGCGCCCGCGCCCGCGCCCGCGCCCGCGCCCTCGCCCTCGCCTTCGCCTGCGCCCTCTCCCGCGCCCTCTTCCGCGCCCTCTCTCGCGCCCGCCGCCTAAGATTTCGCCGCGGGGCGAAGTTGTACGCTGATAACGTGGGCGTTGCGCCCCAGCGGCCCGCTCCTCCCACCGACACTCCGCTTCCAGAGCCACCGCTCCCTCCGCTGTACCGGTCCTCACACCACACACCGCCGCAGGCCGCGCCGCCCGTCCCGTCCCCTTGCGAGTACTCACTGTTGTCGCTCCCGACTCTCCCCTGGACGGGCTCCCGGCCCAGTGCTGTTGTTTTTGCAGGGTCGCTGACCGGAGTTCCTAGGGTTAGAGTCCCGACCTAGACGATATTCCACTGTAGCTGCAGAGCTAATTCCTATTTTATGACTGTCAAGAACATTGTAACTGTCGAGTGTTCGGAACAGTGCTTTTCTATGGTTTCTCCTATCAGTACCAAGGAGATGGCGGATCTGTAGGTTAACAAATTGAGGCACGAACGAGGTACGTGATCTTTCCTTCCCCATCTCTGTCCCATCTTGCCTCACCTTTCATATACACCCGATAAAATGCATTACTCACCTACACATGTCAGAAGACCAGTCAGCAACTTAGAGCTAGAAGGGCCGGTGCTCCGCTGGAGGTGATATCTCGTAGAGGAAAACCCCGCGACCTGAAGTGTAAGTTGACGCTGGATTTTGTCCCATTGGGTCAAGGAACATCTTCACCAACCTGGGAATAACATGCATTAAAGTTGTGGATCTAATGATCGCAGTAGTTGACTCATCTAGAAACACTAAACAAACAATTAATTTATTCCTCTTCCATCAACCTGCGCATCCTCCTTCTCCTTCCGCCTTCCTTCCTCCTCTAGCTCTCTTCACCGACCTCACCGCACCGGTCTGTCTTCAGCACCGTCCCGTTTCCTCCTCACTCATCCCAGAGCCGCCAGCAGTTCCCTCTGCCTTCACCCTCTCCCTCCCGCGCCGTCTCCTCCGCAGCTTGAGGCGACGCCGCGCGAGTGCACAGAGCTCGCCGCGACTCACAAGCGAATAAAGTACACACGCGGAATAAAAACACCCCCGCCGCACACGTCATGCAGAGGGCGTCCGCAGAGATGCCGGCGGCGGCACGGCGGCGGCAGCCGAGTGCGAATGGCGCCGCGGGGGAGGGGGAAGGAGGCGTTGGGCAACGGAGGGAGGGGGAGGGCGAGGAGGGTGATCCCTCGCCGCCAATTGATTCGCGCGATGGGCGAGATTGATTTGTAAAATTTCTTGGCACGCGGTAATGACGACGGCGAAAAAAGAAACCACTCCGCCTGAAAATTTATGGCCTCGACGGGCGCTGTGGGAGTTCCAAAGCCACTGGGAGAGAGGCTGGACGTGGACTGGGGACGGAACAGTGGAATGATGAGTGACGGCAGAGGAAAAGAATAAATGAATTCGAATTTGGAATAAATAAAGGGGAAAATTAGATGAAACGTAAGAGAGAAAAACAAATTTGTAAAAGAGAAGAAGAGGAAATAATGTTAATGAATACACATATAAAAGACAATTATCAATTGTGAAGATATATTGATGACAAGAGAATAAGTTGAGTTACATTGTGTATAAGAATTGCTAAACAATGATAATATGCATTAAAAAACTAAAAGGATTTTGAAATTAATTACAACTATTGGCCTGCAGCAGCAACCACGTTGCTGCTGAACATAACCACATAAAATGTTTTTCCCCAAAGTATCACACACTAATCAAGAATAACAAATAAAACAAATCACTCCCATATTTCATTAAAACATAATAAATATCTTACCAGCAACAGTATTCACTAATGCTGCAATAACATTTTATTGTTTATATGGATTTTCAGAACAACAGTTCTTTACATTCGTAGAATGTAAAAAAAGTTGCAGTGCAATAAGACAACACGTGAATTACAAATATTTATTGGCGAGCTACCTTTTTCTTGGAACCTTGCTGTCGCATGACGTCAAAATTGAAACGTTTTTTTCCTAATACCTAATACAAAATCACAGACAATTCTCACATTGGTGGAGACTGCATAGTATTCTTCTAATTTCTGTGCGCATTGGAAATTAGAAACATAGATACGAGAAACAAAAATTCAACACTGTCCAAGAAGATGGGCAATTGTGAACCAGCGAACTTTGAAATTTCCTAGTACACTTTGAGGTGACACGACAGGAGAGGCACATGAATCGGAAGTTCATAGGAATGAATTCAAAACTCGGCTTTTTTACTTCATTATGTCTACAAGCAAGACATATTTGAGCGCTGTTAATAAGCTGTTGTATGGTGAGAACTACATTTCACAAAAGAGCCACAAATCTTTCAATCCTGTGATTCTTTGAATAAATTATGCACATGAATAAACTGAAAATTTTTTAATGTTGTTCAATAATTTGTAATGATTTTTTTATGATAAAATTTCTGTTATGCTTGTACATACACTTGCACCCATTACTCTGCAACTAGAAGAAATTTAACATATCGTATAACATTCAAATGTAGAGATTGGCCAAGAAAATCCAGTAGTACACGTATCTCATTTACTGCAAAAAGTTGACCCCTCTGCTTTTCACAGTAAAGAAATCGCTTTTTTCTACTTTATAATGATGCTACATGTTTGGGGCTAATTATTTTTAACTTTGTTGAGATTTGGATATATCGATTAATTATAAGTTTACGGCTCAACTTATATAATAAATATTATTATTATGAGTAGTTCATTTAAACACGGAATACAAGGCTTATATTTGGAATTTTCTATTGGAGTTTCGTCTCCCCTCTGCGTGAAGATGCAAACGAATACTTTACATTCCTGAAGCCTAAAGAGCACACTGTATAACAGAGCTCTGATGGAAATAGTATTGTTAACAATGCCAGGTGATGGAGTGCGAGCTTTGTCGCCGAATAGAGCGGCTTACAGAACGAGGGGCGCGGTGCGCGGAGTGACGAAGGGCGCGGGGCACCGGAGTGCAGTGGAGCGTGGAGAGGCGAGGCGTGACGGGGAGGGATGGTCGGGTCCAAGTGGAGTGGAACGCTGTGGTGGGTACCGGCTGACGAGCAGCGGGCCGGGGTTCGGCTCTGCGGGGGGGCAGCGGGCGCCGCCACCGGGTCGCTGGGTGCGGGCCACGGGCCGCGGAGCACGGCGGCGGGGGCGGAGCGGGGAGGATTGGGGTGAGGCGGCGCGTGGCGGGGTGGCGCGTGGCGGGGTGGCGCGGGGTGGCGGTGGAGCGCGGCGGGACGTGCAGGGCGGTGCGGGGCATTGGCGTGACGCGCGAAGGCAACATGCGACGGAGAAGGATAGCGGGCCGAGCGCCCTTGGCATACCACCGCATGCCGCCGCCAGCGAAAACACGTATCCCGATCACATCCAGCGCACGTATACGGCCTGTCCGTTCTTATGCCGGCACTAATTAAAAAGGAAAACATAAAACGGAACCGCGTTGACATGCTGTATGCATGAGGTAAACGCAATTAGAGGAGGTTTGTTGCTCGACAAACTCCACTGGCGGCCTGGAAAGGACGCAATTAAACTCATTGTGGAAACACAGGCGCGCACGGCTAATATGGAGCTCGTTAATTATGCAAAGCAACATAGAGATATGTGGAGCGTGGCGCGGGATTCTCGCTAGCCGAAGGGAACGAGGGGGGAAGCACGAGCCCCGCCCCCAAACCCTTCTCGCCCTTTCCCGACGTGCCAAGCGCCCCGCCCCGGCCCTCCCCGCCTCCTTCGCCGCGCCGCGCGTCAGCCTTTCCGTGCTCGCCGTGTCACATTTCACACCTTCCTTTCGCCGTGGCGCCCGCTCCCCCCTGCAATTGCCACTGGACGGTGCACCTCCTCTCCCCTCCCCTCCCCATCCGGCCCCACCGCCACCCTCTCTTGACCGACCCTCCCTCCCCCGTTCGCTCACAACTCCCTTTTGCCTTTACATAGTTAAGTCCGTTCCACTCTAGTCTATTCCATTACGCTGCACCCATCTCTGCCACAACCTCAGATATGTATGCCACGCCCCTCTGACCAGCTGGGGCGTTCTCGTTCTCTCTCCTGCTTCCAGCCTCCTCTCTCTGCCTTTGCCCGCCTGCGTGCCTGCCCGGCCCACCCATCACTGCTGTAAAATACTGCTTCTCTAAAGAAGCTCTTGGTGTCACGTTAAACTTGTTTGCGGAAGTTATGATTTAATTTATAGCTACTTTCCATTTTCATATTTTCAAATAAAACTGTACTAATTGCCAAAACTAAATTATTGTGATATGTTAGCAAGGAAACATTCAGAATATTCTGTTTTACAATGCAGCAATGAACATAAATTCTTCATCATCCTTCTCAATATCGTTAAAGCATTTTTATAATTATTGTGATGACAATATGTAAAAATATGTTAAATTATTTTGAATATCAAGATTTCTAAAATTTAATTTAAAATCTTCCTTAAACAGCTGATAAAAATATTTATGGAGGTTAAAAAGGTGTTAATGTGCAATAATTTTGAAATAAAAATTATGTAATTTGATCAAATCAAAGAGTAATTAATACATTAAATATTATAAAGATATCATTCTAAGAAAAACTACAATTTAATTTGGACTGATTGTTCGAGAAACAAACTTTGTACAATCAAATAAATGAAATTAACTCCAAGAACGGAAGTAAAATAACCATAAAATATAATAGTTGAAGGAAGACGCCGAACAAATTTTCACTTTTTGCAATTTGTGGAAAATTCGAGGAGTTGGAAGAAAATGAGACCTGTTTTTTAAGCATCCTTTGTTCTACCCGAGGACAAACTTTAGTCAAAACATTTGGAGAAATTTTTGTGAAAAGTGTGGTAATGTTGTTGCAACTTCATGTAGATTACAAGCACTAATCAAAATATCCGTTTCAAATTCGCAGGGCCTCGGGTTCGGGCAGATAAATCTGAGAATTTCAACTAGGGAGAAAATCGTCTGAATCGTTTGGGAGTGAGCGTTGATACAGATGGACGGACAGACGGAGAGACAAACAAACATCTCGCCGTCAACCAACTTTTCGGTATCGAGGACGGACAGAATGTGAATTGTGACTACACGTCGTATTAGAAAAAGTAGTTTACTACATACGGGAAAAATATTTATCCAATTTTCGGATATCAGAGCCCCACAATATGAGATTTTCTGTCGAACATCCGCCGACTTTTGCCACGACTTGGCAATACTTTCCCTTTACCACGTAAGGACATAGTATGGGAGAAAGAAAATGGAATCTTTGCAAGGAAAGGGTAGTGGAAGTAATCTGATCTTAAATTCTTAAAATAATTACTGCTTTAATATACTCCCCTTTATTTCCCTCGTGATCTCCATATTTCGTATTCAAACACAATATCACCTCTTTCTGTTAAGTTGTAGACGGACAATTGTATTCCATAGTCTATCTAGTTTAGGACGTTGGTTTATGCAAATTCGTTTATTCATATTCATCAATCGGCTTGAAATTATAATAAATACAATAATCTTAGTTATATTTGCCTTATGTCTCTTTATGTTAAAAAATAATCCTCATATATTTAAAACAAAATATTCTGTCTGAAATAGAAATCCTTTAAAAGTTATAACATCTAACGATCATTTTATTCGTGCATTGAAAAAATCACAGCCATGTAATGACTATGTCGCATTAGCAGGCAGCAAAATGTTTCATTAAATAATGTGCAGATTCATGAATGGGACTTGTGTTAGTAGGACGGTACTTTGAAGCTGCTGTGATGTTCCTGTAAAGCTACCAGGGATTCAGCGAAGGCTGAAAAATTAATGCAACCAGGGATTAAAATCAACAGTTATTTGCGTAAACCAATGACTGAGATCCTGGGTGTAACGAAGTACAGCAAACATCCATTGGAGCCTTTTACGATTTTAGTTGGTACACTCCCTCCCCCCTATTTTCTAAAAAAAAAAACAAAAACGTAATTCCACAAAGCCATTAGTGGATGTATGTTGCATTCCTCGGTACTTTATATTTGAAATGTGTCCAACTGACTCACGTGCACATACGAGGGCATTGAGCTCTTATTCAGTCAGCATGCACAGAGAAATTATTATTAAGAAAAATACGAAAAGAAAAAAAATGAAAAATACAAAAAACATTTCTTGTGATATCTCATCACCACACGATATCTCCAAAATATGGCTCCTTGAACTGAAAAAACACTATTTTTAAACATTCCTCTTTCGTTTGATAGTCATGATATTTTGAATAGCATGACAACCCGTCCTACAGCATTGGTCTAATGCTGGTATATTTGAACATTTAATTTAGATTTAGTCAGACCGTGACAAGTGCTCTTGTCACGTATGGACCAATGCATTTTTGTACAGTATTGTTTGAGTAAAGACAATGACAGGGAGTTATCCTGTTTAAACCAAATTTCAGTTGAATGTTAATGTCAATGTTTGCATGAATCATCTGTACTTGAATAACGGTAGATATGTACCAATTAATTGAAATAATATTATCCGGTTGTAACTCACCCAGAATTTGGGGATATTCAGTTTAAATGTTCACTAAAGGATCAATGACATTTCAGATTATACGATATAAACAGAAGAGGACAAGTGACTGAAAATTATCTGTTTGCGTATTTACCTGTATTGTTTACGTAGTTTTAGAAATATATTTTTCTAAATATCTTTTTGCCAGGCAGATGGAATATTTCTTCCCCCAATAGGGAGTAAATGTCGTACAAATTAAGAATAATAGTTACATTTTCTTTATTTTTTTATCTAAATACGTTTATTTCGATGAGATAAAAACTCCATTAGTTTCCAACTTAATTACAAAAATTAATTTGGCCTACATTCTTTTATCTAGACAAATTTTCAAAAAAAAAAAATTGAACGAGATAAACGAAGCTGATATGGATGATGATTGATCCAAATGAATTTACAGAAAGAGGGATGAAAATGACCCTATGGATCGCGTATTGAATAGCATTCAAATGGAATCGTAATCATATATTTTCTCACTTTTGTTGAAGTTAAATGTGATTTCTTCTGAAAACAACGTAGCTTTTGTTTAATTTATCATGGTTACATGTTTTGGACTTTGATATAGAGTAACCTTCCACAAATATGGCAGATCATTGATGTTAAATGCATATAGAAACAGAGTCAACTAATCAACTGATCACTAATCAACTGTTGACTCTATATGTTCATTTGTTTTTAACAACAAGTATTGCCATTTATATATACGTGTACTCTTAATTTGATGTCCAAAACATGTAATCATGCTAAATTAATCGCATAAATGTTTTGTGAATAGGTCAAATTGAATTTGATGAAACGTCAGAAAATATACGATTACAATTCCATATGAATGCTGGATGTTCAATACTCGATTCATAAGGTCATTTTCATCGCACCTTGCGTAGCTAAATGAAAAAATCTCTCTTTGTATATAGCGTTAATTCATTTCAAAAATAAAATATTTATTATGGTGTAAGGCAACAATGTTTAAACTTCAAATGTTCAAAGATTTTTAACAAGTCATAACTAAAAACAAAGGTAAACATGTGATTGCCTTTTGTTTTTAAGTCATATTTAAAAATATATAATATATATATGTGTGTGTGTATGGTTTGGAAAGTTGAAGTTGCCGCTATTGTTGTGTTGTAAGTGTTGTCGAACTGATGCTGATACAGTAAGAAGTGTGAGTCATGGGTTAGACATTGAGAAAAGATGACGGACGTGCAAGTTGGTTGCGGCACATGTTGGTAGTTATAGTTTCTAAAGCTTTTGAACTGATGGTATTGTATTACAAACCTGATGTTCATACCGTGAAAACTTGTTATTCTATAAATGAAGGGAAGTGAAGCAGTATAACTTTATACTTTATTCAAGGCAATTATTTTAATGTGGGTAAATATCTACCTAAAAAATTCACATACAATACATGTACATTATTTTACACCTTGTCATATGACATTAAAGAATTAAATTCGATACAAAATTTCCAAGTAAAATCCTTTCTGCTGCACAACTTTGAGAGAGTATACCGAGCATCTAAAAGAAAAGTAATATTAAACGTTAATATTAAAGTAAAAGTTAATATTAAAGTAACGTCATTTAGTGTAATATTTAACATTTGAATTGTATAATTCTAAAGAACCTATAACAAGTATTGTACTTCTGCTTCGGGGTCACTGATCCCTATCTCGATCAGGTTGTTGTCCAGTTTCCCTTATCCTTGAACAAATACTGAGATTGTTTCTGGACATAAATGTAACTCCAAATTAACTTCTCCTTATAGCACGTCACACACCCTTTTTAACTGTTTCTGGCGTAAATAAATAAAAAAATGTTCTATTTATTTTTCACCTATTTAATAAATGAATATTGCAGAGGTTAATCTTCCATGTGTAAAGTTATTACTAATGCGAAGTTTTCCAAAGTCAATTGGAATATTTATATTATTATTACAAGTATTACAATTTAATCAAAACATTTTAATACTACGAATAATTCGAAAAATGATTGTGAAGAGATAAAAAGTTTTTAACATATTAAATGAATGTTGTAAATTCTTATCGTACATTTTTATATCCCAAACTTAATATTGAAGAGTGCTCGTGAGTATTAAAATGTCTTCACTAAAAAACACACAAGAGATCTCACCCGCTTCAAAAGAGCGAAGTGTGTTGATGCATTTAGAGATGGCAGAATGAAACGTTTCGTATCTTCTTTTGTGCAATCGTAACGCGAAAATCTTTATTGAAATCGAATTTTACTCGTGTCTGCCTCGTAAATAAGGCAGTTTCGCTTTCGCGGGTAGCAAACGCGGCGCGAAGGAGACAGGGGAGGCGCGGACGGGGGGAGAGGCGTGGGCGATGGGATAAAGTTGATGTAACACACCTTTTGCTCATATCTCCGAACGAAGAAAGGGCGCCAACAATATGATCTGGGCAAACAGCCTGTCATTCACCGCATTTCGGATTTCGCGGTAGCGGTGTGGTGATGAAGGGAGGGGACTGGAGGCGAAAGGAAAGGAGAGAAGGCTGGAGACGGTGATGGAGGTGAAGCTATTAAGTTCTGTCACGGTGGTGTAGTGGAAGTGGCGTGACTGGTGTAGGGTTAAAGTACAATAGTGAGACGCTGAGAAGACGATGAAACTGACGGAGGATTGACATGTTGAGGTCGTTCAAGTGGAGGTGAAAGCAATGAAAACGCATGGATTCGATTACATGTACTTCTCACGGTAGAGTTGGTGGAAGCCTAGAAAGAGAAACAGCCGGCTCAAGACGGCGAGTAGCTCAGATGCTTTTAGCCGGAGAGACAGGGGCAACTAACAGGCAGCTCCTGGCAGGAAGTGACGATGGCAGGAGGTATCAGCGGGAGGCAGGCTCCAACCGACCCGAGATGTCGACACCCTCGCAAACGCCGGGACGATTATCTGGGTCTTGCACGCGTTTCATGGGCTCGGATTGAAGTGTATATTCACATACGCTAAAGGGCTTGATTAAATCCGTTTTATGATGTGTTTTAACACTGAGATCATCAAAGTGGTAGCGGGCTCGGGCGAGAAGATTGCGGAGTGGAAACGGGTGAGGAAGGGACAGACACCGGAAACTAAAAGTGGCAACGGCAACGGCAACGGCAACGGCAACGGCAACGGCGGAGAAAAACGCAAGGAAGAGAGCGGACGCGGTGGTGATGAAGGGAAAGCGAGCTGGCAAAAGAGCCGCCTACCGAGGTCGTGCTCGAGGTGATGACAATTAGCGCCGACGCCGGGGCTGGCTATCATGAGCCAGGGCGTGGCGGGCGGAGTGACGGCGACGGGGCCGGGTCAGCCCGCTGTCGTCGGTCTCGGGCGAGCGGGAAGGGCGCAAGGAGCAAGAAGCCGGAGCGGTCGGAGCACCTCGGCGGCGGACGCCGCGCGGGGGGTGAAGACGTCAAGGAGCGCCGCCGCTCCGCGTTACCCCCCTCCTCGCACCCCGTTTGGCAACTGCGCGCCGCCCCGCCCCCTCCCCCCGCCGCCACCTTGGCCTCCGCCTGGGCCGCCGCCTCGCCGAGCAGCGATATTGCGAGGAGCAGGTGCAGTCGCCGTCGCGACCCCCGGAGGGCGCGCCGCCCCCGCTGCTCCCTTCAGCTGCCGCGCCGCCGCGTCTCACACCTCGCTTCCCCCCTTGCACGTCTCACCTCGCACCACGCGCGCCCGCGCTGCTGATGCGTCATTGGAGGCGCTACGCTGTGTTATTCGATTTGAACACGTGCGCCTCACGTGACGAAGTGCTTGTTATTTCGTGACGAATCTTGCTGGTGTTTAAATGCAAAGCATGATTTTGGTATCTATCTCATTGTGGGTCGTGAGAGTTTTATTCATTTACTTTATTATCCTTTCTCTATTTGTCGCACTACCATTTTTCTATTTTTCTTTGCCCTATTATCCTCATATTAGCCATGCTATTGTCGCAATGTTGCTTGCTTTATTCTTTCCCCATTTATTCTCTAATGGAAGTTCCAACCATTCGACTATATTTTTTCTCGAGTAATTACTTTCTTCTCGAGAAAAAAAGGCCAATTTCCAGTTTATAGAAGACTCATTTCTATGTGTCACTGTCATTGTTTCCGTGAACGTGCATTCCCCGACAACTTCGCCCCATTCCCCTTTCCCTCTTCCTTTCTTTTCCACTCTTCAGTCTCCTTGCGTCTATCTTACTTCTTACTTTACGTGTATTGTCTCTCAGTTTTCGCAAAACGCTAGCTCTCAGCAGGACGAACGACGACAAAACGCTAGGTCGTTTCGTGGAGTTTCCTATGCCGACGGCAGATGACAAACTGCTCACTCGGATCCATTTGCAAATACGAGAGGTTCGTAGGTGCGGGAGACGCGATAAATCTGCCACAAGTTGTGACGCCGCCCCACAATGAAGTGTTGTTTACTGCCGAGACATGAGCCATTTTCAGATAACCTTCTGTTCGCTCACCTTTCCCCTCGCGCGGTCGGCGCTCTTAAGCGGTTTACGTCGGCGAGCGCGATTGGTTACAACAGCGGCGGCGCGGCCGGGGGCTTCGGTTTCCAAGCAGTGCCGCGTGTGTTCTCACACGGAGACGGATGCTCCCTCAGGCCCTGTGCTGCATCAGCTCTTCCCTTTAGAGATGTTCGTATCTCTTAACCGAACGGTTCGGTTGGTTTACGAGCCGCACAGTTCGTAGAAACGTAATCCAAATTCACAAAAAATCCATTACATATTATTGGAGGATTATTTATTTACAATGATGTTCAAATTCAAAGAATTGTAGATTAATAGAATCACAATATCACGATGTAGTAATCTCACATTATAATGCGTAGTAGAATCACATATATGGTGTACACGATAATTTAAATTAACAGTTAAAGTCGATGGTTGGCTCGTATATTTCTTTGAAACGAAGTGTTGCGTTCCAAGGAAGTGTATCATGGTTTTACATTGAAATTTTCCAGCCGTTTGAAGACTAGGAATAAAATCGTTGTTTTATTATTTGTTACAATATTAAATTATTTTCAGTTCTAATTATTTTATTGTTGTATGTAAAAATTACCCTAAATTATTGTTTCGTCAGTTGAGTTTTCTGAATAAAATCATGATTGCTCAAATTTAAATATCAATGTGGTAATTTTCTTTGCTCATTATATAATTTACTTTATTGTTTCTTCAGTGTACATTTATAACGGATTACTTTTTATCTGATAAAATATATCAACATTTGTCGAATAAAACGAACATGAAATGTGCCACTAAACTTACTGCAGTGACGTTATTTGGACGGGTAATTTCTTTCCGCGTATTTACAATATACGGGCTATTTAGTTTTTTGAAAAATTTCGGAGTATTCTGGTCGCTCTTATGTTTTCACCCTATTTGTGTCTTTTAAATGGTACAAGGGTGTCATTCAATCCACGAAAGATGACACACTGGAGGTACTTGCAAGTTGTTGGTTAAAATAATATGAATATTTTAATTTAAAAATAAGGGGACGTTCGTTTGGCAAAGGCATGTAATGGAATTCTATAAAATTGTAGACGTTGGATGTGTCGTAACTTATTTTATCCTTCTAAATTTATCTTTCTTCTACATTTATCTACATTTTTTAATTTTCTGAGACCAATCTGTTGTTATCTTTACGTATGTTATCATCGTATATACATGGTCTGATAATTTGTTAACATAATTCAGACGGCAATATAGTGTTGTTCTAAATTATTGACATTGAACATTATTATTTCATTATTTGACATTTTTGTGAACTTGTTATAGCATGGCTGAGAAGAATACCATAAGTATTTTATAACTAATTAAACATTAAAAAGTAATGACGAATTTAAGCGAAAGGTCATTCAAAAAAGAACAGTGATGTTCCTAACTGTGTATTTGAAGTCAGTTTTCAGTTATTTCAAGTACGACATTTCTAATGAAATTTATTGGACAAATATGAAACGACAATAAAGACGGTGGAAATACCAAATACTAACTTAGTGTGTCACCTCAGGCGAGAATTTTCATGTTCAAAAAATATTTATGCTATGCAAGTTAATTATAAAATGAAATTGTAAAAATAATTCTTCTTTCTGTCTCACCTATTCTCAGGAATAGAATAGTTACGAGATAAAGTATCGATAGAAATACTGTATTAAAAAGTCTAGGTTTCATTACAAAATTAAGGATTATTTTTCGTAAATCTGGAGAATAATTTCGTAACTACAAGTATTTATGGTATTCAGAAAATGCGGTGTAATAATTCACAGAGTGTGTTCATTTTAGGTACCTTAAAATTTCTTCCAAAAGTTGTTTTATTTCTAAATTCATCAAAAATATTCCAGGGTAAGGCGGCTAAGAATAGTGTCAATCGATCTTTTCGTCGACAGTAATCGAATAAGCTGTTGATTGCTTCTCCGAGTGCCTTAAATTCTTAGAACGTAGTTCAGTTACTTGAAAATCCTAGAAACATTTTTTCGAGAATTCTCTTCGAAGTTTCTGAATGCTCTCGCCCCTACCAGTTCTGAGATATTTTGAATGTCTTCTCACCTTCAATGGTGTCCGAAAACGATCTAACCGTAAGTAAAGGATATACACTTGAGACCTCGCAGGTTACCCGATTACTGTGTCTACCCGTAGATATGGTCTGCAACGTGATGGAGAAATATTCATGTTTTAACAGGATCTGTCATAGAGTTTGTAATCGTGGCAGCCAATTCACCAGTGCTTGCATAATACAGTTATCTTGTCCAATTGTGGCTTTCTCACAAAACTCATCTTCGAATAGCTGCCTGCAAATCTTTTAATTATTTATTAGATGCGTGTGAATGACATATACGTATTATTTACGTCTGGGAATATAAATGAATTTAAATTCATTCATATGTTTCGTTTTCGGGACCAAATTTGTACAACCATTTTCGGCAACATTAATAATTTCTTATTGAAGGTTCAGCGTTTTTCTAAAAATAAAACAGTGAATTTTGGACCACCTCACGCCTTTGTTCCACTAGAAGTTCGCGCCATTTCCCAAACGCATTGCGTCCTCGGAAGTGCCGTAACTCGGAACGTTAGCGATCGCTGCCGGCTTAATCCACATCCGACCTTAAGCCGGCGATTAAAAGCGTCTCGGAGGGCGACGCGACCGCACGTCTCCCCGGCGGATTCCTCGCTCACGGCACCTCGCCTTCGCGCGCGCTCCGGCCCTTCCCACCCCCACCCCGCCCCCGCCCGACACCGCCCCGCCCTTGCCCAGCCCGCCCCACCCTGCCCCGCCCCGCCCCCACCCCGCCCCCGCCCCCCCGACCACGACCCCGACCCCACCCTGGCCCAGCAGCGCCCCACCCTGCCCCGCTCCCGCCATCCCCCGCCCCGCCCCGTCCCCGCCACGCACCGCCCCCGCCCCGACCACGCCTTTGCCCCGTCCCACCTTCACCCACGCGCGGCTCGCCCATCTCATTGCACCCGTCGCCCGGAGACACATCGCCCCCGCAGCCGCCGCGCGCTGTTTCACCTCGCCCGCCTGTCTCGGCGGGACGCGGCGGGGCGGGGCGTTGCAGCATTCCACCCCAACCCGCAGCCCCCCGCCGCACCTGCTGCCATCGCCCGCCCGTGGCGCCCCGCACTCTAAGAGACGCGCTTCCTTGGGTTCTCCCCCGGCGACTGTACCTTAAGCTCCTCATAACTTCCCATTTTCCTTCTTATATTTCTTGCCAGTTTTCCTATTTTCTCTGTATGATCCATCCCAACCTTTTCTTTATTCACTTCTTTTTCGATGCGCTTACCTATTCCCATCCCAACCATTCACTCTCGTCTTCGCCCATTGATATCCCCATTATTGCCTCTCACTTATTTTTGTTTAACAAAGTTGTACACGTATCGCGATTTCGTTACATCACCTTTAAGTTCCCCTTCCTCTCTTCTTTCTCCCTTTCCTGAATATTCCTTCATTTTTTATCTCCCAATCTTCCCCTTTCCACCCGAATTCCCTCCGTGCCGCTGTCTGCGCTCGTCACTTCGGCGCGCGAGTGCATTGCGCTAATGCATTCCAACGCGCCCCGTCTCGCCCCGCCAGCCCTCCCTCCCACTGCCCTAGATTCGTCCCGTTCCTCGCCGCCCGCCTCGCAGTTGTCCTCTTCAGGAAGCTCAGCGACACCCACCCTCCCACACAGCTCCATCTCTTCCCAGCCGCCGCGTTGTGAGTTCACCGTTCCCGTTTCTATCTCTATCGGCCCACCTTCCACCGCACCCCTCGCCTAGCGGCCCGCCTAGACGCACCACGCGTTACGTTCCAAACTCCCTTTCCCGCCGCTCCCTACCCGTCCCTGCCCCCCACCCTCGTGTCCCCGCGTCCCCTCCATCGCCAAGGCGCCCCCCCCACCACCACCACCCGCGGCCTCTCGGGCGACCCGCGCGCTCCCGCCTTCGCCCCGCCCGCGCCGCGCGCCCGCCACGTGCTCCATAAATTCCAGCGAGGCCGTGAATGTTAATGAAGGGTTAATGCTCATTAGCAGCTAGAACCGTGGCCCGCGCCGCGGTGGCTGGGGCACCGCCGTGTTCTTATAGCAAAAAACGTTTACGGCAGCCAGCGGAGATTGCCCCGCGAGGAGCAGGGGGATGTGGAGAGTTCCTTTCCTCTCCCTATCGCCCTTCTTTGCCCCGCGGCGCCCAACTTCGCGGGGGTGGGGGGGGAGGGCGGTGAGGACGTCGGGCGAGGACGGCGCAAATTGGAGTTAGTTTCCCCGCACCCGACGCGCCGCATTCCCTCTTATTGCGTCCGGAGTTACTTGCGGGGCTTGATTATTACTTCGTCGCTAACAGGTTAAGTTATTTCTTCGCCTCGCGCGCCTGACGCCGCGTATTTCGGACACGTCAGCCTCGTCGTTAGAGGCCGGGCGCCGCGCCGCGTCGGGACGAGCTGGGGCGAGGCGAGGCGCCCAGTGAAGCCGCCGATGGCCGCTTTCTTTCGCGTTGGCGGCGCGCGCTTCGTTTCGGATGACAACGCGTCCACGATGAGCGGGATGAACTGGCGAGAGCGCTGGCGTCGCCCGCGCCCAACCCGCGCACTTGCCTCGTGGACTTTCTTTTGTCACCTTCGCCGCGTCCATACGCGGCGTCACCCGGACAGCCTAGTAAATACTTTCTCTTTGTCAATTCCACGACTCTCGCAGCGTCTACTTATTGTTTTTGTACTTTTATTTATTTTTTCGTAGTTGTTGGTGTGGTCATTCTGATCGTTTATTGTAAAACTGCTGATGAGATTTACTGCTCGATCACCGCTTGTGAAATTTCACGTACCTCTCATTACTACATTAACATCGGCATATAATTTTCTTCTCCATGTACATTTCACATAGCAATGTATTTGCCTTTGTGAAACATTTATTTAATAATTAATTATTTTAGAAATAAATGTGAACATTTTGCGTCGTGAAATTTTGTTGATAGAAATGGAATAATTTATACTTAATTGAAATAATTTTATGCAGATAGTATGCGTCCGTAGAATACAATTATGGCGCTCATATTTGTGGTACACCTATATTTCACCGTTAATGATGAGGGCTCAGTAAATTAACTTTTACAGAAATATCTTTGTAAACTAAATTCAACATTTTGTGACTGAAATATGAGTAATATTTTTGTAGTGATGCTAAATGTTCTGTAAAAAGTTACATTAGTCTAATAGGTCTAATATCCACACGTTTTCTTACCTAACCTTACCATAATCACTACTTGTCATAACTACTTACCATAATCACTCTTGCATTCAAAATTACCAATGATTTGTATTATGCTTACCCAACGATCTTCATAAACATTTAATAGAAGCCCAAATTAACGTACGCCTACAATTTTATGAACTACTAGGGGTGATTGCCCCGCTAATGTCGTGCATCGAGAACTAATTCAGTTAATAATATAGATAATTGATTGTAATATGAAATTATTTGGAATCTACACAAACTGATAGCATTTATGAGAGTTTATGTGTTACAATATTAATTGAATGAATAAAACATTGAAACAAGAGAGGTTAATTTATTTTTACGTTAAAAAGTGAAGACTATGCATAAACCATAAATGTAAATTGACGCGAAATGTACGAAGTTCAGTGCAGAGTGAAAAATGTGACAAGATGACAAAAGGGTAAGTAATTAAATCTGGAACTTGAAAACTTTCGTCAATAAATTTATTTGAGATTACAGTACTAATTTCCTTTGAAATTTCGTTAAAGGAAGTCAGTTTAATAGTCCTGGAACTGGGTTAAGATAGTTTCAATTCGATCGAACATAGGGACAAATTCAAAGAATGCACATCTATTTATTTCCCGTACATTGTCACGTTATTCGATATATTGTTCTTTCTTTAGAAAGAAAAATGGATGTTACAACGCAGCTTTTTACGGGACTCGATAGACCGTTTCTCGCAAAAAATACGACCTTGTTTAGTTTTTGTTCTGGGAAAGACACTTTACTACATCTTCAGCCAGACGTAATTATTTTCTGGCTGTAACAGAATGATCGCAGTTCTAACAGATTTCACAGTAATTTCGTGGCCCTTATCGCCCCAAAGCAACTCTACAACAATGCCCAGAGCAACACAAACAGCTTTGTATCGTTCATCGTGAGTGAATTGCTCGAAACAAATTGCAGCTTGTACTCAATTCACTTCCAGCGGGGCAGCACTGCAATATCAAAAAGCGCCGGCCGGCCCGCGGCGCCGAGGTCTTTCCGACCGCTGCCCCGCCTCTTCCCGTCTCACCCTCTCCTCTCCGCTCCGCTCCGCCCAGCCCCGCCCGCGCTCCCCGCTCTGCTCCGCCGACGAAAATAATGCCGGGCGGAGGCATAAGTCGCTGTGTTGTATAACAGGCCGGGGAACGGTCGGCCGGCGCGGCGCGGGGTTTGGCCGGCTTCCACGACGGCGGAGGCGGCGGGGGCGGCAGCGGGGGGCGGCGGCAGAGCTTGCGGCGGCGGCCGCACGCCGGCCGCACAACAGATTGTTCCCTTCGTAACGGCGGCTCCGCCTGCTCGCCCGCGCGCCCGCGCAGCCAGCCGCCACCCTCCGCCACTTTTCAAAGGCGCCCCCTTCGCCGCGCTCTGCGGCCGCGACGCCGTCCCCGCCCCCTGCCACCCTCCCTACGCCCTCCACACCGGATCAACTCTGCGCCAGGCCCTGTCGCTCCATCTGCGCCGCCTCCACTCCTTCCTCCGCCCCTTTTCCACCTCGACTTCCGCCCCTACCTCCGCCCATCCATTCCTTCCTCAGCCTCTACCTCCACCACCATCTCCGCCCCTACCTCTGCTGTTACCTCCACTCCTACTTCCACCCCTAACTCCGCCTCTACCTCTGCCCATACATTAGTTCCTACCTCCGCTCCCACCTCTCCCCAACCTCCTTTCCTATCTCCGCTCCTAACTACGCCCTTCCACATCCTTTACCCCCTCTCCTACCTCCTCTTCCTCTACCACCGTTCCAAATTCATAACCAACCGACACTCCTACCTCCTACCTCCGCTCCTCATTGCGACAGTTACATTGCTTCTCTTCTAATGCTTTCCCACTCTCGACTTTTCATTTTTCAGCCCTACGACATTTTGCTTCTTCTCCCATCAGCGTCCGTAGTGATGATAACGTCAAATTGCTTACCTTTTCTCTTGTTCTGCAGATTCTCTCGTAGCGCTTCCTATTTCATTCGTTTTTCTTCCCCAACTTCATCCTCGCCATCATTTAAACTGACTGGATATTGATGCCTATATTCTTCCTGAAATCTGACCCCTTAACGCGTGCTAGCCCCTTCTATAGAGAGCTAACATTGTTGTGTACGGGCTTGGCCAAAAATTTCAACCTCTGCCCCATCTGTTGTAACTCTGTTTCTCCTGCCTCTCCTCGTCTATAGCCCGCATTTCCTCCAACTTCCCTATTCAAAGACCCGCATCTCGATCTTCATTTTCTCATCCTCCCTGCTATCAATACGGCTCCGTGCACGCTAGACTGGCCCAGGCGCGTGCGCGCCGCCGCACTCATCAGCCCGCATGCCCACATTGCGCGCCGTGCGTTCGTAATGCACCGCCTCCCTCGGCGCGTCCGTACATCGCGCGCTCCCTCTGTGCGTCCGGTCCATTCCTTCCCGTGCAGCAGCAGCAGCAGCCCCGCGCACCCCGTCGTTTTCCCACACTGCGCGCATTCCCCTCACCTGCCGCAAATCCGTCCGCCCGCGTCCAATTCCTACGTGCAACCCGCCCGCGCCCGCGGCCAGCGTCCGCTCATCGGAGCTCATCGGTGCTCAGCATCCGCCGCGCCCCCGCCCCGCCCCCCGCCCGCAAAGACGTGCCGCGACGCGGGGTTCTGATGCATGCGGCTCGCCACAGCCCGCGCGTCCTTCTCTGCCCCCCCCCCCTCCGTCGCAGGCTGCTCCTCCGCTCCGGCACGTCCCTCGGTTAAAGATGCCCCTGTGTGTGGAGATACATGGCTTCAGTCTCCCTCGAGAGCTCCGGAGGAAAGTTTTTACAGACGTGCAGCACTGCGTTCGGGCTCCTTCGCCTCGCGTGGGATCATTTGCCGGAAATGTTTTCATTCCGCCAAACGGGAGGCAGCGCGACGTAAGATGTCCCTAAGGATGTTTAAGTACAGGATCTGTTAATGAGTTCTTTCTCCGGCAAAAATATAGAAGAGCATATTTTCAGGCTTTTTACATCATCAAAGTTAGATGTGCACGACATGAAATTAAATGTTTCTACTCGTTCGTTAAAAATGAACGGAGCAGCAAGCTATATTGATGTTCAGAATTTGTTCCTAAGACCTAGTGATAACAATATTTTAGAAAATTATTTATTTTAAGAAAGAAATAGTTTAAAGCTTTGGTTTTAGCTCTGGAGGGAACTACTCGTATTATTTTATGCGATATTTCTCTTATGAGTAAATTACGTTTACGTAACATTTACGTACGTTTACATATTAAATCTGCTTATAGTCTTGAGCAAAAGCCATTGAAAATGCAATAAGCCGTTAAGTCTTCTGAAGATTTACATAACTTTTAAAAGATTAATTCACTGATTTAAATAGTTCGAGATTTGTTTCCCTAGAAACATCTAACCGCGTGAATTTTTACCATATTTGTACTATTGATATGACAGGATACATTCTGGAAATGTTTCAGATTTCTTTACGTCGAGCCAGATATTCGCATTTTAGATATTTGATAGAGAAGCCAATTTAGTAGTATGGAGTAATAATTTCACTTCTAACCAGAAGCCAAAGTATATCGATATTTATCAATGTACAATGTACACACTTCGTGCGAACAATTGTAATTTTCGTGCAGAGATGTCCGGTAATACACGCTCACCCACTATTGAAGGGAGATTTTACATCGAGGAAAATTTCATTACTGCCACCACAGTGTCACATTTGCGTTTTCATATGTATCCCGGCGAATGCAATTTTGTAGCAAAGTCAACACTGAGCGCGTTGAGTGACGCTTAAGGGACACGATTGTTCCCAGCGCTTGTACGTGCCGACCTCGCCTCCCGCAATTCCTCGCGAGGGCTCTGGGGCAATTCACTTGCACGCAAGCTCTTTCGCTGAACTTCAACCAGGTGTTTTGCTCTCGTATACTGAGATTCAGGTATTTAAAAATGCGTTTTTCTCCCATGTTTTTTATATCTTTTCGGGTATTGCCTCAATTGCGACCGAGAATTTATATCGTAAGATATAAGCTTCGATATCACATAATATGTAGTATATTGTAATAAATAACGTTTATTAAAACGGTTATTTTTTAACGGTTATTAAAAAAGCAATGTTTCTAGTGTTCTCATGCACTTAATTCACAAAGGAGGTGTCTAATCTTTTGACAAGATTACCTTTCTTTTGTAAAATGAAAAGCCCGTTTACCTGAAATAAGATATCTCTCGGAAGTGAGCTTAAATTTTATCAACACCCTTTTACTTTTCTGTCAAATGTTTGCCACCGATGAAACTTCGAGCTAGGGCTGCGGACGGTGCTTCTGCAGTGGACTCGCTACTTCATACGCTAGTGCGTCCGGTGTGTGTTGTTCTCTGGATTCAACTAATTAGCATTTTTTGTAATGTTTACATGGCGTTACAGGTCTTGTCATGTCAGTGCAAAATTCCACGTGTTTTTCGTCATTCAGACGCTGTTGTATAGTCCTGTAAGCAGACAGGTACGTGATCATGTAGCTTCACAAGTAGTACTTTCAAAATCGCTAACTCTATCAGTAATACAACCAAAGTATTTTTAGTATATTCAGCTATATGGCTTAAAAATCGAATCAGCTGTTTATAATTAAATTGTTGAACGTTAAAGGTCTGGTAGGCCATCCCTGGTGAATATTTTGAAAGATGAATCTGCCTTACTCGTATTTCATGAATTTACGAAGCATTTTATACCCTTAAATAAATTAGCCAGTTACAAATATACTTTTTTGATATAAAAACTGCAATAAGTTAATTGAAATAACATTAGAGTGAATGCATATTTTGCCTCATTCAATATTTGCAATTGCAATTTGAAACTGTAGACCTCCGGATTTCCTCACCGACTGATATACTCGTTGGAACATTAATTATAAGTCCAAAATTTACGATATGATTTTACTTCCCTCCCACATTAACTCGTGAGTGGAATTTTCAACACTAGCAAAGCTTTCCTACACGGAGAAAGAAATGGCTCCGTTGAGTCAACACAGTTGGCCGGCGAACATCGCAAGCCAAGAAAACGTTCATCACCCGCGAACGTCCCATGAAATTTTGAGATGAAATGTCAGACTTGCGCGCTTGGGCCGTAAATTAGAAACCGTGTCAATTGGCGAAGGCCATGCGAGTGGCAAGCACCGACCCAGCTGGCGGGGCGAGTGATGTCTGACGCACGTGTGCGGGACTTGGTGGTCGTCGACATGGGCAAGGGCGAGGGCAAAGGCGAGGGCAAAGTCGACGGGAAATGCAAGAAAGAGGGCGAGAGCCACGACAGGATCGAATGCAAGGAAGAAGGCGAGGGAAAAGACGCGAGCAAATGATATAAAGAGAGAGAGAAAACGACGGGAGGTGAATGCGGGGAAGAGGGCGAGAACATAGAGGACGACGAATGCAGAGAAAAGGACGTGAAATGAGAGCAACGATGGGGGCGAGAATAAGAGAAAGATCGCGAGCAAGGATGGATGCGGAGGCAAGGAAGAGCGGGAGAACAACGATGGGCACGAGGGCAAGGCAGAGGGCGAGAGCGACGACTGGTGCGGGAGCAAGGAAGAGAGGAAGAGCAACGACGGGTCAAACGCAGGGAGGAAGGCCAAAGCGAGGCCGGCCGCGAGGATAATAAAGCTCGTCGTACAGCGCCGGGTACTGAGGTAAGGAAGAGGGGGAGAGCGACGCCGTGAGGAACGCACAGATGTCGAGAGCAACGACGGCTGCGAGAGCCCGGAAGAGGGATAGAGCGGAGGCGTGGCTCGGAGGCGGCGCGCGGGCCGACAGCGCGTGTCGGGCCGGCCGGCGTCATCGCCGGGCGCCCTTCCACCCCCGGCCTACCTGTTGCCTAGGCGGCGGCGGCGGCGCCCGCCGGGGACGGCGGCGCGGCGCAATTTGCCGGCGCGATAATGAATCTATGTTCGCAGCTCGGGCGGCGGTTGCTCCGCTCTAAATGAACTAAACACTTGGGGCATAAATTCGGGCGGCCGATGTGCCAGGTGCGCGCGCGCGACATGTTCGCTGGCAGGAACACGGGCGCGGAGGAGGCGGAGGGGGCGGGGCGGCATCGGGTGCCGACGCCGGGGGTGGCGTCGAGGGATCGGCGGCGACCCCCGACGCCCGCTCCCCCGCCCCAGCCCCCGGCCGGGCCCGGCCCCGGCCCCGGCCCCGACCCCGACCCGCGACCCGACGCCGCCGCCCTGCTGCAACCTCGGCGCTGCGTCCCCGGTCGCTGTGACCCTCGACCCTGGCGCTTTAACATGCGATCGCGTTATGCGCGCGAGCAGTCGACAGCAAAACACGTCATGTCACAATTTATTTAGCGGCGCAGAAACGCGTTAGCGCGCGTCCGCGCCAGGCCCGGGCCGCGCCGTTGTTAACCGGTTTTTGAACGTGAGCGCCGGTGATGGCCTCGTCCTCTCGTCTTCGTCGTACGCCGCCGCCGCCGCCACCTCCTGCGCCTCTTCCGCCCTCCCGCGACGCGCCCCAATCGATTCGCCGCCAAGGAAGAAAATCTTTCTCGATTCTCTCCGTTTTATGCAAAGCTTACTCGCTCGAAAGTTGAGTGCTCGACGAGCGAGGACGTTCCCGGGATACTGTTGGCTTTAGCCGAGCGCGCACCCGGTCTCTCGCGCTCTCCGGGCGAACGTTTTTTAAAAGCGTGTCACAGAAGTTACGAAAACCAGAACGAACAAAGCCCTGTTCAATCAATTGGCTGGCTACGCGCGCATCGCTCCTCGAGAACACACGTGCGCCCCTCCCGCACACGGACGCGCGCGCGCGCGCGCACATACACGTTTGCGCGGCGAAATCGTTTGAGAGATTGAATATATGCAACGCGCGCACACACAGAGAAAATATTTTCGTAAAGGTTCGTTTGAGTGAAGGCGAACGAGGTTGTGTATATACGACGCGCTGCCGCGTGTGTGTTTGATAAGCTTTCCGCCGGTGCCGATACGAGGAGAAGTTTGAAATGTCGGTGCCGGAGCAAACCTGTTGCGGAGAAATTTCGCCGGCGCAGCGTGGCGGGGCGGGGCGAGGCGTGGAGGGGCGAGGCGGGGCGTGGCGTGGCGCGGCGTGGCGCGGCGTGCGGCAGGGAATGATTTGCGCACATGTGCCGGGAGCGGCGCCGCGCCCGCGCGCCCGCTGCTCCCACGCGACGCCCGCACTCACGCGTGCACGTACGCGGACAGCGGGCCACCAACTGTCTGCTTCGGGCCTTAAATTGAAATAAAACGGCATCCTGGGCCGGCACACGGAGTTCGTGGGCTGAATACATTACCGCGGGCGGAGATGGCGAACTCTTCGGTCCACTGGCGCACACTTCCCCGAAGTTTCTCCGGACATTTTTCTTAGACGACATTCAATTGTGGGCACTGCAAAAACAATTTCGCCCTCCGAAACAGTGTCGGAGCAAACAAATAACAATAAAGCTTGCTACAATAAGGGAAGGAAAGCTGTAAGCCGAAGGGGAATTTCTGCTACACTTTCCGACTGTTATATAGGATGCGGTTGCGGGAAAAGGGAAAAAGTAAATAAATTGTTTCGAAAATAATGATGGATGTGAATGGATAATTGATGAAATTTGATTGCATATTGCTGTGAAGATATTTTTGTTGCGGTGTTGAATGACGGGTACATTAAGAATGTACAGCGGAATCATGCCGTGGTGTGTAAGAGAATGAAATTTCTCTGATTACAGTAATGTGACAAAACAACGTGATAATATCAGTAACATTGTTTAAGCAGGAACCAAGAATGAAAGTAACATCGTCCAACACGAAATTTATAAAGTGCTTTAATGGCAATCGTTTATGTGACCCCATTTTAACATTTGTTACTTTTGAAAAACGACATTACCCAGTATTTTTTCCTTATTGAAATAGTACCTTTTATTTACTTGGGCTAATTTACCATTTACGTAGTGCGTTGAAGAACGTTACAATATAATACAATAGAAAAATGTATTATGTGTAGTGCCTTTTTACTCTCGGGTTGATCTAGTCTAACACAACGCCCTGCAAATTTGAAACATATTTGGATTTAGGGGCTACAGCATTTCCAAAATTTTATCTAAAAATTGCTCCAAATTATTTCATTATATTTTTTCGGATAGAATGTGCGCTTGAAAGAATGACACAGGTAACATTTTCGTTAAACACTCTGAATTTTCGAAAATTGCAACAAAAGAAGATCGTCTCCCTGCATTATTAAAGAGATGAAACAAATACCTTACTACACAACTACATTATTAAAGACAATTTAATCTGATATTCAAGAAGAGATTTTTAAATATAGAATGTGACTCTTTGTAAAAGTATGAGTAGTTTTAGCGTAATATTTGCCTGAAATGAGGGCAATTAAAAAACTATCGAAAACAGTTCCAAATTTTTTCATGAAATTAGTTTTTCGAATAGAGCAAATGTACGCTTACAATATTGCGCAGCTCCCATTTTCGATGAAATCTCCATATATTCAAAATTTGCATCCATTCACATTTGTTCCGCCCCACGATAGTGAAGGTAGGGATTTTTTAAAATAAAGTTGTTCATTAAAATTCTTTTTATAATGACAATGAAAATATCTGCATTTTTGTAAATTTAATACAGATACACTTAATGCAGATATTCAACATTGTTTGTAATGTATCGGGAAGGTTGTTTTTTCCTGGAAGGCTTGTAGGGTAGGGGTAACGTGAGTGATGTGGTAACCTGAAGAATTTGAGTTCAAATTTCACCGTGAAAAAAATATTACTGGTTGGGAACACTTTCGCTGCTTCAAGTAGCATCATATTGCGTGGAGGTTACAAATTATACCAGAAAGTATTTTATAAAAGATTCTGTGATGTAATATACTAGTATCTATATAATATATTAGCTTCTAACATCTAATATATTGTTAGACATTCTACTCATATTAACTGGTTTTCATATCATAAATGATTCTATTAGCTCATATTTTATTGACATCTTTTATTCTTCTTTCAAGAAAATTTGGTCAATATTAGAAAATTGGATTTTTCATGGAAATGTTTTTAGCAGAGACACTTTTCTGATTATTTTTGCTCCGACATCACATGAAACCGAAATAATGTGAGTAATGCATCTTCTAAGAAGGTGCACATAACTACATTGAAATTTCAAAGTGCTGTTACTAAGTTTTATCGTATATCGTAGTGTCAAAACAATTAAATCCAGTAGTTGTTAGTTCAACCCATATATCGACGTTACGTAGGGTTAGCGATACAGTGGCGAGGCTTTAAATGTTAGTAGTGCACAGTGTTCTTTCCGTCTCGAAATCAGATGCGACATCGTAAAAGCCCGCTCGCAGTACGTTATAGAACTGCATGGGACCTTTTTTCTTGTCAAAATTGACTGAGTGTATCACCGCGCTAGAATTAAAATACGACCGTAAAATACGTTTCAGCAAAGGTTTTGAGATGGCTCGTTTGGAATAGTTCCTGCAGTTCTCTTGTGTCACATGAACTGCTCTTTGTGACGGTTATCAGAGCCTTTGTGGAAATGATCTTCCGAACTGCATCCCACACGTCCGCGATCCCTTTGATCGAGAAAATATAAAGCGGAGCTCGAAGCTTTGCCCTGGGCTTCACCACTGCGCAGGCGGCACAGGCTGCCATCGCCCCTACGTTGTTCTTCAACCCTCCCACCCCGCCAGGTTGCGGCGTTCATGCAAATTAGTGAAAGTAAAGAGCAAAGTAGTCTACTTCCGAGTTGGACCACACTAAGAGCCTGTAATTTAGTAGATGGAGCAATCGGGGAACGCAGGTAGGAAAGAAAGGGGTGCCAGCGTTAGGCCGCAAAGGAGGGGAAAGGGGAGGATGAAACGTGCGTTGCGGGGGCGAAGCGCCGGAGTGTTGAGGAGGCTGAGGGGGCGAGATGCGTTCTGCGCGAGGAGTGGGGAGAGGTAGAGAGAGGCCGAGGATGTGACACCAGTGAAAACGTCGAACTGGAAATACACCGGAGGCCGGCAACTGTGGATCAGAAAGCGCGACAACCGATTCCAGGGCCCGTGCGGACGCGAGACGCCGCGAGGGTTACGCCGCGCGGGCCGAGCTGTTATGAAGGCGGGAATGGCCCGAATGCATTCCGTGATCAGTTTCCTCTCACCCCCGCTTCCCAGCTAATTCTCTTTTACATTTCTTTACTTCAGAACGCATAGATCGGCTGCATCACGTTGCATTCATCCGCTGTTTCGGAAGAAGTAACAATTCTTTTAAGTTTGCATTCATAAGTAGCGCAAATAGATGTTCTCGCACCAGACCAGAGAACCTCGTACACAGGTAAACTTAGCAGAATCTTTGGAATGGTGTGTGATACGTCAAAGGGATATGAAGATGCTCGTGATAGGACGTATCAAATTTTGTTTCCAAAAACTGTTGTTACTTCGAAACAGACAGCAGTGGATCAATTATAATCGACTAATATAATTCTAGGCAGCCAACGGTGAACGTAGAAATCACTCATTAAGAAGGAAAACGGAACGGGGTGCAGTTGGGTTATGCTTTTGGGGGAGGTAGTTATAGTTGGGGAGGAAGTAGCTTGACGTTTCATTTAATTACACATTATTTAATTTCAAGACTGTACGTGACGCATAGGGTCGGAATTTGTTTCATTAAAACTGCCAGAATGTTTTTATTTTTAATTGAAATAATACAATTGTTGAAGGAGGAAACACCATGAAATAAGGTGAGATGTGATATATTTAATTGCATTTGAGTACAACACCATGCCAGTGATTTTTATACGATGTAAATTAGGAGAAAAAATAATTAAACATTTAATAATAATACATCTAATATTACGCAAGACAGCAAGACACTACACGGCTTTACATAGTACTACCTTGCAATAAGTTTCAACACAGACGCACTTCACAAAATCTCACCAAACTGTACCACAATTTAGACGGAGTACATTAAAATGCAAGCAAATTAAACTCGCTTAATCGATGGGTACTAAACTAATTCCAACATATTTCTAAAGTTGCTAAATTTGTGGAAAATAACGTTTGAAAATTGCTGCCGTCAAACTGTTCTTCTAGTTCTAGTTCTACCGGAATATGTGAGTCAGGATACCAACAGATGGTACTGCAGTGTCTCTGACTGGGACGTCCAAGGGTTCGAGTCCCAACGGTGACGATTTTCGACACTGGATAGATAGCGAGGACAAATTCAGTCGCTGTCAGGAGGACAATTCTAGCAGTCGGCTGCTCTGATCTGTAGTTTTACGTGGTTTCTCCGATCAACACCAGGCAAATGCCGAAGCTGTATCCTAACAAACGGGTCACGAATCGCGCGCGATCTTTTCTTCCACTTCTTCGTCCTATCTTCCCATTTCTTACACACACTGACACTCGCATTCACTTCACTAACAACTTGTTGGGAGACCAGTCGGAAATTCAGAGCTGGCCCAGGCTGGGGCGGATCCATACAGGTGGGAGTTACCTGATTGGGGAAAGTGCGCGCAAGCCGACTTGAGTCGGTGCCAGATCCCGCCAGCCACCAGGGGAAGATCACTACCTCACGCGTTTTAAACGTACACTACGCTTACGGGACTCATGACCTTAGCCGTTCACGCGTCTAATCACTAATCAATCAATCCATTTCTATTGACAAACTGCTTCACACTATTTTTTTCTCCATTTTTTATACACATTTGGTGAATATGCTATCCTATACTGGAATACTTAAGCTTCTCGAATCTACGTATTGTGAATTTTCTGCCAAGCCAGTTGGCTCACGTACTATTTACAGAATGCGCAAAGCCTTGTTTTCATTGTTTTTTCGAGCGGTTCCCATGACTTTCTAAGATTATCTTCCCCATACGTAAACCTGAATGTTTTCTTTTGAATTCTTTCCAGAATTGTTTTGAGTAATGTATCCCAAAAGTCACTCAATACTCCATAATAGAACAAGAAAAAGGTAGTATATAACGCAAATATTTCGTGCCTATTTTACATTTCTTTAATGTTTGAATTACAAAATACGACTTCCATTACTTGATTTCCTTTTTCCTCCCACCCTAACTTACTGTCCAACTGCATACCAAATGACGTACACGATGATATTCGTGGAATGAAGTCATTACCCAAATTGTAACATCTACGTAATTTAGATTCCGCTCTAATGTAATTGCTTTACTTTTCAATCCCTTGTTTTCATTCCATTTATTACGGACGAATAGCGCAAGTGTTGGGAGTCCTGTTGCAAATTCTTTTCGCCCTTTTATATAATTACTCGGTAAAACACGCATTCGTCTGCGCGTAAGAGTACTTTTAAACGTATGTTATTTGGGAGATCATTAATGAAAGTTATGGAAAGGAGTGGCCCTCTGGCCCTTTCATTTGGGAACCCTTGCACCTCTAAATATTAAATGATTATTACGCTTTGTTACAAATCAGCAGTAACCGCTTTAAAACATAATACACTCGCAATATCTCGTATTAACAAAATTATAGATTCTAAATTTTATCATTTTTGTTTACTCTTTTTTTGTTTTTATATTTTTAATTAGTCTTTTTTTATTTTTCTAAATAAATTGAAAACCTTTCTTTATAGCAATCGGTTTTTTTATTATATATTAATGTACATTTATGTACATTTATAGTATTAGAGTTTACACTTGATGCTATTTTTTTAAATGCTACATGATTCAAACCATTTGAGTATGTTTAAGTGTGTTAATCCGAATTTCCATCAAAGACAGCGTACTGGCCTTGATCCCTGAAAATGTAATTTTTGAACAATAAAAACTGATCAGATTATGTAGAATTTTTTTATTTGATTCGATATTCGTAAACAGAGTCAAAAGGTCATGCCAGGGAGATAATAAGCATTTTTGAGAGACTAGAATAAATTAATATCGGTTACTAGAATAATGAAATTAAAAAAAGTTGCATTATTACTCACATCATAGAGCCGTGTCTTCTTTAAAAAATGCCATAAATATTTGCAATTTGCACCAATTCTTGACAGGATAATTCTAATTCTTCGTAGAAACTGCGTCAGGTGAATGAAACCTGCCTTGGAGCGCTGTTGTGGAGGTCGATCGCAGTTTCAACGGTATAATCGTTGTTCTGTGGAAAAGAACGGTCTTTGGAGAGAAATTTATATAATTACTAAAGAAAAAATTATTTTAGTATTTGTTTCAAGAACGCTGGAACACATTGAAAAAATTCTACCATCATTCACTAATTAAAGTTATTGTGTGACTTGTGGTAAAACGTGCAGCACATTATCATTAATTGTGCAACGTAGGTAGTACGCGTATATTCATGAAACATCTCTTATGAGAGTATTTTAAAGTCCATCTAAAAATAGATTAGTTGTCTTCAATGGTGCCACTCAAGCGGAAAACGGGAATCACATATACTCGTATCTAATTGACTGAAGCCAGGTTTAGTACGAGTAATCAATATAAAAATATATTATAAGAGGTATCACTGTTTGTTCACACCACGTATTATCGTTTCCTGCGCACACACAATATCTCGGGCGCGTTTCTGAAGGGGTTTAGGAACGTTCGTGCGTGGGACTCTTTCTTGAATCGAGAGAGCGCAAAGAGAACTTTGGAGGCGAAATATGAGAATTGGATTCTGTCGGCTCAGGCCACAGAACGTTAAGTTTGGAAGTGAAGAGGCCATTTATGGGAATTGTCCCATTTACTTTCCCAACTGTTTTTTTTCGCTTGTTAAACGACTGCGCATGAGAGGCCCGCAGTACGTTAAAGGAAATGAACTCTGTGCCGCACAACTGGCATAATTGCACCCAGCAGTTGAGCTCGAAACTCGCGCTGGGAACGCGACAAGTCACAACCTCGGAGCATTAACGCTAGCTTCCTTCGTTCTTTCTTTTCTCCTACAGTGGAAATGCTTATGATGGCAGTAAACTTCTTCTTTCTCGGTCGATTGTGAACGTATTGATTTCGAACTCTGAAACTCACTTGAATAGGTCTTTGAACGAACAATGCCATGCATTTATTTTTTCTTTGAATTGTTTAAACTAGTTAAAATTCACTTATGAACATACCTCTTCCTAACTGATGTTTCTAACATACCTAACTGATGATTCTTAAATTCAAGCCTAGCGTTTTAAATAAAGACACAATTTCTAGATTCATGGGTATTGCTAATTTTCACATTGTTCAAGGCAGAATTTTTAAAATAAATGGAATATGTGAAGTTAAATACATAAATGTTCTGTTATATTTTCTCTGCGAGTACATGGAAATTTCGAAGCATCTTAATGTTTGAGAATTCTGTAGAGAAGTACGCTAAAGCAATACTGAAGTTTTTATGTCGAAATATTTTTTCTGGTCGACAAGCACCAGGAAAATTTACTCCACCTTGTGTGTTTACTTGAATCTCTCCGGACTTTTTATCTTTTACCAAACTTATCTCGAGTCGTTAGAAGTTGATACGAACGAAATAAAAGTATGTGGTCGTAAGTTTCATTCTTTACGAACAGATGTGGTACAAAATTCTCCAGTTTCCAAACACCCGCTGAACATATGATTTCTTACAATACATCATTTTTGCTTATTTGCTTTGCTGCAGCTTATAATTTTGTGATAATTGATAGTGGGCACTTGTTGGTAATCATCGGTATCGTTTTGATACGATCTATTACTAATTTGCGCAGTAATTGAAAGAAAACTTTGTAGCCTTCAACCATGTGAGAGGCGTCTTTAGTTTTGGTAGATACGAGTAACTTAGGGAAGATACGTAAATAATGAAGCTGTTTCAACTTTTACTGAAAAATTCAAATATTTAATTGTATGATTCAACCTATTGTGATACTGTGCTTACCGACTGAACCCTCATACTCTGAGCGTTGCTGCTTACAAACTATCAGGCGCCATGCGATAACAGTTCCCCAAGGAAGAGCACACCGGAAGTTAAATTTTTGCCATTCATATATTGCGTTACGGAACAACTTTTTTTAATATTAAATTTTTGGTATATATAAAGAACTGTTACGTTTTATGTACACTATACTATGTTATTAGAGTATTCATAAAAGCTGTTTCTTTAAATATATATTTTATTATAGTGCTATAGTTGTAATAATTATTATTAGAATATTTATTTTATTTCAGTGCTAAACGATATGTTATTTGTTGTTCTTGAGTAGTGTGCGCTACGTTTTTGAAAAAAATCTTCAGCGGCATTTTTACTACTTTAGATTACTCCAATTTCTTGCTTTTATAACATTGTCGGTTCGCGCCTTCAAAAGTTAGATGTTCACGAAAGAATGACATTGAGCAGGAGCTAGCCACATGCTGAGACTGAAGTGAAACGAATTTATAGGTTTTGGAAATAAACTGTTTTCCCATATTTCACAAGCTAATTTTTCTTGGAAACATTCCTTATCCGTTAATACCAGTTATCGTTACATAAAATCATAAATAAAGAACACGTGTATTTATTTATACATTCAATCAACAAATCTTTCCTTGCGCGAAGAAAACTTGGTAAGAACCCTTTCAATTGACGTCTTTTATTTTTAACAACGAAGTCATTGGCCACGGAGAGCATTTTAGAATTTCAAAATCTGTCTACTACTGTAGTTACTGTAGTTTCAATTCTTCTTCGTAACGTGTTGTCTCCCACGTCATGTAATGCCTAGTTCTGCCGTCTTTCAGGTCAGACAGAATTGGCAACATCCACCCGGCGAGACTTACGTCAATTGCTACGGGTGCTGGTACTATTTGCAAACTATCTCATATCAGGCTGCGACAAGGCTGAAGGGAACGAGAGCGGGCCATCTTCACTCTTATTGGCTGATTCATGACTATTTGGACACATCTCTGAAAATAAGATCAATTTGTTATTGTCAAAAATTTTGTTTTTCAAAGTCGCAATTCGGTGAGCATAACTCAATTTTTCTTCCACTTTTCAAACATAAGTTATATTTGTAAGAAATATATATTTCAATACGCCCATCATCATGGGAGTTTAAAAAACCATGACTTTATAGCATTCTATCATCAATGATACCTAACATTATTCACATACACAAAATATTCCGCAACTTCCACTAATGCTTCTAAATTAAATATTAATTCATTATTTTCTTTTGATAAACATTTCAATGTGTTCAATGTTCGCAATATTCACATCAACATTAATAACAAATATAATCTGTTATTCAATTTAGTTAGTTTCAAATAAAGCATGTTCGTTTACATAAAGCAAATGACAGTAACTTAAAACAAGATTTAAGGAAATGAAATATATATATATATATATATATATATATATATATATATATATATATATATATATATATTATTCTGATCATTTAGCCTCAACAAATCTAGGATGTTTTTATTTTTTACTATATAATTTCTTAATGGTTTATAGGTTGGACAGAGCTTTATAATGTGTTCAGTTTCCTCGTGATTGAGATTGCATGCCAGACATCTTTCTAGTTTCGATATTTTGTAGGTTTTGTTTTTGAATTTGAAATTTAGAATGTGAGCTTCACATTGTAAGACACCCAAGCCACTTTTCTCTCTTATCTATGACCAATTTTCGTCTCTGATCTCTTTATCGCATATTAACTAATCATCGTCAACGCAATCCACCCCAGCCACCTTGAATTGGCTTAAAACACATATATACACATGTATTGTACGGCTCCGAGGTACTCGTCGATGTTGTTCCTACTTTGGACTTTATCAATTCATTGTGGGTGATGAGCGAATTAAACGGCGAATTCACGATTAAGCTAAATTCGGGCATTGCCCATAACAGATACATGGAGATATTGAAAGTCCAATTCATACAGAAGCTTTCATAAAAACGAATATTGTTGACTACCATTGAATAGAACTAATATAAAGAGAAGGATTGCATATAATTGCCATGTTGCTTGTAATATGTAAGTACGTGTAGGTGGTGGTTGTTTGTTTTAAACTTCATTGCTGACTATCATCGTCATTTTGTTTGCCTGAAAGAAGTTTGCAAATCCAAAGTCCGCCTGTCTGTAAGTCTGTCTGTCGTTCTGTCTATCTGAACGTCCGTGGTCAACACTAGCGCGGAAACTCTACAGACGATTTTCTTCAAAATTGTCGAGAGACCTGGTTGAACTGACTGGTGTCGCGCTCCCTCAAAGTTGAAAGTACGCATTAAAAGCACGTACACATTACATGGAAATCTAAGGACATTTCCAAAAAATTCTCTAAAACAGCACGGCTCCAAATTTGTATTTTAAATTTCTTGCTCGAAGAGAGCAATGTTCTCTTATAAAAAAACACATGTCCTATTTTCGCTGTTACCATTGAAATTTTCAATAATTGGTGAAATTTATATTTGGATCCTCTCCACCATCTCCATCTCTGATGATAAATATTTTTCTTAATGTAATTACTTCTTTAAATGATGTCATATATATTTTTCAAAATATAAGTATTTTTTCGGGTATTTTTGATTGAAATAATGGCAATTTAAAAAAATTAGAAACAAGATTTTCTTCGTCATCGGCTCTACATTATTTCTTTCATTTTCTGGTCAAACAGTAGTCTGCTTAATAATATGGCGTAGGAAATTTTTCATAAAGTGTATTGGAACTTTGAAACACACAATTTCAAATTTACTCACTTATATTGAAGATAAATATTTCTTATATCATGCAATTTATTCCTGAATATTAGATTTGTAAATGATTTGAAATATATTATTTTGAAACGATTAATAGGCAATTGTGTAATTTCAAATTAAATTATAGCAAAGGTAATTTTTTCGAGCTTTTACTATACTTTCAATAATAAATATATAGATTTCTTTCTTAATGTTATTTATTTGTCAATATTATACCTTCAAATAAATTCATATACATTTTTTGACATATGAGTATACATTTTCGAGAGAATTTTCTTATGTGTGAGAAAGAATGGTGATTTTATTAAAGCGTTCCATGTTTTGACAAGAATATTAATATGTATATCTTCAATAAAATATTTTTTATTATATTTCATAATAATAATAATAATAAAATTAATTATTATGAAGTATTTTTTCTGTCCATTTGCATTTGGTTGTCAGCGTTATCAGGAAAGTTGTGTTGCGAATCGTATACGCCAATCCAATCCAGCTACCAGTGTTTGTTGGGGCACTCTGCGCTGGCGTTTTATTTCAATAGGCAGCAGCGGTCACCGCCATCGCCGCTGCCGCCGTCGCTTTACGTTGTTATTAACTAGCTTTATTTACGGATAAAATACGCGTCGGACATCGTTGTTGCGTGTTTGCACGTGAACACACTGAATTTAATGTCGGAGAGGTATTTTCGTTTAAAATTTTGAATTTAAAAAATATAAAGATATGTCATTTTTGCGCTTCGTGACTTAGGAGTTCAAACGTAAGATACAAACTGTTAAATTATCATAATTCGTAACCGCAAGAAACATTACGAGAAAGGTTGTGCTGAGGTAGCACCATTACTTTATGATGGTGTCGTACATCTGCCTGCAAGCACAGGAACCAATTTAATAAATGCAAGGCGTGCGTAATAAAAGTGCAGGCGATAATAATTTAATAAATTACTATAGTAATTTATAATAATTTATAACGCAGGCAATAGTAATTTAATAAATTACTATCGCCTGCACTTTAATCTCGCTGTCAAAACTCTGTTGAGCTGCTACAAAACTTCTTGAGAAGGAAAGAAAGATATAAACCACTGGGTGCGAGGTTCAAAGATGGTCGAATATCTCCCATTGAAATCCATCAAGAGTCCACGTGCTGACAAATGTTCAGTCCTGCGTTATCGTGCAACATAATATATTACACAATACTCCACTGCTATAATTTTGTGTCTGTCTCCACAATTTTTACCAAGCCGATCGCAATTGATGATGAGCCCTTGACGTGGGATTTTAACAGGGACATCTTATTAGTTCCCTAGGACAGAGCACTTGCCTTTTCTGGACGACATTGCCTAGTTTTTGTTCTTCACAGATCCACCATAACGCCAAAATACGGCCACTTGCTGTCTTTCTGTCATAACATGCCACACCCATGTTTCGTTCTGATTACAGCACGTACCTGAGACGGTATGAGCGCACTCACCTTAACGGTTACACTGTGACAAAGCGACTGCGTCCCTGTAGCTACGATCGCACGAAGTTACTGCCTCTTCCCCCTTTACGTGCGAGCACATCCTTTGTGGTTCGACACCGGCGCCACACACGGACACATTCGGAACAAACTTTTCTGACACGTTTCGTAGTATTGACCATTTTACAAAAAGAAATACTTTGAAAAAGTAATTAATGTCAAAACGCCTAGTTAAAACATAATTTTTTAAGAGATGACCTTAACTATGCCAGTGTTAGACTGATTTTGAGGTTGTACGTTTCCCCGCCCAAAGTCGTGTTTGCTTTCAGCTGGCATAGAAACGCTGCCATGTCGGTTGGTTAGCGAGCGTTTCGCTTGCTGCTGACGTGACCTTATTCCGAGCACACATTGCTTAGCCACACCAGCCACTGAGCAGCCACTTGCGCTCATAATGATGAATAATAGTCATGGCAGTACACGGGACGTACAAGCTGAAATGAAAGTTAATTCATCAAGTTTAAAAACAAGGTATTTATGAAACGAACATATAATATAACAATCTAACAAATAGTGTTTAGTTTGTAATTATTACTGCGACTTATTGTTCTTCGCAACCTTTTTAATAATAACCACCAACAAAAATGAGAAGTGGTCAGGAATTTCGTGATGAAGCGCACATTACGAGCTGCATCTCTAGAGCGCCTTTCTGTGTTTATGTAGCGAAAGCGCGCTGCGGCCTCTCTCGAGCAAGACAGTCAAGATGTCTTAATGACTTCGCCTGCCGCTCTCTGAGAAGGGTATTCGCCAATCCGGTGGCGTACAGCGTCGTAACGTTTCATTTTGTTGCGCTTTTTAACGGTCTAACCATTGCGCGTACATCCTCATAGAGTGTGCTCTGAGAAAAGAAAATGAGTTCTTGAAATCGATTTCATAACGCAGTAACATGTATTTATTGGTGATGCGCTAGAGGTATTTTAAGCAAATATTCCTTAAACTAAGTTCAAGTGATCGATGGATATACTACAGCAAATTCTATTAATATTCGTTTATGCGGTATTTGTTGTAGAAGAATAAAGCAAATTATGTTTATTTTATAATTGAAAAATATATTTTTACTTATTGCAATTTAAGTGAAAAGACAATTAGCTACGTTTTGTTTTTATTAATTGTGACCATTAATTCAGCGGTGTTCAGACTACTAGCTTCCCCGATGACACTGAAACCAATATAGCACATTTGGAAGCATATGAAGCCGATTTTGTGAATTGTGTCAGTTCTTTCGACGAACTTGTCTTTAAACTAGAGGTTCAATTGATTAGCTAAATACAAACAACGTAAGAAATATGGTGAACATTTTATTTTTAATTTTAAAGTCAATATTTTCCCGCTTCCACTTGGAATTTGATAAGTTGATATTCTTAGAATTACGCCAGTTCTCAAGAAACAGTTTTTAAAACCAGCAAGTAGACTCGCATCTATTTGTTTCCTTAAACTGATTTTGATGCATTAACATTACGAATGTCATGGTTTTTTATCCTGTGAACTAGCGACACACTATTGATAGTGATAGTGCGTTATAGTGATAGTGCGTAGACAGCACCGGTTAGCTTGAGCGGAGCCTAGACTGGAGAGAAATAAATAAGTCAATAAGCTAACAATATGTAAGTTAATCAGTAATTTTATGTTAAGTTAGTAAACAGTTAAGAAATAAGTCATAAGTCGTAGTCAATTGGTAAGTAACAGGTCAATATAATAAATAAAATAAATCTGGCTTAGTAATAAGCACATTAGGGGGTGAAGTGAAGGGGGGATCGAAAATGTAAGGGCAGAGGCGCTGGTGCGGACGATCTTCTGTGGCGCTGTTTGATTTCAGGTGCTGAGGAGGCCAAGCACTGGAAGGAGACGGCGGGACGCCGGCGCCAGAAAATAAATAGTTAAAATAAACGTCGGATAGATTAGAATGTACTCGGCTTCTGACGGCAGGTTTTTCCCCCTTCAGGGGTTTTTTCCTGAGCCGTACCTTATGGTCTCTTTTCCGCGGCTTTGATGCAATGAAGAGACCATTTGGGGTGAATACCAGAATTCGAAAGATTAGAACGCGAAAGGATGTAGGTATTGTAATGGCTTAAAGGCCTTCGGCCTAGCCACATAGGATCAAGTAAGCTAATTTGTTTGTAATAATTACCTATTAAATAAATAAATAATAGTGCGTTATCCAGGACCACGTCGTAGCATTTCGGGCGTTGCGGCAGCGATGGTGTAATGGTTACGTGACGGACTGTTATACACAAGTTGGCGGGTTCAAACCCGATCGAAGCCGTGGATTAAAAATCCGTGAGGGCGAGAAAATCCTTCGTACGCCTTCCTTCGGAGGGGAAGTAAAACCGGCTGTCCCAAATTCGTAGATTTACTTACATGTACAAGATCCTCAAGCCTAAATGACGCCTCTGAGCAAAATTCAAATCGCCTGTTTCGTCGCCCAAGAAATACCCCCAGTCTCCGCTAGTTGGTAAAAGGAGCGTAGCGAAATTTGCGTGTCAGACGGAAGAGCGGGCCTGATGGCCCGAGTCTCGCCACGTAAAATAAGGCATTAATTCAATTCAACGCAATTTACATATCAAGTTCAGATTAAATACGAGCTTATCGGCATAATCGATATTTCATTTGGAGTAGTTTGTATTACACAATTTTTGAACTTGCAACACGTGGTGACTGCTGTTATTCTAGCATATATTTTACGCCAGTAATGTCTGAATTAACAACTTTCATTTTTAAATTGTGTGATAGGAGTGGCACACTATATTACAGCCTCTCTTCTCCAAGGGAATCTTTCATTTATTTTATCACAACCTTTTCTATTTGCCAGTCAATTTTCATATTCCTCTCTCTTTCATCCTAATCTTTCTCATTTCCTCCTCACTCCCTGGATGTTCCCTTTTTCGTTTTCGCTCCTCATCCGCTCGCCATAAAAAGGAGCTGACTGGTTTAAGGCTATCACTTTCCTCCGGGGAGGTATGTCATGAAACCCAAGGTTCAGCGCCTGGTCGCGACGTATTTTCGTCGCGAGGCCGTCGTCTTACGGTGTGGGGCAGATTTGAACAGAGGCTGCGAAGAGTTTGCGAACCGAGCGATAAGAGCAGGAAGAAGCCAAGAGCTCCTCGCAAACACACGCAGCGTGCGTTGCGGGCAAGTGAAAGAAAAAGAAAAATCATTTATGAAGCGGGAAGAGTGATGAATATGTATCGCGAGCACATACTCGACTCACGAATGGCAGTGCGGGAGGGATGGCTTTAACGCACACGGACACATTTACGATATCCTTGTTTGCGAGAAGCTAAGGACTCAAATATTAAAATTGAGCAGATTTCATGTTTTTCGTTTCTTTTGAACAGTTTTAGAGGCAAAATATTTTTCTCCGCTTCGAGGCTTTCTGTAGTATACAAAATATTGTAATTTTAACATGTTATTACTGATCCTTCGCAGATCAGAATTTTCGAGAAAATTATTAAGCCGTCGCTTTTTCCGGAATTCAAATGCACATTAAACCGTTTCCACGTTAGAGTTAGCTTACATGCAGGAACTTTTGAAATAACAAATTTCCCGAAATATTTTTGACTATAATGTATTTTTCCTGTGTTCCCTTTCATTTTTACGTCATTACTGTAATACGATTTTCTGTTAATAACAACAATTGAGAAGCTTTAGTATGCGTAAAAACCGTAAGTCTCCTTATCTTAGAGATGTTTCAGAACTGTAAAAAAACGCTAACTCTGAATATACTAAATGTATGCATTTTATGATTGCTTATTAACTCCTAAAAAACAAACTTATTAATTTGTTTTAACCTCTTTTCATGTTTTCCTTGAGAAGGCTTGGTTTTCGTTTCACCAATTTCCTACAAACACTTGAATAAAATGTCAGAATAGTTCTTTACTTGAAACTCAAGTATATAAAAACTCTCAGAACTTTCCTTCTAAAAAGAATGCTCTGACACTCGTAAACAGAACGTCTGGATAAAGTGACATAAATAAACATTATTACTCAAGCAGACATCCGCATAAATGCCATCTCTGTTCTGGGGAGAATATATATTTCGTTTTTCTCTGCGAGATGGATGGCATTAACATTCATTTGCGTTTTGATGATACATGTATGAGAACCTCCAACTTGGAGATACATGAATTCTCTGATGAATAAATCCTGCTTCAAGGGAAAGATCTAACCAGAATGAAACATTACACCATTTACACTTCCTATCAAGGGATGAAACAATTTGTGACATCAATGTTCATGCCGTCCCATGAATATTGATAGACAATATATTATGTGAATTCATTCAAAAATACTCAATATTCCTAGAGGTGATATTTCATTATAAAAAGAATCATGAGTTACGTAAATGACAAGCATGAGAATAATTATAGTTGTTTGTTAAATAATTGAAACTGAAGTTCATTTGTATTTGCATATAAATTATTACCTGAAAACAAAGTTATTAAATCGGCATTTATTGTATTAGATATTGCGTAATTATTTCGTGAATGTAAAATCATGTAATATATTTATAATGCTCGGATATAGCACTTTTTATTTTTAATATATTTTACAGATAATACGAATTACAAACATTGCCGTAAATTTAGAAACATAATCATAATGCTCTGTAAAGGAGCAGTAATTTTACCCGTTAAAATGCCTAATCCTGGTCCTCCGTCAAGTATTGCGTGCACTTTCATTCTCAAAATTCCCCAAGAACGTAGCAAGAAAACTTGAAATATGGAATTCGATTCGTCTGAGTTAGGCCTAGATCGTGATTGTGGCCAGAAATATCGCAAGGCGAAGCTTCTCTCTGTGTACTTCCAGATGTTTGTATCTACCGTCACGTCCTTCTCTTACTGTGCTAGATTGAACTTCGGAGAAAGTTGTGTCGGGCTACGGCAGACCTTTTTGCGTTAGCAAAGAACTCGCCTTCTCAATTTCTCTCTCACGGACTCACATAAACCTCTTGTTCCTGACGTGGATTACGCGGGCCCCCAAGACCGTCCTTTGCCAAGATTACCCTCACGTCGCGTTTGTTCGTCCCAGTTCATGCGCGACTTGACGCGGCGCGCGCGACGTCGGGAGGGTTGGGCAGGGCAAGGAGGGGCTCTCCGGGCCGCCCCCACCCCTCATCTCGGGCGCCCACGCCTCCGCCGCCGCCGGGTCTCCGCACCGCGCCCGATGTCATTACGGGGAAACAGGCGAGAGCGGCGCGGGCGGAGCCACGACAGCGGGGCCGCCGCGGGCGCGAGAGGGCGAGAGCGTGGGGTAGGTGGGGGAACCCGGGTCGGGCCGCGCCGAGCCGGGCCGGGAGCGTCTCCATAGGGTGCCGTGAAAGCATCAGCGCGCTGGGGCCCGGTCGCTCTACACTCCTCCACTTGCCTGCAGCTTCGCTCCGCCCGCCTCCGCTCCGCTCCGTCCCGCCCCGCTTTGCTCTTCCCCGCTCCGCTGCGCCTGGGGCGCAGAGCGTCGCTTGTAACAGCGTGCGAAGCTCTGGCAGTTGATACCTTCCCCGCTCTATTACCAGTAATTTCCAAATTAATGTAAAGGCGAGATGAGCAAGCTGTTGTGTGTAGAACGACTTGATGCGCCGCTCGAAGGCATCTCGGCGCCCGGCCGCTGTGCCACAGCAGGCTGCGTCGTCGCTTTCCTCCCCCTTTCCTCCCCTCCCCTCCTCTCCCTACCCTGCCCCCACACACTCCGCCCCGCAACGGCGCTCGAGTTGGCCCACGCTCGCTCGGGATCCGCGCCCTCAAAGTCAACGCGCTCACTGTCCTGCCACGCGGCGCTTACGTACCTCCACAGCCCATGCGCCCCGCACGTGCAGTGCCTTTGCCCCGTCATCTCCATTAGCTTAATTCCGTTTCAAGGGCTATCGCGCGCACTGCATCCATCTTCTCGCCGCTGCAGTCCTCGCTCGTGTCGCCCGCTTCATGTACTTCGCCGTTTTGCCTTACGCTCTTCATCGCTGTTATGTCACACGCGCCTTTAATAGCCGTTCTGCCTACATTCCCCATCCCTTTCTCCTTCTCTCCGCACAAGCCTATTGCGTCAACTTCGATCTTTCGTATTTGCTTCCCAAGCATACAGTTTTACGATAAGTTGCAAATTGCTTGAATCTTTATATCACAATTATTGCAAATCATGTAATTTGTGACCTAATTTTCAATTTAAAAAATACAAAACGATCAACAATCCAAGTTTAAACTGGTGGTTCTCCCACTGCACATACCTTCTCACATTAGTATCTAAGTTTTGTATTTTTTTTAAATTCAGAGAGTTCAACAAAAATGAAATCTCCGCTATTTTAATCGTTCCTTGCCCTCTTCGTAAAAGAATTAAAGAAACAATTTGGAGCCTTTCAGAGCATTTTTAAATAAACTGCGTCACCTTCAAGCAGAAATTACGAGAAAACTAATAGTATTATCAGAAATTGTTGAAGAACTTTCTTAAAGATCTGATTTTTAGAACATATTTCAATTAATGCGAAAATAATCTATCTTCAATATTGTACTGTGGAGACGCTAAATTTTTACAATTTTCAAAAATGCAGAGTCCGGTGAATATACGTCTAGCAACAATTGTTTGATACGTACGAGTAGAAAGTACAAAGGAGAAAGTGGGATCCATTAGTGAGAAAATAATTGTTTAAACGTTGCCTGTAGTTCATGCAAAATTACGCGAAAACAATCCATATTTTCTGAATTTCTTATTTCAAGGTTTGTCTAACAAAATATTTTTATTAAGAAATAAATATATATTTTAGCACTATAATTGTAGAAATTCACTAAAACAATCACCTTTTGCATTTTTTTGAAAAATCAGGAATTTTCAAGAAAGTGAGATACATCTTCAAATGACTGTGAGATACAGCGTCTTCCTACAACTACATAATTAAAGATAGAGGTGGTTTACTAAAGAAATCTATTGTCCAAAGACATCTTCAAATAAGGTCGTGAACAATTTTTCGAAAACAATTTTCGGGTACTTTTGCGTGCAATATAGGTAATTGTAATTCAATTTTTTCTCCAATACGGCTCTAGTTTTTATTTCTTCTCAAATGTAGAAAAGTACGCTTGAAAAATGGTACAGATCCTATTTTGGTTTAACACTCTGAATTTTCGAAACTTGCAAAAGTTATAAATAATGCGATAAATACGTGTGTGAGTGCTGTTGCAACACCACCATGGCCAACAAACTCGAATTCTCCTAAAATATTACAAAATCATTATTAACTTTGACTTATTTTCTGAAAGAGATTATTCTACATGAACTTTATTATAGTTCATGAGGTCAAGCATGAGGGAAACATTCTAAGGGTAAACCCAATTTTTGCGCGGTGATAATAGGAACCACAATGAATTTGATATGAGGATATAATTGAATCACTAATATCGATTCCGTGCCAACTAGAATTAAAAACAAAAAAGCTAGTATTATTGAGATTTAGAACGTGCATTATGAAGCAATTGTCACCTCTTGTGGCAATACTCTCTGCAATTTTTGCTACCTCACCCACGCTGTGCTTCCTAGCGTCTGTTTTAGTCCAGGACCCTTCGCTTCTCTTTACCTTCGCCTCACACCCACTGAACGATACACCCTTCAAAGTTATGAGCTTAACACTCGCATACTTTAAGGACTCTCCATATTCTCTCATGCCCGTCCCTGCCTGTTCCATTCCATACTCCACCCCGCCACGCCTACTTCTTGGTTCTCCTTGTTGTTTCCTCCCTATTCCCTCCTCCCTCTCTTCTCTCTCTCTCTCTCTCTCTCTCTCTCTCTGCCTCCGGTCACTCTCCCTTCACGATACGTCCACGATTCTTTCCTGCCCTCCGTTTTTTCCCACTGTTCTCTTCCCTCTCCTTCAACGCCGCCGCCGCTTTCACTCCATTTCCACTGCCCGCCGCCACCGCCGCCTCTCCTTTCCCGTCGCGCGCCTAATTAATACCAGGATTCGCTTACCCAAGACGAGGCGAGCGGAGCACTGCATTCCCGCCCTTATAAATGCGGCATATTTCAGCGGGATGCGCATTGCCGAGCTATAGACCTCGCACGGTGGAGGGGGGTGAGAGGGGAAGAACGCTTGGAAGAAGAGCCCCGCGCTCACCGGCCGCCCCTCCCGCCAGCGCCCCCCTCCCGCGCTCGTCTTCCTCACCAGCCCTTCCCGCCCGCGAATCCACGCCTGTTAATTCCTAAGACAAATTCGGGAATCCCTCGGGGCTTTACATTTCCAAGTGCCGGTGGCAAAGTTTGCCAGACGAGATACCTTCTCCCCTGAAAGGTTTGTTTTGACTGCGGCTAAGTGAACGTATGCGATATTGTATCCTCCCAAGAGAAAATAAATAGGCTCGGTGCTGGAAAGTGGGAAATGCCCGAGAGCGTCATCTCGAGGTGGGGGGGGGGGGGCGTACGTCGATACTGCGCCTATGGCGTTCGCGTGCGCGCCACTCTTGGCGGGAGAGCTCGATGAGCTTCGTCCGCGAGCTTGGCTTGCCGTCTTTTTCGACAAGCACGTTTCCACTTCTCCGATAATCGATAACTAGGAAGCCAATTCCAGAACACGTACTCTCGTAGACTGCATACAGTTATTTTGATATCCAGTTTTTTCGTGGCGTTTTATTATTGAGTTTCATTGTAAATAAAATGCTACCGCTTGCTTCTTCCCCTCGTTGGTCTCTGAGGTCCCTTGGGTAGATACAACATGCAGCGAAAACGAATGATGAAAATCCTTTCCTCGTATCTTCTCTGTAATTCTGTATTTTTCCACATTGTGAATGAAAATGCGAAGAATAACACGTATCTACATGAGCACTGACATTTCTCAGACCTTGATTTTCTTTTATTACTTTCTCGTATTCTATTATGAAGCAAGTATTGTGTGCATTCGATTTGAAGTTACTGAAGATAATACGCATTTTGATTTAGATTAATAATCTCTCTGTCTGATAAAATGTCCCCGTCCTTTCTTTCACCCTTCCAACTACTCGATTGGCCGCGATTCCGCATGTAAAAACTTGTAGTTTCCATCCAGTCCATTGAATTTCTTCCTTACTCGTATTTTCGTTTTCATCTTCCATAATGATGCACCTCTTAGTGTTCATTCATTTTACATTGTGTATGTTTTATTTTAAAGACAGTGCGAAAAACTACTCATTATTACATCCGTTATATATTATAATAATTAAACATTTTTATACAGATGATTCCAAGTATTGAAATGTATTTGAAACTTTATAATTTTTTTTATAAGTACATATATAGTGAAGTTTCGTGTTTCCAAAATTTGAGCTTTTGTAAAATGAGCAGAAACGTTTCGATGTTGTTCCTGTTATTACAGCAAATCCAAATATTTAAGATAAATAGATTGCGATTTATTTCAACACGAAGAGTTCAAGCTTTGGGTTATGCAGGCACAATTTCGGTTCACATGCCTGTGGGATTGGTTCACGGTGGAGGTTCTGGATTTTCGGCTTTGATCCAGTATCGTAACGACGACTGCAAAGCTATCTGAATTTAACGGTCGCGAAATTCAGTTAATGACACCCAATAATACACTGTTGAAAAATCAGATGTGCTAATCTCATGTCCTCCCTCCATAAAAAATCATGACCTGGTCGGTCATAGCCTGCAAGGGCTTTCACGGTGACTTTTTATTGAAGTCATTATTGACGTATGTAACGATGTCCTACTTTCTGCAACACTTTAATGACAAATTTCTTCTAGAAGCATTGATGAATAAAGTACGATTGATGTTTTCACTGAATCGGTACTCCTTCAATCTTTTAGTTTACAAGCGCGTATGGAAGTGATATTTTATTTAACAGTCGCATACCCGTGCCATTCTTGTGCGCGGAGAACAAAGAGAGGGTTAACGACGGATCTCATAATAAATTACAATATACTTGAAAGAAAATTTTATGTAAAATATTCATGTTCTTAGACCCAATTTGTTTATAGACAGTAACTCTAAAAGAAAATACAATTTAATTTACTTTCACTACAACATAATATATTTTATTTCTCGTTTGAAATACATTTAATATTTAGTTCTTATTTACAATATCTCTTACATTACAATGTTCTTCATCACATTTCACCACTTCACAAAAGAGATATATTGTAAGTAAGAACTAAATTGTGTTGTAGTAAAAGTAAGTTAAATTGTATTGTCTTTTAGAGCCGCTGAGTATAAAACAAATTGGGTCTAAGAACATGAATATATAATGCAGAAATAAGAGACAGCGTATTATGGCTGAAAATTTTATGAAATTTAAAACTAATGATACAGCGTTTTTAGCTAGAACGTGGCGACGTGGCACATATTTTGAATATGTTTTGGTCTTAATGTCCTTTTGGCGGGACCATAGATGCAAAACTTTTTTAGTTCATGTTGCATTCAACGAACAATTGTCCTCATCATCGTTAGACACTAAATTAAGATTTTAACGTGATTACATGGAGACCTGGCTGGTAAGAATTGAATGGTAACGCGGGAGTTTCCGTGAAGCTTTAACCATGACAACGGCTTCGAATTGGATTGTAAATATCTTATACTTCCGTTGAAAGGCGAAACTAAAACTCAGGGTTAAGAAAATTTCTAATGATAAAAGAGGAAATGGTAACGCCTTGAGTAAGCAAAGAGAGGAAAACCTACCTCGGGTTCATCATCAATCCTCCTTTTGTTACGCGGATGTTAGAGACAAAATATTAATTTTAATAATGTGATCGTCATTATTTCTGCCAATGGTGTGAACTCTGATGTGTTCACTGTTATTTCATTGCAGTTCGGATACATAATTCATCAAACTAGCTGAATGTGGCGTCGCCGACGCTTTAAACTGTTCTAAAACTATTTACATATAATAAAACGTTCTACTTCGCAAGTTCTAAAAAAAAATATATTATGAATTAAAATTAATGAAAAATTTAAAATATGTGTTATCTCAACTCTTCTTGTCGGATGTTCGTTCGTCCACTAGTCACCTCAAAATACGGAGTTGAAGAACGTAATCGAAACGCTCCTAGAGAAGTTGTTTTCAGGAGTTCATTCTCAGAGTGTACGAGGATTATCAGGAGACTATTTAACAAAATTTGTATATTTGCAGCATTTTACACCATACCCTTCCATATATATGAATATAATTTTGTAGTTGAAATTATCGTACAAAAGGAGATTATCCCATCAGAACTATCGATTATGCTACACATAACAAATGATTTTTATATGCTATAAAAGGATATGTATTCTTCCCCTGAGTGGTGACGCTGACTATGAACATTTTTCTTCAGAGTGATCCACGCTCTGCACCGCATTCTGTAAACAGAGGCGTCAGGGAGTCTAATCTCTAGGGACCTGTGTTATTCATCGCCTGGGGGTTGCTTCGTTGACGTCACATTTAGCTGTCATCCCAGCTGCTTGTGGCGACGACCGATACGATAGCGGAGCACGTGGTTTGCGCGGCCACCGCGAAATAGCAGCGCAAAAAACACAAAACACACGTATTTTGGAGAAATTTCTTAAACTTTAATGGATGTATCCCAAACAAATAATCAGTTCCCCACAAGGAGATCAAGACGCGTCGAATAACACCTCTTTCATCTCGATTGGCGGACGGTAAGGGGCCAAACCATGAGTGACGGACGGACGGACTCATGAACGGATACACGTGCGTTTACTCTATGAGGATACTATACATGTGTTACACGATCATTTCACATAACACGCAACATGTAGACGGAATATTGTACACTGTGTTACAAAAATAAATCATATTAATCAACCTGCCTTTATAGTCCATATCAGTGAAGGATTCCCTTTTATATAGTAACGCATCATATGAAATGTTGATTTAGCAAGTTCATGACATATCTGTTACGTGATACTCCTTTTGTTTTCTTCCTCTGTATACATCTCAACATTTTTTCAGAAGTATTTTTTCTATCATTGGCAACCCATCACGTCCAACATGAATATTCATCTCCCATTTTAATCGTTTTTGGAAAGTTAAATATGACGATCTAAGTTATGGAGAAAATACGCGGGCGCTAGCGCCTACAAATACATATAAGGAACACATATAGTATTTGGAAAATGATCGAAATACGCTGTGGGGATTTTAAAAGACATATTTTCAGCAACATATCGAAATCGACTTTTCTCATGAATGTACAATAACTTCTCTACGCTCAACGTATTCAGAAAGTTAAAAAGACGCTCGCGCAGAAACCTTCCATCCTTCTTTATGGGCCACTCCCGCCTCGCTTCACCGCTCCCCGCCTGCCCTCACCGCAGAGGCGCAACAGGGAACAAGAGTGCGTGCCGAGAAACACTGAGTACTCTACTGAAACAACCTCCCGAAGAGTGAATGAGTGAGTGATTCCGGGCGCGTTAATTACTTAGGTCGTTGGCTCGTAAGTGTTTTTCATGTTTTATTTATGAAGGGCGCCACGTTCTTCCGCCACGGGAACATGAGATCTGGCGCCGACGTACACGCCGGGTTTCGAGGATTGTCCCGTTTAGGTATCTCCTCTTGCGAGGCAACGCCTTAGTCAGAACGAGCTCTAAATTTCCGTTGTGTGTTGTAGTGGAGTGCATGAAAATGTAAGTGTGTGTGTGTGTAAGGGAGAAAGAGAGGGATAAGGATGAGGAAGGAAATATCTCGCTCGGTCCGAGACCCATCTGCTAAGGAGCTGCTCCGATTTTCGCCTGGTATTAACTGGAGAACCAGTGGAAAAGTATTGATCGGGGAGCCGGCCACTGTAATTTCACTCCACACAGTGAGTTAATGGGTTCCAGCTATGTAGCTAGTGTTGAAAATCCTCCAGTATTAGGACACGAGCTCTAGAACCACCCGGTTAACGATGCTCCAGAGGGAACGGCGTTTCCGCTGAACCTCGGCGCCTGAACGGCTTCCCAATGGGAATGTTCTGCGCCTCACTACCAGGCGTGGCGTCAGCCGCTGCATCAGTCTCGACTGCCCGCAGCCGCCCATGCGTGTCCTCGCCATCCCACAGCGCAGCGGCCGGCGCTCTAGCTCTCCCCTGCCGGGTGCCTGGGTTCCAATCGGAGCCACGCTCTGTGGATAGCGCCTGTATGAAGCGGGACCGCGGGACGTTTTCTCGGGAATCTACACCTATCCTTACATCGCATTCCACGTTGCGCCATCAGTTTGATTATAGCGTATCATTATCACTAACACATATCCATCAATTTCATCAAATTCCGATATAAGGTTACACGTGCTCAAATATGGGTATCGTGATATAACTTTCCTAGCACCTTTTCCCCTCGTAGTCTGTTCGGCCTTGCCACATTTTTCGCCGTTTCTAATCTTTATAGTATAGGTCGCTTTTGAAATAATGCTCTAAAGTGAGGCAGATCATAGATTTCGTTAAGCTCGTCATTTGTTTTACCGATACGAGTTCTCTTTCTGGAGATACATGAGAGGAAAATTTATGTTGACATTTTGAGGGTAGAATACGGTTGACGAGTTGCAAAATTCATCCCTTTAGGATGTTTCTCTTGCATTTATGAATTTAATCAGTTCTTAGAAGTTGGTACGTAGAAGTCGGACTTGACTCTGACTCCACCCTCGCTTGTTCAGTCCTTAGCTCTTTAAAGTGACGCCAAGAACTCTTTAAATTCTTGAACAGTGTTAAGTGAGAGGTCCTCCGTTTATTATTTGGATTTAGAACGTTGTTTTAGGAACATTCTGTGTGAAACCATTTCTACCTGTGGTTTTGAAATTTTTAATTTAAATATTATTTATTTTCTTTCCTTACTAATTAATAGATAAATGGAAAGCAAGCTTTCATTACTGGAAATACAATCAAATGTGATTAATTTGCAACTAATTTACAAGTGATTTATCGAGTGTAAATTAAGAAATTGGCCAAATTAAAGGATTTTACAATTATCATCCATCATGGATGATTCTTTTGTACTAAAAATGAAAGTGTTCTCATTGCAATTGTAAAGATCGAAATTAAATACATTTTCTTTGCCTACCGCCCCTTTCCATAAAAAACAAAAGAATGTTACTTACTTGAAAGTTAAGCATTTGAAATCCCCTATGGACTTTTTATCGCATCAGTTCAATAAATCTGTTAGTGGTTTTTAAATGTAAGAACAAGTTTTTCAACATTAAATAAAGATAATCAAATAGATGTTCTTAAAAATGGTTTGAGTAAAAGGGCATTTTTCATTTGCTTTTAAGGCGAATTCTGCACTACTCAGTACCGGGAATTGTAGAGAGCGGTCAAAACCATAGTCCTACGGCACGTCTGTTACATTTTGAACGTACGTGCTGTCATAAAGGGTGTAGGGGCCAATATATGAACAGGAATAAAATCTAAACACAAGTAATAATGCCATTTTTAAAAGCATATCTTCAGATTTGAAAAAAATTCCAATTTTTTAATGTTAATAATTGCCTCTCTCTGAAAAGTCCGTTAACAAATCAAAGGAATTTCATAAAATATAGTCAGATAATGACGTAAATGAAATAAAATGAGATTTGAAACTCGTGTTTTTTATAAACTAATAGTGCTACAACAACTTTCTTGCATTAATTGTAACGGATATAAAACATTCAAACACTAAGTAAAACTGCAAAAGTTTTTCCAACCAGCAACATTATTTCTTCGTGCCGAAATTTCAACTCGGGGCCATCGAGGTAACTCGCCTCGCGCTTTATCACTATAACATGCAATCGCTATGTCGTACTCACTATTGCCGACGACAAAATGGTCTCTCACATTATTTTCAGTAAGTAATTTTCGAACATTCAGAGAGTTCAACGAGGGTTAGACCAACCCCATTATCGTAAGTCCTTTGAGGGAGGAAAATTAAGGAAAAACCTAAAATCTTTATGAGGAAATATTTTTCATAAACTTCATTAACTTCAAGCAGAAATTACGCAAAATACTTTTTTTAAACAAAATATTTCATGATATTTTTAAAAAGCTATTTTTTAAAAACAGATTTTAATGAAAACAAAAACCTGTCTTCAATATTGTGCTTTTGCAATATTACTTTCTTGAAATTTTTAAAAATTCAGAGAGTTCAACGAGCATGAGGTCTGCCCTATTTTAAGTGACTCTTATTCTACCTAGTGAAAAAAGTTTAAAGAATTTTTTTTAGAAAATGGTTTTGATTAGTAGCGTTAATTGCAAACAGAAGTTACGCAAAAATTGCTAGTTTAAAAAAAATATTATGTGTTCTTTTTTTAAAACCTGATCTTTCGAACGTATTTCAATTAAGACAAAAATATCTGTCACCATTATTGTAATTTTGTCATATTAATTTTTGGCAATTTTCGAAACGTTCAATGCAACCTGCGCTGTTCGTTTAAGCGTCCTTTCATTTATCAACGGAAAAAAGACAAAGTATTTGGATCGTTTGTTAGTGATGTCACTTTGGGATATTTCTTTGTCGATCCATATGCCAACGGGTTTTTTTTGTCCTCTTAGTTGGCTCTTCTTCCTACGCATCTCACAACTTTCACTAACAATTTGATAACCTCCGTCCTAACTTCCGTCACTGACCTCTCGAATTCCTTGATGTCAGTTCCCGCTTATATTTTCCGTTCTTTATTGACCGTTCCTGTCACCCGTGCTACTTTAGTTGTTTCCACCGTTTACGCAGCTATTTCAACTCTTTTGCTGTTGTGATACCAACAAGGGCTTTCCCGCAATCTGACCGTCCTCACCCTCCCGCATTCCCTCCCTTCATTGCGACCCGCCCCTGTTGCCTCCTTAGCCTCGAGCTCCTTACCTTCCATTTCGCCTCGGGCGACGGCTCAATCACGCATTCTTCGCCTCCGGCGCTGCCCTCTCCGCCGGCGCTCGGCCCCTCTCGGGGCAAAGCGGTTGCGCGGGTGGGTGATCACAGTGGGCGAGCCGGCAGCGTTGGGGGCCGGAGCGCCGGGGGGGGGGCGGGGCGGCGGCGGCGGCGGCGGCGGCGGCGGGGACGGCTAAAGGTTATGGAGCAGCTCCGCAAGATGAAAACGCTACGAACTGTAAGAAGTCTTTTGAACAGTTTCTCTTCCCGGTCGTCTGCAGCGAAGGCGGGGGAGGGGGGGGAGAGGGAGGGTCGGGCGCCGCCCCTTGTCACATATTCCCCTCGCCCTCGCTTCCGCGGAATTAGAGTTCTAAGCTTAATTGCTGTGCTAATGGGAAACATTTCAGAGAAGGGACGTTCTCCCAAATCTGGGCTCTTCCGTCTCTCTGTCCTATACAGACTGTATCACAAAGAAGTTCTTGTAATTTCCACTGGCGCTGCAGCCAATGGCGGCATGAAACGTCTTTCCGCACTGGGTCTTAAAAAAGTTTCTTCACTTTGTACATAAAATCGGCATTTGAAGGAAAAATTTCAACATGAAGCGACAAAGATTATTTTGTTACAAATATATAAAAATAAAGAGATCCAAATTGGTAAGTAATATTTTATTGACAATGGAGATGAGCATATAATAAAATGGGGTTGTTGAATATTTCATTTCAGAAACGGCAAATGAAACATAAATCGTTATCAGCAAGTATGTTTTAATGGTAAATTATGATGATAGTTTGATTAATATAAAACAAGGAGCATAGGATGTACAGTAGCGTGGAGATGTGATTTTCATCGAACTCTGCGAACCAGCCAACCCCCCAGTGATATCCATCCCTTCGCATTTCATGTGTATGACTGTGCAGAGTTGCAGGTGGCAGTCGAACACTGGTACTTATCACAGGAGGCAAAGTTATCCAAGCAGAGATAAAAATGTTGATCCCACAGTCGTCTCAATTCTCGTGGTTGATTGATTATTGAATATGTATAGGGCGGTGAGATTCCTGGTCCAAGGCACAACAGTGACATTAGTTGAAGCCCTGAGCCAGCTAAGACGGTAATTCTTGTGAAGTTTATATGGGAAAGTAGTGGAACATGTGCTGTATCGGATACAATAACTTTCTCCCAAGAAATTGTGTTTTTTGTTGACGATGTATGGGAACTTAATATCTGGATGATCCTCGTGTAGTTCGTGTATGCGTGTTCTACTAATGTTAGAAAGCTTCATATAAACATGGCAATGGAACAAAAAGCCACTCAAAGACACAATGAACGATAGCCTATCGACGCTGGGACCGGCATTATTCACGCGAGTTTCAGAGAAGACCTACACACTAATAAGAAGTATTCTTGTTATTGTTTTGTTCCTGATTATTTAGTCTCTTCTGAGTATTACGGTAGTATCTGTGCATCATACTGCATTTGACGATACTTCGCCAAACCGTACTAAGTTGTATTTGAAGCACAATTAGAAACACGTCTCGCATGCGATAAAGACGAGGTCGTCGTGTGGCTGTTGCGGCGGTTGCGTGACTAGGGGGGGGGGGCGGAGCGCTAGGAGCTTCCGCGAAAGGGAGAACGAGCCCATTGTCGCTAAGTGTAACTCCCCTTTCTTACCGCGATCAGTGTTCGGTTGTATGCAGTGTACAATAGGGTGTGTCTTTTGATGTCTTACACTCATGTGCCTGACAATAGTAATGGGCCCATTGTTCCGAGCCCGGCTGCAGCGAGGGAAGAGCGATCCTTTGAGGCCAGATCGATGCGGAATACGGAGACAGCAAATTCAAATTGCGTTACACTCCGGTAGGCACGGGGGCGGGGCGGGGACAGCGGGGAGCGGCAGCGGAGAAGCGGGCGGGACGAACAGGCGGGGCACGGGCGGAGCGCTCGACTGCCACCAGAAAACGTGAACGTGAACGCGAACGCGGAGGCAAACGTGCACGTAGGGTTGGCGCGTTTGGCAACGCCACGCTGCCTCAGGTACACAATGAAAGGCTTCGCTGCACACTTGGTGGCGATGTTCCGACTGAGTTGTAGGGAACGCGTGCGTGTGTAATACGTCTTTTTCAAATGACGATGCCGCATCTTGAAGGGATTTTCTTTCATCTCTAATTCACGACGTCCGTTTTCTCGGCGGTACGATTTTTCAGGAGTTGCTTCCAGAGTCAGATATGAATCATTTATTTCTGGCTTTCGCCATAAATTTTAACATGGTGTACTGTATGAATGTTCGAGAATGAAATAAAGAGGCCAAATGTTTAAGAATAGCATATTAATAGTCTTCTGAAGAAATAGTACATATTTTAGATAAGTGCGGCTTAATTACATTCACCTAAGGCAAAATATTGTTTAATTAGAGCATACAAATTGATGCTTTAAGGAACTTCATGATGTTACCAATGGATTTATTTGAGTAAAAATGGACTTGATGAATCATCTAATAACTTCATGATAACTCTCTTTCTTAAGACGAAATAAGTTTGTTGTGAACGAGTGAACGTGAACGAGTAACATTACTACCTGAAGAAAGGCAACCACGTGAAATATAGCAAGATTTTGTAAAAAATTGAAATATAACAAATAAAAAACATATTAATTTTAAAATTCAAAGTTCCCAATTTTATTTTACTTTAATATTAAAGTACTGCATACGCTTGTACGTAAATGATTGTTAATTTTTCCGCTAAAATTCAAGGTTTGATATTTTATGCCTACTCATCTATATTTGATGAAATGCCATCCTTTTTTATTTGCAATGTTTTAAAAGTTAGAAAAACTAAAAAATGGCCAGTTTCTCACAATACAGAGTAATCCTTATAATACAAAAAAGTCATCGTATCAAACAATGCTGAATGTTCTCAATAAATAGATATACCACAAATACGTATAATACTTTGAGATAATGTAATCAATATCAAATGAGAAAAAATGACTTTTGTAATCATAGATACATTTTTTCATTAAACGCATTGAATATAGCATTATAAAGAAACGTGCATCGTTTTTTCAACACGAATAGTGAGGGGAGTGGTACAAAAGTAATAAACGAGTCAGCATGACGTTCATATTGAGTTAGTTAATGTTTACCTATAAGAATTAGTTGCTCTTAGTTAACTACACATTGTAAGAGGCTTCTCTTCGAACATCGCCATGTCCTATTCACATTTTCCTTTACATGGATCGTTGTTGGCACCTTCCAGCGTACGTTCTTCTAAGGGCTAGAGATCATTACAGTCAGGATTTGGAGTGCCCAGAAATCCCTGACATCGGCAGGCAATTGCGCGTACTGCATTATGATACTGCCTGAATGCTTGGCCGTACACTGCTGGCAATTCTGTGAGAAACAATCTTCACACCGCTACTCCAGCTCGCTGCACACGTCTGCGTTGGCTTCCTACCCAAGGTCTTAGGGCTTAAACGCGGTTGAATATGTCACCAGCTGTTCTAAACAGACCATCACAGTTCCTACTCAGTAGGAATTAGTGTCATGTTAATATTCCAGAAGTTAATGAGAACATTAAGCACATGATTAACATTAAGCACCGTGCACCTTAAAGCGATTCTAACGTAGATATTATTCCACTTATTACTCTTGAGAATACTTAAAATAGAAACACGAGTGTTAAGCTGCATAGTAAATACTATATACTTTCACCTAAAATAATATTAATTATTTAGCGATTTATTGAAAGACACGTTATTTACGAATAATGTACTTTCACGATATAAACGCAATCCCTCTACACATAAAAAAATGAATAGTCGGTAACGAAAACGCTTTAAAATATACAGGGCAAATTTGTGTGTTGTGGTTTGTATCAAACATGTTTCAATTATTTGAATATTTAAGAAGCTACATTATAACAGCTAATATAGTCGCAATGAACGATAAATTTATTTCGGATCTTTCATGAATTAGCGACGAATTAACATAGTTATGCATTTGTAACACTTACAATATGTATCATTGTCACTAAGTACATATGATAAGTGTATTTTCAAACCTATTAAGTTTTTTTTAATACGTGAATATTTTCCCATTATGGGTTATTTCCGTAAGTGAAACGTGTTCCACAAAAATGGCTTGTTTGTTCTCATTTAAATCAAATCGCTTATTACTGATGGAAAATGTAAAAAATTAAAAAATGTTATTTTACTTTATATCGTCAAAAACAATGCAATGTATATTCATAATAGTACGTATATTAATTATTTGTTGCTACTCGTAATCATTTTCACAAAGGTGTGCCGATAACGCTTAATCGTCCAAGTATTCACTTATAATAACAATTTTGTGAAGATTCTCTATCTCTCAGTAGTAGTACATAATGAATTTATAGCACAAAGTGTTCTATAGATAGTCTACAGTTTTTGTATACCTGAACTTCGTAATAATATTAATAACCATACGTCAACATATTTTCAATTATTTGACATTAGATTAACATATATATATATATATATATATATATATATATATATATATATATATATATTGGCTTTAATGTGACTCAGATGTAGATAAATATGCATGATAGAAATGTACGATATAAAGATGCTTAACAAGAATGTTTACGACGTGGAATACACAATTAGCGACTCATTAAGGATCGATTTAAAAAAAACGAATATCTCTTAAAACTGAAGTGAAGTACGAAGGTAATGAGTGCACACGTGAAGTCTGGGAAAAGATTTTCCCCCTGTGTACGTCGGCTTAAGATTGTTATTTAAAATGTTACTCTCATGAAAACAACTATTTACATATTTGACGTATTTCGGATATCACAAAAAAGTTTTTGATACGTTTAATAGCACAATATTGGTAACTGTCTATTGCTGATGCGCGTCTTAATAGACGTTTTGATGTTCAAGTGTTTATTTATAAATATTTATTATAATATTTCATCATATTTCGTATTCATATTTTCCTTTCTTATTTTCCAGGTATCAGTTCCCGTAAGAAAAGATAGTCATTTTTCACAGGTAACATACCTCAGTAGGTAAGTAGGATTCCTAGTAGAATCTATTATTATCATCATAATCTCTAGGAAACATTATAAGAATAGCTTTGCTCCTCCTCAAACACCCTATGCAGTTTCTATTTTTCTTAGGCATTCATGAATTTTTGTTATTGCTTGAATGGTTCCCTGGAGATTATATTAATTTCAAGAATTATTTTAGCGTACATTCTTAAGGAAACCTTCTGTTGAATTTGTTTTAATTTATTTTAGATCAATATATTAAATTTACTTAGTACAATTGAATAGTATAATGACACAAAAAATATCAATTCATTTTTAGTGTTTTTTAATATGACGGGTAAAAATTACAAATTCTACTATATGACATTCTTGTATTATTAAGAGTTTTTCGTATTTGATTAGGGTTTTTGAATAAAATATTATAACTTGATTATAATACTTAAGTGTACGCAAGTTTCATTAGATACTTCATAAGACATAGTTTCAATTAAATAATATAATTAAAATGGAACCCTGACACTACTCTCCTGAAATTACAACTTGTAAAGAAAATTACTGTAGCTAACTCCACATTTCCAACGTCATTAGCCTTTGAATAGCGCTCATACATTTTAATTATATGCTGGTTTCTTTGTAACTATCTTCGAATTGAATCTTTTCTTGTAATCTCATATTATTTCGGTCTTTGTCTGTTACTGAAATGCAGATGAATTCTATTCCCTTTAAATGTATTTTTGAATGCCTTAAAATAATTCGAACTCGTTCCATTTTCTTCTCTCAGTTGCTTTTTAATTCTTCTATTCCTTGTCAGCAAAAGCTTTCTTCATTTGAATATTCTCAGAGATGGATCAAAGCTCGCGGAAGTTAGATTCCTCTAGAAGTTTTGAAACTTAGCCGGTCGGCTGAAGTTTCAGTCGTGGTTCCCCAACTCTTCACGCACATTTCCTCGCATGGAAATGGAAACTATGCATTTTGTTTCCACTCCTTAATAATGTGATTTCGTTGTCTCCCCTACAATGAGAATGTCTTCCCTGATCTAAGGTTCTCTTTGCCTTGCCTTTACAAGAAAATAAACATAACAAGACCCACTGTAAGTTCTCTTTGTACGTTAGTGTAATAAAAATAATATCATCTCTTGTCTCAGTCAGAAACTAAAATATACATTCAGAATATTTTCTTCGCAAGTTACTATAAGAATTTTTCAATATGTAGGGCAAGAATTATGGATTACTTCATAACAAATGAGTAAATAAGAACGCAACCAAGAGTTCATCAGGCACTCGGAAACAAATTTATTGATATCGATATATTTGACGAAGGAATCTTTGAAGTTGAACATGCATGGCTAAAGGTAAAGCAAGTAAATGAATGAATAATATTAGTCTTAAAGATTCTACCCCATTGGTCGTGAAAAAGTCTCTTTGAAGAATAAGATGTAATGTTAATTTTCGTTACTTAATCTCGTTAACTAAGAAGGCAGTACAAACATGACTTGTTATGTATTTGTTATATATTTTGTGACATTATTTTATTTCATTTAGTTATGTTCCTTGACTAGACATTACTCACAAGTTTCCAACAAAAGAGGTGAAAAGAAAATGTCATTGCGCATATTCCAATTGTAATCATACTAAAACATATCGCAAATTATTGATTTAAATTATAGTGAATGAATAGGTATCAAAATTTGAAAACGAAATAATTACATTGTTTTGATTACTGAAAGAATTGATCTTCAACATGAACTGATCACACTTTACGTAATATTTAAACTAGTACGCTAGATGGAGTCCGTATATACAGATTTGTTTAGAGTAGATCGCCTATACAGACGGATTAAATTCGTAAAATACAGAAAAAGTCCATCTTTCATTTAATTAAACAAAATGGAAAGTGATTTGGAACAAAGGTTACCCGAGTGCCTCTTTTTACAAAGTGTGTTTAAAACTGATTTTATTATGTTGTGTTGCTCTGCACCACATTATTAACTGGGAATGCAACAAAAGCGCGATGCGAAAGCATGTCAAATGGGAGATAAATAATGGAACGCGAATTAATGATGCAATATAAACGTTCTCTGTGGACACGCGATACCCTCTGAATATTTTAATAAATCATTGAATCTAATTGAGCACACTTTGACACTGCATACAGCATTTTTTTGTCTATATTTTTGGTGGAAACGCCTCCTTGTTGGAGGCAGCTGCTAATGGCCTGCTGCACCGATAAACTGGTGGGTATTACTGGTCGCCGAAGTGCGGCTCCGAGCTCATACTCCCTCCCACTCTCCTACCACCCCCGCTCGTTGGGAGGGGAACGGTCGACCTGCGGATAAAGAGAGCAGCGAAGGGACTATTGGGAAGGTGAACAACAGGGAGGGAATTAGCAGGCTTCGGAATTGTAATGAAGGAACAAGCCAGATGTGTACGATAGGGATGAGGATGGGTAAAGTAGTGAGGCAAGGTGAAGCTCAAGAGGCTTCAGGCGGGTAAGAGCGACGGATTGATTCGGGGCGAAAAAGAGATGGAGAAGAGAAAAGCAAGAAGGCTAGCTAGGGCGAGCCCATGGTACACCCGGGCAGTAGGGTATGAGGAGGGATAATGAGGATTCGGATGGCAAAGTACAGGTGGGCGACTCAGTTAACCCGTATTCTGTTCTTTACTTCCCAGCCATCCCTGGATGGCTGGGAACAGCGACCACGATAACCGCCCTCCACCCGCTAACCCACTCACCACCCGAGAGCGCTTAGAATGTAAATTAATGAATTAAGAGCTCAATTCTGCGCGGACGAAGCACATTCTCTCTTTTCTCGTAATGTATTGATGTTGCGCTATACCCACTGAGCGCTGGCCGAACGGTAGTATGAATAGCAATTGTGTTCTATTTGCACCAAATGTCGTATTGCATACACATTGCGGGAAGCCCTAAAACCCGTCTGTATACCTACGTTTATTGCCATGTGATAGGGTCGGTTTCGACGCTCGATTTCGCGGGAAGGATAATTCTCTCCGACGCGGCGTCGCCGGCGCTTATTTTCGGCTTAAAGAAGCAATTGCTGCAAGTGCCCTTTCGTTGATGGTATTTTATTTCGGGACGAGTGGCTACATTTAATGAACGGTTTTATTTAATTTTGTGATTTAAGATTATAGTTTGATAATGGTGCCATTATGTATCGCAAAATACAGTCTGATAACATGTAATGTGATAACTCTGTTCTGACATTGAGTAGACGAAAGTTTATTGGTTTGTTTATTTATCTAAAAAAAGAGAAAAAAAGACATTTAGAAGGATGAAAATCAATTTGAAGGTTCAGACGGGAGGCAAAAGCCCATATCAACAATTATTCTGTGGGTCAAGAAAAAATGATAGAAACCCTGGTCCAGATGGGTGTCATTGACTGCGGAACCATGAAAATGGAATTTTGCTATTACAAAAAGTTCACTTGTATGGAAGAAACCTTAAGACGGTCATGGAAACTGTTGCAACGTACATTCTTTTAATTCGGCAAACATAAAATAACATTAGCACAAGAATATTTTCACTTTGCTTAGTTAGACAAATAATTTTGACGTCCACATATCTGTAGTACAAAATTCCAAAATATGTAAAAGTATGAGATAATGCATTTGACTGAAAAACAATGGTAATACAATACGCTTACTATTTTGAAAATTAATAAAAGAATAATAACCAAAGTAACACTTAAACAAAATAAGTTTTTAGCTTTTACTTGTTGTAAGAGAGATAAAAGCAGGAATATGGATAAATTACAAAGTAATTTCTACTCTGACTTTTTCTGATAGAATAATGAATGGGAATTATTAGCGCTTTTTTATACTTAGTCTGATTACGTCCAACATTTCAGAGGAGATTGCCATGTTTATTATCCCCCAAAACAGCACGATGTGTAGCCTGGCACAGAGCACATCTATGCCCATCCAGTGAAACAAACTGGACCCGCGTACGGACGAATTGCTGTGAAGGGACATACACACGATAAGCAATGCCGAACATAAGGATTATCTTGTGGCTATTGTGGTCGAGCCCGTCACACAACTGCAAATCTATCTCCGCTGGTCTATCCTTTGGAACTTAGTTCATGAATCTGTTGTTGTACTCAAAATTAAATCGCATATTCAAATACAATTTTGAAGAAAAAGTTGCAGAGTTTAACGGAAATCAGATATTTTAAAACGCCTTGCAATGATATTCAAATATCGTATCGTTGGCATCAAGAAACATACTCATTATGCTGATAATGTAACTCTTCTTTGAATATGATATTGAGAAAGTAAAAATGTATTTGATTTTGTTTCGTTATTTTTCGACGTAGAACATGCATTATTTTATACGAAAGAATTGTACCCTGAAGGCAGGAATTTTAACGGTTGCTTTCATATCAACAAAATTATGTATTTTGGGATATTTACGGTTTGGTTAGGTCTTGAAATGTAATGAATTGAAAACTAAACGACGTTTTTGTAGAAAATATGTATGTTTCTAGCGTTGCCTTCGAATACATTGTCTTTAGCTGCGTGCTACCAACTTTTTCGCAACAAGAATTCCTTATATCAATATGGCGTTCCTGACTGAATGAATCAGTATGTCAAGCAGACGGTTTGTCAGTTGGGAAAGCAGAGAGTGTATAGTGAACCGCATAGGATTACCTATAGGTTTTGTCTTTTTGTTAAATGGAGGCCGTATACAACAGGATGCCATCCGTATTGCCTCTGATTAGTGGCTGGATGGCGATTAAATAGCTAGCGGATGACGAGTAAAAGATAGCTGAATGGACATTGCTGCTAATTGGCAGCTGGCTGGCACGTGGCTTGCAGTTGAATGATTGCTGGGCGGTAGGTGAATTATAGCCGAATGGCAGCCGAGCTGAAACCGGATGGCAGCTAAATGGCTACTGGATTTCAGCTGATGGTCACCTGTGCACTGGTCGGGGGGCAGGCGCCATTCGCCGTTCGCCGGCTGACGGCGGAGCGGACCCGAGTAGGCAAGGGGGTCGTGCGTGCGTGCGGGCAGGTGAGCGAGCGGGCGAGCGCGGCGGGGGAGCGGGGTGGGGAAGCGGAGCGGGGCGGGGAAGCGGAGCGGGACGGGGAAGCGGAGCGGGGTGGGGTACGCGATGGGGGAGCGGGGCGGTGAACGGGATGGGGGAGTGGGATGGGTGAGCGGAACGGGGGGCGGTGCGGGGGAGCGGTGCGGGCGAGCGGGCCGGGCGGGCGAGCAGAGCGGGCGGGCGAGTGAGGTGGGCGGGCGGGCGGGCGAGCGGGGTGGTTGGGCAGGCGAGCGGGGTGGTTGGGCGTGCGAGCGGGGTGGTTGGGCGGGCGAGCGGGGTGTTGGGCGGGCGAGCGGGGTTGGTGGGCGACCGGGGTGGTTGGGCGAGGGAGGTGGTTAAGCGAGCGGGGTGGTTGGGCGAGCGGGCCGTGCGAGGTGTGAGCGAATGAAGAGCGCGCTTGGGGCGGCGAGAGCTTTAATTTCGTGCGGTCGATAGGTGGCTCAGGGGGCGGGATGGGGCGAGGTGGAAGTGGTGTGGGGATGAGGGGGGAAGGGTGGGGCTTGGACAGCGGGCGTCTGTGGCCGCGTCACGAAGGCTCAGCGTGAACGTGTCGCGTAGCCTGGCTGTTCCTCGCCGGTCGATAAATAAACAGCTGGTGTGAATGCTCACAGCATGAAGCGAAGTTGAAATCCCATGAAAAATGAATACGCTGGAAGAAAAAACATAATCAGCGAATCTGAGCCGGTTTTATTATTCAGAAAGTAAGAATTTTCAAGGACCTTCACTGTCTCCACCGTTTCCTTTAATGCGTTGGGAGATCGATCCTTACTAATGTTGAAACTTCAGCTTACAATTGAAGTATTGATAATAAAACTGTAGGAAATGATTTGAAGCATCGTGATTTTGTTGAACATTGATATTTTTAAAAGTAATTAGTAACTGAAAAATATTAAAAGGTTAGAGTAGGATTATGTAGTATATGAAAGGACCTGGTGGATCAGGAACTTAGTAAGCATCTTCAATACTAATACATTTTATTGCGAACATTTTACCCTGTCATGCAGGAGTAGTTCTTCTTCTTCTTCTTCTTCTTCTTCTTCTTCTTCTTCTTCTTCTTACAAAGAAATATTTACATAAAATGATTTGTATAATTTCATTATGACAAGATAAATAGTGTTATTAAAGCTTTAATTTAGATGAACAATTTTCATTGCAAATGTATACCAGACCATACTCTGTACCAGACTAACACTAACCAGTGTTGTTAAATTTGGACTGAAATCGAGTGGAAGGATGCAATTATTAAGAATTTTGAGAGAAAATTTCTTAAACATGAAGCAATTTGATTAGACAAAATTAAAAAAATAAATAATTGATAGACGTGGAACATCAAATAAATAATTTATATATTACGGGTTAACATTATGGAAATCAGTGACCATTTCGAATTTGTCCATCGATGTATCCAACTATCGTTTCTCCAAGTGCGATAACATATTACTATTCATATGGCCATTACAAACTTGGAATTGCCACCGTTTGCCATAATGCCATCCATATGGTGTTATTTTCTTCTAAAACTGCTTCCTTTCACAAACAAATATTATGCGAATATTAGGCGATGATTTACGAATGAAACAAATATATTTGACTCGGTGCAATAAATAACATTTAATGACAGCGTGTACAATTTGAATATTCCGATAAATTAGTTTAAAGAAAATAGCATGTGTATTAATGAAGGTAATAATAATGAACAAGTCACATGATTTATTTCCTTCCGAATCGAGAGAAATAAATAAAAGAAGAGAGAAAAAGACGCTACTAATTTTCTCAGTCAGATCTTGTATTCGTGGATCGTAAATAATGCGTAGGAATAAAGTCTCCATGACAATGCACTTGTTATTATCACGGTCACCGCGTTACTGGCGTAATCTCTACATTTTCGATTGATTGGCTGATTAGTGTTTCCGGGTGCGTCAACTGCTGAGGTCATTAGTTCCGTAAGTGTAGTTCTGCGTCACTGGCATCATCTCTACTCGCGCGCCAAGAACTTCACCCGTAGGCGATCCAGGAGCCGTCTCCACTACCTTCCGCAGTCTTTCTGCCGCCACCCGTTTCGCAGCCCCCCTCGCTGCTCGCAGCCTCCCTCGCCTTTTTGTGAAGTTCCATGATTGATAGCGCAGATGCGGGCATGTGGGGAGCGCAAATTTGCGACCCTCGAGACAGATCTTTTTGACGCTTCATGATTCCGAAGATCGATTTGCTCCACTAGAAGAAATCGTTGACCAGCTTCTAAATGGACGAACACTTCATGGCAAAAAACAATGCCCAAGAATAAAAAATGGCTTGATTCCGTAGTTAATATAAAATGGCACTGTATCTGACTTAGAATCCTTAGAGTATTTTGATTATGATAATTTGATGGCAAAATAATGTTTTAAGTATATTTTTAAATGAAACAAGTGCATATCGTATTGTCTAAACAATAATGCCGATCTATGCAAGGGAGTCCTATAATCCATCGTAAATCGTTGTTTGTAACTTCGAAGTTCCGCTTTGAAGCAAAACCAATCATAGCAATTCGCCGAGCAAATTCTCTGTGGTGTTACATTGCGTGGTCTTGATGTATTTGGGATTTACGTAGTTGCTGTGGGATTTCACGAGGAAAATAGGGATGAACGGATATCGAAACAATCGCTCTGGGATGCGGAAGCGTGAGTACAGGAACGTTGAATGAGAGCAACGATAGGGGGAAATATTGGTTTCCATTCTGTTGTACACTCTACATACTTCAGTTTATTTTGAGAGGAAATGAAATCAAATACCATCAATAAATATAAACCATTGTCTTTCTTAATAAAGAATAGAACTAATAATAACTGAATTGTTTACTGGAAGTAATGTAACCATTAGTCTTCTACACATTATAATAATAATTATTATTATTATTACTCTTATTATTGCGTCTTTTATTGTATAATGTTAAAATAACTATGAGTTAATTTATAAAAAAATATACAACTTATGTACTCTTACATTATGTAAATAATCCAGATAATTTGTGTCCGTACGTATGAAAAAGTGAAGCGAAATACTATAATAGTTTATTTGATCTATTTTCCTCAAAGGACATTTCAAAAATATATGTAACGCATGTGTGAAAGGTTTAATCCCCCACACATTAATATCTCTATTCTAGAAATAACCATACTGTTGACTTGTTTGTAGACATTTCTTCGTGAGAAACGTCTTAAAAAAGTGGTTTCAAGAATACAATACAGAGTGAATGCATGAAATTATAATGCCAAATTACATGAATATATTAAAATACAAACTTTAATTGTCTGTGTATTCGTCGGACTTTTTGGAATGTCCACTATCTTCATTATCTCACTCAGGTATTGTTGAATCATTCATTATGCAGTAAAACATCTTCGGTTTCATCGAATACGAATCAGAAGAAAGCAAGGTTCTTCGGAAGAAAGCACGCATACTCACGCACACGCACGCACACACGCACAAGCCATACGCGCGTACACGCACTGAATGCAAGAGAGAAATAACCCGACAAAAGTTATTTCAACTGGCCATCCTGTGAACAGGGTCGGTACGCTCTCCCTGCCATCTAGAGCAATGTTATTATTTGTTTATTTTGCATGAATGATATAAGGAATGCCAATAGTTACTGCAAATAATTGGTAAATTCGATTTCAGAAATATGATTTAATCCTAGAATTGTATAAGAATTGCAACTTTTTTCCCTAGAACACGTATTAAATATTAATGCAAAGAAAATGTACGATACAACAACTTAATATTTAGAAGTATAAATGTTTGAAGATATGAATTAAAATCCGCGCCAATGTTACTGGTTTTATTTGGAACATAAAGAATCCAGTTCTTAGAAATCTCATTCAGATACTGCTTTTACTGGAAATTAAAAGTTGTCACGACTCAAACCCAGATAATCTTGGTACATAGAACGTCAGTAATATGTACCGTTCTTCTCCAAATTCAGACCTTTTGGGGTGATTATATTAACAAGCTACACTCGCCGATCTTTTCGAGCCTTATATTTCCACGTACTTCTCTGGTATTTCTGCTTAATGTCATGCACTTCGCAGTGTAACAAACGATCGGCATTAGGTGATCTCCGAGAGAGGCCCAGCGAAGACCCAGCCCGCAAGCGGACAGTGCCATTCATTTGTCACGGTCGCAATCATGCGGTGGGTGGGTGGGACCGCGCGCAGAATGAAAACCGAATTTCATGTTTTACGTCCATCCGCTGGACGACAGCGGAGAACAATTACTCTAATGACAATGATATAATACCGCTCAGTGTATCTCCGTGAAAATTCCACATATTGCGTTAATTAATCACCGCAACACAAGACAGAATTACTTAATGGTAATGATAGTATTGTTGTCGTTGTTGAAGTTGTGTTCATTTGGTTACATCTACACTTTGTGCAGTTCTTCGACTGACGATTATAATTGCTAAACTCTTTGTGAGTCCAATACAAGATGGTCGGAAGATCAAGAAATTTCGCAATATTGAAACCCAATGAGTTTTTCTGGAACATATTCCTGCAAAAGAGGAACAATGGAATTTGTTGGAGGTAACATTTTAATGATTTGTACAGATCGTAGTACCTGTTCCAAGGTGGAAGTGACAGTGGTGGAAGACAGAAGTGACAAACGTTCAAGGTGGAAATGACAGGATCTCAATTTTTTTCCAACTCGGATTGGTTTCCGTTCTAGGGGCCGTCAAACACGTTTGCTACTAGATACGAATAATTGCATCGTGTGTTTAAATACGTCACAATGTAATACTTCACATTATTGCTTTATTGATTTTATTATAATTTAATGCTTAAAAATCATAAATGGATCACAATACAATGCGTTACACTACATCATTGTGTTTACCGTTAGATCTCCGGACTTCAGTCCCTCCCAGATAGTTGTGATGTGCTGAACCGCACTCATCACAAACATTCCTGTACTCTTCCAAGTTGTTTATGAAGTTCGTGGTTATTTTTATTAACAGAGAAAATTTGCAGAACTCTTACACTCTTCAATCCGTCAGAAAATTAACGATTGTTGGCCTTTAATCTCCTTCCTGCTCTTCATCTGCTTCCTGCTTCCAATCTTTGTCGTCGTCATAGTCATTTTCTTGCTGTCTGTTACTTAAGAATAGGTCTGTAGTTCAGACGGCTGCTTGTTATGCGGATATATTGTTTTCGCCGTTGATGTACTATGTAGTATCTATATAAAATACTTGAATGACTGCTACGTTCTATTGCACTCCGCTCCCACCAAAGACTAGACCCCAATACACACGCCATACGGTGTTTGAAATATTGAGTCCGAAATTGCAGGGTGCCGAAATGCCAGGAAACAGATGAGCGATAACTCCAGTAAGGAGAAGTGATGGAAACATGAATACCGAAGTCAACGTTGTCCAAGTGAAGTTTAAAATCAGCGAAATTCTCTTTTTTGGACAATGGGTAATGAATAATATATGGTAACAGATGGTTTCCGTTTCCATGTTTGAGAATTTGTTTTCCTCAGGTGAAATATATATATCAGTAAACACGATTTTTCCTAGATGAAGAAAATATTTTCCTTCTTGACCAGGTTTTTGTCTTATTCAGGTTGCGTCTTTCTTTCATCACTCTCCCTCTTCATCACTCTCGTAGAGGACGAAGGAACGCAGAGATGTGTGTCCCTCTCTTTTGCACCTTTAAAGCATCGCAATCAGAGACTCAGCGCTTCTTAAATTGCGCGAAGAAGAACTATCGGGTGAGCGGAGTGTTGAACGTGGCGGGGGGAGGGGAGGGAGGAAGACAGCGCGGGCGATGGTGGGTGGCAGGGGGGAGGTGGAGGAGGAGGATGGGGAACGAAGCGCTGTGCCTTCACTTGTGAGTCTCCATGACAAGCAATGGGCGATCGGTAGCGGGAGAACTCAGAAGTATCGTTCTTCCCTTCGTTCGAGAAGGTACGTGAGGGGTGGGGGGAGTTTCTAGTTCAAAAGCCTGAAAGACGAAAGAGTTTTTTGCCGTGAAAGGTCAGTGGATATCGAACGTCTGTAAGTATTCCAACTTTTCCTGGAATTCTTTTGACGATTCTCGAATTATGTACCGTTAATCAATTATCCCAGTTGTGACGAGTCTATTGCTGGCTATCCATTTAAAATACGAATTACCAATAGAGTATTACTAATATTAATTAAAAATAGTAAATGAAAGGTGATGAACATAAGATATTAAATTTTGCTTAAACATTTCTCCGTATTTGTTTTTTTTAATGGAAGACACAACTTTTAAGATAATTAAATATTGACGAATTTTATTTGTATTAGAACAAATGAGCTAATATAACACTATTCCAAATTATAAAATAGAAAGCAATAACACAGTTTCACAAAGGGACGTATTATCTTGAAAAATGTTTGTTAGAATCCATTCAGTTGTTTCTAAAACAGAAATACAACAAATTTTCCGTTTTCTGGTTTAGGAGAATGAGGTTCTTTGAAAAATAATATTTTTAATAAGCCCGGGGTGAGTAGCTGCTTTACATTATATTGTTTAAAAGTGGTGACGTGTTACATTGAATTGTTTTTAAGGCAAGAAACTGGTTCACATGAAACAAAGAACAGCACTGCATTACATTATAATTATTTCTTAGTTGTAAAGAACTTTAAATCAAAATAATATGTCCAAGTTTCACAATTTTTATACAACACACTAATATTTTGAAGTTTGATATTTGCTTCTGCATGTGGTTTGAGGAAATGTTTTAGGAGGATAAATACATTATTAGATAATTTAGATTTGATTTTAGAGCATTTTATTGACTATGAAGTTATTTGAACCAGGGTGTAGATTGAGATGGTTTATAAGATTGTTGAACGCTATTGAAAATAATTAGATACGTTTGATGTATTGAGTTCTTTTTGATTGATCGCTTGAAAATTACTCAGGAGCTTAAATGTGTAATTATATGTATTTATTTTAAATTGTTTGCTATTTTAAGCGATTTTAAAAGTTCCACCTCCATTGACGTATTCATACATTAAATCTTATATTTCTTTGTGTGCAGATAAGGCTGGTTAATGTGAGGCATTTTGTTACTGAGTGTGTATACAGCTTACCAATTTTGTTTTGTGGATTTGTTTCGATTTATGACGTGATTTGTCTAGGATAACTCTGAATCGAAATGCAAGAGAATAGGTTTCATTGCTGTTGATCCCTTTCCACTGTGAATAGGAGCAAAAAGGGATTTTGTAATGTGTAGACTTGCTGTTGAGATTAGTGATATTCTCAATTTCTGTTCCCAGTTTGTACCCATTTGTTGTGGGTTCTACCTTTTCAAGTACTTTTGGAGGTATGGTTGTGTCTTCGGGGTAGATAACCAGTCTAGCGTTGTTCACAGTCATAAAGTTCATTATCCATAATTGCATTATATCTGTTGTATTTAATCAACATTTTTATTTTGAATACAAGAATACATATCCTAAATTTTGGAAGCAAACGGATGTTTCACTAACTGAATAGAAAAAGCGAGTTTGGGTAGTAAAACGCACGCAAAGTTGACGGAGCTCGTGTGACCAAAGACCCTTGAAAGAGAAAACCCACTGCTGAGATGCATCCACTGTTTTGGAGAGCTCTGCAACCACTTGGGGAGGACGAGCGGTTGGCATTAGAGTTACTTTAAATTCCCCGCGTCCTTGCCCTTTTCCTAAGGTAGACACTGTTGCGGAAGTGCATCGTGAAAAATTCAGGACCCGCGGCAGGCAAAAGCAGTGCTCAGGCATACGGCTGAAGTTCCTGACAAGGGAGGGAAGACCGCAGTGGATGCCAGACGCTGGATGGAGGAACCGAGAGGTGCCATTCGAGTGGAGACGGTGGGAGCCCAGGGGGGGGGAGGGAGGGAGAGAGAAGAGTGTCGCGTGTCACGGCAGGATGCTGCGGGGACGAGCGAAACACAAGACTTTGTGGAGAGGGGGAGCGGGGGCGAGAGAAGAGAATTGAAAGGCCGAGAATAGCTGGGTGGGTGCGAAGAGACAGCGAGCCGGACGCCGCAGCAGGAGGAGACGAAAGGCGCCCGAAAGAAAAGAGGTTCTGCTGGAAGGGGTGGCGGGACCCTGCAGAGGAAGGGGACACGCAGCTACTGAGAAGAACAAGAAGATTAAAGTGGACAGACGGAGCACAGATGACGAATAGGTTGTCGAGGGTGGGTAGACGGCCTGAATGTAGCCGGCGAGGAATGCGGCGAGACCGTTGAGAGACAAAAGGGGAGCAGTGCCGGTAGGAACGTCTGTGAAAAGCACGAGATGTGAAGGGTAGTATAAAGAGCGCGGACGATTCTGGCAAGTGAAAGGGATGTACGCACCTTGAAAATGCGCCAGTGTGCCGGTCGCAGCTAGTTACCACGAGCCACAAATTCGGCCAGCACGTCTGAAATTCTGTGCGAAACTCACAAAGGTTTGGGTTGCAGTGTACCTCCGTTTGGATTCGCGCCCTTAATAGTTATTTATTCACCAAGGGCGTTATAAGGGTTCTAATGATCGAGCGACAAAAAGACCTCGGGATTTTTTAGCTGGGCTTTTTTTCGCCGGACTTTTTGTTGCCCTCGGGCTTTTTGTCACCCGAGATCATTACAACCAGTTAATGCCCGTGGTACCTACAAGATTTTATTTTTTACCTAATTTTAATGTTTCAAATGTACATTTTTACTAATTAACTAGATATTAACTTGACTCTGTTTGTCTTATGGTATCCCCCCATAACTTCTTTTCATAATTCCCAACATGAAGATTCATTCAACTGTTTTCCGATTTCCTTCGTAACAACGATCCTCTCGATCCAGGTAAGTTACGCAGTGTATATCGAAGGCAATAACAAGCAATAACATAGCAGTAAAGAATAAAATTAATGTAGTGTTTTGTTGCATTTTCCTAATATTCTCTAATATATATATATATATATATATATATATATATATATATATATATATAAATAAATATATTCTTTGAATATATTGGCAGCAGTTGCTTTCCTTCCAATTCAAATTATTTGTAAAATATAACAACTTGTCCAACAAAATCTATCAAAGGTATAGGCCGCAGGATTTATTGATTGCGTTGAAAATGATCAGCTTTCAATCCATGAGAATAACATTTTCAGTGATTTTTCTACGTCATTTTATGTTACAAATTTCTGTGTTCTGGAGTTACATTTTATACACATCTGACGTAAATTATGTTAGAAAGGACAAGTGAATATTCTGTACGATCAGATAGTAATTTTATTTGCATTCTGAAATTCGTCAAACTAAAATTTGACCTCTTCACTGACTCATGACATAATGTAGGAAGATCAACGTATCTGGACACCATTTTGAAAAAAATTGAAAAAAATATGTATCTAAGTCACGAAATTGAAAGAACTGAAATCTTAACATGACATTGCGGTATTTAATGCTGCAACATATTGAACGAACAATATGTTAATATAAACACTAAAAAACACAACATACTACATTACGCAATCTGACATATTAGTGAAATTTAAACAGAATAAAATAATATTCAAAGAAAATTTCGATTTAACTACCAAAAAATTACTCACACATGTTTAATGATTACTTGTGATTGTAGCAATTTCATCGTAGAGTGCTCGTTCCAATTAGATGAGCCTTTTGAGCGACGATACAGTTTCCCACGCGGAGGAATATTTCTCAGTAAGTTTCTTGGGCCCTGTTGATTGTGCGGGTTAGTAGGTGGGCCCGAGAGCGTCCCGGGCGCCGGGGCTGGAGGGGGTGCCGCGCCTTCGCAAGTGCCTGCGGGCGCGTGGCTTGATGAGACGCGACGGCTTGCGCGCCACTCGCCGCAACAGGGCGCGGCGCGGCGGCGGAGGCAGCGCGCAGGCGGAGACGGTGGTGGGGGCGGAGACGGTGGTGGGGGCGGAGACGGTGGTGGGGGCGGAGACGGTGGTGGGGGCGGAGACGGTGGTGGGGGCGGAGACGGCGGTGGAGGCGGAGACGAACGTGGAGGTGGCGACGGACGTGGAGGCGGCGACGGACGTGGAGGCGGCGACGGACGTGGAGACGGCGACGGACGTGGAGGCGGCGACGGACGTGAAGGTGGAGGCGTGGGTGTAGGCATAGGCGGAGGCGATGGCATAGACGTAAACTTAAACGGAGTAGAAGGCGTAGGCGAAGGCGCAGGCGGAGCGAGAGGTGGAGCGGAAGGCAAATGTGAAGTGGTTGGCGGAGACGGAGGCGTAGGCGAAGCGGGAGGCGGGGCGCTCATATCCGGAGTCTGCCACCCATCGCCTGCTGCTGCCGCCCGCCGCCAGCCCCCAGCCCCCGGCCCCTTGACTCATTAGGGCACCGGCGAGGCGCTCTCGTGCGGTTCGCCGCCTCCTTAGCGGCCACGCCCCTTCCCCAGGGCACCGCCGCACGCCGCCGCACGCTGCCGCACGGCCTCCTTCCCCCTCCTCCCGCCGCGCCGCCACGCGCACGCCTGCCCCTCCGAACCACCACCTACACTCGGCGCTAAGAGATCCTCGCGGCACGTTCACAATACTTCATTTTCGCCTCTCCGCATTCCTAAGGGTACTTTGTTTTAACTGTCGTTCTCTCCCTGTTGTTCTGGTAGTCTTTTAATTCAATTCAGCGTATCTTTTAGTTTACATGAAGTTACATTATTTATATGTGGTCCTCGCTTTATTCTACAGCAAGAAAATAGTATTTTTCTCTCTCTCTCTCTGACGAATCTCAACTTTGACCTTCAGCTTTGCTTATCGTTCTCAACTCTTCGTTTCTTTCATTTCCCTTTTTCTCATTTCAATTCTACTTCTCGTCTCCTACAATTATCCTACAATTATCTTAACGTTTCTCTACTCCTCGGCCCCAATCGTTCTTTCTTCTCTCTCCCTTTCCCCGCCGCTGCGACCGCCTCTCCCGTCGTCGCCTTGTCATGCGCCTCCTCGCCTCCACTTCGCCCGAGCCGCGTGGGACGCGGTTACCCCGCTGCAAAGCAGCCATTTCCCGCCCCACCGCCTTGCATGCCGACGAGATGGCCTGTTTGGCTGGCGCTTCACGATCTCGGGCGATGTTGGCGCGGTTTTGCAATCAGCCCGTGGGAGGCGCCCGGCGCGGCACGCGTGCCCTGGGGCGCCGCGCTGCCCGGAGCCCACGCTCGCGCCGTCGCCCTCCGTCATCGCCCACGCCTTCGCTCGGCACCAGTCTTCTTTTTTCTTGCTGTCGTCTCCGTTGTCCTCGTGGCACTCCTCTCCTTCGTCGACCTTGTCGCCCTAGTCACCTCCCAGTCGTTCTCGTTGATCTCATCACACTGCCACCCTTGTCGTCACTCTTTGTCGTCATCACACTCGTCGCCTACGCCACCCTCATCGGCTCGTCACTCGTTGCCCTCATCGCACCCGTCCCCCTCGCCGCCCTCGTCGTCCTTGTTCTGCACGTCACTCTTTGTTGCCCTCATCGCACTCGTCGCCCTAGACACGTTCGTCGCCCTCACCGAACTTGCTGCGCTCGTCCTCGTTTCTCTCATCGCACTCGTCTCCTCTGCTGCTCTCGTCATGCTCGTCAGTCTCGTTGGCGTCATCACAATCGTCGCCCTCGGCGCATTTGTTGACCTCGTGTCCCCCATGTGTTAACATTCGCCTTGACCGCGTCATCTTTTCCGTCCCTCGGCCAGTCACGTCCTGACACGCCTTCTCCTCAGTAGCTGCCTGTCGTTCCGCGTCGATTTCGTCAGTCCAGTCACATCCTCTCTTGACTCTGTTTCACGTGCCTCCGTCCGCTGTTGCCACCCCTTGTTGTTTCTTATCGTTGCCTCTGGCCTCTCGCACTCCGTCCGCACGTCACACGTCACACGTCGCCGTCGCCTTCGCCGTTTCCCGCGTATAAAACGCCAGGTACGCTCCAGTGGCGTTGCGTGGTGGTGCATGCAGGCGCGTTTGCGCGGAGACAAATTCGTCGACTGTTTCATTACCAGCCTTCCTGATTAATTAGGGTTTGGCGTCGCCTAAAGTAACTTCCACGAATGAAATATGAATGAATACAAACGTAGAAACCCTAGCATCTGCTGGGATGAATGAGAAAGAGCGATCTCCATAGTCTCGTCTGTTTCACCTAGTACTTGCATTAATTAAATTACTTCGTGATTCAGCAAGAAACCGTTATTAATCCTAAGTATAATTTGTTTGGATATAATCAAAGACAAAAGGGTCTGAAATAATTAGCTAATGGTTTAAATAAAAACATGAAAATAGATATAATTTTAACGTAAACGTCTCATAAGATGAACATAGAATTTCTAGGTATAATAGTTACACATGCAAATAAATTAATTTTTTAATATATAACGCTGTGTTCACTGTTTGTCTCTTAATTTTATAAAACGTCCAGCTAACAATCTAACGTGCTAATATATTAATAAAACTGTTTCCTTCCTTAATATTCAAAATAACATGTATTGAATGTTATACATGAAATACTACAAAAAGATACGTTCGTGCAAGTGCAGCAAATTCATGCTTTATATGTTCATAACCTTTAATTTATTTAAATTTATTTATGTGAAACATGCATAGAAATTGATGTGTTAGTTGATGGAAATGTATTACTATAATTTTGTAAGTAACTAAATAAAATTTATTATTACCACGTATTCACATAAGAATAGCGCATATTGTGTTAGCAAATACTAGCATGCTAAAGGCATGCCGTATCTCAGAGTTAACTATATTGTCATAGGAATTTCCGTTTAAGGTAAATGTACGATAGGTAAATACTCAACAATTGCATCATTGTTACAGGGATATGTTTTAATTTTGTTTAAAAAACTATACTCGTTATTTATATTAGCATATTGGATTCTGATTAGTTTGAAATTGTTCAATATTCGAAGAATTGTTTGTTTCTTTTGAAATCTTCATTTAAATCAGTGCTCATTTCTATGAATGATTTGCAATTTTGATTGTTACAACCGAATAATACAACATTTGTATACCTGGGACACCTCTGAACAGTTACTGGAATGACATAATTAGATCATTTTCAGGAATGCTCACTCCAGAAGAAGACGTACGATTTTTGACGAAGAAACAAAATTGATAAATGTTGACACTTCAACAGATTCAATACTCATGGAGAGCTCGTAGAGTATTTCAGCTTTAAAGGAATACCAATATTCACTATTTTGAAATGTCGATGACATTTAGTATTTTGTATTTGTATTTTTAATGATTTTTAAAAATTCTTGCAATATAAACAAAGGTACGTTTTTATTTATAGTCTTTGTGTTAAGTTGTTCTGTAGGGCAATCTTTTTCTAGTTTTCTAGAAGGTCAATAGATGCAATATGCATTTTATTTGTTGAATGTCACCTCTGGGTCATGAGTTATTTTAGATGAAGTTTTAATGCTTTTTTATAATTACTGCTCTTGCTTTATCACACTAGACCTTATTTTCAGGCCCACATTTGTTTTTACAGCAATTCATACCCAATACAAGCATACTTGACAGAAACTCGAAATAAGAAAACATTAAGCCGATTTAGCGTGCGGTGTGGCAAAACGGAAGCTAATACGACGTACTTGAGGGCAAAGGCGAGACCTTATTAATTTAGAGCTGCTCGCGCCGTGCCACCACCGGCAGACAGAACGGCGTCACCGCCGTTCAACCCTAGACGACGCCTCTCCAATCCCTCTTCGTTGCCGCTCCCCCGTGCCGAGCCACTCTCTTGCCAACGGTCCACGGACAAGCGCTTTTATTAGGTTATAAGTCACTTCCTGAAATTAGTTGGTTTGAGCGAGAGAGCAGGCGTCTTTAAATATTTTACGGCTTTACGTCCTTTGCATCTCGCAGACGTGGCACGGAAGAAAACTGCATCACGAGCTGAAACACGAAGTTTGCGAAAATAGATGAAAAATTTACGTCCAAATGGACCAGCAATGCTGCTTGGAAGGGAGTGTGGTATTGAAGAATGGGTGGCGCGAATGAAACTCAGTGAGTGTGTTTTTGCTACGTGTGTTTGCAGGTAAAGATAACATGTTTTTGATAATCATCTATTTTTCTGTCTTACATGAAGTTAAAAAATGCACCAAAAATGCACCATTGTTCCTCTTTTATTTTAATCAATAGTTTGGGGCATATTTTGACTAATATTCTTAATAATTTTGATGTGAGACAATAAAATATGAAGACCTTTTAACAATTTATATACATACTGCGTTTTGTTAAAAAGGGTTTTGTTTGACTTTCAAAAATGTTGATTTCATGGATATATTACATCATGTACATCATCATGGCCCAAAGCGTGCTGAAAAATCGGGCAACAATGAAATATTGGTATTGAGAATCTTGATAGCTTTCGATCATTTGAAAAGAAAGAGAGTTTCTCATTGTGCGTATTTTGAAATCCGTTGACAGCGGGGAACCAACAAATTTAAAATCGAAGTCGTCTACTACATTTATAAAAATTAGATGCCTTCTAGAAGATCGCGCAGATTTGCGGCAACAAATTCGACAATCCACGAAATTCTACTGTAACAATTTCGCCGCTGAGACTGCGTTCCAGTCTCGTAGGTTTTAGTTGCCTGTCAATTAGTGTTTGATGTAAATTACGTCAAACCATATCATTCCGATAATACTCGCATAGAGAGACGCGAAATCATTAGCCACAGTGCGGATGTTGGAAAATACGTTTGGTTTTAAAAACGGCAGTCCCTTGATGCCCGACATAACCACAAGTGAGATTTGAATAATGGACCGGGTCCCGTAGCGATCCCAGTAAGCTCCATTAACCATGCAGGCGGGGGTGGGAGGGTATCGGGTCTCGGAAATGGAATTCCGATTTGTTTTACATGAAGTTGCGGTATCGCGAAGTGCACCACGCGGTCGGGAGCCGCCCAACCCCGAGAGTGGGCGGTGGCGGCGGCGGCGGCGTGGCGTGCCTGCCGGCGGCGGCGTTCGACTCACCCGGCCACAGCCGCCGAACAGCGCCGCGCGACCGTCTGTTTCCCCGATACACGCGGCGCGGCTCGTCCCACGCCTTCCGCCCCGCTCCGTCCTGCGACCGGCTCCCTCCCCCCGCTCCTCACACCACGCCGCGGGCCTCGCTGTGAACACTGGTGCCGTCGAAATTCTGGCCAAGGCCCCGACAAACCTATTGCCTCGCTGCCAAATTTTGTTTGCCGGAGTTTATGCTCTTATTTGTTGTTTTATTAGTGGCGTAATTTACTGAACAGGTTTCTATCAGACAGGAATCCTGCCGTTATGATTTTCTTTAGGTATTGTTTGGCACCTTTAGGGTGTTGTTACTAAAACACGTCGGAGATGTTCATGATATGTATGTGAACCAGATAAAATTATTTTGGTATATCAAATTTCAAATATTTGTTTTGTTAGTGTCTTTATCCACCTAACAACAATTGTTTTATAACAATTGTTTTACAAGTTTTTCGAAAGTTTTACTATTTCAAACGCGACATAAAATTCGCGTCCATTAATTATAAGGCAGTAATGATGTGTACTTCTATTTGTTTTCTAATTCCTTAGCGTATCACCGTGTATACCTAACAGGTTGATTGTCCTATTAATAACGAGAGTAATTTTTCAATAATTTTTACGTTGAAAATAAAAATTTATTATAGCACCGTAGTATCAGATATCCATTAGTTACACGTCATGTTACGAAACATCCATAAATTTTCTGAGAATCTGCATTGTTTCACTTCCTTGAATCCGGGCCAGGATTTCGCGGCACGTGGCTCGCTTCCCACCGTGATTCTGGGGCGCCTTCGCACACACATTAGCTTTATTCAGTGGGCGAAAGGTGCTCGTCGCGGCGGGCCATTAGCTGAACTGCCCTTTGTAGAAAACGTCTCCGGTGGATTGACAGTGATGGATGCCGTCAACGCGAGTTTTAAACGCGTGAAGCGCTTCGAAGCAGCGGTGACGTCCGTGTCACAAGCGAGGCAACGGACGGCGGCGGAGTGAAGTGAGACCGTAAATGCTCCGCCGAGCGATCAAAGCGAAAACCTTCGGGAAATACGTTATTGTCATATTTTGGTATTTAGTTTTCCGTATAACGCTGATTGAAAAACAAAACCAAACACAAGCTCGATTAGAAATTCCTTCGAGTCCTCAGTCATTGGAGTGTCTGATCTGTAGAGTTAATGTAAAAGTCGCAGCAATTTATGTAGTCAATATTTCCTATAGTACAGGTATATTGTTTTATTTATTTTACCTAAAATCAAGAAAAAAACATTACTTCTAACGGACTTGCGTAAGAATAACACATCATCTTTTGTCGATGCAGTAGAGGAAATTGTCCTCAGAAAACTCTATTGATCGGGATAAAAATTGTGAAGTTGGCTTTGTGTAAACTGCAGGAACGTTCACAGAACCTGGTGGTGCAGAAATATGTAGGATACTTCAATACGATAGTGAACTAGTAGTGAGGTTTTTGGTCTCGATTTGCTCAATGCATTTTCTCGGTGGCTTGAAATAAAATTCTCAATTCATATTAATATTTTGAATACTTTACTTGATATAAATGATAATCGTTTAATCAATCTTCTGTTAAAGTGTAAATGCCTGATAATGAACACGTTACGATTGTATTATCCATTTGATATTTTTAGCACGTGTATGCACTCCCAAGGATTATTTTTTTACGCTTTTCCTTTTCATTAATTTATTCGGTTTGTTATGAAGTACATATTGAAATACGTGCTACGAAAGGGAACGTACTATCTTTCAATGGACACAAAATATTACCCAATTTTGCAGGAATTTCAGCATAAATCTATAGTAAATTCTCATCCAATATACATATATATCATAAATTTTTTTTGCACATTCCACTTACCAAACTTTGTCACTTTCACAAAATTAATTCTTAGTTTCATCAATTATTTTCCAATTTTGTATTTCAATACCCTTAGAGATTTCTCTTCTAACAATTACTTGACTTTCTCTGTACTAATAACAATTATTTTATGCAATTATTGAATGTGCCGATATCAAATATTCTAGATTTTATTTCAGTGTAAGAAGAACCATCATCTGATAAAACAAAATATTTTTGTTTAACCTCAAAATCTTTAGTACAATGTGTCAAAGTATGTTCACAAGCAATCCTGAATATGTAATGCAACTGGATGTGTTTTAAATTAAAAATTCAGAAGAAAATGCACAAATCTCTCAAATACAAAAATCACATTTCTGTTTACATCGCCTTGGGAAAAATTTATCAACGCCAGCGTTGCGTTTATGTGGCGCTTTTCGACGTTTTCTGCGAACTTGGAGCGCGCCGCAGTGGGAATTTCACGTTGAAAAGGCGCCGCCGAGTGGGATGCTACCAACCGACGCCTGACAGACCCTTATGCAAATCAAGATGGATGCAACACATCAGCGCTCTGCGGGTTGCATACCACTCCTGCGCGAACAAGGTTCAAATTGAATTCGTAGGCGGTGACATTCTGTGTTTTCGCATGAACTAAACGTCGTTATTACGGTGGGCTAAACGTGTAAATGGAGATATGAAACAAACTCGTTATTTCTTTCGCCTACTTTTCAATACACTGTTTAATTCTATACGGCTGTTCAATTAAAGTGCATGTTAAGTTTTCAGGCGCGAACGCCAATAATAAATGCGTTTCAGCTAAAATGAATGTGAAAACGTGCGAGTAGTTATTATGCTATGAACCTTTTGTATTTCCTGAAGATTTATTTTTCCGACCTTTTCATGTCGCTGTGTTGGAATTAACGGGGTAAAATGCGATTTATACCGCGTGGAAACAAAAGATCAGTAATGTTTCGATGTTGCATGATGCGTTTGCATTTGTATAGAATTGGGTACTTTATCAAAAAGAATTCAAAAGTGTTATACAAATAAAATGGGTTTGCTATTAGAAACAAATAAAAAATCATAATATATCTCTTGTCTATGAAGAATTTAGTACTTAATGTCATTTTGTTAGCTTGAAGGATTTACAAAAGTTAAATTTTTTATTGTGTATATGAAGTTATTTCAGGTCAACGTAGTAAGATATAAATTTTCACGTAAATTAGTCCGAAGTAAAACGTTCTGAATTGTATGTAATAAAAGGGGGCAAAAGTATATTAATGCTTAAAATCGTAGATAATATTATTTAGTAAATAAAAACCAACTGTTAATCCCCTTTACTCTTCATACAAGAAAAAATCCAACGTTCTTCGTGTTTGGTGGTATCAATATTTTGGAATAACTGCAGGTGCCGTTTTAGAAATGCCGTCTCACATAACTCATCTCAACAATCAACCGTTATTTTGATTGCGATTATTTGATTATATTTGTTTTGCGAAATGAATCAGTCTAATGAGCCATTGAAAACATCGTCGCGTCCAACTGGATAGTGCCTCACACACTAGTATTAACTTTACATTGTAAGATATTTTATTGCAGACTCTTTTGCGTGGTGTGTAAATGACTACAATGGTAATACTTATGGAGGCTGAAATTAAAGGCTTCGTTTACTTACTCGCGACAGCATTTTCATAGCTATATGCAACTTGCTGTGGTTTCTAATGGTGAGAAGCAAAAACAAAGGTAAAAATATTAAAGGAACAAACAATATTACATACATACACATATATGATGAAACATTGTAACAAAAACAAAAGTATATTAATGAACTCATTTGACTCGTAATACAGAAATAAATAGAACATCGACAATTTTGGCATAAAATGAAACAGCGGAGTAACCGTAAAGGAACTGGACGGATGCAACGGAGGGTTAATTACAAAAAAGTATAAATATGTTTATAATGTCCATTTTTGATATGTGTATATAATGAATATGCCAAGAACAGTAATCATCCCTACATTTGCATCGTATACCTACAAAATTCATCAGTTATTTTAGAATCTCATATTCATATTTTTTAAGCAATCTACGATTTTTTTCAGACGAATTTTGAATCCGCCTTTCTTTCAGTGATACTCTCAACCAATACTAAAAATGTGTAGTATATTTATGCTCCGGAGGTTAACCTGATGACTTTGTACATATTAATATAAAATACAGTCAACAATAAAATTTTAAAATATATTTGCATGGTAATAAAGAATAATCCTACTCACTTTTATTATGCACCTTCTACTTAAAGATTATATGTACTTAATAATATTCAAACAAATCATCAACAGTATTAAACGTATGTGTTACTACTGAATAACGTATTCGACGAAATTGTAATAAACAAGATTATTGTCTTTCTTGAATATTGTGATTAAAACACATTTTCGAAGTATTAAAATAATTACGTTGTGTATGTAACATTTATTTTATTCCACTACTGATATACATTAAATTATCCAGATTATTGACTTGCAAAATAAACTACGTACAATGTATAGAAATATCAATTTATGTATGAAGGCCTAAATTTGAATGTTTCAGGAAAAAGAATCGGAGCGCAGCGGATGCCACTAACTTTTTCCTCTAAATGTGAAAGCTAATTTTCCTGTAACCATTGCTGTCATATATCAGTTGATCTTTGGCTGCCGAATTTACTGACCGTTCTTTTGCGTATTTCTGAAAACTCCATCTGTGCATTTTTTTTGAATTAGTGTGGTAAAATGATTTTCTCTGACTAGCGAGGAAAACGTCAACTTGATAAACGATTAGCAGTACAGAAATATCTTCTCTAAAATGCGAGAATACTACATAGAAATATAGTTATGTAAGTAATCAATACAAACAGTGCATTTTCAGGTAACCAGTACGAAGAAATGGTGTATAAATAATTTTTGAATATAAAAATTCAAAGGAACGTACTAAATATACACTTGTAATCCTTTATAGTATGGTAGACGGCTATGACATTGAGTCATGTCGCGGCAATGTTTTTTTCCTTTATTGTTTTTAGTGTTTTACTTTGTGGTAGGTCTCCCCTAAAATTCTACATTGTTGCACTATAAAGGGAAGAATCATTTTACTATCAATAAACACTGAACAGAAGTAGTACTTTCCACACATGAATAATAAAAAACATCATTCAGTCATTTCAATTAGTTTCATTTCATTGGGACAAAGGACAGTACGAAACGGATACGTAGGCGTTGCCTTTCTCAATAGTTCATAATCTTCAACTTTCTCTAAATGACAGATAATCAGAATTTTCTATGTGAAATTTTCTTTGTTGACAATTTTAATATTTTTCAGCACTCTTGGATGTGTGTTTTTAACTCTAGTTCTGAATAGCATGGCATGACGGAGCACCCATTGTGAAACGTGAGGTTGGCGTAAAAAAATTGTTGCAATTATAAACTTGTAAAATTTGAAACAGAAAACATGAAAATGTAAGTTGATCCGTTTCTTACCTGCTGTACGGAAGACGCAAAACTTCATTTTCCACGTCAACTTACATTTTCTTGTTTTGTGTTTCAAATTTTAGATCCTCAAATTCAATTTCATTCACTTTTCTTGTAGTATTAAATGACACGCCCCCTTTCTTTCTTTCTTTCTTTCTTTCTTTCTTTCTTTCTTTCTTTCTTTCTTTCTTTCTTTCTTTCTTTCTTTCTTTCTTTCTTTCTTTCTTTCTTTCTTTCTTTCTTTCTTTCTTTCTTTCTTTCTTTCTTTCTTTCTTTCTTTCTTTCTTTCTTTCTTTCTTTCTTTCTTTCTTTCTTTCTTTCTTTCTTTCTTTCTTTCTTTCTTTCTTTCTTTCTTTCTTTCTTTCTTTCTTTCTTCTTTCTTTCTTTCTTTCTTTCTTTCTTTCTTTCTTTCTTTCTTTCTTTCTTTCTTTCTTTCTTTCTTTCTTTCTTTCTTTCTTTCTTTCTTTCTTTCTTTCTTTCTTTCTTTCTTTCTTTCTTTCTTTCTTTCTTTCTTTCTTTCTTTCTTTCTTTCTTTCTTTCTTTCTTTCTTTCTTTCTTTCTTTCTTTCTTTCTTTCTTTCTTTCTTTCTTTCTTTCTTTCTTTCTTTCTTTCTTTCTTTCTTTCTTTCTTTCTTTCTTTCTTTCTTTCTTTCTTTCTTTCTTTCTTTCTTTCTTTCTTTCTTTCTTTCTTTCTTTCTTTCTTTCTTTCTTTCTTTCTTTCTTTCTTTCTTTCCTTCTTTCTTCCTTTCTTTCCTTCTTTCTTTCTTTCAGTTCTTAAAATGTTAAACATATTTTCTAAAAACTGTAAATTATTAGTAATCTTTTTATTTTATTTTTTTTTTGTTTTCTGATTCACGTTTTAATATTTTTTCCTCTACTTGAAAACTAATGATGATGGCTAAGTCATCGAAAGCTGCTATTGTAATAAACAATTATTGGCAATGACTACTCATATAATTATTTTATTGTAAATGTCAACAAAAACTCACCACAATACCAATATTCTGAAAGGTTGCTAGAGGAGACAAGCGTTAGCGGGCGAGGGTGTTCATAAGGTGGCTACGCAATGTCAGCGGAGGAGATTGCTGAAGGTGAGAAGTTGTGAAACAATAAACCGAAAGTATGGACTAGAGATCATTTGGGACGATGTGAAAAATGTGTGAGTTTTGATGTTCGAATTTGACGAAATGGTGGATAGCTAGTGCTGTCAGCGACGACTCGATTTTGGCGCGGTACGCTTCTCGTGATAAAAAAATGAATCCGAACGACTTGCCCGGACACAGAGCAGAGGCACTGTATCAGCACGCACAGAAGTGGGAGGCGCATATATGAGGGAGCCTGTGATGACCAAGAAGAGCACGTCGCGGTGAAAGGGAAGGTGAATAATTATGGGATGAGGCAGACAGGCACGGGGACAACAAGAGGGGTCGGGTGGTGTGGGGCAAATATATATGTATGTAGGCGGGGATTGAACAAAAGGATGACTGGAATAATGGATCTGGAGGGGACGGATTGCCTGAACCGATGTCACTACAGTGCCTCTGACCGAGAGGTCCTAGATTCGAGTCCTAACGGTGACATGATTTCCGTCACTAGCCAGATCAATAGGTCGAGTTCTGTCGCTGTCTAGAGAAGAATTCTAGAGGCCGGCCACTTCTCTTCTCGTCACTTCTCCGAAGGTCAGGCAAATGTCGGAGCAGTACCCTGTCAAATAGGCTACGAACCGCGCGCGATCTTTTATTATCATTTCTTGTCCTACCCTTTTTCCAGTCACGTACACATACATGCATTACACTACCACACATTCCGGAAGACCGATTGAAAGCTTAGAACTTCTTTCAGCTGGGGCGCTGCATGGGAAGATGCCTGGTTGATGAAAACCCCGCTAGCCGACAGTACTTTGACGCCGGACCTCGCCATCTAGTGGGGCAAGATCATCGAGCAAAATGCACGCACTACACTTACGTGACTAACGACCTTGGCAGTTTACGTGCCCGGAATCACTAGTAATCTATCATCGAATAATGGCGTGGAAAGTTGGTATTAGATCGGGGGCCATACCGGTAAAGAACGAGGGAGCCTAATTGTAGGCTAGAGGTAGCCGGTGGTGAGGACACCTTTAAGTTTCGGCGGGTTCATAGAGGAGCCGAAAGGGTAGCGGGGAGAGCTAAACGTTCTGTGTAAATAATCGCATATCGAGCTAGACTCTCCTGCTCCCAGTGCTGCAGTGGTGGGGGTGGAAGTTCACGTGCAGAAGATTGGCAACGCTGGCCTGTGTGTGCGTGGAAGGATGCGGAAGATAATTGGCAACGCGCCGGCTCGTGGGGATGTCGCCAGCGACGGCGATGCGCTGAAAGCAACTTCCGCCACCCCTCCACGTGACCTGCCCATTCCCCCCGGCGGCGTCGCCAGGCTCAAAATGGGTTCGAATCTTCCCAATGCCTCGCTGCGCCAGTTTGGACTTGGATGTTATGAATGGCTGGCGAGGCGACTTTGTTGATTGCATCGCACTCGGGTGTCGGTTATTTATGAGTTCGTTCTAAGCGCAGGTCGTAACGGATAAACGTAGTTTTTGCAATAACCTATCGGGAAGCGGACGAGTCCAACAATTTTCTCTCCAGAGATCCTACTTTAGATCCACGTCGCAGGCATATTTTGGGCTGGAGTTTAATTGTCTGTTTGTGACAATTCCATTCTGATTGGCCTCTCTGGAAACAACTACACGATTCCTGGAAAATTAATTTGCCTTAAATTAAAACTTTAAAACAAAGGTTTTCACTATTACTCTTCAGCGAGAGATGAGGCTATTATTTTTCTGGTTTAATGACCATGTCAAGGAGTAAAGCTTTCGTTTTGAATAATATTTCTGGTAATATTTTTTTCATTCTTGTTCGTTTTATTTCACTGAAATATAAACTTATATTGTTGACGCTATTTATCTGTATACGTATCTCTTACTTCCGTGTTTCATTCTCGCCAAAGTTGCTAATTTTAATCGGTAGATGACTTGCGGCCCTCTGTGGTCACTGTGGTCTTCTGAATGAAAAGTAGAGAATTACCACATGCGTTAAGTGAAGCAAGTGTCGAAAATGTTGTTTACGTAGGTCTTCTAAAATTTACCGAGTAATAACATTCATTAAATAAAATGAATTTCTTTCGTAAATACTACAGCATCTTCGTGAAATTGCTTCCAGTGATGTATTAGTTACATTGTGATTAAAGAAATAATGACCATGTATGAAATACTGCTGTTAAAAATTGAATTAATGTGCTTTGAATTTTCAAAATTACTGTGCAAATCATTCGCTGATTTAGGTATAATAAATGCGAAGTTTATTAGTAGCTCGTTCGAATGGAATGTAATTCGAGAGAAATTCGACAAAACGCACCAGAAGATCGGAAAGTACGGATAATGAGCAATAATTAAAACTGAAAGCAATATATGAAGCAACGTCAGAGTTGTGGTCAACATTTTCCAATTTCGTAGGTCAGAATTTTCAGCACTGTTCGCATTGTCTGTGAGAGTTTTGTTTCCTAAAACACTAGTATTTTTTCAAAACAAAATGTTATTAAATTCATAATAACTTATAAACTAATATTAATTAATATTATTAACTTTCTAGTAGGTAATTATATTTTTGTTTTAATTCAAAACATATTAAAGGGTGCAAATGCCTCACATTAAACTTTTGAGGAGAAAGAATAAGCTGATTTTAGATTACAAAAACTGTGTATTTACTCAGTGGACATTTCTTTTTTTGGAATAAAAAGTGATGTATAAATAATCGTGTAAAATAATGATACTTTGGGGGTGTTAAACTGCACAATTTTCAATATTAATTTTTCTTTCTAATATCATTGCAATTCTTACATGAGATTTGTAAGAAAATGTTTCTTTCAACATTATTTTAATCTCACAAAATATGCATTTCCAGATCACAACACCGACAAAAATGCAACAACTTATACAGATTTACACAAATGGATAGCCAAATTCTTGGTGGCACTGGTTCTCTTTCGTTTTCTGGTTTACTGAAATTACAATGAACAAAATTTTGCGGAATACTACTGGACAATTAAATACTTTGACACATACATTTCCGATGCCATTGGCAATGGAAAATAGTATGCTTCTCTTTGAAGAATAGCACTTTTTGACAAATTAGACACTTTTGTTACATGCTAAAACAAACATTATTCAAATATTCAATGAATTTTAACAAGAAATGACATTTCGATTTATTTTCCAAAATGTTCTGTCATCATAGAAGATTGTCTATTGTAAAATATTACCTTTTAAATTGTACACGAATTTAATTAATTCAGAATTCCTACTTTGGGTTGAACAAGAATAATATATTTCCGAAACACCAGGTATCATTTGTTAAAAATGCATTTTACGTTCTTTACAGAAATTTACTTACTCTACATGAAAGAACTGGGTGAGCTACTCCAGTGGATTTATTTCTATACACAACGGCAAACCATTAGAAAATGGTACGTCGATGCATAATTATGACCTGATTTAATGATTTTAAAATTAATTTCAAATTACCTTTGGAGAACATGTTGGCTGAATATCGTGCAAAAACTGACTTATAATAGTTCATATGAAAAGAAGCTTTTAGATTTGCAAATTTAATTAAATCAAGAAAGTTTGAGACATCAAAATACTTAACCTTTTAATTCCCCGTGCTATTTCTAATGTTTAGATTTATTTAGTCAAAAAAACAGTAAAACCTGTGACGTATTTGCAAGAAACTGCGCACGTTATCTTGAGTTCCAGAGTCCCTTCCCATAATTTAACTATGAATAATTGAATATGAGAAAAAGTTAAAGATAAATAAAAATAAAATTAAAAAATCGCGGAGATTAGCAACATAGGTATTTTAATTATGATAATAGGTAAAAACTAGGCATTTTCGTTCCCGAGTTATAGAAAACTTAACTTGTACGCTATTTGTACATGCACCTTGCGCGTAAGCAAACGAAAATTTACCAGATATATCTATATTTATGCAATCACATCTGCAATCTTATCATTCTTTCAAGATGGTACTGTTCTTTCCAGGAACACATCTAAGTCGAGTATAAAATATAGGAAATTTAACTTTTACGTAATGTATGTGTACTGTTTTCACCATACTAAAAATCGATATTCTTTTTCCCCTTCCTGAAAAAGACGCCACCATCTATTCGTTTTAGAATACATTTCTCACTTATCCACGGGTATTCCCTTTTAACATATTTATTTATTGTCTGGACAATTACAAAGATTTTGGAGAGTTTACCATCTAAGACATCATTAACTGAGGGTAGAGCATAGACAGAAGGGAAGTTCATTTTATGATAAATTCCCTCCAGCGTCTAATGGGTTCGGCTTGCTTAATATTTTAAAAATTCTATTTTGAATTTGGATAACAGTTTCTTTTAATGCATTGAATGAGATATTGCATTTTAATATTGTCTTGAGATATTGCATTTTAATTTGAATGTTATAAATATTAGGTGCGATTTATTTCTTTTTTGGATACCTTGAATTCATTCACATGCTTTATTATGAGTAACCATGGTTGAAATTTGTAGCATAATCCACTATTTTTAAGTCTTCAAAATTGTTTCTGGTGATCTTCTAATATACTTATTTAATATTTCTATTTTCATTTCACTTCTAATTCGTTTCTTTAAGAGCCCTGCAGAACCAAGGTTAAAGGAACTTTCAAGATATTGGAGGTGACCCTTGCGGTACACCTCCATGCATACTTTTGAGCAGATTTGATTGTATTCACTTTCCACTACGAACGAGAGATTTTTGCAGAGAGCATTTAATTAATTCGTACAATTGATAGGATATTTTTAAATTTTCATTTTATGTAATAATCATGAGTGTCAAACTTCTTCGAAGGCCTTTTCCACAACAAGGAAAAAAGGTGTATATTTATGATAATAAGCGACGTTTGTTATATGTTCCGTTGCACGTTAAAGCTGCTGAATGATGAAATAAAATTTTCGAAATCCAAATTGATCTTTGGGAATAATATTATTAACTTTCAGATATTTTTCTAACCTTGTTTTCTCGCCCCACTTCGAATAATTAGAAAGTATTGTAATCGTGTGCTGGAAAACCAAAAAATTTTGGCAGAAAAACCCTTAACCCTGGTAACGAAGCAGAAGATACATCTTGTTCCTATATGTAGTAACTTACTGCCTTTAACACGTATCCGGGAGAGATGTTTCATGGTATCAGATGATGTCATGGCAGTGTCTCTGATCGGGAAGTCCTAGGTTCTTGACCCGACGGTGGCAAGACTTTCGACACTAACCAGATATCTAGGTCGAGTTCACTCGCTGTCTGGAGACGTGTGTCGGCTGGCTGCTCTGATCGGCCAGTTTTCCGGGGTGTCTCCGATCAATACCAGGCGAATACCGAAATAGTACCCTAGCAAATGGGCCATCGACCGCGGAATATCTTTATTTCCTCTTTCTTGTCTTATCCTCCCCCTTACACCCACATACAGTAGCACGCAGTACAGTACTATACATACCGAGACAGGTCGGGAGCTTAGAGTTGTCGCGAATGGAATGGTATTTACGCTCATGGGAGAATACCTGGTTGAGGCATACCCCGTCAGACGTCTATCTGTCGTCAACGCTAATGCCTATACCGTTCAGAAAATTTTTCTCCATAATTGATATTCCCCCATGGATTTAACTGGACTCGAGGCCTTCAGAGTTTAAGCCGGATTTTTTATTTGATTTTGGAGTTCTTTACATGCAGCCTCAACATTTTTCGTTTAAATGGCTCCAAACTTTTTGATTAACTTTTGTCCTCAAATAGCGTAAAAAACTCTTAAAAATGGGGCAGATATAATTTTTGTTAAAATTCTTGGTTTTTGAAAGTTTCTTAAGTATTTTTTTTCGCTGTTCCTACAACTACAATATTAAATATAGAGATATTTTAATGAAGTCTTATTTTTAAAATTGGTATTAAAACAAGGTCATAAACAAAGGTTAAAAAATATGGGAGTTATAGGGCTAATTATGTGGGAGATAAAATTAATTTTTTTTCTCAAAAATTCTCCAAATCTTCATATTAAATTTTATCCTCGTATGTATTAAAGGACTAATTCCATTTTCGGCGAACACTGTATTTTCAAAAATTGCGTGAAGTTTACACTGAAAAGTACTATATTTAGGAAAACGATTTTTGACTTAAATGAAATGTTCTAAAAACTCAGATCTATACAAAAATATTTCAAAAACGAGTATTTTTTTGCCAAATTTCTGCTTGAAACTTACGCAAATTTCTACAGATATAACAAGGAACGCTAAAAATAATAGGGTAAGTCTAATTTTTGTTGACTTCTGAATTTTCAGAAGTTGCAAATAGAAATGGCGAATTAGAAATAATGCAAGAAAGTTTGTGCTGTAGTAGCTCCACCAGTTTCACCCAACGTTTCCTTTTTGAGCTGGTTGCTTTTGCACTGCTTGGGGTTGCGTTAATTGCATTGGACCAAATGGCATCTGCACATATAATGGAGGATGCACTGAATTGGAATTCTGCGCTAGATGTCGCGTATTTTCTTCAACATAGCTTTAGAGACCACTGAAACATTGATGAGGACACTGAAACATCGTTTCAATGGAATCACTGGTTGAAGATAAGCTTCTTCAAAAAATCGTCCAATAAGCTATTCCACGTCGGGGTAGCTACTCGCTAACATAGTCACCACTTCCCTTCACTGGCCTCGAAAACGCTAACTTTGCAGACTTCGTTCGTTCTCCAGAAGGCGCTTTGCTCGAGAGCCCAAGGAATGGCTGCCATTCTCCATGTGACCACGTACCCTCATCGAAATAGTAGCATATTTTCTATTGTTTCAAATTTTTCTAGTTTTTGAACAATCATTATCTATTTTCTAAATATTAATTCTTAAATATTTTGATCAATACATTATTGTTGATTTTGAAAATGCCTATTACTCTGAGTATTCTACAAAAACGTAACCCAACTCGACACTTCAGGGAATAAGACCTCACTGGAAGTTTCTCAGAATACGAAATTTATTTATTTATTTACTTATTTACGTCAAAAACAGTTTTAAAACTGTGTATGACGTGCTATGGGGAGAAGTTACTTTGAAGTTACATTTATGTTCAGAAGCAAAACAAGGGGCCATTTCAGCATTTGCCCGAGGAGCAGGGACGCTGGACGAAAACCTGGGTCGAGATGGGGGTCATTGACCCAGAAACTGTAGTACAATACTTATTACAGGTTCTTTACAATTATACAATCCAAATGATATATTATTTATCTATCTCGAATAAAATGTAGTAGCATTATAGAAAGTTGAAATATAAACACGAGAGTAATACACAAGGCTTCATACGACACGTAATCTATGGAATGTTTGTGAACAATGTGACAATGACTGCACACTTCACGAGAGTGGCAACATCGCAGATAAAGGAGATGGGACCCCTCACATTCATTGCTCGTCCTTTGTAAAGATGCTCCAGGCCCGGACGCAAGGCAACGAAGTGGGCTTTTCCTCGGCCAATGATCGCCGCCCATAAACGCGGCGCGGGGCGGCAGGCCGATTGGATCGCGAGGGGGGTGGCGAGGGCGGTCATGGCGGCAGCGCTCCGCGTCTGCACGCTTTGGACCTCCGCCCACGCAACCGCCTTGCCGTAGCCATGGCGCCGTGTCGCATCGAGATTGTTGAATAGCGGATATTTCTGATCGATTGTTTGATTGTGACTGTTTTATTTCGTATTACGGATTTGTGTACAGGGTGAGTCACGTAACTTTGGCACCTCCTGCAGTTTTTGAACGATTGAAGTTATTGCTATGCAGTTTTCACGGATGGGCACTCGGGAATGGGACTGACACATGTATTCATTTCTATTTCGTTACTTGTACTTTACGAGATACTGAGGTAACTTGATTTTTTCAAATGGAACTATGCATATTTTTACGACATGATATGCTATATTCATATGAGCGTTCACTTCATGATGAGCGTAAAAGAACGGATATAATAATATACATATGTCATATTAGCATTTTTTGAGTAATTTTGATTTATTTCGATTCATGTTTAACGAATATTTGGAATGTAACAGTCCGCCACCGAAAGTCACGCAACGCTTATCCTGTTAACGCGGGGAAAGGGGAACATGATTGAAGAATTTGGCGATACGAAATGTATCCCAATTTACACAAAACCTATTGTATGTTTTTTATGAACTCTGCTTTCCTTACTTCCTAATTTTTTAAATTTTTTCTTACTTAATAGTTGAAAGATTTGAAATAAAATTGTTTGTTACATCAACTACATTCAATGTGGTGTTATACCACCAGATATAAATAGAATCTAGAGATAAAACACAATAAGAATAAATGAGATTGTACAAAGAATATTGCACATGTGCAATATTCTTTAAATATTTCTATACGTTATATTTCTATTATTCTATTGCTCATGTGCATTGCAAGCGTTTTGTTAGAAGCCCCTCCCTCCGACGAGGGGGCGGGAGCGTCAGCGGCCGGGCGGTGGGAAGCAAAGGAGCCCTCGACAAAAGGCCACGACCTCGTGGGGAAGAGGCGACCCGGGACCGGGGCCAGCCGGCGCAGGGGCGTTCGGGAAACGACTCTAGCTTGCGTAAACACACGTACTTTTACTCCCGCGCATGTCGTGAGGCCAGTCAGAGCTTAGAACTTGTTTCGATTGGGGCGGTGCCACCTCCCTCCCGTTGGTGGAAATAAGGAAAACTCCGAGAGCGAAGTTTCGGTTCTCGCGTTCCAGTGCGGAGGGTACCATCTTCCAGAATAGAAAACAGACTATACACACGGGACTAATGATCAGCAGTTCACTGCAAAACACAGGAAAACAATAATCAATCGGGTTAACGACCATTCCCTCCACAGGGGCCAGTTGCTAGGATTTTTATAACGACTCGTGGTGTTGCGATTGAGCAGTTAATTTTCTGTCTTTGGGGCCGGGAGGTCAATCCTCATTCGCTCCAAGTAGAGTTTGTGAGGTACAAAGTTAGTTCGCGGCAGAGTTATATGGTATTGTCCTTCTCCTAATTATTATTCATTCATTTTATCCAAGTTTATATTTATTACTCCGCTCATAATCAATTCATTATTAACATTACATCTCAACGCAACGTCTTACAAGAGAGACCTAACGACCTTGATGTTGAAATAATTTCTGAGTTTGGAACTAAAGCTATTGTGCCGAAACACAAGAAATTTATACCTTACGTAAATGAATAAAACAAAATTTATAATAAATAACAGGTAGTTTGGTATCCAAAATGCCTATGCCTACAAGTGGAATGTGGCTTTCGTCTCTTAAAAGAAGCGGTGTCGTTCAAAAAAGTAAGTGAAACCAGGTCATTGAACTTGTTTTGTCAGGCATTCGCGTCGGTGCAATGTAGCACTGACACAGACGATGTGCAGGGATGTTTGTCAGGGAGGCGTTATAATCAACCGCGTCTAGCTGATCTCTTCCCTAATCCTCTGCAAACCGTCACAGGTGAGACGCTGAGTGGTGACAGCGTTGGGATTAACACGAAGGCACGCTCTGCGCCGAGAGACGCCTGCAGCCTCCGTAGCTTAGAAATGCCCGCTTATCACCCGACGGTGATCTTTCTACGCTTATACCAGCGGTGTCAGGTCGACCAGAGGAAGCTCGTGACATGGGTAGCACAACGAAATCACCCCTCCACTCAGTTGTTCATTTCGCCACAAGAGAGCGGTAGGTAATCAAAGTCGCCTTCAACGTGTTTACCCTTGTACACGAAATACGATTTAGCGAGATTTAGATAAATAAATTTGAGAACGTTAGTTGGTACTTTTATTTTTATTTTCCTGTGCATATCCTCTTTCTACATGCGATTCCACCAAGTTGTTAAATCAAAATCTAGATATTCCGAAAGGCAAATTCGTAAAGTAGTTCACAAATTTTCATTACTTTATCGAACCTTGTGCTGGTTGTAATCAATATCATTATTCCAAATGTTTATTTACAGACATATGTGCTACCTTAATATTTTAAAAATTTTCGTGCATTTTCCCCTCCTCCGTTTCACTGTGCCACACCTCCCTTTCTTGTACAATTCTGCTGGGTTCTTGTTATTTTGAATTGGCGGGCTGATTTTCACATTTCAGTGTTTCTCGTCTTTTCGTAGCATACAGTTGGCATTCGTGTGAGTTAGCCACGGAGATTGTATATTGTTTTCAAGCGTATTTTTATAGCGTATCTATGATTGATTGATTGATTTGGAGTGAAGAACGTGTGTTTGTTATTACTGTGAAGAGAGTTTTAACACTAGTGCAGTCACATTCTTCAGTGTAGTTGTTGTAGTAGTTGGGTGAATTTAAAATTCCACTGTGAAACACTTTCGATAAATGAAAGTTTCGGGAAACAAGTTCACTCGGATAAAGGAAGAAAACATTTTTCTCGAGAGAATTGTGCATGTATTTGTTTAACACCAAGTCATATTGTCATTATATATCTGAGAGCTTTTAAAATTTAGGAACTTCTTTAGGATAAATATGTTTGTCAGTCAGGTAAATTTGAAGAAGGTATATTTAATAGAAGTTGAGACAATTTGTGTCAAATAATAATAAGTTTACACTTAAACCTCGCCCGGAAACGTACCTTCTGTTCTTAATTTAATGCGTCAGGTATATGTTTTTCTTATTTCTAAAAAAAATGGTTCCTCGCATTATCAGTTAATTAACGATTGTCAACTGTTTTCTCCTCAACTTTGAAATAAATTTTATTTGTTTTTAATATTTAACAGCACCGAGAAAAATTTCAAGTCGCGTGTTTTTCGTTATCGATAGAAGCTACATTGAGTGTTGAGAAGGAATGAAAGGAGCATTAAATTACACAACTGTTAATGAGAAGTGGAGAAAGAACCTTTGCTATTTTCTTCGAGTTCACACTCTAATATAGTGGCTGATTTAGATATCTAACTGAGAGCGCATTCTTACAATTCATGTGAGATTTTGCGTGAAAAAAGACCTGGCAACGAGCACGCAAATACTTTGCTGAGAATTCTCTGTTCTTGTAGGACTTGGCTAAATTCCATAATTGCTAAGCTATGCGGTGAATAGTCCTTTTCACTTTTAATGAGAGAAGAATGGATCACTAAAATGAACATATTTTTTTCTGGAACGTTCATTTATTTATTTATTTCTAGCATTGATTATTACTTACATATTTCATTTCTAGCCCACACTGGAAAGAGTACTCCTGCGTATATCCGAATATTAAAATTCCTTTTCCGTGTTTTCACGGCAATCGTCACTAGACGGTTCGTGGCCTCGGTAACTCGCTGCCGAACGCCGCCTCCAGCTCTCGCCCTGCTCGTGCAGGCGTGCTTCCGCGCGCTACCTGGCGTGCGGGCCTCTTGGCGCCGTCGCCTGGCGCGCCCGGTGCCTGCGCAATCTGCAACGTCCTGTCTCTGCGCTCTCGTGCCGACTTCCGCCGCGCCGCGCTCCGCTTCCCACCGCCCACAGAGACCGGCGCCGCGCGCCCAGCGCCCAGCGGCGGGCGGCGGTGGGTAGAGCCGAGGGCGGCGAGTAGAGGCGAGGGCGGCGGGTAGAGGCGTGGGCGGCGGGTAGAGGCGTGGGCGGCGGGTGGAGGCGTGGGCGGTGGGTAGAGGTGACGGCGGCGGGTAGAGACGTGGGCGGCGGGTAGAGGCGTGGGCGGTGGGTAGAGGCGTGGGCGGTGGGTAGAGGCGTGGGCGGTGGGTAGAGGCGTGGGCGGTGGGTAGAGGCGTGGGCGGTGGGTAGAGGCGTGGGCGGTGGGTAGAGGCGTGGGCGGTGGGTAGAGGCGTGGGCGGTGGGTAGAGGCGAGGACGGCGGGTAGAGACGTGGGCGGTGGGTAGAGACGTGGGCGGCGGGTAGAGGCGTGGGCGTTGGGTAGAGGCGAGGGCGGCGGGTAGAGGCGTGGGCGGCGGGTAGAGGCGAGGGCGGCGGGTAGAGGCGTGGGCGGTGGGTAGAGGCGAGGGCGGCGGGTAGAGACGTGGGCGGCGGGTAGAGGCGTGGGCGGCGGGTAGAGGCGTGGGCGGCTGGTGGAGGCGTGGGCGGTGGGTAGAGGTGACGGCGGCGGGTAGAGACGTGGGCGGCGGGTAGAGGCGTGGGCGGTGGGTAGAGGCGTGGGCGGTGGGTAGAGGCGTGGGCGGTGGGTAGAGGCGTGGGCGGTGGGTAGAGGCGTGGGCGGTGGGTAGAGGCGTGGGCGGTGGGTAGAGGCGTGGGCGGTGGGTAGAGGCGAGGACGGCGGGTAGAGACGTGGGCGGTGGGTAGAGACGTGGGCGGTGGGTAGCGGCGTGGGCGGCGGGTAGAAGCGTGAGCGTTGGGTAGAGGCGAGGGCGGCGGGTAGAGGCGTGGGCGGCGGGTAGAGGCGAGGGCGGCGGGTAGAGGCGTGGGCGGTGGGTAGAGGCGAGGGCGGCGGGTAGAGACGTGGGCGGCGGGTAGAGGCGTGGGCGGCGGGTAGAGGCGAGGGCGGTGGGTAGCGACGTGGGCGGTGGGTAGACGCGAGGGCGGTGGGTAGAGGCGTGGGCTGCGGGTAGAGGCGTGGGCGGCGGGTAGAGGCGTGGGCGGCGGGTAGAGGCGAGGGCGGTGGGTAGCGAAGTGGGCGGTGGGTAGAGGCGAGGGCGGTGGGTAGAGGCGTGGGCGGTGGGTAGAGGCGTGGGCGGTGGGTAGAGGCGTGGGCGGTGGGTAGAGGCGTGGGCGGTGGGTAGAGGCGAGGGCGGCGGGTAGAGGCGTGGGCGGCGGGTAGAGGCGAGGGCGGTGGGTAGCGACGTGGGCGGTGGGTAGACGCGAGGGCGGTGGGTAGAGGCGTGGGCTGCGGGTAGAGGCGTGGGCGGCGGGTAGAGGCGTGGGCGGCGGGTAGAGGCGAGGGCGGTGGGTAGCGAAGTGGGCGGTGGGTAGAGGCGAGGGCGGTGGGTAGAGGCGTGGGCGGTGGGTAGAGGCGTGGGCGGTGGGTAGAGGCGTGGGCGGTGGGTAGAGGCGTGGGCGGTGGGTAGAGGCGTGGGCGGCGGGTAGAGGCGAGGGCGGTGGGTAGCGACGTGGGCGGTGGGTAGACGCGAGGGCGGTGGGTAGAGGCGTGGGCTGCGGGTAGAGGCGTGGGCGGCGGGTAGAGGCGAGGGCGGTGGGTAGCGAAGTGGGCGGTGGGTAGAGGCGAGGGCGGTGGGTAGAGGCGTGGGCGGTGGGTAGAGGCGTGGGCGGTGGGTAGAGGCGTGGGCGGTGGGTAGAGGCGTGGGCGGTGGGTAGAGGCGAGGGCGGCGGGTAGATGCGTGGGCGGCGGGTAGAGGCGTGGGCGGTGGATAGAGGCGTGGGCGGTGGGTAGAGGCGAGGGCGGTGGGTAGAGGCGTGGGCGGCGGGTAGAGGCGTGGGCGGCGGGTAGAGGCGTGGGCGGTGGATAGAGGCGTGGGCGGTGGGTAGAGGCGAGGGCGGTGGGTAGAGGCGTGGGCGGCGGGTAGAGGCGTGGGCGGCGGGTAGAGGCGTGGGCGGTGGGTAGAGGCGAGGACAGCGGGTAGAGACGTGGGCGGTGGGTAGAGGCGTGGGCGGTGGGTAGAGGCGTGGGCGGTGGGTAGAGGCGTGGGCGGTGGGTAGAGGCGTGGGCGTTGGGTAGAGGCGAGGGCGGCGGGTAGAGGCGTGGGCGGCGGGTAGAGGCGAGGGCGGCGGGTAGAGGCGTGGGCGGTGGGTAGAGGCGAGAGCGCGGGTAGAGACGTGGGCGGCGGGTAGAGGCGAGGGCGGCGGGTAGAGGCGTGGGCGGCGGGTAGAGGCGTGGGCGGCGGGTAGAGGGGTGGGCGGCGGGTAGAGGCGAGGGCGGTGGGTAGCGACGTGGGCGGTGGGTAGAGGCGAGGGCGGTGGGTAGAGGCGAGGGCAGCGGGTAGAGGCGTGGGCGGCGGGTAGAGGCGTGGGCGGCGGGTAGAGGCGTGGGCGGCGGGTAGAGGCGAGGGCGGTGGGTAGCGACGTGGGCGGTGGGTAGAGGCGAGGGCGGTGGGTAGAGGCGTTGGCGGTGGGTAGAGGCGTGGGCGGTGGGTAGAGGCGTGGGCGGTGGGTAGAGGCGAGGGCGGCGGGTAGATGCGTGGGCAGCGGGTAGAGGCGTGGGCGGTGGATAGAGGCGTGGGCGGTGGGTAGAGGCGAGGGCGGTGGGTAGAGGCGTGGGCGGTGGGTAGAGACGTGGGCGGTGGGTAGCGGCGTGGGCGGTGGGTAGAGGCGTGGGCGGTGGGTAGAGACGAGGACGGCGGGTAGAGACGTGGGCGGTGGGTAGAGACGTGGGCGGTGGGTAGCGGCGTGGGCGGTGGGTAGAGACGAGGACGGCGGGTAGAGACGTGGGCGGCGGGTAGAGGCGTGGGCGGCGGGTAGAGGCGTGGGCAGCGGGTAGAGGCGTGGGCGGTGGGTAGAGGCGAGAGCGGCGGGTAAAGGCGTGGGCGGCGGGTAGAGGCGTGGGCGGTGGGTAGAGGTGACGGCGGCGGGTAGAGACGTGTGTGGCGGGTAGAGGCGTGGGCGGTGGGTAGAGGCGTGGGCGGTGGGTAGAGGCGTGGGCGGTGGGTAGAGGCGTGGGCGTTGGGTAGAGGCGAGGGCGGCGGGTAGAGGCGTGGGCGGCGGGTAGAGGCGAGGGCGGCGGGTAGAGGCGTGGGCGGCTTGGTAGAGGCGAGGGCGGCGGGTAGAGACGTGGGCGGCGGGTAGAGGCGTGGGCGGTGGGTAGAGGCGTGGGCGGTGGGTAGAGACGAGGACGGCGGGTAGAGACGTGGGCGGTGGGTAGAGACGTGGGCGGTGTGTAGCGGCGTGGGCGGCGGGTAGAGGCGTGGGCGTTGGGTAGAGGCGAGGGCGGCGGGTAGAGGCGTGGGCGGCGGGTAGAGGCGAGGGCGGCGGGTAGAGGCGTGGGCGGTGGGTAGAGGCGAGGGCGGCGGGTAGAGACGTGGGCGGCGGCTAGAGGCGAGGGCGGCGGGTAGAGGCGTGGGCGGCGGGTAGAGGCGTGGGCGGCAGGTAGAGGCGTGGGCGGCGGGTAGAAGTGAGGGCGGTGGGTAGCGACGTGGGCGGTGGGTAGAGGCAAGGGCGGTGGGTAGAGGCGAGGGCAGCGGGTAGAGGCGTGGGCGGCGGGTAGAGGCGTGGGCGGCGGGTAGAGGCGTGGGCGGCGGGTAGAGGCGAGGGCGGTGGGTAGCGACGTGGGCGGTGGGTAGAGGCGAGGGCGGTGGGTAGAGGCGTGGGCGGTGGGTAGAGGCGTGGGCGGTGGTAGAGGCGTGGGCGGTGGGTAGAGGCGAGGGCGGCGGGTAGATGCGTGGGCGGCGGGTAGAGGCGTGGGCGGTGGATAGAGGCGTGGGCGGTGGGTAGAGGCGAGGGCGGTGGGTAGAGGCGTGGGCGGCGGGTAGAGGCGTGGGCGGCGGGTAGAGGCGTGGGCGGTGGGTAGAGGCGAGGGCGGCGGGTAGAGGCCTGGGCGGCAGGTAGAGGCGTGGGCGGTGGGTAGAGACGTGGGCGGCGGGTAGAGGCGTGGGCGGCGGGTAGAGGCGTGGGCGGTGGGTAGAGGCGTGGGCGGTGGGTAGAGGCGAGGGCGGCGGGTAGAGGCGTGGGCGGTGGGTAGAGGCGTGGGCGGCGGGTAGAGGCGTGGGCGGTGGGTAGAGGCGTGGGCGGCGGGTAGAGGCGAGGGCGGTGGGTAGAGGCGTGGGCGGCGGGTAGAGGCGTGGGCGGCGGGTAGAGGCGTGGGCGGTGGGTAGAGGCGAGGGCGGCGGGTAGAGGCCTGGGCGGCAGGTAGAGGCGTGGGCGGTGGGTAGAGACGTGGGCGGCGGGTAGAGGCGTGGGCGGCGGGTAGAGGCGTGGGCGGTGGGTAGAGGCGTGGGCGGTGGGTAGAGGCGAGGGCGGCGGGTAGATGCGTGGGCGGTGGGTAGAGGCGTGGGCGGCGGGTAGAGGCGTGGGCGGTGGGTAGAGGCGTGGGCGGCGGGTAGAGGCGAGGGCGGCGGGTAGAGGCGTGGGCTGTGGGTAGAGGCGTGGGCGGCGGGTAGAGGCGTGGGCGGTGGGTAGAGGCGTGGGCGGCGGGTAGAGGCGAGGGCGGTGGGTAGCGACGTGGGCGGTGGGTAGAGGCGAGGGCGGTGGGTAGAGGCGTGGGCGGTGGGTAGAGGCGTGGGCGGTGGGTAGAGGCGAGGGCGGCGGGTAGAGGCGTGGGCGGTGGGTAGAGGCGTGGGCGGCGGGTAGAGGCGTGGGCGGCGGGTAGAGGCGGGGGCGGCGGGTAGAGGCGTGGGCGGCGGGTAGAGGCGTGAGCGGTGGGTAGAGGCGAGGGCGGCGGGTAGAGGCGTGGGCGGTGGGTAGCGGCGTGGGCGGCGGGTAGAGGCGTGGGCGTTGGGTAGAGGCGTGGGCGGCGGGTAGAGTCGAGGGCGGCGGGTAGAGGCGTGGGCGGCGGGTAGAGGCGTGGGCGGCGGGCAGGGACGTTCGACGACGGCCAGAGACGAGGATGGTGACTGATGGGTGATGGGCGGCGACCAGCAGAGGGGTGGGCGGCAGACATGGCTGGAGGGCGGCGGGCGGCGATGATGTGCAGTGGCGGGTAGTGGCGGGTAGTGGCGTGGGCGGCGTGTGGAATGAGCGGGGGGATGTAACTGCCGGCGGGGATAGACGGCGGCGGAGAGAGAAAGACAGCGGGATTGAGTGGTTGGACGAGGTTAAGTGATGGGAGGTTTGGGATGGGCGGCGGGCAGCTGGGATGGACAGCTGATAGCGGGTAGAGATGGACGTCTGGTGGACGGCGATGGACGGCGGCTTGCTGGGATAGGCAGAGAGCGGGAAGGAGGATTGGGCGGTGAGTGTGTGGTGATGGACAGTGGGGGCAGGGATGGTCGGCAGCCGACGGGGAATGGCGACGGGTGGGGACGGGCAGCGGGCGGAAAATGTCTTGGGGCGGGCGGGATATGGACGGCGGCTGGGTGGAGAAGTGGGCAGACAGGGGGCGAGGATGTGCGCCGAGCGGGGACGAGGGTGAGCGGGAATGGAGGGCGAGCTTAGATGGGCGGAGAGCGGGGTGGGTGGCGAATGGAAATGGGTGGCGAGCGGGTATGACCGGTGAGCTGGGATGGGCAGTGTTCGGACAGAATTGTCGAGTTTGGATGGGCGTCGAGCGGAGATGGGTGGCGAGCGGAGATGGGTGGCGAGCGGGGATGTTTGGCGAGCGGGGATGGGCGTCGGGCGAGGGTGGGTGACGAACGGAGAGGGGTGGCGAGCGGGGATAGACGGCGAGCTCTGGGGAACGCACTCGGCGCCCTTGCGTTGCTCTTCCGTTCGATTATGTCGCTCAGGTGGCGCAGCCGCGGCTGGGGGCCGGGGGTTGGGGGCGGGGGAGGTGGCGGCGCTGCGCTGGGACCGCCGCGTCGCTTCGAGCGCTTTGAGACGGTGGCGCTCCGACGCCTGTTCGCCCACGCGCCGCCTCTCCGGGCCTTTCCGCGGCGGCGACGCGTGGATACGCGCGCCTTTATCTCACCCCTCGTCTCCCTTTCAGAGTGCCTGCGATACGTTGGGGGTTCAACTTTACCTTCTTTTATTTTTGGCGTGAATGTTCACCTTTAGGTTCGAAATTGTACTTTAAATAAAAATTGAATTTATTTTGGGAAGTGATGCTTGAGTGTCAATTCTCACCTTTAAACACTTCACCTCGAATTTTCTTGATTGTTTTCTACGGGTGGTAATATTTACTCGCAATACGAGAACCGAGTAATTTGAAATGAAGTATAAGATAAATATTTAGTAAAGCACCGCCGTTTTTTTAAGAATATCCATGTTTTATTTGTCCTAAGTAACTGTGCAAGGTACAACATTGCTACGAAAGATTTAATTTAAAATATTTACTACTATATATACACTAAAATTGTGATATTGACAGGTATTTCCCTGAAAGAGATGTACTTTTCAAATGCGATGAGTGAGACTATGAATCAAAATCATTCTAATCCATTGGTTTTCCGCTTTTCCTTTGATGAATACAATTTTACTGCTCGTGGGTTGTACTACATTTTTACATATTTTCAAGCCGTATGCTTTGTTGGTATTTTAAAACGCTTTCCAACAAATTGTGAGAAGATAAATGAGGTAAAGAACATTAAGGAGTGAAAAATATCATTTTATTTACTTTCTGGCTCACTGAACACAGAAGACGCTTCCATTGATTCATTAACTAATTTCCGAAGTAATATTACAAGTCAGTTACACTACAGAAAATAGAAGAATTACAATATACTTTTTGTTATAATAGTAAATATGTTAAATAAATTGCGTATCCTTGTTAAATGTCAAAATATTCCGTAGCAAAAACATACCTTTTAGAAATTTAATTTTCCTGTCTATTAATTAGTAATCATCTAACCCGACGACTCTTATTTCCTTTTGTATCTTTCTTCCATTACAGTGATATGTTAATAGAAGCGCTTACGATACTCACGTCATCACAATTTGGAGGGATGGATCCAGGTGTGATTTCCAAAATAACTTTTAAAGGACATTCCGCAACACAGATGTTTGAACGAGTCCATCATTTCTTGTACAATTCCTTTGAAATTTACAGCTTCGAGATTTCCCAGAAAAAGAAAGCTTTCGTCTCGTCTCTTGTCATTGTTTAAAACCGGAGAACTTTAAAAGGTTTTCTTAATTAATAGTTAGTAAATGCAGAACCATTACATTAAAGTTTTTACAAAATGATTTACAGGCCCCCGTTTGACCTATAGTAGTAACAACATTTTGTGGCTATATCAAAGGTTCAGGTGCCAGATTTTTAATACAATATCTATCCTCCTTCTCAGTAGGGTTAATTATTGACTTTATGAATAGCTTTTCTTAGAGGTCTGGGTATTTCTGACAAGGATGTCTCACGCGTCGAGGAAAATACAGTATTTATTGTATTTCTTCATTTCAAGGGCGAAATGTGGGCGAAATGTTTGTATTTTCTCAGATAGAATTAGATTGTTGCAACCGTGAAGTACTTTCTTCCATTTAGGAATTTGTGTATCTCTGCCTAAGGCATTGTGCTAAACTGTCATCTTATGTTTAGGGAAGTTTGCGATTAGAATATATCTGCATTTCTTAAAGTTGGTGATTGTTCTTGATGGTTTGAAGATACAAGACTTATTCAGTATCGGTGTCCTTCTTGAAATGTTCTTGGAATTGCAATACTACATAAAGTGCTGCCTAATTGGATGTATGAATATGTGAATACTATAATTTTGTGTATTGAAACTACATACAATATTTTCTTCTATTCACATTGAGTTGGAACAACCACGACGAGAATACTACCAACGATGTTATCGTGGCGATCCAAAATTTAGCAGAAAATCTCATAATTTGAGGTCAGGTCATTACAGTATTGTGAAAAGTAGAGCTAAACGAGAAATTTCGATGTCATTTTCGAATTCAGTGACTTCGAATTAGTCAAAATTAGCTTCTCTCATTTTCGTAATATTTTGTGTATTGGGCAGTTAAATCAGGCAGAGTATATATACATAGTATAATTCCAAAATCAGAATTAAATTGTGAGAGAAACATAGCACCAACGAGACTGCGAGAAATCTCTCATTCTATGTCATCAAAATCTCGAAAAAATAGTTTTTAATAAAACTTTTACTTTTATGCGAAAATGTTATTATGTAGCTTGCACCCAAAGATTTCGCTTCCCTGTCGCTTTATAACGCTGTGTAACTTGTGTGCTCTATTCGGTGCATAAATACTCCGCGATCAAATGTAATTCAGTGGTTGAAACAGCGTTGAATCTCGGTTTACTATTTTTCACATATGTGGCTAATTTACTGAGTCAATTCTCCGTTTTCTAACTGTCAAGGTGATAATCATTTACATAAAGAATATATTGTTCTTGAATAAGTAGCAATGGTCCCTGCTAAAGCAGATGGTATAGAATATTTACTGAGATACTTTACAAAAGATAATGATTCAGAATTAAGTAATGTTCTATTGTGTGGAATATTAATAATTTTGGTACAATTCAGGCATGTTGCACCTGAGTAACCGATGTCTGCAGCTCAGAATCATTGCATTCTAAATATTTTGAATTTGTTTACAATTTTCATTTGATAAACATTATATAAACTAAGAAACGAAGTTCAATCCAATAATCATGGAGACAATATAATTTACATTCCGAAGAAATGTGTAAAACATGTATCTATCGTTCCCGTTATTGCCATTCTTTTCATTATTTTTTCATTTTCAAATATCATTACTGCCGTTTTACTTTCTTGCTTCACGATTTAAGAAATGCGTTAATGCTAACGATTTTCTTGCTTTGTAAGAAGAGAAAGTATTACAATCATGTGCAGGAAAATGGCGAATTTGTGACAAAAAATATTCTTGGACCCCTGAAACGAAAAAGTGTATATATATTGTTCCTATGTATAGTAAATTCTTTCCTCTAACACGTTCTGTAGTCATAATCCATTCTTTGTGGGCGCTTGATAAATGATACAATCGATTGAGAGCGAAACGTCTGTGTGTTTGTCCGTCTATGGCCAACACCAACACCCAAACTGTTCAGCCAATTTCCTTCAACATTTATATTCCCCGATCGATATAAACAAACTCAAGTCTCTGCAGGTTTGAATCGTAAATTTTCATTTTGGTGGTTCTTCACATGTAGCCTCTACAACATTGTCGAACTTTTCTCACAAATTGGCTTCAAATTTTTTCTTTATCTTCGGCCTCGGATCATGTAGAGGACGCTTAAAAGAATGGTGACTCATTGACGACCAAATCTCTCACTTTTCAAAAATTGTAAAAGTTCACAATTTTTTTAGCGTCTTCCTACAACTTGAATATTGTAGATAGAAATTTGATCTTGTGTCCTTTTAAAGATATCTTGAAATAAGGTAATGTACAATTTGTCAAAAACATTAATAGTTTCCTCGTATATTTGCGTGAAATATCGGCAATTTTTAAATAATTATTTTCTCAAAAGCGGCTCCATATTTTTCTTTAAGTTTTCACTTCATATGTATCAATGAACTGTACAAAATGTGCTTATTCCATTTCCGTCTGTATTTTCGAAAATTGAAAAAGTTAACATTACAAAACTATAATATTGAAGATAAGTATTTTGCCTTCAATCCTTTTTTACAAATTGGAACATTAGAAAAATGTTTTTACATTATTTTAAAACTAATAATTTTTACTTAATTTCTACTTAAAATTAATGCAATTTGTAAAGTAAACATTGTTTCAAACTTGTTTCCAATTTTTTTCTTTCAATTTTTTCTCTGATAGAACAAAAGAAGTTTTAAAGAATGGCGCACGCGTAAGTTTCGTTGAACTACCTGATTTTTCGAAAATTACAAAAGTTAGAAATAAACCGATAGTGTTGAAGCTTCACTCGTTATTTTACACGATGTAGAAAAATCTACATTCGCCATTTTCCACAAAATAATTTTCGACTTTTGTACATTTTCTTTGTCATACATTTGATAACACCTCTTGCTACTTAGTAACTTCCAATTGTCATGCACATGCATTTATCGTATTGCGTGCGACTATTTCAAATAGTCTAATACGAATCTCACACGTAACCCGTCAATTTAAATTTCATCATGGATAATTCATTACAATACCGTTTTCAATTCGTATGATGACATATTGTAACAGCTTCATAGAGAAAGAATGTATAGTTAACTGAATCTCTACTCCTAAAATTCTAAAAATACGAGTGTATTACATATCGACTCTCTGGCTCCAGTAAGCCGTAAATTCTGTGCACTTGGAAGATTAGTCTGAATCCATTGGCAGACAAAATTTCACGTTCTGAAAACCCCACGCAGTTAAACAGTTATAGCAAAAGCTTTTAAGATTTTGTTATAACTATTTAATTGATTAGTTTAAACATACCATTTTCATATGAGAATTTTTATTTTTTCATACAATGTTGGGAAATTGATTATTAACAAATTTAGAGCTATTTTTTCTTCATATTTTCTTTCCATAGTGCCATTTCAACAGTTATCAATTAAACCGAGTTTCCATACGTCAATCACGAATACTTTTACTGTAATGTAATTTGTAGGTATTTTTTCTGACAATTTAAAATTATAGTTAAAGAAAATAGGTTAGTATTAAGAAAAATAAGTTGCGACAATTATACGTAATTATTGCAATTATTACTGTAGCCCACGTATGTCTTCATTGGGTTCTACTATTAAAATAGGATACGTTAATTAAATATTATTTTACAGCCTTCGTTTTGAGTTCCTCCAAGTTTTTGAACAGCAGTTAAAGCTTTGTCAATCTCTAACTTTCTAATGGATATTTTTGAAAGCATCAATATCCACTGGGATTTTCTTCAACAATATTCTGGGAAGGAGCCTACTTGCTATTCTCATTTCGTTACCGCCAACCTCTCTGTAACCCGGCCCGGTCCTCTCGCCCGCCTCCGCTCAGCTGGCGCGCGGCCCAATGCCCGCCGCCGCCGCCGCCGCCGCCGCAGAGGCTACGGCCTCCCGAAGGTCGCAGCTCGGCCTTGTAATACAATTTTGGCGAATGTATCTCTTTCGCTTGTCTGTTTGGAACATTGAGATCTCTCTGCCTTCGCCGTCTCCTGAGATAACCTCGTTTCTGAGAAAGCTTGTTCGTCAAGGTTTGCTTGTTTAAATAAGAAGGAAAATATTACTTCTTGTATTTAAACTCAGAAGGAGTTTCCCTCCTTTCGTTTTAAAATACGAGTACGTGTTTACGTTCCGTTCAGATTATTCTCGTCTTCGGTTAGCTGGTATTGACATCATGAGATGAATATGAATAAAATGCCTTGAAAATTTTTGTGCCATTTCTAGGACTATTTTCACTCAGAGTATTAGCAAAAATAATCAAAAATAAAAAATGTAATAATAATTTTTTTCTGTTGTAATATATTTTGTAGTGAAATTAGTGGTGACCAGGCAAAAACGTGTTATTAAATGTGTGTGAACAGAACAATTGAATTTGCTGATATGATAAATTTTGGAATCAGTGGACGTCATCGAAAACAAAGTTTTTCATTGCAGATATTTCTGCGATGCAAATATAAAATTGTATATTTTATCCCGAAATAATTGGTTTTACTCAAAAAGATTACACTACCATAATTACCACATAACATAATGAAAAATATTGCAGGAAATGTATTTTTACAACACGACGAAACGAGTGCGAAAATTCACGAGAAACGAACAACACAATTTCAGACCCGTTGAATGGCGTGCCACTTCATAACGCAAACTGCACGTGCAATAAAATTGAATTCGATGTGGTCAGAAAAACGAGCGACTAAATCAGCGGTATCACCCATTGTACCCCAAAACAAAACAACAAAATAATAATAATAATCAACATAGTACACGTTTCGCCGGACGAGCGACCTTGTCGCTCGGAATTCAATCACGCATGCTTACCATTTTCTTCCGGCGGCGTCTTTCCATAGGGCTGTGCGCGCCGAGATTGGTTCACGTGTCGGCCGAACGGAGCCTGGCGGAGCCCCTGTAACAACAGAAAATGGGGTCACGAGTGTGCAGGTGGAAATGAGCGGGCTGGAAGCGGGGTGCCGGCGAGGCGGGGGTCACAGCGCGGCGAGGTGAGGCGGGGCGAGGTGGGTTGGGAGCGGAGCGGAGAGCGGGCAGCGGGGCGGGGCGGGGAGCGCGGCTGGCGGAGCGCCAGAGGCGGACGCGGGCCCGGAGCGACGTGCGGGCGAGGAGGGGGTGGAGCGGGGCGGGGCGGGGCGGGGCGGGGAAGGCAGACGAGCTCGGGCGGAAGCGCGTCCTCGGGAGCCGCGACGACTTGCTCACGGGATGACACCGACCCAAGCACCCCGGCCCCCGCCCCGCCCATCGCATTCCCCATTCCCCGCTCCCTTCGCCCCGCCCCGCCCCGCTCCGCGGCCCAGCGCGTCTCCGTCGTGCACAGCCTCCTCTTGCCAAAACTCTCGGGCCAAAAGTCCCAGCCAGCTGTGTCTAATGTCTCACGTTTAGTTAATGTTCTCTCGTGCGTTTGCAGATTCTTGATCATTAACTTCGCCGAATTTCATAAACATTAATAATTCCATATCATTGCATCATTGCATTTATCATGCACCGGCTGTGATGGCGCAGCGGTAGCGTCGTGGCCTGTGACGGCATTGCTGACCGGAAGGTATCAGGGTTTGAATCTCGATGCTGGCGGATTTTGACACTAGGTACATGACGAGGTCCAATCCAGCCATCATCTAGAAGATAATTCTAGAACCCGACTAATCTGATTGCTGGTTTTTTGTGAGTTTTCTATCAATAACTGCAAATACCGCTGTAACGCCTTAAAAAAGGGCAATGAACCTCACGCAATCTTTCTTTTCTCATCCCTGCTCCATCGCCCTTTACACACACATACACAGACACTGCCATGTATGTCGGGATACCAGTTATATTATTTTATATTTTTATTTATAAAATTAATTATTATTGTTATTTATCATGCATAAAGAATTTTACACTCTTGGCGAGTGCATATGTATACACTGTGCGACGGATTGAGTGCATTCGAAACCGTGGTTAGCTGTTGTATGCAGGAGGTGAAGTCTGAGAGAGAGAGATCGATGTAAAGCAAACGATAGTTGGCCTGCACCAGAAGTATTGGGTCCTGCAACTCAGATCAACGGTTTGAGTACTTTTTATAAAAAAAAGGGTAATAGGATAAATGTTTGGCGCTTTATTGAAACTAAGAATATGATAGCCATCCCGCAATAATATACAGTTCTTTTATAGGGCAAAAATATTTGATCATACCTGCCACTTACATTACTTAATTTTTCATCATTGATTGCCGATACTATCTTGACATATAACTTTATCTAAATATCACACTGTGGTATGTAATGGGTGAAAATCATACTATGCTAAAAATATTGTATGAGATATATGTTTTATTGTGTATGGTTTGGAAAGAAAGATTTTTATACCTCTTAACACAACCTTAAATTGGGAATAGTAATGATCGAGATGATAACTGATTAGGAATAGTAAAAATCGAGATGGGGTCATTTTTTCTGCCTTTCATTCTTTCATTTCTTCATCAGCATTATCGTTTTAATCTACTCATTAGATAATCTACTCGTGAGCCCCAATGGAATTTGTAGATGAGCAACCCCTATATCACAGCAAATAAATAAATAAATAGTGCGCAGGTGTGGGTTAATATCACGATGCTCCATGTTTCTTCCCTGTTCGGGCGACGAAACCACTGTACGTTGCCCATTCTCAACGCTGCCTCACCCACCCTTTCCTGGCCTGCCCCTTCCCCGCTCCCGCCCTCGCTTGCGTCTCCGCTCTCGCTCTCACTCTCGCTCCCGCCCCGCGCCGTCCCGTTTGCGCACTCGCTCTCGCCCACTGCGGCTAGCCAACCAACCGCGCGCGGCCGCTCTTGACGGCAGCGACGGGTGCCCGAAAAAGTTTTTAATTATAATTGCGAAAAGGCAAAAGGCATAATCCAATTCGTGGCGCGGCTAAGCCCACACGTGCCCCCCAGCTGTCCGCGCTGGGCCATATCCCGCCCTACCCCGCTCTACCGCGCCTCGCTTCGGCCCCTCCCTTCCTCTCCCTGCCCCGCTGCACCACCCCACACCATACGCGCGTGGCGGCCCAGACCGAGCCCCACCCCGCCGCGCCCCACCCCACCGCGCCCCGCTCCGCTCCGCCCCGTTCCGCTTCAGCCCTTCCCCGCCCCGGTCCTGTCCCACCCCATCCCGCTGGCCTCCCTCCCCACTCCGCTACACCACGCACCCCTTGCCCCGCTACACCACACCTCACCATGCGCGTGGCGTACCAGACCACCCCCCTTCGCTCGTCCCGCCCCGCTTCACCACGCCACATCATGCGCTCATGGCAAGCGGGAACGTGTTTCAATGAGAGACATTCTCCGTGGAGAAGGCGGTATGATCAACGGGGCAGTGATCCGTTCGGAACGCCGCCCCACGTCGTGCTGGTCCGAGGGGAAAGTCGAGTGTTTTTGTTTTGTGTTGGGGCTTTTCTCGCCTGTTTTCTGTCTCTTTTCATTCTCGCTCTCGTCTCATTTATCTTTTTGACACTTTATCGTTTATTTCCAGACTTTTCGCGACTTAGAAACAGCATTTGTGGCTGTTTTGTGCTCGGTATTCAACTCTTATTCCCTACGCGTCACAGTGAACTTGATGTTTATCACGTGTGATTTACAGTGAAAACTTTTCATTTAAATAATTAGTTGCGAAGAATTGTTTTCTTCCTTCTTACAAAGCCTTTAAAAGTTTTTACATTTGTTTCTCCACTGTCTGGAATATCGTTGTAAGAAAGTACGTATCTGACAATGGTGATGCACTTATTTTATTTCTAGATTTTTGGTAGTTTGTAACTTCGAGCACTGCCACATTAAAGCCTGTAAAAAATATCGTAATTCATTTATAATGTGCATATATAGGTATAATATCGTACTAAATGTAATGTAAAATATCTAACAAGAAAATATTTTTGAAACCCATGAAAATTGTTTTACCCATATATTTAAAAATTTGAATTAATTTATTACAGGAACATTAAAAACTGACCTTTCAAGTTTAGCAAAAATATAAACTAACCAACATTCCTAGGAAAATACCGACACTTCATTACCTTTATATTTCTGACTGGTATATTTTTATGAATGACACAGAAATATCATAATGCGAGGAGTACCAGAATATATTTTACTGTAGCGACGTGTAACACTGTGCTCATAAAATTTAATGATACTGTTGTGGATAAACTCACAATTATTTATAGTGATATTAATATTTAGATATGACATGGATATTAAGTTGAGAAATAATGCGCGCAACCATGTAGAAAGGAAATGCAGCTGTTGGAAAATTCAGATGTTGTTTACGTGAGTTATACTTTTATCTTTTGGGCTGGAACATGAGACGTTGCGATTGCATGCCTCAAGTTTTCGTTATTTCAAAAAAAAAAATATGGGGACGCCATTCCTCTGTTTGATTACTATATCATATTCCGAATTTCATGTCTTATTTTTGATACGTCATATATTGAATGAAACTCTTTTACAAACAACTAAAATGTAATTTTTTAAGTTTTCGTAATATAAATTGTCAAATGTATCCATCGAATATGCCAAGTAATTGTGAAAAAAGTTTTTACCTCAATTGACACTTCTTCATGGTATTCTACATTAAAGACGTTAACAAAGTCTTGTGACAGGCTAAAATCATGAAACACGATCAGAATATTTCAATTACAAATAATAAAACAAAAGCAATGTGGTATATAGCATAAAATACTACCACATCAACAAGAAACTTTCTAGAGAACGGTGCAATAAACAGTAACAGTAGAGAAGTGAAAGATTTGGCGACAGTTTTATGTTTCTGAAACTTCCTCTTATCTAATTTTAAAAATAATCAGTTAACTAAAAAAATTATTCTGACGGTTTAGATGAATTTTCTAATTGTTTGCTATAGTCTTGTGAGCATACCATTATACCTCTTTAACTTACATCTTTATAGTATCCTTATGTACCGAAATATTTTCAGGTACATCAGAGAAGCTAGAATGGGACCGCTCTTGAAGAAGGCAACCAAATTGAAACTTAATAATTTTAGTTCTATTTCTCTTTTGTCGGGTATTTCACAAATATTAGAGAGACTTTTCTTCGAATCAACTGTTGTTTTTTCAGTAATTACTATACGTTTTCATATTGCGAACATGGATTTAAAAAATCAAAATCGACGGAAACCACCATATTTTCTTTTCGTAAAGATGTCGCTTCATCAGTGGATCAAAACGAAGCACTTATTGGAAATTTTTTAGGTATTTCAAACTTATTTGACATTATTGAGCTATACATTTTGTAATCAAAATTACCTTTGTAAGGAATTAGTGGTACTGCTCTACTTTTGATTGTTTTTATCTTAAACAACGATTTCAAAGAGTAAAAATACCATAGTGGAATGAGGGAATATATTTAATCACCTTTTCGAAACACGTGATTCGTAGAGTCCTTTCTTTATAAAGCTGGGAATTCTCTTGCCTCTGGATTTATGATTTTCAATGTTTTTTGTCAAAATCAACTTACTCAAAGGTGGGCTTCTCTTTTCATCAAATTCAAATAACTATAATTATAACGCACGACGTAGTTATCATATTCGTCGTGCGTATGAACACTTCACTACAAAAAAGTATTACAATATATGTACAACATTATTTTACAACACTTTGCCAGATGGTGGAAAGCAATTAAAATCGATACACAAATTTAAGTACTAAGTAAAATCCTTTCTGCTGCATAAATTTTTCTAGACAATTAAAGGCTATAATGAGCACGAGAAAGGAAAATATTATTGATGCTAACTGTGATATTTAATACATTATTTACCATTTGTACTGTATAATTCTAAAAGGTTAAATATCCCTGTAATTCTAGGTCAAATATTAAGATCAAATATAAGATCAAATATTCCTGTTTTATTTCAGCATCTTAGTCAATGACCCAGAAGTCCAGTTTCCCTTGATCCATTGAGAAAATGCTGATAAGGCCCCTTTTTCTGCATCTCGATATAAATGTAGCTACATTATCTGAGCATGTTTTCTTCAGCTCGGTGGGAAATTTAGTTCTTGATATAATCGTTGTCCATATTCTCGCCTAATCATACGTAAATTTCTTTACGTACGATAAGATCAGAGATAATTGCGTTTGCAAATATATTTTCCTTCACAAATAGTTTTTAATACACGAAAGCGATTACTTTCTTAAAAATTCTTGAAATTACAGATTATTCTTACCTGTACTACACAATTCAACTTGATGTTGAATAAAAGCTAGAGATTCTAGAACTGATGAAAATGAGCACAGTGTACTCGTCTTTCCTACAGAATATATTTTTAACTCTTTTGACATGAAATAAATAAAATGATAATGAGTGCTGAATTATTTTAAAGGATACTTAATATATTTACATATTTTATTCTTTAGCTTAATAAATTGTAAATTGTCCTGTGAATTAGAATCTTTATTTAAGAAATTTTGCATGATAAGCATGATCGAATTTTTTTCAAGTATTCAGTCCATGAAGCCATGGTTAACCCCTTGATAGAGTGTGCTGATGTAACCAGGTAAGTCTAGTAGATTACAGCGTTAATTTTTACTTTCGCCAGTATTTTTCTACATGATTAAAATTATGCTGAAAACATGATCAAATATCAATTTAGAGGGGGATTATTTTGTAGACCTGTCCAAAAAATGTTCGAATCTTTTTGATTTGAACCAAACTAATCATTTATTGACTAAAAATAAAATTGGATAGATTTGTTCGAGAAAATTGACTGATTTATTATACTTAAATGGACGTCTCCTCTGTTTGTAAAGTCTAAAAAGCTGATGATATTTTATGCTTCAATATTTCATTTTTTGTGAGAATTTGGGGATAAGCAAATAAAAATCTGAGAGAGTATTTTGGGAACATTTTTTTAAAGATTCAAATAATGTTTGTCTTTTGATCGCAAAATTGGTATTAAATCTTACTTTAGTTCTTTTGTAAACATAATGGATATAACAGAGTGTCGAAAAAATATTTTTAAATTTACTAAACAACCAATTTGAATACAATATTTCAGGTGATTTCTCTTGCCCATTTTTCGTGATAAAAACTAGACGTCATTTAAAGCCTGCAAGAGTATATTTTCTCGAAGGAACTGATCTCTTCTTCTTTGCAATAAATTAAAAGAGAAATGTTTCCACACGGAGAAACGGTTGGATCATTTTGAGCGATTATCTAAAGATTGATGTAGAAGCTTCACAACAAATAAATTAGGCACTAAACACCAGTTATGTATAAAGAAATTTACAGGTCTCACACAGGAAAATGTTATGTGAATGTCATGATTAGTTTAATTTTCCCCTAAACTCTTTTAAATAAATGGTATTGCTAAACAAATTAACGTGTACAATTTCGGAGGAAAGTATTTCTATTTGCCAGTCGACAGTATAGGAAGAACGTCTATTAAAATACAATGACTTGGCTGCGTAAAGGCTTCTCTCAAATACCCACCAAGAGGCAAAGTTGCACCATACAATGAGCAATACCCACCCGTTCCCCGGTCCAATTTCGGAAAGAAACCAAAACGAGCCTTCGGACGGCCATAGCGTCCGCCTTTAATATTAAGCGCGCATCTCGCGCGCACTGAGTAAGAGCGCCGTGGCGGCGGCGGCGGCCGCTGTTGCAGGCGCGGAGGCCCTGTACGACACGCAGGGGCCGAGCTTCATCTCGGAGCCGCCGGCCAAGGTGGAGTTCACCAACTCGAGCGGCGGGCGCGTGGACTGCGCGGCGCGCGGCAACCCGACGCCCTCGGTGGAGTGGGTGGGCGCCGACAACGCCGTCGTCACCTCCATCCCGGCCATCCGCCTCGTGCTCACCAACGGCTCCGTCTACTTCCCGCCCTTCGAGGCCGAGGCGTTCCGCCAGGACGTGCACTGGGCCGTGTACCGCTGCGTCGTCTCCAACAGCGTGGGCAGCGTCGTCAGCCGCGACGTCACGGTGCGCGCCGGTGAGTGACAGGCGACGCGCGTGTCGCCCCCCCCCCTCGCCACCCCCCCCCCCCCCCGCCGCGCGCGACGGCCCCAACCCGTCCCCGCCAGGGATGGCCAACTCTTTGGGGCCGGCGGTTTCTTTTAGATTGGAGCTATTCCAGGATAACGCTTTTACTGGCGGAGAAGAAAAATACACCGAAATATGGAGGTCTCGAAACTCCCATATTACAATTTCTTGTTGTTTTGAATTTTGATAATTCCTTTCCAGCTTTTATATTCAAATGGTTTTCGATACTCATTCTGTCGAAACACCAGACTCCGCTGTTTTTCTTTTCCCTCTCAGATTTGGGATTTCAATGTTTTCTTATACAGGAAAATTTATGTCAAATGAAATTTCCATATTTCTATAACAACTTAGTTTTGGATGAATACGATAATTCTGTATTAGATCTTTAACCAGTTATCTATATCCTATATTTATAAAATTTTTGTTTGGTTCTCAAGTAGATATACTATCAAATGCTTGACGCAGAAATTAAAAACAACCATGTGCATATTAATGTAAACTGAGAAACTTTCATAAAATATATTGAACCAAACAATATATTCTACCCTTGCTCATATTCTACTAATAATTCTGCTATTAATAGGGTGTGATACATTTGATATTAATAGGGTGTTAATAATAGGGTTATTAATATGACTAGGTTATTAATAGGGTGTAGTAGTACTGCAACATATTGTACTAGCAAGAGCCGCAAGAGAATTAATCATTTTAATAGATTCGTATAGGTGAAATTTTTACATAATTATGTAATAGTTTTAAGCTATTTAAACAATAAATATAAATTTATAGAATTATATATTATTTCTGAGAAAGTTGATTTTTATTTCATTACATTTTTGAAGTATTACAAATAAAAATAAGTAGATATAAGAAAAGAAAACAATAAGTAGGAAAGAAAAGAAGAGTACTTATAGAAATTGAAAAGCGCAAAGAAAATCTAATTGGACTCGTTCTTATGTAGGATAATCTTCTCCAAAGCATTTTTGAGCGCAGGGTATTGGAAAAGAGAACGAGATGACGGCCGAGAGCTTCGTACTTCAAAGCTTAATAAATGAAATGGCATGTAGTACCTCCTATTTTCGTATGAAAAGAAGTGGAGAGAATAGAGACTGGTTGCGGAGACAAATTTCGTCCATTTAATGATGAAATTATGATAATGATAATGAACCGAGGTTGTTTATTTAATGTAAAATATATAATGAAAACATGTATCTGCTTATTTATAGTTTTGAGTTTGTTGTTTTTCATTACAATGCGAAACCTGTTACATTTTCCGTTACTGCTATACGAATCCGTTCAATATGAACTATTATTATTGATTGAAATACTTTCTATTTCGAAACACCGAGGATTGTCATTTAGGGCTTGTTTGGCTTGTTTACCTGCTGCGGTGCAAAAAGCCCTGAGGAAGGTCGCAGAATGGCGACCGAAACGTCGGCACCTTTGCCATGGATGCGGCGTCATCCGAACAGCCAATTAAATACTTAAGCGGAAGCCTACGCTCTCAATATGAAGCTATTTTCACCTTCTTACTTACCCTTTACATCCCGATGGGACGCATATTCGACCGTACACTAGACATCAACACACTCGCGGGTTCTTCTGATCTGCGGTCAGCAGAATGCGAGATCCTCTGCCACAACACATACATGAGAGACAAGAGACATATACCCATTTACAAGGCGATACTCAAACTCGCTACCATTTGGACCGAAGCGCTGAGTCGGAAAACGCTCTTAGCCACCTCGGCCATCCACGTCGGCTTTCTTTAACTTATAAAACAATTATTTACATACCTCACATTTGCTTAGGTACAGTTAGTTTTATTATTATTATTATTATTATTATTATTATTATTATTATTATTATTATTATTATTATTATTATTATTATTTTCGTTAATCGGCCGACTAGGACCACGCATGCAAGCATCCTGCACTTACCGTGGCTCAGTTTTTTATTTATTATCACGGTGGCAGGTGCTTGTGACAATTTTTTGGGGGGACCAGCATTTTAGCTGGATCCGATTTTTATCCCCCACGGTTGTTAGCCCTGGGGGTATGGAAGATGAAATGATGATATGATGATAATGGGGGGAAAGGACAACACATACAGACATACACAAATACATCCATGCCCGAGGCGGGACTCGAACCCGCGATCTTCTGGTCCGAAACCACTCCGGCACTACTGCCTTAGCGATCTCGGCCATCTGATCGGCATTATTTTTTTTATTATTATTATTATTATTATTATTATTATTATTATTATTATTATTATTATTATTATTATTATTATTATTATTATTATTATTATTATTATTATTATTGATGATAGACACATTTAATTCTCTACGGGATATTGCCCATTCGCACTTCATCTTTGGCACCTTCTCCGCCGGATACGAGGAGGAAGAGACGAGACTTAATCCCTAAGGGGGTCTTGAGGATAACGTTTTCGAACTACATTGTACTTATTTTTCTTCTTCACAATTAATCATTTTTATTGCTTATCTTTCTTCCCATTTTTTTTACCTCAATACGTCTCTTCTAAAGCCATGAGACTTGTAAGACTTCCTCTAGGAAATCCAGGACATTTCCTTTTCTGCCTAGATGGATTTCTATGGAAACAGCCACATTTTCTTTTCTTAAAGATGTCGCCTCGCCCATGGATCAAAACGAAGTACATATTGGAATATTTTTATATCTTTCAAAAGCTTTTGACGTCATTGATCATAACATTTTACGTTCAAAATTACCTTCGTATGGAATTCGTGGTGTAGCTCTAGATTGGTTATGTTCGTACCTCAAACAACGATCTCAGAGAGTAGAAATACCATACTGGAATAATGGAACATTATGTACACACCTTTCCGATTCTTTGTTAATTGCATGTGGAGTCCCACAGGAATCGATTTTAAGGCCTTATTCTCTTCCTACTATACGTAAACGATATGCCCTCGACAATTAGAAATGGAAGAACAGTTTTCTTTGTGGAGGATATGAATATTCTTTACTATAAAGATACCGTAAATAGTACAATATCAGATATTTCAAATTGGTTCCATAATAACAAATTAATAGTTAATGAAAATAAAACTGTTTCAATGCAGTTTTCCATTTCAAATAAACAGCTCTGCAGTTCACTGAGAATGAACGGTGTGCCATTGACTGATGTTAAGGTAAGAAAATTTTTAGGTCTTTCAATTCAGTCACACCTTCAATGGATCGATTCCACAATTAACATTCTGGAATTGAGAGGGACAGCTTCACTCTTACAGAAGTTGTTGGAAAAGTTAATGCGGAAAATTTGAACGTGATGAAAAAGAAATCAGTAAAAACAAATATTTATTCGCAACTCAAATTCTCATTACGTTTCAATTAAAATCATTTACTTCAGTGCATTTCTCACAATCATATATTCGATTAGTTTAATTTCAAGAAAAGTCATACAAAATTAGAAAGTACAAAATTAGAAAGTAATTTGAAGTATTCTGGTTCCTAATTTCGTAGTGGCTGATTTCCAAGTGAAGAATCCATGTATATTATATAAGTTTGTTCTTCATCGGAGATGGCGTATATGAATTAAAAATTCTGTAGTAATCTTTTTTCTTTTAAAGCAGTACAGGATTCGCAGTTCTTTTGCCTCATGGAGAAAAGAAAGTTAGTTTCTCTGCAGTTGTCCAATTTCGGTAATGAAGAAGCACTCATTATGTTTGATAGCATAATATTCTGAGTATTGAAATAAAATGTCATTTGCAATTTCTATACTAGACACTCATTTAATGTAAAAATCATTTCAGACAGTTTTCAAAACGATTCTCCTTCTCTGAGTTAAATATTGCGAAATACAAAATTAAAATTGTAATGATGTTAACGATAAATAAAACAATCCCACAATATCCTAAACGAATCGTTGCTTCAATATTTAATCAAATACACAAGACATAAATCTAAATTGTTTCATTTGAATATGTGATTGCAGAATATTTTGAAGTTTTTATTACTGATTGCTACAAGTCAATCACAGAAAGTGTTATGGAAAAAGTTTCATTTTCCCGAGTTGTGGACTTTCTCTGTGGTAAAAGGGATACAAAAATTAACATAGTTATATAGCCATATAGTCACATAGCCATATTGCTAAATGAGTTGGTAAAAAGTAAGCATATTTCCAATTTGGGAAACAGGCACGATATAAGCTTTGCTGTATAGTACTGTATTTTATGAGGATCAACACTTTTCCAGTTATCTCGGAAGTTTTTAAGTGGATTAAGAGGGCTTGTATTCACTTGACTGACTTTCTCTTTGAACACACTTTTAATAACAATTCATATACATGATGGCGTCCTAGAATGACGCAGGAATCATTGGTACGACCTGTATTTGAGCTGAAGTAACACAAAAAATAATTTGTACTTTATCTTCAAGATTCCAGTCTACAATCGCGTTCCAAACAGTTTGCGCTTCTTGGAGAGCTTTCCAAACCTGGTACAGCAATACGTTGTTCTTTATTTTTATATGAAATAACGATAGAAATACGTTTTTCTTTTGATTTCCGGGAATCCAAAGCAGGCAACAGTTTTCTATCACAGTGAACAGTCAACGTCTGTTACATCGTTTTGAAAATCATCTTTTATGGCTTCCGCACGCTCGTTCCGTTTATTCCTACAAATTCTTTGAATTAAGTACTTACTTATTGAAAATTCGTCAGTATTGTGTCCAAGTATCTCAATGGTAACCTCATGAATACAAACGCCATCTCTCATACTTAGCGGATTCCTATCAAGCGCTGCTACTAAGTTTGGAGGAATGAAATCCTTCCACTTGTATATTTTACTTGTTCCAGGTCATGTGTTATCGATCGTAATTCGGAAAATATATTTGCAAATACATATTTGCATTATAATCAGACGATGAATCGTTTTTAACGGTTCATAAGATTGTGTCAAAGCAGTTGGCGTTGGGAAATATTTAGCATGTTGTTTTTCTTCCTCAATAGTTCCGAGGTGTGCCTTTTCTTCTTTATCACTCAAGTTTTCTTACAAAAGTTTTGAACCCGATTTTTCACGGCCTGTATTAAAAATACACCATTTTTAGAACTGTGTAATCATACCGACACGTTGACTATTTGAAAACAATGCGTTTGCTACCAAAATAGCAAATAATTACTAGTACGTCGATAAGCCAGCTTGCGTTAGGCTGAAGTTTCGATGCAAGTCGGCACGGGTTGCCGGGGTCGTACGTGGACGAAATTTAATTTACAATTGTTTTGACACCAAACCAAAAAAATAAGTGCATGCGTTAGAAAAAAGTGCCGATATTTTGGAACACCCTAATGGACACATATCATTTCTCCTTCACAACGGAAGCAAAATATTCTCATTTTTGGCTTTTGATTTCTTGTGAATGCGACATTGCATAAAACCTTTGTTCAACAGTGAGTGATAGCCCTAGTTAGTAGAAAAACTAAAGTTTCTGTGAAAAATATTTCAGAGAACAACAGAAAAAAAAAGAAATATTGAAAACAGTAGAAAATTACTAATCCCCCAGTTTACGCAATGTAAACGGTGTGTCTGCCAGTAAAGGTTTTTTATGAACAATGAACTAGGAAGCAGAACTGTGATTTATGGTTTTGAATTGGCTCCGCTTCAACCTTGAGGTTTTTAACACAATTAGGCATTAATAGATAAACGTCAGGAAAGCCTAGTTTTGAAGTGCAGGCTTTTACTCCGCTTACGTGTTCTGATTCCTCACGTCCATCAAAGTGATATTAGGAAATTATATTTATTTTATATGTTTGTTTTATTGAAACTCATTTTTTGTTCGTCAGATTATCCAGTGTGGTTACTTCCCGTTCTCGAGTCTTTTATAAAGGATAGAAATCGAGCATTTTTTTTACTCTAGACGAATGTCTCAATTGCGTAGTTCATGTGTAAATTGCGTATTGTAGGGAATAACACAACTGGTTTAGAGAATTTATGATATCACAACTATGGTATTCTGGGAACAAAATATTTCACAACTTTTTAGACGATTCTGTAGTGAAACAATTTTCTTTATGCAACATGCCCCTCTTTAGGATAAAATGTCTTACCAAAAAATTCACTAATGTTACAAACTACAATATAATTGCACAATATACACCTTCAGCTCAAAGAAGAGACCTAAGAAACGCTTAGGGTGTACAAGACTGGACAGACCTCAGCAGCCATATGCCTAGCATATGTCATAATGTGCGATAAACAGTGTCATTCCAAAGCGTATAGATTGAACTATACAGAAAATCGAATAGTCGCTTTCATTTTATCATAAAATATTATTTTTCTCTTTATCTTTTAGTTCAAAATACATTTCCGGTTATCTTCACTTTCCTGACCACACATGCTGTGCAGTGCGAATAACCAAAAGATTTTCTAAATATTCAAAAATGTAATAACAATTATAAAAATATCTCATTTTGTAGCAAGCTGCATAACAAACAATTCGAGTGCCACCTGATCCCGCCTGAGCCCTTCCATTTCTCCAGAAACCACCTACCTTCACCACCAAATTCGCCGCCTGACCCCCAACTATTCTTCGAATGTTCCCCAAACCTTGTGTCCTCATAGAACGTGCATGCACTCACAAACTCGGTTGCTTTTTGGGCCGCTAAAACTTGTTTTGGACCGCATTGTTTCCGATTTATGCGCAATAATAATGTGTATTACAATAATCTTTTTTGTAGGCCATAATTTGAAAACTTCTATTTTTTCGTCTTTAATTCTCTAACCAATAGTAGCACACGTAACCACCTAATTTGGCTCAGGGTATCACAATGGGTCTCTGCAATGCCTTTGACTGGGAGGTCTTAGGGTTCGACTACCGACGGTGGCAGAATTTTCGACACAAGCTACATAGCTAGGTCGAATACTTCCCCTGTCTGGTGGAGAATTTGAGAGGCTGGCTGCTTTGATCAGCAGTTTTTCGTGGTTTCTTTGATCAATATCAAGGAAATGCCGGAGCAGTAACTTAACAAACGGACAGCGACGTTCTGCGACTTTCCTTCCTCTTCCTTGTCCTATCCTCACCTCTTACTTACACACACATGCCCTACACTACCAAACATATCGGAAGACCAGTTAAAAGCTTATGTCTTGTCACGGAAGCGAACAGCCCCACCTCTCGTGATTAAACATTCACTTACTGGATTAATAATCATAGCAGTTGACGCTCCAAAAAACACGGAATAATCAATAATACAGCACACATATAGGATTTTGTGTTGACGGTTTATTATAAATTGTCAAAATCAGTCATCTATCCTTAGCGTTTTAATGTATTTTTTAATTTAATTTTATTTTTTTGCTTGTGAGTAGGCTGACTAGGACCACGCATGCATGCATCCAGCATTTACCGCGACTCAGTTTCATTATCGCGGTGGCAGGTGCATGCAACTTTAATTGGGATCAGCGTTTGGCTGAGTGCGATTTTTATTCCCCAGGGTTGTTAGCCCTGTGGGTATGGAAGATGAAATGATGATGATAATGAGGGTCATATAAAATATATGTATATTTTATACGCCGCTCATTATCATCATGAGAGGGAGAGAGAGAGAGAAGGGTAAGTACTATAGAAAACAGAGAAATGTATAAATTTTGAAATATGTTATATAACATTTCTAAATTTATTACACAACACTTCGCTGTTCAATTTACATCAAATAGACAAGTCAGAGGCTCACCATAAATTGTCCCAAGGCAATTGATCTATGTTGAATGGGAAGTTCCGTGCTTAATTCGCATGTAAGGGATGGAAGAAGTCTTCAAACTGTAACTATGAAGTGGGAGACACGAGCAATACACCATGTATCTTGTTGTATTACCTGTGTCCTTGTTTATCAAATATAATAGCTCCAGGTCCCGGAAATCATCAATTAATTTAGTCCACATTCCCATGTTCTATCCACTGTTTATTACCTTGAAATAATTTAATAGCAGTATCACGGGATATAACACAAGGTTAAGTCTATGCACATAACACAAACGCTAGTTACTATTTCTTGAACCCTGCCAAAAGTGTTTTAACTGGAATGTCATTGACAATGGACGGATTCCCCTTCGCGACGAATGAATGCTCTGTCCGCAAACAGCCGTTCTATCAACCTCTGTATTTTCTTTCAAAGCGGAGTTGTGTTGCGAGAGTGGTTCAATCCACGATGCCCAGCTACTCCCTTTTCATTACTTTTGTAAGCTTTGAAAAACGAACGTCTCTTGCAATAGCTATTGCCCGTCACTCGTAGTTATTTCCTTCTGTTTTTGCTTCATGTTCTACACGACCAATCAAAATAAGTAGGTGACAGTGTTTAATATCAATATCTCTATTCCGAATTTTGTAAAACAATCGTATTCAATGGAGTATCGCCCTCTTTGTTTCCCCACTACCACGCTTTCACACATTGCGCCTACCAACTAGAGTTACGCAGAACTCAATACTTTCTAACCTCAACTAATGTGTGTGTGTAATGTAAACCGTAATATTTCTGACACTAGGGTGCTAAATGCGCAAAGCGGTTCTAGAATGTCGTCAGCGGCGAGACGTGTTTTTTTGTGAAGCCATTGCAAGATTTGTGAAATATCATGTCTTTACCTTTCTGAAACTGCTGGGAGATGGGATATATGAAATATTTTCCGTACGATGTCCTGTTGTTTATACACTCAAAACGCTCATAACGCTCATTTGGCTGGTAATATTTCTCCATATTCGTTTCAATAAATCTTCCGAACATTTTAAGTCTATATTGAAATGTAAATTGCCATAGACTTCTTCGGCAAGTTTTTCCTGAAACCACGGACGTAATATGAAGCTTAAGTTAGAGGTCAGAGTTAATCTGAAATTCAATCGATTGAGTTCAGCGAGATAAATGTTCTGATTTTCAAAAGCTTTTCTTTGAATTTACGTGAACCAAGTATTTTTATTTCAACCAAACTCCGATATCGTCTTAAAAGTCTCCCAAACTGCGCGGAAAATAATAGAAACCTCAAAACGCATTCAAAACATCAGAAAAAATTCCCAAGAATGAGGGGTACACCCAAAATCATCACCCCATTTCACTCACAAGTTGAGAGTTCCGATGACGGGTTTCGCCATGTATGGTCGGAGTTGGAGCGCTTCTTGTCGTGAAAGCGATTCCAAGCCCCTGCCTACGGTTGATTCAACGAGAGCGGGCGGTGAGTTCTCTAATCGATGCACTGTTGTCAGTGATTCCTTTGCCTTCTCGTTGTTTTATGACAACGTCTCGGCTGCTTCGTGCCTGATAGCTAGATCGAGATCTGCTGCTGTCAGGAGGAGAATTCTAGCGGCCGTCTGTTCTGACCGGTAATTTTCCGTGGTTTCGTCGATCAATACCAGGCAAATGCAGGAGCAGTACCCTACTAAACGGGCCACGGACCGCGAGCGATCATTCCTTCCCTTTCCTTGTCCTATCCTCATCCCCTTACACTTATATGCACTACACTGCCACAGAGGCCGGGAGACCGGTCGGGAGCTTAGAGCGTGTCCCGTTTGGGGCGGTGCCCGCTGATGGGAGATACCTGGTTGAGGAAAACCCCGCTATACCGACGGTAGGTCGGCGCCAAATCTCGCCATCCAGCGGAGCAAGATCACCGCCACCTCCCGAGCAGAAACATGCAATACACGTACGAGACTTATGTTCTTGGCAGTTGACACGCCCGGATTCACTAGTAATCAATCAATCGGCTGCTTCGTAACTAATATTGTTTAAATGTGATTATAAATTAATTACGTATCCCTTCTTGTCTCAAATATTAAAACACAAAATGCTTATTACTTTGCTTAGTGATCGTCGTATATGTCGAGGACCGGAATCTTCGCTCCTGAGTGTCAGCGTATGCTGCCTGCCTTTTAGGCGGGGGCGGAGAAAGGAGAGCGGTCGAGGCCGGGGTAGGGTGGCTTGCGGCTGCCGCGACGACTGCACTGCGCGCCCAGCCTTGCGTGGCGTGGGTGTGAGCGCTCCCAAACGCGTGGATGTAGCCTGTCTTTGTTTTCGTTATGAAACGGTAGAGCGACGCCTCTCTTCCCGAGGTTTAGTCCGCCGGGTTTGTGTTTTTATTCGCGAGAGGCAACCCGCTTTTCTAGTTTGTTGCGTCGGTGTGCGGTGGCACGCGAACGAACTGCCTAGGCTTTTCACTTTGGGGTCGGCTGGAACAGCAGTCTCCAGTGTGTGCGTTACAAAATCCACTCACGGACCAACACTTGCGCTGAATTAGATGAAACGGCGATTAAATTGTTTCAGGTGCAGGGTTGCTCGCGAAAGCTTTTGTGTCGGTGAGTATTTGTGTTAAAAAGATTATATTAGTATTTAAGAGCAAAGACAAATTTAAATTTGGTAAGATTTTATAAGTATATGCTGACTTCTTTCATTTGAAAATGTCTCTTCTAAGATATTATTCACGCAAACGTATTCCTTCACCATTCATCGACGCGTACGTAGATTCATATACATCGACGCGTATGTGTATTTTTATTTGCGGATACGTTAAGTACTATGTTGCTTGTTTCTGTAAGTGTAGTGCATGTCCTATTCCAGGAGGTGGGGAATCCACACCGCGGGTTCAGGGGTTCCACTTTCTAGGTACGACTGCCAGCACTCCACCGCAGCAGTTGGGACAAGCTCGAAGCTCCAGACTGGTGTCCTGACAGGTAGTACGGTGCACGCAGGTACTGCATGTGTGTGTTTGGGGAGAGGAGGAGCAAGTTGAAGGAAAGAGTGTGCGCGGTCCGTGTGTTATTTGTTAAAGTATCGATTTGGCATTCGCGCATTATTGATTGAAGAAATGAATGAAAGCTATCTATCAGAGCAGGCGGTTACTAAAATCATTCTCCAGTGGTTATATCTGACCTAGTTATCTAGCTGTACGTGTTGAAAATCCACCTTCATTACAATTCGATCCTTTGGCCTTCCAGTCAGGGACAATGGACTGCCAATAGCTGTTGCCCTCAGACATCTCAGCCGGTTTGGCGCTTAGACATCAGGCTAAGGAGTTTCCTGATCGAATATTTCTTGTACGGGGTAATTAGTTTCATTCACACATACTCTTCACCAACGTCTTATGGCTATTTTATGCTCGGGAACGAGTTCCTGTTTTTTTTAGACATATCGATGCGATTCGTGCACGCCTCTTTATTACTCTTGGAATATTAACGCAGCATTCCCTCTTCATTTTGAATCAATAGTTCCATTTCCTTACATTTTCAGTATACGGGAGATTGGGACACATTTAAACATTGACGAATGAGAAGGGGGGCGGATTCCTTCTAATGACGAAATGAGGGGAAACAAAAAATGTTCTACCCGCAATCAGCCAATGTCGGCCTGCGTGTTTCCTTTCAAAGCCGTGTGTTGTGAGAGTTGTTTCATTAAAGTTAAGCCAGGAGACATTGTAAGAAAAGTGCATTTAGTGGGAAGACTAAAAGACAATTATTATGTTTTCTTCATGTATTTCAAGTAACGCATTTTCCGAGACAGTAAAAATGTATGCACCTCCCCAGTCCATAATTGTTATAACACGTTTGCAAACCTTTTCGCTGAGTACTCAAATAGGCCCATATGAAGCAAATAATTTCCTCTTCAAACAAAATTCAGATGCCGCGTCACGATGATTGATCACCTCTTTTACTGTACAAATTTACATTATCTGTTGAGTGCAATATTATTGTGCTCTTTTTTATAGTAAACAATAGAATCAATAACATGCATCATTAACGTGAAGGTAAATATTTTCATTAGAGGTAAATAAATCTCGTTTTTCAACGAGGTTTACCATTTCATAGCAGCAAAAGCCATATTATTGAAAAGATATTGTGTTTAACAACCTGACCCGTGGTGATGGATGAGGCATTGCGTTAGGGTAAAATAACTTGAAACCTGATGTTCCTGTAGGTAACCTCTATTACTATAATATAATACAGTATAGGGTGAATCGAAATTGCTTTTGGGTTTGTTAAAATGGTGTCTGACATCCTACACTTGCAAAATTGACAGAGCATGCTCACCAGTTTTAAATACGCGCATCATGTTGGCAAACGCTGGAGGCACACGGGCAGATGCTGCCAGGACAGCGCTACGGAGGCGAATTGTCTGCACCAAAATAATGACACATGAGAGAAGGCGAAAGGGTTTTCCTTTGTGAGTGCGCCCCTCTGTTTTATAATAACCTCCCCACTGTTGTGTACCTGGCGTCTGAAGTGTCCAAAGATGTACCTTATACATTATCGTGACCAATTAATTTTGAGCATGTTAGTTGTTGAAAACTGCTTTCCTTTGTAGAACAATGTTTTAAAAACACATGACCCTTCGTATTACTAGTGTAATATTTATTTCCTATTTTGATGAATCATGAATGCCTCATTTCAGTAATATTGAGAAAACACATGACGTCAGCAGTGGGTCAGCGACGAAAAATACCTCTGTGACGTTGGGCTTCCAAAAATACTTTTAAGCCAAAGTAGTTTAAAAACTAAGTTGAATTACTATCATTCGCGCATTTCGTATGCGACGGGTGAGATTCCTGTCTTCGGTTTACTCAAGCACGGCGAGCTCAAGTATCCAAAAATGCACACATGATATGTATTCTCTAGATTCAAAAAAATATTGGAATTTATAAATAATACACAAACAAAATACATAATGCAATTTACACAACATTTTTTTTCAAAACAGAGCTCTGATGAATTGGTTCAGTGCAGCCTTTTCATCGTAGTTGTTGGTCAGACGTTCCGTGGGTCGTCTATAAGGCTTTCGCGGCCTTCATTGAAGGGCTCATACGAGACATACACCGTTTCTTTTCATTGTTACTTAATAATAAGCTTCTTCGAGTATTCTTAATGTTTCTGAAGGGCATTTGTCTAACAAAACATGTTTTAGCTTGGCTCTGGAACAAATATTACGCACTACGATAAACAAATACGCGCAAAGAGAATAACCTGATTGTCATGCAAACAGAACAATTACAATGATCATGAAACTCCTGTGGCAGGAACGTCATTAATATTACTAACGTACAGTGGAAAAGTAAGTTTACTAACGGAGATTAAATTTAATTTCACTAAAAAACACCATCAATAGAGGGTGTATTGTTTACGTGGCTGTAGAAAAGAAACGCCTTCCTCTGTCTATTCGTTACCTCAGCGGCTGCCTCCTCCACGGAGCTTCCCTCCTCCTTCGTCAGCACCCAGACGCGCGTCCTCCAGCTCGTGAAAGCGCGCCAGCTCGTACAAGCAGTTTCGTGGACAGACCTGCCCTAGATTCTCCTCATCGCCGTTAAATTCGGCGCCCTCTGCTTTCCATGAATATTCACACTCCGTGATGTATTGGCAATTTTGAAAAAAAAACATTCCTTCTACTATGGATGCTTTTGAGGCCATATTTCCATTATGACGACCCTGCCAAATACCACATATTATGTAATATGGCCAGCATATATCACGCCTTTTGGCTGTTAACGTTCACGCCGCTGAATTGCGTCCTGCGCGTCTGCTAACTTTACGTGTCATTTGTCACTTCGCTACGAGTCGTTACGAATCGAAAATTCCGGCAAGTTGGCCACCGCGGGCGGCACGGAACGCCGGGCGATCTCTTCCAAACGCCCCCCCCCCCCGCGCACTGCGTCTGCAGAAATCGATTTAGCCTGGGAGGCACCGAATAGCGTATGCTAACACGCGGGCCAAAATCGCGCGGGTAAGCGAGTTGTTCCCTTATAGGTACGAGCGCTCGCGAGGAGGCGGCCGACTGCTGCAAAATTCATGTATGCGAAACGGAAAGAGTCCGCACACGCCGCTCGCAAGCATGCGGCTGTACGCAAATCCAACGCCACTCCCGCGTACTATTAAAAAGAGCTGGTCGGCGCGACGCGCGCACGAAACGCCCGGTTCGCCCATTCCGATGGCGACCGCCACCGCCGCCGGCCGGCATCCGCTGCTCGCACGGCACTGCCACCCCCGCCCATGTACGCAACTTTGCTGGGGCGACGCCGCAGCCCCGATTGCTTTCGCCGCCACCACCAGCGTACTCACCATCGTCACCGCAGTCGGCACCTACTGTTTCGAAGGGGCTTGGGATAATGGCAAAGCATACGCCTTCCAACGTTGGGCTCAGGGTTCGATCCCAGTCCAACCCCACGTGAAATTTGTGGTGGACAAAGCGAACTCTCCGCAGATTTTCTTAGCGTTTTTTTGATTCCGGGTATTGTCTTTCCACCGTTTCTTTATCCCTCGCCTTTTTATCATTATCACTCTTTTCCACTTCTTACATCTTGAGTGAGTATCCTCAGTTAATTTTGAAATTGAAGGACTCCTGAAAATAAATAAATTTCACTTACTTGTGCTACGCTACCGCCACAGCGACGGTCGGCACTATTGCTACTACGTCCTTAGTTAGCAGTACACTGCCACTAGTGCTGTTGCTTAGTTACTACTACATCTACTTCAGCATCTTCCACCTCCAACTCCACATACTACAAATATCGCCCTCGTTCCCTTCTCGCCGTTATCGATGAATTCGTTCGAGAGCACTCGCGTCTGTGAATATCGGGATTCCCATCTCAATCACTTCAAATTTTAAAACAGCCGAACAATGGAGTCTGGGAACGTATTGAAAGGGATCATTTTCATAATTTCCATGATATTACCACATACTATCTTGTTTCTCGTTTTCTCCACCATGTTCACTGTGCTAATGTCTATGCATACGAATGTCACGTACGACCAATTTGACAGGTGCATGGTCTCTGATTATATTTCTGGACATTCAATTCAGTCGAATAATAATTGCCGTCATTTACGAGGCAACTATTGCATTCACCCTCGCATCTGTCATCGTCTCCAACATCATTTCCACGGCTGCCTCCGTCAATCCGTCCTCCACCGTTGGGCGTGGGGCCCTCGCTGGCCAGCTGCGTGCGGTGTTGCCGCGCCATCGCCCTCGCTGCCCCATCGCGCGTCTGGCCGAGAGCCGCTCCCTTATGGAAATGCCACGCAGGCTGAAGTTATTTTCCGAACTGCCGGCACACAAATCATATTGTGGCCGGCGCACGCGTCCACTGGGGCCGCGCGCCGCCACAAAGATCTCTGCCGGCGGCGGGCACCCACTCCCCCTCCCCCTCCCCCTCGTTCCGTCCGTCCCCGCCACGCTCGTCCTGGCCCGCTCCTGCTCGGCCCGCCTATTGCGATGTCTTCTCTCCTCGTCTCTCCCCGCTTCGCTCCGATTCGCTCCCTCTGTCACGCCACACTACGTCCCTCCCTGGCCTGCCACGCGGCGGTGCCCTTTCCGTCCCGCCCCGGACGCCGCACCTTCCCTGCGGGCCGACTCCGTTGCCAGGCCCTACGCTCGGACCGCAAACAGCCCGTCGCGCCGTCCGCCTTCTGCTCCCCGGCCGCTTGCTTTCGGGTCGCATGTGTGCCCGCGTGCCCTCGCTCTCCCCACGCCCGTCTGGTTCCCGCCCTCGCGGCCGTGGCCCCGCGAACGCATCATCTCCTGCGGTGCCGTTTCTCCCAGCTACGATTGCTCAGCGGTAACACCTGTGTCTCTTCAGCGTCGTTGACCGGGGGGTTCTGCGATTTGAGTATCGTTGGCGGATTGTCTACTCTAGCCATTGCTATACATTATTAATGTCAATTAATAATGATTGGTAGTTTTTCGAGTTTTCACCTAATAATATCAGGAGAATGCCGGAGTCGTATTCTCTGAAACGAGACACGGACTTAGCGCAATTTTTTATTCATCTTTGTCCCTTCCTCTTCCCTTACACACACACACACACACACACACACACACACTTACATGCACTAATAATAAAAGTCAGAAGACCTCTCATGTGCTTAGTGTTAAGAGGTTGTCTCGCCTGGGGCGGTGCCCTGCTGGGAGACATAAATGGAGTGGGATAACCACGCAAGGTGACGTATATGTCGACGCTGGGTCTCACGTTTCAGCAGGGCCACCTCCAGGAATCTCATGTCCCTAGTACTTGACATATCCGGACTCACACGTCCGTACCCTGAACAACGTCCACAACCCCGCCTCTCCCTCCCGCCCCGCCCCTCGCACCCCTCCCGCCCCTCCCAGCGTGGCGCAGCAGGCGCTTAGGAACAGCGGAACAGAGGTCGCTGCGGCGGCGCGCGCCCCAGGACACGCGTAGGATTAGCGCAGGGCCCGCGGGCGCGCAGCAGCTCGCTCCTTGTGCGCGAGGTGCCGAGCGTCGCGCGCCAACGCGCAGCATGCCTCTGTGATGGATGCTCTCTCCCCGCCCGGCCTCGCCTTGCGTCGCCCCGCCTTCGCTGCCTCCGCTGCCGTGCCAGGGCGCTCTTTGGTGTGGATTTACGTTTGACCCACTCGTCGAACCTTTTATTTATTTATTGTACTTCAAAAACCGTTAAAAAGTGTATGTAACGTGCTACGACAAGTGTATTCTGTGCACTTTTTAAACTCTGGGATCCCTACGCATATACATGTTGAATTCTGAATACAGAAAGACATGAGCGTTCTTATCCATAATTTACTAACATTCACCCTTTTTTTGGTGAGAATTGTTAACCAAATATCTAATAAAATCTATTTCCAAGGCCAAATAAGCTACAGATTTGTGCTCTTATCCCTCATCATGTCCTTCGCGGAGGAATAATATAACTGCCGCGACAACATGAAGAACGATAATTTGAATAACTATTTTTCCCACTGAGTTCTAGAAGACGTGCACTGACTGTAGCGTCTTTGAAGAACAAACTCAGCCATTTCTTTTTAAATAATTCTTATAAACGTCATTCGGCTCAGCGGGGAGTCTGGGTCTATTCACCGTTAACTTAAGAATAAAAACTTCCATTTTACACAGTGTATAAGACGTGTTTAATTTTTTTTGTTAATTTAAAGTATTATTTCTGGGTAATTGCCGACAGTTATTCAATCTCAATTCCCACGTTCCAATTATCACTGTGCGTAAACTGAGAACATTTTCGATCATGTACTGTTTGATACTGTAACGAATATTGCATCACCTGCCGAAGTCGCTGCGCGTGGATTGCGTCATCTGCCGCCGCCCCTTCCCTTCCCCCCGAACTAGACGGTTCCGGACTATTCGCGAGCCGCGGGGAAAGGCCGAGAATGTGCCGGGCGCCTGGGGACAAGCGCCGGGCAGGTATAAATGCGCCGCTGCCGGCGGCCGCGAGTTAGTTTTAACAGAAGTCAGAGTTAGCAGAAGTCAGTTAGAAGAAATGAGTAGAAGTCAGTAGTGAGCAGTAAGACGTCAGTCCGTCAGTGTGTCCGAAGTGGAAGCTGTGCTGGGAAGTGTGCATTGCGGTGAAGAGTGGTGCAGTGGTTGAACAGCAGTCAGCAGTCTGAAGTCTGCAGTGGAAGCTGAGCTGTGAAGGGTGCATCGCGGTAAGCAGTGGTGCAGTGGGGAAACAGCAGTCAGCAGTTTGAAGTCTGCAGTGGAAGCTGAGCTGTGAAGTGGGCATCACGGTAAACAGCAGTGCTGTGGACCCTGGTGTGCGCAGTGAAGTGTGGTCTGCGCAAGGAATTGTGGTCTGCGCAGGGGAATTGTGGTCTGTGCAGGGAATTGGGGTCAAGTGGAGTGGACCGTGGACAGTGCATGGACTGACTGATACTGTAGAAGAAGAGAACTGTTTAAATAAATAGTGTGTAAGAAGTGAACTGTGTAAATAAATCAAGAGAACGGAGTCGTGTGTAACAGTGTAAATAATTAAGTGTAATATATCTGTAAATAGACCAAGTAGATTTTAGTGTATAATTGTACACGAATAAACGTAATTGTTTAAAATATTGTGTTGGTTTTAATTCACCACGGAGAAACGTTACAATACGTTTGCTATCAAAAGCATGTCATTCCATAATTTACTAACATTCACCCTTTTACATTATTGTTAAGTTTAATTTTTTTCATAATCTCTCGTAGAGTAGTATTTCATTCCATAGCTTATTATTCTTGCATACAATGTGGCGATAGAATATCTCGATAATTTTAGTGTCTGTACGCGAAGAAATTTTGTGTCTCATGTAAAATATTCGCAAATTAAATGAGCTTAGTTTGACAGCAAACGCTTCTTTTATTTAGTTTAATTGAACTGAGCATTGCATTTAGATATCCAGTAAGTAATCTCTTTAAGTGTATTTCAATGATACGCTTTAGTTTTCTCATTCTTATAGCAAATGGCATATATTTACTGGGAACAATTCTTTCTCAGTGTGCATCCTGTATAACAAATATTATATACATTTCTACCAAATCTGAACCTGTAAGTAACAGGAAAATGTTCTCCAGTCTCAGATCACTGTTTGCTCAGGAACAGTTTCGCAATCATGTGATTGGTGTAATTAGTGTGGCGGGAGCTGCAACAAATGTAGTTCCCGTTGTGTTGAAGAAATTGCATGCTTTTGTGATGGCACTTTGAAACTGCAGGCGTCCGTAACTTCAAAAGCGAAACGTTCCACGCGGTGTATGTATATATTGTATTTTTCGTATTATGTAGTTGTTCTGCAATGTAGTATGGTTTAAGGGCGAGTCAAATATTTCATCATTGCGTACTAACCTAGGAAATATTCTTCACAACTTGCCCTAATATTGGTTGTTATATTTACCAACGTTCTTTTTTAATGTTATTGCATTTATATAATGTGGTTTTGCAGTAATTACTTTTAGAAAATGTGACTGGCGGAATGATCCCAGTTTTTTGACTGAATTTCTTGGTCTTTACTTTCCTCGGATATTGTATCATTAAAGATCCACCATTTTAATTTTGGCAGAAGCATGCAAAAAGAATTCTCGGTAGAATGCAAATTTTACGACGCAAATAAATGTCGATTGCATATAATTTAAATGTCGAGTGCATATAAACGATGAAACATGACACATTCTTTTAATTTTCACATCATAATTACAATGTTCTCAAGAATAATCACATTTTCTCGCCAAGATCAAACAATTTATACATTTTGAAACGCCAACTGGTGTTCTGCTTCTATAATAAATTGATGCAGAACTTAATACCACTTTAAATTAACTATTTTCATGAACTTTCATGCTCAAGTATTTACTATTGGGGAAAATTCAAACTACTAGTACACACAATTACTACAGAACACGAAAAGCGTTATTCATGTTTGATTGTATGCCAAGTCCGCGCTTCACCGCTCATCTGCCTACAGCGTGCTCAGTACGACCTGTCATATCTCGCGTAATATGTAGAGGCTATCACCTCCCAACAAACTCTACAGTGAGGCATTTATACAGCGCGCCCCTCGTGATCATTGTTTCTGCAAATAGCTTCGCGTGGGTGAGGACTCAGCAATCATTCAACATTCCAACCAGAAATTAACACTACATTTACCATAAGCGTAACGACGTTAAAATAAAGAGCAAATGGCGCAACGTTGTTTATAATTACCACAAAGCATCTGAGTAATCAGGTGAAATCCCAGCTCTCGAACTGCTCCAGCCTGTTGAGGTTTATCAAACACCCCAAACTAATTAACATGACCAAATGGGATACTCTAAAACGGAAGCGCAATTATGCAATTCTAAACAACAGAATATTAAATTGCTTCCACTAGAAATGAAAGAGGGAATGGCATCGGGGTTCTAGAAAACTGAGTTTCATGTGGTGTAAATTTCATGGCTTTATTTGCATTTCTTTTCTCACTTGTTTGTTAAAAACACTTTATCCACTGAAAGATCTATTTCATGTAGTATAAATTCCACGGCTTTATTTGTATTTCTATTCACACGTGTTTGCAGAAGACTCTTCAATAATTAATTATGATTTTTGAAATTACACGATGAATTCGCAGAAACTTCTCCAAAATACCCCGATTGAGTAAATTCTAATGTCATTTGGTTGGTATTTATATGTCATTATATTTTGAGTAAACTCATGCAATGTTTGACGGTATTCTATTAATTGATATTGCATCAAATTAGCTTACAAAGTTATCGTCAGTTCTTGGTTTCATTTTATTCATTCACTAAATAGTTGAATTTATTCAATTGTAATTGTGATACTGATATTGTTCTATATTATTATAATTCACAATTTAAATGAATAAGGTAATAATTTGATATTTCAAAATTCGTAACCTTCAGTGCCCGAATCCTATTCTTTTCAATCGTAGTAAGAGTTTCCTTTCACAAAGTTGCTATTCTCGTCAATAAAGCTTCTCTTCACACACATACCAATCATTGGAGATGTTCTCTTTACGATTTTATACAAGTATAGATTTTATTTTACGTTTTGATTTTGTATCTGACATTTTACGACTGAAAAATGTTCAAAAATATTTTAATTCACTGCGGAATCAAAGTTTTACTTAATTGATTGATTATTAGTTATTTTGAGCACGTCAACTGCTAAGGTCATTAGTTCTATAAGTGTACTGAATGTTTTTTTATCTCAAGAGGCGGCGGTGATCTTCCTCTGATGAATAGTGAGATCCCTGCCGGTCTCCCGCATGTGTATTAGTGTTGCACGTGTTAGTGTGTTTGTAAGTAGGGGTGAGTATAGGACAAGGAAGAGAAATGAAAGATAGCGTGCGGTCCGTGGCTCGTTTCCGAGAGTACTGCTCCGGCATTCGCCCGGTGTTGATATGGAAAACCACCGAAAACTACCGATTAAAGCGGCCGCCCGCTAGTTTCCCACAGACAGCGGCTTAATTTGACCTAGCCGACTAGCTAATGTCGAAAATCCTGCCACCGTCTGAATGCCCTAAGCCACTCTAGCTCTCCCTGTTTGCTAAATTGTGATTTCATTCATTCGTCACACGCAAACTAAATATTCTCCGAAACATTGCGGCGTTCTCTGAAATATAAAACCAACATGGCTGTTTGATGATTTTGAACCTGTCTGATGGCTGATTCCAGATTACCTGGACTCTTGAACTAGTGCACGATGTATTTTCTACATTAAATTACCCTTAGTCTGAGACAATAATCCGCCTTGGAAATCGTCCCAATCGACTCGCCTCGATCGCTGGGCTTTCTCAGGCTTTTTGTTTGGCCCTCCCATCCGCAATTTCATATCCTTTTGAGATTTTGCCCCCCTTTCCACACCTGCCTCTCGCGCGGGCCGTCTCCCCCTCTCCCCCCAGAACGGATTCAAAGCCGCGCGTCGGCGGGTTGACGGGCCGTCGTTCAGCCTGCGGACAACGCCGCGATGCGCCGGGCTGGGACGCCTCAGCCGACGGCACGGGAGACGGGCCACAATGCGGGGAGGAAGGGGGAGCTGGTGGTATACAGACAGCTGCGCGCACGCGGTTCAGGAGCTGGAGAACATCGGGGTGGAATGAGGAAGCAAAGGAAGGCTGAAGATGGACGAGATTGGAAGGAAAGAATTTGGAAACGAATGAGAGGAAATGGGAAACAAAGACGGGAGGGGTCAGGGAGTGTAAGGTTGAGTTTGGAAGAAATAACGGGAGTGTAAACGAGAAAAAGAAATGAAGCAAGGAGATGAAAGTACACACACTTAGGGACAGCGAAAAACTAGGAGAAACGTGAATTCATTGATTGATTGTTTACAAGTTATTCCTTGCGCGTGAACTACCAAAGTCATTAGTCCCGTAAGTCCCTTAAGTGCAGACTTTTGCTCGGGATGTGACGGTGATCTTGCCCCGCCCCGCTGGATGTCGAGATCCGGCGCCGATCTACCGTCGGCAAGCGCGATTTTCCCGCACCAAGCATCTCCCACCAGCAGGGCACCACCCGAGCCGGGACGAGCTCTAAGAGGAGTAGCGCGGAGAAGCGCGGAGAACAAGGAGGAACAGGGAGAGTGGAGCAGAAGCGGGCGGCCCGCGAAGGACCGGGAAGCCAGGGGGAACCGCTGCGGGATGCGGGGGTTGTGTGGGGAGTGCCGGAGCCCGCGGGGCGCCCCGGGGCTGCGGCTGCAGGTGTGATTGAAATGCAAACAGCGGCGCATTGTGGAGCCGAGAGGACCCGGCAGCCTGACAAGCGGGCCGCCAGACGGGTCGCGTTGCCGTCGTCAATACCGTCACCGCCTCCGCCGCCGCCGCCGCCGCCGCCGTTGGCGTCGTGGCAGCGCCGAGCCCCGGCGCCGGCGCCCGCGGCTAAGCAAGCGGAAGTAAGAATAATCAATCATCGCTCGATCACGAGACCCGGTCTCACAATTCCACGCGAAATCCACAACTGCTCCCAAGTATTTTCCCGTCTTACCGCACGCACCTGAAAAAACTGTTTTTCGTTGTTGATTGATGTTTCCGCGCACGTCAATTGCCGTGCTTGTAAGTTCCATTAGTATAGTGAATGTCTTACTCCAGGAGCTGGCGGTGTTCCTCCCCCGTTAGATTGTGAGACCTACACGTCGACTTGCGAGGGTTTTCTCTCTCCAGAAATCTCTGCCGGGGGGCACTGCGCCAGCTGGGACACGCTCTAAGCTCTCGACCGGTCTGCTGATGCGTGTGGTAGTGTAGTGCATGTGTATGAGATGAGTTGGGGTCAAAGAAGAGGAAGAAAAGTTCGCGACCCTTTCGTTATGGCACTGCTTCGGCTTTCATCTGGTATTGATCGTAGAAAATCACGGGAAACTACCCATCAGCGCAGCCGGCCGCTAGAATTCTCCTGCAGACACCGTCTGATTTTGCAGTAGCTATGTAGCTAGTGTAGAAGATACGCCACTACTAAGACTAGAAGCCTAGAGACCTCTCCCTCCGACTCGCCAGAAAGAGAGTTGAAATGCTGACATGAGATAATTTCAGTGTTTTATTAAATTGTCCGAATTTTCCTAACATCTTCCGAAATTGACGCTAAGTTATTAGTATCAGTGTGTAAGTTTATACGCGTGAGAAAGGACATAACAATATTTAATCGAACATGCAATCGTCCTTTACGTCACGGGTACATGGGGAGACTGACATCTCTGGTGTACAGAAATGAGATACATGTCGAAAGCCTCACTAAATCAACGCACTATATTAAAGACATCAATAGAAATTATTCTATTTTTAAAAGTTTCTCTGTCGGTTGGTTCAGTGATACAGGCTTCAAATAATATGCTTTTACCTGAGAAGAAATGCATATTTACTTGTCTTTGAATTTATTATATTTTCTAACAAAATAATTTATTTATCTTAGGATAGTGTCGGCAATAAAATAACATTTTTGTGCTGCAAGTTTAGTTTGAAAAAGCAAGGTTAAATCAGTTAAACGGAAAGTAAATATTTAAAAAATGTTAAATATATCATGTTAATCGGGATAAATTGAATCGAGTTTTCAACGTCTGGATTTCTGACGAATATTCAGTTCCAATCAGATTTGTTTATTGTCAAAATTTGATTATACTGTAGATAAGTTACACATCCTGTCGGAAATTGGTGGGGAATTTTGAACTAAACAATAACTGATTTTAAGAAAAATAAAACCTTTTCTATACCATGTTTATATTTACCTTCGACCTGACAGAGTAAATGTGTTCAAATAGTTACGCATTTAATGCAGTAAATTATACTAAGGGGAAAGTTAAAGAAAGTGTAGCAAGGTAAACATATGTTGAGACTTCAATGTTGGCCATATTGATTGCGCACTTCTATGATTTTTTTATACATAAGTCACTCCTAAGTAATAGTATAGAATTATTTTAGGTCTCTGCTTAGCGTATACAACCTCTTCTTTACATTTATCTCATTTGCTGTGCCAATATTGATTAATAACTGACGATGGAGAAATTATCATGAATATTGATTTAGAAAATTAATTTTTCTACCGAGTTTTTCTATGTTCAGTTTCGTTACTTCAATAATGAAATATAACAAGTATATTGAATATTGTAATTACCTAAAGAAGTGAAGAATTATGAATGAATAAATAATTTGCGATCCCACCAGTTTACTAAGGAAAATAAGTCGGCATCTATCACTATTTTTTATTTAGTGAGTTTTTAGTGATATGTTGCTACCTAGGTGTCCGGACGTAATCGCAACTGTAAGTCTAATTTATCTTCCTACAATTCTCGGTGAGCAACACAGTAGACAGGCAGGCCCCAGAAACACGCTGTAAACACTGGTGTGCATAGTGCACTTAACTGTGTCAACAGTGTGGCGACGGTAAATGCGAGTATAGCTCACAGTGGCAGTCTAGACAGTGAATTCTAGCTATTCATTTATTTAAATTATTTATCTGTAAACCAAATGCAAATAGTGATTTAGTTCGTGAGGAGAGTGCTTACACCTTAGTGTGACGCTGATGGACATGATTCACATAGCCTTTAAAACGCCGGGTAGAAAATGACGAGGACGACGCAGAGCATGGCAACGAGCATGACCTTCACTGCTCCATCTCTGCAGGCAGCATTATGTGCTGCAATGGAGGTTATCAATACCCCTTATCCTAACAGAACTTTTCATCTTCGCAACTGTGGACTGAGCTGCCTGATCCTGCGTACCCAGCCGAACACACAAACACATAGTATACGAACCCCTCAAAATGACAATTTTACGAACTTATTACGGGGTAAAATATTACAGAAACTACCAAACATATAATCGGTGTTGTCAAATATTTTTGAAACTTTATTACAGCGTCTTAAGTAACAAATCATGGAAATGATCACTGTCTTCGATCCACGAAACACGATACGTCAATATAAAAAACCACGTGTATCTGATAAAATTAGTAGAGATCCAAACAATGATCAATTAAGCCAATAGTGAACACTCATCCAAACTGAAAGCAGACGCCAGAACGAGGATCGAACGGTAGGGGAAACTTGAACAGCGTCCTAGTTGTTCTCAACGAGATGCGAACATGTCTTGAAACTGCCACATCGTTACTTTAATCATTAATTAAACTAAATATGTAACCGTCATGTATGTGTAAATTGTGTTATATTATTCTAGATCGTTTTATGAATAATAAAAGAATATATTATGTATTTTGCAAATGTGAAAAAAATTACTATCCATTCTCCAATGCTCCTCTTTTCCTCTCCCTTGTAAGTGTTTATATATTACTGTCGCCCTTTTAACTATGTTAATTAACTCAGTACTAATCGTATTTATTAACATTTCAAATATCCATTCTTTCATTTCACTTTCCAAATGACGCATTATGCCGAATACAAAACCAATATTCGTTGAGTCGATGGTCTACCAATGCGCAGCGATGTCTTAGACTTATAATCATCTAGGCAGAAATCTTTACTTACCTCTCCTATTCATCAAATGTGTTTTTGTTAAGCAAATTGCTAATATTTTCTGTCATCAGTTACGGGAGTCAACGGTAGACAATTCAATTCCAATTTCTTGTGGTTTTACATAATGGCAACAGCACGAGTCACACTGCTCTCTCATTCCTCCCTGCTAGCTAACTGTGGGTTGCATTAATACTTTTTATTTCAACACATACTCACATTTTCCCTACTCCATTATTTTTTTCATTTTTCTTAATGCGTTGTTTATAATTATTTATAAATATCAGCATTTATCAAAAAATATCGGCATATCAGTCTATATATCTTTCTCACATTTTTTCAAATCTTCTGCTTTTCTAAAATGTTTACAATTTATACCTCGCTAATTTCAATATGTTCTAATTGGAGATCTTTCCAAATGTTCTACTTCGTTAATAGTAAAGAACGGTCTCCACTCATTCACATACGCCCATTCAATACACTCTCCTGCTCAACTTACGATCCCCAAGAGCAACAAGGCTATTGGTATTACTTATCAGACACTCGAGAAAAGGAATTCACATTTTTGAACTCGTCGAGAATGCCATGATTTATTCTGTAGAAGAGTGACTGCAATTCAATGAACTCTCCGAAAACCAAATGGATTTCATAATCAATAATTAAAAATGCGTAAATGCTGTCGAAATTATTAGTGACATTATCGTTAATGAGCGTTCAATGTACGTTGTGATATTGCATTTTTAAAAAAAACATTCGAGACACCATTGCATATTAAAATTTTCCACAGCACTATATTGTTTCAAAATTGACATTCGTTCTTTTCACTTGTTTCACAGATGGTTTACTTGACGAAAATTAAAATTCGATATAAACTGGCTCCAAGAACATTGAGTGAACTACTCGGTCATTATAACTCGTATACAAAGTAATAAATGTAGTAATAGCCATGTATTTCCTCGTATAAAGTTTGTCAATTCATGATTAGTATAGAATAGTGTTAGTGTAAAACTTACATTTGAGTAGGCTCTATATTGTATTTCTTAATGTAATCCATAAATCTTGCAGAGCAAAGTATGCAGTATTCCATTTTATATCTTCCTGATCACGGGCAAATGTTGGATGATTTTCTAATACAAAATTACTAGTATTCTGTAGACAACAAAACAGACAACACACTAACGTTAAAAAATGACATCTTGAAGACCAAATTTTACTCTCGTTGCTTATGTATGAGGCAAGTGTAATATTAAACGCAATTTATCTCAAATTTATATTCAAATTATACTAATTAATTATGTTACTAATTATTTTAATTCGTGAAACAAAATTCATCCTTTAACAAAACAGAGCATGGTCATGGGACCCGGGCATTGTTTCATTATTTTTTGTGTAAGTCCGATTTAGTATTGAGAGTACATTTCAATAAATAATTAGATGATAAATGACGGGAATTTCGTGTTTTTGTGCATTAAATGGAAAACGAGAGAAATATTCTCTCCATTATTTGCTACATGAAAGCTATTTCAATATTCAATTCCAGATAAACAAATTGGTATCGGGAAGTGTGATAATCCCGCAAATCCCTTATCAAGTCAGGAATATTTTTGCATTTTCAATGTCATGATTATGCAGATACGATAATGGAATATATGTTGTCAGTATGGGCATTTTTCAGAATTCTGTGGGGAATAATTCTGAGAGCATAAGAGAAAGATAGGACAGATTTTAGCAGATTCTTTTACCTCAGACGTTTTCATTAAACTCAAGATTTTTTTATAAATCCATCTTCAATACCTGTAGAATTTTTTTGATAAATATAACAATAACCTCATAGGCTATAAAAGATAAATATACACATTTCAAGATGAATGAACATTCTTAAAATGTTCATCGTGATGGAACTTTACGTAACATCCAAAATTACGCAGTTAAATAAATGCATTAAACATAATTATGAAAATGTTGCCTGACGGTTCCCTAATGCGTTGTATTAATTATAAAATGTTCCCTGACGGTTCAGTAGTTCGAGGAGGAGAAAACCAAATGTACTCGATTATTTTCTGTTAGATATTTCAGAAAGTTTTCCTCCTGTAGTAATTGTGCGGTACCGACTGAATTCTCATGTTCAGCGCACTACTGCTGATGACGCAGTTGACGCCATGTCACAGCAAGGCTTTAAGGAACAGACCACTCGCCATTAAATATTTGCTGTGTATCCGTATATGCTAATAGGTTATTACAATATTCTTGAAGACCCTTATTGTTAACATTAAATTTATTGTAGTGATACACGAGTCTGTTATATTTTTTCAGCGGTGTTAGAACTATTATATGACAAACAAATTGTGCATTTTTGATGCCGCAGGTCACTAGTCTACATTACTTATTTTCAATGCGCGCGGAACTTGAGAGAAAACTTTGCAGTCTCCGGCTCAGGAACTCATAAAAAATGAAAAATAATTAAAGCATTTTGATTTTAACTGAAAATGCAAATCTTGGATTGTGTTATTATGACTAATCTTGTTGGTACATGGAACACAAAATTAATTCAAATTTAGCGGCTCGCTTCAAACAGATCAGCTTCGCTGCTCTTTGAAGGCATTTTAGAAGAAAAAAATCATTCATTTCAAACTTCCCACCTCGGAGACAGACCGCGAATTCTTTCCCAATTGACCAAATACTCATTTTATACAAAGCTCTTTGAAATCGATTTTCAATTGCTTCGGAAATCACCACCTCCTGGACAGTGGTTGCACCCCCTCCTGGGCAGCCGCGACGAAAGAGTTGCCCGTGGTCAGATTTCCTGGAATCTAATTTTTTCCACATCAGACGCGACCACCTTGCATTGTTTGAAAATCAGAGGAGCGGCGTCCATTTTTGTAGCGGTCGTGCCGAGGAGCTAAGCAATTTGCATATGGGGCGCATTGAAAGTTGTGGTACGTTGGCAGCTAGCAATTATCATGTAGTTCCTACCAACCAGCGCTCTGAGATGCGGCGCAAAACAGTAGAGAGTATGAATGACGTGAAATTAGTGAGGAGAACTATTATTTTCGACCAGAGAGAGGTAACCAATCTCTTCAATACTCATTGATTCTTTCTCCAAATTAATCATCTTTGTCACTTATGGGTCACTTACGCTTGTTTCAAGAACTCTCTCATCTGATGGGAACACAGAAGGTGATGACAAAAATTTTCGTTTCAATTTCTGCCAATGCTCTCCCAATTCATCTAACAACATTTTGCAGTCTCAACAATTCTCATACTGCACGTACCTACTGAATTCTCATGCTCAGTGTGTCACTGTTTACAACATAGCTGACGTCAAGTTGCATAAAGTCTCCAAGGCCTACTATTAAATATTTGATAATTACGTGTTCTGTCATGAAACATCAACATTTTTTATATTATTGGTATTTAATTAATTGTGCAAGCTACTTTTTGCACAGTGGAGAAAACACTTTATATTGTTCTATTTAGATACACTTTTGCTTCATCAGGCCACTTGTAGATTACCCATTTATACAAATTTAGATAAAAAACAATATAATACAGGGTGGTTACTATTCTGAGAGCAATTTTTCGTTACAATTATGTCTCATTTGTAATGTATTTTATCGTTATGAAAAACTCATTAACTTTTGGACATTATGCACTTGAATAAACAGTACACACAAATGCATTAAGACGATAAGATGTTTTTGTCAAAACCAACTTATTTAAAGAGTGAGCACGAAAACGAATTTGCTTGCAATTCAAATGATTACAAATACAACACGGCAGATAAAACATATCAAGTGTCAGTATCAACAGTCCTCTACACGAACTTCGCATAAATTACTTGTTCTTTATATTACAACACACAGCCAGATTATTTAAATCCAGATGCCAGGTAAAACATTTCATGATCCATAAATGGTCTTATACAATTGTCCTAGTGTCAAAAACAATTATAGAATGTTTTTACTTTATAATAATATTACTTATTTATTAGTAACCTTTTTTATTGTTTATATTAAATGTTTAAATTAGCTGGTAACAGTAATGAGCTTTTGCCTCAATGTTTATCATCATGATCGGTTTAATTCAATGAGAAAATGCTAAGATGGTCACTCACTTTTCTCGTAAACACTGTATTTTACTTGTTCTCAGATGTCACACAGAGCTTTTAGTGTTTTTATGGCAAATAAACATACAAAAAATTAAATTAATTAAAATGATAAATTAAAATAGTATTAAAAAATTACTTTATAATGTTAAGATTTATTGCATGAGTACTTGTTTTGAAAACGAGCGACATTAGGAGCTAGTTTTCAAATTTGTACGAATGCAATAAATTAATAATGAGTTGCCTCCGCTATTTTTTGTATAACAATATTGTAAATTTATAAGCGAATCAAACTTAATTTTGCGAAACGCCTTTCTTGTGACATCTCGGGTATTTTACCTCTGAGCGGGAAAACAGTGATTGGCTTTTCTGTTTACCTTTACTTCCCCACGATTGGCTGAACATGTGATGACGAAATCATTCGTGCCGGAAAATGCTAATACGTCATCATTTGAGTAGTAAAATGCTCGAATATGAACGATTTCTTGCAACAGAAAAGCAGTTTATAATGGTGGTACACAAAAAATATATTTAATAAATAAGTTTAAAATAATTAGTTAAAATAAATAGTAAAGTTGCGTTTGAATATAGTTAGACCGTTTTTTAAAACGTTTTTTGATATAAAATTAAACGATATTTTTCATCGGGTACTGATGTAAAGAAACATTAAATGAAGCTACAAACATATAATTTTTAAAATACAGTAAGATTAATCTCTGTACAAATACAAATACAAGTGAACATTTTCCTAGTAAATTACCTATTCACATTATGTATACTGGAAACAAGCAATTTTAATGTACAAAGAAATGTCTCACATTTCCCTCCTGAGCAGCGGAGGACGATGTTTTATGAGTTGTTCCTCCCCTCTTTTCTGTCGCTCCCAAGAGCGAAGCGGGCGCTTGTTACCACAGCGCTGCAAACTGAAAACACGCGGCTCAGGAAGCGCCGTCGCCACTTCTAATGGGGCATTTGTGCCGCGTAACAAGGCAGGCGAATCTGGCGGCCGCGGGTCGGGGGGGACGGGGTGGAGCGGGGCGGAGCGGGGCGAGGCGGTCGCTGCCCCTTCGCTTGTTAGTGAGCGGCGGAGGGCGCTGCGGTCTTCGCTGCGGTCACTCCCCGCCCCCGCCTCCACCACTGCCCCGCCTCCGATCCAGCTACTGGCCCGCCTTGCCGGTTATGGTTGCTGCGGCCGGCGCACAGCCCGCCCTCATCTGTGCAGCCCTCTACAAGACTGCTCTTCTGGCTGCCTCGGAGCGGGCGGCGGGGAGGGCGGCGGGGAACGGCGGAGCGGGCGGCGGAGTGGGTAGTGCAAATGGTGCGGGTGGTTGTGCGGGCGGCGAGGGCAGCTGTCCTGGCGATGAGACCGGTGCGGTCGAGGAGGTGTGGGCGGCGCGAGTGGAACGGGTGGTTGTGCAGGCGGTGTTTCGATGGGGTGATGGGGGCGGGCAGGCGGCGTGGCCGCCGGTTGCGATCCGCTGGCGGTGGTTGCCTGGCGGCGCAACCACCGCTGGCGCCGGTCTCCTTCTGAAGACCACAAGATGGCGCCAGCGCTGCGGAGGAAAGCTGCCGGCGTCAGAGGGCGGGGCGCAGACCGCTGCTGTCAGATGAATGCAGGGTGGACTCCGGCTGTGGAGGGGAGGGTTCGAGCGTTTCTTGATGTTGTTTTCCGCGGGTCCTCCTCTTTAAGGATACATTCGGTATTCAGAGCTGCGCTTTCCAAACGTCCTGTTCGGCGGTCACGTTTCATTCTATATGGGAATGAGCGTGTGTTGTTCTTCTCGCAACAAGCGTTATTAATTAGTCCGTCTGAATGGACGCTATTTTCGTTGATTTTATACTCATAGCTGTTTGTTTTTCTCTTCAAATATTTACCTCTGGAGAGGAAAATTTCATATGCATCCTCAGATCATACTATCTAAACATTAAATGGATGGTGAACGTTATAATATCCGTAATGAGAAAAGAGATCAGGTTTACTCTCACGTATAAGATAAAAGAAATTCTTGTTAATAATGTGCTTATAAAAACTATTTACATAAGAAGTGGTGTGTTTTGATATTTACTTTCAATTCAAGCATGTTTAGAACTTCATGCCGATGTCCAGAGCATACATCTTGGCCTCAATAAAATGTGATTAAGGTAAAGGCATTTTATAGTAAAACACTAATGAGAATTATTAGCTGTGAAAAATCAATATATTCCTTTGAAGAGCGAACAAATTCGCCTATCAAATTAGTTCAAACAATTAAAGAATTGTACTATTTTTTCTGAACAATTTCTCAGATTTTTGTTTTATTCCAAACATGTTTAATAAAATGAAATATAAACTGAATAACACTACGATTATTAGAATTTAAAAAAATGATTTTTCGTCCGGAATATCATACTATTTTATATTCACTGTTATTAACCAATATTCAGTATCCACTGCCAAATTGCAAATACAGTTTAGGTAAAATTACTGTAGTTTTCTTGAAATAACGCTCATCTTGGATATGCTGTTCTTGGATAGCTTTCGAGTACCAGTGTCCAAAATGCACCTCTGCAAATACAGCGACGTAGCTGGTTGTCGCAATGGCGTGTTCGTCTTCGGGAGGGCGAAGGTTGCTCTCGAATATGCATGGAATGAACCGCGAGGGGAAAATATCAGCGAGTCAGGAGGCGTCAGGGGTTGAATAGACAGAGGCGAGAATGAGCTGTTTTGTTTTCCTTATGTATGTCGCGTCCCGAGAAGCGTATTCCGGTGCCCGTGCCCTCCCAGTGGGTTCAAAAGGAAGCCTCACTTAATGCAAGTGATGTTACCCAATGCGGTTCAGTTGGTTACGAGCGCGACAGAGAAAATACATGTGAGAGGAGGTTTAGCAGCAAAGCTCCCTTGAACTGGGGTTGAGAAACTTTGAGGAATGGACGTTAGAATTTGAACTATATTTATTATTAATTTGAACTCCTCAAACTACACTCTTCTTGTCCCAAGTTCTATATCTTTTATGCTGTCTTTGCTATCTGCTGCTCTGATGCTATCTCTGAAAGGTTATCTTCTAGTCCATACTCTTTTTATATCCCAGAATTTGGATTCTACGAAATGAACCTTTTAAATTCCTGTCTGTATTGTTCTTTATTTAGTCACCGTGTCTTTAAGGATCACAAAGCTACGTAAGTACGTTTCTTCAAGCATAGGTTTGAAGTCCTAGTTTGCAAATTATGCAATACTCCAGCATGAATTCTTTACTTGAAATTTTTCATAAGGAACTTTTCAACGACAAGTGATTTATAATGATGTGACAGAAGACCTCTACTACCTTTGATTGTATTTAAGTGGTACCAAATCCTTGGTTCCAAGATAAAATAATCTCTAATTTAAAATACCGTTTACAATCACTAGTAAGGTGGGCTTATTCCGTAAGTGTTCTTCCACTTCCAGGGGTAATTTTGTTGATGTTTTAATAAATTGATTGGATAATGGAACTTTCTAACGGCTGTGAGGTGGTTAAAATAACCCTTTGCCATCCACACTGATAGGTCCCCTTCCAGGTGCACTTTTTTCTTCTTTAGCTGAGTCAATAACTACACTCACTCAACCAATCTCTTTACAGGTCTCTACCCGAGAGACGGTCTTAATTAAGAAATGAAACGAAGTGACTCCTTTGCGGAAGCGCTCCCTCATGTTTGCGACGCGGCGCGGCAGCATTCGAGATTCGATCATAAATAAACTAAATGAACGAAACTCGCAAAGGAAGGAGAGGCAGCAGGAGTTGAATAACGGCCAGATAGATGCCTGTTTCATACTTTTGCTCTCCATTTGAAGAAGTTTACAAATGCTGTACTAATTAAGGTGGCATTTTGCTTGTAAAATTCAATTAGGTAAATATTGGATTCTAGGTATAAACGTTTTGAATTTTCTTGTTTCAGATCTCCTTCGCCAAAACTTAATATTTGTAAGAAATATTCCTACATTCTGTTTAACTTTTCTTGCAATAATCTTGAAGTGATCTTTGTAATTTAATATATTATTTACATCGTTTTTTGACAATTATATGTTCATTAAACTTAGTCTGGGTCTATTTGTTTTCGTATATTAAAAACGTAGTGAAATATATGTTGTAAATTCGGCATTATTGTTGTATTTCTTCAGATTTACAATTGTTATTAAAATCCGTTCTCTAGTACGTTTCCCTATGTAAAATATATTACATGGAACTACTACTTTGGGATATATAGCGGAAGATGGAACGACCAGCACAGATATGTTTTGAATGTGAATTTGAAGAAGGGTGTAATCGGATTATGCACAAATGATAGTCGAGCAGAGCAATAATAGAATCCCTCTTCAATATTTTTTAAGGCAAAAGTTATTTACCTTTTTACATTGAAGACGAATTGTAAAGAGGTAATGTTTTTTATTGATGATACGTACGTTCCGTTGAACTTAAAAATGAAATATGTCGTAATTAATTTGTTAGCCTCATTGTAGCTTAAATTTCTCCAAGATGCCGACAATAGTATAGTTTATATTTTTAGAAATGTAGGGATCTCAGTGTTACAAAATGAAGATACTGAAATATGCACAAAAGATTATGAATTACTTGGCCCGAAAATTATTAATTTAGAAATTATATATCTTGGTAGGACCATTAACGATATTGTTAAGTAACTCTGCAACACTAAAGACAATTTTATCTAGAAGTAAATATTTTTATGGTGTGAAAACTGGTGGAAACGAGGATAAAGTGGTCACTGACAAATAACAGTCTAAATATACATCCTTAATTATTCAATATATAATTTAAACAATCGTTCCAGTAGTGTGAAGGTAGAAGGGAAGCTCTGTAACTGTACGACATCAAACAAATTGTCATGGAATTAGGAAACGAATTACATCGCGTCAGTTTCTTCACTGAATGTTTTGCTTGTGAGGCTCGAAATTTACGGCTGCGACACAGCACGAGGCAGCGAGGCAGCGAAGTGCGGAATCAGCCGCTAGTATCGATGATGGCGGCGGGCGGGTGCGAATCAGGGCGGTAACGAGTGCATGAGACGTGATGGCGGATGATGGGGACAGAAGGGCACGGCCGTCTTTTCCACGCTTCCCCCTTGCCTGCCCCCGCCCCTCCAACAACCCCGCGTTCTTGGGCCCAGCTCTTCGCCCTTTTTGCAAGGCGCGGTCGTTACGGGTCTTAAGCTGTGCAAAGGCAGGTTTCTATTCTTCGCGAGCGGCAGTGGCGGGGGCAGGGACAGCGGGGGCAGCGGGGGCAGCGGGGGCAGCGGGGGCAGCGTCGTCGAGGTGACGGTGGCGGCGGCGGCGACGCCTCCGCCTCCGCCGGCGTCTCGCAGGGCTCTGTGCTTTCTCCGGCGCTGAAAGGAGCGCACGAAAACCGCCAATGAACGGGCGAAGCTACCGTCTCTGCCGACCCGCCCCCCCTCCCCCTCCCATCTCCGCCCTCCTCCCCCTACCCCGCTGCCCCCACACCCCGTGATGACGCGCGGCCCCGTCGCCGGGACGCCTGCAGTAGCGTTAATGAAAAGAAGCCGTGCCCTTGATTCTTTGTGGAATGCGTTGAAAAGACAAAAATAATCAACAACTAAAATTTTGAAACAGCGTATGCGGTACGAGATATTCGTGGTCAACCGTGGTTTCTAACGAGAATTAAGATTTGAGTTTCATGTGGCGGTAAGGAGAAGAGTGGAAAAGGAATAGTGGTAAAAATGTTTGAATGGTTTCCCACCTAATTCTTCTCCTTCCCTGTCGCCAGCATTATCAAAGTTTCAACTTTCCTTACAAATTCATTCCTCTCTAAATTAGGATTCAAATGTGAAATTCATTGTAGAACGAACCAAATTGCATTATTCCAAGAATCAAACTATATGTCTATAATGTGCCATGTATGGTAGCTTCTTCATAATTAAGATAGAATCACATATAACCTAAAAACTGCGGGTAAAAATGTGAGGAGCAAAAATTATACAATACGCTACATTAGCACACCCAATGTTATTACAGGATGAGTAATTAAGTCATCCTTTAGTTGATATCTTTTAATTTGGTCTCGCACAGATATGAACGTCATTTGTCGAGAAAAATGTTTCTTACATAATACTAATTGTAGCCAAACTTTTGGCTTCCAGATATCGTATCTAATGATGACTTCGAAGCCGACGTAAGCTATTTATTTAATACATAACCATTTTGGTAATGACAATATATTTTCATGTATTTGGAATGAAAACAACGCCTCGGCAATAAACAATCCAATCCTTAAATTATTTATAAACATAGCGTTAATGTAATGTATTTTATTTTCGGGAATATAAGCTGTGGAGCTTTTCTCTAAAGCACGCACTTTATGAGACTCAAGGAAAAGACGTGTAGGGTTGTTAAACGCCTTCTTTAAGAGCGATGAAAGATTGATGAACCATTAAGTAGCGTCATCTTGGAATTGACCTTGTTAAGATAAATTGCTCCACTTGTTGAAGCGGGTCTGATGCGCTTGTGTAGTGGAGGCTTGTTTATGAGGTTACCTGTTTGGATTTTCATCCGTTTAAATTCTTTCATAACTCAAGTGTACTAACTACTTCCGAGATCAATGCCTCACAATAGGGGTCACAGAAAAAGAAACGAAAACTTGCGATTCATATTGACTCTTGGAAAATGAAGTGGATGCGGTATTCGAACTTTCAGAATACATAAGAAAGTCGTTTAAAACGTCTTTTCAGGATTAGAGTTATTATTCTTTTCTTACTTTTTCCCATTGGAAGATGGAGCAGATTATGTGATATGTTTCTTTGCTTGATTTAGTAGTACACGTATAATTTCATGCCTTAAGTTTCGTTTTAAATTTGTTTTACGTTAATAAAAAATAAATAATTACTTCTGATTTGTTACATAAACATACTTAACTACATGAAATACAGTTATTTCACTTTTATTCGTGGTTCAATGAAAGTCTAAAACGAAAAATTAACAATTTACGGAGTGAAAAAATTGAGTCTGCGAAATCGAAACGAAGCAAATCGATGTTGTGGAAAACTATTAATTTTTTGAGCGAGAGCAAAAATTACTCTTGATTTCCAACTGCTGATGCAGTTTTGCCTTCTCATTCATTAGCTAATGCACTGTGAGTGTGGCACAAGGGATTGGTCGTTCAGACAAATGGTCATTTATGGGAGTGTGTGAGAGCGGAGGATTTCGTTGTGTAAGTGGTATGCGTTTTAACTTATTACAAGGAACCTCGAGGTTCAAATTTCCCCATACCTTCCGCACAATTCCAATTGGTTTTGGCAGTTTATTATTGTTGTTCATGTAATGTTGATTTATACTTGAACTCGAAAATGAAATATTATAGAATTGGTATATTTTTTGTAGACACAAAAGTACTGTATCAGTAGTTAAGGAATAGTGACTAATTAATCGATGTAAGTTGTGAATTCCCTTTTTGACTAAAAAAGAGATTTTTGTGTTTATAGTTAATCAAATTAAATATAACTAGCTGTACCCATGCGATAATTTAGCAACTCGTAAGTCATTACTTTAACAGCTAAAATTTCTTCATACAGGTTCCCAACTTCAGGCGAGAACCTGAACTGTACTGCATTGAAACTTTATAGTTCCGTCTTCACTCGTCAATTTAATTTTGCACTATTTTTATTTTCTACTCGTTTTCGACCACTCTGCTAAGGCGTACAGGTCATCAGAACTAAATCTCCACTCAATTATTTGCTCCATTTGATCCCCGAATATTTCCTCTGCATACTCCTTGATATATTCCCTTAACATCTTAACTCCATTTGATCCTTCTTATGTTTTCATGTTTCCTCACATGTTCCCACATTACCCCCAAATGTTGGCAGATTGTATCCAAACGTTCCCTCAAATGTTCCTTCATATGTTCTCCCAAGGTTCGTCCAAATAAATACCCCAAATATTCCTTTAAATGTTGATCCAAACGTTCACAAAAATATTTCATCAAATGTTCCGTTAGATATTCCCCAGATGTTCACCACAGAATCCCGCACTTGTTAATATGGAAATTAAAATGGAAATTCAAAAATTAAATTTTAGTGGTTTCATTATGTAATACTTTTATAATCGCTAAGGCGGCGTTTCCTACCACTGACGGATGAAACTGCAAGTTCTGAATAGCTAGAGAAGAGCGAAAAGCTCAAAAGATAATACAGGTTCCTCGAAGATCTTTTGTAAAATCATGTAGTCTCCAAAATAAAAAGAACTTCAGTTCCATTGCGGCAGCCGACCGAGACACATCGTGCTCCGATCGCGTGCAGTGAAACAGTTGTTATCACATTGCCATTTAGTTTGTGAACTTAATAACGTTTACTTACGGGTAATCTCTTGTGCCACGAGTTGTGAGTGTCTGAAATCAACTGTATGGTCAGCCGGTGCAGCGGCTAACCTGCAAGGATGGAGCCTCCGGACATCAGGGCTCCTATAACCTCAACACCGTCACCTCAGGTATCTACTCATTCAAATGTGAAAACTTACGCAAATGTCATGTCAACTGAAGTGTTTCCTACCAAGGACCAGGCCATAATTATCGACTCGCAAGAAGGTCTCACTATTAAAGATTACATAAACAGTCTATCCGTTATTATTGACGCCAGTGAAATAAGGTTCATATCAAGAATTGCTAATAACAGAGTGTGTATCTTTCTAAGCTCTCAAGCTATAGCTGACAGCCTTACGAACAACCATAAAGTTATTAAAATAAAAAACTATGAACTGAAGTTGAGACCACTTGTAACAAAGGCCAAAAGAATTATTATATCTAACGTTTGTCCCATAATCCCACATTCAGTAATAGAGAATGTACTCACCACAAAGAATATCAAATTGGCATCTAAAATTTCATTTGTAAAAGCTGGTATTCTAGGACAGGGTTTCTCCCATATTATGAGTTTCCGTAGACAAGTGTATATTGCCCCTGAAGATGTGAGTCTACTAACAGATTCTACTACTGTGCATTATGATGGCTCAACATATAGGATATTTTTTACAACAGATGAAATGTCTTGCTTTAACTGTCACCAAACAGGGCACTTGGCTGGACAATGCCTTTCACATAACACCTCTAATCAACACAAGACTACCAACTTAGGCAGTGCTCCCATGGAATCTGAACAATCAGGAGAAAATCCTGTGACATACCTGACCCTGCCATCAATGAAGAAAACACTGGAGCTGTAGATATTCAAAGTCACAATGATCTTACAAAAGAAATACCCACAACTGGTCCCTCACCACCTTCTAAATCTGTATTTCCTACTAATGAAGTTAAAAACAATGAAGAAATCCCAACTAAAGACAACATAGCTTCCCTTAATAATAATAAAAGATGCCTCCAGACTGACTCCTCCTTACCCTCCACTGTAAGCAACACAACTGAAACAAAGAATATGGAAGAAGTCTCAAAACAACCAAAAAAGAAAAAAAAGAAGAAAGAGAAGAATATGGAAGACTTGATTACCCCTATCAAACACATTATTGAAGACACTCAAAATAACTTCCCCCTTAATTACATCCAGTTTAAATCCTTTTTAGAGAACTCTTTCAGTGCTAATGATCCTATACTTATAGCTGCTGATTACTCACAGGACATATCATCCATCACCAAAATGATGCATAATTTGTATCCTCATCTCACCAACAAAACCATAAAAGGCAGATTCACCAGAATTATCAAGAAAATCAACTCAGTAATTAATATTGCAGATGAATAAAGTACTGAAACAGATTCCAGTATAGAAATCAACACCAGTTAATGTAATCACCCCATAGAATTTCAACCATGCTGACACATCTGAAAGTAGAGTATAATATAAAGAAGAAGTAATGATAGTCCTGCAATGGAATTTAAATGGCTTTTATAGCAGGTTAGAAAACTTACAATATTTATGCAAACTACATAGCCCTGATATAATCTGTATACAAGAAACAAACTTTAAAGGAAAATCACATGGGAAAATAACTGGATATACTTGTACCTTTAAAAATAGAAGTAATCCTGAATATGCATGTGGTGGTGTGGCAATATATTCCAAAAAATCGATTCCCATCGAAATTCTAAAAATTCAAACTGACATGGAATTCGTGGCAATTAAAATTAATTCAACTAACCCCATATGTATCGGAAATGTCTATATCCCTAATAGGTACCCACTACAAGAAATCGAAATGCATGATATTATAAACCAGATAAAAGAGCCGTTCATAATTCTTGGAGACTTTAACTGCCATCACTCCTTATGGGGATCGTACAAAATTGATAAAAGAGGCCGATTATTGGAAAAAGTAATTGACGATCATGACAGCATCATCCTCAACTCTGGTGATCCCACACATATTAATATCAGTAACAGCAGGCTAAGTGCGATTGATCTTTCAATAGCTTCTCCCACAATAGCACAGAAATGTACCTGGAATGTTATGGACTTCCCTTACGATAGTGATCATTTTCCAATACTGATTGATATCCACGAACCAAGTGTGTCCATTAGTCATGAATGGCGCAACCCAATCCCCAATTATAAGAACATTAATTGGCTGGATTATCAGAAAAAAATTGATGAGCACCTCAACGAAGAATATATTTTCAAGGACGATAATAAAATGATAAATGACTGAAGATATTGTCTGGTATCAATTTTAATCAACTTATGATCATTTCGATCGCGTTGCGATCATCATCAGAGCTAAAATGTAATACAAATATTATTAAATACAAATATTATTAAATACAAATATTATTAAATACAATTATTATTAACAGGTTGTAGGTAAGAGGTTATTGTATGTAAGATACGTAAGCAAACTGGGTCGTACATACCTAGCAGCTTCTGGGCCGAAAACAAAGTTCTGCGAATTTTTTGGGCGTGCGTCTCGTTTAAGAACACCGCCGGTCGGCGCTGGGAGGGGGCGGGAAGAGGGGTAGGGTGCGGATGTAGGGTCGTAAACCGCGGGGCTGCTGGTGGAGGCTGAGAGACGGTCGGGCGAGCGAAGATGAGTGGAGGGGGGAGGGCTGGGGGAGGGTTAGGGGTGTACACTTTGTGCTAATTTTAGCAGAGGTGACGAGAGTTCAGGTATTTGCTGATTGAGACATGTCATGTTCTGTTTTTTGAGGGCGTTGTGTATGTGTATGGTTTCTAATTTTATTCTGTTCCAGTATCTGTTTTCAATTTCTAGAATTCGGAAATTTATGTGTTTATCAAATGTGTGTTTGTTTAAATTTAGGTGATCCGCAAAGTGTGAGACTGTGGTAGTGTTATTTTTCCATGCTTGTTCGTGTTCTTTGATTCTCTGTGTGAATTTACGGCCTGTTTGTCCTATGTATATGGCATTGCAATTGTTGCACGTGAGAGCATAGACTCCGCATAAGGATGTAGGTGGGATTGGGTCTTTAGTGTTCGATAGTGTTTTATATAATGTATGAGTATTGTAGAAAGAAGTTTTTAGACCGGATTTATTGAGTGTGGAGGCTATTTTGAGAGAAAGGGGTCCTACATAAGGGATTGTGTGGTACGTGGCTGTAGTGCTTCTGTCAATTGGTGTGAGGGTAGTGTGTTTGCGGATATTGAGTGTATTTGCTTTTTTGGCTATGAATTTGTCAATCATGTTGCAGTCGTATCCATTTATTCTGGCTATATGTTTTATGGTGTTTATTTCTTTTTTTGTGTTTTCTGGGGACATAGGTATGGAAATTAATCGATGCACCATCGCATGGAGGGCTGCGTGTTTGTGTGTGGGGGGGTGTTGTGAAGAGTTGTGTATGATTGTGTCCGTGTGTGTGGGTTTTCTGAATATGTTAAATTCATGATGGTCCTGTGCTAGTGTGATGGTGAGATCAAGGAAGTTTAAAGATTTTTGTTCATTTTCTATCTCCGTGGTGAATTTTATGTTGGGATGTAGGGAGTTGATGTACTGTGTAAAAATGTAAAGTTGTCTGGTGGTGCCTGTCCATAGTGCTAACACGTCGTCTACGTATCTGTGCCAGTACAGGAGATTTTTTAGAAGTGGATGACCAGAAGTAAACAATATGTTTTCCCAGTTATCCATAAATATATCAGCTAATAAAGGTGAGAGGGGTGAACCCATGGGTAGTCCAGAATCTTGGGTGTAGAATTTGTCATTATATTTGAAGTAGTTGGCATCTATGCAACAGGAAATTAGATTGTACAGTTCAGTTTTGATGGGAACGGCACATTGGGATCTGTCAATTTTGTCTTTAAGAATATTCTTGCAGTCAGATGTAGGCACACTGGGAAAAAGATTTACCACATCGAAAGAAACAAGTTTGGCGTTAGAGGGCACAGGAAAGTCCTTTATCTTGTTAATGAGGTCAGGGCTGTTGAGTATTGTGTGTTGAGGTGTGTAACTGACGTATTGTTTGAAGTCTTTGTTGAGTTTGTAAGCAATTCTGTGTGTTAGTGTGTTAGTGTATGATACTACAGGTCTAATGGGGATAGTAGATTTGTGTATTTTAGGTAAACCATATAATCGTGGAGGGAGTGGATTGCGTGGAAGAAATCTCTGTGGATGAGTGAATAGAGCTTTAGATTCAGCGAGTTCTTGTTTTAAGGAAGTGTGGTGTTTGTTAGTGGGGTCGTTTTTTAGGAGTGAGATGCCGTTGTTGCCATTAATAAAATCGAGTACTTTGTTGTTGTATTCTTCCTTGTCCAGAATCACTATAGAATTGCCTTTGTCCGCTTTCGTTATAACAATATTGTCTTGGGAGATTTTGTCTTTTAGTTTTTTAGCAGTTAATTGTCCTGACGAGATGGGCTTTGGGTGCGAGTGGTGTTCAATATGTTGTTTGATAGTATGTGTAACAGTGTGCTTGATTTCTGTGTGATTAGTATCATTGGGAAGGACAGTGTCTAGGTGAATATACAGATTTTTTAGAGTATTGGCGTTGGGTGGAGAAGGAGGTGAAAATTTGAGACCTTTTTGTAGGAGTGTGGTTTCAGTATGGGATAGAGTAGAGGATGAGAGATTTATGATACGAGGATGAAAGTTGTGGTGAGTCATAGAGTCAGATTGTTTTCTATGTGTTTGATATAGCGCTTTGCTGCAAGATAGACGTTCCAGCTTGCTTACCTGTTTTTGTGCGTTCAACGCGATCGAAACGCTGTTTTTGTGCGTTCAACGCGATCGAAATGATCATAAGTTGATTAAAATTGATACCAGACAATATCTTCAGTCATTTATCATATAAAAAGGTATCTACATCACCAACAATCCAATTAATGACGATAATAACATTGACCAGATAGTAGAATCATTCTGTAATATTATATCCAATTCTGCTAACTCAATGACACAAATGCACCATGGCCCGTTTAAGTTCAAAAGCGTTCCCTGGTGGAATTCTGAATGCAAAGTCGCTATTAGAAACGCTAAAAAAGCATTTAACCGGTATAAAAAAAGAAGAGATAATGAAAGCCGAATCAACTATAAGAGAACTAGAGCTATTGCCCGCAGAACTGTAAAAATAAACAAAGCTAGATCATGGACTGAATATATCTCCTCAATAAACTGCCAATCGAACTCAACAGAGAGCTAGAAAAAATCAAATCCATACGTGGTATGAAGACTAATAGTACTATACATTTCTTGCGTTGCAATGACCAGATAATTAGCGACCCCAAAATTATTGCTGAGGAATTTGCCGAAACTTTCATGAAAAACTCCAGCACTTCCAATTACCATACGGAATTCATCACTTATAAAGAAAAAGCTGAAAGTGAACCAAATATGACACCTATTGATGACAGCATCTATGATAATGACATGAATTGTCCAATTTTCATGCACGAACTACAACAAGTTTTAAAAAAGATCAACAACTCAGCTCCTGGCCCAGACAAAATTCCAAACTGCCTAATAAAAAATCTCCCAAAGAGAGGTATTAACATTTTATTAAAAATATATAACTATATATGGCTAAATAATGTTTTTCCTGAACTCTGGAAGACTGCCACAGTCATTCCGATTCCCAAACCTGGCAAGGACCAGTCAAATAGCTATAATTACCGACCAATCTCACTGACCTGCAACCTATGCAAAATATTAGAAAAAATCGTTAACAAAAGAATAAGGTGGTTCCTTGAATCTCAACATTTAATAAAAGACAACCAATTTGGATTCAGAACTGGACACTCCACCACCTCACATCTTATCAGCACGACAACGATAATCCAAGAAGCCTTTCTTCAAGGACAGCATGTTATCTTAGTAAATCTAGACATCGAAAAAGCATACGATATGGTATGGACACACCGCATAGCTGCTAAATTACTTAGTATTGGTATCAAGGGCAATATGTTTAAGTTCCTTACCAACTTTATTAGCAACAGATGTATTCAAGTACGTATTGGTAATAATTTATCAACAATTAAGAAACTTAATAATGGGCTACCGCAAGGATCAGTGCTCAGTGTGACTCTATTTTTAATCGCCATAAATGATGCTGATGACGGTATTGTAAGCCCAGTTGTCGTGCGGAAATACGCCGATGATATGGTGTTACTATGCAAAGGAAGGAACTTCGATTCAACAAATGAATTAATGCAAACTGCTGTAAACTGTATTTACAAATGGTCAATGAAAACCGGTTTCAAATTCTCGACTGATAAATCTGAATGTATGATTTTTTCTAAAAAATTAAGCCCTGTCCACCCGAAACTATTCCTGGGCAACAAAGCCATTAAGACTGTCACACATACAAAAATCTTGGGACTTATATTTGACCACAGGCTCACATGGCAAGAACATATCTCTAAAACATACGCAAAAATCGACTTAACATCCTGAAGTGTCTAAATCACAACAACTGGGGATCAGACAAAAATACCTTACTACTTACATACAAAGCCTTAATAAGAAGTAAGATAGATTACGGATCTATTGTATATAATTCAGCGTGCAATTCAACTCTCAAGAAACTGGACACACTGCACAATTGCGGACTCAGAATAAGCACTGGTTGCTTTCACACAAGTCCAATTGGTAGTATTCTCATCGAAGCGGCTGAAACTAACCTCACATTTCGAAGACAAACCCTGTCAATCAAATACGCAATTAAAGCCAAAACATCCTTAAATAAGATAATACGTAATGATGTATCTCCTGGAATTAGAAGTGGAAATCCACAATGTTCTACACCTTTCTATAATAAAGTAGCTACGCTATTCAGATCCCTCAACATTTCGAGGCTTCCTATTGAAAGTCAAAAGATCCCCGCTGTAAATCCCTGGACCGTCAACATCATTGAAGTCGATAAATCCCTGGTTGAAGTTCAGCAGAACAACCTTGACTTAGACGAATGGAAACTCAAATACTGCGAAGCGTATGCTAAATACTAAAATAACTACAAAATCTTCATTGACGGACGCAATAATACATCATTTTCTGAGGCCATTGTGAAGGATCCCAAATCTTTGGTGAAATTCCGGTTTATGAACATTGCTAGTCAGGAAAGCATGTTCAACCATGCAATTCTGGAAGTGCTTAAAAAGATAACCCATAACAGTACCGATGCCACTATCATCACTAATAAAATTCCTAAAGATATCTTCAAAATATATGATGAAACACAATCCAAAACGACGGCTCGAATTAAAGAACTCCTTCATTTGATTAAACTTCAAGGCTTATCAGTATTTTTTCTTCTTTTACCTAATCAGCTGTATCCAATTATTATGACCGAAATACATAGCAATGAAACTAACACAAAGATAATAATTGATCTCCAAGGAAACAATGTAAGACCTAACCCTGGATACTCCAAGCAAGATGTTATAAGATTCGTACATAGGAAGATGCTCCAGCAATGGGAACCGATATGGCGATGTCATAAGTCTAGTAATACCCATAAATCAATCGATTTATTCCTATCACTACAATCGGACCCCAAGATGACTAGACGCGAACAAGTTTTAATTACACGAATCAGAACTGGTCATTCTAAAATTACACACAGGTACTTGCTGGGGAATACCTCACCACCACTATGTGATATGTGCCAAGTAATACTATCAATCGAACATATTATTATGTCCTGTCGTAAATATGATCACATTAGAAGTATGTATTTTAATCCAAATGAAATGGAGAAAATCCTGTACTCTGTTCCCTTTCAGAACCAGATTGTCAAATTTTGCAAAAACACAAATGTCATGCTCGAAATATAACGTTATGGTAATCCCGCCCGTATCTCTAGAGTTGATGTGTTATGATCCTACTCCGATGATATTGTATGATTGTGTTACAAGTATGTAAGATAATAGTATGTTATAACTTATATGTTATTATGTTATATTATGTTATGTTATTATGTTATATTATGTTAATGTAATGATGTGTAACCCTCGAAAAGATGTTATTACCATGCCCTGATTGTTCTGTATGATGATGGTATGTAAGATAAGTAATATGTGATACTGTATTATGTTATGGCCAATACATTCTGATACTTTTGTTTATGTAATGACAGATGAAGTCATAAGTGTCTGTAAACACCTGTAATTAAAAATGTTGTCGCTAATAACCTTAGTCGTTGATGCGACAAAAAATAAAGAGAGAAAAAAAAGAACTTTCAAATCATTGTTTTAAAAGCTAAAATAGCTTAACATCGGAACCCAACTTTCAGTGTTTCTGAAAAAAAAAAAAAAAAAAAAAAAAAAAAAAAAAAAAAAAAAAAGAGCTATGAAGTGACGGAGGCATAAAAATGTCATAAAACCTGCAGAAAGGTATTATTTTGTAGATTACGTAGTGGTAAACTTTACATGTAACAAACACACTCGTTTAATGCTCTAGAACGCATCGTTTCAAGATATGCACAAAGGTAAAGTGTGTTGTGGCATAATGTGTTTTGCGGGTTGCAGTACGTTGTTGTACGGTTGTTTAGCTCGTTATGCGCACTTTTAAATACGACGAAAGTTGGATTTTCATTAAATTCTTTGAAAATTCAATAATTGAAAAACTTCGTTATTTGAAAATTCTAATCTGCTGCGTTTTTTATTGGGGGGAGGTTTTTAAGAGATGGATGAATAGTAGGACACAAGGTGCAATACTATATTTTGTAACCGCTACACGTCATACGAAAAATATTTGGTGTTGAACCACCACTAGTTTTATTTTAACTTCGTATTGGCAATTGCTAATAAACTAGTTTGAAAGGGCACACTAGTTTGATCACGTATAGTTACAAAGTTTTCTCACACCAAAGTTTCCTCTTTCGTCAAAATAAAACAATTTGTTTACCCCAAGTGTAATTGTGAATCGTTTCTCCAGAGATCTATGTATTCTATTAAGATCCAACTGAGGTAACCAGATGAACGAGAGTTGTTTATTAAACTGAAGTAAGATGCAAAATGTTGCCTGTTTTCCTAGAAAATTCAACACAACTACATTTATATTCATTAATTTCTATAATTATAAGTTATTTGTGATTGTAATGGATATTTACATTTTTATAGCAATCAAGATAATAAAAATCGGTTTGGTCGTTATTTTTGTAATGGTGACACAGTCAGAATTGTGTAAAACTCACTAGTACATTCTTTATGAACACGATGAAAAAGAGAAGAGCTCTGTTTATGACGTCCTGGGTTGCATGCATCAAAGTAAAATGCTCTCCAACGTAACCCTGAACACGCCAAACTCTATCATTAGCACACAAACAAAAACCGACGTCCCAACGTGCGTACGCGTTGGAGATGAGGCGTAGCCTTCTGTAGCTCGCGTTGCAAGCCGCGACTCCCACTATCTGGCCACGCGTCGCCCCGTCATGCGACGGAGCGGCGGCGGCCGCTCCGGGCCCCACCTGCGGGCGAAGCGCTTTTTAAAAGCCGGGAGCACGCGCGGACAGCAACCGTAAAACAAAAGTAGAGAGAGACACACATGCATGATGAATGGACGAAGAAGGAACAACGTACGCGGCCAAAGTTTTTTCTTTCCCTCTTTTTTTGCCCGGTCGACGTAAAGAGCAAAACAGATTGGATATCAGGTAAATCAGATTATGTAGATTTTGCGTGTCGGTCCGTCTGGGGATAAAAGGAAGTCGGGAACGGAGCAGGTGACGGGGCGAGGGCGGGGGCGGGGGCGGGGGCGCGGGCGGCGCGCGGTCGAGCTGATAGATCGCGACGCGCCGTGTGTGCGGCCGCGGCCCCTTTTTCAGTCGCGCTCCCCTCCCCTCCTCATTCCCCTTCCCCTTCTCGCCGGCCGCACCACTCGCTGGCCCTTCTCACTTTCGGCTGCCTCTCGCTTGCAGGTCCAGCGCTGCACCCTGGCCCGAGCTGTTAGTGCGCTCCCGAGTTCCACTCGGGTTATGCTCTCTTCTTCCCTTCTTTCAGAAGGTTTATTTTCATGTTATTCTTAAGGTAATATCTGTGTTTTATGTGCTCACACTTCGTTTTCTCTGGTAATCACTGTTCCTACGTTCAAGTTCTCGTGCGTCACTTCTCAAATTCACCTATTTTAACGTTTTCCCTTTTTTCAATTTCTCATTTCGTAATTATTCCGTTGTCACATTTTTCTACCACTTTCTTATATTATTTTCGTCTCATAGCTTATTTTCATGCAACATTCCACATTTTTTTCATATTCAATATTTTTGTCCCGCTTGACTGATACTTCATTTCACACGCTATCATATCCAATGATAATTTATCTGGCACGCTATGCACTCTTCGTTCATCCAACGTGCATCTGCTTCATCAGTGCATATGGCCTTCACCAAATGACTCCCGCATTCTGTGCCCAACCCCACCATTCCCTTTCTTTCACTCCCTGATTCTCAACTCCCCTCATCGCTCCCCGCCGCCTGCATTTCACGCACTGTCCCCCATTCCCCACATCCCGACAACCCCCTCCCCCACGCTGATGGCCTGTTCGCGCGGGTCAACCCCGCGGGCGCGCGCGGAGCCGGAAAGTATTAATTTCCAACGAGCGACGTGGCGCTGCAGCCTGGGAGCCGTCGGTGGCGAGTGGGGGGCGGCGGGTAGTGGCGTGGGTGGGGCGGCCGCAGCGGCGGAGACCGCCCCGGCCACCGCCATCTGCACGCGCGCGCCCGCCGCTTGCGCGTTGAATACGCCGCGCCCAGTGACAAAGTGCCTGCGTTTGTCGCCGCCCGCGCCCACCGCCTGCTCCCGAAGTCGCATCGCTCTCGTCTGGCGCGCGCGCTGTTGCTGCTGCCGCTGCCGCTGCCGCCGCCACCGCGACGCAGCCGCAGCCGCCACGGCTTCCGCGCAGCGTCACCGGTGTAAGCCCATGATATTCGCTGGTATCTTTCTCGGCGGGGATTAGTTTTCCCGACCCCGCAAGTGGAATAAGGCGCGTAACCACGAAATATGAACGGTGAGCCGAGGTGGTAACCGGCGAGGCGGCTGCGGGGCGCGACAAATTGTCAGCGATCTGTTGTACTTCGGGGAATAAATGTAGATAAACACAAAATCTAATGATATAACTATAATAAATCCATTTGAATGTAATGCATTTATTTTCTGTGTGCAAATATTATTTATGGATCTAAATATTGTCATTGTAAGTGTAAAAATATTGTTAATATTTTATTTATTTAAAACTTGAAACAAAAATCCTTTGCTATATTGAGACAGTTTTTCTGGTGACAGTTTTATTTTTCTATGAAAGGATGTAACACCGTTTGACGTATATGTTATATGCATCTTTAAATGTAATAAAATCAAGTCGAGTCTGGAATAACATCATGCTAAAAATGCTTGTTTCTAAACAAGTATTCTTAAGCATGATGCAAATGTCTAAATAATTTAACACACCATTGATTGATCTTTCTACGGTGAACTATATAGTGTGATATAAGAATTACATATTTCCAGAAAATTTGTAATTTCATGTAAGATTAAGATTACCAAAAGTTCAACGAAGTATCTTTTGTAAACACTGTCTTTAAGCCTTATATGGTGTTTTTCCAATATCCACATGAAATTTTCCCAAAATATATTTGAAAAATCATCTATTGGTTGTACCAGTTTCCTGATGATGGATGTCATCATCACATTGATGATATTAATAATAATAATAATAATAATAATAATAATAATAATAATAATAATAATAATAATAATTATTATTATTATTATTATTACTATTATTATCATCATCATCTATTTATTTATTTAAAATTCGTGAAAGTTAAGAAGCTTTCTTGAGAATTATAGTGTCATTTGTGAATTAATATCATACAGCAAAATAATTTGAGTTACATTGCGTCTTTGAATTTAACTCATATGTCCTGGAAAATTTAAAAGAATGATCAATATTCTAAATTTCTCCGTCGACGCATATTCATCCAAGCGAAAAATGGCCGACGTTTTACACACGTATTAGTATTATTAAAATATAGGAATAAACGTTTAAAAACAAACATATCTTAAAGAAATATAATTTAACAAAAATATTTTTCATAACTCTAACGGATATTTTAATATTACACTTTCATAGAGAGACGTGTTCCTAAATTTCTAATAATCAATTAGTAATTAATAAGAATCGTAGTAAAACTCTTGTTAAACGGGTTTAGAATACAGTAATTCGATTGGAATCTGATGGCACGTAAGAAAGGTATTATTATTGAAACCAATTTTGAGACCGCAACATCATTGTGGTGTTTTAGCCAGTTTAGCCCATAAAATGTTGAAACGAAGTCTTATCGTGCATATAAATAAATTATCTTCTTCTCTACCAAAATCGCATACATTTATTATTATAGAAGTAAAAAAAATGTGAAATTCTGTTTTAAAACAGCATAGTTGTTTCTTTTCCTTCTAAGTAGTCAGCGTCTAATCACATTAATAAATCCCAAAGAATAAATTATACACTGGAATGAAAAGGAAATTGCATCGTCATAAAAGGGAATTACCTTTCAATTTGAAGTTAATGAATACTCAAACGCAAACTATTCTCATTTCTACTAAGAACTAACACAAGTCCATCAGAACATTGACTTTTCATTTATATCTATAATATAAAAATGAATCGCAAAATGTGTTGGTAAGCGCATAACTAAACAACGCCTGGACCAATTTGGCCAATTCATTTTTTTAAATGTTCGTTGAAGTTCAAGGATGGTTTTTACGTCCAGAAAAATTCGAATAATTGCAGGAAAAAAACTAAAAATAGCCCTTTTCTTTTTCCCTTACATACGTTTTCTAACTAAAACGTAGATACAATTTGAGCTTTGTATCTATTGTATAAAGCACTCATTGTTGTTTAAATAATGTAGGTATGTTCCTAACGTCAAAGAGTCAATTTGCACTTTATTACCGTTATACAAAGTTCAAATTCAATCATATCTATCAAAACAGTGTGCGTGTGTGCGTTGGAGCACAGAATACATCGTTGGAGGATTTAATGTCGCGTTCCGAAACTATTAACAAAATAATCTATAATATAGATATGCCTCCTATTAGACGAAGCAATTTAGGTAGAAGAACCCGAAATGATACAAACCAAGCTAATTACCGATCTAATCATGCTGCACAAGAACGTGACGACCGAAATGAACGTCGAAGAATTAGGATATCACAAACGCGTGAAGCGCGAGCGCTACATTCAACTAATAATCGCGCAAGTTTGAATCGAGCTGCTTTCAGTTACGATGTGTCAATTGACTACAGTAACTTCCAATGTGTTGTTATTGGTTCTATGAACTCCGTTTGCTCATATTGTAAGGCATTGAAATATTAAAACGAAGCTAATGGATTGTGTTGCGCAAATGGTAAAGTGAAATTGATACCATTGGAACCACCACCAGAGCCATTGTACTCATTGGTTTCAGGAATATAGGAACAGATTCCATACACTTTTTGACAAATATCCAACAATATAACAATGACTTCATTAGGGTCAACAAATGTAGTTCAGGAAAATTTTATGCCAATTTTCAAGGTATGTATTAGAGCAGTTAATAATAATTATTTTATGTTCTGTCACCTAAGTTTAGATGTGTCTCTAATCTTCAATTTTGTAATCATTAAGATCATAATCATCACTTAGTCATCATATTATTTAGTGATTCAGTTTTAGCGACACTTTTATTATCTTGAGACCCAATATAATTATTTGATGATAGATATTAGTTACAACTATTTAGGAGACATATAATTTTTAAGAACAAATATTATTTAAGTTTGATCACCGACAATCCATAAATTTATACCCCACATTGCTTATTTATTTTATTTTATTTTATTTTATAGTGTTTGGTACAAACATATTTTTTTTAATTTACAGATACAAGGCCTAATATATCACAGAGCAGGTTCACTGTTACCAGTGTCAGCAACTAAATTTATGCAAATTTATTTTATGGGCAATTCACCACAAGAAATTAATATGCGTTGTGCACATAACAATTTAGTAAAGAGGTCTATTGTAGAACAATTACAAACTTTATTTCATGAACACAATCAAGTGATTATATTGCTTAAAACTGCCCTGGATCTAATGCCATCAGATAATCACAAAATTGTAATCAGAGCTGATAAAACACCTGCGGGTCAACATGTAAGACGTTTTAATGCACCAACTATTGACGAAGTTGCTATCGTTGTAGTTGGAGAAAACTTGGAATCCCGTGATATTGTTTTACATCGGCGGAATGATCAATTACAACGTATAAAGGAAACACATCGCTCATATGATGCACTGCAATATCCCATTATATTTTGGCAAGGGGAAGATGGCTATGATTTCTCAATAAAAATGATAAATCCCATTACAGGTAATTAAAATATTAGTTTAGCTATGGCGATAATATCTCAGTCACTATATTACGTATTTTAATTTTATATTTCAATGTTATTAAAACAAAATCTATTTACAGGTTCTGAAACTAACAAAAAAGTCAGTTCAATGAACTATTATTCATACCGCCTAATGATTCTGGAAAATGAAAACAATCACATATTGAAATGTTGGCGATTATATCATAAATGTATTGACATGTATGTTAAAATTGAAACGGAGAGATGAACATTCATCAGGTTGAATCAAACAAACTCCGATCTGAAGAGTATATTCACCTTCGAGATGCGATTAATACTGATGGAAATGCACAGAATGTTGGTCGGATGACTATTATTCCAGCAACATACATCGGAAGCCCTCGACATATGCACGAATATGCTCAAGATGCCATGTCGTATGTTCGTCATTTTGCTACAGCAAATTTGTTCATCACATTTACATGCAATCCGCACTGGATAGAAATCAAGCAGGAGTTATTCCCTGGGCAATCACCCATTGATCGTCATGATATTACAGCCAGAGTCTTTAGACAAAAATTGAAATCTTTAATGGATTTCATCGTAAAACATTACGTGTTTGGTGAGACACGCTGCTGGATGTATTCTGTGGAGTGGCAGAAACGAGGATTGCCACATGCACACATTTTGATTTGGTTGGTTGAATAGATAAGGCCAAATGAAGTTGATGCAGTGATATCAGCTTAAATCCCTAATGTACAAGTAGATTCTGGATTGCATGAGGTAGTTATCAAAAATATGATACATGGTCCCTGTGGAAATCTTAATCAAAATTCACCATGTATGATGGATGATAATGTTCAAAACGATATCCACGGACATTAATATCGGAAACAATTACTGGTAATGACGGTTATCCACTGTATCGTCGACAATCGACAGCAGACAATGGAAAATTCAACAATTGCCAAATTAAATCAACAAGATATTGAAAGAGATAATCGTTGGATTGTTCCATGTTCACCCATTTTATCAAAGAACTTCAAAGCACACATCAACGTTTAATCTTACCATTCAGTGAAATCTATTAAATACATTTGCAAATATGTAACCAAAGGGAATGATATGGTTGTGATTGGAATTGGTGCAGAGAATTCCAATGATGAAGTTACCCAATACCAAATGGGCCGCTATGTTAGTAGTAATGAAGCAGTATGGCGAATTTTTTTTCCTATTCATGAGAGACACCCTTCTGTTGTTCACTTAGCTGTGCATTTATAAAATGGACAAAGAGTGTATTTTAGAGCATAGAACGCAGTACAAAGAGCTGCTCAGCCACCATCTACTACATTAACCAGTTTTTTGAGACATGCCAAAACGATTTTGCACAAACATTGCTATATTCTGAAATGCCAAAATATTATACTTGGAATCAATCCTCAAGGAGATTTATTGTATACGACGGAAACAAGGAAAACAAGTTCCAGGATACCCAAATGTGTATTCCACCGACGCCATTGATCAAATTTATTAAGTACATCCATCAACGATTAATGTTTTTATTTACGACTGCTATTAGTCAATGTACGTGGCCCAACATCATTCCAACATTTACGAACTGTTGATGGTGAATTGTGTGGATCTTACAGAGAAGCCTGTAAACGTTTGCAATTGCTAGAAAATGACGCTCATTGGGATCAAACTCTCAATGATGCTGTAATATCATCAAACGCTCATCAAATACGAACATTATTTTCATCAAACCCAATTGATTTGTGGATCAAGTACAAAGATTATATGTGTGATGATATTTTGTATCATATACAAAATAGAATGGGAAATTTAAATACACAAATCAGTGAAGAAATTTACAACGAAGCATTGATTTCAATTGAGGACATGTGCTTGATGATGTCAAACAAACTACTAATTTAATTAGGCCTGGCCGCGCCCAATCGTTCAATGCATGATGCTTTTAACCAAGAGTTGAATCGAGAAAAACTGTATGATCTCAACACTTTGAAAGAATTAATTCAAACAAATCTTACACTGTTGAATGAACAACAGAAGTATGTATTTGATACTCTTATGAAAGTAACAAATGATGAAACTGGAGGAATTAACTTCTTAGATGCACCTGGAGGTACAGGAAAAACTTTTTTGATTTCATTAATATTAACAACGATTCGCTCACAAAATAAAATTGCACTTGCACTCGCTTCGTCGGAAATCGCAGCAACTTCGCTTGAAGGTGGTCGAATTAATTGGTGGGGGTCGAATTAATGGCAATTTCAGCATTAAAATTGCCATTAAATATGCAAAGCAATGAAACTCCGACCTGCAACATTTCGAAGAACTCTGCAATGGCAAAGGCCTTGCAGCAATGTAAATGAATTATTTGGGATGAATGCACGATGGCACATAAAAAATCTTTGGAGACTTTAGACAGAACCTTAAAAGATCTACGGAGCAATCATATCCAATTTGGTGGTGCAATGATTTTATTAGCAGGAGATTTTCGTCAAACATTTCCAGTGATTCCATGATCAACACCAGCTGATGAACTCAATGCATGTCTAAAGTCCTCCAATTTGTGGAACATGTCAAAGTACTTCATTTAAGCAAGAATATGCGTGTCGAGTTGCAAAATTACCAATCTGGAAACATATTCTCTAAACAACTCATTGACATTGGTAATGGCAAATTTCCTATAGACATGTTGACTGGCTGCATTAACATTCCTCAAAGTTTTTGTCAGTTAACTCGATCAAAAGATGAACTTATTCAGAAGGTGTTTCCAGATGTTTCTCAAAATTACAGAAATCATGATTGGTTGAGCGAACGAGCTATATTTGCTTCAAAAAACATAGATGTAAATGAATTAAATTTAAAAATTCAAGAACAAATTACAGGCGAATCGAGGATATATAAATCAGTTGATTTGGCTACTAACCAAGATGATGTAGTGAACTATCCACCAGAATTTTTAAACTCGCTGGATTTGCCAGGATTGCCACCTCACAATCTTCAATTGAAGGTTGGATCGGTAGTTATAATGTTGCGAAATATCAACCAACCACGTCATTGCAACGGCACATTTAGCGATAAAAAAATTACTAAACAACGTGATAGAAGGAACTATACTGAAAAGAAAGTATAAAGGATAAGTTCTCATACCGCGCATCCCAATGATTCCGACTGATGTGCCGTTTGACTTTAAATGACTACAGTTTCCAGTTCGGCTTGCATTTGTTATGACCATAAACAAGTCCCAGGGGCAATCATTAAGTGTTTGTGGTATTAATCTGGAAAACCCCAGTGTGTTTCCCGTGTTGGAAAACCATCAGATTTGTTTGTCTATGCGCCAGGTAATCAAACAAAAAACATTGTATATCACAAAGCACTACAATGAAAATAAAACTGATTTTTGTTAATAATTATGATTCACGTGGTTAACAATAAAGCGATTACTTACGTTTAAATGCTTATATATGTTTTATTTAATTATATTTCTTATTCACAACGCCCTATCACCAGGGTGACGGTTCTGTATATTTTCTGAATATTTTGCTCAGACTATAAAATATGTAGGAACAAAAAACTGTCACATTACAAATCGTTTTGACAGGACGAAGTCTGTCGGGTCCGCTAGTATTTTAATAATTTAAATTAGGCTCGTCAGTTTTCGTCAAAATACACGCTTTCCTTTCTTTATTTTGAATTCTAACTCAGTTTTTTCCGCAATTCCCTTCTACGTTTCAGTGTTTTCATTTATGTTTTTATTCTTGTTATTTTTATTCTCCATTTTCATTAAACAATGCCCACAATAAAAACATACGTCCATTACTACCTGATTCAGGTACTGAACGAAACACAGCTCTAATTCTCGACGAATAGTCCTTTTTTCATGATAAAAGAATTTTCCAATTCATCCGCGAGCATACGAATGTGGTCATCACATTCTCTCTGCGACTGTACGCGTGTTGGTCGGCAACAAATGCATTTTGCTCACTGGAACAAAAATATACAAAGAGGTTGTTGTGCGAGTCACTGTGAAGGGTCTTCGCGCTTGTGTTGAAAGCGTAACTACAAAAAAGTGGCTTTCTCTCCAACGCAGGGTCGGTGGAAGATTTTTCAAACGCTTCTCTATCCTATTCTGTGTTCGCCGAGTTTGCTGTACTTTCAATATTAAATTCACCCCGCTTCCTATCCTGTTTCGTGAGTCTCAGGGGCATTCCGCCATACACATACCAATAACCTACTTTTCTAACCATGAAGATAAATTGTATTGACTTGCTGTCGGCTCGACGCGACTCCACAAAAATTCAGTTTATAAGCACATTCTATCTACTTTAAAGGTTGATTTTTTTCATATTTTTAGTCATATGTATTGCGTTATATTACTATTAGTACTTGCCAGTACAGTAGTAGTACTAGTAGTATAACGTCATCCTTGGTATTATTCGTTGGAAAAGAACCTCTAATACAGATTGTGTTCGACATGTGATATCTACACAATTGGTGGATTCACTAGTTGCAATAACACTGTCAACTTTTAATAATACATAGTCACCAGAGACTTTGATTTTGCCGTTTTGAATGCAAAAGTAAAGAAAATAATATTGTACCGTTTTGGTAAAACATGAATTCTCGATGTATTCTAAATAGATACAACAGTAAAATATATTAAGAAACAGAATAAATAAATGTTGAGCAATTTCTATAATGTGCCCTTCAAAATCAAAATTTTGAAATTACACCATGTACATAACATAACAAGCATTCCCGTAAAAATGTACCTCATTGCCTAGAAAGTCTTCATGTTTCAATACGTTTGTTCCGTTAACCAAAACATAAGAAAATACATAAAAGGAATTATTAGATTATATACAAGTTACTCTATTATTCGGTGTGCTAATTGAGTTATTAAATATTGGGCCAAATTAATATTCATCGATACTCGACGCAAAATTTAGAAATCCACTTACTATTGTATTAGGCAGAAAGAACTATTATATAGGCAGATGAAATATGAAGATAGAATGAGTAATGGTTACGGAGATAGTTTAGAATATTTCAATTAACATCATTCGTTTGAATAAAGATGCATACACTGAATATTATTTACGGTGTGGCTTTAACTAACGGAGAGTGAAAACTTCATCCCGCTTTGGGTGGAAATTGACCCTCCTCTCCTCTGACTCGTAGTCGGAGAACCAGAACACAGTTAAAGTTCAATTTACGGAATGCAACGTGATAGTTATTTGGAAACGCGGTACATCCTACAAATTTACAATGTCATTCAGACTCACGATTACTTCATTCTGTTTTTCTATCAAGTTCTCGAATGCGTGGGTGTTGTATTCTTTCCTCTCCGTAGTTTCTCGTAATGAAGAGACGTCGTTCACAACCAGCAGTTTGTGGATTCTCGAAAGAACTGCGTTAAACGCGTCCCAGTATTAGTTGCGATTTTTTACGAGAAGACGCAAGGTTCAAAATCGGAATAAATAATAATAATGTTAAAATAATAATAATAATAATAATAATAATAATAATAATAATAATAATAATAATAATAATAATAATAAAGCTGTAGGAGGGCAATTGATATTAGTTTCGTTCTACTACATTCTCAACTTCGCCGCGCCGTACATGCTACTTTTCAAGGCAACGTGCGTGGCGTACTTTTATTCACATGTATATTTTACGATTATGAGCTGAAAATGGATGACGGCTTGATAGAGATAACATTTTATCAACGTGTTTTGCGGTTCAGAAATTCGTGATTGATCAACCACAAAGAAGCATTACATCTGTTCACAGCTGCCTGAATATTGCGCTTTACCTATAACTTTGGTAAATTCTAGTTGCGTTCTGGGGCGTGAGTTTCAATTGTCGGGACTAGGTGTAGTAGAATATTTTGAGCGGTTACTATTGTAATAGTATTTGAATCAGTTCAGCAATATAATCTTCGTTCGGAAAATCAATTTTAAGGTTCTTTTGTGCTTTAATTTTCCAGACACTTTAGGATTGAGGTAGGTCGCGAGGACATACACGGAATTGTATGCACCAATATCCTTATGTCTGGAAGCGTCTCATAACTTTGTGAGTTTTCAAGATTTTGAACTGAAACTTGATAAATACGTCAGAAGTAAGATCTAGTTGTGTCATTCCGGAAGTCCTTACTATTTTTTTATTACTTGAAGTTCGTGTGACATTTTAAAACTTTCCTGGAAATGAGCTGAAACTCTTTGTCTATTTCGTTTGTTCGAATAGTAGAAAGATCTTATGTAGGTATGGTATAGTTCCGATTTTCATTCAAACTTGTGAAATTTTTAAATTTGCAGAAATCTGTATATTTAAAACACTAAGAGGTTTCGTTTACAAAGACATTTCAGAGTTTTACTTAACCGTATTCAGTAATTTTTACTTTAAATAAAATGTGGTTGTGTTCTGGATATTTATCGTTAACATTATTTAGTTTTATAATACAAATACTAAATACGACGTTTTAATAATATCGTAAGAAAATTAATATAACAAACGCTTCTTCGGCGTCGTTTGTTCTTGGATTCGTTTGTTAATGCGAGTTGCTCTAGTTCTATTGAAATCATTGGATTTTGTATTTTAGAATGAGCAATACGATAATTATATGTGATGCATTTCATTTAAAGATCAATGTAGATAGCAGGTTTTTCTGCTATCAACATTGATTTTAACATACGTGTCCAGATCTTAGTAAATACAAAATTAGAAGTAAATTCTTCAATTCCATTTTCAGAAAAGTGTTTTGTTCTGTGTTGACAATGACTAGTGGTTGAATTGTTACAGAATTGGTAAATCTCCCTTATTTCCATGGAAGTCGTTTCAATGCACTGTGAATACTTTTCTGATGTGACATTTCTACACTTCTTCTTCTTGTACGATGTAATCGCAAGGGTTCAGCTATTTTCGAATCTTTCCTACATCTCTAATATTAAAGCCAGATATTTTTCTCAATGCAATTTATCCCACAATTTAATGGTTTTGTAGAACATGACCAACACACAAAATTGCAAAAACGCAATGGCGCTCTCTAGACAACCTCTAGACATTCTTTGATTTTTGATAATACATCAAAACGATGTTTGCGTAATGCTGATCTTTGGAGGCATAAATGCTCTGCCACATATTAGGTACAGTTCATATGTTCATAAATGGCAGAAAATATGGAAGTTAATGTTGATTTGATATGAAAAATAATAATAATTGGATGCAGATATACATCCCACACATATCTATTTTTTCCCGTGCATTTTTCATCTAGAAATTTTAAGATACGTCCAAACTTTCCAAACCATTATTCGATCACCTTGATTATTTCTATATAACATTATTCAATTTTTAATTTTTAAATTATGTCATGCCCGTTTTTTACAATCTGAGTAATTGTTGAATAATAACATTGTGCGTAACATGCTGCGTGTTCCCTCTATTTTTTTTTTCATTTTAGTACCATCGTCATTAGCAATTTCAGTGTGTTCTCTCTCGAGAAAGGTTTACTAGGAAATTACGTCAATGTACGCATTGATTTTGAGACATGTTTCAATAATTGTTTCCATTTGTGATTTCTTCTGTTGGCAAAAGTATTATGTATATCTAATATCGTGTCTGCAATTATTTGAATGAACATTTTAGTCACATAGTCGTGAAAACTAAGTAAATACTGACGTTATTCTATAGCATTAAATCAAATACTTCAAAATCACTATGCTTCTTTGTCGGAATGCTTATCTTGAGTCGTTGTCCAAAACTACGAAGAAGAGTATTCATGTAATATAGACATAACAAAAAGTATACTGAGAAAGTAGTGATCACTATGGTCCAAATGCAAATACCAGAATGTGAATCTAATGCTCATTTCCTGAATCAAGGTATGGTTTTATGCCCCCCACCCTCAAGAAAAGTCTGTGCTCTTAATGTCTAGAAAGTAACGAAGTTGCGTGTTGCCAACTGGGTAGGCAATACGTCACACAGGCACGTGTTGTGTGTTGCCTGAGGACAACTCAATCTCTTATTATTGGGTGAACGAACTTGGATGAGAGAACTTTGAAAGAGTTGAAAACGCTAAACAGAATCTGTATGGGCGTTTGAATATATACAATTACAATGTCGTCTGCAGCTGTGATATTTCGCCAATGAGGATCAACATTGTTGAGTTTTGGAGACTGCGCGTTCTATCCCCGGGCGGTTTCAATACTGGAAATCTACTTGATATGCTCAATAGCAATCAATTTGTAGTTTCTGGCCAGCGTTTTCTGTAATCATCATTAGGAGACAGACAGATATGCAGTCCGCAAAGCGAGCCGATGACCGCGCCATTCTTGCACCCATTCAGAGGGAATTATAAATTGAGCTCATGTTCTCGTTGCCTTATCTCGCATTGTTCGGAGATAAATCTTCGACAATCGTCCGAGATTTGCTGAGGTCAATAGGAAATAATCGCGAACAAACATTATCACAATAATAAAATGGCGACTTCGCTATAGTTAGTCTAATGTTCAGTCAGAGAAATAAAAAGATAACGATTTCAATCTGACGTCCCTTACCACAGGGACAAGAACACAGGGAAGAGAAGTGTTTTGTAGTACAGTATTATTTGTTTCGCCAGCATTACAATACTTACATAAAATGTAACATGGGTATTAAGTTGGTGGACGTATCTGAATTTCTCGCAATGCACTATAGGACAGTGTAGAGTCGATACTTTCATGTAGAGTGTGTGTCATTTCAAGTGGGCAAAACATACCGCAGTGTTCGTCTTGATTAGTTGAGCAAATGCTTCTTATATCTAAATAAATAAAAGGTATTGTCTGGTATCAAATATATATTTAAACTGAAGATATTTTTGATAGCGTAGCGATCATCATCAGAGCTATCTGAAAAAATTCAGGAATGCATGAAAAATTAAATTAGGTATAAATTATACAAATTATTTACAAAATATTATACACAAAATGCTATATACAAAATATTATACACAAAATGCTATATACAAAAGTAGGGCCTATGCCAGATGCGGAAGCAAACTGGTTTTTGACAGTATGTTTCGTTTAAGAGGACAGAGACTTTTGACGTGAACAGAACAGGAGGATGAAACGAGGAACTTGTTATATAATTTTGCTGAGAAACAATTCGTTACAGCACGGACGTTTCTTGACAATTTCTCTTTTTGTATGGCGTTTAGAAGGCTGTCCTTGACCTGAGTAGAAGCCCTGATGATTTTTCTAAGTATTTTCGCAGAAAAATCTATCTTTTTGGATACAAACCTCTAAAATATAAAATGTTTTAAATTGATAGAATTGAAATTCATATTATGACAATTCGGTATGGCCCTACAGTTGCGCCTAATCTCTCAAGCCTGCAGTCAAAATTGCATTGTACTAGCTGTTCGCAAATAGTCTCACAAGTCGACAACAACACTTTGAGCCTTGAAATGTTCATAATGTTCCTATGTCATACAGGTTGCAACGAAATTCGAAAATAATATAACAAACTCTACGGAAATCTATACTTCTGAAGATAAAACGGCCCAGGAGTTTTTTTTCTCAAGTTATGATGATCATGCTGATGTTTTTTTCACCTTCAAATATTCACATGTGCATTTATGCCTACACATCCGTACTTGTGGTCATATATGATTACTTATGTATATTTAATCACATATAACGTATTGTTTCAATTCAATTGTGCTTAATTTTCCGTGGCGAGATGCAGGCTATAAAGTCTAGCAGAGAAAGGACGTATCGCTCCGACAACAAAACAGGGGAATTAATAGAAGTCCGAATTAAATATCAATTTACCTTGTATTTCAAATGCTGTCTTACTTCTCTTTATATACACTATTATTGATGCCTCTTTTAACAGTTCTACACTACGATTTATTTGCACTGCTCATATTATTACTATTCACAACAAATAATGATGGAATCCCAGCCTACAACACATAATTTTTAGTCGATTCTTTAAAAAATCCACAGTCAGAAAATATTATGAATGTATCCTGAACTTCTTTCCAATTTTTAATTACACATTTCACAAATTTAAAAAATGTACATCAGGACTTTGAGCCCTTGACTCTACTTTTCAAGCTCTTGACAGGAAACAAAGCTCTTTATTTGAATTTCTGATTGATATGATTTTTTTGACACTCAAAGAAATAAAATTAATTTTCGCTCTTTAATTGAAATCAAAAAGCAGCGCCATATTTTAATGACTTCACTATATGAAAATATGTTGCTGTGCACATACACAATTCACATATTTTACTGTGTACGAGGAAATATTGAAGAATGAATAAAAACGTTTATTTATTCTTTTTAAATTCATATAGTTTTTATTTTAGTTACGCAACGCAACATTCCTTGTGGAATAAGACAAGATTTTTGCTTATTTTACATAAATGTGTTTTTGAGTGAAACGATATTAATTCTTTCCAATGAACTGATTTAACTTTCTTTCAGTTATTGCAAGACGAAAACAAACTTGCGTTAATTTATATCTACTTTTCACCCCATAATGGCTCATTGAGTACGCATACCCGTAATACAAATTCAACCACGTTACACAAAGTACTATAACTACAGTCATAAAATTGTGATTACACAATAAAATGCGTAAAATGTCTGTATTGTGGGGTCCAAATGTAAATGTTAAAAAATAAGAAAGATGTTGCTTGACACGTAAAATTTTTTATCAAATATGTAATATATTTTTCGCGAAGTTCAAGACAACTAATTTAGCTACGAACAGACAATATCGCATTCTTCATGATTCCTGTTCGTGATAATTTTACTCCGCAATTCCACCTTTCGATACCTGCCAATTTCAATACTGTGCCCATTTTCCCCTCTTAGCCTTTTCTCTTCGGTGTGTTGCAATTCGAATGGGAAATAGCTGCGGTTCACCGAGTATCCTCCGTTCCACTGCGTGCGAAATCATCCGATTTTTCTCTCGAGTACCGCGAGAACAATATTGAAAAATTCCCGCTGTCATCAGTGCCTCGCAGATCTCCCAGAGCGAGTCGCGTGTTCGGGGCGCGAAGAGCGAGAGGAGCAGGGTCAAGGGACAACACGGCGGGGGTGGAGGCAGCGGCGAGGGAAGGGCTAGCCAACGTCCGACAAGACGGACGCGGAAAGGGGGCGGAGGCGTCGCAAGCAGGGACGTTCGCTTCTGGAAAGGGTGTGGCAGATATGACAGCGGGACCCGGAAGACTTTTTGTGCTGTAATAAAGGTAACAGCATGAGTGATTAGACGTATATGAGATGGAATATACATTTAATTTAATGTATTGTTATGAACATCTTTTGCAAAAATGTATGTGAATAAATATTGAATTTGATTGTTCACCTACTGGCGGAAATTAATTTAAAAATCCTTATGAGACTAATTAGCCATATGTTCTGTAAATATGGATCACTGGTAGCGGCATCAATATATTTATTATAAAATGGATTTTTTTACTCCGCGGCCCTTTCTAGCTGCTTGAGGAAATTCCGACACACCTCCAAACGAAAAGGGTGGATGCGTCCCTGAACGGCAGTCCTTCGGGACCAGGGTGGCGCAATGGCGTTGGCGCCAGGAGGGTAGAAAGTGGCCAGGGGCGATGGGCAGTGCGTCGTTGGAAGAAGATGGGCGGCTGGGACGGCTTGTGGGTGAGCGCGCGGGCAAGACGAAGGGAGTCGAGGTACGACGAGATGGGGGAGGCGGGACCGATCGGGGCAGAGCCCGGCGAGGCGGAGCGGGGCGTCGAGGGGTGGGGCGGTGTGGAGCGGGGAGAGGAGGGGAGGTTCTGGCAAGGCGAGGCCGGGCGAGGCGAGGCTGGGCGGGTCGGGGCAGTGCGGGGCGGGAAGAGAAGACGCGTCGCGCCTCGTCGCCACGCGGGTCGTCGTGAACTGATACGGCGGGCAGGGGGCTATATTTCCTCATTTCTTCCTCGTGAGCTCTCCCCTCGGCCGCAGAAGAGAGGCGCGTGAGAGACCGGGCCGACATCGCGCCGCACTATCCCGCTCGGGAGAAACAACGCCGAAGTTTCGGAGAAAGTGCGGTGGCGCGGAAGGTGACGTGCGCACGGGCACTGCGGAGGGGGAAGCCTCTGCGGCGGGGCTAGGAGGGAAGGGCCGGAGAGCGCGGTCAACGCGACGGGGAGCGGCGGAGAGGGAGGAATGCCGGAGAGACGGGAGGGCGAGAGTGCTGCTCGGCGGTTCGCAGCCCGAACTGTCGCTGCGTACACGCTCTCTACGTACTACGCTCCTGCTCACCCACAAAGTGCTCGCGAGAGTGTGTAGGGGCGGAAGTTTTCCCGCTCCTAGAAGGGTAAGAGGGCGAACATCTTTCAGCTCCGCCCAAGATGGAAGCGGCATTGGAGGGCACCAGGGAGAGTTGACCTATTTCGCAAATATCGTCAGTCCCTAGAACAAAATGAAGCAAATACTCGTACAGACACTGAAACCCTCCTTGTGGTAGAAGGACAGCATTCACATGTTTTGAAGTAGTTCTCCATAGTTATCCGCGCTAACTGTATGTAGGTAACAACTTATTTTGGAAGTTGAAATTGTCGAAATTCGAAAAATATTATTTTTTAATATTATTTTTAATTGAAATTTGATATAGTAGTTTGATTAAAGTTATAGCAGTTCAGGAATATTAACATTTCGTTTTAATTATCTGTAAATCAGATTAATTGTTGATTTTTACTAAATATTTTGTAAATTTAAAAATGCAAATTATTTGAAATATATATAAATGCATTTTACGAGCATGGTTCTGCGCAAAGACGGACTGATCCAAAACTTATACGAACTGCTGTAAATGAATGGTTTCAAACTGAACCTTGTACTATTGTATATTTGCAATTTCCATAAAATGTAATTTAATATCTTTTTGGTATACGTGTGTTTCTTTTATACAATAAAAAATTATTATAACTTATAATTTAATGGGATAAACTTGAAAATAATCGAAATTATTCTAAGTATTAAGAATAATATTGTACTCTGCCAAACAGTCATGTTATTCCTGTTAAGTACGAGAATTTCCTTGTCTACTTCAGATAATCTATAATTATTGTCATACAATAATTTGAAATAAAATTATTAAATTAAACAAAAGTTACTCAACCAAAATATTAATTCTAATTTTAATTTTGAAATTATATTGATGTTATTTCCAAGTATGTACTTTAAATTGCATCTTCTCCAATGTGTAATTTTGTCACGTTTGTACGTGTCATTATATGTGTTTGATTTAGGATGGGCGTTCATTAATGAGTTTATTAAGGAAAATCCAACATGTACTACCATTTAAAACAAGAAGACGACATTTTTGAATATTACGCCATACATGAAAGAGCGATAAAATGGCAATGTAGTGAATATAATGAGAAATAGTGTATTCTGAGAACTGAGATAAATCTCATTTTAATTCGTGTAAAGTGAAGAGCGGAAAACAAAAATTACTCTAGATGTATTATGTTTTGATAGCATGAACAGCAATTTGTGTTATACATCAATGAATGAGCCTGTGATATCATGTCCCGAGATGAAGGTGGTTGAGTATTGTCCCCAGCTTAAATTCAAGACATATACGAAATAATATATTTTACCCAATATATTTTACGGAAACAAAATGTTATGAACAGTATTCCACCTCGCAGCCGGAGTCTAGAAAGAAACTAACATTTAGAAATTGAGCTCTCTTCTCGATAAGCAGCGCGGTGTTCCGCACTAATTCGATGCTGTTGTGGGCACGTGCGACTTGGCAGGCTTCGCGAAGGCACTTCGACATGGAAAAAACTGTGTAGACGAGTGGCGGCAAAGCGAGCGCGGCCGAAGTCTCCCTGCTGTGCAGCGGGGGAGGCGCACATAGACGACGTGCCATTGCAGCATCAATGACAGGTCAGGTCAGATCAGGTCAGCGAAGTCTGGCCCCCACGGAGTCTGCCACGTTGCTTACCCATGTCCTGCGCGCTCGGGAATCCACCGCCTGGGAATAGAGGAGTTACTCTAAGAAGGGACCAGTTGGACAGCTCGGGACAACCAATGTCATGCAAGAGGATTACAATGCAAGAGATAGTGATGAACCTATTTACAAATATGCTAACTGTATTCGAACGCACTGACAAAATAAGTGCATGGGTTGCCAACAGTGGCCAATGCGGTCGTAGCTGTCAATGCTGTCAATATAGCTGTCAATGAGGTCCCGTCTTATAATCTCGGTCTCTTTTACTCGGCGCCTAATATCAGTGAATTACAGTGTCGTGTAGTGCAGTGCACTGCACTGGTCTGCGCAGAGTATCCGCGTGAAGTGTGAGGAGGGAGGCCAAGGTCGTACTGCTGGGCTTCGCGGTGTAGCTTTTCGGCCATAGGCACAGGGGCGTTCGCTGCGGGGCAGCCGACAAAGAGAGCAGGAAACATAGCGCGAGGTAGCGCTGGCTAAACGGGAAATGACGTGGTGACCGGACTGCCATGCCTTTTTAGTGGAGTCAATGTGGTGCGCAGTGCTGGAAACTGAATTAGACTAAAACTGGGAGAGTTTGCATGTAATACCTTTGGTCTGCTTGTCAGGCTCTGCCTTTTAGCTTTTTCCGTCAAAAGTGCTGGAGTGAGTGGAGGAGAAGAGAGCTACTTTCGCCTCTGAAACTTTAATGGCGCTACTGAAACTGCGACATACTGATGAACTGCGAAAGAGAATATGTTCGCGGTCATAGCTACGTAAATGTTTAATATCAAGACGAAACAGTTATCTTCTCCAATTACGTTATATTCATTATTTAAATAAAATGCTTTATAGAAAGGTGAATAAAAGAATTCAAATAAATTTAACCCCAAACCAGAAAACATGTTAGCACGTCAATAAATATTGAATATCGATCTCGTAGTCAATAACTATATCATACTCTGGCTCCAGTTTCTCGTAGAATGCGTTTGCTATTTACGTTTTCTTTGCTCTAGGCGAAGTCTGTTGAAGTGAGCTGAGCGTCGTTAAAACGATCAGCGGGTCTTGGCAGGAGCCAGCACTGAGCGGTGCAGTTCTGCCTGAGCGCTAATCCACCATGTGTGCAGGCTTGCTGCCCGGGCTTGCGGCTTTCGGGCTTGCTGCCCGGTCTCCTGGGGCCCGCTCCTTGCCATCACTGAGATCACACGATTCACCACACACTAACTCGGCCATTTCCAGCCACTACCGTCACCGCCACCGTCACCGTCACCGTCACTGTCACCGTCACCGTCACTGTCACCGTCACCGTCACCATCACCGTCACCGCCTCCGTCACCTCCTCTGTCACTGCCTCCGTCACCGCCACCGTCACCATCACCATCACCATCACCGTCACCGTCACCGTCACCGTCACCGTCACCGCCACTGCTACCGTCAACGCATACTAATGACATCAGTAGTTGACGCGCCCGGAATCACTAACAACCAACCAACCACTAGAATCGCAGAAGTTACAACAGTAATTACCAACATTATTACTACTGCTACTATTTCAACTACCCTTCTAAATCACTGCCCGCGCTACGGCAGTGAGGTCAAATTATCTGGCACCAGTGAGACTCGGTGAAATCAATGGCACAATGAAATGTTCCCATCCCAGACACTTTGTCTGAAGAAACCACTAGTGAAAGTGTCACCGCTCTTACTCATGATATACGAATGGATGAAAGTGAGAAAGAACGAAGTAATTTTCGATGTGACTGTTATGGTTATTTTTATACACTTTTTTTGCAGTAATAAAATACTTATTAATATCCTTTGAACCACAAGCTGCTGCAAGTATTCACAACGTCACAGAAACACCCATAGACAGTACTTTGCGATGATTATTTTGTGGCGTGCCACGGTAGCGCAAATCGTGCTACCGCACCCAATGAAAACTTTTCACATCACTGCATTATTTTTCCCATTCTCTTCACCCGAAAATTTTAGCCTTGGTTGTCATCCCTCGATCGCCGGTCTCGTGCCCCTCCACCCTTGCCGTTCTGTCGCCGCCCCGCCCCCGCCTGCCTCTTCTTCCCGCGGCGGCCGTCGCGCTGCTGCTTCAGCAGTAAACAATGCGGGGGAGGAGATCCGTCTGAGTACTCGCAAGGCGAGTTAATGAACCGGCTGTTGACTTTTGCCTGCTCTCTGCGGCTCCGCTGCTGCTGGTGCTGCGGCGGCGGCGGCGGCGGGGGGGGGGGAGTGTTGGCGTTGGCCGCGCGGCGTGGGACGGGACGAGGCGGGGGCGGGGCAGCGGGCCGCTGCCGGGTCACGCCGGGCGGTGCGCTGCAAGCGGAGGCGAGTCGTCGGAGCAAAGCGCGAGACAGAGGGGTTGGATACGGTCGGCAAGACGGGAGAGAGACGGCGAGGTGAAGCGCGGAGAGGGCCTTGGTAGTGGTACTGGCGGCGATGGAGGTGGGGTTGGTGGGGGCTGCGGCGGTGGTGACGGTGGCGAAGCGGTGGAGGCGGAGGCAGTGGAGGTGGCGGTGGTAGTGGCAGTGGTGGATGTGCAGGCGGTGATGGGAGTGGCGGTGGCTGAAGGGAGGTGGCTGCGGTGGCTGTGACTACGGAGGAGGGGCCGGCAGTGAAGGTGGCGGCGATGGAGGCGACGGCGGTGGAGGGGGAAACGGTGATGAGGCGGATGCGGCGGAGGCGACGGCAGTGAGGGTGGTGAAGGGGCAGCGGGGATGGAGGCCAGGCGGTGGAGGCATAGTGGTTGCGGCGTGGCGGGTGAGACGGGGAGGGGGAGGCTGGGTAGTGGAGCTGGCGGCGGTGGAGTTAAAGGCGGTGGAGTCAGCGGCGGTGAGGCTGGCGGTGGGCGGAGGGTGTAGGTGACAACGGTTGAGGAGGCGGCGTTGGGGTCGGCAGTGAAGGAGGCGGCGATGGAGGCAGCGTTGGAGACGCGGGGGATGTGGCGGTGGAGGTGGCAATGGAGGTGTCGGTGGTGGCGGAGGCGGTGAAGAGGGCAGCGGTGTGGTCTGTGGCGGTGGTGGCGGTGGCGAGTGGAGACGGTAAAGGGCGGCGGCGGTGGGACGCGACGGCGACGTGCCACTGCGGCGTCAATGACAGGTGAGGTCGGCGGAGCCTGACCTCGCGGAGTCTGCCACGTCGCTCACGCGTGTCCCGCGAGCCCGAAGGTGACCCCGCCGTCGTTCACACTCGCCAGAAGGACAGGAAAAGCCAATACCCATGCAAGGAAATATAGATTCCGGTATCCAGCCGGGCGGCATTGCACACGGCGCAGATCTGAGAATCAGAGATGACGCAGGAACATGAATAAGGGAAGGCCATTCAGAGATATAGGTTGGAAAGGAAGCTAGACATTAAATGAATTGTTTGAAGTTCATAGTTGATCTATAATACGCACATTATAATTTCATTTTTTTAGTGTTTATAGCGTCTAGAAATTAGCATATGATTAATTAGGTTAGGACGAGTTATTTCTTCTCTTCGTCACGTTATCCTGCAGTTCTTCACGTGAAAAACTATAAGTAATAATTTATATCGGTAATTTTATTTCCGATCAGTGTAATGATAATTTCAGTTGACGTGCAGTGCCCAGAAATAGAGATATTTACAAAAAATAATTTGTTACTTATATATATATATATATATATATATATATATATATATATATATATATAATCCTAAATCACAAAAACATGTTTATAGTCAATTTTGCGGGATATTGTCTTGCCTTAAAGTTATGCAATTCAACAAAGTACCGGATCCAGAATATTTGAGAGAAAATTGTAAAAAAACGCCATTTTATAAACCGATAAGAGAAATGTCCCAGGGACAATTCAGCTCACGGGGATTTATTCCACAGATGAAACTTAACTTGACTGGAGAAGTCGTATGAGAAATTGTGAGGAACTTGTAAGTACTGAAATTCAAATGATCTTGCAGTTGCTTCCAATCTCAGACTTGAGTTCGAGCGTTTGATAGTAAGTTCTCAAACATCACATTGCTACGTTCAACGACCGATATATTTTATGAAGAAATCCCTGAATGTAGCTTTTATCTGCAAGTCGAATTTCAAGACCGAAGGTCCCTGATCGTTACCAAGTTAGTGACGGATATTCGCATCGGATTTCATTACTTATCATCAAAAACTGTAAAAAATGTATGTGACGAATGAGTGGGAAGATACGGAGGGTCTTGCAGGAGCTTGGAACGCTGACTGGCGATGTGTTGTTGGGTCCTCAGGCTACCACGATCGTGTGCGGGTGAAGGGGTGAGTTTTTGGTTGGTGTAAGTCATGGCACATTGGGCAGGCAGTGGGAGGGAGGCCGAATGTGTGGAACGCAGAAACGCGCTGAATGGCATGTGGGAAGGGAGAGAGGCGATGGGGGCCAGGGTGGAGTTTCTGCGTTCAGGGAAGGACGGTTGGCGATCGACACTCAGAATGTGGCGGTATTGGAAGGCAGACGAGAAGGGAGGCATGAATATAAGCGGACTGGAGGGCATGTAGCCTGGAAGGAGGGATGGTAATGAGGAGGGACGACATGCTTGATGGAGTGAGAGAGGGCGGACGGCCGAGAAAGCAAATGAAACGGCGGCGGATTGGGGGGCAGTGAAGAGAGAGGGTTGACTGAGGGGGATCGAGAGAAAGATCGCGGATGGGCGGACGAGCCGATAGGATGAGGGGCCGAGCGGCCGAGTGGCCGAGCAAGAAAATGGAACGAGAGCGGAAGGCCGGGCAGTGAGGAGGAACGGCAGACAGGGTAGAGTATCGACGGGCAGTGTAGAGCGAGAGTTGCCTGGCGGCGTAGAGAGAAAGATCGCGTGTGGGCGGGTGGGCGAGCCGATGGGGCGAGGGGCGAGAGAGAGAGAGTGGTATGGAAGGAGGGATGGCAGTGAGGAGGCACAACGGGATTGGGGAGCCTGGCTTCCCGGCAAACTAATGGAATGAGGCGGATGGACGGTCAGTGAGGAGGCACGGCAAGAGGTGTAGGGTAATGACGGATAGTGTAGAGGCAGGGTTGGCTGGCGAGGTAGAGGAAAAGATCGCGTGTGGACAGGCTGGCGAGCCGAGTGGGCGGGAGAGCGAATGGGAGGGAAGGAGGGGAGGCAGTGGAGAGGGACGATGCGTTTGGTGGAGCGAGGGAGGGCGAGCGCCCGAAGAAGCAAATGGAGCGGGGGCGGAATGGCGGGTGGTGAACGTAAGCAGGGTAAGGTAACGACGAGCAGTGTACATGGAGGGCTGGCTGGCAGGGTGGAGAGAAGGATCGCGTGTGGGAGGGGGCGGGCGGGCGAGCTGAAGGGGATGAGGGGCGGGAGCGCGCGTGGGGTGGAAGGCGGGTCTACACGCGCGGGGCCACCGCAGCCTGTCAAGCGCAGGGAACTGCCTAAACACTCGGCAGCGGGACGTGCAGCGTATTAAATATTACATCCGTGCGCGCGGCGCGGCGTTGTGTGGCGTGGCGCCGCGTTGCTCCCGCCGGTGATTCAGCGCCCCGCACGCTGTGTTTTTACGGGCGTCACGACAAGGCTGAAAGCGCGGACACCACTATCATGCGACGCAATGCGAACGTAACCGGAGATGTTTCATTTAAGTATGCGGCCGTTCCGCGAGCGAACGTCGCACTTCTCCGCGAAGAAAACGAGACGAAAATCACTTCATATCTCGTAATGCAAATTTGCGGAAAGCTGTGAGTTAATGGCGAGTCGTCGTGTGACAATTCAGAGAAGAATGTATTGGTATAGTCACAATTTATTGTAAGAACCAAATTTTGAGAAAGATTTTATCGAATTTTTGGTGTCTGCAATATTTCCTGCGTATATTGCCGGACATTAGTTATTGGTCCGGTTTCTAGCTTCAATCGTTTCATAGAGACATGAAAGTAAATATTCTGGGTGAATCATTTTGTCAGAATATAGCTTTCGTTTCTTCAGCTGTAAATGGTACAATTATCTCATTTACACTATACTGTTCAGGGCAGAATAATAAGTTTTTTAGGGACAGATTTTGTTATTTTTAAACAAAAATGTTAAAAAAATCTTATTTTCCGTGAAGGACTTCGGGTTTAATCACAAAAGTTTTCACAATGAACGGTTGTAAAACAATGTATTACATATTCTTCAGGTTTCTATTACTAATTCGTGACCACATCTGTGCAATTCTTACGTTCAATATTCCAGTTCTTCACTTGAACTATTTCTCGAAGTATTCATCATTACATTGAAATATGTGAGAGGTAAGATTATATAAGTAATAAGTTTATTAATAAAGACATATTTGTATTATTGAGACCTTTACTTACTATATAATGCTTTTGCATTTTATTGTAGAGTGCTTCAGAGTAACTGTTACAATCTTCTGAAACGTGTAGGCGGTCAATAATGAACGCGATTTTTTGCGAATAAATATGTGGCGAGAAATGTGTTTAGTCAGCATTAGTATTTAGTAGACATAGTGTAACACCCCCGGTCGTCTCGTGAGAGAACGCCCGGTTAGCGGCCCGGTTAATAGCTCAGTCGGTGATGGAAGGAATCGTTAAACAGATACCGGTAACATGAAACAAACACTTTGATCACTGGTAAAAATTACTTTTATTCCTGGGCAATAAAATTAAAATGCCCCAGGGGAGTTACACTTGTAAATAAAATAAAAAAATGAGAAAATTAGGTAAAAAAAGAAAAGAAGATGAAAAGTTAGTATTCAGAGTAAAGCTTAAAAACTAGGAAGAATTATAATTAACATTACAATGGTAAAAAAAACAACAAAAGTTACAAGTCAATGCGCCATAGCGCGGCGCCGCATTTCAAAATTTACACAGGGGCGGATGCCCATTGAATAATACTGCCTGGAAGAAAGGTCTCTGCGCGCCCGGGGAGGGCGCGGCGCGGTCGAGGAAACGGCTGTCGTCCTTCGAAAGAATTCAGCGGAGGTCGATGGCCTCCCGGGCCAACAGCTGGCGGTCGGGTCGTGACGTCACCAAAGGGGCGGCGGCGCGTCTGGCGTCTGGCGTTGAACTGCGTCTGGGAGAACTGGCAGAACTCGAAGCGGAACTGGTAGAACTGGTAGTAACTGGTAGTAACTGGTAGTAACTGGCAGAACTCGGAGTAGCCGGGATTCTCTCGATCCCAGGAGCGTAGTGGTCAACCATGCGTCTCTCTGATTTCCGTGATAATAATTGTCGAACACAACTTCGGACAGTTTAGCAATCCTTCGGCGAAACTTTCGCCTCTCTTCACGACGAATTCCCACCCCAGAGAATTTTCTCTGTCTACTGCAGCCGGCTCAATGCTCAAAACTCGCAGCAAAATAACATAAGTCCCACATAGGCACATTCGCCCGAATAATTCCCACCCCAGATAAATTTCTCTCCCAACTGCCCTCAGCCTAGAACTCAGGCTCCTTCCGACAAAAATTACAAGTCTTTCAGAGACACACTGGTCTCTCCCCGACGAATAGTTACCCCCCCAGAGAAGATTCTCTCCCGACTGCTCCCCGTCTACTGCCCAAGCTCTTCTGATATTCTCTCAGTCGAAATTGTATCAAGTCAACTTTTGCCCCCACCCAATTTTCTCGTATGCTCCAGCTCCTTATAATAGTCGTGTCGCTATTGGCCAAAGGTAGTGGCGCATTGCACTATTTCACCCAATCGCGGCGCGAGAAGCCACGGAACTTTCCGCTCTCTGTGCCAGCTGCGAGTGCACAGGGTTATTCTAATTCCTTCTAGAACATCGGACATGCTTGCACAAGGCAGGCGTTGTCCGGTGAAAGAATTTATCACTCTGGGTTTCCCCGGATGTAAGCGGGCATTCTAGAAATTTCGTAGCCGTTCTTGCGAACACGTGCCTCTCTCAGTGAATCTTTCGACAACTGACCCTTATAACGACCTTCTTAATGGGCCGGGGGCGCAAATGGCTGTCCGATAAGCGGAGTTGCGCGCGCGTCGCCATCTGTTTATCCTCCCAACTACCCTCAGCCTTATGAAATTTTGTATGAGGAAATCGGTATCGCTACAATAGGAACTCTGACATTGATTCCCCTGAGAGATTGAAAAATTAAAAACCTCTGTTAGCGAACCCATTCCCAAAAAGATTGAATCAACATTTGCGGGCAACGTCTTTTCTGATTCTCAATTTACGCTGTGTAACATGCCTAAACTATCTACACAAACAATTGTACTGCAGTGTGGTATCCAGGCATACAAAATATAAAGAAAGTTGTCAGACCCAAAATTCACACATGTTTCTCTATGTATGTCTACGCGTTGAGTTTCAGGTGTTGTTGTCAGACTCAAAAACTTGACAGATCTTTCTAGAGAAACATTACATATAAGTCGACGCACTGAATCCGGATCGGAATCCAGAATAGTGTCACCACCTTCCATGTTTTTAAATCGCGAAAAAACACAGTGAAATTTACAATTTACAACTTCACGATCGTTTTTGGCGATTTAAAAAAACTGGAGGGGATGACGCAATTCTGGCTTCGAATTCGGATTTAGCGCGTTGATATCCATAGAACAACATGTGTCAAGACATTGAGTTTGACAACTTTTTTTAAATTTTGTGTGCCTGTGTAATTATCGCGCTTCATCATAAACGGTGGAAATATGGTAGTTCAAAAAATATATGATTATTTTGTGAAATTTAATGTAAATATTAATTGTCTGTGATTGTTTAATTATCTAATTAATTTGAAGGTAAAATACTTTACGTGTTGTTTTTTGTAAATCACATTTAACTGTATAAAAATATTACATCTCTCTTAAAAATAAGTTGTATAAATACTAACAGGAAAATAATACATACTTCGTGGTAACATTAGTCATTTAATCCATTCTTCCTCGTTAAGCAATTAATGATTAGGAGGTTATTGTGGGTTCCGATTACATATCATCACTGTCGACAAAATGAATGTGCTGCCCGCACAAGCATTTAGTGCAATAAATCTCGTTCTACTGCATAAGGCTCCAAAACCTCGAAATGATCTGTCACAGCGTTCTGTTCATGACATTCTGTGCCGTGAAAGTACCGTCCGCTCGCTCTACTTTAAAGGTGTTTCTTTTCTCCCGCCATTTTGATAGGTCGTACGGCATCGTTATGGTGAGTCAGCTTCCATTAAACGTAAAACCTCATAATAAAAATACCATTCCAGAATAACATGTGGTGTAATTTTAGAGTTATATACTTTAAGCTCCCAACGTAGTAATCTTTTTATACTTTCTTTCATTTTGCTTTCCTTTCAAAACCATAGGTGCCGCGTTTTTTTTCGTGGGAGAACAACGGTTTGTGGAAGTTTTGTTTATGTACTGTAACACCATCGGGTCGCCTCGTGAGAGAACGCCCGGTAAGCGGCCCGGAAATAGCTCAGTCGGTGATGGAAGGAATCGTTAAACAGATACTGGTAACATGAAAGAAACACTTGGATCACTGGTAAAAATTACTTTTATTCCTGGGCAATCAAATCTAATGCCCCAGGGAAGTTACATTAGCAAATTGAATGAAGAAATGTGAAAATTAGGTGGAAAGAAAAGAAGATGGAAAGTTAGTATTCAGAGTAAAGCTTAAAAATTAGGAATACTTATAATTAACATTACAATGGTAAAAAATATTACAGGTCAATGTGTCATAGCGCGACACCGCATTACAGAATTTACGCAGGGATGAATACCCTGAATTATATTGCCTTGGTAAAGTTTTTTCTGTGGGCCCTAGACGGGCGCGTTGCGGCCGAGGGGGGCGGCGGCAACCTTCACAGAGGGCGCGGCCGGGGCGATGCCCTTGCACCCACTCAGGCACGCACGTCAGCTGGTCGGCCGTCTGATGACATCACCAAGTGGGGTGGCGGCGCGGCCGAGGCGTTGTAACGGCGTCTGGTAGTCTGTCTGGTTGAACTCGGAGCGGAACTGGTAGTAGCTGGTAGTACTCTGGTAGAACTCGGAGTAGCCGGGCGATCTCAATCTCAGGAACGTAGTAATTAACTACGCGTGCCTCTGATTCTCATTATAATAATTGTCGAACACAACTTCGGACAGTTCAGCGATCCTTCGGAGAAACGTTCGCCTCTCGTCACGACGAATTCCCACCCCAGAGAATTTTCTCTGTCTACTGCAGCCGGCACAATGCTCAAAACTCGCAGCAAAATAACATAAGTCCCACATAGGCACATTCGCCCGAATAATTCCCACCCCAGATAAGTTTTTCTCCCAACTGCCCTCAGCCTAGAACTCAGGCTCCTTCCGACGAATAATTACAAGTTTTTCAGAGGCACACTGGTCTCTCTCCGACGAATAGTTACCCCCCAGAGAAGATTCTCTCCCGACTGCCCCCCGGCTAATTGATCTGGCCCCGTCTGATGCTCTGCACTTTCTGCTATTCTCTCACTCGAAATTGTATTAGGTCAACTTTTACCCCCGCTCGTTTTCTCGTATGTTCCAGCTCCTTATGATAGTTGCGTCGCTATTGGCCAAAAGAAATGGCGCATTACGTTATTTCAGCCAATCGTGACGTGAGTAGTGAAGGAAGTTTCAACTCTTTGCGTCACTGTGAGCGTCCAGAATTTTCTTATTTCTTCTAGAACACCGGCCATGCTTGCACAAGGCAGGCGTTGTCCGTGAAAGAATTTATCGCTCTGGGATTCCCTGGATGTCGATTTCAAGAGCGTTCTAGAAGGTTCGCAGCTGGCCATGCGAACACGTGCCTCTCAGTGAATCTTTCGACGACTGACCCTTGTAACGACTTTCTTAATGTGCCGGGGGCGCAAACGGGTGTCGCGATAAGCGAGGTTGCACGTGCAACGCCGTCTGTTCATTTCCCAACTGCCCTCAGCCTTATGAAATTTTGTATGAGGAAATTGGTATCGCTACAGTACTACGTTCATAATAGCAGCTATAGAGTTCAGGGCTATTTGTGAATAAAAGCTGAATGACATATCTTCCTAAATTGTAAAACACAATTATTATATACATAGGATTTGACATTCAAACAACGTAAATGACAATAAAATTGAAGAACATTTCTCACTATTTTCTAATTTTTACTACATTTTCATACTGACATCTGTAGTTGCTTCTAAGATGCAAATGCCGTACATGCTGCCGAAGGTTTCTTCATTTTAGATTTAATCGTGTCAATGAGCAAGATCATCCTGGACATTATTGTATAAAATCAAAATCATTGTACACAAAACACAATTGTGGAGCGAATGTGTTAAAACTAAATCATTAATTTAATATTTTAACTGACGTTGTAACGGCTCAAAGCCGGTCTGATAGCCAAGATCGTTAAGGTAGTTCCGTAGCGGTCTCTGATCAGAAGACCGCTGGTTCGAATCTCGCCTCAGGCATGGGAGTATTTGTGTATGTCTGTATATGTGTGCAGTCCTTTCATCCCCCCCACTATCATCATCACCTCATCGTCCCTACCCCAGAGCTAACAAACGCGGGGAATAAAAATCGGGATTCAGCTAAAATACTTATTCCCCCCCCCAGAAATGTACTTGCTCCTGGTGAAGCAGGATGCCCGCGTGGTCCGAGATGGCTTTAACGCCAAAAAACCTGGCTCAAATAACATATTACATTAATAATTGTTAATTAAAGCGAACTATGCAGGTAGTATGTTGAGATAAGCTTATATCAGGATACACATTTGTCTGAGAGAGTTAATGCAGAGTTATTTGATTGAATTTGCACTTTCTTTATATTCAACGGCTTTCACAAGAAGTGAGATGTGGCATTGAGACAGGGACCATATGACAATCCAAAAGCCTGGTATGATATATAAAATATGAAATCCTCATTGCTAAAACTGCACCTCCAACGAAGCAAGCCCTCAAATGTGTGTACAGAGTACATGAGATATCACTCGCATGCATCGTACTAACAGGAGCTGTTGTGAATAGAGCTCAAATGCTAATTATGAAATATTAATGCGATTTTGTACGATTAATACGAGGACTCATGGAGAGTTGCATGTTATTTTAAATTATTACTCATCATGATTGGTTGCATTAAACACTTATATTTCTGGAATTATAAAAAATAGAAGATCAATGAGAAAAGTTGTATTGCACTGCACTATCACACATGCCGGGAGACCAGTCGCAACCTTAGAGCTTATCCGGCTAGAGCGGTGCCTCGCAGGTGGGGGGCACCTGGTATGAAAAAAAACAAGCTCACGTGTAGGTTGGCGCTGGATCTCGCCATCCAGAAGAGGAATTCTACCGCCCCATCATGGATAAAACATGCAATATTCTTACGGGACACTTTGTCGTGTTTGGAAACACTGACATTGGAGTTTCAAAATGCAAAGTAATAATTGTGAAAAAAAATGTAGAAACAAAAAGCGCTTCCGTCGGAGCATCACAAATGCCCCAGTATTCTCTATTTTATTGGTTAAGTACCGATTGGAAATGCATATTGCTTTAGCTATCGAAGAGTTTCCCCGTCTCGGCGATTTGTATAGTTTCTTTCAAATTAGAAGCTGTGTTGCCAGTTGGACGGGCACTTCTTTTCAGCCTTATACGTGAGCGGTGACCGATACTCTTCAGGTAATAAGATTGATCCAGCAACATGTATTTTGATGTGTGGTCCATAAATGTAATTTTTTAGTCATGTGTTTTGATGTTCTTATTGACAATATTGTGATAAGAAATCTCCATATTAGCGAAAGCAAAGTACTGACAGTGAAATGCCAATAGCAGTAAAAACCTGTAACTTAAACCTACGGACAGGAATAATATCAAGGACTTTTACATGAAGACGATATCAAAGCACAATATACAGAAAGAAGTATATAACATTTCGAAAAATGGAAATATTGAAGTTATGAAAGTTAAGAAATAAACAACAATGAACAACCACGGGGTCTGTATTATCGATGGAAAATTTTTTAAAAATGTGTTACAGTAGAGAGAAATCAAGTGCCAGCTCAATTTTACCATTGCATCAACAAACGTTGAAAGAACAAAGGAAATGCAAAAACAGAAACTGCATTTTAATATGATTTTTCAGGCCAACCGCCTAACTAGTTTCCGCAAACATTAATTGTTTAAGTCGTTTTCACTTTCCACGTATTTTCTGTCCCGCACATACTTCTGCTGTCTAAGTCATTTCCTGAAATGCAGTACATCAATATAAATATAATAAATAAAAATACAGTTTTTAGTCGAAGTCATTAAAATTGAAGGACCGTATCTGCCTCGTGTCAGGAGGGTTGCGGGTTCGAATCCCGCCCAGGGCATGGATGTTTGTGTGTGTTCGTCTTTAGTATGAGAGTTCCTCTTGTGTTACTCCCAAAGTTCAAAAATCGAATGGTAATTTTTGTGGTCGCTGGATTACCTCGTAATTGAAACGCGACCACACAAAAGTCGAGATTTCCTATTAAAAATATGACAATTGCCACAAATAAAACATCTTATCATCTGCAAAAAGAAACAATGCTGGGCCTCAAAAGAAGAGCGCCTTCGCGCCCAGAGCCCTAAGGAAGGCCACGCTTGATCACAGGCGGCAGTCAGAGAGGCGTCGAATAAGCAGGCGGGCGGGCGCTATGTATCCGGAAGCGCAGCGCGTAGTAGCGCAAGTGCTGCCCGCTTAGCAAATTGTTTGCTCTGGCAACGACAGCGTCGAGGGTACGGCGTGCCGCGGCGGGGCGGGGCGTGGCGTGGCGGGGCGTGGCGGGGCGTGGCGGGGCGTGGCGGGGCGTGGCGGGGCGTGGCGGGGCGTGGCGGGGCGTGGCGGGGCGTGGCGGGGCGTGGCGGGGCGGGGCGTGGCGTGGCGGGGGCGTGGCGGGGCGGGGCGGGGCGGGGCGGGCACCTGGAAGGGGGGGGGGAATCACCACAACTGGTGGGAGCGACGCCCGGCAAACTGCCTGCAGTCACGACCACACCGAGCGATTGCGGAAACGCGAAAGTCCTCGTTGCTCTCGTAAAATCCCACGATACATTTGGGGGCCGCCACGGGCCGAGGAGTGTTTCCTCGTAAGCCCGTGATTGTCGGTTTAAAGAATTTGTCAAATGGAGGTCTTTTCCTGATTCCGCTTTTGTAGAGAATCGGTACATTCTGTGTAATTGTTTTGAGCTCCGTTTACCAAGCACTTACTAGAAAAAACAACGTTCCGCCTTTATGTCAATAATCGTGTTTGAAACAAACTCGTCGTTTTTTTAAACTGAATCAGGGGTGAGTATGGAGCAATGTTTTATACAGCAGTAGGCAAGTTCTCCGCCAGGTTCCCTCTTCATATTTCTATGAATTTATCTTTTTCACAGACAGGTCTTTTCATGCATATTAACTAGTATATCTTGTCTCTCTCTTATTGATTCATGCAAATGTTCCTCAACGCTTAGTTCTTTCTCAAATACTTTATTCAATTTTTACTCGTTTTTGCCCAATACCACAAGAATGAAACCCTACATTCTGTGATGTTGGGCTGAGAATTTCGCATGCTTATATCAATCTAGCCTAATTCTCTACTCACGCATTAAAATGGAGAATAAAAATTAACTCTCAAAAATCACGAGACGATCTTATCTCCCAATACCCTAAAGAATAAATAACACCGATATCCACTGACTTTATCATTTCAATCCATAACTGAGTTTACAATAGAATAACGAAATAATGTAACTTCAAATTAATATAACTATAACTGAAAATGTAAAATCAAATTAACTTCTTCCCCTAGCACGTCGCACACAGTTTTTAACTGTTTCTAACGTAAGTAAATAAATTAGTACATGTAGTGTTACATGTAAACGTTTTAACACACAAACGATAAAAATGGAAACCTCACATTCAATCAGTAGCCCATAAAACAAGTGAAAAATGTTTTAATCTATTGACTTTCAGCTATCAACGCAAAATTTTACCTTTGTACAGACATTGCGATATCTGCAAAATATTTGTTCCAAAATCCACAAAATCATAAATGCAACTATATCATATTCATACGCAACGTCACAACATACATATGAATTATCTGTATACAGACCATCCGATGCCAATATTTAATAAAAACCTCAAAAGCTCCCTGGTTGATCTCCAACTCACAAAATCACAAATGTTATATTACAACTTGAATTCAGATGCACAATTCATCACTTTGTACACCACCTTTCAAAATTTCATTTTTTTTATTTCGTATTACATACGTTTGCTTATTATGAATCTAACAATGTTTTTAAGAATTTCAATCAATGAACATGCCATTGATAAGTGAAAATAATCGGTATTTTGAACGTTCGGTTCATTAGCAATAGGAACTTCAGAAACTGGTTTCCTTTAAGTGATTCCTTAATTTACTTACTAATTTTCAATAGAATGATTTTCCATTATAAGTTTCTATTTACACGACCGAACTCGTATATCTGGTTTTAAAATTTTGAAATATTTTCTCCCATCCACGATTTTATAAACCTTGTGATATAGGTAACATTCATGCTGAAGCTTCTTGGGTTACTTCTTCATTAAGCTTATGTGGTAGCGACCAAATCTACAACTTACGAACGGGTAAAATTAGCACCATAATTATGTAGTTTAGAATTTCCAGAAAGAGCGTATTTTGCCGTAAATTTAGAAGTAAAAAAAGTGGTGGGAAAATGGTTTTCAGTACTAAATATTTATTTGCATATGTTTTGAAAATATAATAATGGTAGTAGTAATAATAATATTAATATACGCTCATTAAGTCCAACATCAGAGAACAGAGATTGTCTCTATTTAACGGCTCAATATGGAATTAATGTCTGTAAGGTGAAAGATCTGAATGGCCGGTATATAACAATGTGGACTTGATTTGACTTGACTTGATGATGCTGATCGGAAATGGTCTGTGCAATCGCTGTCAACGGCAAGTCTTTAGAATGAAGGGAAGGAATTCCTGTCTTATATACAAGATCAAGTGATTAAAAATAGAGCATACCACAAATGTTTGATACCAAAAAATATAGATTATGCCGATTATGTAAAAGTATTAATGAATTAATATAACATATTTGCAATGGGTGTCTTTTTTTGGCACCAACTGTATATTTGGAGCGTCATAAAAACGCAGCAAAAGAAATTCATCCGAAACGAATAGAAATATGAATTTTCAGAACAAGAGCAACCGTATTATAAGTATTCACTTCTGAAAAACGATTACACTTCACAAGTGTAAACCTGAGTCACCCGGCAAGAATGCTGTAGGTCAGTTCTGTCAAAGACGTTGACAGGACGGTCGAAGTAAACAAACCAGATATATCTTTTTTGATAAAATGGTAAAAAGCTATGATTATCGATCTTGTAGTACCTATGGATGGCAACCTAACGTCAACAGTTGCTGAGATAAAACGAAAATAGTAGCCACTAGCTGTTGAGTTGAAGGATAGTATGTACAGATGCCAGTGAGGGGAGTTAGTACGTGTGATAGTATCAGCAAAGAGTATTGACAGAAGCGTGGAGAAAGTCTGCTGTTGAAGAGAAAAACACCTTTAGTACTATGCAGAAGGACTGGGTACGGCGAGAATGCTTAGATGCTGTCAAATAAAGGGTCAAGGAAGTGAATACATCCCCATAATCCCCATTATTGAAGAATTGAAACAGTTGTTTAGAATAGTATGAGGAAGTTCTTCACTGTAGCTCCATATACTTGAACAGATAAAATGAGTCTTGGGTAGGAAAGGTTCGACATTTTTTGTGAGGTAATGTAATAATAATGAAGTTTAAAAATAATAATAGTAATAATAATAATGATAATGATAATAATAATAGTAATAATAACAATATTAATAATAATAATAATAATAATAATAATAATAATAATAATAATAATAATAATAATAATAATAATAATAATAATAATAATAATAATAATAATAATAATAATAATAATAATAATAATAATAATAAAAACTGGTGGCCTGCTCCCAAAGTTAGCTGTTTTGAAAAAAGACGCTTAATGCTGGAGCTCCTATCTTCCCCGTCGCATGACGTCCGCTGTCGTGGGCAGAGTCGCACTGAGTATGAGAATATAATCCTGACATCGCTATGAGATATTGCGTAATCAAATATTTTCCATTTTCAGTCAAAATCTAATTTGTTTCATTGTTTTTGTAGTTCATCTTAAGCTAAGAAAACCATTGATACTCAACATGACCAGAATCTGCTTAGTTTTCCGTCAATTTATGCGTATATTCGAAATTAGTAATACCAAAAATAAAGTAACTTTAAATTTTATAATATATACATTTCGTTTTTCTGAAAAAGAAGTGCAGTTTTGGTTCAGAAATGTTTTTAAATTAGTACTATTTAAGTAATTAATTTTATGCAGTTTTCATTTCTATTGTGTTGTACTACTTTTTTTTTTTTTTGAAATTCATGTTAATTTTTTAGCACTTTCCATTATCTAACACCCATGAGCAATGAATAATTTGTCCATTTGCATAATTTACAAGCCAGGTGCAGCATCTTATCTGAGCAGCAGCACTAACTCAAGGATGTACTAAGGGGCTACATGGCATCATCATCCTGAGGGCGAAGCAGTCGCTCTCTGAAGATGCATGGGCAGCATTTCTCCCTCTTGTAGTGGAGAAGCATGATGGTGGCACTGCTGTTCTCCAGCAAATGCGACAACTGCTTGTTCACCATTATGAACTGGATTTCAAATGTGATCATGTTACGTTTGAAAAAAAGGATATAATTCGCAGTAAATATTAATAGACCCAAAATGTTTTTGTTCAGCTCTCGTCCCACGTTTTTAAAATGCTGTAGATTATGCAGTTAGTATTCAACAATTACATTACATTCCTCTTGCAAATTATAAGGGTGCTTTTAATGTAATTTGTCAAATTACGAACATCCACGCGTGCCCACATTCGCACCTAAATATTAGGGAAACGTAGAGCGCACAATGAACCGGTCCACCGTCACCCCGAATCACGTAATCTGTATCGATAAATTAAGTCTCGCGGTTCCTAGGAAATTGCGTCTCTCCTCTTATCTCAATTTGGTTCGCTATGGATCTCACGGGGATCACCGACTTCGTACCACGTACGGCGTATCAGTGTCATCTCGACTCCCCCGAAATAATAGCCGCCTCCGCCGCACAGGCAGCTTCCGCCCCCGCCCTCCATCCCCGCGTGCGGGATGTTCTTCCCCGAAGGCAGCCGTTCCGGCAGGATCTCCTTTTCCCTCCCCAGCAGCCCGCGTCGCCCCACCCTCCCCGCCTCACCCCGCCTCGCCCTCGCCTCGCCCTCGCCTCGCCTCCGCCTCGCCCCCGCCTTGCCCCGCCTCGCCCCCGCCTCACCACCACCTCACCCCAACCCCCCGCTTGACCGAACCTCACCCCCCGGTTCGCCACTCCGCGTGCCCTGTCCCTCTCCCGTGGCTGGGATGCTGCGCAGGGTCTTCAGAGGCTGAGCAGCCGCTTAACTAACGCGATCACAAGCGCCGTCCACTGCTACGTCGTTCTTTGTTTCGCCCGCACGGAGAAACGGCCGGGCGTTATTTGAGAGAGAGCAGACCGCATTAATGAGTGAGGCGAATAAGAAAATTGGAATGGCGGAAGTCGAAAGTGGAGAGCGAGAAAGAGGATGTGCTGGCGCGGGGGAGGAGGGAGAGGCGGGGACGGGGTTGGTGGCTGGTGGGGACGATGACCGGAACGGGGAATAGGAGAGGGGCGGGGTGGCGGCGGCGGCGGCGGTGGCTGACCCGTGGCAGGGGGGGGGAGCGTGCGGGAACGAGAGAGCGAGAAAAGGACGGCGGCGGCGGCGCCGACAAAGCGCGCCAGGAGGCCGACGGATGGCGGGCCGCGGCGTGTAGGTGGCGCGAGCTTACTTCGCGGGCCAAGTAAATTGCGCCTGAGCTGTCTCGGGTCGGCGGCTCTGCGCCGGCCCGGGCGCTCGGCGGCGGGGTTGTGTTTTAACCTTGACTGCGTTGAAGGCAACACTAAACACACACACGATTTATCGCTCCAGTTTGTTTGGCCTGGTAATGTTGCCTTCCACCGCCAAGCACTTTGCTTAATAAGACTGGTGCGGAGCCCCGCTGCCCCGCTTCTCCCCACCCCGCGCCTTCCCCTCTGCGGGACGTTGCGCTCCGCACCCCGCTCCCCGTTCCCCGCCGCTCCTCTTCCCCGCCGCGGCGCCCGCCGGCGCGCGGGGGCTACGAAGACGTAGCGCGAGGGGGCAGCGCCGCCGGGTCGGCCGGGAAGGGGATGGGGAGGGGAGGGCGAGAGGCCGCGCCTAGTTTGTGTAAGTGGTGTAAGTTATAAGGTAACGGCGGGGCCGACACGCTAACGGCGCAGTGGTCGCGTGGAAACGCCGATCCCAGAGCCCATTTACTCGGGGAGGCAGTTAGATATACGCGAGTTAACCGGTCCACCGCAAACTTGCACCTACATAGTTCTCTAATTACGAGTGAACCAGTATGAAGCTCATGTCCATCCGGAAAATCTTCGTGCTCTGTAAAAAGATTTTTCCTATATTAGCTTTCCTTGTTCGCGTTTGGCGACACGCCTTTCCCGGACTTCAAGGCTTTCTTTGGAAAAGTTGGGAACGAACTAGCGTTTGAAGTGCCGCTCAGAAAGGAAGATATATACCGTGTTTAAGTTGCTAAGAAATTGAATATGGTGGATAACGCTGTCCTCAGAGACCCTGATTTCAGGCTCCCCTTCTTTTGCAAATTAGATCCAGCGGGAAGGAATTTGCGCGAAGTAGGGCAAGATGTAAAGTATGACGGGGGAATCGCGATGGAGTTCTTATAATCTTGCATAGCGCGGTTAGGCAAGAGCGTGGGGATTCTCCCATTATTAAAAAATATTCACTACATTTTCGTAGGTCTAACTGGTTTTGAAATAACGGAGTATATACAATAATGCATTATGCATGCATTAAATATCGCGAAGTAAAAGTGGAAAAAGTTTCATCTCTCGTGAATATTTACGAGTGCTCGCCATGCTTGTTTGGAGAAAATATCTTAGCCTCAGAGATATTGAGGTTACAGTGTCACGTGATTCCAAGTTGGCTGTAAGTGTTACATTTGGTTACTTATGGTTCAAGTAGCAGTTTGAATTAAGATTATTCAAATTAACCCTTAAGCAGATAATTATTCTTGCTTGCTTGTAAAATGTTTAAAATTTTACATAATAAAATATTAGCAACCTTTCTAAAAAAACAGATTCTGTCAACAGATTTTCAACTTCTAGGTCATACAGCGACTGCTGTAATTATCATTGGTGTTTTGAAGTTTGAGGAAAACGATAGAAAGACTCGCAAGTTCTATATGGACACACACAAACATCCTTGCCCCGGCGGGATTCCAACCTGCGACCCCTCGTGCACGAGGCCGTTACGGACATCAGCCTTAGCGACCTTGGCTATCCTGGCCAGTTTTTCTAATTATAATTATTATACTTTTTGAAGGAACGTTCAATTTTACAGGAGGACACTAATTCCAATGCAACTTAAACAATTTTAAGTAAATATACCCGTCTTCCAAAATAATTTAATGTACTTTCTGTGCAGCGCCGCCTCGGCACATGCTGCGAACTTCGCCCATGAAAAGACCATTTTTCATCCTCGTGCATCGCAATCGCGAGCGCGCGCGCGCGTCTCCGCGTCCATTTTTTAGTATTTCGGCGGCGTTCGCAGCGAAGCGCCGTGGGAATGGGCCGCCCCGGCTCCTCGACATGTTGCTAGTGTCACGACCCGCTCGCACGCGTGCGCCCGCGAACAGGAGCAATGTCTGGCGCGTCACAACGCCTGATATCCCTCCTGCTACCTGTCTCGTCTCCACGCCCCCCCTCGGCCCCCACCTCCGCTCACGGCCCTGCGTATGGTCCCTCGCCTGCGTCTCCGCTGAGTTGGCGCCCGCGTCACTGGTGTTTCCTTCTTCGGTCCCCGCCTCTTTCGGCGCCCGGCCCCCTTCATCCCCCGTCCCTGGCTTCCCATCCCCTGCCCCGCCCCTGATGGTTCCATGGTTCCACCTTCCAGTTCCCTTCTATATCGGCTCCCGGCCCTTTCGACCCCTGCCTCCCTCCCCGGGGCCTATTTCCCCGCCCCGCCTCCCACGTTCCCACCTTCAGTCCCCGCCTCTTTTCCGCTTGTTTAGCCTCCCAGTCCCTTTCGATCTCCGACACCGTACCCCGATCCCTGTTCCCTTTTCTCCGCCTCTCATTTTTCCAGCTTCCAGCCCCCGCCTCTATCGGCTCCCGTCACTTCGATCCTCTCCCCTTTCACCTGCCACCGCCTCCCATGTTTTCACCTTCTAGACCCCTTCTGTCGGCCACCCCTTTTCGATCCTCACTTATTTTCCCCAGCTTCTGTTTCCCCAGTGCTTCCTATGTTTCTACTTTCCAATCCCCGTCTCTATCGGCTCTCGCCCCTCATCTATCCCCGCCTCCATCCCCAGCCCGTATTCTGGCGCCCCCGCCTTCCATTTTTTTACGTTTCAGTCCCCGCCTCTTTCAGCTCTCAATCCCCTTCAATCTCCGCCTCCACCCGCGCCCTCACCTTCCATGCTCCCACCTTCCAGTCCCCGCCCCTATCGACTGTCGTTCACTTCGACTCCCGCCTCCTTCCCAGGCCCCTATTTCCCTGCCTCCGCTTCCATGTTTCCACCTCCAAGTCCGCGCCTCTCTCGGCTGTCGCCCCCGCCTCAGCGCCCCCGGCCACCTTCCCCCGCCCCCGGCCCCAGTGTGTGGCAGCGGCCGCCTGGCGGGGCGTGTCGACGGCCTCTTTTTGTCTTCGCGTGTCGCCCTCCGCGGCGCCGCGCCTCCGCCGCGCCGCGCCGCGCGAGCCCGGGAAAAAGACGTTTAGAGTAATGCACTCTTTCGCGCGGCCCGCCCCCGTAGATTGCTCCGTAACATGCACACGGATCAGCCGCGCCCGAGTCGCTTTCGGCGCGCCAGAGTTAAGCGGGGTATTTCTGGCCTCCTGGCGGTGCCCGACTTCCCAAGCGCGCTCGCCCTCGCGAGGGATGGCTACTCCTCTCTATGGCTCTTTATATATTTTGTTCTGATACGCCAGTGCACAGTACATTCTTAAGGAGCCGTATTTGCTCGGGATGTATTCTCAATTGAAATAAAAATAATTTAAGAGATAATTCCACGATAATTGAAAATTTATGATAAACAGTTTTTGCCCTTTTCCCAGTACAATGTCTAAACTCCAACCAAATAAATGAGCTATAAGAGCGTCAGGAAAGGGCGGAGATCCTCAGATAAGGAAATCATGTCGATTGTTCGCACATGAAATTAAAAATAATTTTAATTCATTTCTTTGTTGGAACACTGTCTAAATACGCAACAAATATTATACATAAAATGTTACTAAAATAATTATTTGTAAATCAGTTTTCTTGAGAATTTCCTCGTACGATCTCTAAATATTTTCTCATCTGTTCATAATCATTTGTAGGTATTACTTGTCGAAGAACATGTACTTACGTCGGCTACTTCATTATAGAATCTTAAAATAGTATTATAATTGTGGATGCTTGTTACTAGTATTCGAAGAATTTTGTAAGTGTGTATTCATAAAAGCATGCATTAAAATTCTAAAATTATCCTCTCAAAACTCGAATCTTTCTGATTACCTTTCTCTTCATAAAGCATACCTAAATAAAAACTTTCCTGCGATATGCAATTCCCAAGACGTACTATAATCCACTTTTCTCCTTTCCAAGACCGTACACTCAAAAATTAAGACGCACAACGCTGACCTGTGCGATGTTCTGCGTCGGGCAGGCATTCACTGGCAGGCGAGCGGCTTCGCCTGTTTCGGAGAAGTGGTTAACCGGGCGCCCTTTCTATCGATTCAAAACACGATCCCCCGGGGACCCTTAGTGAACGCTCTCGCGAGATAGCGATCGTGTTCGCGGCGATTAACGCGCGCGACGTGCGTTGCGCGTGGCGGCGCGTTCCGCCCGCCGGCCGCTGTTTTTCAGCGTCGGCCCGCCAAGATACAGCGCGCAAGTTTCCTGCGAAACGTATTTCACGCGGAAGCCGGAACAAGTGCGCACGAAGTGGAGGTGCCCGCAGGGAATAATTTCAAGAACTGTATGAATGCGCGGAGCTGGAGGAACGTATGGATTGCGAGTGCATGTAGTCTTGGTTTGTTTTTCCAGACGTGTACACAAACGCACTCTATTGCTCGGAGAGAACTTTTTTCTTGGATTTTATTCCTTCTCGCTAAACTGCGGTCACCGCAACTAACGGTTTCATTTGTGTTTTGCAGAATGTATCATCTGGGCCCCAATATTTCTTGTTGCGAAAGAAGAAAATTCTCTGAAGTTTATTATACGTTCTATATCATAAAACAAAGCAAACTACCTATTATCTTGAAAACCAGACCGCGCACCTCTGCAGCCGAATGTACGAAAAACAAGCTTCTAGCGGCTCAGAGAGCCGCAGTCTCTTGTTAATGGCTGGCTAATGTCGTAACTCAAATAGCCCCTTCCCAAAGAAAGTCCAAAATCAGTGCCTCCACACCATCTCAAACTCTCCATTGTTCATCAAATCTTGATCCAAAGTAGAGTTATAATATAAATATACCTGGACTACTCTAGATTTTTATTTTTTAATGCGGGGGCTTTTTCCGTATTTCGGGAGATGTCGATTTCGGCTATCAGCGACGGGTACCCACTATGTCCCTCATGTGGGGCCCATTAAGCTTTACACTAGACACTAGACTCTAGACACTAGACAATAACACATTTGGGGGCTCCTTGATCTGAGGTCAGCAGACTCACAAGGCCTTCCGCGACAATACACATACATGAAAGACAAGGACTCGAACCCGCGACCCTTCCAATCGAGACGCTACTACGTCGGCGTACTAAGTAATAGGTAAAATTATTGGAAGTTAATTTTAAGTGGATTTAAGCAATCAAATCATTGTTATACACTGGCCTTTATATGTACAATGGCAAAGAAAATAAATTCTAAGTAAATAGATAAACGCATGGCGCTAGTTTTCATTGAAGTGCTAGCTAGAATAAACTTCCCATAAGTTATTCAATGCCGATTACTGATCCTTTCCATCTTTTTCAAAATTACAATAAAATGATTCACAATGAGGTTTTCCTCATTGTCCGTAGTATAATTTTCTGAAGTTTAATGTTGTGGAACGTGGGTTCGATTGATTGTACAAGACAAATTGGTGACCAATAAATCAACTTAATTAGGTATCGTTTCATTTAATTTTCTCTCTTATCTAAAAATAAAATGAGAGTGAATAAAATAATTATAATGTTGTTATGCCAGTAATAAGATAAGCCACAGCGAGCTTCTCTATATGAGTAAATGTTAATATCTTGATTTCGGCAAAAATGAGACTTATATTGTGACAATATAATGTCTTGCTCATATTTATGAAACTCTTGGGAAAGTAACAATATGGGATACAATTTTGACGAAAATCGAGATACGAACATTTACGAATAGAGAAAGATGTCCTCTGACTGGTGTGGCTCATCGTGTTACTGCCTTAGCTCTTCAAATAGTTATGTGTGATATCAGGGAATCTTATCAATATTTCAATCAAATTTAAAACTGCAATTAGACTCTTTCATGCATCCATAATTTTTAGTTCAGAGATTGGATATTAATGACAGTTAATGGGAGATTAATTAAAGAATGGAACGAAAAGTTTAGTATAGTATTTCAAAATATAAGGCAAGTGGCCACTAAGAAGAAATATTGTAGAAACATAAAAATTGTGAAATCAAAACGAAGATTTTAGAATGTGAATTAGACAGTCAAGCCGCTTTCTAAGAGATTAAATTGAGAATTGCCGTTAAATTGTGTATTTCAAATATTTGCAAACAAATAAAATTTATAAATATCATAATCAGATAGGTTCTCATTAAGACGATTATTTAAATAATTTTTACGTATGCCGTGAAATGTTCAAGGCGCTCCCACCAATTTAGTAAATCCTGCTGTAGGGTTACGATTGAGGAACTTTTGGCATTTTACAGAAAGGTTTCTTAGCGATCAAATGCAATTATGTTACTAAAAATACTGAGGACCAAATATTGCCTGCGTAAATTGCACTAATGCTCATTCTTCCAAGTCGTAAATAAAATTCGAGAGAAGAAAGGGAGCAGAGAGTACGAGAGAAGCGGCAGTTTCTTCTGCGGCTCGTAGTACTGTAGAGAGAGGCGCATCTGCAAGCGACGTCTGTCAGAGCAACTCAGTACACACTCCGTTATCAACGTCACCTCATCGTTCGGGACAAGATGCGACATCTTACGATTCCCTGGTAGCATTTGGTAGTGCGACGCGTCGTGTTCCCCACTAGGGTCAGATTGTCAGACAAAATATATACTCTATATCAGGCGTGCCTACCGACTTGTGGCACATCGCAGCTTGTAAACTATGTAGATTTAGATTTATTTAGACAAGAAAACAGTAAAAACTCTATGTGACGTATGGGGAGAAGATTATCTGATTATAAATAGTTAAAAGATGACTAAAAGTTTAAAATAAAGAAACAAAAATAAATTTAAAAAAATCGCGAGATTAGCATTATTTGAAAAAAATATACATTTTTGTTTCCGAGGCATCCATATCCGTAGCCTGCATGTTATCGTGTTCCTCAATCTGCCTCTGATGGTAACTATTGTACATTTAGCCGCAATTTACTTCTACAAATTATTTTATTGATTTCATTCTTTTCGAGGTCTTCATACTTTTGCCGGCCAGAATGTAATGATAAATGCTTTTAAATTAGTCTGAAAACGAATAATACGAATAAACATACACTTCAGATCCTCTGCGTAAATTCCTTCGTTCGCCCTTTCCTCAAAACTGACAAACGATATACTCGTACTTGCTTAATATAATTTATCTCGACTGCTCTGCCATAGCAACGTTCAGTGTTTTCATTCTAATAGGGTACAGTTAGAAATGTAACTAGTGGTAATACAGTATGGCACAGACTTTCTCGATTTAGTTTTCTATTTTCTTTGGTCTGGGAGAGCTATTCTTACTTATCCCATCCTCTTGCCAGGTGTCATCTATCGCAGCCCAAAGTAAATTTTTTTGAATTTCTTGGTTTTTTAATAGAAGAACCTTATTATTACTTAAATATTATTCAAAAAGAGTAAAACCTCCTCCTAAATGGCAATTTTTATTGAAACATTTTATGAAAATTGTGTTAAAGTGATAATGAAAATGCGAAATTTGAAATTATTTTCATAGAAAAATATTGAATTTTCGAAAAACTTTATATAAAGACATTTGACGCACTTTCAGTCTCAAATAAAACATCGTTTAGAAATAGCTGGAAATGTGCATATTAAGGACGCGAGAGAGAGATGTTATAAAAATTACATTAATGTATTTTAAAAAAAGGAAGAAAGGAAAATGAATTTTATGTCATTGAAAAAGGGCAAATAGCACAATCCGATAGAAAAGTTAGACGTAAAAAATTGAAGCTATTTTTCAGAAAATGACGTTAAATCATTTTTGAGAATTTGGAATTTTGAGCTATTTTTAACAGAAAGCTATTGAGTTTTTGAGAAACTTTATCTGACATTATTTAAAGTACATGTACTCATAAATACAATACTAAATATAAATTGACTCTAATGTAAATGTTAACGACATCAGAGACAAGTCAAAAAATTAAATTTTTGTAGTTTTGGAAAATCCAAAAGAATAAAACAGAATGGCATTTAACACTACACCTACCAAAGGTTTAAATAAACAAATTAGAGCCGTTTTTAAGAAAATCTTGGTTTCATAATTTTTTTAAATTGAACATATTGCACGCAATTTTGCGCAAAAACTAACGTTTCAAAAAATAAACATCTTAATGAAAAAACAAATTATTGACAACAAATTTCATTTGAAGGAACACTCTCTACTTCCAATTTTATATTTTTGTGAAGACGACAAAAAATCTTTTTTTTTTCATCTTTCGAAAATTCAGAGTTAACCCTGGAAATCGGACGTATGCAACTTTTATATGATCATTTTGCTCTATTATTTACAAATTTCAAGAAAAAAATTGAAGCAATTTTCTTTTTAAAATCTTGGAAATGTCCGGAGGGCTTCATATAAAGTAGTTCGAAATTTTGAAGAAAGTTCTTCGAAATCCCAGCGGCTCGAGTCAAGTCAGATCAACGGGGGAATATCCATTTTGGAAAAAAATAGTACATATGATTTGCGATCTTGTAGTGATCACGAAAGGACAGAGACAATCGGACAGGTGTAGTCGAACGGAAGGACCTTTAAAAAAATTCATTGAAAAATTTGGAGCCGTTTATTAGCAAATGATAATTAAATGTTACGGTCAATGCGAAATTCAAAGCTCCTTTTCACAGAAAACTATTACGTTTTCGAAAAACATTATTTGGAATTATTTAAGGCACTTCCAGCCGCAAATGCAATAATGTATACAAATTGCTGGAAATGCTCATATTCACGGTGTGAGAGATTTTCAGAAAAATTACATTTGTCTGTTTTTTGGAAAATCAACAGAAGAAGAAATTTGGAGGAAAAAAAATTGGACGCAGGTTTGAGAAAATCGCGTTTGATCGTTTCCGGAAGTGTTGAAATATCAGCCCATTTAAAAAAAAGCTGTTGATTTTTTGTGAAACTTTGTAACAACATTTAAAGCACATGTACTCATAAATACAATAGTGTGAACAAATTGCCACTAATGTAAATATCAACGACGTGACAGAAGCGAAAAAAATTACATTTTTGTAATTTTTGAAAAATAAAATAATAGAGCAATATGGCATTTATGTCATCTTACAGAGTACATTTAATTCTATTTCAACCAAAAGGTTAAAGAAAAAAACTAGCCAATTTTAAGAAAATCTTTTTTTTTAATTTTTGAAAATTGCAAATATTGCACACAAAGGAGCTAATTAAGGACAACAAATTTCATTTGAAAGAAAAATTTTTATCTTCAAAGGAAGACGCCGGAAAAATTTAAACTTTTAAAATTTTCGAAAATCCAGAGTTAACTTCGAAAATCAGACCAAGCCACCTTTCTAAGTGTATTTTACTCTATTGTTACAAGAAATTTAAAGAGAAAATTTTGAGCCATTTTTAACAAACATTCGAAAATGTCGTAGGGGCTTTATGTAAATCAATTTTAAAGTTTTTTTTTCAAAATCTCAAAGCTTCAACTTGAGTCAGATCAAAGGAGATTTCTTTAATATGGAAAAAATCCGTCATATGATTTAGGCGCTTGTGGTGTTCACAGAGGGAGAGACGGACAGAGAAACAGTCGGACGTTTTCCCGTCAATTGGTTTTTCGGTATGAAGGGCCCACAAGAGAGGGATTCTGGTTATACCATGTGTTAGAGGTTTTTTTCTTAATTTAGCAACTGGATTTATCCACTTTTCGTGGTCAGGGCCCAGTAATTAGTTTTTTTCTGACGAAAATCCTCCGTTTTTTCCTGCAGCATTACGTAACTTTCTCTATGCTACGTATATTACTCCGTATATACGTACGTATAGGAGAAAGTAAATATAAAGCGAAAAATATTATTTAATGAAAGCAAGTAACGAAATAAATTACTTTTTCAGAACGTTGAAAGCTTTACGGGGCCTGTTCGCTCCGCAAATACGAATATTCGAACTCGTAAACAGTATTTGCATTACCCGAGTACGTTTATAGTGCCACAATAAAAATAAGTGTAGCGTAGAATAACAGTTTTTCTTTGAAGCAGAAAGAATGAAATACTGCGAATTGACTCAGAATTAATGAACGTAAATCCCTACACAATTTGAGTGGGATATTTCTTTTGCGTGCACAAACTACTATTTTTCATGCTTTAGTGCCGCTTTGAATTATTAACGTAAAGTTGAACGTATAAATACAACTGGGAAGAGCTACAATATTTTTTCTGGGACAGTTTCAATAAAAAAAATGTCGATAGCTGCAATCAATTCAGATATTCAGTTGTGCTTTAATTGCTGTTGATATTAAATCCTCATTTTCGGAATATGACCGAAAATATTTCATTCATTATACGTAATTTCCATTTGCCTCGTAGTTATATTATTTAGAATTTTCACCAATAAGCATCTAACATCACTCTCTCGCCTTATTTCGTAAGATGAGGAAGTGTAGTAATAGTGTGCGGAAATTGGCAATTATTTTACAAAACAACTCTTGTTTCTGAACTCTGGAAACGAAATAGTGAATAAATCGTGTTACTATATATAGTAAATTACTAGTTTACTATATATAGTAAATTACATCTAACACATCGTGTTGTCAGAATTAATGTTAGGTGAGTAGTTGGAAACGAAAAATCGATTGACAAAAAAATGTCTGTCTGACCATCCGTCTCAAATCGTTCAAAAATTTTCACCAAAATTAATATCCCCGCTTGATCTGAACGAATTAAAGTCCCTACGAGTTTGAAACAGATATTTCTATTTTTGAAGGTACTTTACATGGAGCTTCAACATTCCTAACATTTTCTCAAAAATGAATCCCATATTTTTATTAAACTTTCTCCTGAAATAGCTTAAAGTATTTTTAAAAATGGTGGGTGTTTCATATTTGTTGAAATTGCTGATTTTTTAAAATTTGAAAAAATGTCTCGGTGACTCGACGTTATGTGTCGAAACCAGTGATACACTGTGTATAGGATTTACTCACCGTATTAGGATAGGCGTAATAACACAATCAAATTTGTATATTTTTTAGTCAAAGTCGAAACTGCTTCACTGTTTTTGGCCTGTTCCCCAGTTCGTGGGTATCTAACAAAACAATAGACTCCTCCCACAATGTGAATTCGCAGTTTGTATAGTTTTCTGTTTTTCCCTGAATTTCTGTGCAGATTGAAAATTAGTAATATAGTTTCTTTAAATACGTTTCCCAAGCTCCTGGGTTCTTATAAACAATCCTCAGACCACTCACGTGGCTGGAGACTGCTTAGTTTCTTCTCAATTTTTGCGAACATTTGGAATTTTTATGATAGATTTACAATTATACCAACGCATTGTGACTATCATTTCGCGATTACAGGTTCAGAAACAGTTCTTATGTCAGACTGATCATAATGTAATGGTATGTATGAATACCAGATATCATAAATATTTTTCGTGTGTTTCTTTTCGTTGTATTGACACTGAACTACTTAAGCTCCTCTCATATTACGCGACTGAGACCACGATACGTTATTTTCGACTATAATTCAACAATTGCTAAAAGCAGGATAAACCGTAATGACTGTGCCGCTACTAGATTTCAATTAGTGCCTTTCTAGTAACCAATATACCGAGCTCCTACCTCCGTTCAATGGAACATTTCAAATCCCCTTCTTCCACCATTAACGCCCCTTGCTTTTACAGAAGTGAATGGAAGGATCATAGCTTTGACGTTTATTTGTTCAGAGCTGTCATATGATGAGCAGAGAGACGCGAGACACCCTGCCTGGCACGTTTGAATTCTAGGAATCCTGTTATCACACTCTTGTTTCATGAATGTATACCAAAAATTTCATCAGCAGACGTCAACGAATATTTCACCGAAGCTTCGAAACTCCTCCACTCCCCGACAGTATCTCTGGTAGGACGAGAATTTGCAGGCGACAGGAGGAATACAAACTCGCGTGCTCATCACAGCATTCCTCGACTGACTTCTCTTCAACGACGATGAGATCTGGCTTCAGTGATGCAACCGATGGCTCTTGATATCCCATAGTATATTCACTGAGGTTTACGACTACTATGCCATTCTCGTGCTTACCTTATTGATCAGTTCTCTGCAATTCATATTTCCTGCATAGATGCCAGTGTAACACGGTGGGCACTGCCATGGCGTTGTTTGAAATTGCTCTGCGCAATTTCGCTATAATGATTGATTAACTAATCTGAATATAAACATGAGCGACCCGTGGTTCAATGGCCGCTTACTTTCCACTTCTGTGACCGGGTTGATATCTCGGGCTATCGAAGAGGAATTTTGTTACATGCACAAAGCGGATTCAAGGTATATTTTCTTGGGGTTTATTTCCTTGTCTCCTTTTACTCTCATTCCAGCATTGCTTGAGCATATTTACTTCATCACACATCTATCGAAACCATTCCTTCCTGTTGCGACCAAAAATACTGAGTACTGAAGATCATATAAAGGTTTGAAAAATAGTATCTAACTGAAATAATACTAACGTATATCTAATTTGGATTCTACATTTCAACTTATAATAGATACTGCCCTCGGTCTGTGTTCCTCCTTTGTTTGTGTAACGTAACAACACAAGCTTCGCTTTCCTTTCCTTCCGCTTTATAACACCGGTCTGCCCGAAAGACCTTTTAAAGAATCCGACACTTCCCGTAATGAAGCTCTCGCGGACTAGAGGGGCAAGCTGGAACGTGCATCAGTTACCTCACTAATTGGACGTGGTGCGGTGCGATGGGGCGCAACAGGGGCAGGATACATCGGCACAAATACTAGGTGCATGACGCGACGCAAACCATACGCTACAGCATCACATGCTTTCTCTCATTATTTATAACGGCTACGCAATATTATAGTATGGTGGAGTGGAGTAATTGCGTACCATCTTCAGCAAAATTCAACTTCGTAGATTTCTAATGAGTATACACTGACTAAAAATTAGAATTTTTAATTGTATAATTTAGGTCTGTCTCTAGTTTTTAAATCACCCACTAGACGTTTAAAAATTGAATTTTTCATATTTTTATCAAAGGTTTTGAAAAATAGCCGATTTCTGCCGCAACATTACAGTGCTCTTTCTCACGTACGTACGAAGTAAGGCGAGAAACTAAAAGAGGCGTTGTCAATACCATTTGTTTAATTTCCATAGCATCAAATCGTTTCAAATATTGTTCAGGTTTCAGTTTAGTTTAATAAAATAAATCCGTGTAGGTTTAGTTTTGGTTTTTAAGAAACTTTTCCGTCTTCGATTTGGTTTCCGGAACAGTCAATGGTATGCCGATATTTTTCTAAACCATTTGGAAATTATTGTTAATAGTTTGGATATCTCAAGGTTTTGGATATTAGTTTACCTGCCGAGGGCAAAACAAAATGAGACATTTTTTTCTGAGGCATTTTCCAGCTCTAGGTGAAGCGGATTTCGGCTATTTGCGTCGGGTACCCAGTATATCCCTCACGGGGTCACATATTAACCTTTACACTCCACACACCATGTGGCAGAAAATAATTTATTTGACACAAACTTGTGAATAGATACTAACCGTTAAACGTCATCCGTCAATGTGTTCCAAAGATAACGTACATGTGTTATATGTGAATTTTTTTGTAGAGAGCTGATGAATATGATTACTACGTCAAGTGTTATAGTAATAGACAACAGCGTTGGTTGAATATACGAGCATTTAGTCGTTTTGCAACACTTCCGGAAGCATCTCTTCAGTACGCTCTCAAAGCTAGCACGTAGAATGTATGAATACGTTCGCATGAATACGCGGCGATCGACTGCGTAACTTCGCTCGCGGGCGCGAGGATGACGGCGAGAGCGAAGGCGACGTTGAGGGCGGCGTCGGCGCAGGCGGAGGGAGGGGCCTCAATTTCAACGGCGCCGAGCCGTCAGCGCGCGGTAGCGCTCACTCAGTCGCTGCGGTCGACAGCGCACTGAAGCGGAAGGTGTGCCCCCGCCGCCCCCGCCGCCCCTGCCGCCCCCGCCGCCCCCGCCGCCCCCGCCGCCCCCGCCGCCCCCGCCGCCCCCGCCGCCCCCGCCGCCCCCGCCGCCCCCGCCGCCGCTGTCCCCACCATCTCCGTCACACATCGCCGCCGACATGGTTTCCTTTCCAGCAAGGCTTTCCATTTCCCGCAGCCCTTCCCCTGCATCCATCCCCATTCCCTGCATCCATCGTTATCATGACCAGACTTATATGCTTATCTCTCTTTTTCCTGCTCGTACCCACTTGTTCTTTGTCAGAAATGTTTCCCCCTATTTTAGGTGACACCACTCTGACTGTCTAATCGTACAAATGTACGTCCGGTGTATTTGCCGCCAACTCCCTCATTTTCTTTGCGTAACTGATTATTTTCATTTCGCCCGTATTACGTAATCTTTCTTACCGTTCACATTGGCCCCTCCTTCTCCTTGCTGTTGCCAACGATATCCGTAAGTTATCAGTTGCCAATAGCGATATATAAACTATTCCTGCTTACGTCGCTAAACTTTGAAAGAATCTCCTTCTATTTCCCAATCCATGTTATTGACATGTCTATTATTCCGCCGCCGCTTCGCCTCCAGTTGGTGCTACGCTAATGCTTCAACCACCAGCGCAGCCCTCAAAATGTCCTCGAAATACTCCGCCCTCGCAGCGGCCTCCGTCTGCCGACGCAGCCGGCGCCACAAACTCCCCCGCAGGCGCGGGAAATCTCAACGCCCAAGAATTCTCACTCGGCTTCCAAAATAATAAAAACGGAATTTTCCGGGTGCCGGCGAATTCCTGGGATCGCAGCGTCTGCGGCGCGGGTGCCGGTGCGTCGGCGGCGGCGACGGCGGTGTGGGAAGGGGGAAAGAGGATGAGGGCGAGGAAGCCCCAGCGGGCGCCGCGGGGCGGTGTTTCATTAGCTCGTTATCGGAAGTAGCGTGAAACCCCGGTCGCGCGCTGCTTGGAACATTCCAGAGCGGCACGCGGACCGTTGAGCCGCCCAACCGTGCCCTGCCGCCCCTGCCCTCGCGCGCGCTCCGTCTCCCACTTCCGCCCTGCTCCCGCGCCCGCCTCTGCTCTCGTTCCAGGGCCCTCGCCGCTTCCTCCCGCACCAACCCCGTGTTCCCGCTCCCGCTCTCGCTCTCGCCCTCGCCCTCGCCTCGCCCTCGCCACCGCTCTCGCCCTCGCCCTCGCCCTCGCCCACACTCGCCTCCGACGACACTTCCGCTCCCTCCTCTGACCATATCCTTGCCCTGGCACTCGTCCCCGCACCCTTCATTGTCCCCGCCCTCATCATGCCTCGCCTCCGATGCCACCCTTGCCTCTGTAGAACGGCTCGCGGTTTCCGAAACTGCATCGCCACCTCCGCTTCCACCTCCATCCCTGCGTCCGGCTCAACCCTCCCCTCGACTCGCCCTCCCCCTCCACGTGGTCTCCGCGGTAATCCCAGTCTCCCGACCGAGCCGTATCTCCACGCATGCGGGTTGTCGACTACGCACGCTGCGTCTGTATTACGCTGCAGTGCTGGCTCGCAATGTGGTCCACTTACACCTAAAAGGCTTCGTAGATAGCAGTTGCAGGCTGTGAAATTTAGAGGAAAAATGGACATTAAATTGCATTTAACTTCTCTGGCGGAAAATGTAAATATTCTTTTTTTACGCAAGCAAGATATTAATTTATATATTTCTTCATTGTACTATTGTATTGGTCATTTAATTTTGACTTACGTGTATAACCAAGCCCTAGGAATAGAATCAGTACGTTGTTGTTGGACTACAGTGAAAATATGATATTTTTATAAAACATTGTATTATAATCAACATTTCTGTTACTATAATTGTAATTGGTAAAAGGCAATATATTATTATTGTTTTCATTATGTTTTCAATTATATTTTTAATTAATGAATTTAATTCGCAGAATATTTACTCTCCATAATAAAAAACGGATAAATTGCTCGTAAATTATTTTAAATTCGATTAGATTTATTAATAGTTTTCTTTCAGCACCAGATTGGTTACAAACTTTAAAATTACAATTCACATTTAAAAATCAATGTACTTTTTCTTTACGTGTTGATATGTGCTCACATCAGTAGCTACGATGGCTATGATGACTATCCCTTGATTTTTCCGAGTGCTGATCTTGCCCGACTTCTGTACGTGAGTCATAAATTTTCACGATGTGTAAAACAGTATGTGTGACGCCGATCGAAATCGAGTTCGCAAATCGACACCTATCGCTGTTTTCCAGGTTTTCTCTGATCACTTTCAGGCGAATGCCGGAGCAGCATTCTGTAGAAACGAGTGAAGGACCGACCGCGATCTTCCCTTTCTAACCCCTTCCTTTCTCTCTCCCCCACCACGGCCTGGGCCACCGCGGGAAGTATTTAATACCTCACAATGTATTGGTTTTGGAGCGTCTGAGGGCTCGTGCACTGCCAGCGCCACTTCATCACCCAACATTGCCGTTTCATTGTCCACTATTTTCAATTTTGATACATTCATTTCTAATCTGTTAGGATAAACCCAAACGATGTTTAAAATATTACTTTTACTTGATACCAGCCGATTTTGCGTAAAAAAGTAATTAAAAATTGTGTGAAACGTTCTGTGGGGAAGAAGTGCAAATAATTAAGAAAGGAATAATCGTGTTTGATGTACACGTATTCGTAGTACAGTAGTACTGTCAGGGAGAGAAAGTTCAGAAATTCTTCTGTATTTTCCCACAGATCTTTTGTACTTGTTGCAAAAGTTAAAAAATAAAAGGAATTCGCACTATTGGAAATTTTTGTTTATATTCTAGAACATATCTTGGTGTCTCCTACGACTTGTATGTGGTCCTACATTTATCATTATAAGTTTAGGCTCATTTGTAGCACATTGTCCAAAACTTTTTCTAAAACATTTATTACTTTGTTACTTTTAATAAAGTATTTGAGATATTTCTGCGTCACTAATGTGGTTTTTGTTATATCTGGGTGTTATAAAGCTCGATTGCATGCAAAATAGAAACAAAATGCGGGTTCGTAAAAGACGTTAATTTACAGTTGTGCTTGTACTAACAAAGGGGTCTTATAGTCCCAAAACATGTCTCTCCTTGGAACATTGAAAATTCAAATACCGACAATTGAAACAATTAAAAGTATAGGGCTCTATTACCAATTAAAATGTTTCAAAATATTTTTCCACTCAAATAAATAGGAGTGATATTCCAGATTATGTCGTATCTTTCAAAAGAGGATTTCATAAATTGTCTACTCAAAACTCCCAAATATTTGGTCAGAATTTTTTAAAACAGTGTCAAATGAATAAGAGAAAAGAAGAATATTTTACATGAACTTTGGATTATTGACTCGGAAAGAGAACATTATTGAAGAAGAAAATTTAAATTATATCAAGAACTTCCTAAAAGCTTTGGGGTATGGATACAAAAATCAGCAAAATATATTTCTATATGAATGTCCAGAATGCATATACAGCTTATGAATTATAGAAAATTGAATCAACTGTTGTAGTGGATAACAATCTGAATAATTTCAGAGTTTTTAAAATCCATTTGAAACCGGTCAAAAATAATACTGACATACATTTGATGCGTGTTTTGTAGTACGTAAGCTTCCAGTTTTTTTACTAATCCTTGACGTTGAGATTTCTTTTAACAATGAGTAAGTTTAAATTTAAATTCGTAAGAAGGAGTAAGTTCTAATTTTTCATTTTGTATTACAAATACAAAATTTAATTCACATATTTATTTTGAAATTCTGGTCTTATCCATGTCGTTTTCAAAACTGTGCCTTCCCTTAGGGATAATTCCAAATCTTCACTTCTACCACTTCAAAATTTGAACAAACATTTTTCAGAAGAATGGGACAAAATTGTGAAAAAGCATAGAAAAATGAGAATATACTATTTGAATCTACACATCACAAATAATTTATAGTTCACATAAATATACTTGATAGATTATCTAAAGAATCAAAAAAGGTATTGTTTTGTAGTTGTGTAAATGTACATTTCTGCTGACCATAGACAACTGTGAGGTTTTATTTAAAAGGACATCTTGTGCATTTATGATTACGGGTTACTGTAGTGCGACAAGAACTTTCTATGATTATTGTCGCATGATGGCTGAAATTCATCATCGTTTGCTTGGCTTGTTTTACGCAAACTACGTTTGTGGTTGGTCGTGGAAATTGGATATTACTGAGTGGTGGTTCTTACGTAGTGGTGATATTGTCAGTACGAAAATCATAGGGGTAAAAAAAGCATAGAGAATATAGAAATGAATGAGAATGGGAAAAATGTTGCAATGGGGCGAGGTAAAGGACTGTGGGGCGGGATATGGAAGGAGCGGAGGTCGAAGCGCAGCGGTCGAAAGCTTACCTCGATTCTCGCGGCGGGAGCTGCAGGAGGGGCGGCGGGCAGGGCAAGCCGCGTGCAGGAGCGCAGGTGGGGGCGTGCTCTGCCACTGGGGAGAATCGATTAGCCATCCCCTTCCCCAGTTGGGGGTTGGAGGTGGTGGGCGGGTTATCGCGAGCGTGTTCGCAGCTTTTCATTCTCTAGTATTACCACGCGCAAAGCGGGTAAATAATTCCACTGTGAAATATATAGGTGTCGGCCCCGGGCGGACAACGCGGGCGGGCGTGGCCGGCCACCCCTCTCCCGTCACAGTTCACCCACCCCACCCCGTCACCCCGTCACCCCTTCCCCGCCACGGGGCGTCCGTCCGCCGTGCAAAGGCCCGACGGCCGGGCGGCCGGCTCCCGTCACGCCATGCGCACAAAGGCACGTAGTTCTGGTGGCAGGTTGAACGATTTGTGGATGGCCACACCAATTGCGAATCAATCAATTCGTAAACAGTTCTAGTTTCAATTATGGTGAAGAGATTGTACTGCATTAGCTGGCCCGCGTACGCGATTATAACGCTAATGGTGTGGCCGCAATATCCGGCTCACGAAGCCTTCCATTATGCAGCGGCGGCAGCGGAGGTGGCGGCGGCGGCGGCAGCTGCAGGGGCGGCAGCGCAGGGCTGCGGCGCCAGGCCACGCCTCAATTACGCAGGGTGTTGTTTGCGTTTTAAGGAAGGGCCGTGGCGCGGCTCTCTCGGCCACATGCGGTTACAACATCCGCTGCAGGCGGCGGGCGCTGCGGATTGTGTTCGCGCTCCATGACCCACCCCACCCGCCGCTCCAGTCTCGACCCGTCACTCCCCGCCACGCCCTGCCATGTCCGCCTCATCACACCGCACCCTATCTTCCTGCTCTGCTCGGACCCGCCCCAATTCGCCCGACCCACTTCGACACGTCCCGTCCCACCCGGCTCCACTCCGCCCCGCCCCCCACCCCGCCCTACCCCGCCCCGCTTGAATCTGCTCCGGCCCGCCCCTCTCCTGCCCGCCCCGCTCCGATCCGGCCCGCTCCGGCCGCCACGCTCGGACCATTCCACTCTGACCCGCCTCCCTCCGTGCCGCTGTTCTACGTTCCGTGTGCGCTAACCCACCCCGCTCCCCCCCGCCCCAACGCATCCCGCTCGCCATGAGCCGTGCCCGCTCCATCACTCCACGCCCGCCCTCCCGCCGCGCCGGTGTGAAAACGTCGGCTGAGCGCGCAAGCCGCCAGAGAGGGTCAGGGTCGTTCTTCTATAGCGATCCGGGCGTTCGGGGTTTTGGTGTTTACGCAAACGCGAATGTTCCTACGTGACAGTCGTGGGTGTTGCTTTTCGATCTTTGCTCAATAATGGCCAGAAAAAAAGAACATTAATAGGTCAAAAATATATGTAGGATGAGATCTATATTTCGAGATCGCGGAATTCAAGTACAGCTTGTTTATTTTGTTTGCGTTTAAAATTTTATTTTTTTATTTTTTATTTCTTCACCAAATTATCCCATTAGTCTGCATTTTTGTTTTCTAAACTAAAATTAGCATAGAGAAGGTTCTACTAATTGGAATAGATGAAATCCATTCGTCTTGACACAATCAGCCTATCACCGCCGTTATCGTTGTCGTAATATTTTCAAAAGACAGAGCCATGCTGATCAGAGAATTGGTTGAAGCCAGATATTTAATTTCATCAAATCTTTATATTCTCTATACTTCTTTTTTGCTTTTGAACAGAAAGGATTAATCTTTTTCTTCTGTCCTCTTCAAAACGTCCCTTCCAAATACAGGACATGTGCTTATTGCGGTTTGGAATGTGGTCAATTAGTTTACCTTCCCTTTTTTTTATCCCATTGAACACAGGAAGAGTGTTGCTTTTGCCTTTTAATGCTGTTTTCTTCTTTTATTCAACTCGTGTTTCTCATTCTCTCCAGAACCGGGTTCAATTACATATAAATAAGTATTCAATTTCCACTACCTTTGGCTACCACAAAAAACTCTCTATATAACGAATTTCGAATGCGCTCAGAAATTTAAATAAAACTATACAGTCTCTGGCCAAGTGAGATGTGTCTATGATTTACGTGATACATCAGGCCTCTGAAAAATCAAAATCAATCAAGCAGTTTCAGTTTTGATTTAAAACTCTAAAACTTTGATTGTGGTATTACGCGTCCTCTTATACTTTGGCTACCCACTAAATTATCAAAAGTGTTTCACTGCATATGACACATCTGGTATTTGGTATAATTAGTCTGGAGTGCCTATCTGTCTTAATTTGTAGAGAAGGCCTTGATGCCATATTTTGTCAAACGCTTTGGTTATGTCCAGAGATATTGCGATTGTTGTGTTGTTTAGTATTAAATCCTTGCGATGATATTCGGTTAGCCGTAATATTTGATGTGTTGTGGAGTGGTTAGGTCGAAATCCAAATTGCGTGTCTGGGATTACATGTGTGTTTGTCATGAATTTTATTAATCGTTTTAATATCAGTTTCTCTAATAGTTTCGTCAATGAGGGGAGTAGGCTTATTGGTCTATAGTTTGCTGGATCTTTTGGATTCTTTCCTGGTTTCCGGAAGGGTAACACTGTTGAAATTTTCCAATCGTTGGGAAAGTAACCTATTCTGAGTGCTGCGTTAAATATTGCTGTAGTACCTGCTATAAAATTATTATTTAGTTCTTTTAGAACTTTATTCGAAATAAAGTCGTATCCTTCTGATTTCTTAGTTTTTGATTTTTTGATTTCGTGTTTGACTTCGGATGGGAATTATTTTGAAGCTGTATATAGCGGTTTCTGATTGAATTCCTCTACTTGTTTATTAAAGTGATCGTTCTCGACTGGGTTTGAATTGAACCACTTTTCAAGGTAGTCAGCTATAAGAGATGTTTTCTCAAAATCGGAATTTGCCACTTCTGAATCTAGTTTAATTTGTGGAAATTCTTGTTTTTGTCTTTTTATACTATGTATGGTAGACCACATATGCCTAGATGATGGGCGAACTTCTTTTAGAAAAGTCTGAAAGCTTGCATATCTATGTATGTTTAGTTTTCACTAGTCTCGTCAGTTTGTTTAATTTTCTTTTTATATCTAGTCGTCGTGTCACGTGCCAATAGCGTCTTAAATTGCGTTTACTTTTAATTAGGTTTATGATTTTTATTGGAATTTGTTGCTTTTTTATTGAGTTTGTTCTTTTGAGATATGTGGTAGAATGTGTGAGGGATCCATGTGTGTTGCTGACTAATGGTTTTACTCTATTATCTTGGTCATTTTCAGATTCAGTGTTTCGCGTATGTTTGTAGTTAATTCTTAAATTTTCCTGAATTTAAACCAGTTAATTTTACCTTTTTGCTGTTTATAATAAGATGACAGACAGAGAGGATGAAGTGACATGATAATTAGGTTGTGATCCGAATCATGTTCAGGAATTACTTTTTGATATATCGGGAAATCAATATTTTTTGTGACGAAGATAACATATCTAATATGTCCGGAATTCTATTATTCTTGTAATGATAATGGGTGGGTTCTATTGGGGCCAGAATACTTAAATTGAGAGTGGGAGCTAGATTTAGTAAATTTTTTCCTTGAGGAGTTGTTGTGTTACATCCCCAATCGCTGTTTTTGCTATTATGGTCGCCTATTAGCATGATATTATTTTAATTTTCATAAATTTCAGTATATATTTTCCTAGGGAATAATTTATTAGGAGGTTTATACGCCGCTATTATGGTCGTGTCTTTGTTATTTATTTTGATTATTGCTATAGTTTCAAGGTCGTTGCTCGTAGGACTGTTAATTACCGTATGTTTCATATCTTTGTGCACTAGTATGGCCACTCCCCTGCGGCCGTCGCTGAGAGACGGTCGTTGCGATAAATATTAAAACCTGGTATTGAGAACTTGATTTGTGGTAACAGGTGAGTTTCTGAAATACAAGCTATTTTTATGTTGTGGCTTGTTATAAAGTATCGTAATTGATTTTCTTGCCTTTTGATTCCGTTCGCGTTCCAGTTGAGAATGTTTGTTTCTGGATTTTTATGTACGTCCATAATCGAGGGCTGATTGTATTAATATTTGAATTTGTGGAATGAGTGCGTTTATTACTTGGTTAATTATTGTAGTTATTAACTGCTCTTGGCGTGGAGGGATATTGGAATTAATTTGCGGGGTGACTTGGAAATTTAGTCTTTCAGGATTTGAAAACCAGGGATTCATGGGAGGTCGTTGCGTACGGTTTGTCTGTTGTGGGGTATTTTGAGAGACTGGTTTTCGGTCATGGTTTTTTAGCTCATGAGATTCTCTATTATTGTATGTTGTCTCTGGTTATACCGATCTGCTTGATTTTTTAGCAGTTTCTGATAAACCTCACAACCTTTCCAATTGGCCGTGTGATCCTTTTCACAGTTAACGCATTTCTGACTTGTTTCTGTTTTAGGCTCCGTGCATTTTGAATAGTGGTGGTTACCTAAATACCTTACGCATCTCGGAGCGCAGTTAGCTTGAGTGTGGTCAAATCTTTGACAGTTTTTAAATTGAATTAGTAATTTCTGGTTGAATCTAGGAAATACCCTAATAACACTATATAAAAACTTATCTAGAGCTAGAATGCTCCTTCCCTTGTTATTGTCCTCTAAATCTACAGCACACGTTGTTAATGGTTTTCTGTATTTTCTGTGAAGGCGAGTTACTTTGATTACTGGGTATTTTTTCACTAGATCTTGGAAGATTTCTGTTTCACTATATAATGTGTGAATATCTTTAATTACAATTGAAAATGTTTTCATGCTTGAGTCATGAAACGTGTGGTATTCTATGCTGTTTTTATTGACAAATTTACGAAGATCTCTGTAATCTTCTATTGAATTAATTTTAACTTTCACTCTGCTTCTATTTTTGTTGTGAAATCTTCTTTAACTACACTTTTATGTTATTTATTAATAGTTGGACATTTTCCGCTTTGTATATTATTATAGGAGGAATTTTAATCATTGAACTGATATGCTCGTCTTCTTCTGTTTCGTTGTCTAATGTTTCGAACCTGTTTCCCGTAGGGATAGCATATCGTGGAACAGATCTCTTTTCCCCCTACCTCACATACAGTTTTTACTGTTTTTTGACTGAATAAATCTAAATCTAAATTAGATACAGTTTTTTGTCCTTTGGGCTCACTTTGTTCTGTTGGGGCAGGTGCACTGTGTTGCAAGGGCGGCCAACTAGAGCGTTGGCTGTTTTGTACTTGCGTTTGAAGGTCCTGTAGTTGTTGTTGCAATTTTACCAGTTGTTGATGCTGTTCCTGAAGTAGATGCTGCTGCACCTGTATTTGCTGATCTATGATGAGCTGTTGTTGGTACTCCAAAGAATGTTGCATGGCGTCGGGCGTAGTGTTGTTCACGGCATGCATCGCTTCTTTGATGCTCTGTCCGAGGTCAGAGCACGGTAAATCGCTTTTATCTATATTCACTATTAGTTAAAAAGATGGAATAACTTTTGAAAACACTGTTGTCACTTCAACAGCACTCGCAACTCACTGAGTGCTCAGCTTGACGCCGACTGAACAAGCAAGGTAGCGCTGCGGTCACAACCTCTCGCCAGCGCTGTTAGCGCTGAACTCGATCAGCGTTTTTGCTGCTGTAGGCCACTAGTAGTATAATTTCCGTAACCGGTGAAAATTGTGAGTCGTAGCACCACAAAGCTGCCTTATTCGATAAAAATGTGTCTTATTCGATGCGATATTCACTCGGGATCTCGAGAAAAATCTGGAATATTATAAAAATTTTACTCTTTTTGCTGAAAAATCTGATATCACGCCCATTAGATTGAATGCGCGTCGTGGAAAACGTTGGGTGAATTTCTTACCCAACATATTCATCAGAGAATTATGAACAAAAAGGGATGGGTTACCGTAATTAATAAAAATATCAGAAGAACTATCCGAACCACGCAGATTCGAAAGTGTAAACTTTAAAAATAATAAATATTGTCTGTTTAATAATTAGTCCCAATAATTACACAATAAATACAATTATAAATGAATATTAGAATCACGCTCTTAAGCCCATCCATTGTATTATTGTAGTTTGAGAATTTTTTTATTGTATATGTCTCGTTCTTTATTCAATGCGTAAATACTCCTGTAGTGAAACTCAGAATGTGAAATAACTGTCCCTAACCATACGTTTTTTATGTGACTCATGGAGTAGAATAATTGTTAAATATTAATTGCAATTTATTAATAGCTGACATAAAAGTGAAAGGATTTGGTGTTTTGGTGGGACTTATTGAACGGTGTAATTCAATGTAAATTCAGTCTGATGTAACTCTCACAAGAGATAATGAGATTGTGAATTGCAAATGTCTCCGATTTTACTGCAAGTATGCGGATGTAAGGAAAAGCTTAGTCTCGTTTTTATGAATTCAGGTCTTATTGAAGATGAGCTGACAACGACCAAGGTTTAAATTCAAGTCTAAAACACTGAATATTCAGATGGAATCATTCATTTTCCTAACAATGTGTCAAAATAAAATTAACAGCATCAGAGCAAGGACAAGTCTTACGAGATACATTTGGCACAGTGAAAGGATTGAGATAGAACCAAACGTATGCATAATACAAATGTAGATACAACAGATACAAATGCTAACAATAATTCAGTCTGAGTAATTTTATTTCAGGACAGATCAACTAATGTGTACTATATTTAATATCAAGAAACAAGACTTTGTACAGCAGAGAAATTGTTTTATTACTCAATATAATACAAGTAAAAGAAAATTTTCACTTTTACATTCAGGATATATTTATGATTTCGTTAACCAAGAATATGAACAGAGGTATAAAATCAATTAAGTAAACGATTAACATTCGCCAATACTGGAAAATTGGGAGATGCTAACTGCCCCATATCGCCAGTTCCAACTCTGAAGTTGTGTGGATTAACGTGCGTTCATCTTCAAAGAAAAATACTTGACTCCTATGTCCATGGAGCTTACAAACAAACTTCAGATCAAGCAGCAGCGTTTCTAACACGCTATGAGTTCTTGTGCGTGCGTCGACAACTTTACCCATGTGAATTCCAAAGAGAATATTCTCTTTATCTGTGGTTTAAGTTTGACTTCCGTATACTCACTTTATACGAACCCCTTCCCCTCTCTGCTTCAGAGTAGTGTTGATACAGTATAGGTAACTCTCTTTACTACATCCGAAAAAGGCCGTATATCTTGCTTTAAAAGCCAAATGGGTATTAAAACGCTCGAACACAAGCTATTTAAGATTCCAATGAAGGTGTCATTTCCCGGAAAATACTGTAACATTGTGACGATGAGGAAAAAATATGAATCTATTATCCGAAAAAGTTCAAACTTTCCGATCGATATTCCAGTTGTTTTTCGCAGGTGTCGGACGTTAATGTAAAAGAACGAGGCCATTAATATAATCGCTATGACACCATAAGAGTAACAACCCGGTCGTTTCTAACGAAACAGCTCATACAAATGATGCAATAGGGCAGAGCTAATACCGTCCGCGAAACGGGCGCTCCATACGGTGCTTTAATAAGCGCGCTTCTCGGAGGGCGATTCGGGCGCCCGTTTCCGCGCCCTCGGCTCGCAGCCGGCGCCTGCGCCTTCCCCCCCCTCCCCCCCGCATCACCCCCACCTCCCCATCCCTCCCACTGTTAGATCTCACTCCCCATTCGGCGCGAGTTTAACGGAGCGTTTCGAGGTTCATGACCGCCCAAAGAATATAATTGGGAGGATCAATCCTGCACAATTGGAATGGAAAAATAGGGGTTTTCTTTCATTTATTGAATTTGATATACAAAAATATTTAAAGTGGGTTTAAAGAATATTCATTGTGAATTCACGCGTTTACATTCGCGGTCACTATCACTATCAATGCGTCACTATCTTCACAGTTGTGCACGATTCGAATTTTCCCGCCGCGCCGATCGGGTCCTTGCTTCCTCCCTCCCAGTCAGATCTCTCTCCCCCATCTGGCGGGAGATTTACGGACCATTGCGGGGTTGATGAACTCTCTAAGGATCTAATGGGAAGGATCAGTCCTGCACAACTGAAATGAAAAAAGAACATTTCTTCCGTTTAGTGAATTTGATGTATAAAAATGTTTAAAGTGCGTTTAATGAATAGTATTTATGAATTCACTCGTTTACAGGACTGTTATTTACTTCTCAGGTGTACGCGATTCGATTTTTAGGAATATAATGTGTACAAAAATGCCTAAACGAATTGCAATTCATCTGTGTGCTACAAATTTTATTATCTCCACGTTGATACAAAATATTATAATATGCGATCGCTTAAATATTAATTTTCAAGATTCTGAAGTCATGCTTTTTTATAATAATAAAATTGCATTCATGTATTTAAAAAATAAATATTAATTTTTTGTCTAATTGTAGAAGAGAATCAAGGCATGCGGGTACAGAAAATCAATATTTACGCCTGAGTACATCTCGTTATTCTGTTAGAATCTTTAGAAGCTTCTCGCAACTCATTGATGTTTAGTTACTTGATGAGAACACCCCTCGCAACAATCACGCAACACACAACGCTCGCAAAAAATAATGCATGCTGAAATTCTAATTAAACGGCCGGAATAGATGATTGATTGCAGTGGAATTTAATTTTCATATGGTCTACATATGGATACGTGTCGCGTGGCAAACACCCAAGCTAGCACGTTTGCTTTAATAGAGCAGTCACGTTGAAGCAGAAAGTTGTATATTATAAACTCAAAATTTAAAGGGCATCCACTTTGCGTGCCGACTCTTACCACCTTCGCGGTCAGACTTGGAACCGTCGTTCCTAACTGTTCGAAACCTTTTGCTTCCCTGCCGATAATGCGTGCAGATAAAGGGGAAAGAACTCACATGCGTACGTGTGTGTGGGTATGTGTGTAGATTTTACGTACAGATTTTCTTAAGATAGTGACCGTAAGCTTAGTTTGGGGAGTGGTCGAACTTCTGTGGCTTGGTTGCATTCGCTATACGGTGTTATGTTCATAATAGAGAAAAATTCATAATAAAGTTGAGTAAAGTTCTCGCCCGAACACGGTAGCGAGCGGACGTGCGCCGAGCGCTCTCCTTCACGGGCGACTTCAGTGAGATAAGTTTAGCAGAGTACAACTCTACGAGTTCAGTGTACAGTGTGTAGTGACAATATTTTCAAGTGGCTCCCCTGATACGGGGCAGCACATCGCTAGAGCAGTGGAAGCATTAAATCATCACAGTGAATTCAGTGATATTAATTCAACACCAATGTCAAGGTGCAAGTGGCCCCGTGGGGCAAAACAGTGATATAATTAACTTACAAATACAACAAAATGCGCAGCAAAAATCAACAAATGCGCAAAACATCAATATTTAATGAATCAGGATTTACAATTGACGCAGATAAATCAACAACAACTACTTTTGAGAGATCAAACAGGCTTCTATACAGCACATCACCAGGGCCAGCCCTGGGAACTTCATGGAACGCAACCACAGCAATGGACTCAACAACTACAAGGTCCGGGGTCGTCTGAAACAACCTCAAATAAAACCGTGAGTACCCTAGAGTGGCAACAACCTCGAAAAAGAAAAAAGCACGCCTACAGTGACCAGCCCATACCAACTCCCTCGAATGTTAGTGCGCCAGTGTTTACGCATAAAAATCAATATGCAGTATTAGAAGACAAATCAGAAGTTGAAACTCCTAAAAAGCCCCCATAGATCATAACATACCGCCAATATTCGTGCAAAGTGTTACCAATGTATCGAAATTAATAGAATTTCTTAAACTACAAGTAAAAGACGAGGATTTTTCGTACAAAATGTACAGCGAGGATGTAAAAGTGCTACCGAAAACCATTGAAGCTTACAGAGCAATAATTAAGCAACTTGACGAATCCGAGGCCAAATACCACACTTATCAACCAAAGAAAGATAGAGCATTTCGTGTAGTGCTTCGATACCTGCATCCGTCAGCAAACATAGAAGAAGTAAAAGCTGAACTCAAATCCAAGGGTCACACCGTTCGTAACATGCACAATGTACTTCATCGAGTAAGCAAAAAGCCGCTATCGCTCTTTTTTATAGACTAAGAACCAAGTGCAAACAATGCAGAAATTTACAATATAAACACACTTGTAAATGCAGAAATAGAATTTGAAGCACCGTACAAAAAGAAAATTCCAGTGCAATGCCATCGCTGTCAAGAGTATGGTCACACAAAGAAATACTGTAAAGCAACTCCAAGGTGCGTGAAATGCGGTGACGAACACTTCACAGACGAATGCAAAAAAGATGCAAGGCAGCCGGCAACATGCGCGCTATGTTCGCGAAGCCATCCAGCTAACTATAAAGGCTGCCAGGTGTGTCAAGATTACGTTAATAAACGTAACAAGCACAGAAAAGAAACAGTCACCATCGACAAGCAGAAACAAAAAGTGCCAAACGCCTCGTATTTCCCTCCCCTCCCAGTTCGCCACTTTCAACCCAATCCCTTCTCTACTACTCTCTCCTCATCTTCCCAAAACTCAACATACGCTGTACCCTACAATCAAAACCAAACAGATCTCTGCAAAATAATAGAAACCTCATTCCAAAAGTTCGAAAGCATCCTTAAACAACAATCTGAACAAATTGGGGCTTTGCTCAACCTACTGACGTCATTAATATCCAAGATGCATTAAATGGCACCAAGAATTAAAATTATTCTTTGGAACGCAAACGGTTTAATCCAACATCGAAGAGAGCTCGTAACTATTCTCAAAGAAAAATATATAGATATTATGCTAATATCCGAAACACTTCACTGAAAAATCCTACTTAAAGATATCGGGATATGATATTTATAATACCAAGCACCCGGACGGTACAGCGCATGGAGGAACCGCTATAATAATTCGAAACACAATCAAACATTACGAAATGAACGAGTATAAAACTGAAGAAATACAAGCAACATCTGTAATGGTGACAGAAGGTCAAGCTTTACTGACGATAACATCTGTATACTGCCCGCCCAAACATAGAATAACAGAACAAAAATTTGAAGACTTTATAAATACACTAGGAACAAGATTCATAGCTGGAGGCGACTTCAATGCAAAAAACCAGCATTGGGGCTCACGACTCAACACACTACGAGGAAAAAATCTTCTTAAAGTAACAAACAGGCTTAATGTTTCTACTATATCGACTGGTGAACCTACGTACTGGCCCACTGACGTCAATAAGCTTCCTGACCTCCTGGACTTCTACTTAGCAAAAGGTGTGCATCTTGGTACAGTAGAAGTAAAATCTTGCTACGACCTTTCTTCAGACCACACCCCAGTAGAAATGACCATCAGTTCAAATATATCTGAAAGAAACTATCCTCTAAAACTAACAAGTAACAAGACAAACTGGAACAAGTACCGCGATTACGTGAACAATAAACTATCTGCAAACGCACTGCTAACAACTGAAGAAAACATCGAAGACGCAATACAGCACCTATCTGATACATTACAAGACGCTGCCTGGGCCGCAACACCAAGAGAAACAATAAATAAATCGTCAACGTATCCCGCAGAAATAAGACAAAAAGTGGTAGAAAAACGTCGACTCCGACGAATATTCATGACGACACGACAACCAGATGACAAAAAAAATATAACACAGCAGCCAGACAACTAACACGACAAATTAGGGAATATGAAAACAAATCTTTCTCTAATTACATTCAAGCACTATCACCTACTGCTGAAACTAATTATTCGCTTCGGAAAGCAACTAGAAAACTAAAGCGACCCCAACAGCACATCTCACCAATTCGAAAAGAAGATGGCACGTGGGCAAGAAGCGCAGAAGAAAAGGTCGAATGCTTATCAAAACACTTTGCTTCAGTTTTCAAACCAGCAGAAAATGTAAGTACTATTGAAAATAAAGTGCTAGAATATTTGGACGTGCCTTTACAGTTATCTCTGCCCATAGAGCATTTCAACTCACGAGAAGTCGAACAAACAATCAAAAAACACACGCATCCTGCAAAGAGTCCAGGGTTTGACCTTATTACTGGCAAGATGTTGCAGGAAATGCCAAGTAAAGGATATGAACTCGTAACAAGCATTTTCAACGCGATACTTCGAAATAATCATTATCCTTGTCAATGGAAATACTCTCAAATAATTGCGATCGTGAAACCAGGAAAGACTGCCACGGACGTTAAATCGTACCGACCTATTAGCCTGCTACCAGTCCTATCAAAAGTATTTGAAAAACTTCTCTTACAGCGCCTCAAGCCTATAATTAAAGAAGTGATTCCTGACTTTCAATTCGGCTTTCGAGAGGGACACTCAACAATAGAACAGACCCATCGTATTGTAAACACAATTCCTCAATGTCTGGAAAAAAAGCTATATTGTTCTGCAGCATTCCTAGATATACAGCAAGCATTCGACAAGGTATGGTATGAAGGAATTCTATTTAAAATAAAAAAAACTTCTCCCGCACTCCTACTATTTACTTCTCAAATCATATCTTTGCGATCGCCTATTTCAAGTGAAATATCAGGACGCTCTATCGGAATTCCAACTTATTTCTGCAGGAGTGCCACAAGGAAGTATTCTTGGACCTTTTTTATATCTTATATCAACTTCAGACTTACCAACTACAGAAAGAACTACAATAGCCACCTTTGCAGACGACACAGCTATTCTTTCTGCAAATGAAGACCCCTCCTGCGCAACACAACATCTTCAAGAACATCTAAACAAAATCGAAGATTGGAGTCATCGTTGGCGAGTCACCGTAAATGAAACAAAATCAAAACATATAACATTTTCACTAAGAAAAGAAAACTGCCCAAAAGTAAAACTAAACAACACAGAACTCCATGAAGCTGATACAATCAAATATCTTGGACTGCATTTGGATAGACGCCTGACTTGGAAAACCCACATCAAAACTAAGAGAAAAGAAGCGCAACTTAAAGTCCTCAAATTGTCATGGCTAATAAACAGACAATCAAAGCTGTCCTTGCATAACAAAGTACAGATTTATAAAACTATAATCAAACCAACATGGACCTATGGTATTGAATTGTGGGGCTCTTCCAGTAAATCGAATCTAGAAATTCTAAAAAGATTCGAAGCTAAAACACTAAGAAAACTATGCAACGCACCATGGTACGTGACAAACAAGACGATATACAGGGACCTCGACATCATCTCACTGGAGGAAGTAATCGCCACGAAGAGCCTAGCATACCAGAGAAGATTGTACAACCACCCAAATCACCTCTCAACAAGCCTTCTAGATAACAGTGAGCATGTGTATAGACTGAGGAGAGAGAGTATTTTAGATTTGCCATACCGATTTTGTAAATGAAATTTTTCAATGTCATAAAATGTTCACGTCTGAAATGTATCTGTTGACACCATTTGCCTATTGTTCCGATAGGAACAGATTGTAAATTATGCAGAAAATAAATAAAAAAAAGTTGAGTGAGACTTATCCACGAAAGAAAGGAAAGAACGAACGAACGAATGAAAGAAAGAAAATCAGATAAATAAAGAGATAAACAAAGATAGAAAATACAAACAGAGAAACAAATATCGCACTAGAATCAAGGACAAACGGTGGTGCTAAAATAATCCTTCAAGGTGTTTCGTGAATTACTGATGGATTCTCTGTCTCTTATTCACCATTCCTTCATTATTTCCCAGTCTTGTTTGAGATAGGCTTAAATACGCAGCTTTACAAATTTGAGATTGTTGATCATGTGTTCCGTGAAAGCGCGGGATATTTTTGCTCAATCATTTTTATACTCGTGATACTAAAACACGAGATTTTTTTGAACGAGCCGTTTTTTGCTTCTAATACAATAACGATACACGAGTGAACTGCATTCTTTTCGTTTAGTTTTTTCTTCTTCATACGACACGTTTGTTGCTGTTTTTAGAAAATTTTGAAAATGTTTTGACTAGGTAAAGTACCTCAAAAATCATATGGTGTGCATTTGAAAGGGAGGTGTAGGTACACAATTGAATGCTTTTCTAGGGCGCGTCTTCGGTATTTCTCTGGAAATACACATCAGATTTTACACGATGCTGCGAAAAATTCTATCATTGACCTACCCTCACGAACCACAATATCATTAAAACGGCGATTTTAAGTTCAACATGGAAATTAAAATTATTTTTACTTTCTTCTATTCAGTGTGTGAACGTTAATAGGAGTAAATGAGTGATGAGATGAAAATATGCAAGCGCAATGTTGCGGGTACAAATATAATTGAAAAATTATTTAAAAAATTATGTTTTTATAAAATTTGTAAGAGAAGAGAAACATACCTAAAAATTTCATGAATCAAGTTGGAAAACTGTATGTGGATTTCGTGTGTGTACGAGGTTCCATCCAGCTCTTTAATTGAGTTAGCGCATCCCCTCAATGGGCTAGACGTAGAGTGGATAGAGCTGATAACCTTTAAATGATCCATGTGTAAATTGAATTGTTTACGATGTATCTTATCTTCTGGGCATAATATTAGCTTGACACATAATATTGATTCTCACTGCTGTAATTGCGGATCATCAGTTGAATACAGTGTGCATTAATTAAGTATTTAGACTTGGCCGATCTTTTTCTCATATTAACAAAATTAAATGTTTCTCAATGTTTTGTTACACCATGAAAGGCTACAAAAAGAAATATTAAAATAATTCAGTTTCCAGACAGATCACACAAGTAAAGAATGAAATTAGGTCGTTACACTACGTACAGTAAGTATTGTGACACGACATTAGTCTTGAGAAGTAAATCGAGGGCACCCAATCGTATGGACGTTACAAGATCTGGTGTCATTTTACAACATTTGAAAGAAACAATAATCTAAATATTAAAACAGAACTTTATTTAACTAAGAATTATTCCTTGTGATCTCGTTAATCGCCACCCATTCCCTTTTCGAACACATCCGATCGTCAATCTGTCCTCTTGAAAATGTAACCACTCGTTGTGGGAAACGGTTTCCGATCTGCAATTCCCCGAGTGCGGTGAACATGCAAGGAGGCCTTCCTCCGCGAAGGCCTGTCAAAAGTGGCGGAGACAGAAAAAGAAGAAAAAAGGTGCATATGCGTGGCGGCGTATCGAGCGTGCACACGCGCGGGGGGTGGGGGAGGGGGTTGGCCTGCTTTCGACAGAAGCCTTTCCGCCTCTTTCTTCGCCTGCCTGTGACACCGCGCCGGCGGCGGCGATTTTCAAATTAAATAACCTACTTAAATCCCTATTTGGCGTTTGGATGTTGCGGAAAATTGTCCTTTTTATGCCGAGCCTTTTCATTGGGTCGCGGGTAGCTCGTAGAAGTGACGTCGAAATATGAAGCTCCTCATTGGGGAGCGTGAGAAAGCCGCTTTGTGGGGCGTTGGGGCCGCGCAGGCAGCTGACTTCTGTTCCGTGGGCGAAGAGAAGATGGGCGGGCAAGGAGGAACAGGGGGAGGCCACGGAAGAAAAGGGGACACGTTTTGATTGAGGGGGAAAACGAAAGGAAGGATTGAGGCGAGTGAATACCGAGGGGAGAAAAGCGAAAATAGGAAAATGGATTGAAGCGAACGTATAAAAGGGAAATATAGAGAGGTGAAGAGAAGTATAAATAAATATACTCAGAGAAATATAAGGCAGAAGAGCGCTAGTAGAGAGACGGAAGAAGCGAGAACAGAACGTAGAATGAAAAGAGAAAAGGTAGCGAAAGGCATATAACAGCCGGAAGGAAGGTTTCAGTCGGAAGATGGGAGGTGGGCGAAGTTAATGGTCGGGAAAAGGGATGTGCGAGTGAGGTGGAGGTGGATAACGGCGAAGGGAGGTACAAGAGATACAGACCTCTGTGAGCGTAGCGCATTCGTTAAGCTCCAAAGGAACAGAATTCCTATCGCGGACGGCGTTCATTCACAGCGTTTCTCAGGTTGTAAACCACAGGCAGTTGGGCCCTTACTATTCACAGCAGTCGTTAATCTGGAATGTGGAGTAGAAGTAATGGTAATTGTCGGAAAATAGTGAGGAAAGGTGCGTTCTACCTTGTTACTATGTTTAGGGTAACCTGTTGAATCGAAATGCAATTTACTCGACTGGATATTCGACAAGGACATTTTTCAAGTCCGAGTAGACGGACGTAGTAATGGATTGAAAATGAAGTGCATGCAACTGAATGGTGTCGTCACTCGCCAATATAACAGTAATTGGGCTGGTTTTGTGAGCAATTTTGGTACCCCAATTCATAGAATGTAAAGGGTATTCAATTGGACGCGTTTTACTTTAAAAGAAAGACGAGGGCGGAGGAAATAACCTCCAAAATGAACTTTTAACAGTTATGCCACTGCGTCAGCGAATTATAGTGATGGAGAAAATCCCGCAGACTGTGATCGTTGGCATGCTACTAATGATTTATGTGTTGCGCTATGCGTCCTACTGATCTTCTCGAAATACGCATTTACACTGAATGAACAGATATGTAATGTTAAATTATTAGACGTTGGGAACGGAGAGTTCTTTTCTGAATTATTTCTGTCTGGCAAAGATTCGCTAATGCTGGTTTGTTTCCAGAAGTTATAGAGTATTTTAATAAGTTATTTATTTACTAAAAATGTTTTTGGAAACAAAAGTCTCAGTTGACAGAGAAAAATATTTTTGTATGGTTAAAAACAATATGCAAATAACCTTATTTGATTTTCGTTATACTGTTTAGTAGCATGCATGTTATAATAATTTCAAAATGGTACTCGTAATTCCTGCCTGTCATTACTCGTTGAAGATATATCATTACAATAAACAATAAACGTTTTATTCAAACTAAATTTGGGATAATCCATTACAATTGGACACTTTTTAACAAGAAATACAGTTTGCTGCTTCTTTTCAGATGTCAATCAAAACTTAATTAATTATTTGAACCCCGAGTCTGGTTCAGTGAATGTTAACGAAAGTTTAATGCTTGGAAAATTTTTATATTTGCCTGGACTCGAAGTAGGGGCGCTGGGAATAGAGAAAATACGTTCTACCCTGCGCGTGCCTGTCTTGGCCGGAATCGCCGTTCCGTGCTCGAATCAACAAAGAAATCAATTCCATGAACGCGGCATTTTTACGGCACTTTTCTAGAACTATATATTTTCGTGTTCGTCCGACTTTGCTTTCCATAAATAATCTGTATTGAAGCATTGGGGCTAGGTTTTATTAAGGTCTGTAGTCCTGGAATACTTTTAAAGGCATATTGGAAAAGTTTTTGAAGAAGCCATTTGCATATATTGAATAGCCTTTTTACATAATCTTCAAGGATAGTACCTACCTTCCACGCATCTGTGAGCGCGGGGGTCGGGGCCAAAGCCCGGTGGGCCGCCCCCGCTGCCGTCGTCGCCCGCGGGTTGGCCGTGCGATTGATCTGGGGGCCGCCTTCGGCCGCGGGGCCGGCGGCGGAGGGCGGGGGTGAACGGCTGTGGAGGGCGGCGGCCGGGTGGAGAGGCGGAGAAAAAAGACCAGGTCGGACACTGTGATGATGGAAGGTTCTCGTGGAGATTTGATACAAGGGACATTGGCGATTGAGGAGAGCAAGAACGTGAATGATGGAGGATTCGGAGGTTAGGATGCGAAAAGTATGTAAAAAGAGAGATAAGATTTGGAGGAAGTGTATTTTTGGTGAAAAGTTGAAATAGAAAAAGCAAAAAAAAAAAAAAAGAATCTAGATAAGAAAGAGAGAACTCGAGTTAGTTCGTGCATGTGAGCGTTTCAACGAAAACAAAATTATAAAAATAACAAGCGCTCTTGATGATGAAGAGATGTAAAGAAAGATATTAGGACAATGATACAAAGTATTATTGATGCACAATTAAACGAACATGAAAAGACATGAAGGTAATTTTAGTTAAATAAAAATGAAAAATAAAACGGCAGTGGCCACGTGAGAAGCCACGTGAACTTCGGTGGCAGCACTCTTTGAAGATGTAGAAGTTGGGCATCTGCTGACGCAAGGGGAAGCGGGGGTTGCTGCTGCCACAGCGCAGTGTGATGCGTTGGTGCAAATCTCCCGTTGCGTCGATCCACCGCCACCACCCTCTGACCCTCGTTCTTTCCATTTTCCTTGCTTTTCTCCATTCCTTTCAGAGGAGGAGGAGAAAAGTCATATCGGAGATCTCCTCAGATATTAAACCCGATTTTGTATTTATGGCTTATCGGAGACTTATGAGGATTTGCTGTTCGAGTGAGGCTTGCCTGTGCGAAAAGCTGTAATGTTGCCAAGCTTTCGCTTCCGTATTTTATTACCAATTTTTACTTAAGAAGGAAGTAATGGTACAATCAAACGTAGATGAGTTACATTTTCTACTATTTACTGTTTTATCAAGTAGTGTTCACAGCAATTATTTCACATTCAGCAGATTACGTTACAGATCTCCGAGATTATCACACACTAACACTTACACATCCTCAGACACATGCACTTGAGTTTCTCAAATGAAGTATCATCGTAACATTAAGCTATCAGCACTATGACATGCATAAACAACTAATAAATATATATTTACACGAGGTAATTGGAGCTCATTGTCATAATCCTCTGGACATATTCGACGTGCACTCAAGCACCACTCAAGCATCCACTCAAGCACGGGAACTTATTACATATCTTGGTGTACAGTGATTTGTCTCTCATTGTACACGACTCCGGCAATAATATGAAGGAATTTACATCACAGGGAACTTTAAGTGTTTATTATAGCAGTAGGTAATATTTGCAATTAAAACATCTCTTTTCAACAATTAGCAAGAATTCTATTTATCCGTCATAATGAGTGGATGTTCGTATTCTCGAAAATTGACCGTAATTGAATCGGAATGAGTTTTATTGAGAGCTAGTTGAACCATATTTAATCAAAATCCAATTAGTGGGAGTGGTGTCTCTGGCGCAACACGGCGGGGGCGGGGCCGGTGGTGGGGAGGTCGAGGGGGCGGGGTTGGGCGGCGTGGACGCCGGCTTCGCGCGCGCCGCTCCGGTCAGGGAATGAAGCAGGTGATGAAAGACCTGCGGCGCCGGGCCGGCCGGGCGGCCGCGCGGCGCGGTTCAATGGCGGCAGCTACCTCCCTCTCAAACGAAGGCGGATAATACGATTCCCCCATTTACACGTCACCGCCGCGGGCTCTCCCCCTTGATCAGCACGCGCTCTTATTCGCACCGCACGCCACAATCGAACCGTAATTTCTTTCTCCCCGGCTTTCGGGCCTCACCGCGCGAGTTTGGAATTACGGGTTGCGTTTGCGTGTGATTCGACTGCGAATACAAGTGACTTTATTTATAGTAGTAAGCCGTACTCTAGCTGCGTATGCAGGTAAATTTTCCGAACGGTGTTCATATCAAATACGTGGACGCGTGGTGTTGCTTGACATTAAAAAATCTAAAACCAGAAGGCCATTACAAAATATTTCATCAATGAACGGTTTTTGTAAGATTCACCTGTAAGATTCACCGGTTTTGCAACCCACGGTGGACACGCCATAAATCGCCGAAATAATTTGAGGCATCCAAATGTGGTGTGCGCGAAGTTGTCGTAGTCGAACATTAAAGTAAAATGGTTCACTTTCTGACATTTTCAAATTATGGAGAGAAATATTGGTATATTTGATTTTTTGAATTGGAACTAAATGTGGAGCTAAAGATAAAAATGTATCAATTCTAAAATTAGTTTCAAGTGAATTTTTTATATATTTCAACCTCCCACAAAATATCAAAATCACGGCGAAACAAAGAAATCATAAGTTTACTTCAATAATGCAGAAAACGTAGTCACATCAGAAAATGTTAAATCTTGTTATATGATATCTTCAAATAGCACATTTTATCTTGAATTTAAATATTTTAATATGTTGCTTCTCAAAGATTTTTTCAGTAGCAAAAATATATATTAAAAATAGAATAATAATTTAATATACGTTATTGTGAATAGAGCAATTTTGCACGAAAATATTTAGCAAATACTGTCACATTGTTTCTCAGCGTTGCAAACCTTTATACAATTTGTTTAAAAAATTGAAAGATTGTTGGAAATGAAAGCGAAGTAAGGGGAAGGGGTCCATTTTCGCCGGAGGGCCGGTATTCCAAGGCGGGCAAGAAACACATGCAGGCGTGTTTTGGCATGCCTCTCTTCGGGAACAGGTGGAAACCAAAACTGATGTCTCAAACTATTTTGAAGATTTTTGCGTTATCTGACTTACGTAGCTCATTACATAGTCTACAAGTGCTGTTAAATTGAAGAATTGAATGACTTTCACGATAAATTCCATTGCCATGAATTTTACATAATTGAAATCACTAAGTAATGAGTACATTTTATAACAATTTTTTAAACATTGTCCGTTGTAAGATAATTATAAATAAGTAAATAAATATTTTCCTTGCAAAGCATTTGTGCTTGAAATGTTCACTACGTGTGTCTTTCCCCTATATTTTTACTTATAAAAATGTCATGAGGGTAATTCATCACCAGAAAAGCATGTCTTTACCAAGAAATCAACGGCTCCGTTCAGGATAAAACTGTTCCCTTGCGAAACAATGTTTGAGTTGTGTACGTGTTCTTGTGTACTGACGATCCAGAATATAAGTTCAATATTGTATTCATGAAATCAAATATTAAAATTAATTTCTGTAGCAATACCAAACGATGTTAATTATTTTCAGACATGGAACATAATAAGAAATTCCGCTTGACTCCGATTATACAGTACATTTTTGCGTGGCTAGTTCTTAGTTGGTTACAAGAACATAAATTGTAGACATGAATTTTAGATATATTGAGTTCTTGATATATTTTCATTGTTTTTCGTTGCGATAACTCTGGACACCTGAATACTTGTATGAACAGCATGCATTCGATATTAGATTCTACTAACCACCATCCGTACGTTGCAAACATTAACACAATTTTCACCTGAAAAATGTCCGCTGATCTCTGCTTGTTGGGGCAGTCACCAGTGAAGACATCCCCTATTGTTTGCTAGCACACAAGAACGGTATGGGTTCCCCTTAAGTTCGTGAGAGCCCGCAATGCGTGCATGGTAAGCAATTCTATTTTATCTTTATTTTGACACACATATACTTTTTCTGACGAGACATTCGTATTTCTTGGTATTGGCAGCAAATATTATTGCATTCACCCATGTTAATTATACTATATATTTGTAAATTAAGCGTTAGTGAAATTTAAAAAATAGAAACGTCACTCTTTGATAACAAATTTTAAAATAATTATCTAATTGTTTGCAAAAATATGAATTCATTTAATTGTATATTGTATTTATATTATGTTTTCTGCGTAAACACATATATATTTACTAAAAAATGAGTTTTGTAACTTGATATTTTTTGTATTTCATTTTATTCTCTGTATAACTTGAATAGCTTTAATTGGTGCAACTGTTAAACTGCACTTCACAGAAAAATTATCAACTTCCTCGATTCAATCATGAATTTGATATGTACATGCAACCCAACCGTGGTTATTGACACCGCGATAATTTTTTTCCCTTTGTTCATCGTATGATATCAATGTGAATGTATTCCATTTTTTTTTCAGAGGACAACATGCGTAACCACGACTGACCTGGTTGGCTTTGAAAGTTATTTTTAAATCAGAATACTTATCAAAATCTCTATTGCGTATTATATTTCTGATTATTGTATTTCAGATAAATTTATAGTAGGTGTGTGTAAGTGAGTTTTGAATAGTATTGAAAAAATTGACATAATTTTTATGTGTAGTATTTACTTCAGCGAACACAAATTTAAAGCAAATGAGCAACTCCTCTCATCCTTCTGAAGCCAAAAGCAAAACAGAATATCAATCATCAAAGGAACATTAAAATTCCTTCAGTAATAAACCACCATGTGGTGCTTTAAGTTTTTAGTCAGGGCCGGTTCTCTTTTAATAAATTTCCGTGGCTAATAGAGTTGAAATATTACGAGGGCATTGAATAAATCTGCAGCGAAAAGAGTAATTTGGAAGTTTTAGCACCCACAAAATCCACTGCATTTCTTTAGAGTTAAAGCTTTGACTCGAGCGCCACGACATAAGACCTCCAAGCTTTCCAGAAGTATACTCAATCTCGTAGAAAAGCCCTATAAAAATATGTTCTTGCAAGTGAAGGCAGACCAGTAGGGAGAAGAACAGGACATTCTTTTTATAACAAATTAAACACATCACAAAGGCAGGATCAGGATGTCTCTTGAGACGCTCAAATGTAATGTCTTCTGATGAAAAAGTAATTTCAAAAGAAATCCTTTTTTTCTTTCATAATTTGCACTAGTTATGTAGCGAAGAGCTGTGATTTTCAATACAGGATCCACAATCTTTTCCTTTTTAGGTGTTTCTTGAAATTAATAAATTAAAATCATGATTCTTATGACATAATTATTTTAAAATAAAATCAAAATATCATTCATTTATTATAATTAATTAAATAAAATGTTGGCACATAACTTTTTTCCTTTTTCGAAACCATAATTTAATATTTTTATGTTGTTCAGTAGTATTTACGGAGAACTATTCAAGAATCGAAAATAAATTGCAAAATCATATTCTTTGAAAAGAAAATCATCAAGTAAAAAATTCTGTTATCCAAATTAGGTTACTTTGCACATTTCTAAGATTAGTCTAGAGTATATTATAGAGTACAGTATGTATAAGATAAGTAAATAGCATACCGGAAATAAAAGTGACGTACTAACGTAATTAAGAAATTTCAAAAACAAAATACGCCCGATGAACTAACTAAAAATAACTCGCATGCCTTCCGTCAAATATATTGCGAGTTAGAGAACTGAAATTTTTGTGCACGCAGCGGCACACCAAACATTGATTTCACTTCAAATAATCGTTTTTGAATTGTGGCAAAGTTCTCGCCGAAAAGGAATATTAAAAAGTGATGAGAGACTTGAAGAAAATACTGAACGCTATTTACTTATTATGTTATATTGTAAATAATTACATATCCTTCCTTGAAATAAAGGACAATAAAAATTCTTATATTACTATTTTTTATTTATTTAATTACGTTTTAATACTACTGGCATTTCAAAAGCTCTTTCGATTTATTTATCAAGAGATCCGCACTTTGTTAAAATTTTGGAATAGTAAATATTAGATATAATGTTTTATTATATTTAACCAGTACAAAAGAAGCACATGTTTAAGGAAACCATGTAGCTACCTCGTACTGATATGTACTACCACCGACAGCCATAAAACCTGTGATTCGCCTGAATGTTTGTGGCAGAATGACAGCAATGGAGGGGGTATAGAATGAGATTAGGGTATAGAGAGGGAAGTTTGGGAGAGTGAATGATGACATTATTGTCATTTATAAATAATTATTATTTCAGTTTTGAAGTTATATTGTCATGCTTATTTGTGAAAATATTGGATTCATGCTTGCTTTTAATTGTATTATTGAATATAATATGAAAGTCTCTGAAACTAAGCGCGTCTTGAGTGGCTATAACTTATTCAAGTATACAATCATAAGCAGAATTGGGCAATTTACAATTGACCGCCACTGGATCAAAATTGGAATTAAATTAATAACAATTAGAAAATTTAAAAATTGGCCATTTTTAGACAAACGTCTGTTCAGAAATGGGTATCATGATCACCTATTGAGTTGCACACTGTAGTCTAAAATTTTAAACTACAAAATATTCCTGCAGTCGCATGTTGTTATTTATTCTACTATTTTATAAACGTATTATTTTTTCTCTTAACTAAGCCCTGATGATGTTTGAGATGAGTCATTTTTTATGCACCGGCGATATGTGCTGAATTTCTCGAAAAGGCGAAATACTATCGAATCAGAACCCGTGCCTCTCATCGCGATTTCGCACCTTGACTCCCCTTCCCAATATGTGCAAGAGATTTTGCAAACGCGGCGAAGTACCGCCGTGTTTTTTCGCAGAACGATCGCTTTACTTGACGTCTTCATATATTTGAGGGAATCAGGTGTTTGCGACGTCATTGGTTTCATGTTTTGCACCAGGTCGTCGATTTTAACAAGCGGTAATGTTTATCAGTTTCACTGCAATGGCGCTAGGTTTTGTGGAAACTGATAATTTTGGTACTTCAGTATTATTTTGTCCCCAATGTAAAATGGCTGATTAGTGCCCGCTACAATCTGTTTTATTTATGTTGAGTTTTGATTAATTTTTGTTAAAAAACCGTAAAACTATATGTAGTGTATAGGGGAGAGAATAATCTTCAGAATTCAATCGTCAAGAAGAATATTCATGATATTCTAGAACTCAAGATTTCACCAGACATCATCACTGGTGAAGCAAGTCAACTGTCAATGTAGTTATAATAATCGTCACTATGTTTGGCACAAAGTAAACTGAATCTGGTAACATGTAATCCGTTTTTCGAGGCTTAAATCTCTCAATAGCTCTTGTTTAATTTTTATTTTAAATGAGGCGTTATCAGTGTAAATATTTATCATCATAAATTCATTTTTTGAAGTTTGAGAAATGAATAAACGAGCCGCCGCATTGTCTCTCTTCTCTGTGTATATAATTTCAGGTACATTTAGTTCAGCCTGCAGGTGGATGCAGTCACGTGGATTGCACGCCTACATCAATCTACGCTACAGTTGGCCTGAACGACGGCCTGGAACAGGAAGTGCCTCAAATGAGGGCAAGAAAATAAAAGACAAAGCGCCCGTTCTCTGAACGCTAATAGGAAGCCTGTGGTGTTCGTCAATGCCCTTGGTATCTTGAAAGACAAGCTAAATGAAGAGAGCGCCGCCACTAGAGAGAAGTTTAAAGCGAACTGTTTTCCGCTTGAGCTGGGGTCTAGTGATATTGACTGATCGAGTAGTTTCCTGATATTTCGTTTCAACGGAGAGACTAGCGCAACGCTTGACACCTCCCCTCCGCCTTTCCCCTTCTTCTGTGCTTCACTTCCTTATAGCCCGTCTGGGAATAGAGATAATGAGTCGGGTCTACTACGTTTTGGTCGCTTTTCTCTGGTGGCCTCTGCTCAATATCATGCGTTACGATTTACTACTCGGAACGTGTTTTATTAATTGCAAAGCACTATTCCTGTAAAAACATTATTACCATATAATTGGTTCACATACTTATCAGTAATAAATATTTGATTTATTGGGGTTTTAAAATTCATCTGTTCGAAAATAATTGAATGATGCATTCATTATGTCTCATGGGGCTTCTTTATAACCTCACAACACATGGATATCAGGGGTATCGAACAATATTTAAAACGTAATGTTTTTAAGCAATATGTTTCAGTGAATAAAATAACTAAATGAAAGATTTGAAATAAATATGCAGTCCCGAATCCGAGGGCGAATTACTAATAAATTAATTAAATAGTATTGTTCCTATACATTTATGTTTGTAGTGCTTTCCCTTCAATAACGTAAGAACTATGAATAATCATTAAGAAAGAGGAATTAATAAGTTGGCTAGACACAGCAAGGTTTTTAATGTTTTTGATGCAAAAGAAATAAATCGCATCTATGGGTACAATCTTTCAACTATGAAAAGGGAGCTTTTAAAACTATCATCACAACAACTAGAATAAATTAGAATCTCCGAATAAGTGATCGAAGTGTTCTCTGAAAATACGATTTTTTATGAAACCATGTCTTTTTACTATATTACACCTCTTCAGAAGTAAGATTAATTAAAAAAGAAATGCGTTTTAATTGACTGAATGTATCGTAATGCAATCGAAACGAGCGCTTCAAACTTAATAGACATGTATGCTGTTGACGATTTCGAAGTTTCTCCGTTACTGTTACTGCGTCTCATATTGCGACGGGGAAAATTGAAGTTAAGCTAGCTTAATTTCCGGAGATACGGAGGACTTTTCATTACTAGGAAATGAGCAAAGAATGGAAGCGGCTTGAGTGGGTTTGTGGAACTGGTGGGCAGAGGGAAAGGGGGTGAGGACTGGTGGCGAAAGCGAGAGGGATAGCGAAGGGGGGGGGGCGGGAAGAGATTGGGGCGGGGGCGGGGGCGGGCACTGACGCACCATGTCTGAGCGTCGCGGGCGACGCATCTCGTCGGTGATCAATCACCAGAGGCGGCGGCGGCGGCGGAGGCGGTCGTGGCGGTGGAGGCGGAGGCAAGCGCAGCTGGCGCGCAGTGCCGACGCCTCCGGGGACTCGCTCCATCGACCTCGCGGCGCGTCCCCGCCGCCCTCGCGGCCCAGCCGCCCCCACCGCCCCCACCGCCCCCGCCGCCGCCATCGCCGGCTCCGCAGCCTCCGGCGCCTTCCCATCTTCACCTCTCGGCCATCGCCGCCGCTTCCCGCCTCCACCACGGATCGGCAGCTTCTGAAGCCTTCCCGGCTTCGCCTCTCGACCATTGCTGCTGCTTCCCGCCTCCACGACTCCCACACGACTACTACTGCCGCCATTACTGCCACCATCGCCAACCTGGCAGGCTCTGATGGCTTCCCGTCTTCGCCTCTCAGCCATCGATGCTGCTTCCCTCCTCTACCACTCCCACACGGCTACTACCACCGCCATCACCGCCTCCATCGCCAGCTCGGCAGCCTCTGGTGCCTTCTTCGCCTCTCGGCCATCGCCACAGCTTCCCGCGTTCCCAACTGCCACACGGTACTACCACCGCCATCTCCGCCGCTATCGCCAACTTCGCAGCCTCCGATACCTTCCGGTCTTCGCCTCTCAGGCAACACTACAGCTTCCAGCTTCCACCACTCTCACCACGGCTACTACCCCCGCCGTCGCCAGTTCCGCAGCCTCTCGTGCCTTCCCAGCTTCGTCTCTCGGCTATCGCCGCAACTTCCAGCCTTCAACCACTTCTGTCACGGCTACTACCATTACCGCCACCACCACAACCACCGCAGTGTCCACACCCTCTTGCCGCCTCCTTTTCCTCTCCCATCTTCGCCACCTCCGCCCCCCTGGGCCTCTGTCCTTTAGCTTCCTTCCCCCGCGCGCCGCCCCCTCTTAACAGAGAGCGGACGTTTTCGCTTGCGCGAGAGAAAAGACCCAACTTTCCCATTGCAGTTGCGTTGTTGGATCTGTCGTCTCCAGCGATGTTGCTGTCGCAGGCGGCTCTTCATGCGAGCCGATGCCGTCGCTTCTTTGTCCTTACGTTCGCTGTTGCACCAACATTATTTTGGCTCTTTCCGCTGCTGTAAACGCTCGTCTCTGTACCTCGCTCTGCGATCTTCTTTGTCGCATTTGTATCGTCTTGTCACATCATCAACTGTGCCCTGTCTTCCTTCTTCGATCACAACACAAGTTACTTTCAATGAGTTAGAATTCGAGACTTTGCAAGTGTTAAGCAGAACTACCGATAACACAGACAATACAACACCATATTATCAGATATCCCGTATCAAAGATCCTTCTTCCGCAATCGCAACCATCAACGTCAAAATGACCAGGTCATTAGTGCAAACAACATCAACAAATCGTGAGTAACACCAGCAATATACGAATCAAGAGTGCCAAAAAGAACCTAATAACATTCCTAATGTTTCTCTACGCATTCTCCTAGAAGGATGGGCAAAGCAAATACAGTCTAGAAGTAGTAAATTACCTCATCTAATACGTTGTGGAGGCAGTATCATGTTTTGTGGGTACTTGATATAGAGAAATTGGTTTACGGCAATGCGAGAGATAAGTGATTGTGTCTCCGTCCGTGGTCACTAGGGCCTAAAACGTTCAGTCCATTTTCCTCAAAAAGGCCATTCTGAGTTCGATCTGGCCGAACGCAACGACTTACAAATTTTAAAATGATATTTCGGTTTGGAGGGAACTTCATTTAAAGACACAACATTTACATTTTATAACAAATGACTCCAAATTTTCTGTATTTTTTCTCGTGTGAAGCAAAATACACTTAAAGAAATGGGAAACGCTCATTCTGCAATTCATGAATTTCTCCAATAAACGCTTAATGAGCTTCTTAACCATTATTAGTTAGTTATAATTGTAGAAATAGAGTTTAAATTTAATATTGAGTCTTTAAAAACCTATGATGTAGTGAAAATAATACTGACCTATGAACATACTTTTGCGGATTGTTATATAAATTATGAATTATGCATTAAAAATACTTATTTACATTTTACATAATCTTATTTTTAACAATTCTTCAGTTTGGAATATATTTTGACTATAAAAATTAATATTTACTGTAATATGAAAACAACATACGTATATTATTGTATATTATGTATTTACAAGCACAATGAAACATTATTTTACGTTGTTGACTACTTCAACAAAAAGATCTGATTGTAATAAATAATTAAATAGACATGCTAAGTTGTATTAAAAATTATTATGGAATACAACTGCTCACAAATGTATGTAAAACCAAACCAGAAACACTAATTAATGATGCATGATGTATCAAGTGATCGCAAATGCATGATACATCACGTATGCATCAGGTGATCGAAAACTACTCCTTCCGTAACTACCCCTGTCGCACCATCGTGAGAACATCCCACGAATGCGCTGCCCCTGCCCTTTCTGTATTATCTTCTTAAATATAGAGACTTCTCGAGATTGAGATCTGGAAGGAGAGGGACACACTGTCATCCAATCGTTACGACTTGAAATTTTGGTATTATCCGATTAGATGACAGTGCTTCCCTCTCCTTCCAGCTCCCAAACTTGAAGAATCGCTACATTTAAATCCGACAATAATTCTCTTCCCCTCACCGAGCGCGCTCGCTGCCGGCGAGCGCTCACGGCAAAAGACCAATGTCAAATTTAGTCACAAGCGTCCGAAGAGCTAGACTATACCTAGGTCACCAACTCAAGAGACCAATTCATAATGAATAAATAAATACGTACATACGGAAGTAAATAGTTTTGTCAGGAAGAAGTAATTATATTTCTGTGTTTACTAGTAATATTAATAGTCACAAATAATATTATCGCAAATATGAGCAATAATGTACGCATATATGCAGAGCATTAACAAAAAAGAAAGGGTTATTTTTAAATCACGTTAACAATTATGAGTAAAACTTTGGCTACAATATTGTGATGTAATTACCAATTCAGTTATTTTGTCACCATTTTCACGATGTTCAATTGGCTTATTTTAAAGTGCCAAAATATTTTGGTATTTGGTTCCAAGAAGTCGTCAAATTAATCGCCCTTGTAGATGAATTGATGCCTGAATTAAGTTCCTTGTATTAGCAGCTCTTGAGTTTAGTCGTTTTCTCTCATATTTTCTGCGATACTTCAAGCGATTGTTGCGATGATCATGATTGTCCCTGGACTCCATATGTAGCTTTACTCCGGTTTAGACGTCCCATATATCGAGCATGGTTTATTGACGTAATAAATTATTATTACCGTCACCAGTTGGGTGGGTCACTGATACCATCGTCGTTCTCATAGAGGCCATCAGAGATGGGGAAACTTTCAGGGGCAACCTCCCTGCCCTGTTCCTCCCATTGCCTCCCCCGCCGTCAACACCGACCCCTCCGCCTGCTCGCCCCCGCAGCCACCTCCGCTGCCGACTCCGCCCCCGCGCCACCGTGCTCCTCGTCGGCTTCAAGTCCTTCTCTCGCTTCTCTTTGTCCCCTCGTGCTCTATCTGAAAGTCATTTCCTTCGTTTCGCTGCTCCCGGGCGCATCTACTGATAGCATTGTTTGTTCACGCGTCGCACTCAACTCACGCTCCAACACCTCGTGCCGTTGCGCGCTCTCACCCCACCACCCTTCACCCCCGGCCCCGCCCTCACTCCACCTGCTTCGCCTCGCCCCGCCCCGCCCCGCCCCGCCCGCTCCGTGCAGCTACATTCCACCACGTCCTACCATGCCCCACCACGCCCCTCCACACCCCTCCATGCCCCTCCAAGCCCCTCCAGGTCTCGCTCCGTCTCTTCAGAGACTTCTCGACTGCCACCATCCGAGTGCGGGGTTGATAAACGCGCTATCGATGGTTGCGGTGTGTCACGAGGAGCAATTAATGCAACCGCGAATTTTATTTTTATGCGAACTCTGGCGACAGCCGCGAAAAAGTATTCCCTTCGGATGTTTCTGTCATTTTGTCACCGCCCACCGTCCTCTGGAGGCAGATCTGTCACATTGGTGTAACGTCGTTAACGCGAAGAGCGGGAAACCAAAAACAGAGGGACAATAGGTAGAAGATAGCGAGTTCAAAAAGTATCCGTGCTTTTTCAATACACCCTTAAGGGCGCGGCTGCATTAGCAATCGCGCAATCGCTTGATTGTGTGGGTCGTGAAGTCTGTAATTGTATTTCCGACAGGACCAGCGGGGAGCGGGCGGCGGGGGCGGGTTCGAGGAGAGGGGAGGAAAGAAATAAGGGCGAGGCGTGGAACGGGAGGAGACGGAACGGAGGGGCCAGCAGAGCGACTGGAACAGAGGCGGACGCGGCGTGGGGGAGGCCAAGTGCGCGGGCATAGGCAGGAGGCGCCGAAGTGCTGGAAGGGGGTGAGGGGGGAGAGGGGAGGGGGGCAACTGCGACCCATCCGTCGCCGCGTCGCGCCGCCTGTGCTGCAACGACGCCGCGCGCCACGCCGACCGCCCGTAACGTTTGACCCCATTTCGGTCGAACCATTTTACTCTCTTTAATGGCTGGCTGTTGAAGCTTTGAAGCGATAAAAATGTTAATTAGCGTTAATGTTGCGAACGACCGTGCTGCTGCTGCTGCTGCTGCTCACACGTATGGAAATGAGACTCGACACGCCGTCCGAATTTGAGCTTCCACACAGGGACGGCGGTTCGTACTCCATTGCGGGTAATCACGCAGTCTTCATTCCCATTACCGGCGGTGGTGGGGTAAAATTCCCTTGTATCTCCCCAAACCTCTCTCTTTCATCTGCACGTATCTGCAAACGCACTTCCATTGATGGAATCGAAACGGAGTTCCTGTATTCAAGTTATAAAATCTCATTATGTTTTTGCAAATAATATTGTCATTACATGTAATAAAAGATAATGCCTTCGTAGTCAAATATAGCTTAATCTAATAAAAGATATGCTTTCGTAATTGTGGTGGAGTAAAATATTATTTCCAAATGAGCATCGATATTTATTCTTGATAGGATGAACATAATGTTAAGTAACCATTTTACATGCAATAACTGCTCTTAGAAATATTACAGAATTTATGCACGGTGACAAAAATTTGAGCACTTTCTTTCAAAATTCAAACAAACTGCACCAAAATGAATGTATTGTTAATTTTTACATATTATATTATATCTTCATGACATGTATATAAATCATATAAAAGACAGCTTCACATTACTTCATTAATAAAAATATGATATTCTGCGAGGACATAAAATCCTAAACGATAGTCGAAATAATTTTTCGCGTTTTTAACCCCCAAAAAGTATTAAAGAACTGGCAACATTTACCGTGTAGATCTTTAAATACAAAACTGTGTTAACAATGTTCCACAAGTGTTTTGTCTTTGCAACGCTCTTCTGTATATCCCACAAATACACATTTTGATTTCGACTTCGCCGTTCTTGATGACAAACATACAGCAGAGGATACCACAAAACATCTCCGATGCGTCAATATTACAAGATGAACTTTTTTGATTCGTTAAAGACTATAACAATAGTTTAACGTGAAGAAATATTACAATTTTGGCATCGTAATTGCACTGAAACTTCAAAATACAAGACCAACTCTTATGAATCTCTGACAAACTCTTTAGAGTTTCAATTTTGTTCAATCGTTATTGAATCCTTGCAAGACTCAATGATATCGAGATCTACTGCTGTATGATCCATTACCATGGTCATCGCTCTTCAATACCGTTAACACGAAACTGTTTTATGTCAAACGAAAGTGACCCTAGTTAATTACAAACACTAAAGTGAATTAATGGTAATTTTAAAATATGTGTCTGGTATGTTCCTTGCCGGTGGGTATTTCTCCTGTGACGGAGGCTGCATGAGAAATTATGAAACACATCGCCTGTTTGTGAATTTTGATGACTATTATTTTGCTAGTCTTCGAGCACTCCTTATCTGAATAGAGTCAGAGCAATTCTGTTTCGAACTGGATTGGAATTAGTCACATTATTTATTTCTACATGAATCATCATATGACTCTGTTAAGGCCAATCGTATAACAAACGATATTTTTATCAGATTACTGCACTATTTTCAACTTTATAATGATTTTCTATTTAGAATATCACTATTTTAAATTACTTTTTTAGGCAATTTAGTATTATTACAGAAGACATAAATTTCATTAAAAATCGTTTTAAAATAATAAAAATAATAATAGCTATTTGGTTTATAATAATTTAAAGAGAATGAGTAAAAATTTCTTCTAATTACATTACATTCCTGTTTTTTCTTTTTTTATTTACATTAATTTTCTTTGCTCAGTTCAACATGATTCCTTAAGAAAAGATTTCAAATTTAAACTTCTCGATCTTCCTAAACAAGAACATTACAAAATTAGGACTTTTCAGCTTTGCTCATATTAGAGCAAAAATTACTGAAATGCCCTATTTGTTCAGACACCATTAATGTCTACACCACTAAATGTTCAATATTTAATGTCACTACATATTATCTGATAGTATGCATAATGTTTCAAATTGAAAATGATAAGTGAATAGAAATTGCAAACAAAACACCTCCCAATATTTGTGTTGAAGGAACTGTATTTTAAATTTTGAATAAAAGAATTGTATTTGCAAAAAAAGTTGGGTAGAATAAATACGGAATATAATAACAAGTAAAATACGGAATCACTTGTCATATATGTCGTGAATAATGAATTAAGAATTCCAGTATAACCCAAGTCACGAAACGGTTGTATTGGAGTTTGATTGCAGAAACACTTCTATTTCATTACCATCCACGTTATTATGATTTAAGGGAAGACGGAAATAATAGATACGTATATTAGATGGAGGAACAATCAAAGTAAAGCTCATAAACAGTGAAGTACTCATTTCAGACTCAAATCTGAATGCAAATTGGTGCTTGTGAATGCTCCCACCGCCAACCATTGTTCCATTACATCTGCGTCGGAAAGTAAACGTTCTGTCTTCCGCGCCACCAAACTGCCGCTTAGGTCATCTCTTTTATAAGAAGTTAAGGAACACACGTGCAAAGCTCGTATGGATTCTGACTCATTTGCAATGAATCTACGATAAAGCCAAATATAGTTTTTTCAAGCAATAACAACAACGCCAACATATTCTATTTGTCTACTGAATTATCGGTGTCTTTTATAGAATATGGAAATTATTAAATTTTGGTATCTTAGCAATGTTAGAAATTGAGTGTTATCAACGTTCAACGAACGAGATAGGAAGCGAAAACATCTATAAAGTAATAATACTAAATGATGTATTACATCTAGAAAAAATGAATGTGTTTAAAAAAGAGATAGGGAGCGCTGAAACAATGTTACAATCTTCAAAGTGCAGGTATCAGGTGCAATTTCCGTGAGAATGGGATTTATATATCCTGGCATGCTGCTATCGAGCTATCCATTTACGTCACCGCCATGTAATTTAGGTTTTTACTTTGAAAAACGTCTCAATATTCCATGGTTTTTACTGACTCATCCGGAGTAATCCCATTATATTTTAAAGCAGTGTATGAAATACGAAACAAAACAATCCTTATTGTTCTGAGTGCTCTAAATTGAGCAAATTAATATATTCCATTATACGAACTCTTGGTAATGCTTCAAAATAAGAGATCAGCGCGTGCAGTTAGATATTATGAATAGTTTTCACGAATGATTTACATTGTTGCGATACCGTCACGAAAAATGTAAGGTTTGATGCAAATTGCATCAAAAATCAACTGTGTATGTATGTATGTATGTATGTATGTATGTATGTATGTGTTAATTAATCTACCAAACGGGAAGTAATAGATGAGATTTAATTAATCATCGGATTTGAATCGGAAATGAATCCGTGATCTTCTGTTATAGCACGATAACACGCTTCTGTTATTGCACAAACTTGCAATAGACCATCTTTAATCAAAGAATTTTTTGTTATTAATATTTCTTAAAAACAAAATGAAGATGTACATTTTTCTTGGTTTCCACCCATTTAAATAAATTGTTTTCATGGCAACGTTCTTCAATTGAAAGCATGACAAGATAATAGGGAGTACTATATACTTCTCGGAAGTTTGTCTAAGTTTCTTAAATGAATGCGAATAATTTCTCAATGTTATTCACCGTCTACTACCTTCAATTTATTTGAGCAGAAACTGGTGTCAAAATAATATGTGCCGTAGCTGAATTAATTATATTCACATCTAAATACACGATGTTTCATCTTAAATTATAAAGAACCCAATTTGTACCTTGTGCAAACTCGGTTACATTTTCTAAATCAAACCAAAACCAGCCGTACTATAAAAGCAACCCAGATGTTTAAATAATATGGATATTACAGATATTTTGATCACATTCTACTTTGTACTAGATTTTTATACTTATATATCATGAAACCGATTCATTTGGGAATATACGTTACAATGCAAACAGTTGGAGGTGCATACTGAAACAACCAGCCCATATTATCGTCTCATGAAGCACAACACATTACTTGCAAACAAGAATCATTAATTTACGTACAAGTAATTATTATGAAAACAAAAAACAGGTTTCAATATTATATAATATCATGTAATTTTACACACTTTAACCATGTAATAGAATTCAGAACAAATTGTTATTTAAAGTTATAAAAAACAATTACTCGTAAACTAATTGTGTCAAATCAATATCCACAAGCAATAAATTATAAAATCATATATTCTAATGGTGGTGAGCATAGAAATAAGTGTAATGTTGAACAATCGGAAATACAGGAGTCTTCCTCAGAACAGGCGTATTAGATGTTCAATAGTTCCCCACCTCTGTTAGAGAGCAAGTTACAAGGTCACGGCGAGAAACTTGCGAGTTCTCCAGTCGGCGGCGCGCGGCGTCACATTAGTCGAACGACTGTATTCAAACGGGCGGGCGCTGCGGCGAACCTCGTGCATTAACGCAACTGAGGGGAAGCACCTCGCGAGCGTTGCCTCGGCGCGGGCGCCGCGCCAATGCAGCGCGGCGCCGCGGGGGCGGACAGCGCGGCAGGGGCGGGGGCGCGGGCGGAGGAGGAGGAGGGCGGGGAACGCGACGATCACTCGATCCGCTACGCGTCGCGCGGCGCGGCTGGGCCCGCCTAATCGATTTAGCATCGGCGCGCAAGGAGCTGTAAATTGGGATTAATGTGCGAGGCGGCAGCGGCAGCATCAGGGTGCCACGCCCCCTACTCCGCGCCCCCCAGCCTCCCTCGTGCCGCCGAGGCCTCAGCCTAGCGCCGCCCCCGCGCCGCCTACGCGCCGACACTATCACAAACGCGCCCTCCTGAAAACTATTTTAGATCTACACTCTCCTAAACAGTGATAACTCGTTATTTGTACTCTTCTCTTCTCATGATAGTCTATAATCAAAATTAGAGAATGAAAGACAAATAAATGAGTGCTCTAGATCTCGATGAATTTTCTTGGTAATCTACTGTTTCTTTAAACTACAATTCTAAAATGTATTGTTTGATCATGTCTATTTATCGCCTAGTATCAATGACCTTTATCAGATCGATATTATTTTTCAGACTTTCGATTTATTCTGAGTAGCAATCCTCTCATTCTCCCACTGCACCGTCTTCATCACTTGATTCGGTGCCAAAATATGTTATTTCTTGATAACTGCTATTCTAATAATGTTTCAGTACGGGGAATATATATATATATATATATATATATATATATATATATATATATATATATATATATATATATATATATATATATATTGTGCCGAAACGGGATTATACACCCCCGTCACAGCACAGTTTCGTCGGCGTTTACGCTCGCAGACGGCGAGAAGAGCAGTCGGAATACCTGTGTAGCAAAGCGCGCAGCCTGGTATCCGTTGCTTGAACTAGCAGCCACGAACTTTGGAGTTACGTTTTTCCTGAAAGGAGTGAAGTAGGAGAAATTACCCCCCCTTCTCAGTAGCTGCTCAGAATTTCCCCAGCGCAGCGCTAATAAATAGGCCGACGCGCTGATGGAAAGCTCTCTTTTGTTGTCGACATCTCGCCTGGAGTGAACATCTCTTCTGCTGGTACGCGTCAGGTCTGCAGCTCTTCACGTAAGGCACCGCTTGGCAATTGTGAAGATTTTGTTAGAGAATTAGATTAGCTAGAAATTGCCGCAACGACTCTGTAGAATAGGAGTGTACGGCGTTACAAAACGTCTAGCTAGTCATCCGCGCAATAGTCAGGAGTTAGAGAAATATTCTGCTATTAAATAACGCGGAAAGTAAAAGTGTGCCCGTTTCTCAGAAAGCTCTGAAAGTTCTTAATTATTAGAATAAAGTTAGGAACGAGCGACGTACTTGCACTCGCAGTTAGGAAGTGCAAGGGACATTTCTGTAAATTGGGCGTAATTGGAGGCGATAGCAGCCGTGGGAGGAGAATAAATTGGTTAGTGAAGACGCAAGAGTACGCGAAATCAGCCGAGAAAACGACGATTGAGCAGAAGGACGGCGAGAGCAACGCAGTACATCGAACTCGAGCATCGTGGTGCGGAGCGCAACACGCTGTTCAAGGTTGAAAGGCGGACAATATCGAGGTAACCCGTAAAGCTGAATTAGGTCAAGTTCACGACGGCAGGGAAATAGAACAGTTTCAAACGTGGTAAAATTTGAGGACACGGATATTCATAATTTGTAGCTTGGAGTGGGAGATTTAATGCATAAAGTGCTTGCCTTTAACCGTTCTAGAGTAGCAGTTATTATTCTGCTACCAGCATTTGTAATTTAAGGAGTAATTAAGAGTAGTGCGCTTGCCCACAAGTCAATTATTGAATGTAAAATTTTAAAAGGCAAGAAACTGTAAATTAGAATTAGTATCACAAACAATTGTAATTAGAGTAAGTTCAATTTAGACGTGGTAAATTTTCAAAGGGAATCCCAGTACTGGTTTAAAGTAATTAATTCAGAAAGTGAGTTATAAACGAAACTAAGTGTTTCATGTGTTGAATAAGCTGTAGAAAATTGCTTAGTTGTGTTTACTCAATCATTTGGAAGTGTAAATTCTATGTGTGATTAGGTTTAAAGTAATTAATCCAGAAAATCAGTTCCAAACGAAATCAAATATTCACGTGCTGAATAGGCTGTAAAAAAGTTGCTTGTTTGTGTTCATTCAATCATTCTTTTGGAAGTGTAATTATATGTGTGATTTGTTTTCCATTATCATCAGATCATACCACCAAATTTTAAGAGAATTATATGCTCGTTTGTGTTATTTGTGTGACTTTTATTGTGTCGAGGGTTCAGACCTTTCTCGTACCCCAAAGATCCTGCTTCCTGAGATTCTAAGCTCGCTTCACGAGCATAATATCTTATCGACGTTCTTACAGTGCACCTGGAGTGTACAGATAGGTACTGGTGGCTACGATAGTATACGTTCGGTTAGATATTTTGGCGCCCAACGTGGGGCAGCGATCGATTGAAATCGTCGAAAGGTGCAAGTGAGGGCCGGTTAGATATTTTGGTGCCCATTACATGCGGCAGCGATCGATTGAAATCAAGCAAGCAAAGGTGAACCCTAGACACAATAAACGAGCATTTTGTGGTATTTATTTGGTTGTGTACTGTATTCTTTTTCAGCAAGTGTTTTTTTGTGTACAGTGAAGTGTTATATAGTGCATTGTATTGTGATTTTGGAAGGGAAGTGCATTTTGTATTGTTAGAAAGGTAAAAGGCAACGCAAAGCACTAGAATGGCAGGCAATCAAGAATATAGGGAACCTAGGCAGATTAGGAGTGACGAGGACAGTGAGGGCGACGCGGGGGACGAGGTACTTCGTAGAATGGAAAATTTAGGGTTGCACGAGGCAGAGGAAGTACGCGAGACGACCGCGGATCGCACCGAATCAACCGAAACCACGCCTGAACAACTGTTGCAACGTACGCGAGATGATCCGATGTCAACATTAATGCAGGCGTTATTAGGGAATTTTGCGCGACAGATCGGAATACAAGTAGAAAATCTAAGGCGAGATTTATCCGGAGACATTAAAGAACAGTCGCAGAAATTAGAAGAAATTAAAGAACAGTCGCGAAAAACAGAGGAGCAGGGGGAAAAATTAGCGGTAGAACTTCAAGAACAGTCTGAAAAATTAGCGGCGGAAACTAAAGAACAGTCTGAAAAATTAGCCGCCGAAATCAAAGAACAGTCACGAAAAACAGAGGAGCAGGGGGAAAAATTAGCGGCAGAAATCAAAGAACAATCGCGGAAATCAGAGGAGCAAGTACAGAAATTAGCCGAGAAAATTGACGGCCAGACCGCGGTTTTCAACGAAAAATTCGAGCAGTTTCAACAATCCATAATGTCTGAAGTAGTTGGTAAATGCGACGAGCTTCGAGGAGAAATCGCTGTGCAGGTAGCGACGTGTACTCAGTTAATCGAGGAAAAGCACGCGGAAGTCGGAGCGAGAATTGATTCGATGTCTACGGAAATCGAAAGGAAAGATGAAAAGAATAGGGCACGTTTCGGGCAAATACAAGAGGAAGTCCAAGAGGTTCGCGGCAAGATTACCGAAAGCAGTGCAGATACGAAGCGACAATTTGAAGAACAAGAACGTAAGATTCAGGAATTGCGAGAAATAGCAGAAAGTAAAGTAGATGGAGGGAGAGCATGCCGAGGAAGCAATATTAACATACCAGCATCGCTTAGATTCTCAGGTCATCCAAGCGAGAATCCGAACGCGTTTGTTAAATCATTGCAAAGCTTTTTCGTGCTTTCGAATGTCCGCGAAGCACACAAAACTTTGTTATTGCATCAAGCATTAGAAGGCAATGCAAAGGCGTGGCTAGAAACGTTATGCCCGTTGCCAAATTCATTTGACGAATTTGTAGCTAGGTTCCTAGACCGTTACTGGGGAAAGGAACAGCAGATGAATTTCAAAATTTCGTTAATGAGTGGGTATTACCGTAATTCTAGCGGAACCATGCGAGACTACGCGGCACGAAAAATAGCAGCATTGAAAATGTGCTCTCCTCCAGTGCCGGACGAAGAAATAATTTGCATTCTCACGAGACATTTCCCGTTAAGCATCCAGAATCTATTGCGAAGCGTTGATATAAAAGACGTGGATAAATTTCAAGTTTTATTAGGCAACTATGATTTGACGTTTGCAAACATGAACCAGACACCAAAGACGACCAAATCCAATATCAACGCGATGCAAGTTGTCCAAGACACGATAGTTTCGTCGTCGAAGAAAGGAGGAAGCAAGAATAAAGGTGATTCTCGACAACATGGGCAGGACGCGAGGCCGCGGAACGGAGAAACGGCGAACGGAGAGCTGCGCGGTCAAGGTCACGGTGGCGAACAACCGAGTACGAGCAGAAATGCGCACAGCTTTCAGCGGGCAAGGTCGCGGAGTCCGCGAGTCGAAAACGGTACTAGAAATCAAACGGGACCGGGAAACTCGCCAAGTTCGAGTTGAAAAGGGGTCCCAAATCGAACAAAATTTACGCCAAACACGCGATCCCTATAACTGCAAACCGAATAACAAATAATGGAGAAAATTTATGGGAGAACTGGAAGCCAAGAAAAGGGGAAAAATGTCCCGTAATAGAAATTAATTGCGCTGGTGTGCATAGCAAGGCATTGGTAGACACCGGATCAATCAAATCTGTGATATCGGAGGAATTATATGAAGAATTAATAAGCAAGAAAATAAACGTCTTGGAATTACCAACCAATAATACTCGTATGGTAGATGCATGGGGGCGGAAATCTTGTCCAGTAAGAAAACAAGTAATGGTAGAAGTAACAATTAGAGGAAAAATGTATGATATAATTTGTTTGGTGGTAAAGAAATTAATTTACCCATTAATTATCGGAATGGATTTCTTGGCGGAACATGGCGTTGTTATTGACATCGGAGAAAAGCAAGTTTTGATCAACGGAGAAAATGTGTGGGAGGAAGATGAAGGTGAAGAGGCGCGAAATACACATGCAGATGAGGAAGACGAATCGGAAGAATTCGCAGAAATCGAAATGTGTCGCGTAGAAATGGAGGAAGATGAAAATAAAAGGGTGCAAAATGCACAGGTAGACGAGAGAGTCGAATCAGAAGAATTCGAAGAAGTCGAAATGTGTAGCGTGCAAATGGAGGAGAATGAAATAAAGGAAGAAATAAGGAAGAAAATAATTGAGCAAAATAAATTGAGGGTTGATCAGAAAAATGCGTTGTACGAAATGTTGATAAGCGTCAAAGAGGTCTTCAAAAATCACAACGAACCGGTAAAGGGGTATGAGCTTCAGATCAAGTTAACGGACTTGCGACCATTTAAAGCGAAGAATTATCCTATCCCCATAGCCTACCATGACGAAGTGAGAGAAGTAATGAACGAGATGATCCGAGAAAGAATAATTTGGAAAGCGATTACGGTGCACATCAACCCAATTCTTGTGGAAGAAGTAAGGAAAGCGGTAGAAGAAGTAGGGAAAGCGGTAGAAGCAAGGAAAACGGTAAAGGAAGTAAGGAAAACGGCAGAAGTAGTAAGAAAAGCGGAAGTAGTAACGAAAGCGGAAGAAGTAGGGAAAGCAGCAGAAGTAAGGAAAGCGGCTGAAGCAACTTAAGATTTTGTTTCGACGCCGAAAAAAATCTTAAGAAGAAAAGGAGGGGGCAATGTGCCGAAACGGGATTATACACCCCCGTCACAGCACAGTTTCGTCGGCGTTTACGCTCGCAGACGGCGAGAAGAGCAGTCGGAATACCTGTGTAGCAAAGCGCGCAGCCTGGTATCCGTTGCTTGAACTAGCAGCCACGAACTTTGGAGTTACGTTTTTCCTGAAAGGAGTGAAGTAGGAGAAATTACCCCCCCTTCTCAGTAGCTGCTCAGAATTTCCCCAGCGCAGCGCTAATAAATAGGCCGACGCGCTGATGGAAAGCTCTCTTTTGTTGTCGACATCTCGCCTGGAGTGAACATCTCTTCTGCTGGTACGCGTCAGGTCTGCAGCTCTTCACGTAAGGCACCGCTTGGCAATTGTGAAGATTTTGTTAGAGAATTAGATTAGCTAGAAATTGCCGCAACGACTCTGTAGAATAGGAGTGTACGGCGTTACAAAACGTCTAGCTAGTCATCCGCGCAATAGTCAGGAGTTAGAGAAATATTCTGCTATTAAATAACGCGGAAAGTAAAAGTGTGCCCGTTTCTCAGAAAGCTCTGAAAGTTCTTAATTATTAGAATAAAGTTAGGAACGAGCGACGTACTTGCACTCGCAGTTAGGAAGTGCAAGGGACATTTCTGTAAATTGGGCGTAATTGGAGGCGATAGCAGCCGTGGGAGGAGAATAAATTGGTTAGTGAAGACGCAAGAGTACGCGAAATCAGCCGAGAAAACGACGATTGAGCAGAAGGACGGCGAGAGCAACGCAGTACATCGAACTCGAGCATCGTGGTGCGGAGCGCAACACGCTGTTCAAGGTTGAAAGGCGGACAATATCGAGGTAACCCGTAAAGCTGAATTAGGTCAAGTTCACGACGGCAGGGAAATAGAACAGTTTCAAACGTGGTAAAATTTGAGGACACGGATATTCATAATTTGTAGCTTGGAGTGGGAGATTTAATGCATAAAGTGCTTGCCTTTAACCGTTCTAGAGTAGCAGTTATTATTCTGCTACCAGCATTTGTAATTTAAGGAGTAATTAAGAGTAGTGCGCTTGCCCACAAGTCAATTATTGAATGTAAAATTTTAAAAGGCAAGAAACTGTAAATTAGAATTAGTATCACAAACAATTGTAATTAGAGTAAGTTCAATTTAGACGTGGTAAATTTTCAAAGGGAATCCCAGTACTGGTTTAAAGTAATTAATTCAGAAAGTGAGTTATAAACGAAACTAAGTGTTTCATGTGTTGAATAAGCTGTAGAAAATTGCTTAGTTGTGTTTACTCAATCATTTGGAAGTGTAAATTCTATGTGTGATTAGGTTTAAAGTAATTAATCCAGAAAATCAGTTCCAAACGAAATCAAATATTCACGTGCTGAATAGGCTGTAAAAAAGTTGCTTGTTTGTGTTCATTCAATCATTCTTTTGGAAGTGTAATTATATGTGTGATTTGTTTTCCATTATCATCAGATCATACCACCAAATTTTAAGAGAATTATATGCTCGTTTGTGTTATTTGTGTGACTTTTATTGTGTCGAGGGTTCAGACCTTTCTCGTACCCCAAAGATCCTGCTTCCTGAGATTCTAAGCTCGCTTCACGAGCATAATATCTTATCGACGTTCTTACAGTGCACCTGGAGTGTACAGATAGGTACTGGTGGCTACGATAGTATACGTTCGGTTAGAATATATATATATATATATATATATATATATATATATATATATATATATATATTGAAACACAGAATGTGTTCCCTTACACTAATTAGAAAATTAGTGTAAGTAATCAATACATATTTTGGACTGCGCGGTACGTATGCCAAGCGCTGCGAACAACGACGGGAGCTAGCAACGGTCGCTACCGCCACCGGTGCCACCGCCGGGAGGCCAGCGTGAGAACGTCGGTTACAAACTGGGCAGCGAGCACGTGCGGGCAGTCGTTAGGAGAATTGCGAAGAGGACAGACGTTAGCGGAGCGGAGAAGAGTTCGGACGTGTGGCGAAAAGCTCGCCGTTAGCGCATGGACAAAAGGGAACATGCGATGTGTTCGTAAAGCAATAGTAATTGTGAAGCAGTAAATAAGTGAAGTAGACAATGAGATTATCATTAGAATAAAAGATTCGTATTGATAGAACAATCGATCGCGCTTGTAGTAATTAGTGTAGTGGAAACTTTACCGAAACTGTGTGGTACGGGACTGGGACCAGCACGCGTGACAGGCGCGGGTTGAGCAATTGAATCCATCGACGGAAGGTGATTCGAGAGAGGTGCAACGCCGTGGTATCAAGATCCGAGTCGGGGAGGAGTCACAAGGTCACCAGCCCAGGACGACCGCCACGCCATCAGCCGCCGACAGCCCACAGCTGCTGTAGAGGTCGGCAACCCTGTCGATACGAGCTGTCCTACGATCATCGAAGGTATTTGGTCGGGGCCCCGAAGGTATGATAAATGCATATTACACCTAATCTTGGTACCAAGGCAGAGTGTATAAATGTTGTCAGATCATGTGATTAACCAATTTGATTTGCAAATAAATCTTGTTCATGATTGTATTTCCATTTCTAATTAACTTTCCCAATGTAATACCAACTTATCCAGGGACCCATTCACGGAAAAGATACCCTCCTTTAGTGTTATATTGCAGTGAAATACCCGGCATCACCAGGTACGTCACAGCTGGCGCCCGAACAAGTCTGGAAAGCGTGTAATTAAGAAATGTGGCCTTAGGAAAGTTGGTAAAATATTGGAAAGCACTGTGCATGTATTGGATGTATAGTAATGCAGATTAAAGATAATAGGCAGGCAATGTGAAGTTTATTATTATAGGGAACAAAAAGTAACAGTACATGTATTAACAAAGCATGCATAAGTCATGTAAGCATAATGAATATTTGATAATTATAGAAATATTGTTGTGAAATTAATTGTGGGCAGATATAGGAAATTATTTGAGAGTAACCAGTATAAAGTTACTACTGCAGTTACTGAGTTTATGAAAGCCACACATGTACATATTGTAAATGATATAATGTAATAGAATTTCAAATTTTGTAAAACATGTTAATAATGTTTGAATTGCTTGGTAGTTTTTAATAACATGGAAATTAAAGAATTTGGAAGTAGTAACAATTCTTGTGGAAATATCACGGTATTTAATATTATTATATAAATTGTGCACATTACCTGCTGGGAATTTACATTCAGCAGTGCATTGTCCATTGGTAATGGTAAAGTTTATGGAATTCAATGGAAAGAATACTAGGTTGGGGAATGTATAGCAGCATTGTGAATGTATATTTTTAATATTCATATGGCACTATTGAGGGAAATTTATGGAGAAGATATGACATGTAACTGTGAGTGATTGTTGTGTACATAATATAGCAATAATTGTGTTGAGAAGTAATTTCAAGTTAATAGTGGATTTACTAAAATTTGAGAGCATTTTTGTAATAATGTTAATAAGTTTGTCAGCGGCATATATGTAGTCAAATGGTAATAATATTACTGATTGTAGAGAATATGTTTACTGTGTTTTTGTGGTGAGTGAGGGTGTGTTCATCATTAATCTGCATCTGAAATATTAGTGCATTACAACAGTTACGTGTAGTATACAGTGCTGGGGCAGACATAGTAAATTCATAGGATAACTGGTGTATCGTTGTTAGGTGAGGCAAAAGGAAAATTTGCGCGAGTATTTTAGTGAAGTGAGGATCGAACGGATAGCTCAAAGTAACAGAATGGAGGCGCAAAATGTAGTGCTGGACCGGGAGGAGAAGGCGGATGAAGTAAGGGAGATAGATGTAGGAATCGATAATAGCATTTCATCGGAAAGCAGGGACAGTGGAATTGGGAGCCGGTTGGATGATACGTCAGGGGATAGCTTTAATAAAGAAGTAGAAGTTACATCAACACCGATGATCCAGGCAACAAGAAATCCAAGTTTGGGGGGTGGGGAAAATACCCTTATAGATTTCATGCAGATAATCATGACAAAATTAGATGAAACGGATAGGAAAGCAGAGGAACGGAGTAAGAAGTCGGCTGAAGAACAGAATAGGAAATTAGAAGATCAGAAGAAGTTGATTGAAGAACAGAATAGGAAATTAGATGAACAGAAAATATTCACAGAGGAGCAGAACAGGAAGTTGGCTGAAGAACTGAATAGGAAAGTAGAGGAACAGAATAGGAAGTTGGCTGAAGAATTGAATGGGAGATTAGATGAACAGGATAGGAAATTCGAGGAACGGATCAGCAAATTACAAGAGGAATTAAGTGGGAGAATAGGACGCGCCGAAGAACAAATTGAGTCAACGAAGAATGAGATGACCAAAATCGCGGAGCGGGTAGAAAGTCATGAGCAATGGACTGCCGAAGAATTAGGGAAACAGAAAAAGGAGTTAGAATCCCAAGTAATTAGTCTGGGGGGAGAATTAGAGAATAAGTTATACCAGCAATTAGATGCTAAAACCGCCAAGCAGGACGAGAAAATTGAAAGGATGCAGTTGGTAGTCAAGGAAGAAATGCAGGAGAATAAGCGGGAATGCGAAGAGAAGGTTGTGTCACTACGAACAGAGATCGAACAAATAAAAGAATGTAAGGTATCCCCAATTGCAGCAAGCGGGACGGTACCATTCACCCCTCCAAGATCACTAAAATTTTCAGGAGACGGTAAAGAAAATCCGTGCATATTCATGAGGGCGGCAGAACGACATTTAGCTGTTATCAATACCTCGGAAAGGTGTAAGATACAATTGTTATATTTAATGCTGGAAGGGAACGCAAGGATATGGGCCGATACATTTGATGAGTTTCCCGAATCAGTAAAGGCATTTAAAGATCGGTTCTTTGAGCGGTACTGGAATGAGGAGATTCAAATCAATTTTAAAATCAGCTTGATGAATAATCACTACAACCAGTCAATGGGAAGCTTGCGGGAATACGCAACAAGGCGTATCATGGAATACAAAACGTTATCCCCACCGATGAGCGATCAAGAAATTATATGTGTACTAACGAGACAATTCCCAGTTACGGTGCAAAATCTATTACGTAGTGTGCAGCACACCAACTTGGAGAGATTTCAGAACGTGTTAGGGGGGTACGACTTAACTTTTGCAGGCGCACCAAAGAACAGGAATGAGGGGAACGTTAATATAATAAGAACGGAACGGAATCAGGGGCAAGGGAGTGATAGGAGCACTAATTACCAGGGAAATCAACGCGGAAGAGGGGGAGATGGATGGAGACCAGAGCCGAGGAACCAAAGACCGACCTGGAGCGGACCCAACCTAAACCGCACGGAGTCAAGAGGCGGGGGCGGAAGTGCAGCCGACCAACCAGCACAGCCAAGCACAAGTAGAGAACAAGAGCACTATTTAAACCAATAAAGTCCGTGGTGAAAGGTGGCCCCATTACGGACGCGGAAATTGTGAAAGTTAACGTGGTCTCCATAAATACTATACGGCCTGTAACTCACGATGCCCAACCGTGGCAGAGAAGTAAGAGCTCAGCGATCAGAATCAGGAAATGTCCCACGATTACGATGGAATGTGAGGGAGTAGTTAAAGAAGCATTAGTAGACACAGGGTGCACGACTACAGTAGTGTCGGAGGAAATGTACGAGGAATTAAAAGCAAAAGGAAAAGAAATAATGTGTTTGCCTATGAATAGGGCGTATGTGATTGGAGCTACTCAGAAGAAGTCAAGCCCAATCACAAAACAAATAATGTTCCGAGCCATGATTGGCGACCAAGTATACGAGATAGTGGCCCTGGTAGTCAAAAAGTTATTATACCCGGTAATCATAGGGACGGATTTTCTGGTCGATCACAGAGCAATTATTGATCTAGAACGGCAAGTGGTGGAGTTGGGGAGCCAGGCGATAGGATTTGATTTGGGGATAGACGAAGGATACGAAGCATGCACGGGCGCAGTGGCCGAAGAATCATTAGAAGAACAGCTGAGGCAGCAGACGGAGAAGATAGAGATATTAAATACGCGTCACAAGGAGCAACTGTTGCAGCTGTTGATGGAGAATAAAGAAGTATTCCAGAAGAATCGCGCCCCAATAAAGGGATTCACATTTCGAATCCAACTTACAGATACAACACCATTTCGACAGCGTAACTATCCGATACCAGCAGCGCTAAAGCAAGATGTTTCTGAACTATTAGCATCAATGATAAATGATGGAATCATAAGAAAGGCATAGACATCCTACACTAACCCAATCGTGATCGTCAAAAAGAAAGATGGAGGAATACGATTATGCCTAGATGCACGAAGACTAAATGCAGTAACACAACCATACAGGGATGCTCCGTTATCGGTGGAAGAAGCATTGCAGAGGTTTGGAGGGAACATCATTTTCTCTAGTACTGATTTTAGTAAAGCTTATTGGCAAATGCAAGTGGCGGAAGAGGACCAGCAGTATACAGGATTCGCATTTGAGGGAATATGTTATGTGTTTTGTAGAGTGCCATTCGGGTTACGCAATAGCGGAGCTGCGTTGATTCATTGCGTGGACAAGATATCGCAAGAACCAACTAAAACATCAGAACAGATATACCAAGCGTTAGTGAAGTTAGGGAAGGAAAGGAAATCGAAATTAAAGAAGAAGATTTACAAGTTCAGTGAAGGGCAACTAGTGTTACTACGAGTTCCCAAGGTATCAAACCCAAATTTGAAGCTGTATGCAAAATTTTTCCCATTATATGAGGGACCATATGTGATAGATAAGGTTACGGATAAAAATGTGGCTAAGTTACTAAATGACAAACAAGAAGTGGTGGGACACTACAATTTCCATAACCTAAGACCCTGTCCCATAGGTATGGAAAATAGTGAAGTGTAAATAAGTGTAATTTTAGTGTTAATCTAAACAATCACGTGTTAATTCGATTTTAGGGTATAAGTGTATATAGGGTTCATGTATTATACAAGACAGTGTAACCATCAGCAGAGACGATGATACTAAAGTGAATTTTTCCGGAGGCGGGAAAAATCCAAAAAAAGAAAGGAGGGGGGTGATGAAACACAGAATGTGTTCCCTTACACTAATTAAAAATTAGTGTAAGTAATCAATACATATTTTGGACTGCGCGGTACGTATGCCAAGCGCTGCGAACAACGACGGGAGCTAGCAACGGTCGCTACCGCCACCGGTGCCACCGCCGGGAGGCCAGCGTGAGAACGTCGGTTACAAACTGGGCAGCGAGCACGTGCGGGCAGTCGTTAGGAGAATTGCGAAGAGGACAGACGTTAGCGGAGCGGCGAAGAGTTCGGACGTGTGGCGAAAAGCTCGCCGTTAGCGCATGGACAAAAGGGAACATGCGATGTGTTCGTAAAGCAATAGTAATTGTGAAGCAGTAAATAAGTGAAGTAGACAATGAGATTATCATTAGAATAAAAGATTCGTATTGATAGAACAATCGATCGCGCTTGTAGTAATTAGTGTAGTGGAAACTTTACCGAAACTGTGTGGTACGGGACTGGGACCAGCACGCGTGATAGGCGCGGGTTGAGCAATTGAATCCATCGACGGAAGGTGATTCGAGAGAGGTGCAACGCCGTTGTATCAAGATCCGAGTCGGGGAGGAGTCACAAGGTCACCAGCCCAGGACGACCGCCACGCCATCAGCCGCCGACAGCCCACAGCTGCTGTAGAGGTCGGCAACCCTGTCGATACGAGCTGTCCTACGATCATCGAAGGTATTTGGTCGGGGCCCCGAAGGTATGATAAATGCATATTACACCTAATCTTGGTACCAAGGCAGAGTGTATAAATGTTGTCAGATCATGTGATTAACCAATTTGATTTGCAAATAAATCTTGTTCATGATTGTATTTCCATTTCTAATTAACTTTCCCAATGTTATACCAACTTATCCAGGGACCCATTCACGGAAAAGATACCCTCCTTTAGTGTTATATTGCAGTGAAATACCCGGCATCACCAGGTACGTCACAATATATATATATATATATATATATATATATATATATGGGTGTGTGTTTGTCACTTGTGACAATAAGTAGGACTTATATGTGTGCGCTTTTTCTTCATTTTCTGTTCTTTGTTTAATTACTGAATAATTTCCATTCACTGTTTCAATCAGAATAGAAGTGCTAATGGAATGGGAAAACCCTTTGTTTGAGCTGTGGAGATCATCTGCATGTTCCTTTATACCTTATGCTCTAAAATTATCATCACTAACAGCGCTCTCACATCGTCAGTTGACCATCACTGGGTCACTCGTGTGTGAATCGTCCCCGCATTGTGTCAACTGCTCCGACCGCCTGGACTATTACAGTATCGACTCATGCCGTCTACGTTCAGTCTGCATCGATTCCAACACTTCTACGCGATTCAGGGCCACCTCCCGCCCTCTGCACGTGCAGTTCATGAGTCAACCCGTTTCCGCCAGAGGCAATGGCCTCTCCCCGGCGGGGACGGCCATCCGCACGATCCACCTGCATCACAACTGGAATACATTTTCCTAAAGAAAGGACCGTTTTGAGAGCATCCAGGGATTTTGATGCTCCGTATTGTAATGTCCAGTAAAATGTACTTTATGCATAACCGGTCCTTCATTTTCGAATTATTTTCAGAATACGTGGATTCAACTATCAGTTTTTTAAAGTTTAAAAGGTTTTAGCCATTGTAAAGTTAAATAAATGTAATAGCTATTTAAATGAAATATATTTTCATCTTATCTCATTACAATTAGTGAGAAAACATGCCAATACCTTACTTGTTCTGTGATGATAGGAACCGATATTTTTAGCGATGCAAGAATAATAAGTCTCCATAACATCTTCAACATCAAGGATTAGACCTGAAGGCCTGTTTTGTCCTCTTCAATGTTAATGTCATCAATCCATCCAGTCTTTGGTCTTCCAACTCTTCTTCTGTCATCCGGCACATGATTTGTTATTTGTTTTGGGGAGTCTGACGTCGTTCGTGATTTTAACAATATCTTTGTACCAATTTTGTTTCTATTTTTCGACTCTTTTTAGGGAGTTAAACATATTTAGTTCTTGTCGTATACACACATTTTTCTTATGATCTACTAAAGTAGAGTTAGCAACAGTCCGCAGGAACTTCATTCCGCTAGTTTCAATTTTTGTTTTTAATGATCAATTTAACTTCCAATTTGTGCATCCATAGGTTAATATTGGGAAGACAAGCGTTTTATAGAATTTTAACTGAGTGTCTGGGTTTTATTTCTTCTTCTCCATAACTTTTTTGTAATGAAGTGTTTTCCATACTGAAATTTGTAAGTTGTTAAAGGCATAATTTGAATTATACAATTCATATTCAATTCACCTGGCCTGAACGCTGATTGTGGTATTTATAATTAAATTATTCTCCTGCCAGTAGGAAAGACTGTGATAAATAAAAGGCAACCGGCGATACACAGACCACAGGCGACCTTTCCTTTTCATGTATGTACTTTCTTCACTAGTCGGGTTTGGGGTGCCCTCGAGACTACATCATTTACATTGGTCTAACAACCGACATACTCTGGCCCGGTAAAGTAACAAATATCCAAAACATGAAATACATTAATGATAATTATAGTAATAATAATGAACAATACTAAAAATAAACATTTTCAAAGGAAGATTGTCAACTATGCGTATAGAGTGTGTAGTCTGCCAAATGAGATCGACCATGCGGTTTGAAAGATTTCTAGCCATTTCCAATATGGCACACCTAGGGAGATAAAATCAAGACTCTTAAAACCATTCATCAACAATATTGACATTGAGTTGTATACAAATTGGAAATTCTCCTCGGTTTTAAAAATATTCATTTTCATTAGTTCAAGTAAATAATAAAATAATACTCTACTGGGATAGACCCTTTGTCACTGATCAAGCTATGGATTATAACACCCCGGTTATAATGCTTAACAGTAAAATCGAAAACAATGCAAAGAAATTCAACATGCGTGCTAATTATATACGGTTGACATAATTCCAATAATTATATTAGCCATGAAAACTGTGATGATTTGCTTCTGGTCTTACACAAATTGAAGTGCAATAAGATATACGCGTAACAATTCAGAAAGCGTTAACTTTACAGACTTACAAATTTCAACTGAACGACTTACAAATATGAATTGCTCTGAACAAATATGTTAGCTGCTTTTTCCTATGTCCAAGGTCTATGACTAGGTGCATGGTTCCTAATGCTTGCTAAGGAAGTGTAATTTAAACAATACTAACAATAATTTACACAACAGTATACCTTATAGTATAGCTCTCTTTTCTGCTCTCGAACGTTGTAATTGAAATTTATCTCATTGTAGTCCATATTGCTTCAAAGTTTCTTGATTTTTTACATTCGTTTAGAACTAAATTATATGGTAGAAGTTTCTGATCGCAAAGAACTTCTAAAAAATATTGTATCATGCAAATTAATTTATATAGTAAATGTTGGAATTGCACAAGAACTTGTATTTCCAGAACAGAGCAGGGTAAGGTTACGGTGCTCGTTAAGAAGCAAAATTCATCCTATCACATTGTTTAAGTTTTTTGTATGTCTCGTATCCAGAATCAGCGTTAAGTTTTGGAGTGTTCTGTAACAGACGCTCCAAATAGGTGGCGTTGCGATTTTTCACGAATCACCCGAACAAAGGATTTTATTGTGCAGTTTTCTCATTTGAATGTGTGTCATGAAAGAGAAATGATTCTCGTTCGGTGTATGGAATACCTCTTTTTCTCCTCATTTTTATCGGTACTTATGGAGACGAGAAGTTACGCATTTATTGGCGGAGGGTATATAATATTTTATGCGTTACACAATCCTTTATGAGATTCGTTGCTAAAACATATTTAATGTATGATACAATATTAACTTCCCTTTTATATTTATCATCCACATGAACAATGTAAAGAGAAACATGCATGTTAAGGGCGCCTGTATTCATTCTTGTTTACACTGCATATCACATGCTAGATGTTGGGTTTACATTACTAGTATTCCTGTTTTTCTGACACCGCACCAATATCACGTAACATGGTTTACAAAATAAACAGGACTGATCAAAGTGCGCAGTTTGCTTTTGTATCCATAGAGTAATATACTGACTTCAACTGAAATCGTTTGCTACGCAATGGGGAACACAAATGAAACATATTGCGCATTAGACACAGTTGTATTGTAATCGTTGTGCTTTGTTAGAAATGAGTCTCCCCTGCACGTTTGCTTCTGTTTTCCGAAAACACGTTTGAGCGATACGCTGATTGTAGGAGGAGTTTCACGGGCAGATTTTTCCCTGCTGTTTTATACTCATCGTGACTTTTTTAGCTGCGTATTTTTTGTCCTGTTGAATTGAAACTCTATTCATGAACGTTTGCCGCTTTCATTGCGATTGACAACTGAGTGAATGCACGCTCGGACGCTGTATCGTATGTTACACAGTTTGTCGATTGTGATTTTATTATAATTGACGTGTTTCATTCCAGTGAAGTCACTTTATTTTAATGCAACTTAAAAGTGAAATTTCACGGCTACCAAATACTCTAACGCAATATTATATTTAGATTTTTCAGAGGCTGCATAACGAGAGAGTGTTGTTTTTGGCGACATGCTCATTAACATGTTACTTTTTTGGAGATGCACATATGTATTTGTTGCTCGGTGGGCGAAAATAATCTGTACATCCGGGTTGAATAAAAATATTTAGCATATTTTGAATGGGTATTTTTATTCTATACATTTGACAACATCATTATTTTCATTTTACTCTCCATCAAATTATTTTCGTTCACAATATTGTAAATACCACAATTGCATTTAGTGAGGGCGATAAAATTTCAAACTCTATTTTTATTTAGAATTAATAAAAACTCTTCTTATAATCCCTCACACCTCTTTGTTGTCTTGACGCCATAGAGAAAGAATTTTAAATAAATGAAAATAGGCGTAATTGAAGATTCTTGGGAATTCCTCTATTGATATTGACACTACTCATAAACAATACTTTTAAAAAAATGTATTTCTGTGCTTACGAATTTCTCTTCTTTTGTATTTCTTTGTCACAGTGCAGTTCAAGAAATTGTAGAGGAGGTTCTTTCATCACAATTTCTTGGATAGTTTGTTATTAATTAATTTATTAATTTGAAAGTGATTTAACATATTATTTGCCATAATAATATTTATCTACTTTGGTTACGCGAAGTCAAATTTTATAATATATTCAATTTCGTAATAATGTTCTTTTACCACAGAAATGCGGTTAAGTACTTCCATTTCGACACAAGCGAGGTAAAGTAAGGGCGAGTATGTCTTCTTTTGAAAATATTATAGGCTTCGTTGCCATGTAATATTCACTTTTCCTCTTCATAAAAGCTAACACCTGCGTGAACTTATATGAATATTGTCATTTAATGAAATTGCACTCCTTAACATTGAGCACACACATACATATACACATACACATGCACACAATGTGTCCAAAGACTACTCGCTTTTTCTTTCTCAGCCTTGCCTGAAATATACTCCATTACATTCTTTCCGAAATAGAATTAGTGTATGTTTTACACACCAATGTTTAAACATACCATTCTTCTGCTTATATAGTTTTCTTTATTTTTCTGGAATGTATGTTTGTAATATAGTATTTGCTGCTATTTCGATATCTGAAGCACAGCTGTCACTCATTTTGAAAATAATGTAGTTCTCCTTGTTGAGAACAGTATAATCACTTTCAGAAAAAAATGAGTTAAAGTAAATGAACTCTTAGTAGAAAATTTCAGAAAATATGTTTTGTAAGTAGATAAAATATGCGATACGCGTATTATATATCTTATTAAGGCACATATCGCAAATATTGTATTATTTGTTACATGTTAAAAAACTGTTGCCCATCTGTACATCTGTACATAGATCAAAATGTTACCAACTAAGACAACCATATGGTATTCTATGACACGAACATGGGTTTGCAAAATTTTCCTCGGTGCGAAAATGCTTTCAAAGAATGATTTGCTCCGAACGATTTCGATTTCCCTCCGAAGTCGATACATTTGCACTTTTTCGTATTATTCACAAAACAGCTATTCAGTAGCCGAAAATATATACTGTGATCAACGTGACTATGCTGTTAATTGGCTTGCAGCCTCTATTCTTCGCTGTTAGTAAACATGCTTGTTTGTTTGGCATTTTACTTCAAAGTCTACAAAAGAGTGTTTCTCATATACTCCCTCTAAGAGCCTGATGTGTTTTATAGCAAAGTACTGTTTGGAAACAATTGCACAACATCACCAGTGTTATGGAATCGTGCGATCGACTGAGCCGCTATATCGAATATCGGTTGTGCAGACAATCGAGCATCACAGCGCGTGCGAAACGAGAACACTGTAGTGGGCGAGGCCTGTTGCCGTCGATCTTCGCCATTACCCTCCCAACGACATATCTCACTTGTTCGCTGGGGGGATATCGATGAGCTTCATTGTAGTCACCTGACGCTGCTAATGCGCTCTTCTGTTTCCATCAGCCTGGCTCATTGTGGCCACCAACGTCGCCACCCACGGCCTCACACAGCTTGCAGAGTTGCTCCATACTTTCATTACATAACCCCTACTAGCCAAAGCTCGTATTGTTACCCTTCTATAAATTTTTGAAGATAATATAATCTATCGAAAAAAATATAACAGGTCATAATTTACCTGTGAAAATTGTAGCACCTTGTTTTATTTTAAATGCATGACGTATACGTCAATATTTGTATGATGAATATTTTATTACTTAACTAATGTGTACTCAATAAAAAGGTCAAACGAAGTATAATGTCGTTCCATGGTGAGGTTCGGTTGATGCGAACATCATAAACTTTACTATCGATCAAAAATGTGTTGTATTTCTTTTTGTACTTCATTGTTATTGTGCATGGCTACAGGTGTATTGGCAAGCTAGTATAGTGACTTGACGATTAGTCTCTTAATATACAGCGGAAAATTATATATCGTGTATATTTCATTAACTAATTAACTCATGTTTACTGTCTAACACTTTACTATTTACGTGGGGGTCAAAATGACACCTATTTGTCAACTTTATTTAGTTCCCTAAAATCACACATATACATTATGAGATTCTTTATACCTACCTAGAAATGAGTCGCTGCAGTCATTCTAGACCAACCTCTAACAAGATGCAAATCCTTTTTTCTTGCTTAGACTTTTTGCGTAACTTTCCTAAGTAACGTTCTCATCAAAATAGACTTCATTGGTTTTGTGAGCTCCGACATCCGAGCAAACTTTGGTAACATGGACACAGAAGATTTGTACTGAGAGAGTAATACGACGTCTTGGATCCTAAACACATAACTACAGTGTATCATTGCAAATACTATCTAAAAACACGTTGCCAAAATTGTTTGTTTAAAAGTAAGAAAGAATAGGCTCTTTAAGCATTACCCACTAAAAATTGTAAGTAATAATTATTTAATTCTTACTACTTACTAATTGCACTTCTCTCAAATTTTTAAGTTTTTTGATGTTAAAATAAATAAATACTATTGTTACTAAAGAGAATTATTGGTATTATACTTTTCATAACATGCAAAAACAGATGATATCGTTGGAAGGGAGCTAACGAGAATGTAAAAAATCACTAGAGGTTGTGCGAAAATCATTAAAAATTAAATCTCTCTATGTGAAATCCCCGAAAGTCATTATCACGTTGTTCCGCAGAGGGGTCTTGTTTATCCAATAAACCATTCTGGTAACAGTCGTCTTATGTGTGACATTAGATTAAATTCATAAAATAATTGATTGCGTATATATTAAAACATAGTGAGTGGAGGATACGCATCAAGCAACAAAATATAATCTATTTTAGTCTCAATACTGGATAAAAACGCGCACAGAGATTGAAAAAGGATGGCCCAGTTACGGTCGGTCGACGGAAGTGGTCGTCTTCACAGATCGCTCGCCTCTGCTCGGCTCAGCGAGGGCACTCGGCGTCATGCAGCGGGCGGCTCGCACAGCACAATCCCTGTGGAGAGGGCGCGGCATTTGGGATCAGCCTCCCCCCCCGGCGTCCCCCCACGCCGTCGCCATTGCCCTCCCGGTGCCGCGCCGCTCCGCCGCCGAGCGCCGTTGTCCCGCCCACGTCCCCGCTGCCTGGCCTTCCACCTCCGTGCCCGCGGCCATTGCTCTCCCCAGTGCCAATACAGCTCCGCACATCGTTACCTCCGCTCCTATCATTGACGTTCATACCGCTCGCCCCAAGCAGCGAGCCACCGTTTCCGCCACGCTGCTCCCGCCGCCTGCAAACTACACGTTGCCTGCTCCAGTCTAAACACCGTCACCGCTTTCGCTCTACCTCCTATATTTGCCTCCTGCCTGTCGCCAGAATGACGGTTACTGTCGTTATCACCTCCGCACGCCGTGTGACACCACCGACACGCCACACGGTACTTCATTTTGCTTCTCGTTGCTTCTAAAAAGCACTCCCAACCTTCAGCCCTCAGATTAATCTCGCTTCGCCACCATCGTTCCATGCCGTAGCCGCTTTCTATTTCCCCGTCTCTCCGCGTCCTCTCTTTTCTCCAGCATTTGGCCTGCAAATCACCGCCAGACACACCGCCCCATTCTGCAATCCCCGTCAACGCTGGATATTAGCGATTATCTACTTCATCCACTTTCTGGAGCTCCTCCTTCGCCAAATTACGTGACGCTGAACAGTTGACAGTCTGCCTTCCCCTATTAAATTCTATATCATCTCGGTCTGTGGTTGAACTATGACACAGACGTAGTACCATCATATGTTGCTCCCCTCCGTCTTCGACCAGCGCAAACATTCCTTGGCGCGGGGAGGTTTCGTCACTGTCCCTTCTTCCTTGGTCCCGCCTCTCCGATCACTTCCGCCACAACCCCCCGCCCCCCGCCACGCGAGCTCCGCCAATCTCCGAAGCGGCGGTTGTTGCCACCCCGTCCGCCCCCTCGGCTGCGCCTGTGGCGTGGTGTGGCGCGGGGTTGCGCGTTCGCCGGACGTCGATAGATGTAAGCACTTGAGGCGGCGCCAAGTACCGCAGCTCGAGCGCCCTCGCCCGCAGCCCCGCCGCGTTGGCAGTGTTAACACGTTCCGCCGCCTAAGCCTCGTCACCGGCCTCGTGCAGCGGCGAATGCGGCGACGGAGGCTGCCACGCAACTCGCGCGAACCGGGCGCACAGACTCCGCTCCGCTCCGCGGGCGCCTACGGACGGCTCATGCCCGCCCCGCCCCGCCCCGCCCCGCCCAGCCCCGCCCCGCCCCGCCCCGCTCCGCCCCGACCCCCCCGGCACTCCGTGCCCCCCTCCTCTCCACACCCCTCCCCGTCCCACCCTGCCCCGACTCTTCCATTTCCCTCCCAGTCCCACCCTTCCCCTCCCCTCCCTGTCCAGCCACGCCTCATACTTCTCCGCCCTGTTCACCTCTGCCCCTCCCCGCCCCACTCACCTCCACCCCACACACCTCGGCCCGGCTCCGCCCCGCCAAGCGTGGCCCCTCCCCGCCCCGCACGTCTCTGCCCCGCCTCGCCCCCACACGTCTCCTGGGCCGCGCCCCGCCCCGCCTCGGCCTGCTGCGCGCGGCCTCGCTGCCACCGCCGCCCCTTCCGCGCCCGCGCTCGCTCTTATCTCCCGCCCGCAGCCTCGGTTCCCCGCTGCAGCTGACTGGAAACGGCGCTGATCCCCGTCCAAGCGTGAACAGCGCCAGCAGCCGCCGACGCCGCCGACGCCGCCGACGCCGCCGACGTCGTCGTCGCCAACGACGCCGCTAGGGCGCCTCGCGGTGGTCGCCGAGAAGCCTCCGCCTTCATCCGCGCAGGCAGCCGCTTTGCTCTTCCGCCGGGCGCGCTTAAAGGCGACTCGAGCGTGGAAAAGAGGCTGCGCTGCAATTAAAATTCGACACATGTTGGATTATTCGTAAAATGTTGGCTGTGACCTTATGCTGAGGTTCAGTATAACAGCGCGAATCTGTTTTGTTCACTTCTGCCCTCTGATGAAGCAGATTTTGAACTCGGCAAGCGTTCTCTGCTACACTTTCGGCAGCACTCATGGCGTGTGGATGTTAGAATACGACCGGCTGAGTGTAGCTCAGAGTCAGCATTGCTTCTCTTTTTGCTGGATTTCTCATTGGGATGTCGTAGGGTTTGAGTCCCGACGGTGGTGGATTTTCGATACTAGCTATATTTCCTTAGCTATATTATGAGGAGAGTTCAAGTGGCCGAATGTTCTGATTTGTAATTTTTCTGTCTTCTCCGATAACCATTTGGCGAATGTCGGAGCAGTGCCCTAACAAACGTGTCACGATCTTTCCTTCCTCATCCTTATGACCATAGCTGTTGACGTGCCCAGAAACAATCAGTGAATTAATCAATCAATCCGCCAATCAATCATGGAACATGTGTGAATATTCAGTTCCTGGGCTTGTGTGAGCTGATTTGCAGATACAGCAGTTCACTGTGCCGCTAGGGAAGATATTCGAATTTGCAGATACGCGACATCAGCGACTGAGTGGTGATCAAATGGAGCATACAATCTCCGACAGCCACAAATTAGACAACGTAAGAATATCAGCGACATTTAGATTTGTTCAGAAATTATAACTATACAAAAAAGACATTAAAAGAAGAACGGAAGATGTGTGAGGGAGCACTGAAGAATATTAAGACTTGCCACTGAACACACTCCGCGCCAGCGCGCCTTTAACTTTCGCCATTCCTTCCTGCTGCTCTACAGCCCTCTACACTTCCTGCATTAATTTACTGACTTCAGACTTTTCTGTTATTTTCTTTTTTCGTCAGAACCTTGTTTTCATTGTGGCGCCACTTTTTTAATTCTCTGTAGTTCGGAAAAGAATTTCAGCACTAGTGCGTCCGGTAGTTCATCAACACCTTCCCCTTCTTTATCGTTTTACTGTTTTTACCTGTATTACTGTATCTGCATTTCCTCACAAACACTGTCACCGGTTTGAAATCTAAAACCCTTCTGAATTTTAATCTCTTGATAGTTCTTCTGCTCACTTTCTCTGTTGCTCTGTCTTTCTCTGACCTCCACCTTCATATTTAAGTTCCAGTTCTGCGTTAAAAATCCTACTTTTACCGCGAACAAACTCCATTTCATCTGTTTTTCTTTCGCCCTCCAAAATATTTCGCATCCATTCTTCTCATCGTGTCTTCTGCTCCACCTTCCACCCATTGCAGGCACAGGCACAGTCACAGCCCTTCTGGTGCCTTCCAGAGCTCGGCGTTGCTGCGAAAGCCGGCCACCCTCCCCCCACTTCGTAAATAGGCGCGAGAATACCTCCTCGATTGCACAGGCGCTCCGCACTCTCACGAGCCGCCCGCTGCTTCCGCGCCGCGGGGGTCGCGCGCGGTGTTAAGTACGTCGGCGAAAGCCGACAACTTTCGAGCCGCTGGCGTAGCACCGCGACATTCGCCCCAACACCTCGGTTCTCTCTGACTCCCCCACCCCGCTCCCCTCCACCACCGCCCCACACTCCGCCCCACCCTCCCCCATCTTCCACCCCTCCCTCCCCCATCCACCACCCTCCAACCACACCTCCCTCCGCCCCACCCTCCATCCCATCCTCCGCCCCACCCTCCGCCTTCTACTCCCCCATTCTCCGCCGCACCCTCCACCCCTCCGTCCGCCCCACCCTCCGCCCAACACACCGCCCCACCCTCCGCCCCACCCTCCGCCCCACCCTCCGCCCCACCCTCCGCCCCACCCTCCGCCCCACCCTCCGCCCCACCCTCCGCCCCACCCTCCGCCCCACCCTCCGCCCCACCCTCCGCCCCACCCTCCGCCCCACCCTCCGCCCCACCCTATGCCTCGCCCTCTTCCCACCCTCTGCCCCACCCAGCGCCCAACTCACCGTCCCACCCTCCACCCAACCCTCCGCCTCTCCCTCCTCCCCTACCCTGCTCCCACCCTCCGCCCCACCCACCGCCGGCCACATCGAGCGCCGTCTCTCTCGCACCGGTGCGTGCATTGTAACAGTGTTTTAGATGTTATGCTACGACGCAAGCCTGAAATGGTGCGGAGAAACGTCTTAATGTTCGCACATTTGATGCACACTCCATTTACTATTACCCGAGAAGGGAGGAGCTACCAGCAGCGCGAAACGAGGCGCGTTGCAAGGCTATTAATTTTCTCCGGGATTGTTTGTTAAGCTAGGGAGTTGAAAAATTAGTTTCCTCTCTGCAAATTGAGACGCGGCCCATGGGTCCTTGCATTTTCTGCCGGCCTCCCGACTCTCTCCCTCCTCGCGAAGGGCGCGGCGCTTTAACGACCCGAGGACGCATCCTCACTTAAGCGTGCGATCAATCAATTCTCTCGGAAGCGAAAATTCAAAGACGCTCCACTGGAGCTGCCCGGAGTTCGGGGTAATCTAAGCAAATCTGCGCACACTTTTTTTCTTCCGTAACTTGTAATATTTTTTAAAGTTTTAAACTGAGTTTTTCCGCTTTCCGGAACCAACTTTGCGGGTTGGTTGATATTTAAGTGGAACGTATTTTATTAAAACGAGTTCTTATTGCTTATTGTACGAATTTTTTTGCTACAACGAAATGGGGTGTAGATTGCTACTGGATATTTCAAAAACGATTTTTAAAGTAAGTTAATAGTAAATAACGGAAAATGCGTTTCAGAAACATATTTCTGTTTTAAATAAGCATTTATTGTACCACTCGCTATTTGCGACCGTTTCAAATAAACACTGTGCTACGGAGATGAATGCAGGCAAATGTTTGTGTCGTTCAATTCAATCAATCCAAACAGAACACCGATATAACTGAATTGAAAGCGGAGCGACCCGTAATGCAGTGGTAATTTCCCTTCTTTTTAAACTCGGGGTACCTGGGTTTAAAACCCTGTCGCTCCCTGCGAAATTTGTGCAAAGAAACAGGATTTTTCAAGGTTCTTCTGCTTGCTCTGCTTTGTAATTCACCACGTCTCGACCATCGTGGATCATCATCGTGCATCACCATCATTTCAGCTCTCTTACTACTCTCACAGCCATCTCGCGTTTTAAAAAGGGCTCCCCGCTAGGACACGAGTATCCTGGCTGCGGAGCAACCGCCTCAGGTGGAGCCTGCCCGCAATCAAGGCAAACGATCAATGAAACTGAATTTAACGGAGAACGTTATGATACACTTTCCGAATTCTTCCAATTCAACCATATTGCACGCAGCTCGGTGTGCATATTTTATGAATGGTCGGCATTAAATTCTAAGGGATCTCGATCATGGCCTTTCCTCAAATTTCCCTTGGCACTTTAAGCAAAAGTGGAAATAGTACCTTACTTTTCCGTAAAATGGAATCTTCCCCCTCAACGTCACCAGTTTTTTCATTGTTTCTTACGTAACGTACATAAATAATCATGCTATTCTATACTACGTTCTTGGAATTTGAGTTGTTATATTATGATGTACTTCTTGCAATATTACTGTAAATATGTTATTTGCTAACTTTTTACTGATTGGTGATACATTATGGTTTTGTATTTATTGTATGTTGCGAACATACATTAAGGTAAAAACATGTGAATTATGACGTAGAAAAATACCTTAGTGTGATATATTGGTGTATGGAGTTTTTTATTCCATTTTTCTGGGTATCATATTGTATTTTATCAATACAAAGTATCCCTGAAACGTGATACTCTGCTTTGTGTATATGGAGTTAAACATTCAGATGTTCATTCGAGAATTAAGAGATATCTATTTTTCACGATAATAACTCTGGAGCTATTATGTTTTACCACAAACGCATGCAATCTAGAGCACTTTATTTTGTGTTTTGTAGGTTTCAGCATTGCTCTTTTCCATGCAATTCCTGTCAGCGAAATGTACTCACGTTTCTGAGAATTCTTTGAATATTCTTCTAATTTAGATGAGATACACGAAAATAATGTTGCGACATACATCACATGAGAAGTGTAACATACATTTATCGTCGCGAGAGTGTGATGATAAACAACTGTGTCTCTTTTCTTAAATCTTAGGAGAACTCAAACAGTTGGTCTACAAGGATTAACGAACCCTCCAAGATATAGAATATTAACATCTTATGTTAGTTTAACGTTAAGTGTTGTTTCAAGATACCGAATGTATTAATTAGATGTACGTGAGGAATATTCTAATATTTCTTATGCCAAGGGGTAAATTCGAACTGTGCTTCTTAACTAATATTAATACATTTTATAAGAAATATTTTACATGTATAGTTTCAGTTGTTCTGTACCAAATTAAGTTTTTACGAAAGGTTTCAAATAGTTCAAAATTATAAATTTAGAGAACATTGCAATCATGTGTTATTCGTGAACAAATTGAAATTGCTCATGAAACTAAAATTGTTTGAATTTCAGTCGCGAAGCTTGAACTTGAACCTTTGCCCTTTTCCGTTTCAGATTATTTCAAACGGTATGAAACTGTCTAACATTTGCCCGTATCTACACATCTCTATCCATCAGGATAAATGACATATGATCTTATCTCAACATCAATGCTGTGGATGAGTGCCTCCAATAAAATACACATTTTGATGGAAATACACATTCATAAAGACTTAAGAACCCGAGAGGAAAAATAATGCCGGTCTCCCGAGAAAGGTTTCAGGGAGGTGGAGAGAAGTAAAAATGTTTATTCTTGATAAGGGATGCAATGATAATCATGATAAAGACCATGATGAAACAATAACTGAATATTAGTGATATTTTTTCAATATATTTAACACTTGTGTTTATTAACGATGGAAATACAACAATTTAAATGTGTAATTACAAGTAACTCTCATACATAATTAAACAATGAATGTGGAAGAGCTCTAAAGTTTGCCCTCGTTCCAGAAACAAGCCTTCGTTATCCAAATGGAATCAACTCCTCGTGTTCGGACGTTGCGCTTGCGGTTTGGTCGCCCGCAGACACCAGCAGTAGTCCACAAAAGGCAGAAAGGCCGAATTTCGACATCTGGTTGTCTGGACACCGGTGCCACGAAGCCACTAGGCCTCGGCATTCGCACGACAAGCACTCCAACAATATGCCCTATCGATCGCACGCGTCCCTGCGGCGGCGGCGGCGGCGTCGCGGCGGAGCTAATGCAATAGGCCGCCCCCGCGCCGCGCCGGCACCTTGCCAGCCGGCCCTGTGCGAGGGTGAGGGATATGGTGGGATGGGCGGGGAAGGCACGGGGCGGGGAGGAGCTGAGTGGCGCGGGGCGGAGCGGGGCAGAGCGGGGCGGAACGGGGCGGAGCGGGGCGGAGCGGGGCGGGCGGGGCGTGGCGGAGCAGGACGGGGGGGGGGGGGGCTGGAGCCGCGGGCGCCGGTCGCCGCGCGTGGTGCGCCAGCATAATCTCACGCCACACCCCTCGGTGCCGGTCGCCGCCAAAGGAGCATTTAGGCCGTCCACCTCGCCTATCTGCATTCACTTACTGGGATGCCTCAACAAAGCCTCATCAATGTAGGGAATCAGAAGTACACGGGATAAAAAGATCATTTTATCCGCTTTGGATATCTAACTATACGGCTATACGATCAAACTATACGACATTGGGATCACATAAGTTATTAGAAAACAAGTATTCTAATAATAATTGGTCTAGTAGTAACAAAAATGATCTGTTACATCATGAAAAGGAAAAGTGTTTACCCAAGAGTTCTAATAATCCACGGCCTTCTATTAACTCTATCAACTTCAGTCTGTCACATTTCGCAGTATGAAGTTTCAAATTTAAACGACAACTACAGTTTATTGGATTTTTATAACCCGAATAAAAGGATGTAATATATATATATATTGTAACGTCGCCGGGGGGCCAGACGGTCAGCACATGTCGGAGGGGCGGAGGCGTCGTGCGAGGGGGCCAGACGGTCAGCACATGTCGAAGGGGCGGAGGGCCGCCGCCGCCAGAGGCCGGCCCTGGGGGGGGCAGTCTTTTGGCGGCGAGCGGATGCCCGCCGCAGGCGGGCCCCGCCTCGGGGAGCCGGGAGGGCGGGTCTCGGAAAACGGGTGTCAACTGTCGCAAAGGAAATTGATTGGTGCGTCCAGCGGCGAGGCATCTGGACCCCCAAATTGCTAACAGGCGACATTCCGGGATGAGAGAACGCCATCGACATGTGGTGGCTGTCACGTGACCCCTCGCGAGGCGGCTGGAAAGTAAACCGCCGGATTCATTCGAGTCTGAACCGGATCGGAGTGCGGCAGGCACTTGTCACCCGCCAGGGGTTATCGCTAGCTTAGGCTGCGAGGTGTGGCGATTGCCACGGGAGACAGACTGGGAGCGGCGCCAAGCCGCTGGGGTCTGCGTCAGGTTGGGGGCGGAATGCCCAGAGGTATGCTGTGTTGGGAATGCAGCGTGTTTCCAGGGAGTATGTATATACTGTAAATATTTGTAATAAAACTGTATAAACAACTCCGTGTCTGTGAGTTACTCGCACCCGACGACGCCACAATATATATATATATATATATATATATATATATATATATATATATATATATATATATATATATATATATATATATATATATATATATATATATATATATAATAACATTTTATTACAATGCTCGAATTGTTATCGGCCTAATTGTCTTGTTTGATAATTCTCACAGTATTACAAGATTTTATTCTAGGGCTGCAAACTTGACATCTCGTTGCAGACCGATGAAATGTTAAACCCAATCGATGAAGCTCATTCGGTGAGCGATCACGAATGCTTTTTGCCTGTACCTCGTACACAGAGAGCATTGGAATCGTGCTATATTGAATGGCAGGACATCGCAGGCACAATCGACCTAGTTTCCAGAAAGGAAACATGGGACAACGCGTTTCTACGAAAAAAGAGATAATGCAAAAAATATATCGTTCCCATATTGTTCGGAAATTTATCAACATTTCCAAGAACGCGGTCATATTCCGTAACTGTATTTCAATAAATGACAGTGTTTAATTACTACTTAGCTCTGTGAATATTAATTGTCACACTGGTATTGGCACAAAAAAGGTTTCATTTTTACAAAGTGAGTTCATGAAATAGTTATGTTTTGTACTGTAATTATAAGGTAGGCAAATCATAGTTGATAAATTACTTTATTAGTTTTCTTTGGGCTTATTTCATTGTCCCAAAAGAAATTGAAACTTTCGCATCGAGATTGGGAATGAATCAAACCGCCACAATTATATAAAAATGTTTTATTCTATAAAATGATTAAAACATTTTTTGACAAAAACCCAAACTAGTTAGGGGATATTCTCACATCATCAGCAATGCAGGAACAGAAACAAAATCTACTAATATGACTTACCACAAGAATATCACGGGGGAACTGCCAAGAAGATATGAAGCATCGAAAATCTACCAAAACCAGTACTACGCGCGGATGTCATCTCTAAGCTTCTGACGTGTCACGAAATCTCCCAAATGCACCCAGAAAATTTAAATATGTAGATCGCGCCATCCTTTACACAGTCTATAGAAGATACTCTCTTCTGTCAAAGCAATTTATATGCTTATCGCCCCATTGCTTTATTGTTCTTCATCATGCAACCTTGAATACATTCTCTGAAGGTCGAAGATGATAGTCTCATTACTGGATCAAAACATATCGTAAGAATAAACTGCAGCAAAGTAACAGTTATTCGTTCTCAATTTATGAATGTGGGACTATTCAAATGTGTCTACCCTAATCCTTTATTTTATTGCAAAACTGATGTTATGTTTTATACGCAAATAATTTTTGAAGGTTATTGCAAAAAACTCGATCTCTAATATATTAAGGCACTCTATACTTCTTAACTTATTAGATGCGAATCGAACAAATCAAAATTGGTTCAACTATTCCATCAGATGTCAACTAAATAGCAGAGTCTTATGGTATTGTTTGGTGGAAAGTATAAGAAATAAGTTAAAGAACCTGATCGAATTGTGTTATTTTTTACTCTTCAGACATTCTACGGGAATATGAACATATGTTAAATTAGTTAGTACATTGTCAAACCGACAATATAACCATAATAGACAATTTTTACAAATTATAGAGACCGAATGGAACCAAAATTAACTTTTTCTAGTGTCCCCGAATGTCATTAATGAAATAAATATTAATGTTTTAAATAAATAAAATATCAGTAAATGCTCTTCATCCAATAAAGTATTATAGTACCCAATATTTTTATGATCATTGTGATAAGGTTTAGCAAGTTTTAGTTCATAGTTTAAAAACATATTCTGAAGTAAAAACCGTGCGATCTATCTTGAAAAGTGCAACGTGTATTTTGTGAGAAGCGGCTCGTTTAATCCCCGTAGAAATGGCGTTGAGGCCGACTGCGAGGAGGGAGCGTGCGGTCGGGTGCCGCGCCGGTGCCGGCTGGCGTGCGGCCACTCGGAGACGAGCTTCGTTTGCGACGCCAGCCGCTTCGCGCGCCTCCGTCGCTTCATTCACCTGCCCCACGCCGCGCCGCGGATGGGCGTAGCTCAGAGGCAGCGTTGCCGCTGTCTCTGCAGCTACTCTGGTCCTCGGGAGGACCTACCGTTAGAGGTCTGACAATGGCCGATTTCTGAAGAAGTGCCCGATTCAGCTGCTGTCTGGGGGGAGAATTCTAGCGACGAGATGCTTTGATCGGTGGATTTTCCGTTGTTTATTTGACCGATACAAGGTGAATGCTGAAGCAGTACTGTAACAAGCGAGCCACGGGGCCCGCTTTCCTTCCTCTTCCTTGTTCTATCCTATCCCCTTATATACACATACTTATATTCACTACATTACCACACTTGACGGGGGGACCGGTTGGGAGCTTAGAGCTGTTCAGGCTAGGTCGATGCGTCGCTGGGAGAGATACCTGAAGGGAGAATCCCCCGTAAGCCGACGCGTAGTTCGGCGCCGGATCTTGCCATCCACTGGAAGGGGAAACACCGCCAACTTCAGGCATAAAAAATCACTACTCTAAAGAGACTAATAATAATAGAAGTTTACGTGCCCCGAAACATCAATCAACCCAACGCCAGCTGCAGCACCCTGCGGTCACTGCCAGCACCACACCCTTTTCGCAGCCCGTCCTCCGCTTCGACCTTCCTGGCACACTGCGTTCTCTCAGGACTTCTTCGGAACTATCTTCCAGCCTTACTCCTCTCCCAGACCTCTCCTCGCCAAGATTCCCCGTTTTGCTCCTTCTCTCCGCGATTTCCATCCTCGCTGCGACGTCGTTATCCGCCCTTGCTTACCCCGTCTAATTCGTCTCCGCCCCATTGCCCATAATGTAGTGCATGTTGTGTGCAGTGTAGAGTATATTTGACGTGCAGTGGTTATGTTCCTCCCCCCTGGAAACGAGATCCTGCGTTATCCTAAAAGGCGGCTTGTTTTTCTCCTTCTTTGTATCTCCACAAACTGAACTTGGTCAGACGGGACAAGCTGTAATCACCCAACTGATCTCCTGGCATGCGTAGTAAGGTAGTGCGCGCACGCGCGCGCGCGCGCGTGTGTGTGTGTGTGTGTGTGTGTGAGTGAGAGAGAGAGTATAAGGGAAAATGGGACAAGTGTTTGGAAAAGAAGATGGTGCGCGGAGCGTTTGTGAAGGAACTGCTTTGTCATTAGCCTGGTTTTTATCGAAAAAATAAAGAACAGGAACTATCGATCACAGTAACCGTCTGCTAGAGACAGACAGTGGCTGAATTCGACCCAGCTATTTAACAAGTGTCGAAAATACTTCACCTTCGAGACTTGAATCCTGGATCATAGCGGTCAAGGACGCTAGCTTGCCTTTACCTTTCTGCTCGCGCTTCTCGTCCCACTTCTGTGTCTCGCCGTCCCTTCACTGAACCTTTCTTCTTTACGCCCCCTTTTCCATCCCCACGCGTTGTATAAGCCATCACCATCCTCCTCTTCGTACCCCATCGCTCATTATTTTCCCTTTCTCCCTTCTACCACTGTACTCTCCCTGCTCGATCTCCTAACCTCGTCTTTCCACACTCACTCTTCTCGCTCTATTTCCCCCTCTCCGCTACACTTCCATCTACTCGCCTACCACTACCTAGACTGTTCTCTCTCTCTCTCTCTCTCTCTCTCTCTCTCTCTCTCTCTCTCTCAGCTTAACCGCTATTACTCTGCTTCAGTCAGCTGTCACTGCCTCACTGCGCCCTGATGCTGGACGTCCCGCGCCAAAATGACATAATGCACGATACGGAAAATTGATGGAGGATGACGAGGAAACTATGAGCCCACACATATGCTGCATCTACTTTAAACAGAAGATCTAATTTCAAATACAGAAACTGCTGAATAAAGTGAAACTTTCTTTCACAGTGCTGTACTTTTCATATTTTATGGCTCGTGCAGACAGATTCTCTTGTAAGTGCGATTATTCAAAAGTTGCAAAGATCGAATAAAAACATGTTTCATACTTCTCTATGAAATATTTTCAAAATACATTCAATATAGAATAAAATTTATACATCAACATTTCAATGTCTTCATTGTTATAGAGTTATTGGGTAGTAACAAAATTATAATATATTAATTGGACTATAGCATATAATGACAAATATGATTGTGTTTCTAAATTCAAGACCGCTCAAATTGAATGATTCTCATAAACACAAAATGTTTATGTAAGATACCTTCTTTAATATATTGTTGTACCATGGTGTACCCAGATTAAATAATGAAATTTTCGTTTGCATTATTTACGTATTTTGTACGTGTATACGTACTTTGTAGTATTTACGAATCCAATCTACTGTAGGATATTAGATCTTTAAATGACTGTATGGAAACGTTTTACAAATATCAGTAGATTTGTATCGTAATTTTGTGATATACCGTGAAAATATGTTAGTATAAACTCAACACCAATTTTTTTATTTTAAACATTGAGGTAATGGAAACATAAGTACTAAGCTTAATATACTTCGCCTCTGAACGCTATGTTTCAGCTTGGTTAAATAGGACAACATATAAAGAAACTTAATAATTAATATAAAGGTTGCAACAAACTTCCTCTCCACCTGTTCATAATTGTATTACAGAATCTATATCAAGATAACCACAAAATAATGTCCCATTAAAATGTTCAAGAGTTTGGCAATCATGTCCACACAAAACTTGTGAGAATCCGCGGCATACCGAAGCTTTTGATCCTTTTAGCTTAACTAGTTCATGTTCAAGTCATAATTTCAAGATTTAACATGTACGGATAAAGCGGACAAATCTTTGGGTTTAATATTAGAAGTATAGAACAGGTTCGAAAATAAATTTGAATTTCCGAAATTTTCAAACTTTCAAAGGTTTTTAAGCCAAATTGAAACTATACCATTTTTATAAATGCACATTCTTCTTTTCGAGCAAACTATTTACAGCCATTTTCCAGGAAATTTTGAAATTGTTACAGGTATCTTATGTAAAATGGTCCCAAAGTTAAAATATATTATCTTCGGAAAGGTCCAATTAGATATTACTCCTGACGTATTAACCACGTTTCAGTTTAAACATGTCTAGTCTGACAGTCATACACCCATCCATTCACTGTGATACATATTTTCGGGAAAAAAGTTGCGTATATCTCATGGCCATTTTCATCAATCTTAACCATCTTTGGATCAGCACCAAAGTACCTCATACCTGACGTGTGTAAGAAATTATAGCCCAAAACTGGCCCAGCATTTTAAGACAAAAACCACAAAATTTCGAAATCATATTGTTGAGGAAATTGCAACTATAGTATCTGACATTACAGTGTGGGATGAAAAAAAGACTTTGGAATTGAGTGGGATATAGCAGCACATTCTAAATGGAAGCTCTTCCGAGAATCTATTGCACATTCTCGTGGACAATTTCCGCAAAGAAGAATATGTTGTAGGTTAAATATGTAGTTGTGCTCGAGTCCTAGAATGTTCCTGACCTTTTCAAGTTGGGTCTTCAAGTCTCAAGAAAATGTGATTGTGGCAATGTTTCGTTAACTCAGTTCCTCATTTTTCAGACCAACCTAACGAGGTTACGAATGAGAAGGAAGAAATCTGATCGATGCTCCGTATAAAGTTGTTGAGGGTCTGAATATGTTACAATTAGGGCGTTTAAACATTGTGTATTAGATGTAGCCTTAACAGAATTATTATTGTCATTTTGTGCACCAAAATCCTCCAAACTCGCTTTAGCATTTACCGTATACTGTGAAATTATTGAAAATCATTAAATAAATAGTATAATTTCGTTTGCAAACATTTTTCTACAGTTGTACAAGTCTTAAAATTACTTCAACTTCCCGACCATAACATTTCAATATTGTAACAGTCTTCTATAATTTGATTCGCACTGCGATACACGCGAGCGCCGCAAAATTCTCTTTTTCTCATATCCACTCCTGCCAACGTCACCGTCCGCCATCACTGTAGCACCCTTTTGTCACTACTTAACTACCATCAGGGAAAAGAAAGCCCTTTCGCTCTCTTAGGCAGCAGATTCTGGAAATTATGGCTGGAGAAATTTATAAAAGATCCTGACGCGGCTGTGAGGATATATTCGCTCGGCGCAGTCGTTAGCTCGAGATTAGAGCGTTCTCAGAATCAAATTACGACGAAATTCTTTTTTAGGGGGATATTCGCGCCCACCCTTCTACTTTTTACAAATGATTTTAATAGGCGATCGCCGAAATTTGATTGGCAAAACAAACTCCAATTTGTGACCATTTGGTAAAATTGCACGAATAAATCGTTACATTGTCTGCGCTAGAGTAGGAGCGATAGGTCTCGTGGGATGCCAGAGAGGCAAACTAAATCGGTCATATTCCAAAATTCAACTGCTTACATTCTGCTCGCCGAAGAGAACGCGGCTCTCTTGCCGTAACTGAGCACCTGCGTGGCCACCGAACGCACAAACGTATAAACGCGCCACTCTTGCGTCAATCGCGGGGGAAGGGGCGCTCCACGAATATTTAGGCGACAGTGCCCATAAGGCACGGCTATTGTCGGACAGGGCGTGATAGGACGGGTGCTGTTGAGGCCGCTTGGGGGCGGTCATTAGCCAACCGCGCGGAATCTGGCGCCCCTCGCCGGCTCAGCCGCCGATACCGCCGCCGCTCCGCAGCCGTCTGCCAGCCAGCCGGCCGTGAGCCGCCTACCTGCTCGCCGGACTCCTCGCGAGAAACATCCACAAACATTGACTGACAGACTTACCACGGATCTAGAAACAATGTGTTTGAAGCCGGTCCGGAAGGCCGAGATCGTTAAGGCAGTAGTGCCGTAGTGATCTTGGACGGAAGTTTCGCGAGTTCGAGTCCCGCCTGGTTGTATTTGTGTTGGTAATTTTTCCCCTCTATCATCACCATGTCATGACATCTTTACAGTTGCCATACCGTTAAATGCAATGTTGGTCGCTAATGACCAAGATGTTGATGAGTCCTTAAATAATCAAAGAATGTGTATGTTTAAAACGATCAGATCTGGGTTAGACCATTTCTAGGCGAGCCGCGCTGTAGCTGTGCAATTTTTTTAACACATTTAATTACATTATCATGTAATTAAGTAAGTAAATTAAGTATGTAAATCATTTTACTGTTCATTGACTACACCTTGATCCTTCCCGCATTACAACGACGCACGTCAGAAAGGAAGTGGACGAATAACCACTAATCCTCCTTCCTGGTAATGGCAAGTAGGGCAAATTCAAGGGACGAGGAGGAGTGTTATTACAATATATTAGTAAATATTCCTGTTTTGCAACTATTTTGAATGTTTTACCTTGTTACATTTGCTGATATATTAGATTGTGTCTGATGACAAAAATGATCGGTTCGATGCTTTCCACTAAAACTCTGATTAAAGGAAACTTGTAATATCTACGTAACGAGTAATATGTTAACGAGTTTTTCTGAAAAGATTCAGCAACTTTTTTCTGATTACATTTATTCGATATTGTCATCCCGTGCAATATTATGTAATCTACGGGACATGTTGCTCTTTATACTATGTAGTAGGTGCTGCTTCCATCTTCACATCTCCACGCCTTGTACCAATCTATCCTTTCAAATAATTGGCTCAGCTTTGTTTTAAATGTGAGCAATACACGGCGAGAGGTGAACCTGATTCAGTGTTCAAGTGGTGATGTGATGTGAAGAAGTTTCGGTCACAAACTTTTTAAAGTGTCGTTTATGTATAATCTAAAAATTAAGTCTCCTGAGCGTGTGAATTTTAATGATTCAACTTCGCACACCGATGAAATCGTTTATTAAATATCTGGAAATCGTGAAATTAATATTAACTTTTGATTTTCAAAAATGCTACGACAGTTGTGCAAGACTTAAAATACCTACTTCACCAGCATAACATTCTCAACCTGTTGACAACTATTTCTTCTTTTTACATATTTTTTTCCTCATATTCTTTCTCACAACTGAATCAAATGATTGTATTTGTAATGGTTATAATTATTTATTCACGAATGTGCATCTATTGTTAGAATTGTATGTTTGTTCTATCATTAGGAAAATTCTCATTTGCGGCTCTGAAACGAATTCTATTGAATGTGAAAAGCATTAATTTTATGAGTTGTATCATTAATGTAGCCGCAACATTGTACTCCTCAACTATAAGTCCCATACAGTTTTAAATTGCTATTTGATGTTAAATATTTAAATAAATATACATAATAGAACCCACACTCATGTGCAATATGCCCACAAGTTATTGACTTACCGTTATCATAATATGAAAGAGGAAAAGAAATATAATTTGTATTGAAACCGTGTTTCTATGCAGGTTGCCTGTATTTGTTGGTTGGTTACCTGTATTGAAATATTGATTTTTGCGTTTTTCACACGACTGTCCCCGAACACTACAATTAGCGAGAACATGTTTTGTGAAATTTATACTTGATTTTAAATGCTCATTTGCTTGAGGAATGTATTTTGCTAAGACACTTATATGAAAAGTGCCGTGGCCGAACAGGCTCCCTTAAAGTTGCCGCCGGTCGACGGTACCGATACTGCTCAAGAGAGTGCGTTGTCCGACAGCGCGGCAGTACCGTCACGCCCGAGCAGACAGCGGCGCGCGAGAGCCCACCCTTATCAGCGGGCTGGCCAGCGATCCTTCGCCGCAAGCGAGCTATAAAAAGAGCCGCTCGGGCGGCGAGAGGCAGTTGGAAGCGAGCGTCTGCAAGTGATTTAGCGAGTGCCATTGTGAACAGTTGATACGTCGAAGTGCTTACGAACTCTGGACTGCCCCTACGGATATTTGGTGATTTAGCGACGTATTTGGACTCTCTCCTGGAATTCTGTTAGAACTTGGCTATTGTAAATTGACTTGCTCTTTTGGACTGTGGAATAAAACACGTCGTGTGAAACCGTGTTTATCTTTGTTGTTTTTCTGGTCATAACAACTTGGCGACGAGGAAAACTAGAATGGAAGCCGGCAGCCCGTTAGTGCAAATGCTAACACTACTGCAGCAGCAGATGCAGCTGCAACAGGAGGCGTTCGCGCAGCAGCTACGGCAGCAAGCTGAGGCGCAGCGGCAGCAAGCGGAGGCGCAGGCGCAGCAGCTGGCGATTCTGTTGGAAGCTATCAACAGACGCCCCCCGCCCCAATTTCACTGCTTCCAGCCCGACTCAGAGGCGTGGTCAGAGTATCTGGAGAGTTTTGAACAACACTTATTATGTCACCAGGTAGGTGACGCAAAAACAAAAAAAGCGTTCTTTCTAAGTTGTGTTGGGAACAAAGTGACGAGTTTGTTGGGAAAACTACTCCCAGATAGAGACTCATCTGATTGGAGTTGGGAAGAAATTAAAAACAAATTAGACACTTATTTTAACAAAACGCCGCATGTACTGGCAGCTCGGTATAAATTTTTCCAGTGCCGGAAAAGCGAAGGTCAGTCGCACTGCGAGTGGATCACGGAATTAGCTGGTTTGGCGCGGCAGTGTCATTTCAAATGCCCGCCGTCAGAAGGGGAAACATCATACGCTGAAACACTCATCAGAGATATGGTGGTCTTGCACACGCCGGAGGACAAAATTCGGTTTTTAGCCTTGCAAAATGGAGATCCGTCATTGGAGGAAATTAAAACCCTGTGCAAGACTTACGAGACTACGCGTGAGACAGCCCGCCAAATCACGGCCGGTTCATGCGTGTGTAGCGTTACCGATAGCAATTCAGTGAAAGACAGCAGTTCTGACAGTATTAACAGTTTAAGTAGTTGTGTCAGTACGAGATCGGCGCGAGAGAAAAGAAGTGAAGCGAGGAAAGGTAAACAAAATAATCAGATAGGGGCAAAGTCAGCAAAGTGGGGCGGCGACTCAAGGAAAACAAGAAGTACGAACATTTTCAAGGCAAAGAAATCTTGTAAAGGTTGCGGGAAATATCACAGTAGAGCCGAGTGCAGGTTCAGGGAAGCGCAATGCTTTTACTGCAAGAGAATGGGCCACATCCAAGAAGTCTGTGAACGAAAACGACATGCGGCAAGAAGCGCAAGGCACGAAGAAGACATGGAGGTAGCCATGGTCAGTGAGGTCATTAGTGGAGAGGGGCAGAGAAAATTAACGGTGCAAATTAAGGTAGGCGGTCAACCAGTAGATTTCCTGTTAGATACGGGAGCACCGGTTACGCTGATCAATCTAAACACGTACCGCCTTTTAGGGTCTCCCGGTTACGCTAAAGTACAAAAAAGATTGACCAGTTTCGGGAAGACGCCTATTAAAGTGTTAGGGAGTGTGCGCGTGCAAGCTTCATACAAGAGCAAGCAGGCAATCATAGAACTATTAGTGGTCGACCGGTATGATGTAACAAACATCCTGGGGTTAGACTCCTTTGATAAACTGGGATTTGGAGTCGTAGATGAGGTGAATCAGATATCAGACCAGGGTGAGGTGCACGTCATTAAAGATTTAGTTTCAGAATTCGCGGAGGTGTTCTCGCCCGGGTTGGGAGAATGCAAGGGATTTCAGGCTAAGATCCAGCTTAAAGAAGGACATAAGCCTCGCTTTTACAAAGCGAGACCGGTGCCATGGGCACTTAGAGACAAAGTCAAAGAAGAATTAACACGGCTGCAGAAAGAAGGGGTGATTACGCCAGTAACAGTGAGCCAGTGGGCCACGCCTTTGGTTCTAGTGAAAAAATCAAACGGGAAGATTAGGTTGTGTGGCGACTTCAAAAGCACGGTGAACCAACAAGTAGAAGTGGAGCAATATCCGATTCCCAAGCCGGAAGATCTTTTCTACAAGCTATCAGGCGGACAACAGTTTTCTAAAATAGACCTTAGGGATGCTTACCTACAAATACCGTTGGATCCCGCGGCCAAGGAAGTACTGGTAATCAATACTCCGCTCGGTCTATTTAGCTATAACAGATTACCTTTTGGAGTAAACTCAGCGGCAGCAATCTTCCAGCGCTGTCTAGAGCAAATTACCTCGGGCCTGGATGGTTGCTGCAATTATCTAGATGATATCATCGTCACAGGACGCAGTCTAGAAGACCATACACAGAACTTGAGAAAATTGTTTACAGTGTTGCGAGACAGGGGTTTTAAGGTAAATCAGGAGAAATGCGAATTTTTCAAAGAGAAAGTAGTTTTTCTGGGGCACGTGTTGGACAGCACGGGGATAGCCCCTACCCAGCAGCATGTACAAGCCATTATTCAGATGCCTCCGCCAACGGATCTAAAACAGTTGCAAGCTTTTTTGGGCAAAGTTAACTACTACAATAAGTTTATTAGAAACTTTTCGGCAATAGCAGCTCCTTTAAACCACCTGAGAAAGAAAGGGGTCAGATTTGTATGGTCGGAAGATTGCAACAAAGCTTGGAACAGGTTAAAGCAAGAGTTATTACGCACGGTAAGACTTAATCATTTTGTCCCGGGAAGGATCACGACTGTGGCGGCAGATGCCTCAGACTACGGTCTGGGAGCGGTGTTATCACAAAAAGATGGAAAAGGGATCGAGAGGCCAATCGCTTTTATGTCGAAAACTTTAAACAAACATCAGAGAAATTACTCCCAGGTAGAGAAGGAAGCGTTGGCAATCATTTTTGCGGTAAAAAAATTCAACGAGTTCCTTTACGGGACCAAATTCCACATCATTACGGACCATAAACCTCTGGTGCAACTTTTCCACCCAGGGAAGAAGATCCCAGAATCCACAGCCAAGAAGTTGCAGAGGTGGGCGTTGTTTCTTGCAGATTATGACTATCAGATCCACTATAGAAGCACGTCGCAACACGCGAACGCGGACGCGTTATCTAGATTACCCGCCGGCCCAGACCCAGTTTTCGACGCGTCTGAAGAGGAGTGCCTCCAGCTAGACCTGGAGGATCTAGGAAACCTAGCAGATTTCCCATTAGAGGCTAGGACTATAGCAAGAGAGACGGACAAGGACCCAGAGCTGAACCAGGTTCGGCGCTTCATCAGAGAAGGGTGGCCAACGCGAAAATTAAGAAGCAACGCCAGATGGTACAGCAAGCAAGACAGATTGTCATGCAAAGCGGGAGTTTTATTGTTGGAGGGCGAAGAGTTCACAAAAGTAATTATACCCAAGAGCCTCAGACAGACAGTGCTTAAGTTGTTACACCAGGGACATTGGGGGATAGTTCGTACGAAGCAGCTGGCGAGGCGGCACTGTATGTGGCCGGGGATGAATAACGACATTGTACAAATGCTGAAGAGATGTGAGGCTTGCCAGCTCAACCAAAGTGCCCCCCCCAAAGACCTGACACCTTGGCCGGAGCCGGCAGAACCATGGGAAAGGGTCCACGTGGATTTCGCCGGCCCCTTTTGGGGGTCTATGTGGTTGGTAGTAGTGGACGCGAAATCAAACTACCCGTATGTAGTTGAAATGGGGAGCACCACATCTACGCAGACCGTAGAGATGCTCGAGAGAATTTTTGTAACAGAGGGTCTACCTGTGGTGTTGATTTCAGACAATGGTCCGCAGTTTTCGTCCCAGGAATTCGCAAAATTCTGTGCGAGCAACGGCATACATCACATCTGTGCACCGCCTTTCCACCCACAGTCTAATGGAGAGGCGGAGAGGTTCGTACGAACCTTCAAAACGGCCATGGGGAAAGCGCGGGCAGCGGGGACGCCAAAGTCCCGAGCTCTATTAAGGGTCCTGGCTACATACCGGGTCCTGCCAGGTTCGACAGGCAAGAGCCCGGCTGAAGTACTCCACGGCAGGCAGCCCCGGACCTTGCTGTCACTGCTCAGCCCTAGCGACCCGCATACAGCTGGAGGTATTAGACCAAAGTACAAGGTAGGTGACAAGGTGTATATTCAGTCACTTAAGAAAGAACCAGCATGGGTGCCCGGGATAATACAGGAAATTCGAGGCAGCAGAGTTTACGCGGTGCGGACCTTAGAGAGGCTGGTCACACGCCACCAGGGGCAGATCAGACCTCGTACTAACGAAAGTCAAGTGGACAGCAGGCCTTGGATATCACCCGAGGAATTCCGCAGAAAAGTAATGAAGGAAATAATTTATGTCCCACAGGAGCGCACGGCCGTTGGGACACCAACAGTTGCAGCTGACACACGGGAGGAAGCAGCCACCAGCAGCAGCAGAGAACCCGCCTGTTCGACCAGGACGGAACTCCGGCCCAGGAGGGTCACTCGTTCAGTGCGTTTTGCGCCATACGCAACGCATTTTGGCGCGGAGGGTGCCGTGGCCGAACAGGCTCCCTTAAAGTTGCCGCCGGTCGACGGTACCGATACTGCTCAAGAGAGTGCGTTGTCCGACAGCGCGGCAGTACCGTCACGCCCGAGCAGACAGCGGCGCGCGAGAGCCCACCCTTATCAGCGGGCTGGCCAGCGATCCTTCGCCGCAAGCGAGCTATAAAAAGAGCCGCTCGGGCGGCGAGAGGCAGTTGGAAGCGAGCGTCTGCAAGTGATTTAGCGAGTGCCATTGTGAACAGTTGATACGTCGAAGTGCTTACGAACTCTGGACTGCCCCTACGGATATTTGGTGATTTAGCGACGTATTTGGACTCTCTCCTGGAATTCTGTTAGAACTTGGCTATTGTAAATTGACTTGCTCTTTTGGACTGTGGAATAAAACACGTCGTGTGAAACCGTGTTTATCTTTGTTGTTTTTCTGGTCATAACAAAAAGAAAATTATATATGAATATATATATGAAAAGAAAATTACATCATGAATTTACATACTCTTAATACAATTCATGTCAAGTACCCTCCAAAATTAAAATTTCAATCGCAAATTTGCAGGGCATCGAGTTCTTCAGACACGTGAAGGTGACATCAACTGATGTCACCTGATGTCAACTGATGTCAACTGATGTCACCACCGGGAGGTCCTAGGGTTCGAATTCCGTCGATGCCAGAATTTTCAAAACCAGCTACATGGCTAGATAAAATGTATGCGCTATCAGGAGAATTCTAGCGCCCGGCTGCTCTGATCGATAGTTTTCCGTGGTTTCTCCGATAAACAGCAGACGAATGACGAATCAGTACCTTAACAAATGGGCCACGGATTGAATGTGATCTTTCCCTTTTCTTCCTTGTTGTACCCTCCCCCCACACTGACACTCACTTGCACTACATTACCACACATATCGGAAATCAGTCTCAACAGCTTAGGGCTTGTTCCGGTGAAGGCGGAGCTCGTTGGTTGGAGATACTGGTTGGGGAAAATCCCTGTAAGCCGACGTAGGTCGGCATCGGATCTCGCCATCCAGTGGGGGAAGAGCACCGTCACGCTAGGACATGCACTATATTTAAGGGACTAATGACCAAAGCTGTTGACGTGCAGGGAATCATCAATCAATCGCTTTCTTCAGATTGATTCGGGTACATCTACGAGTATTTTGGAGACAATTGTTGGAATTGTGTAGGCGCTAGCGTTGACCGCAGACGAACGGACAGGCAGACAAATTTCTCGTCATTAAAGACCCACAAAAATTGTAATCTGGCTGTAATTTACTACATATAAGAACAGGATTTGTCCACTTTTTCGTTACCAGAGCCCCACAATACGAGTTTTTACGTCGAAATATAGTCTGTTTCTACTACAACATTAACATATTTTCTCTTTCCTACGCAAGTACGTTGTAAAGCGAGAATGTAAAACCCACGCTGGAGTCACTCGTTGTCCCCCATTGGGACTGTTGACGTAAAGGTCAAGAGATGTAGAAAAGGGGCAAGAGATACAAGGACAATGTATGAAATTTTCTGTTCACAATATGTTTAATACTCTTACCCAAAAGTCGGTTTTAATGGCTGAAGATTGTTTCCTGGGCGTCCGAGTTCCAGTCCCGACGGAAGCGCGTTTTCGATACTATCTTGTAGTTTTCCACACAAGCCGGCTTCTCCGATCAATAGTTTTCAGTGGTTTCTCTAGTCAATACGAGCTGAATACCGGAGTAATTCCTAAACAAACGGGTCCCAACTGGTGCGCAAGCTTTCTTTCCTGGTTCTTTTGCCCCATCCCACCATTTGTGTCTCTCTTACACACACGCTTGCGTGTACTACACTACCGCACATGTCGGGAGACCAGTTGGGAGCGAAGAGTTTTGTCTTATTGTGGTGATGACCACAAACGAGACCTGTGGGTGCCCTGCTGGGGGAGGTACCCGGAGGGGTGAAACTCTATAACTACGCCGGATCTCACGTTCCAACGGGGGAGGTAGACCGTCAATTACAGGGATGTAGCATGCTATTGACCTGAGTGACAAATGATGAAGTAGTTGCCGCACCCGGAAACAATAAATTCTCACTGGTACATAAGAATAACGGGTTGCGATCTACTTCATATGATTCTTTGAGATCTTCCCTACACAGTTGTGTATGTTTGGATAAACACAGTCACAGTTGGGTATGTTTGGTTATAATCCCAACTTACCAAATGTTTCAGAATATAATATCATGTGTTTTTTGTAAACTAGCTTCTTCATTATCATCATCATCAACTTCTTCTTCTTCGCATTCAACCCTGGACGCGACGATTGTGTAGGTTGTTGAAAATCCGCGATTACGTTTTTTTTCATATATGAAATACCGTTTTGTCGCAATTCGGTTTTAACTTAGAGAATGAATGGTCGGGAAATTTCTCAGGACTGTAAGGAATAAAACATTTACAAATTCTGGGCCAGAAAGGGTTAATTTGTGAGTCCGCAACTTACTTACTTTACTTTTTCGTGTCCGGTCTTTCAAATTTTTCCAGCCCAGAAGTGGGCCAGGTCTTCTGAAGGTGCATTCCCCCTCCAGAGGTCATCATCTGTGCAGTGAACAGGGCACAGTGGGCACTGTGTGAGGTGGTCGGTGTCCTGTGCCTCTCCGCAGTCACAGTAGATGTCGTCCTCCGCTAAGTAGCCCCACCTTGCAAGGTTGGTCTTCACAGAGGCCACTCCAGTTCTTATCCTATTCAGTGCCCTCCAGGATTTCCATGGCAGACTGGTTCCAGTAGTCTCAGGATCCCGGAGTGGGTACCAGTCTGGAGGTTCTGGCTGTGTGAACCTCATGAAACTTCTCCTGGATTTGAGTCGGCTGCGCGATGGCTCCAGCTGACCGTACATTACGTGCCTCTCATCGAAGGTCTGTTTGAACCTCTCCAAGTATTCGTGGTTTGCTCTTCTGATCTTAGGAGTGTTCATTCCTGCAGCCCTGTAGAGTTTGTCGATGGGAGTTGGTTTCATGCAACCAGTTGCAATGCGACACGTCTCATTAAGGGATGTATCAACCTTCTTTGTGTGGGCTGACCGACACCAGACAGGGCAGGCGTATTCCCCAACAGAGAAGCAGAGAGCCCTTCCTGATGTCAGGAGCACGCTGGGATTTGCTCCCCATTGGCTGCTGCATAGCTTCCTGATGATGTTGTTCCTGGAGTTGACTTTTGATGATGTATTCTGACAGTGCTGTTTGTATGTCAAAGTTCGGTCCAGGGTCACGCCAAGATATTTTGGTGAGTTGGTGTGTTCCAGGGCCTTACCCTCCCAGGTGACGTTCAGTCTTCTCCTAGCCTCCCTAGATCTTAGATGGAAGGCGCATACCTGTGTTTTCCCTGGGTTTGGTTTGAGGTGACTCTCCTTGTAGTAGGTTGATATTTCCTCCAATGCATGAGTCAGTCCTTGTTCCACTCCTTCGAAAGAACGATCCTTGACCAATATAGCCAGATCATCGGCATACAAGAAGTGGAGAGCATTTGGCGTGATGGGCTGGTCATTTGTATACACATTGAAGAGCAGCGGTGCCAGAACGCTCCCTTGGGGTAGACCGTTCTTCTGAATTCTCCATCGGCTCTTTTTTCCATTCAAGCAGACATAGAATCGTCGGTTCTGAAGGAGGGTACGGATGGTACCTGTGAGGTGCTTGTCTCCCGTCATCTTGTACACCCTGGAGAGCAAGAGATTATGGTTGACCGTGTCGTATGCTGCTGTTAGGTCTATTAGAGCCATGCCTGTGACGACACCCTCCTCAAACCCATTCTCAATTTGCTCAGTAAGGTTCAATATCTGGCTTGTACAAGATTTACCTGGCCGGAATCCTGCCTGCAAGTCCGCAACTGAAGTCTCATGGTCTCAGAAGTCCTACATTGTCGACGACAGCTACATAATTGGGCTGAAGCCGACCGCTGCCCGGTTGCTCATAATGGTCATTTCTGAACTTTCCTTTCGTCAATTGCAGGTGAATGCCGTAAATGTACTTTAAACAAAGGGCCATGATAGGCACAAAAACCGGCTGGAGTGACTCAGGGCATCAACTGATGTGACTTCATTGCCTTTGATTTTCGGCGCTAACTAGATAGCTACATCGAATTTAGCCACGGTCTGGAGGAAAAGTCCAGCCACTGGCTTCTCCAATAGGTAGTTTTCCGTCGTTTCTTTTCGCCATCTAACAGCGAAAGAACACTGCCACTTCCTGTGATAAAAAGGCACTACACTTACGGGACTAATGACCATAGCGCAAGCGCCCGGAAACACGAAATTAAAATCAATCAATCGACAAACAAATATCTCTTTCCTGTTCTGTCCTCACTCCTATATTTATGGTCGTGCGATTGATGAACTCATATGTTCAAACGACTCAGCCTTCTTCGATAAAAAAATTACAACACGCGTCCGATATCAGAGATGCGGCGACAAAGCTGTGAGTTCTTACATTATTTGTTTGGTGGTTTAATAAGCAAGGTTATAATTAACATTAAAAACAGAAATACTAGAAAGCAAACTGCAACCGATTTAAGTCACGAATTGACAGCACTCACGAAGAGACTCCTTTGAGGAAAGGCATGTTCACAACTGAACAGTCTTGCGACATTGTATAATTCTAAAGAACCTCTAACAAGTATTGTACTTCATCTTCTAGGTCAATGACCCCCATCTCGATCAGGTGTTCGTCCAGTTTCCCTGATTCTCGAGCAAATGCTGAGATGGCCCCTTGTTTTGCTTCTGGACATAAATGTAACTTCAAATTAACTTCTCCTCATACCACGTCACACAGTTTTTAACTGTTTTGATGTAAATAAAAAATAAGCAAATAAATTGCATTAATATTTCATGTCCATTCTTAGATTTTGTGTGTTCTGCACATTATTTGTTTCTTATTTAGCGATCAATATAAAAACGTGCAATATAATATTTAATAAAATTCCTTTTTTATTATTCCTCAGATTCTATACTATCTTTTATATAGAGATTTGGTTGTTTTGAATTTTATTCTTAGCGCATCCAATTTCACGGTGTTTTAATATTAAAAATCATAAGATGAGTGTGGCGGAAGGGAATTTTGTTGCAACTAAACTTTTAAGTCGCAGGCCAAACGAGTACAATAAATTTGTTACTTATTTTTGGGGGTTTAAAGTCCACAATTATGTATGCTTTGCACAAGCAGACCATTCACGTGTTTTATTGTAAATATTTCTGGGAGGTGTTCTGATCAAATTTCACCACCAGCTTTTATCTTGTTTTGACTAGCACTACTCAGAATATTTTTATTGCAATCCATATAAGTTAGTGAGTAGAAAATTTTAGATCAATTAAAAGTATTTCAATGATTAATAATTTGTTCCTATTTTGCATTTACATCATTGACGTGTTTACGTGATTCCAAACGCATGATGCATTAATTTCAATAATGCTCGCTAGCTCTTGATCTGCCTCAGTGAACTTGATATTTTCTTCATGGCCTCACTATATTCAATACGGTTAGTCCAGCCTTCAATGTGCAAGTATTTCCAGCCAAAAGTGTAAAAACGGCCGGATCAGTACGCATAAACCTCTAACTCTGGGGAATTGCTCTCCATTCAATGTTTTACGTACCAGAAATATGAGGCTGCTGCTATAAAATTATCTCGTAAACTTTTTATAGAGGATAAAAGGAAGGATAAACACCCTGCCTTGTATAGCGAGCGCGCGGGATGGAGAGGGCCCGGGAGCTGCCGCGCGGGAATATATGGGCCGCGTTCATGAGCGCGGCCGCGAGAAACGCGCGAATGCACTGATTACGTCACCCAAAGCCCCAGGCGCATCCCCATCAGGTCTCCCCTCTACCGCCCCGCTCCCCGCTCCCCGCTCCCCGCTTCTTGTCCTCCCCGCCCTCGCCGCTAGCTCCTCGCCGCGGTCACCGAGGCTCCCTGCCCGCCCCGCAACGCCCCGCGTTCCGTTGTTGTCGCTCATTTCTCCCGTTCATTACCTCGCCCCGAGCACTAGTAACGCAACGCCTTGACGTGCTGTCCCGCCAGCTATGTCTCTTCGTTATTGAGCGTCTGTCTGCTCTTTTGCTTGACTCATTCGCTGCGTTGAAACAATTGGGTTCCCTTTAGCATAGAGTTTTGCCACCTTGTTGAGCGCTGTCTTGCGTCTCTTTGTCGTATGCCTTTCTGTATTGAGTTTTTCATGCTTTGTGTTTCTTATTTGTTTTGCGCGTAATCATAGGATTTCATCAGTACCTTCTTAGCAAATTTCTGCATCTTTCGTCTTTACTGAATGTCTTAACTTTAATTTCTTATTTTCTTGTTTTCTTTTCTTGTCTCTCCTTCCTTCTTTATCATTTATTTTCTCTCCTTCGCTTATTTCTTTTCTTTCATATCCTTATTTCAGCTTCTCCCTTCTCCTTCACTGTCTTATTCGCTGCGTTGACATCGTGGAGTCCTTAGGTGTCGTCGCCGCCACCGAGCCGTCTCAGCTCCTAAAACCCCCGACCCTTGGCGTCCAGCTGTTAACTCCCTCAGTCTCTTGACCACTCGTCAGCTCCTCCATCACGTCCTCTTCTACTCCCCTACGCTCCGCAGCGCCTCGCCGCAATTCCTCCGGCGTCACGTCGCCCTATCAGGCCGCTCCTGTCAGCGCCGCCCCGCCCAGCGCCAGCACTCGCACATTATGACCCAACAGGCTCCCGAGCGCGACCATCGCGATTGTGAGAGCCGGCTTCTCCCCCCGGCGGAAGTGCCCTCTAATACGCTCTAATCCGCGCCACTCTCGCCCTGTTCAGCTTAGGTATAAAAATCGCCCGGCACCAAACGCCGCGAGCCGATGGCAAACAGCTGCGCTTGGCACGTGGATAAATGACCGCTCGCGTATTCCGATGAGGCGAGTAAGGGCTGTAACTGCGGCGAAGACATCCTCGTAAGAAATGGGGTTGGTCTTTTCCAAAGCGACTAGCGCTGAACTTGGAGCCTTCCTCGGCGGCGGCCTGGTGCAAGTCCTGAGGATTACGAGTTGTAGAACTGACGTTATCGCGAGTAATTCAGTGCCAAAGCCAGCAGATGCGAAGAGAGTCCTCGCGCCACGCGTAAGTTTCGTGCCGGGCGAGGTCTAGGCGGGGGTGGGGCGGGGGCGGGGCGGGGCGGGCGCGGAGCGCGTCGCTGCCCTGCGGACGGGCGCGCTGACTAGAAGGCGCGCGGGGAAGGCGGAGTGGGAGGAAGCGAGAAATCACCGCTTATCTCATCCGCAGACCCTTGTTCGGCACGGGATCGAGGCGGCCGAGGCTAGGACCAGTCGAGTTTGACGTTGGTGCACTGGCTTCTGGAACTTGTGCGGGTCTTCACGTTTCTGTTTGAACAGCTCCGGGAGAGATAGCTGAGGCGCTCTCCCTCGCCCCCGCCCCGCCCCCGCCCCGTCGCGCCGTCCCAGCCGCGGCCGTGCGCTGCGGGCGAGCTTCCCTGTGTGTATTCTACCTTAAACAGCCGCAGAGCGCGGGGCGCGTGCGCGCGGGCTGGCGCGTGGGGAAGGGATGTGGGTGGTCCGGGGAGACGAGCGATGGCGAAGTGTACCCCGAACGATTAGCTTGTGACACTATTCTAGGAGGTAAACGAATTGGAAAAAACAACAAGCAAAAGCCAAATAGTCAAAAACCAGGATGAATATATTTTTAAACTGATGCGAGAGAAATTCTGGTAACAAAGGCAAAAGCTGTTTCAATGATCCGCGAGCGAATTCGTGAATAAATAAAAGGAAGGACCAACCTGATTTAAGGGTATGATTTGCGAGGCAGAAGGATAGCAACCAGGAAAATGTTCTCGAGGTTCCCGAAAATACAATGTCTGAGATAGCTCGATAGCTGTTGTCGCCACAGCGTCTCTAACTGGGGTGTCCTACGGCTCGAGTCATGACGGGGAAAATACTTGATCCTAGCAATTCAGCTAGGTCGACTACTGTCATATTCACATACAAATTATTGGAACTATTCAATTAGTCGGGTTTGAACCCGCCCACTTGGGTATAACAATCCGATACGCTAACCAATACACCATCGCCGCCGCAGGGCTGGATGGACGATGGAAACAATCAGGGGAAGGGGTGACTGGGGAGGGGGTGGCGAGAATAGTACGCGTGAGGGGGACGCGAGAGTTGGGACACGAAAGTGGGGCGGAAGAGTGGGAGGGGATAGTTCAGAGCGAGAGTATGACGGGACAGGACGGTCAGTAGAACGAGGGGCAGTCTGGAAGTCGGTCGGGCAGTGGGGAGAGGCGGCAGCGCTGACGGCCAGACAGATTCAGTTCGAGATGGGATGAATATTTGTCCTGAAACACCAAACGATCATGTGACAAAGTAGACAAATAGAGGAGAGGCCGTCGAATGACCGGGCGGATGGACAGAAGCGTTATGGGAGAGATAGCCGCGGGGGATCGCGGATGAGCGAATAGATGGTTCAGGTTTCCGATAAGGACGGTCTAGAATGAGAGGAGTAGTTGGCGAGACTCGCTGCCGATTTTAGCACTCGGCAGCCGTACCTTGTCTCTGTTATCGACGGACAGAATATGCAGTGTTTATGGCAGATTGTGAATAAAGCTTCCACAGTAGTGGTCATCGATATCGCTATCCAATTTCTCGAGGGTCAGATCTCTGAATTAACGGTACGTGAATGACCATTCACCATCTGCAGAGCTGCTACTCGTATCCCGCTGTAAAAAATATGACTCCATTCTCCGCTTCGTAGTGACATCCGTGAATGGTGGCAAAGATTCTCCAGAATTCATGGCTAATAAATCGACATCTGAGGACGTCAATGTAAAGAATATGATAATTATTTTCATTTCAATTTCTATAAGACATACTTTCAAATGTACCGTCAAATTTGTCATCAATATGTCAAAGAATGATTTATTTTATAATAATGTGTTCATAAAAAATGTAGAGTATAACACCAGTTTAATGCCTCGATGTTGTGCATTCATTTTGTAGATTTTTGATGATACATGGACCTAACCCTTTTCTTCAATTGTCAATGGTTTACTCTTCCCCCTATGTTTAACGTGCCGCGTGCCGTGAATGATGCGCAATTTCCTAGAGGTTTGTTTCTGTCCAATGTCACTCCTGAGTTAAAAATGTGAAATGTGTAATAAAATATATTCAGTGGGGGAAACTAAAATACCATAGTAGTTAATATAAGAATGAATGTAAAAGCACGAACGAAATTGTGTACGTTTTTTTTTTTTTTTTTTCTCGCGAATAGGCCAACTAGGACCACGCGTTCATACATCCTGCATTTACCGTGGCTCACTATCATATATCGCGGTAGCAGGTGCATGTATCAATTGGGGGGGGATCAGTATTTTTTTACTGAATCCAATTTTTATCCCCCAGGGTTGTTAGCTCTGGGGGTATGAAAGATGAAATGATGATGATAATGAGGGGTGAAAGGACGACACACTCATACAAACACACACAAATACACCCATGCCCGAGGTGGGACTCGAACCCGCGATCTTCTGGTCCGAGACCACTCCGGCACTACTGCCTTAGCGATCTCGGCCATCTGATCGGCTGTGTACGTTTTAATATTATTTTATTCATATACAAAATAAAAACTAGGTATTCGGGACAATGTATCCCATCTACATCCCATTTACAGCGGCTAAAAAGAAAATTTTCAGTAACATTTTTTAAAGAAGGGAATATTTATACCAATATCAAAAATTAAAAACCAAAACGACAATATGATAATGTAAAAATATACTTACTACCCAAGTAACATGGAAAACATAAAGCTAAAACTAAAAAGTAATATTTGATAAACAAAGAGATGAAGGAGGAACCCTATGTGAAGTCTCGAGGAAGTGAACTAATCAGTAACAGGATTTAAAATTAGTCTATTTTTGACAAGTGGGAATTTTAAATTTTAAGGTTTTATAAAATGTTCAATATAATCCCTTTATTTCGTAAGGGAAGAATTTTGAAATTTTTAATAGTGTAACAAGAGCGGTTGCTTTTAACCAAATCTTTTCTGATTAGTAACAACCATTTAATAAACCAACAAGTATTCGGAGAGCTCTGATAAACAAATAAATGATCACGGACGCTTATACAAGGAATGTGCTGAGTAACGTATCTTTATACTAAGGAAACCACAATGTAATTGCGAGGTTTATTGTAAAATAGTAAAGGAAAGATACGTATTGTGTATTTTTACATAGCATTATATCGCAAACAATCATAGTAATTTTGTTGTTCTTTGTTACATGGTTGCAGAGAGAGATAGTGAAATACGCTTTTTTATGCTTATTTTTCAAATTTAGAAGATTAAGACTATATACACAAGTTTATGTCTTATTTCATGGATGTGTATTCACGTAATAGTATTTTCCAGCACATCGTATGTAACTCATCTATTGCGCAATGACATCACTTTTTAGACTCCAAAATACAACATTTTATGTACCAATGCATGAGTAAGACATTTTCTAGAAAATGACTGCACGAATGAATGTACAACGTTCGCTTTATTGCGTTTGTCTTGTTCTATATCCCATAAACTTTCAATTTTCTCGTGGAGCAGAATTATGTGCTTTGTATAACCTCGTAACTTCCTCGGTTCCTCGTAAAAGTTTCATTTGGCTTCTTCTCGGTCCGGACTTGTCGTTGTGCACCATAACCTCTAACCCTTTGCATCACACATACGTTTTAGGTAAAGAATAATTGCTAGTGTTTGTTTATTTACAGTTTCTTAAAATGAAACTTACACACGAAAGTTTTCTAACCGAGTGGTAGTAAGCAACTTTAGGAATAATTTCCAAAAATATATCTATTTATTGCAAAATTCTTGGAGATAACGAACTTCTAAGAGATATGTGATGTTTGTTTATCTCAAGTACGGAAACGTTCTTTGCCAGTTCAAGAATGATGCGAAAGCTGTTTTCATTTTTGAGGTGGCAAATTGATGCTTCCTTAAGTAAAATGTTCCCCACATTATCTAACCTTCACATTAACTTTCAGATTAGAACTGCATACCATTTCTTCAGATCTAAATTATAAAAAGTACTATTCGCTAAATTCATATTGACTAAATAGGAAAGTTGTTTATTACGTTTTGTCATTTCTGTTAAAGTGTTCGACACATCAGGTAATTTGCGAAGAGCTGACACTATCGTGATCTCAGAAGGTTAGACATAAAACTTAATGAAAGATCCGAATCGCGCATATTCTCCTTCTCCATCAACGCTGTATCATCTATGGCGAGAATAAGTTTGTTAATAACCTCGTCCCAACAACTTTGTATACAATTTTTGGCAATACGGAAGAGTAATTATTTCTCACCCCCACACTGTTCTTGGCTTCAGGGGTCTCCAAAGAATGTTTCAAGCGACCGCCTTGGTCGGATTAATATAACCACCACCAATATAATATAATATAATATAATATAATATAATATAATATAATATAATATAATATAATATAATATAATATAATATAATATAATATAATATAATATAATATAATATAATATAATATAATATAATATAATATAATATAATATAATATAATATAATATAATATAATATAATATAATATAATATAATATAATATAATATAATATAATATAATATAATATAATATAATATAATATAATATAATATAATATAATATAATATAATATAATATAATATAATATAATATAATATAATATAATATAATATAATATAATATAATATAATTAATACCATTAGAAACTCATATTTTGCCGATGCATGTATTCTACCTTTTGTGAGATGCCACGGGTACCAAAACCTAGAACTAACTTATTTGTTCTTCGCCCTTTCTATCATAATCGTCTACATATTATGAAGAGTTGGTAAACTATACCCCAAGAAAGCCATTATTTGTGGCCTGTGATGAACATCTAGAGCATCTCGGACTAGTGAAAGTTTCGAGCCCCCTAACTCGGATGGGAGCGCGCGATCTTCATCGGCGAATGCGCCAAACGGCTGGGGCGCCGGCGCTCTCACAATAATCGCGAGCCGGAGTGTGTGCTGCGCCATCCCGCGGGTAATCGCGGATCGTAATTGTGCGCGGAACACCCGGAAATTGAGCGTCAGCTGAGGGAGTAGGTGCGCGTCTCGGCGCCGCGCGGCGCGACAGCAGCGCTCCTCGCGGGAGCGATCGGCATTCTCGCTTTGCACCGCCTGCTCAAACAAAGGACGAGCGCAGCAGGCGCCTGGAGACGCAGGTGGCGCGGCGGAAGGGCTCCTCCGTCCCCGCCCCCTCGCCGCACCCGCTCCATCGCTGCAGGTCTCACACCCACCACTCTCTCGTGGAAGCGATTGCACGGAGGAAACATGTTCCCAGTGTTCTTCAACGCGATGCATCACTGCCTAGGCAGCGGGCACACGAGCGTCGAATAACGGACCTTACAACGACCGGATTTTCATGGACGTCAGTGCAACGGTTACACGAGTCGAGTATTCGCAGACGTCTGACGTCATCGGCCGCTGAACGTAAACAAACCTGAACGCTATGGAGGTCTGAAATTTGTGCACATAGAATTTGTACACAATCGTAAGCCAAGGTCAAGTAGAATCAAAGAACTACAACGTCCGTTGCTTCGCGATGTCTGTCGCGTAGCGTTTAACATCCGTTGGCCTTTAGGAGGCCATTATTATTATTATTATTATTTATATTCTCATTTTAAACACTTGCACACCATTAATTGTATAGATTAATCAGTTCAAAGTACACAGAGTTCAGTTATTACAAAGTAATAAATTTACACTTGATTTAATATGACAAGTCGTAGTACATCATTTACAATCGACTTCCGCAATACACGCGCCGTCAAACGGTGTGGAAGTGTTCCTGGAATGCAGGCTGCGTTCTGAAGTGGTATAGGCGGTCGCTCTTTTGGTTGAGCGAATTAAGGAAGAACTTCAGAGTATAACATTAGCTGTAGGAATCGCCAAAGAGCGTCACGTTTTAGGGAAGAAAGTCATAGATATCGCGCCAAACTGGCGTCTTGTTATCCTGCAACTGGTTTGCCACGCGCTGCTAGCTTGAAGACGAGTTTTGTTCTAACCGTTCGAGCTGTTTCACAAAATAGGTTGTCAGTTGGAGTCCCGAGTCCAGTGTGTGCACCTAAAGAGTACAAATGCTGTAAGTGATAACACAGATAATTAACTCCGATCACAAATGCTTCATTTGACGCCCTTACCTATATTTGCCGGTCTTGTGAACTACTGTCAATTACAACATACCTGCGAGAATTTGACGTTTTTTCGTCCAGAAATTCATTCTTCGTAAATTCATTGTGCAGCATTCTCGATGCTTGCACTGTATATCTAATGCATATCGGTTTCTTCCGCCTATATGTATATCGCCATAGCACAAATCCTAGCCTAATAACTTTAGTGATATCCAAAGTGTGTCCATACACAAAGAATTCACCGCGCGTGTCACAGTTTCGCAAGAAGGCAGCCAAGCAGTTCACAGGTCACAGTTCCCATAATGAAAGCAAGCCAGTCGTGCTTCATAGAGGGCGTCCTGATCACACGCAGCTGCCCGTTCACACTAGTCGCTGACCCAGAACGCGTCCCTTTTATCCGAGTCCGAGTCGCGGTAATCTCCTGCCCACGAGAGGGGGATTCATACGTCACTCTTCCTGCCGTCGGTGCGCAGTGGCCAGAAAAATAAAAGAGCTCAGCCATGAAACTAGTGTATCGTAGGGTTTAGTGCTGAAAGGTTCAGCGATGCACTCACAGCGTCATTTTATGTCACGCGGCGCGATTCACTTCACAAAAATCTGATTTCAGATCAGCCTGAAACAACTTACCCGAATGGTTCTAGAGTGCCGCTGTGCCGTCCATGCGCCAGTACAATATCACTTTGTGAAGCAGCTTAAAGCCCAACGGCGGCTTTGTGGACCCAGATCCATTAACAAAAATGTTTTCAATGAACCCCTGTACCTGTTCTTGTTTTTGCATATTTGAATCAACTTATGTGTGTATAATATATTTCAACTGGATTTTAAAAGTCAATTAAACCAGAGTAATCTGACAGTACAGTCGGTTAGTGATCATACTAAATAATGTTTCTATTTGCATTTACACACGGTACATGAAATATAGTTATTGTATTTCCCCGAACAGAAACTTTTCTCAACCAATTAATAAAGCCAGGCTCGCTATTTATTCCGTCCACCACCCAACACGTAAAACTAAAACCCGATAGAGACCCGCCAGCAAACCTAAGCTTTCCTTTCCTACACGCGCACACACGCACACAAGTGCACGCAAATACGCACGCGTGCGCGCATACACACACACACACACAAATACACTCACTCAATAATCTATTTTACTTTGGTATATATGGATTACTCAAGTTTGGGTTACCTAAATTCATTCTGTTGATTGTTAGAGTGTACCAAATACGAAATTTCATTGAAGACAAATCAATGTTTTGTCTGCAAATTTTCTAACATGATAAGTATTATATATAAATGCTATTAATATGTAATGGATTTGAGATTGATAGTTATCTCGCATAGAAATGCGAGATAGGCATGTTCTATAAGGCATGTTTTTGACAGGTAATCTCTCCTTACAGTTGTTATAATTAGAATTGCTACTAAAAGTCGTATTTGTTTGACCTCACCTTTAATGACAATAGTATCGTTAGCTGTTGATAATGACACCAATGATGTTCTTATTTCCAATCAATGATGACCGATATACTTGACGAGAAAAAAAAATCCTACACTCAATAAAATGTGTCTGTGAAAGCTTTTCCGCTTTGACAGAACCCTAACAGATATTCGACACGATCTTCATTGCAGGAAACTTGACGCAGTATCTTCTCGCATTACCCGCGTGGCAGGCCTTTGATCTCCTCTGAATAAGAGTAGCTGCAAACAGGATCGGAGTGCGAATGACGTTCATGTTAGCAGGTGCGTAATAGGTGCGTGTACTGTGACGAAACAGCTGGCAATGTAACAGAAATCAATTGGGTTGCGTTCGAATACAAGTACACAATGGGTCATCGAACAACAATCATGAAAGCCCGTCCAGGAAGAGATAATCTAATTCTTTTATCTTTGCCGAGCGCTTTTGAATCGAGCTGACAATGCTATGTGGAAACAGTGGATAAATGTATGCAATTACCTTTATCTCCACTGTATTGTTAGAGCAAAATATGTTCCGTTTCAGTTTAACTTTTTTCAGAGGTATGAGTGCTTTTGTAAAGTGCAGAAGACTGTGTGGTATTGCATTTGACATGCGAATTCCAAGCGGAAGACTCAATGTCATATTGTGGAATTGGTAAAAGGTGTCTATAAATACGAGACATTTTGACTGTATTCTGTTTATAAAGACACGTAACAGTAAACACTTCATTAATAAACTAAATATTAGATTTTGAGTAGATGTTTTCACTTCTTAATGTATTTATGTATGTGAAATCATTGATTTTAATAGCCGAACTGGGAGGCAGGAATCAATGAGTACACACCTTAGCAGTCTTGGTTCGAAGGGAAACAGGTTGGAATCTCGTCTCGAGCATGAATGTTTGCTTGTAAATAGAAGTAGGGTGAGGGCTCTCCCACACACTGTATCACATTTCAGCCCTCTTCATCCATTTCTAGCTGGTGATTGGTAGAGTTTTCGCGTCATTTGCGCACAAGTACTCCGTACATGTAGGTTCGAATTCGGCAAACGGTATGGACGTTGTCTTGTGGGATGGTGTACATTCCTACCGGAATACGTATCACATTTGAAAATGAATCTTTCCTTAATTTCCCATAATTGTTGCTTCAGTATCTATCCACGTTTTTTAGAACTCAGTGGATAATAGTGTTATTGAAATAATCGTTCTCCATGTTCTCGCAATTACAACACCGATATCCAGATATAATTAAAATTTATACTCATATACTCCCAAAAATGTTGGACCTCTTAATGTACCGCTGAGTGTTCCCAAATACATACCTAAAATACGTATTTAACCAGAGAGTTTTCCCGCGCAATGTATCTGTCAGGTCCAGACAACGGCAATTGTGTAATTGAATAGCGGTGTTGCGTTCGAGGTCTGAAATTCCAGGTATTCCTTAATCGCTACTTTCGGAGAACGCCCGGCAGTCTCTGCTTATCTTTTCGCCGAAAGGTTCCTTCCTCGTGGGCGTGCAGAAACTTGATTACTGCTTTGCGCTGTATCCTCCAGATATGTTGCATGCACTCGCGTCAGTGTATTATGAACTAATGCGTGCGAGACTATCACACGTTGGTGTAAAGAGAAATACAATGTGACTTAGTCTGATGTCTGATTGCTCTGTGTCTATCACAAGGTTGCATGTTCAGAAAATATTCTAATTTATTTATTTATAAGTGTCTGTCGCAATTTCTTCTGAAAGATAGAGGAGGATCTGTGAATGAGAAAAAACAAAGAATGAGAGCCTTGCAAAGAGAAAAGACGAAGACTCAAAAATACTTGTGAAAATATAGTACAATTTATGTATTTTTTTGAACATTCCAATACTACTTATGGAAGCTGCATTTAATATCATTAATTATATTAAAAAAACTAAAATGATTTCTGTATAAATCCTAGATCTCACCTTTCTCACAATAAATATTATGATATATAAGTCCGTTTGTGATGTCGAGAATTAACTGTCTGTTGCTGAGAAAACATGAACAAATTAAACAAAATATATACTTTAGTAATTAGAGTACAGGATCATTTGTATTCGTCAAAATTTGCTGCTCTATCTGAGGGATGCATCGTGGACACTGACTTATGCATACAGATTGCAGGCACTAACGAGACAACAACGCTCATTAACATCCTTAATTTGATACTTCTACTTCATAATTAGAATAAGCCGATTTCCAGGTGTCCAGTAAAGGAGTTAACAAGAATCTTCGGCGTATGCCTTCTTCAATAGAAACATTTAGATTGCATTCCGCAACTGTAGAAACATTTCGTCAACGGCTGTAGAACAGGGTGCGCGGGAGGGGGGGAAGTGTGGACGTGAGGGGGAAGGGGGAGCCGCATTGCCGGCAGCACTCGCCGGCAACCAGTTGGTCCGACCGCGCGAGCTAACTTTTGAGAAGTTCGTGCAGATGGCTGTTGTGTTCTGCCTGCTAGAATGTTATCGCATTCAGGCTCAGAGTGGAATAACACAAATGTTTGCATAAATATGATACATGGCTCAATGTATCCATGCCCCGCTGCTCACTCTGTGCAACCGGTGGGAGGCCTTCGAGTGAGAGACAAACGCTTCCTCAAGAAGCTTAAAAAGTCATCAGAGAAAGAGAGATGGAAGCAGAAAGAGAGACAATGCGAAACCCCTCTAATGCCCTGCGTTTGGGTCCAGTATATATTCTCTAGTAGCGTACAAAAGTTGTATTCACATCAGGATTGTACAAACCGGCAAAAGAAATGTGAGAAATGCGGTCTAAGGTTTTGATATTCAAATATTCACACGGAAAGAAGTTCGTAAGCTGTAACACTGCGTTTACTGAACAACTGTGCAAAGTTTAGGCAGTTATCTACCGGGCGATCGAGCTATGAAGCCTCTGGACGAGACCCCATGACCCGTTAGAAAGTTTTGGACTTTCTTTGCCTCATAAAAAGACCAGTTTTCTTTTAGTAACCATAATCAAAGCTACCTCTTCCCCAGCTGTAGTTAAAAAGGGCATAAAAAGGGATATGTTCAATGGGAAATGCAGTACGCCACAGTGATTCAGTTTGAGACAAGGAGCGGGTTTGCACGACTGTTTTGTCAAACATCGAAGTGCAAGAAGAGACATAACATGCAGTAATTATTCGTGGTCTATGAATTGCGAAATCTCCCGTCCTGTAAAGTTTTATGCGGTATGTGTTGACGGACAAAACCATTTCATTGACAATTACAGACATACAGTAACCTATTTAGAGAAATGTATAGCATAAACAATACTATTTTAATACATTAGGGTCGCAATGTTTTGTCGGAAAGAAAAATACATATCAGTAGGCGAAGATCATGTTCAATATTCTAATAGTTGTATTGAAGTGAATGGGGTGCACCAGGAGGTGGAGAGGCTTCGCGCTGATAGATCCCACAGAATCCATAGCCCACCACCCGGTATCCCGAAAAACCGTGTATCTCGTAAACCGCTCCGGTAAAACGTGCACATATTGTGCTTCTCCCCATAGTAAGTGGCGCAGTTTTTAAGTGTTTGTTTAATTAAATGTTTATAAATTAAAACATACAAATACCAAAGCTTCGGTCTGTTCTAAGCTGAATACTCAGCTCAGCATTTTTGTTTTATTTCTGTAATGTCTACGAAACAGGTGCTGGTGGATTACATAGTAGTGCTGCAACTTTCAACTTCAACATAAGTTTATTCACAAAATGACTTTCAGCTTTTACGTAAGGTTCATTACAAATTTCATCCCTGCTCGCGGCGCCGTCGGTCGCTCCTAAGACATGAACCGTCTACGAGAGCAGGAGCCGCAGCCTCCCTAACTCGGCTCAGCTGTAAACGCTGTGCCGTCTCTCGTAATAGCAGCGACTGTGTTCCGAGTTCCGGGCCGGGCACCACGAGCAGAGGTCCTGATGCGCTGCCGCTGCTACCACTTCTCAGCCAATCCGGTGCTCCGCTGCAACGACTGTGTGACGGCTATCGTACGTCACGCCGTAACCGCATTTACATGCTGCGACTCTGTAACTCGACGACGATAAATACATTGGTCAAATTCAGCCGCTGTCTCGAGGAGAATTCTAGGTCAGCGCAGCGCTCGGCTGAGCTGACCGGTAGTTTTCCGTGGTTTCTCCAATCCACATCAGGCGAATACAAGAGCAGTACACTTAAAAAGCGGCTGCGGACCGCGCGCTGTCTTCCCTTCGTCTTCTTTCTCCTACTCTATTCTTACCCGCGCGCACACACACACACACACACACTTACTTGCATACACTCATATACACTTCATCAGCACACATGACGGAAGATCAGTCGGCAACTTAGAGATTTTGTCGGCTTGCCGACACAATGACTTACATTGCACTTTTCAACAAAATTTTTCATTTTACTACTCGGTATCTCCAAATCAATGTGTTGACATGATATTCTGTTGTGAAGACCGTGGCTAAGTGTTCACTATTTCTACATTAGCGATTTTCTCGAAGATGAAAAGGGATATTAACGAAGTCATTTTTATAAGCATATAAATGATTTTTTGTATATATTACGTAGCTAATTGTATGAATATCTTGTTTGACCGAAATGTTTGAAAAAATAGAGAAGCCCGAATACTGAGACCTAAACTTTTCCGGGATAAAGTGCAATACCTTAAAGTTTAAACTACTGATAAGATTTTAAAATGAAAATAGAAAGAATTTGATAAATACATTAAATACAATGTATTGTACAAACAAAATAAGTAATAAGGTGTATAGAAGTTTTCAGTTATTTCCAACAACTTTCATTTCTTTGTGCTCATTACAGATGAAAAGCCTTTTTACGTCTTTGATGAAAAGAAAGGAGGAAAGGACCATGAGCAAATTATAGACTTGAAGAATTATAGAATTAATTCAAACTATTTAATCGTGCAGAGATGAACAATATTCAATCCTCAATGTCTATTGAGCATTAAAAACACTTTTAGCTGATGACTTTTAGTTCATACGGAAAATTCAAAGTACTTAACTTACGACAAAACAATTTTTCACTAAAATCTGAAAAATATATTTGCCAGTTCGTTTATTTACATATATTGTGACTATCCACAATCTACTTTCTACAATACTCACGGAATCATGGAAACGCTTCACCACAGTTGGGCAGATCAATAATGAACTTCAAAGGTGTCAACCTATTCAGCCACCTTTCTTCAAGAAAAAGCTCGAAGATGGTGGTTTTCATGCATTTTTTCACTTTCACTATCTTTTGAATTAAGATCTATAATCTGTTGCTACCTTTCCCTTGTTTTGTCCCTTTTAGCTTCAAACTAAAGTTGAAGCTGGTCTTGCATATTATATTGCAAGGTTTGAAAATGTTATTACTATATGCACTTTTAAATAAACACTTAAAGTATGACTAAGTATATTGAACGTTTATTCTCTTATTATTTAATATGTTTCAAAAATTTCTTTTGCACGTAATAAGAATAATAAATATTTTGAAAATAATTTTTATCATGATGTGGATAGTGTTTTCTACCCTAACTTGACGGAATACATATGACAGTTTTCAGAGCCGACGCCGGATATCACGCAAGGTGTCAGTGTCAATAATACTATTTTACACCAAGTTGCTATGACTCTATTCAAAAGGTATTCAAGTACTATTCTTCGCTGTTATAGACAGAGAATGATCGATCGGGTGTAATGACGCGACACCACCAGACCGGTCAAAGCAACCCCTGCCGCTGAGCAACTACGCTGAGTAGTCCGTGGAGAAGTGAAGCGAAGCGACGCGCGAATCGTCGAGCGATGTAGGGCATTGCGTCATTGAAGAACAGGGCACCGCAGCGCGTTCTGAAGCGTTGTTGAACAGGTTCGCGGAACCAGACTCACATGAAGGCTTCTATTTGTTTCTAGGCGAGCTCACCGGTGCTTTGCTCATACCTCCAGAGAAAAGTTGGTGGAGACACGTAGCTATTTAATGAAATAACGGTTGAAAATGTTAGGTGTGGAAGTATATCGGAGCAGCGTGAAGATATAAAAATGTTGAAAATGAAAGAGTGTTTTTAATGGAATGCTTTTCATCTAGAGTAATAAAGGTTAAATAAAGACAAATAAAAGTAAAATTAGCACCTTGGAATAAATATCCCTACACGATGATCAAAAGACGGTGTAAATATTGAAACAGTTGAGTCTTGCTGGATGTAAAGAAATCCTGTGGTTGTACGAAGTTATCTCTGTGCAGATTATTTGGTTGAATGACTCAAATATACGACTTAAAAATTGGAAACAGAACAATTTTGAAATATTAGGGAGTATACATAAACTTTATACATATGTATATATAAAATGTCTACAAATGTGTTTTAAATATACGATTTTAGCCATCAGTTTCCGAATTTTGTAAACGTAACCTTGGAATGAACAGTGTCCAAAATGTCTGTAGAAATGAGGCATTATTTCAAGAGATCGAAAAACCTAAAATGCAGATGAGTACACGATAGAACTCTATGATCAATTCCCGATAATGACCGTTAATATCAAAGGATTGGCCTGGTTCCCTATCCATTTGCAACCTCTCATTGCTACTGATGCTGAAATAAGATAGATGTATTGTTTTAAATATCCATTTTAAGGAACATAATCTAGGCCATTTATTTAGGATAATAAATGAATTGTAAACGTGAAGAGTTTGTTGTTATGATCAGTTGTGTTCTTGTCAAGAGCGGTTATGAGATGAGATTGAACTATTTAAAATGGTCAATCCCGTCTTGAAACCCAATTCTTGACAAGAACACAACTGACTATATCGATAGCTTTTTAAGGGTCAAATTATAATGTAAAGTTTTGAAAGAATAATTATTTTTTAATGATCGGATATATGAGTCGTGCGTGTAATGCAATAATTCAAAATAAAGAGAATTATTATTCAAACCCAATAAACAACTTGTATTTATTTGTGTGTGTTCAGCGAATGTAGTTCGAAAGAGGGAAGTCATTTGTTACGTCGAAGATTGCTACGTTGTAAAATTATAAAAAAAAAATACAAATAAGGAAATCCTTGAATTCATTTGTGGGCCTTAATGAGCGAGATGGAAAACAATATGGACACACAGGGCACTTGAAAAAGTCGCGTGTGAGACTCTGCACTGAACTCGCAGCATTGTGAGCCTGGAAATGGAAGACACTCCCAAGTGGTAAGACTGGAGAACCTTAAATTTTTAAGGAAGGATGTTTTGTTTGAACTTATTTGCATGCCATCTGGCAGTGGAGGATACTTTCAGAGGCGCAAAGAAAGAAGAGAGCCAGGGAGACCAGGACGTGTTATTTTGTGTACATGAACTTAAAACGCTTTTTACTACGTAGTTGTAACGTGTAAACCAGGTGACAGGACATAATAATTATTCTTCTATTTTTGTCTTTCATTTTCTACTGAATTTTAAAAAATAAAATATAAAATTACTGTTCACATCAATGAAAATTAATGAAGTTCAATAGTAAAATGTGAAAAATATTATGAGAATGATAAATTATTATTATTTAACTGATATATTTTTTGATGTTTGAGAAACCTTATCAAACAAATACTAATATGGTTTCTTTTGATACATTATCGTTAATCAACAATTTATTGACTTATGATCTTTCAATTATAATAGACGTTTTCTTTGTATTGTGTTACTTTTGTTTTACATTGTACGCGTAAATTTTGTCACCATTTTAGCAAATATTTCTCAATCACAATCTATATTTTATTTTAGTAAGTGTTGAGTGTTTGTTCTGCAGATGTTTATAATATTTCACAAACACCTGTATCTCTCTTTGCAACTTAATATCAAGAAATTTAATTTCCAGAGAATTCAAATGTATCATTTCAAAACGCGAATGGAAAACAAAGCTTTCATGATGTCCAGTTAAAAAAAATTGAGGAAAGAAATCACCAATTTGGTGTTTAAGTAAATTTATAAATGGAAGAAATAGAAAGATAAGCTTCCTTCAATTGATAGAGTAACATGATTATTTTTGTGACTGAATAGTTTCGACCTTTAAATTATGATTATTCAAAATAAAGATAATTATTATTCAAACTCAATAAAATATGTATTTAATTAGTAAAATCTTTTATCATTTAGATTATATGGAAAAAGAAAGTATATTATGTAAACTTTAGATATTTGCCTTATTTAAACACTTCCACTTTAAGTCGTAGGATATTTGTCCAATAGTTATCAAATTCTTAGGATACATTTCTCTGACAGCAACCCTTCGATTGGTAGTAAACTAACCTACTCCATTATATAAGACATCCCTTCTCTGCAAGAATTGGGGTGAGTTTTCTGGAATGCAGTTTCTGAGATGGAAAACTCAAAACCAATTCACGAAATTGGCATCGATTTTACTAAAAGCCTGCTCGCCCAATTTCATTTTCAAATCTGTCTCTCTACCGAAAGTATACTTCCGTGTGTGAGAGGCGAATCCAACCCGTCGTGGCGGAGCGCACCGAGACGACAGACAGGGAGTGACGGAGGTGGTAGGGGCGGGGAGCAGAGGAAGGCGACGGGCAGCGGGAGGCAATATGGCGGGGGCGGCGGGGCATATGGCGGTTTCCGGGCCCCGCGCGCTGCAGGGGAGGCCGAAGTCATCGGGAAGCCGGCTCCGTGCGGAGCCGATCGCCGGCGGTGGCGCCTGACGCAGAGCAGCGTGCAGCAACGCAGAGGGGCGGATGCGGTGGGGACGACGGCAGGCGAAAGCGAAAATATGAGTAGTTTTCGCGTAATGTTGTGTGAAATATTAGCAAAAAATATCATTTTTGGTGAATTCTATATTGGAAATTATCAAAATGACATCGTAAAAGTACAATCTTGATGGTAGAGATTTTTTTGCATAAAGAAATCTTTTATACCAAATTTGATCTTTAAATATAATCAGGAATATTGTTTTGAGAATTTGAGTAATTTCCAGGATTTTTTCCAAATCATCGAATTTGCAAATTCGAATTTCCCACTCTACTTTTGCTGAAGAAAGGGTTTCTCGAGATACCACGTCATAATACGACAATGGCAACGCCAGGACACGGCAGTTTGTAATTCTGATAATTACAACCTATTGTTGGACGATACTGTGTCGCTGTATGGAAGAAAATTTTGGATTGTCGAATTTGTGTTGGTGTGTTAATTTCGCACCTCATGCGCTACGATTGCTAATGTGTTTTACAAGTCAGTTTTACAAGTAATGTATTTTCAAATATGTCTTTGCATAAATGATACAAATTATAAACGTCTAATTTGTTTATCATTATTACATTGAATGTTTGCAATCTATTATTTTTTTATATTTATCTTATGGAAAGCGCACACGGCCCAGAATACAAACAAATGCAGTCCAATACATCACAATGTGACACCACAACAATAAAAGTCTTCAGAGGGGTACAATAAGAGGTAAGCCCTTAAAGAGGCACGTCCAACTTCTGAATCTATTCCACCGCCTTCGGTGTCAGACTTAGGAAATCCGCCGGATCCCCGCGATGGGCTGTGAGTTCACACTAAGTGACACACGGTCTGGGGGCACCGCACTCACAGTCTGGAGAGGATAGCCCTCCCCATTTGAAGAAGGAAACCGTGCATCTTCCTTGTTCAGTTCGTACGCGGTTTGCCGTCTTTCATACATTGCGCGGCATATCAAAGCCCGAAGGTTATTGGCTTGTGTTAAGAAAAGAATGGATTGTAGCAGAAGGTCTTAGGATTCCAGTATTTCTCCCATTCTGCTCGGATGTGGAAATTGCTCTTGTTTAAGTAAGCGGCTGTTTGAATGGATGGTTTTCGTGATTTCAGTCTATCGATTAAATCATTAATGCATTACAATCTGTTCACAGAAATATTTAGAATCACAAATTAAGTAAAGAAATATTTCTTTTACGTCTTGTAAAATAAAAAAAAAACTGAAAAATCTTTTCTAATAATAAAAAAAATACTTCAAAGAAAATTCAATTGGTAATAAGGCATTAATCATTTCAATCATGTCAATTTCTTGCAAGAGATTTCATTGGTTTGATTTTACTATTTTACTTGGTACGTCAGTTAAAGATACAACCAAATTTATTGATAGTTCTCTGTTCATGTCACTTTCAAGAGAATAGTAATTAGAGATTATTTTCAACAAAAAACATTTGCAGAAAAGGTATTCATTATATTCTTCGTGCATATGTAAATTAGTTTTATTCATTAGTTAACTGATTGAGGAAGTCACAACGCGTCAAAAAGCGATTTTTATGTAGTTCATGTACGCGTTGTCGTTTGCAGGTCAAACATTCTAGTGAATCTCGGCTTTTCTATTATAAGGTTTTTTTCAGTCGACGCAAATTGGCCATTGTCGTTTTACTTTCTCGCTACGGAGTAGAAAGAAAGTTATGTATTGCTCCGCGAAAAAGCGGCGAATTTTCGGCAGAAAACTCTTCCTACTCCCTGGCAACGAGAAAGTGGATGAATTCAGTTGCTAAATTTAGGGAGAAAATCCTCTATCTCGTGGTGTGGTCAGAATCCATGATTTGTGAGTCCTTGATATCCAAAATTCGAATGACGGCAAGACGTGTATGTTTGTCCGTCTGTGAACGATGCTAGATGCTAAACCGTTGAGCTGATTTTCTCCAAAATTGATATTTCCGATCGATATGGCTGATGTTGCGACCCCTTGAATTTGAAACCGATATTTGAATTTCGGGGAGTATTGTACATGATGCACTTGGGACATTTTCAAAAAAAGTGGTTTTATCTTTTGTGATTAAATTTTGTTTTTGTAAAAATTGTCTTCTTTGTTGTTGGATAGCGTGAAGGACGTTTAAGAGAATGTTGCGGTTTCATATTCGTTAAAAACCCAAATTTTTCGAAAGTTACAAAAGTTCAAAATGTCTTTGGAGTCTTCTTACAGCTAAAATATTAAAAATAGTTTTCCCCTAATGAATTCTGTCGCTTAAAAGCATATTTTGCAATAAGTCATGTATATTGTTTCGAAAATTTTAGAACTTTTTGCGTAATTTTGCGTGGTTTTATTTTATTTATTTATTTATTTAGTCAAATAACAGTAGAAACTGTACGTGACGTATAGGGAGAAAATTCCTTTTTCTTGAGTTCAATAATCTTCTCTTAACATTTGAACTATAAGTAGTTGAAAGATGAATAAAAGTTTGAAAAAAATCTTAATAAAATTGGGAAAACGGGAGATTAGCAACATTTGAATCAACTAGACATTTTCGTTTCCGAGTTATAGAAAACGTATTTGCATCGGTAAACGAACTCCAGATTTAATTCCTCTGCATTGCCAACAAAATAGCAATTCATCTCTAGCTCTACTTCTACCACTACTCCCACCTACAAGCAAAAGGAGAGTTCAACAAAACGTGCGCATAATGAAGCTACATTTATGAAAGTACGGACGAGAAAATACGAAATAAATGAGAAATTACAAAATGAATGCGTGAAAGTACAGGCGAGAAAGTAAGTGCTGTTTCATACCCACTAGTTTATATTTTATGAATGTCAAAATTAATACACTTCATTTACGTTAATGAGATAAGTAATTTCCGTATTTTGAGACCTCACTGGGTCCTCGTTGTCTGAGCAAACAACGTCTAATTACATATATGTATATACAACGGTGATGGAATAGTTCATAAACGCAAAGAATTTTCGAAAAAATATAGCAATCATATAGACACGATCTCTGCGCAAAGAAACTGTTACATGTCATTTATTAATTTTTAGTTATGTAAAATATTGATGCCCATGAATGGAATTAATATACATTTAACTAACGTTTACGGATGATGTCTTCTATTTACAAAAATCATTGAAGATACTTAAAAGTACCATTTGTTTGGTATTAAGAAGTCAAAGTATTTTTGGCTAGGAGGATTGCCTGTAATCGTTGTGTACTTCGTTAAACATTTAATTCAGCGGTTGCAATTTAAATTCGTTGTTCTATACATCGATCTTGTGATTAATGTAGGTATTTCCTACGCTTGATTATTGCAAATATTTATTCGGATCGCATACGTGACGACGAAAAACCTGCGAGACTCTGAACGTTTGTTTTGCGGCATGTAGTCGCGTTGCTTTTATTTTCTGGAGCATTAAACAAGTTTACACTGTGAGTTGAGTAGAGAGGTGTGTGAATGAAAATCCAATGCATGAGCGCGGATAATAAGTATTGTACCAACATGCTGCATAAATTACCGCTGTCCTCATTAGTTCCTTCTCATCTTTGATTTCATACCAGATGATAGCGGCGCACATACTCCGAATTTATGACAGGAGCTTCCATGTAGTCACTTGAAACACGTCGCCGCCCGAAATTGCGACGTTTGTCCGCAGCCGGCGGCGACAGTTCTGGCAGCTTGATAGCGTTCGCCGCGCGGCCGCAGCTCCGTCGAATGGCCGCGTGGACGGAAGGATATGGCCCTATGTCACAACACAATTGTAGGGCCGCCATAGTCGACCGGAAGGCCGGCGAGTCGGCGCGCGCCCGCGCGGGGGCGAGAGGGCGGAGACCCGGTACCGAGGGCGGGGAGGGGGGGCGCTGGACCCCACGGCGCGTGATCGAGGATCGCGCCTGTCGCGCGTTGACAGCCGCTTTCGTCCTGCTTTTCGCTCGCGCGCGCTCGTCGCCGCCCGCGCCGACGGCCCCGCCCTCGCCCGCGCCGAAGAGTTAATCGCAGCCGACACCAAACATGGCGCGCCCGCGAGGAATGGCGGCGACCGAGGTTTATTTGTGCACAGAGCCTATTTACGAATTTCCAAGTATTTAGGACACGTACTTTTACGCCTCTAGCACAAGATGTTATCATCCTTCATGCTAATTTATTTTTATATATCGTGTCTATAAAGTTTTTCTATATCTACGAACAATTTATGGGAAAATATTGTTACATTTCAATTTATAATTATTTACTTTTTGACATCGGAATCCGAGATGAAGATTTTTTTCAGGTTACGTACTGAGAAAGATAACTTTTTCTACGTTAGTTAATCATCTTTACAGAATTAAATACTACGTTACAAGTAGATATTCAAATTTATATCTAGGTTCAGTATTAATTCTAAGCAAAGAAACTCGCCGTGTTACCGGGGATATGTTTTTAGATCTGACGTTTGCATACCACATTTCGATGTTCTTGCATGTTCGGTAGCTACATCTCAGTCTAAGTCGAATTGTTAGTGTAACTCACTAATTACTCATTTTTATTTTAAACCGTTAATTGAAATACGAATTATGATGTTCGCGTATTTTATTTATCGTGACAAAATGCATCATAGACAGTAAACTGGCCAAACATTAAAGTCCATATTTTTGATTTTGTTTTCAGTGGTACATCAGCGTTATGATCCTGACGTTCAGAGTCCTGGCGGGTTCTTGGGCAACAATGTCATCATTAGGTGCAGTGTGCCCAGTTTCGTGAAAGACCATGTGACTGTCAGCTCCTGGCTGCAAGAGCCTTCATTCAACATCTACCCTTCCACCATCAGCGGTGAGTAAAATACACAATGCGTGTAGATCATGATATTCTCAGGTATACACCAAGACGTATTCCTCATTGTACTTGATTATTTCAGCAGTTGAACATCACCAAATCATTTCCTAAACTCTTTTACCAACAGAGTTCATGGATAATTCTCCATTGACAAATACATGCGCATAAATATCTTTTCTATAATCTAAGTACATTTTGAACTAAGCGGTTTTATTGATAAGGCTGGAAATTTTTCAGACTTCTCTGTCATCGTTAGAAAATATGCATACAAACTTCAAAGCAGTAAAACATTAATCCGTGCTACCCCGTAGTTAAGGTTTAAAAAAATATCTTTTCAAATAGATTCTAAAACAATGTAGGTAAGTGTGTGTATACATATAGAAAGAGTTACTTTTTTATTACATTTGAAATTTTTTCAAATCATATTATATCATTATTTATGGAAATATTCGAAATGTACTTTAAATATCTTCAGTAAGCAGAGACACGGGCATAATACTATTGAATACCTCTTAAAATGTGTAACTTTCATTTCATTACATTTTAAAGAAAATGAGAGGGGTGATTGATAATAGTCCAACTCTGCAAAAATATCGACAGACCTGATATATGTGATTGCATTCATGTTCTGTAGAAACATTCACTTTATTACTACTTATTTACGCCCATAAAGTTTTTTTTTTTGAAAATTGGATAATTATTTTGTAATAATTAATTTTAGAAGTGAGAGAAACAACATTCATCAAAGCCTCTCACTTTGAAAAACGTTCGGTGCCATTAGCAGATTATATTTTTCATTGAGAGAAACTGCATGATTTTACAATTTTTCCGTAAGTGAACTGAGTTATGAGAATGCAACAAGTGAACATTTTAAAATTATTTTCTGATGGCAATAATTGTCGCAATTATTGGTACAGATTCTGTAAATCAATATGTTTTTGATAGTTTTCAACAATTCAAAATATAAATAAAAAAATATATTTCGTCACACCTTCTGAGTTTGAACGAAGAACTGAAAATGATCAATGATAACGATAATAAGTTGGCACATTTCAAGTATTGAGGGTGCACAGATTGAACAGTTATTTTCTCTCAACATAAAACTACGAAACTTTGAATTGTTGAATACACGAACTCAGGAAAAATTGTGAAGTGAGTTATCTGCATGAAAAATAATGTGACAAAATATTAGTATGAGGTTCGGAACTGGTAGTTAAAAGTGGCTGGTAAACACAGATTCCTATATCGGTCACGTAGATTACGTAACTCTAGCTTTGTGACACATATTCTTCACGACCTAACAAACTTGACACAACAGTCTTAGTATGATCAGTTGAACGGTGGTAGAACCGTGATCTCAAATGTTTTAGAGCGTGGAGACATATCTTCGTAGTTCATTGATATTCATCTGAGATATTGGGAAAGAAAAATGTTTATCTCTCTCTCTCTCTCTCTCTCTCTCTCTCTCTCTCTCTCTTTCAGCTGATTTTCGTATTCAATGTTTTGTTTGTTTTCAGTTCCCTTGTCACATCTACGACAATCTTTAACCAAACATCCCGTTCGGACCTGGTTAGCACTTTGCAATTGGGGTTGGTTAGCACATCCTCATCTGTCTGCCAACTATCTCCACAAAATAATAAAATTAATCTGATATTTATATTCACACTCAAGGTAAAAACATCAGTGGTTGTCACAGTTAAGAACATTTTCGTAATTACCTGAAAATTATTGAGCTACAGAACTAAATTCATTAAGTGCAACTCAATGAAAAGTTAACATGCCTCTTTCTGAATAAATCACTTGCTTAAAATTGGCCAATTTTTAATTCGTTCTATTTTTATGTATTCATTTCCAAACCCCTATTTTATTCCAGTAATGGCTACTTAATTGCAAAATTTTTGCTGTAGTCAGATATTTGACTCAATAATGGCCAATCGATATTCTACCCCTTAACGTGCCTCAGAACAATACAGTTTTTGGTGATTGTTTTGTCGCTATTAATAATGTTTTCAGCATATTTTAAAATATAAAATAGAGAAAATAAATAGTATGCGCATGATTCTTGAGAAGTAGAACGCATAAGCTCCACGATTTTGCAAGTTTTGAGCCATTGGGAAGCATTTAACACGTTTTTTAAAAAAATTGTGTGCTTGAAGTGAGCGCTACTTACGCAGTGGCCTGCAACTTTGCCTTGCTCGTCTACCGCCAACCTAAGTTCTCTTTAGCGAGAATATTAAGCAATGAAATAGGGTTAATTAAAAAGTGTTCCAAAAATATGAGCATTTTTTTTAAAAAGAACGGGAATCATTGATGAAATCCAATTAAAGACTGTCTTAATTTTGAAACTACAAATACCGATGTAAATGTTAATATAAGACTGTTCTACAAGACCAAACAGTGATTAACTAGTTTGTATTTATTTCTTAATTAAAACATTGGAAATTAATGCATTTTGACGATGATTTATTATTTCCAACCTACCCCACTAGGTATGTGCCAACCAACATCACAAGCGGGATTGGTTGGCACATCTTGACTTAATGACTAAATAACTCTAAAAGTTCGACAGTCAACCATTCACGAATAAAATTATCACAATATAGTAAGTACCATAAATGTAGATTTCATTAAACTAATCAAGTTTGTCAAAGCTAAACCGGAGTTTCGTGAAAAAATTAAAAACTACCACCTCGAGCAAACCTGCTCGGTATCCCCTACTGATACTTCTATTCGATGAAACTGTTGAGAAAAAGGTCAAGAACAGAACTGACAGCTCTCGTCATTTTTTTTTAGTTCATACATATGCCCGTGTGCGCGGCAGGGGGAGCGAGAGTGAATGGGTTGAAAACCTCAGTGCGTGGAGTAATGCAGCGGAAAGAATGTGCCTTCGGCTTTTAGTGAAGAACTGCCATTCTCTCATGGCGCGGGCCCCATGAGATTGAAAGGAGGTTTGCAACCACATTTACCACTCCGAACTCCGTAGACCGTGTACTTCCCGAACAAAAAGTTTTAATTCAACACAAGAGATTTCAAAAGCTCTGAGAAAATTATTCATGCCAATCGTAACGTTCGTTCGATGAATTTCTCTCCTCTCTCTGCACCGTATTCACAGCTACCGAAAAGTTTCAAGTATTCCGCAAGATGACGTATACAATAAATAAACATAAAACTTCAGTGGTTTATTGGAATTTAATGTTTTATACATCAGTCTCCTAGAAAGTTACTTCTCAAGCAAATTCGATTCCCAATGATATTCCAGAAATATAGTTTTCATTTGCATTCTACATTAATTACGAACTTTGACTAATTTTAAAATATTGGCGTTTCCACGGAAGACATGATTATTTCATTTGTTTACAATTAAATGTAAATAAATATTAAAATTGGTACTCCACAGCTCTATTTAAAACAAGTGATGCTACAGTACCACATATTTTCTTCATTGTTTGTAACTTTTGCATGTTTGAAAAATTCAGAGTTCAACGAAAATGAAACTTCACCATTTTTATAAGAGTTCTTTGCTTTTTTGAAGGAAAAATAAGAAAAATGAGCCATTTTTGAGATACAAGTTTTTTTTAATTTCCCCATTTGAGCAAAAATTACATGAAAACTAAACATATTTTCTTAATAGTATACAGGACCCAACATGACCTTCTTTAATGATATACCTTTGAAGAACTGATAACATTAAGAAAAATCTGTTCTCAATTTTCTAAATATAGAAAAAACGATAAACTAGTGAACTTTTGTAATTTCCAAAAATTCAGAGAGACAAAAGTACATTTGCATGATAGCGATTTTTCTTTCATATAGTGTTCTAAACAACTATCTTTAAAAGAACCTAATGCAGAAAATGTACGTGTTCACATTTCGGCTATTTTAATGTTATGTTTGGTATGCCTTTCATTTAGCGTTATCTTTCATTGTGCAAAAAGGTTTATTGTACTATATTGCGTTCAGATGCTAATGTATATAATTATTATTATAATTATAATTATAATTATAATAATATTTTTTGTGTCTCCTGTAAAGTTGTGAAAATGTAAGATGTACTCTTTCTGCATTGAGCCGTTCATATAAGGTCATGTTCATATTATTGAAAAATGTAGCTTGCGCGTAGTTTGGGAAGGAATTAAAAATATAATTTCTCGAACGGCTCCAATTTTTTTCTTGAACTTTTAGAAAATTGCAAAAGTTACAAATGATACCAGAAAGTGTGTACTGTAGTAGTATCACTAGTTTCGATTCCGAGGAGCAAGAAAACATGATAGTAATTATAAGTAACAGAAAAAGTATTGTTTTATATACAGGAACAAAATTTATGCATTTTGTTTGTATTAAGGCCCCCTCAGTACCAGTCTTTAGGAAGAAATAATTGCTGCTTTCTGCTGCAACTTTACAGAACGTTCTCTTTACTTCTAAAGTGCGTAGAAGTCTAGAAAGTAAAAGTGAATCATTTTGGTAAAATAAGACCACGGACCTCACTCATAGTCTTTAGGCCATCTCTAGGGCAGTATTGTGTAATTTTAACTACTGATATAAAGAAAACCTCTGATGCAACAAATATAATTTATGTTTATTTAAACCTCATGATCCTTCACATGTTTGTTTCTATTTTTAGCAGTTTTCTATTGAATGAACTTTTGAAATAATGCATTATCTTGCATTTACTCATCAGTAATAACATTGAAATATGAAGACGTTTTGGACTAATATTGGAATTTACATCAACATATTAATTGTGAAGATACATTGTGAAGATACAAAAATATAATTGTGCATTTATGTTATTTAAGAAATGTCATTCATGTTTTATTCATTCAGACAGATTTCTTCGAAAAAAAGTCAAGTAGCTACTGTGAACCTACATAAACTTAGGAAAAGTGTTCCCACAACTAAATGGAGTGAGTTGTACTCTTACAGAGCGTTTCTCGAAGCCAGTGTGCGAATCCTTGGAGAATACGATTGGAAGATACGCCTTCCGAGCATAGGAGAGTAAGGTGTGCCTCGCGAGCAAGCGTCGCAGATCAGAGCGGGAGTGCACGGGGGGATGACAAGGAGGGGGAGCGTGGGAGGAGGGGTCACGTGTGCCAGTGCCACGGCAAAGAGGCGGGCGCCCCGCTACCGGCCAGGGAAGACACATTCTTTATGTCAAGTTCTATTCCGGCGTAGTAAATAAATTGACTGCGGGAAGACAAATAGTTGTGCGGGGACGCCGGCCCGGAAAAAAGTTGCCCCGCGTCTCCTAACAGACTTCAGCGCCGCTTTTCGTCCAGCCCGCGCCCCCGCCCCCTTCCGCCCCCCTTCCGCCGCTCCACAGTCGGTTCGCTACGCTTCGCTAGGCCCAGGCCCGCCATTCGCTTCCCACCCCACCTCCGCCCCGCCGTCCACCCATTCCGCCTCCACCCTGCCCCCCCTCCGCCGTCGAGCGTCGGAGAACGGCTCGGCTGAGCGCAGGCGGTTTGAACCTTGTCCCACACCCCCACTCCACTCCCGCCTTCGCTTTCGCCTTCTCCTTCCCACGCACCTTTCCCCTCGGCCGCTTTTCGACCTCACTCTTTCCCTCCTGTGCCCCGATCGCTGTTCGCCGGCTCGCCCCGCTCCCAGCCGTCTCCGCCCGCGGCGCACGCACGCCGCCCGTGTTGCAAATGCACGCCGGTTAGTGGCTTCCGAACGCCGATCCCCCGGCTCCCGACGACCTCGCCAATCGTTTTTCACAGATACCGACGGTAAAATACGTTTCTCGATCTTGCACTTCGACAGCCCGCTGACAGTTTCAATGACATTGGCTTGAATAAAGTCTTATTACTCTTCATGTTTGTCAGGATACTTCTTGTGTTGATAAAATTTGAATAGTTCTTGTATACATAGACATTTATTTTCTTCGGGGTGAATCGACAATTTATTTTCTCGTGTTATCTCTGTCGGAAAGCTGTCTTCTTTGGTTGGAAAGGCAGTGACTGATCAATTATTCGGAAATGTTTGTCTGGAGAACTATTTACATAACAGAAAGCAAGACAGAATTCCTATTTACTGAATAAATTGCTTCCAATGTACCTTTTTTGTATAAATCAAACAAATCAACATCTATTATTCTTAAACTCTCGCCTGTGGGCATTTTGAGTCTGACGTTACTGTCATTACATTACTGTCCTTTCGTTTTTTGGTTTATTTCTTCTCATTCGACATTTCTGTCTGTCGAAGTGTTTAACAATTATATTTTACATTAAAAACTTTTGAATATAGCGATCCATATGGAACAAGGATTATATTTTATACTCGTAAGCATGAGCATTTTTAGAAAATTTACCTGTGAACTAAATTCGTGCAATATTTTGAATATCTTGAACTAATATATTATAAGCACCTACCGAATTCTTCTCATGGCATGTTGTGTGGCGGGGGTCACCAAGTAAGTCATATCTACACGATACGTCACATTATAAACAATTTTAGTTTGACCTCTAGCTTTCCTTTTTTTGTTTTGATATTCACTGCCTTAACAAAATTCTCGTCCTTCCAAATCCGAGGAAGCGTTGTGTAAGTTATTGGATTTAGACAGGCTATCTAACGCAACAGCACTTTGTTGTGGAAGCATCCCTGATCGATTCTGAGGATGTTTGTGATAGTGTTTTATGCTGCATTTGTAGTTGAATCTGATGTTATTGGTTGGGGTCGAAGGTTTGCTACTGATAACAGACTGGAGACATTGATGGATCCAATGGCATGTTATTGACTACTTGCTTTGCTTCGTTTATGCTCCGTCCAAGATCCAAGAATAGTCACTATTAGAAATGATAGAGCTGATTTCTGTAGATTAATAGAATACACTGTAATAAAGTAACTAATAAGTCACAGCTAACCAACCAGTTTCTGGTTCTGGTTAAGAAAGCACTGATTTCACTGAAAGAAAAGATTGCAAGAAAGAACTGATTGCAAAGAAAGCGTAGCTCTCGCGACAAGTGCTGGAGATCTCGAAATACCAAAATACTCGCACGGCACGGCGTCTGGGGGGGGGATGGACTATCTTTTCCTAAAAACTGTTTATCTTATCGGATTATGTCAAAAACAAAAACCACGATTACTGTATATCATTGAGTTTCCAGTCTTCAAAATTCTATGAATTCATATACGACTTTTCAGTCTGTAGGAGACTCAATTGACATAGTCATCGATTTAGTTTAACATAGTCGCATTTCATGATTCATTTAATTAATAATATTAGTTTTCAGATTTCTTCATCCAAAATTTTACAACTTAATTATTGCTTAAACTACAAAATTATGTATGTTTATTAATTATGCCTTTAAGTTGCGCATGAACACATTGTGCATATACTTGGTCTTGTATGGAAAGAAATATGATTTTCTTTAGAATCGCCCAGATTCATCATGAAATTATAGGTCATTAGTGACTATTATTAACTGGCATGGCAACCGTGAAGATGACGTGATATGGCGTGAAAGGACGAACAGAAATACGACCATGCCTGAGGCGGGACTCGACCCCGCGATCCTTCGGTCCAATATTGCTACTATACTACTGCCTTAGTGATCTCGGCCACCGAATCAGCGGTGTAAATTTTGTTAATGTGAAAATTGAACCGATGTGCTGGTGTCATTGGCCGAGTTTCTAAACTACCCTCCGTGAAGTCATGGAAGTTAAGCAATTTGAGACTTCGCGGGTTCCTAGTCGGGTGACCTTCCGGGAACCCCGGAATCAAACGGAGCCGAGCCCCTGGCCGAAGGGATAAAAGGCGATGACTGACAATGTCTGAAGACTGGCTAGATTAAAGGATTAAACTCCATTATTTCAAGCGTTCAATGCCCCCAAAAGGGGGCTAAGCGACGCGTTGCAAAGTGCTTGCTGACTAAAGTCCCACAGTTTGCAGATCCCACTCGCATTAGAGCTTCGGCACAGCACTTGCCCATTGTGCGGCCTCGCAGTTGGGGCTGGGCGACGGCGGCGTCGCGCGGGGCCGTGCACGAGGCCCGGCGGGCGCTGGCGCTTGGCGCGAGGCGAGGCGGGAAGTGCGGTGCCGAGTCAGCGCCCCGCCGCGCCGGCCGGCGGACGGGGCACCGGGGCGGGGGGCCGGGCCGGGGGCCAGGGCGCCCCCCGGGCAGCGCTGCGGGGGCGAAGCCCTCCGCCGACGCCCTCCGCCCTGGCCGAGTGGCGAGCGTTGGCCAGCGACCGGTCGGTCGGCATGGCGCGCCGCGGCGGGCAGTCCTGCCGGAGGTGGCCGCTGAGTGTTGCGGTTGTTTTTGCCTTTCGACTCGGCTTCTCCATTACTGACGTGAATTCTGTCTCGGGACAGGGTTGACCCAACACGTTTTACCTAATAGTTTACAAGTATTTCATCATGGGTGTTATTTGGAATTATTAATTGCGAAAATGTTGCTATTTATTTGCTTTATGTACTATATATTAACAAAAAAACAAAGAATAATATTCTTTCCAGAAAAACATTTAGCATTTACACATAGATATACATAGGTGTCTATTATACCAGCATGAGATTGTTTGATACAGGCTTTTTAACTCGTAATAGACACGTCAGTTTATCATTCAGAAACCACTACATAATATATACCGCAAATGAACACGTTTTTAGAATTTTTCTTATGATTCAGACGTGTAACGTGGAGTCTGTTTGGAAACATTTCTGACCCCAACCGCATTCAAATCAAATTACTTCAAACGAAGAAAACTTTAAAAAGTGAAAAGTTTACAGTACGTGTAAAACTGGACAAACATATCTTATCTAAAAGGAAAAGTTCATTTGAATAATTTTCAGTATTTTGCAAAATATTATTGGTGCCAGTGGTCACAAATGACCTCAAATAGAGTCTAAGGGCTATAGTCGCCGTCGCGTCCGAAGCCACCTCTCTTTGCCTTTCGGTTCTCTAACAACGACATTATCGTACTACAACCAATTAGCTAGGTCTCCGACGTTTTAAACACTTTTGATAGTGTTCTCATACTTTTAATTTGAGTTAAAAAATTAGATTAGAAGAAAATAAAAACTTGGCCAGCTTTCCACCAGCAGGCAAAGAGGCGTCGAGTGCCTCGCTTGCTCCAAACGATGGACCGGAAGGGGTTTAACTCTTGAGTGACTTACGGACAAATGGACGGTCGGACACACGCAGATTACCACATTACTGTAAAAGGATACACGTACTTGCACCATTAATGACAGCTCGCATGCTCGTAATGCAATCTCCACCGCTACCACAACTACTACTAACTAACCCTATTGCCATTATCAAACGATAATCTCATTATATCTGTCATCCTCTTCCCCATCACCTGCGCTATCTCCCTTGACTTCTGCCGCTCTTACCAAACGCATCACTATAATAATCCAGTGTGTAACGATTTTCTCTGGTTACTAATACCGGCACATAAAAACGAGTTACCATGCTTTCGTATTTGCAGCTCCTCTTTCGCAATTTCCACATTCTCCAGCTAAAAGTTTTGTCCAGTGGTCTTGGTAGTATTGCCGCGAGCTTTGTGTCCTGCTATCATCACGCTTCCCGGCTTCTACAGCAACGTCTGTGCCACCACCTGTGTGACACTCTAAAACTCGTTCCACTCTCCTCGCACCAACGCCTTACCCCTTCGCTTCCTTCCACACGCACATCCACCCATCCACCGCCGTCGCCTTTCCGTCTGCGGCGCGCGGCGCCCAGACATCGCTCTCTTAAGTGGCTCCTCGTGTTTCCGCCTAATGCTTGCGTTTCGTGACCCGAACTGGAGCCCCAAGCCCCACGGCGTCGCCGGAGCAATCGCGTTCTGTACACGGTCGGCCTCGTGTTCCGCTCATCGACTACTTTGGATTAGTTCTCTCTCGGCTGCGCCGCCTGCCTCTCCTCCTCCTCCTCCGCCGCCGCCGCCGCCGCGGCCAAATAGCGTGAGAGGGGGTGGGGGAGGCGGGACGGAGGGGAGGGCGGGCTGGCGCGGGGCAAACACGCCCGCCGCCCGGCGATATGTTTGCGGAGAGGGAGCACTTAAGAAGCACAATGGCCCTTTTTACGCCGGCCACGAGGCAGATTAGGCTGCAGTGGATTGGATGCGGAAAATCTGATAAACTGCACCCTGGGTTGAGTGGAGCGTGACATTCCTCTTCAAATAAAGTATTCATTGAAGTTACTATAATGCTATTCAAAGAAAGTATTATGTTTTTTTCGTTTCTAATAAGTGACAAAAAGGGCAAGTCCAGTGTATTCAATTATGATGTATATTTTTTAGGAACTTTAGTTTTAACATGATTTAAATAAAGCTATTTTTGTATAGTTTTCCGTCTTAAAATATATATTAAAAGCCTGTAAACAACACAGTTACACACAAATTATAAAACAATATTCCTGCATAGTCTTTCATTGTGTCTCGAATTAATCAGATGCATATTGCAAAAAATGCTGTTACAATAATACTCGTGTATCACGTCGCATTGTCTTTATATATATATATATATATATATATATATATATATATATATATATATATATATAGTATCCTACCGTGCACACATTCAGCGGGTTAATAGGTATTGTTTGACATCATTTGTATTACATAGCGTTCCAGCCTTCTATAATCTTTAATACTCAAGATTTTCAATATTGTAACAATGTATTTTAGAGACAAGAATAATTTAATTTGTTTTAAACCTAATCCGTGTCCAAAAAAGACATTAATATTTTCTATCTCTATTTCTGGTAATATGCATTAATAATGGTAATTAATTAAGACTGCTCTCCAAAGTAACAATTTGAAAACCTGTTGCAACGGGATAATTCTGAAGGAATTGTTAAATTCAAGGAGAAGGATCACTGCCATGAAAATGATAACTTCATTTCACAATGAAGATAATTCAATAGGCAAAAAAAATTGCTCAAAGTAAAACGATTCGAGAAATTAGTTGTCCTATCAGTAGAATGTTTGTAAAATTGTACCCGAATGACTTCAGTGCTTCTGGGGTGAAGTTCGTTGTGCCATGCTGGGGCACTTGACTTAAGGTATATGTACTGTGCGTGACTGTTAACGGAAGCCAAACAAGTCTGATAATTCGTACACTACAGGCCATTTTTCATGTTTTTCTATTTTTGTGGTTAAAATTCTAAAGAAAATTAACACAATGACTCTTGTTGTATGAACCATGACGCTAACTAAACTTCTGCATTTGAAAGACGTGCGATCTGATAGACATTAAATCGTAAATCCCGTGACGCTTATCTTCTCTTGGACAAAACCCATAATTTCAACATTTGAATAATTGCACAAACTGAATAAAGACGTTTTTATTTTATGTTCTAACTAGATTGGTCTGATAAATTTAGTGTGATGAATGTTTAAAAAATATTTTCTAACTCCTGTATCAATACGAAGTTATTATTATTGATAAAATTCAGCCCTTCCAAGCAATCTTTGTTTATACAATTTTCTTTAATATTCATATGGGTTCCACCTGACTCATCGCGGTATGGAAATACTACTACTTACATGTTGTTTTTTATTTTAATCGACAGAAAACACATTTTCAAAATTTTCTTCGTTATTCCACGTTCATTATTAGATTAACATTCTTCCCCTTGTCAGTTTACAATATCTTCCCCCTGATATGTGATAATATATCTGGTATATTTGTAGCATAAATACGCATTTATCAATATATTTCGTGTAAAGTACCCCAAAATTTTGAAGTTATTCAAAATTGCAGCGCCTTGAATCGCGCCAGATTGACCGAGGAATATCCATTTCGCAAAACATCGTACGTATGATTTAGGCATTAGTGGTGTTCACAGATTGACAGACGGACAGACTGACAGACGGACTGAAGGACAGACAGAAGGACGGATAGACGGAGGATAGATGGACGGATAGACGGACGGATAGGACGGATAGACAGACACACACACACACACAGAGAGAGAGAGAGAGAGAGAGAGAGACGGACAGAGAGATGGACATTTTGAAAAAAAACACTTTTTCGTTATCAGAGCACCCCAAAAACGTGTATTTCCGTTGCAAATCACGAAATCGATTTTCGCAGCTTTACATAACATTTCTTGTACCACGTATATTTCGGGAATGTAAAGGCGAAATAAAACGTTGATACGACTTATCGCTATAAAGAGAATTTTGCTGAATATATACGAGTAACTTATTATCAAAAACATTTGTATTTGTTTTGAGTATCAAAGCCATTTTGAAGAAAGTATTTGAAAAACAAAATGCTAGTTTTATCAAAGGAATATTGGTTACTATGTTTGATTCCGAATGTCACATAGAAGTTCAATTGGTGAAATACGGTCCATGTAACGATTATTGAACGCCGGTATATAAAGAACCCCGTCAGCTGGCACGAAACAAATGTCAACACAGCAGGGACAGATGTTTATGTTACGTATCATTGTCACAGCGTGAAACCAAAAACAAAACACGAGGCTTGAATTAACTAACTGTTGGAAACAACATTGAAAACAAATTCCTTGTGACGAATAGTGGAACGAGAGTTGGTATTGTCGCAAGTAGTATTTTCCTTCGAATTTGGTGTATTTTGAAAGGTTTTTCTTATAAATAAAGGACTGTGCATAATAATACAGGCTTAATGATGAACTATTAGCAAACTTCGCTTCTGCGGGGGATACTTACTGACAATTATGCAGTTATTTAGATCATGAACTTTTCATTTTTCAAACACTTTAAAATCACATAAGGTTATAAAAATTTTATTAAAAATGCCCATTACAATTTTTTGTATGTCTTGAGAACGATAAATTAACATAATATATTGCGCTATAAATCAAACTGTGTGTCAGATAATCTTTTGTTTCGAATTCAATTGCATCATCACTTTAGAAGTATACACCTTTTATTGTATGCTTTGAGCTATAATCTGTTACCTAATATGAACATAATTATTCATCGAAATACAGAGTTAGTTTCTTGTTCGCAATAATGAAATTTGCACTAGAATTCGAAAAATATTTATTGTATTTGTCAAAAGAGTTTTGTTTTAAGATAAACATGTAAACAGACGTAAATCGCACATAGTATTTCCTTCTAAGAACGAGAGGTACCGTAACAAAAATCTTTTCGGAATTTCACAAAAACGATCCTTATCATTCGACTCTGTTACTTGATCGCTCTTCAATAATACGGACACCTAACTAATAATGTATATAAATTGGCAACGCTACAACGTCTATTCAGAAATATTCCGATCTGGTTACTCGGAGTGACACGCTCCATTGAAGCAGCGAACATTACGAAAAAATGTTTTGCTAATATGGCGAAAACTGTCGCAAAAGCCATTAAATTGTACCGGCGGCGGATGCTGTGTAGATATGTCAGCCGAGAGAGACAATTGAAAACTTGAAGACCATCAAGTGGCATTGCATTGCAACATCAATTCGTCGTTTCATCTATATTTTTTTCAATAGTGAACTTTATTTAACATTAAATACAGTTTTTTTAAATTTATTAAAGCTTTTCAACTCTCTTAAAGAAGTTATTTGCTTTTCTTAATTTGAACATTTACAGAACATTGTATACTTACACTTAATTTGTATTTTTCAATACATTATTTATGTTAATTACGAGTATTAAATTCAGTTACAAACTGTGTGTGACGTACAATGTATATATGTGTATTCTGTGCACGGTTTCTTAAATTCTGTTATCCCTACTCTAACCCATACACAACTTAATATTAGTGTACAGATGGAAATGAACGTTTTTGGCAAGAAGTTATAAGGTAAAACTCGATCCCAAGCAATAAAAACTATTTGCAAAGGCAAATCAGCTATAGATTTGGGCTAGTATACCTCATCGTTCCCTTCGTGAAAAAATCGACCTACTGCCATGAGAGCTTGGAGAACGATAATTTTAATAACTATATTTCCCAATAAACCTTAGAAAACATGCACAGACAGTGAAGTTGCATTGTTTCTTTGCCATATTCGTTCTGCGCCGACAACGCGAGAAATGATATAGTTTCATGAAACACGTCGGACAATGCAGACCCGGACATTTTATCAAGGGAATTGGATTATATACTGGCAATTACAGAAGAATAAAGAGAAAATTCCTTTGATATACAGAATCTTTCATGATTTTTGACACCAGGACAAAATTTACTTGGCGTAAATTCGTATGCTGTCAAAACTTTTAGCACTCAGACAATAAAATGTTGAACTAAAAAATCACTGCCTGTTAATAAACAAAATTCTACGGATTGTCAAGGATACATTGGCTGTATTGATCAATACTAACGTGAAAGGCAAACTATCCCAACGACGAGTTCAGGGAGGGTATGCAATCTGCAAAACTCTGCCGTCGCGCGGGACAACATTACGTCTCCCTGCCGGTAGTAACGAGGGTCGGCACGCGAGCCGGCGATTTAACTCCCTCTTTATACGTCTGAAACTTAATCAGCTTATCTTCATTACGTTTAAAAGTTAACTCGGAATTTAATTTTAATTCGTGTTGATGTGTATATTTAGACTAAGAATCTTAACACTCGCTTTCGCGAATGCAAGTATTTTTAGTCTTGACAAATGTGTACGATGTAGAATCTATGGGCAATTGACGAAATTCGTCAATGTCGACAGAAGAAAATTAAATGCTTCGGCTGCTTATGGTGTCATATTTTTTTATCTATTTCCACAAACAAAAATCATGAAACTGGTTTTCCTCGCATTAAGATTTAAGTAAATAGAAAAAATCCTTTTAAAAATAATATTTATCGAGAAAATAATTATAATCAGGGTTCCAAATTTTCAATTTCATTTCCAGAATTTCTGTTCATTTATTAGAGCCATAATCTATTATTTTGCGAAAATTACATATTTTAACAATTAATTTTAATGACAGTATTACTCATAAAGGAACAACCATTTCAAATAATAACCAACCTGAACTGCGTAACCAAACAAATATTCCAATAATAATGAATTTTGTGTATGTTGTAGTACTTAAAAACAATGAGTTTTACACACGCCTTTTCTTCAGACTAGGGTCTTTTTTTCTCGACGAGGGAATGTCGCAGCCAGTCCTGTATCCAACCGTTCTAGAAACAAGGGTAGGTGCACAGACCTTCAGAATACGGACAACTAAGTTTACGAATTCTGAAGAAAATTAGAAACCGTCGGGGTTCGTTCCTGACAATTGTATTCATTGGGTTGTGGTCACAGATGCCCGAGTTTGCTCGTACAAATAAAACGGAATGGGCAAAATTGCCACGTATGTCGGGCGTGTGTGGATCTCTACAGGTGCCCAATTTTACCCTCACGCATTTGCGAATCGCGCTTACCAAATTCACGGCAACATAACTGTATCGACATTCTGTAAAATACTGTAACAGTACTCTGAACAAAACAACTGGTGAAAATGCCATGTATTCGGAGTATGTGTGAACTTTTTCCGTTACAGTTTCAATGCAAAAAATATAAAAAGTTCTTTAAATAATCAAGTCTCTACTTGAAGTCTCGTGTTTAATCGCTCTTATCTCCCATATCTTATAATTTAATGAGAATGCGTTGTCAAAGTAACCACCAATGTATTATTATTTATACAGTGGTCGTTAATTATTAGAAATTTGAGGGTTTCCTGTTTCATATTAGCCGAGTAAAACTCTTAAGTAGTTGTGAAATTATTGAGAGTTCGGATAACGATTCCTGAGCTCAAGAAGACGTGCACGTATTCTACTTCTCTCCCATACGTCACGCACAGTTTTGACTATTTTTTGTCGTTAAACTAACAAATGCATAAATAAAAGCTGTTGATGAAAAGTTTCGCAGTCACTCTGAAGTTGCCCGACGTGAGAGGCATGGCGTTTCCAAGAACCAGCCAAGCGGCCGCACACGACGCGCGTGCGACCTTCGACGGCGGCGACGGCGGCGACGGCGGCGACGGCGGCGGCGGCGGCCGATGGGCCGCTCGCCCTTGGCTCTACCGCGCGCGCGTTATTCGGTTATCGACGCCGCTGTCTGCGCCGTCGCTGATTTATTCGAGTTGGGGAGTCGCGGGCGCACATCGACGGCATTTGCCGACCCCACCCCCACCCCTATCCGGTCTCCGCTCCTTCGCAATTCCCGCCTCGCTGACCCCCCCCCCCCCCACCTTTCACTACCATCACCTCGCCGGGAACCACGCGTAGGTTGTGCCACTGCTGTTGCTGTCCGCAGCCACGATTATTAGACTCTATGGGACGAGCTTCATCTCCAATTACCGCCCTGTGTCTGTTAGTTTTCAATTTGTTATTCTAGTTTCCTTTCATCGATTTGTCTTTCTTCTTTACTCACTGCACGATTACCCACTGCATTACTCTGCCTGGTGGCATTACGCGCCTTCGTCACTCTTATTGTCCACCTCTGCTGGTAGTGGTGACTTCAATAACTGCCTCCTTTATCCTCGCCTTTCGGTTATCGTCTCCTTTTTTATCAATTCTCTTTGAGCCTTTGTCAGTTATTTTACTATGCTTTGGACATCAATCATCCAACACATCAGCTACAACCTGTCGGCCAGTTCCTACAGATCACCTTTTGTGGCCTTGCTAATGGTCCCTTCTTCCTTCTGACATCACGTATGATTTGTCTTGTCATTCGAGAAACCCCTTCTTTTCGCCTTCTCTCTCAGAATGTATCGTCCATTTTGCCTCCATGTCGTCTCGGAAACACCACCGTCCCCTCTTCGGCTGGTTCCCCCGCCAACCGTGGACAGTTGCGGCCCGCCACCTCCGTTGCCACCGCCTCCACCTCCACCTCCGCTTCCGCCTCCACCTACTCCTTCTCATCCTACTCCGCCCCCGCGCCCGCCGCCACCGCCACATCTCCAGGCACTGCCTCCTCCTCCGCCTCCGCCGGACTCCTCCGCCACCACCGTCGCCCCCGCCACCTCCTCCGCCCCCGCCCCGCCCCTTCCCCGCCACCTCCTCCGCCTCCTCCTCCACCTTTGCCGTCGCCGCAATGCCCGCACGCTCTTCCTCACCGTCGTGCGGTCGATTTATTCCAGCCGCCCGCCTCAACTGACAATGCCGCCGCGCCCGCGCCAGCGCCCGCATTCTCGCCCGCCCCCCGCTCGGCAACCCGCCGCATCTGTATGCGGACTTGCTTGACATTCCGCAACACGTGGGCGGGCGGCACTACAACGCGCAACAGGCGGCGCAGCGCGGGGGCGCAACGGGCCGACCGCGATTGTTGCGAGCGCCGGGGCGCGGCGGGCGGGCGGTTGGGGCGGGGGCGGGGGCGTGGGCGGGGCGGCGCGCCCCCGAGTCGCCAGGCGCCAACCTCGCCCACCCGCCCCACCCCGCCGCCGCCGCCGCCTCCGCCGGCCGGTGACCCGCCGAGCAGATGTGGCCGGCGCGTTCTAGTTGCTGATTGATTGGCCGTCGCTGGACGGGAACAATGTGGCGTGTGTAATAACAGGACCCGATGGCGCGGACGGAAAAACAGCCATAACCGCAGTCGCGCGCGGCCTGACATCAGCGTGATAAGCGGCCGGCGCCGCCGCTCCCGCTGCCTCCCGCCTCTGCCGCGCCCGCCGCGCCCCTACGCTCCCCCCTGCCCGGCCCCGCCGCCGCCGCCCACCAGCAATAAAACTGATGGCATCGCCGCCCGGCAGCGACAGTTATCATTAGAGAGCGCCGCCGCCGCCGCCGCCACTGCCGCTGCCGCTGCCGCCCGCGCATGGATTTGACGGCGGCGTTAAAATACTGAGTGCGGATCGCCGCACTGGGCCGCGCGGCACGGCCGCCTGGCCGCCCGTGGGAGGACGGCAAAGACAGCGCGCTGCTTTGCGGCGCATAAAGCGGATTCGTGCTACTTGTACCAATGTGATTTTTTAGTTGAGAAGCGACGACGTGAGAGTTTGGTTAAAAGCCCGACCTAAAAACAAGGGTAAAAATCCAGGTCTTTGCTGAAAATATGTGGAGCGGCAAGTACAAATTGCGCCTTCCATATAGGCTGACGCATTGTTCATATAGGCAAATAACGTATTTTCGTCACAACGTCAAAAATGAAAAAATGTCGTCAAAAGAGAGAAAAACATTTATATGACGCATGCACGCATGTGAGTGTGTGATGTGAACTAAATGAGTTTCTGAGAATTCGTTTGCTGCGTAATATTTAGAAACTAAAGCATGCTCGCAAATTCTGCTACGCGTGTTGAAAATTGAATCAACGTATCAAAATACATACAACGGTTGTCAAAGCATTCTAGAAACCATGTGAAATAAGTATGACACACTAAAGGTATTTTGGTAAAATTTGCTGGCTGAACTATTTTGTTTATTGGGGAAAAATAGTTGTGGCGCTTATCTCTTCGAAACTATGAAGGGACTTTAATAATTAACTACTACGGACGTATTTTTAGCTGTAAGTGGTTAGTGCAGTTCTACATACCCCACGTTAAATTTCAACATTTATAAGAAAATAATCAACTTAAATTTATGTTGTTTTGAATATTTATTAAATTAATATGAACTACAAAATATGTTTAGAATATTCAAACAATGACATCATTGGAAAACTGCTAAAATCATGCAGAATATCGATCAAAAAGTAAACTAATAAAAAGTACAACTGGTGTTGAACTTCGAAGTACTTAAACTTAAACTACACGTAAAAAGCAGCATTTGAATTGCTCCTAAGATTTCCGAAAGACATGTAATAGATTATTTATGCATATAACTGTTTACATCATAATGAAAAAAACCTAAATTCTTTCATGTTTCAAAGGGTTTACTCTACAAAACGCAATGTTGATTTCAACAGATGATTTTCCACCTTACGCCTTTAATATCTTCACCGAACTCTAAATCTCTCTTTATAATTATATATGCAGAAACATATTTATTAAATTTTTTAATTATAATTTTTAAACTTTTATATAAAATTCGTTAGAAGACAAACAAACCCGGACCCAAATAAAAATTCCTTAACCCTTACCAACGGCAACGGATGTTGTCTCAGAGCCATCAAAGCTGGCGATTCAGCTTAATGACAGTGAGAAACGTGGCCCAGCAGCACGACTCCTAAAGGGATAAGACGACGGGCCCCCGTCGCCGCAGCAGTAGACGCTGCCTTTCCCGCACTCGGCAGCGGCCTCTCGTCGGCAGTAATCCCTCACCCCAAGAGCGGGGAGCGTTCCCCTGGGCTTCCTCCCCCGTGCGCAAGCCCGCGCCCGCCCCGCGCGCCTGCCCCGCGCTCGCACCGCGCCCACCCCGCTCCCGACCCGATCCCGCCCTGCTCCCGCCCCGTGCCCGCCCGACACCCGCCCCTCACCCGCCACGCTCCCGTCCCGCTCCCGACCTGATCCCGCCCTGCTCCCGCCCCCCGCTCGCCCCGCGCTCGCCCCGCGCTGGCCCCTCGCCCGCCCCGCGCCCCCCGCGCCCCCCGCGCCCCCCGCGCCCCCCGCGCCCCCCGCCCCGCCCCCGCCCCGCTCGGCCCGCGCGCGGATCGCTTGAGTTACGGCCTCGCGGCCACGTGAAGCTCTTTGTTTCGCGGAGTGCATGTTGCGGGTTTCTTCGAATCGAAGTTTGCGTCTGGGATGAAAGTCTTGCTAGAGGTGGGGAATGTATTTGATTTCTCTTGATTTGTTCTGAAATATTATTTTTTGTTTTTGAAGTTGCAGGATAAACTATTAGTATACAGATTCTATATAGTGTACTAGTTGGGCACATTGAACATGGGTTCTGATAATTGTCATTATCATCTGCAAGAAACCAATTTATTATTTAACAATTTGTACTACACATTTAGTATAAGCAATTGACATTGCCATACTATCATTGCTTGTATACTAAGACGTATCATGAGATGAAACAACATTGATATAAAATTGAACTTGGAAATAAATTGCCAACTTAACGAATGCTTATTTAATGCTGACAGAATAATGGAATGCGCAGGCTACTGAAATTATTGGATTAGGAGTATCAAAACGAATTAAGAATAAGCATTCGATTTATCACGGACAAATCAAATGCGACTTAATGATATGTATGCATTAATAATAAAATATGCTGAAAAGTAACTTAACACTTTTTAATAAGAACCCATAATATGTTGTGACATAACCAAACTAAAAACTGCGTCGCTATGTAAATAGTAGCGTCAGACGTTTAGGCATGTGTTTTATTTTTAATTTTTGTATCCTCTTTTACATATCTCCATTTTGGACATTTTAAGAGTTGATGGCATTCAAAGTCACTCACCATCTGATATCATGAGTTGTATTTCTGACTTCCTTTGAGAAATCTGTAAATGAAATAGCATACTATTTGTCATTTAAATTCTACTTTGCCGTAATTCTTATTGTAGTAGATACGCTACTAATGGTAGGCTAATGCTGAGCCAAATTGTTGTGGGAGCAGGGACAAAAATTGAAAGTTATTCCCCTCGTTCCGAGAGCAGTGTTAGTTTGCTTCGTGTGCTCCTGGTAACTTTAGCGCAAATATATTTCGACTGTACTTTCTTCTACAATACTGTTTCACCTCTAACGGGTATCATCCGCCGTGCCTATGAACAAGTACTATTTCGTTGCTAAAACTATCTTCCTCTCCAGTGAAAGCAGATTAGTATTGCTAGGACATAATGCCACTTTCCAGAGTACGCCAGGGTAGATTATGCGAAGATTGTATCTGATCTTTCCTACAAAGGTGTGCAACGCACTTTATCAGCTTCGCTCACCGTGCTTTGTGCACACGATATCGCAGCTGTTAATCTCTGTAGTGGGTCAGGCTAGCGCCAGCCTTCCCCAGATATCACATCTTGAATATTACACATAGGCCACTATTCTTAACCTCAAGAGTTGATGAACATTATTTTCACTAACTAGTAAAAATGTTTCTAGGTATGTAAACAATTATATTTATATGGCACTACTATATGCCACAACTTAGCAGAGTCTTAGAGGGGTTAGATTGGGTTTATTTGGAATGTTGTGGAAGAAGTGGGTGGATAAAAAAATAATGTGGTTTGTTATTGATTCTAACTGGAATTCTTTGTGAAGTTGAGAATTGGAAATGAACGATGGTGAATTTGTGATGGTGCGGAAAAACTGATTTTGAACTATTTGGAGTTTTTTGGTATTCGATTTGGCTGCGCTGATCCATGCTGGACATGCAAATAAAAGTTGTGGTGGAATGATAGTTCTGTAAATCAATAAGGCGGCATTGTACGGTAATTTAGAAGATCTATTTATTATTGGTTTTAGTTGATGTAATTTAATTTTTGGTTGTATAACTTTATTGTCGTTGTGATTTTTTTAACTGAGTCGGGTATCTATAAAAAGAACTACGTATTTTATGGATATGTTTTGAGAGTGCCATTGTACGGGTTCTTGGTTCAATTATAAGGTGTTGGGGGATGTAAGATCTTAAGGAAAATATTTTGGCGGCAGTTTTTGACGGGTTGATTTTAATTTTGTTTTTGGCTGCCCAGCTGTCGATTTGGTGTACGTATAACTACAGATTGATTTTTATTGGGTTTGTGAAGGGACCTGAAGAATTTATAGCGGTGTTATGTGGAAATTGGGCGTTTTTAATATTGCTATGTTTTGGTAGGTCGGCTACGTAAAGTTATAAAGAGCGGGAGATAACGGGGAACCTTGGGTAAGGCCTGCCTTGATTGCTTTTGGATTACAATGATGGTTACCGACTGTAACGGCAAAGATTCTATTGTCGAGGAAATTTTGTGCAAGTATGCTGCAGTCTTTATAAGGGCTATTATATATTGTAGCACTTATAAATGCTATTTTAGTGCTCTTTGCCACACGGATGATGGTTGTTTGCGTGTAGCAGAGCAATGCATTGTATTTGTGAGGCATCGCTCCGTGACGGGAATCGTCTCCAGCACGTCCTCGCGCTGGCGAGGGGAGGGCAGGAGCAGGCGGCAGGCGGCAGGCGTCTTCTGGCGGCGCGTCTGGCGCGGGCGACGCCTCGTGGAGGTTTGTGGTGCATAAAGCGCATTTATATCCAATTTCGGCGCGCGGCCGTTCCGCGCCGTCGCGCGAGCGTCTTCGCCCGGGCCCCCGAGCCCGCCCCGCCCCGCCTTCCCCGCTCCACGCGCCCGCTCAAGTACTTTCCGGCTGTTCCCGGACTTCGGCATTGCTCATCCCGTCGCACTGTCCGTGGCCAGTTGAAAAAGTCTTCTTGGGGAAAGTCCCACGACCCGGTGCGGCGAGAGGCGCCGGCGGGGACGCCGAGGACGCGAGAGGACGAGGATCGAGAATGGGGATCTGCGTCCTTTTCGATCCGCAGACGGAGAAGCTCTCTAGTACCGGCTCCTGCGCGGGAACACCTGCCTCGCCGCGCCCCCGGCCGCCCCGCCCTCACAATGGATTACTGTAATAAATGATGTACGGCCGCCGACAAGTTTCTGTAAGTGGTTCCAAACCTCTTCGATAGTGATGTTCATTGCGTGATGTGTAGCGAGAACGCCGCTATGTATCACGCGGCAGACAGTTAATTTATAAAATGTCGCATTACGTAAAATGCTGTGAATGACAAACGGCCGACGCGTCGTTTATCACCGCGTTCAAAAACGAGTCGAGCTATTTTTTGTTTTGCGAGGAATTCTGGTGTTAGTCCAGTCGTTCTCGTGAAATAAACGTCTTCCCAGATCACTTGATGCACGCGATTTCTCGCCTGGCAGGCGATACCCCCGCTTCGATTTTCTTCATATGTCCGTACGGACCGTCAGAAAGGAGGCGCAGATGGCACCTTTATTTCTTACAATCGTTACTCCATTGTCGCGAACTGAATGCTCCAATGTGCGTTACAGCAAACCTGTAGCAAATGCTATATTAATATAATTCATTCATTTCTCTGACACATTCATCCTTTTACCTGTCAAAAGAGAAAATGTTGGCTTTACCGCTAAACCATTCAATTATTTGTGCGTCTGCTGGCCCAATATTTCCAATTAATCAACTGTTGTTTTCACCTAAAGTGACGCTCAACGAAATGTAATTCAATGTCATGCTTGGAAACTTTTCAAACTGTACGTTGTATTCAGTATATATATATATATATATATATATATATATATATATATATATATATATATATATATACATATATATATATATATATACATACATACATACATACACTGAATGTGGTCTGGAATTAATGGAAGCTATATATGACTGTGTTATACAATAACGCCCGTACCCTTATTCTGCATTCGTAAAGAGCTCCGCGGAAGACGTCACGTAGGGCCCCGCCGACGGCGCGCCGGAGACGCGTGTTCCACAAGGCATAGCGGAAGGAGGCAGGTCTTCCGAAAAAGAAGGCGTGGGAGGGAGCGGGCCTAGACGGCGGTGAGAAAGCTCGGGATTTGGGGGTGGGGCTGGGTCCAGCCGGCGTTGCGGGCGGGCGGGGGGCGGGCGGGAGGGGGAGGCCGGCGGACGGTCCACCGGAACATGCGAGATGCAGTGCGACGGCTTCCTATTGTTTTGTTATTCCACCATAGCCGCGCTCTCTGCGGAATACTAATTCCGTGCAGCCTGCCCGCACCCGCACCCGCCTCCGCCTCTCCCGCCTCCGTCCCCGCCCCGCCCCCGCCCTCGCTCTCCGCGCCGCCGCCTACTCGTCCGCCGCTCCGCTCCGCCACGCTTCGCGAACTTGGCCGCTTCCTCTCCCTCTAAAAATCTGGATTTTATGAAACTGGAGCGTGTCTGCAGGCGCCCCGCCGCACGTCAACACGAACAAATCAGTGTGCCAAAACGCACAGCGGCGCCGTATTGGAAACCCAGCGACGCGCGCGGGGGTGCAAGGCGGATGCGGGGGTGGGGGCGGGGGGCGGGGGCGGGGCGGGGAACGTGAGAGGAAGACGGGAGGGGACAAAGGCGGGCGAGGGCGATGGCGGGGAGGGGTGGGACGTGCGGCGAGCGGGAGGACGAGCAGGCGCTGGGCTCTGAATCGCGCCCGCAGCCCACGCATCAATAATGCGGAACTGTGCCACGCCGCGCCGCCCTCGCCAGCCGTCTGATAGCGGGCGGCTCGCACGGATGTTCCGCTTTATGAATGCAGCTGCAGCGAATGTGCTGATTATGAGTTCTAAAAAAATGTTGGGATGTACATCAGATACGGGTATAAAATGCAATGCAAAGCGGTCCTCCCATTTACCCGCCGTAAACCATACGAATGCGCGCTACGTGCTACCGGGCAATCGATGAAAACTGGCGGCGCTATCGGTTCGACGGGCGCGCCTCTTGTGCTCGCGCCACGACACTCCATTCCCCAGGTCTCTAGCGGCGGAGGCTGGGCTTCATGAAGTACGTTACTGTGCGAGGACGGGAGAAAGGCGAAAATTTAACTTACCGAGAGTCGTTTACCCGGAGAGGGAGTCATAAAGAACCCTATCGCAGGGTACAGACTAATTTGAGGAAACGCACGCTTAATGCCGCATCCCCAGTACATTTTGCGTTAATGACCCTTCCATCTGGAGGAAAAGATTCGTTCGTTTATGTGCTCTAAACCACTCTATTTTTCCCGTTTAATAATTCCGGAGCTATACGAAAAGGTCCTCGTTTTTAGCTCATTAGGTGCGTACTCATCCGGATTCACCGAGCGGGTTTTACTGAGCGAGCGCTTTATGGGCAGCGCCGTACGATCGCCGAGGCGGCGCGGCGGTGGTCTGACAGCGTTTCGCGCGCGCCTCGCCGCCGCCGCCGCGGCCGCCACTGCCGGGGGCCGGGGGCGGGGGTCGCTGGCCTCCGGCGCCGAAGACGCGCCGCCCAATCACCGCGATGAAAAGCGGGCCTCGGCCACTCCGTCACCACGATACCGATCTCCGTATTTACTTCTTCCAAAGTCGTAAAGTTGCTCGGTGTCGCCCGAGAACGCGATCGCTTGCGCAGCAAGCGGCGTTCCGTCGACAGAAGGCCGGGCGGCGCGGGTGGGTTGGGGGGGAGGGGGTTCGCGAAGGCGGGAAGTCGCTTCGCGGCGCGCCGTGGGGCCGGGCCGGGACCATCCTTCAGCGCGCCAGGCGCAGGCGGCGCTCCCGCGCCCGTGCCCGATAGCCGCGATCTCTTGCGTGATCCATCACGGTAACTGGCTTAGCGGCGCTGGCCGCTCCGCGGCGCCCCCTCCACCCCCCCCCGCGCCTTCTCGTCACCCGGACGCCTTTCTCTTCTTTGCGCTCCCTTTCCACGCCTTCGTCTGTTTCGTGGCGGTCGTTGCGTGTAGCCTCTTAGGGCGAGAATACTCTCTTTGCTATTCTTTTCCATTTCTGGTTTGTCCACTTCTGCTCTCTTGTTTGTTCTCAATTTTAATTGATCTTCATACTTTCAGCAACATTGAATTTTTCTCTTGTTGCCCTCTACTCCGCCTTTACTTACTTCTGTACTATATGTAATGTAATTTATTATTATATAGTACGTATCATATCCCAGTGAATCAATATTCTTTGGTTTCAATCACGTTTTCAGTTTTCCTCTCCTCATGCTTACATTTAATAATGCCCAATAGCTTCCCTTCACACATGTTTTCCCTTGTGTTTCACGTATTTTATTTTTTCCATTTCTCTTCGTACCTTTTATTATCTAATCCAGTCGTATACCATCCTGAAACTCTCCCTCTATTTGAGGCTGTTGCCAGCGCACTTTCTTTCCTGTTAGTGCGCTGGTCTCGGTCCTGTCCGAAGCCGCGACCCCTCCCCTTCCGCCCCATCCCTCTCGCCGTCCACCCGCCGGCGCTCCCTTTCTCTTGTGCTCGCTCCCTTCCGCGCTGCCCCTCGCGTGATCCGCCGGCGGGATGCACGCTCGGCAGCGCTCGGCAGTTGCCGCCTCCACCGCTGTTAACGTGGCCCAATGTTAGCTTTGTCTTTTATCGCGGACGCTCTTTGCAACGTAATCCGCGTTACGCTTTTAATCTGTCTGTTGCCTACCTAGTTATCCGCGCACTAAACTCTTGTGAGTTAACACTTTTCTATATCGTTGTAGAAAATGTACGTTAAATTCCAATATTCGACTCAGAGTACATGCTGAAGGATGTTTTAGAATCTCATATTTTAAGTTTATATTCAATAGGAATCCGAGAAACGAGGCATCCATTAATGTCCAAGTAATTTATTAATACTATATATTAAGGTTTATTGCTTAATATTCTTGTGAGGCTTACAAGTGCATATTAATTCTCCAAAATTAAAGAACCACTTTGTAAGAGATTTTAATCTTTTTATCACATCCTAAGAAAATTACTCAGCTCGTATAATTAAATTTTCAGAGCTAACAGGAATGGATATTGGAATATTTCTCACCTTTTTAAAAAAATATACGTTGGTTAAATAAAACTTGTATTATGCATTTCCCAAGTGTATATTTCATTAAATGGAGAACGAAAATATTTTACAGAATTTGTTTACATACACATCATTAAGTGGAAGAGTCATTAACTTCGCTGGCTGTGTGTTTGTGGATATACCTTGATTTGTGCACCTCATATTATTCACGCATAAATATCTAAAAGGAATGCCCACCCAGTGCATGAGTATTTGAAGTAAACCCTTTTTGAAGTAAAGATAGAACGGAGTTTCGTACCTTAAGGGTGAAGGCGCAATGTGAAGTAATTAACTGTTCTACCCAGGCCGAGATGAATGTACATAAGTAGAGCTCTGTGGGAGTGGTGAAAATTAAGTATAGCCATCATGATGTCTCGAGTCATTCTGAGCTCGCTAAAGCCATGTAGAATTACGGCCAGATTACTTTAATGAATAACATTCATACTAATTTTCAGTGCAAGCGCTTTCCCGTTGTTTCCCGTGGGTGACGCGTCACTTTCGGCGCTGATACGGTTCCTTGCTGCAACGTACTGATTTTTTTTCGCGCTTACTACCAAACGACACGTGAATTGCACTTTTAAAAATACACAGCGAGAGTTATCAGGTTCCGGTTGACTGTAAGTGGCAGACTGGAGGGGAGAGAAGCGCGTATACGGGAAAAGGAATACAGCAGATATTCGCTCATCTAAAGGGTGGAACTCTCGGCAAGGGCAACATCGTAAAAAGTATATTGCTCGCTGTACATCAGACTAATTAGCCCAACACAGCCAGAGAGATCTGTGGTTAAGAGTTTATTATAAAGAAAGAAAATGGCGAAATAAATTGGCATTTTACTGTTTCTTTAGTGATATAACTTATATTTAATGCAAGAGTATTTCTTCACCTACCTTGGCATCACGAAATGACGGTGATGGATAAGGTGAACATAACTTTATACATAATGCGGTGTACAATTTTTCAGCTACATACTGTACAAAAACACTAAAAATTGAACAGTCAAATGCCAATTTATATCGCTATTTTCTTTATATATAATAAACGCTTAACCACAGATCTCTCTCTGGTTGTGTTGGGCTAATTTAGTTAAATATGTATTTAAGTTAATAGCACTAATTAAAAGCAAACTATATTAACCAGGAAAAAGTAGAAAATAAGTGCAAAAAATTTGGTAATTCAAGAAGAAATGCCAAGAAAATTATCGGAGAAAAGACAGCTATTGTTAGTAAATGGTGCAAATGGAACTAAATATGATACATTTAGAGAGGAAAATATGCAGTTGTAATGAAGTCATAGAACTAAACATTATAAAAAAGAAGGAAGAGAATCCAAATATTGGATTGTAGAATCCAAATATTGAATAGTAAGGGAAGATCTCCAGAGATATGGAAAAGAAAACAATGGATTTAATTGAGCGGAGAATGCATTAACCTGACGGCGATGATTATCTGCAGGCCTTTGGTTTACTATAATCATATGAATTGCTAAGACTAGAAGTAATTATTCTTTAAAATTTATTTTATTAGTATTATTTGAATTAGTGTCGGATTCACTATGAGCTCACTGCCAGCTAGTTGTATCATCATCATTTTTTCCCTGCGACCGAAACGAAGTGTGGTTTACTTTTAATCACTCAGCAGAAATAAATCCGCCACCGGTGGATAGGGAATTACCCTTTGGAGACGCAGACCTGAGTCGCTATTTCAAGATGATAAATAGAAAATTTTCGAGTAGTACTCTACCAAAGTCAGGCGCACAGGAAACCCGCATCACCCAGGTCTCGTATGCAAACCCGCAATGCACAGACGCGTCAAGGTTGGTTTCTCACCATCTTCATAATTAGATATTTCGGACCCTTTGCATTTTCGAGGAATTCAGCTCTTGTGCATAGCGTTATTTAAAAGTGGGGGTGGTGAGAGTTGTACAGAATCTCGAATTACGTAAGTTTTCTAATTTTTCCTTATTTTGTCAAAGGTTCTTAAAAAGGTTATGTATAATATGACTTAGGAATTTTCTTATGTTTTTGGATAAATTTTTGTTGATATACAAATGTCATTTCGGAAGTCATGACAACTATTTTGTATTTTCAAAATGATCGAATATGGGATTATTGCACTACATAAATTGAAAACGTGTACACAGTTGCACACACACATGCGACCACCAGATGAGTCTGAGTGCATTGGTGCCTAGTAGACAACACATTCAAACGTTAGTATCCTAAAGACTGTGTTCCACGATAGATTACACTAAAGTTGAACAGCGAGCATATGTAAAAATTTCATTTTTGCGTAGCAGAAATGCTCGTGAGTGTCATGCCGAGCTACGAGAAGCATTGAGTGATAGGGCGTTGTCCTATTGAACTGTTGCTAGTTGGGCCTTCAAACGTGGACGCGTAGCAACTTTTGACCTGTCGCGCAGTGGACCTTTGTGCGCCGGTGGCGATAGCAGATCTTGCAACCCTCCTTACTCCCCTGACCACCGTTCGTGCGACTTTGATATCATTCCAAAAATGGACGCCGCTGCGTGGGAAGCGGTTTGCAAACAGGGAGGACATACAAATAGAGCATCGACGAGAGGTGGCGCGCATACACACGTCACACACAACTGATGGTATTCAACGTCTTCCTCGGCGTTGAGAAAGATGTGTGGATACCTTGGGGGAATGTTTTGAAGGTTGTTTGCTCGTAAGAGTTCGAGTGTTACGCGTACTGTTTTGTTTTGTGCATATGTAATAAGAATAAAACGATATATATTTAAGCAATGTCACTTCATTCATTACAGCACAGGTTGTTGACTAATCTCTGAAAGGTTTGCAAATCAGGCCTTAACAGTAAGATCATTGTTCGTCTTTCTAGTATACAGGATGATTCAATGCTCGTTGCTAATACGCCAGGACCTTATCCCTTATGTAATTTACAGACTGAATTTGTCCAAATTGGATGCTCTTCGTCGTTTAGTTTTGTAAATAATTAACGTTAAACTTTGGACTACGCGCTTGTGCTCGTGTAACACGGGCTCTTGCAAGTGAGTGTGCTGCTTCCCCTCGTATCGCCATTTCTCTGGAAAATTCAGTTATTATTACTATCCGCTAAGCCCCGGAAGCGAGCACAAGGCAAACAACGCGCGAGGTCGCGTCAAAGTCCGTCACCTGGCAAACAATTAACGCGGAGAGATTACGAACTTTCCATTTCCAGCGGGTGTAGTATTTGCGTAGTACAGACTTACAACGTCGTTCTGGATTCTCAAAGCATTTCTGGCGCAAATGCAAAGAAAACCAAGAATTTCTGTAACGGCTTGCGCGAGGTCAAAGGATCACAGTCCCCCGTCTGGCGAACAATCCATGTGAAGAGATTCAAACTTTTCCCTTTTCTGCGGGTGCAGCATTTGTGTAGTAGACGCTTATAACGTCGTTTTCGATTTTCTAGGCATTTCCTACGCAAACGCAAAGAAAGCCAATAATTTCGCTCTTTGGTCAAAATACCTTCAAAAATGTTTCCATTCATATTTTTCTCCGCGTTGAACTCCGCTGCATGAAATTTACTCAGTATTTTCTTTACGGCTACACCACTCAGCCACACAGCCATATTCACTTTTGCCGACGCTCAAAATACTAATAAAAAGGAACCCATTATTTCTAACTTATTCAATTTTTGACACAAATTAGAGCTGCGCATTTTTTATGCGCCCTTTGCTCTATCTGTGAAGTAAAATATATAAAAAAGTACCATTTTTAGGAACAAATTTTATATTGATATTTTAGGAAAACATATATATATATATATATATATATATATATATATATATATATATATATTGTGACGTACCTGATTGGCGGTACTTTTCACTGCAATAAAATTTGGAAAGGACGGGTGTCTTGTCTCGTGAATGGGTCTCTTAAGGATTCGGCAATACATTGGCAAATCAGAGTTAGAATTTCGTCTGAACACAAACACAATTTATTCTTAAAATCACACATTCTGTACATCATACATACAATTACTCCGCGTTTTGGTACCAAAACTCAGTTTATAACCAGATTTCATCATACCTCGGGCCCCGTGAATACCTCGTTTGTTCGCTGACGATTGCCAACGGCCGCGGCGGTCGGTGACCTTCGATGCAGCTCGGCGCTCCGGACGGTTGGTCAGGCGGGCTCCCGTGTCGTCGGCCCGCGGCGGCGGCGGCACGAATCCCTCTGCTTTGATGCTGATTGTCGTGCGTGTTGTTCCGCTGGAGCATTGACGGCCTCTAGATTACATTCGTCTTGCCCTTGCAGTATATCTCTTGTTATATCGCAACACCATTCGTCAGTGCCCTTCCACTCTCCTAATTACCACTGTGGAGCACGTGGCCGCCACTCGTGCAGGCATCAGCTCCGCGATTTACAGTTTTACTTCTGTTTTCACTGTTTCCGATATCACGAACACGATCTTTAGTTTATACAGTCCGACATCTGCCAATATTGCGTTCACCTGCTTCCTGTCCGTATTTCTATCATCAGTTCACTTAATTCAATCCTCTTTGTCGCGAGCACCGATTTCGTGCCAACCTCTTTCACGCACAGTCCTCACTGCCAACGGCCAACTGCCTCCCCAACGGCCGATGTCTCGCCCGCTCTCGTCGGCCCACGGCGGCGGATTCGTTCTCTAGTCCCCGTCCGCCGGTCGCCACTACTGTCGCTAATACCGCGCAGTTCAAAACTGGACGTAATTATACCAATACACTCTGTGTCTCTAATTGATTAGATAAACGCTCCGCGTTTCAATATATATTGAATTAACCTAAAGCAGAAATTCCAAGACTTTTTTTAATTGTACCATTTTTAAAAATCTGTTTTTAGAACAAATTTTATTTAACGCAAAATTGTTTATCTTCAATATTGTACTTTTTAATGTATAATGAGATTCTATTTAGTTCTATTAGTTTTCATTATTCGTCTAAAGAGTACTATATTAAACTCAATGGAATTGAGTCTGTTAATTATCTGTACAAAAGAGCTCTCACGTGTTGTATTGATGCATTAGTGATATTGTATTATTTCAATTAATACTCTCGTATAAAATTTTCGGCACTCGTATTAATAGAATACTATTCTTATGAGTATTAAAACATTGCACTGTTCTCTCATTATCTACGAATGAGGTATCATTCCCCCCACCTTTCATTTCAATGGTTTCTTTGTGCTCGTAAATTTTACTATTAATGGATTGCATAATGAAAACTATATAGAGATATAGATAAAAATAATGTCTTCAGGAAGGAGATATTTCTTGTTTCACTTGACACACGTTTATTTTTAGTTACATTTAATATAGGTGAATAATAGAATCACTATATTATAAGAAAAATATGCCTTCAGAGATGAGTTATTTATGGTACTTGGCACTTGTGGCACTTGGTACAAATAAATAATTTAGTTTGAATTCCGTACAATATAATCTCCAAATATAACGAATGATTCAACTTTGTAGGTAAGAAATGCGACTTCAGAAATTAGATTTTATCTTTTCACTTCATACGTGTAAACGATTAATTTTTAACTAACATTAATTGAAGGATAAAAATTTTTGAAAACTTTTGATTGATGTTCTGAATGCTTTACTTCGGAGAGCAAGTTCCGACTCCACCACTGAGCACTCCATGCATGATGCGTGTCCGTCGACTACCTGTCGCCACAGAGGCTCTCCCGCACCAGCAGGTTCAGGGTTTTATTTTTGAAAGAGATGGGCGAGAAAACTCACAAATTTTTTGAATTTGCCGTTCCACGAAGCCTGCAATAAGACATTCTCCACTCGTTTAATACATATTTTGAGTCTGTTAATTATCTGTACAAAAGAGCTCTCACGTGTTGTATTGATGCATTAGTGATATTGTATTATTTCAATTTTTATCTTCAAAATTACTTTCCCAATTAATAATATACTATTTTACAAAAAATGACCCAGACACTAGCTTAGTTGATTTAAGTAGTGGTTAATCATCACTTATTTATTCCTGAGTATGAGATAAGTTATTAAGTTTACTAGGTGAAAAAATGTTGTTTACGGATTACCGCCTGGAGTTATATTGCTCATAGTATTAAACGTCTGAATTTTCCTTCCTAATTACAATTCTAAATTACTAGAAAAATTTTTCTGACTCTTTTCAGAGAAATAATGATATTTATCATTTTGTACACTACAAATTACATCGTGACTAGAAATCAACAGTATGTCAAATAGTTTTACAAAGAAAATACAATGCTGCTGCAAGAAAGCTCTATTATATTGTAGAGGCTATTATTTAAGGGAATGTAGCTAGTAAATCATATTGATTGCGACCGCGTGCCATTTTAGGCTCCACTAACGTTTCATACTATATATTAATATTTCGTGAATTCAAAGTTACTAATCTTGGTGTGAAAAACGGGTTGCAAACTGGATAATGATTCCGTGCTTTTGAATTGAGCTACATTTCGCGCCACGTCACAGAACCTGTGTCAAAACTGGTCGGCATATGGAGGCAACGTCTCTGCGGTGACGCTGCGAAGTATTTTGCGTAGCTGTAGTAAATGCATAAGAAATAATTACAAAAATACATAATGTAAATATCAATAAAAATTAGACCTAAGGACTATTTCAGTACGACGTGGTACTTTTGAACATTTAATTTCAAACTAGTAAATGATTAATTTAGCATAATTAGCATTAAAAGTGAAAGAAATATTAATGAATTAAAACTTTTGAATATTCTACCAATGCTTGGAGAGAATTAGACGAGTTCATTGTTTTAGAACTGCATTCGAAACGCAAAGGGGTCGGAGAGTATACTGTTTTACAGTTTTTGAATCGTTTTAGAAATAAAAAAAATCGTACCGGAAACGGAAAGTATTGCTAAGATAATTTATACTGTGGGAGAAAATGGTATATTCAGAGCGTGAACTGTAGTTCCGAGTAAATGTTATCGCCTGCATCTATCACTGAATAATTGAATATTTTTGCGTTTGTTTATCGACTGAGAGCATGCGTAAAATAATTGTATTACTTTGTGGCGCAGCAATTCACTGACCACACTGTTTCGTTGGCGCACTAGTTTAAATTATCCTATATTTTATTTTGAATAATAATGCCTTCTCACCATCGCATCGACGAAGCGCATTTTTACTTTTAAATTAACATCCCCTTCCCACGCGCACATCAAATGCATTCCTCACCCGCGTCAATTCCGTAATTAAGCTTAACATAACCCGTCCCCCCGGCCCAGTGACAGAACGTGAAATAGTGGGCTGTGAAAGCGCGGGCGTGCCGCGCCACAACGAAGCGACGACCGCAGTTTCCCGTTGCGACCGCGAAGCGCCGGCAAATACGTTGGCGGGCGCGGGCGCGGGCGCGGGCGCGGGCGCGGGCGTGGGCGCATCGCAAATGCGCCGCTTGTACAAGAAACGCTCCGCGCTCGCTGCCAGCCGCGCGCTCGTCAAAGCGCACAAAGCGCCGCGGAGCGGGGTGGCGCGGGACGGGCAGTGCAGGCGGGTGGGACGGGACGGGGCGGGACGGGGCGGGACGGGACGTGACGGGACGTGACGGGTCGTGACGGGACGTGACGTGACGGGACGGGACGGGACGGGACGTGATGGGACGGGACGTGACGGGACGGGACGTGACGGGGCGGGGCGGGGCGGGGCGGGGCGGGGCGGGACGGCGCGGGACGGGATGAGATGGGTCGGGTCGGGGCGAGGCGGACGGCGCGGAACTGTATGAGGCGGAGGGAGTGGAGCGGGAAGGGTGGGGCGCTGCGCCGCCGTGGGACGAAGCCGCACGAAGCACGAAGCCGCAAGTGCGCAGCCCACCTTTTTCCCCAACGCAGGGGCCGGGCGGCCGCCCTCTAATGAATAATGATTTATTCCGTCAATAAGCAGGTCAAACTGCGTGAGATGTTTGCAGAAGAGTAAAAGCTACGACTGTTGGCCTGACGCAAACACGGGACCATCAAGAATTCACTTTCTGGGGCTTTGGAGATGTTGATCATGATAGTTGGAGCCGTACATTTAAGAGAAATTACTCTCCCACATTATATTGTAAAATTATATAATGATATATTTGTATTTAGCCACTCTATGGACCCCACGTTTGTATTTAGCCACTTAAACGACAATTAGCCTGTGCGTCGTTAGATCCCGAATCCTCGTCTGTCACCCAAAAAGGAAACCACGATATCTCGAATTTGCTTAACCTTCGTGACTTCACGTCACGATAGTGACGTTTCAGTAGAACTATCCCAGCATTCGACTGGATGACTGAGGGAAACCAGAATTACCAGCATGAGAATTGAGCCCGGACATTCCAAATACGTCACCACGCTACTCCCTGAGCCACTTCGCTCGGTATAATAATAAACAAAGAGAAAAGATATATGTAGTGAAATTAAAAAAATATACACATGTTTTATTGAATGGTTGTTTAATTGATGTTTTCGGAAACGTCAAAAGCTATTCTCATTAGTCTCTTTAGTGTAGTAAATTGTTTCTATGCCTGAAGGGGGTGGTATTCCTTTCCTTCTGCCGGGTTGCAATAGATTTCCATCTCCAGATATCTCACAAAGCACGGCACTGCCCCAGCGGTAACGAGCTTTAACCCGTGCGTTGTACAATGCGTTTTATTTGGATTCTAGGCGTAAATAAAACTGCTGGTCTTCAAAACACTTCATTCTTCTGTTTCCATTTCTGTATTCCCTCTATGATGTTACGTGATAACAATGCATAACATGTATTGGGCTTTTCCCGATTAATTTTGTTATGGGACGATTTTTTATACTTGGATTCACATTGGACTCCACTAAACTTCACTCCACTAAAGCGTGGTACCGCACTCCAGTCCGCTAAAGAGTTGTACGGCGCTGTTAATGAAGTCTGTAGTCGTGCACATCGCGTCACTTGTACGAGATTATGACATCGAGACGCAAGTTAAGTGATAATGACATTGTGCACCTCCTAGAATCACTTTATTATAATGAAGATGATATTGGGATAAAGGACGACGTAGGTTGGTGTGAATGTGATCGGGGAAAGTATGTAGAAGACGACAATGAACAAAGTGTGACCTCTATTGATGACAACAGTGAGAACCAAGTTGGTGACATTATTAGGAAAGACGGTTGTATTTGTAAAAGTGTCCCCCAAAACGTAACTAAGCACGACACAAATATAATAAAAATGGTTAACTCTTGTCCCGAAAAAATATCAACAAGTGCTAACAGATCTAAAGATGCTTTTCAATCTTTTCTTGGCGATTTTTTGCAACAACGCAACAATGAATCAGTCAAAACATCGCTGAAGCAAGAGTAAACTACATACGTAGAGCCTTTTTTAAACATGATTTAAATAACATCAAAAAACTCTTTTGGTTGTTATGCTACTTATCGGGTTACAAGGAGTGCGAAAGAAGATACAAAAGGAATCTGTGGCCAGGATGGTACAGGTTTAGCTGCCTGTGTAGCAGTTATGAGTTATTGTCTGTTTTTGTTTCTATTGTAATGTCTACGTTTTGGATGACTGTGTGGCGAGAATGACAGAAAGGCAAAAAACAAATTAGCTCCAATTCCCGATGTGTATGACAGGTTTGTTAGGACTTGCGAAACACACTACATATCAGAAACTGATTGCACAGTCAATGAATCATTGTTGGTATTTCGCTGTCTATGTAGTTTCAAACAATACATTACCAATAAGTCTAGAAAATAGGGAATCAAATTTACATACTGATTGCAAAATCTATTAGTATCCTCAAAGATTTACATAGGAGATAGAATTCATGATGTAGCGGTAACCAACATAAACGTAACAATTGATAACTTCTATACCTCAATCAAATTATTCAAGGAACTAAAGAAAATAAATTGACAATAGTACGTACCATGAAGAAACGTAACAGATACCTGCTGTTTTTTTACTGAAGGCTAGGATAGGCACAGTTCAATATGCTTTTTTTATCATGACAACGACTATACATTTCTATCGAATGCACCAAAGCATAAAATGAGAGAAATATTTCTATCAACAATGAATTTTGTGGCGAGAAAATATTTGGAAACTGAGACGGAAGAAATCAATGGGTTCTACAATGTGCAGAAATGAATGAATTGGCACGATTCACACAATATTCACAATGTACACAACAGCAAGAAAAACCAGACGCTTGCCAATGAGAATATTCATTGGAAAGTTAGATACCGCTGCCTACCATAAAAGTTAATGAAAGAATAAAAATGATTACTAAACATTCCAATTAGTTATATTTGATTTTTTTCCTATTTACTTTCTCTTAGAAATGTAAAGAAAAACTGAGAATACAGGAATGTCTCACGAACAGAATTCAAAAGAGGTATACGAGGAAACTATGTGATTTAGATTTTTAGATTTATTTAGTCAAGGAAACAGTAAAAACGTTATGTGACGTATTGGGGTGAAAATCATCTGCGCACGTTTTCGTGAGTTCCAGAATCCCTTCCGTCATTTTAACTATAAATAGTTGAAAGATGAATAAAAGTTTAAAATAAATAAATAAAAATAAATTTTAAAAAGCGCGATATTAGCAATATTTGAAAAAATATACATTTTTCGTTCCCGAGTTATAGAAACCTCTTTTGCATCGGTAAACGAATTGCAAGTATGATATTTCTGCATTGCTATCAAATAGTAACTCGCTCTTACCTCTACTCCTACCATTACAAACGAAGGAGGGTTCAACAAAACATGCACATAGTGAAGCTACATTTAGGTCCAGAAGCAAAACAAGGGTTCATCTCAGCATTTTTTCAATGGATCAGAGAAACTGGAGAAAAACCTGATCGAGATGATCAAGAAGTGCGTAGTAAAAGTACATGGAGAGGAGTCAGGAGAATTTTGGGTGGAAGAAGGAATAAGACACCGCTGCCCCTTAACTTTGACTCTCTTCTCTTTGCATATTGCAGATTTAGAAAATAAAATGCAGGATGTCAAAGAGAAGGAGTTAGCGTAGGGAGCAAAAGCAATAATATGTTTTTGTACGCAATTGATTTTGTATAGTTAGCAACAACAGAAGAAGAGATGAGAACTCATTAAGAGTTTTTGAAAAATATATTGAAGAGAAACAATTAACGTTGAGTATAACCAAATCCAAGATGCTGGGGTTCCTGAAAGGAGCAAATAAGAAGAAAACAGAATGGGAATGGAAAGGAATGAAATTAGAAGTGAGAGATTTTAAATATATATTTTCTTACAACTTTGGAACGGACAAACACATTAGGAAAATTAATAGAAGGGCAGAAATGCATCAAAAAAAGTATGGGACATAGGGAAAAGAAAATTTGAAGACGACTTTCACCGTAGGATGATGTATACATACCTTGTGAGAAGCATAATCTGATTTGCTGCAGAGATCTCGGGATGGAGTGAACAGACTTTACTGGAGAAGACACAACTACAGTATATCAAGTGGATCCAAGGAGTAGAGAGACACACACCTGGGTACATATATGAAAGTAACTGGGAGAAGATACGAATAGAATCTGGAAGGAAAGTTGTGATGTTCTAAAAGAAAATCAGGCAAGAAAGAGGAATCAATTTTGAAAAAACATATATTAGAACTTGACACAGCCATCAAGGATACAAATGTATGAAAAAGTGAAATGAATATTATCAGAGAAACTGTATGGCAGTAGAACAGACACTGAGAAAGTGTGAAGAAGGGCAAACAATAGAACAGTTATTAGCACAGAGAGAGAGAGAGAGAGAGAGAGAGAGAAAGAATAAAGAAATTAAGCAACAAATTCAGCATAACAGAATTCAAAATACACGATACTGCAAGTATTACAAAGTAATCAAACGCACTGAGACAAACCAAAATATATCTTAAATCCAGGACACAAGAAAAGTCAGATCATCACAGCAAAATTCGGTGTGGAAATGGGATATTAAGAAACCTCTTCTGGAAAACAGAAGCAACAGAATTCTAGCAAAATTTGCAGAATCTGTTGACAAGAAGAAGAAACAATGAAACATGTAATTAAATGTGTGCCACTACTTAAAGCAAACCAAAGGAAGAGAGAGTAAAAACTAGATGAAGGAGGAGAGGGAGAGCCCATTTCGAGACTTACAGAAGAAGAAAGAAACCAAGAAGCAGGAAGAGTGTTCACGCAAACAAGTTCTGAATATTAAAATGAATTTATATTAATGTATTTACGTTAAAATGTCGAAATGTTATATTAATATGTATTTATATTTGTTTCAAGGCCGGAAAGCGTGATATAAACTACCAATACTTTCCCTTTAAATACTGTTGTGGCGGCGTCTATTATGACAGCACAACTGCAGTTATTGTTTAAATATCAGTAAAACATGTTTGGGGATAACACATTAACAATAAATACGTAGGTGAATAAATAAAACCGCGCGCGCGCTGGTCCGTTTTTTAGAGTACTGCTTCGGCATTCGGCTGGTGTTGGTCCGACAAACCACAGAAAACTGCCGATTTAAGCGGCCTGCCACTCGTATTTCTAGCGGCCTTCTGCAGACAGCAGCTCAATTACTCCTTTTTACGCAGCTAGTGTCGAAAATCCGCCTCTTCGAGGCTCGAACCCTAGTACCTTCGGGTGGGAGTCGCGGCAGAGACAGCGTCAACGCTTTTTCCAAGCTAAACTCAGACAATAATATGTTGACTCAAGTTTAAGTGTTCAGGTTTTGTTGAATGTATTACTCCAATAAATGTTCTACTTAAATGAATGAATAAACAGTTAGTTGGCAAAATAAATATATTCTAATTACTTCTCTTGAGTTCGTTAATTTTACACCTTTAATTACTTCTCTAGAAATTATAATTCTCCCACAATATGTTAAATATAGTATTAACTGTTTTTTTTTACAAAAATAAATAAAATCTAATGTAATTATTTGTTTTGAGGGATCACATATCTGCGATAGTAACAAATTACTGTAGCTCATTGAATGTTTGAGAATTCATTGTGAACTTTCATTAATATTGTATTCTGTTATGATGTCTTTTCATTCAGTTGTTAAAGATGTCGGTAAAAGGAAGACCTCGAGAAGCGGCAAGCCACACAGCATTAGAGTGACCTCGCGCTCCCCATCGATGAAGTTCTCGCTGCTGTATTGCACTCAGGCTCTCGACCACACGTGTCGCTCTTGATGTGTTTACTAGACGCAACAATTCACTGCTGGCAGAAATCACTTGTTATCTGGGCAGCTCTCTCCGATCCTTGTTCACCTTGCTGTCTTTTTTATTTTACTAGTACGTACCATCCTGAGAGCGTTTACAACTAGCACACGCGTACTTTCTCCTCTTTTAAGCTCACCCACATTCCAAAAACTTCATTTGTTCTTGCACCAAGATTCAGTACGGATCCAATTAATCCCTATTCTTTGAAACGCGCCCGTCGAGAATTTTTTGATACTTTTAATAGATCAAGACAGCTTTCACAGAAGTCTCGCTTCTCTGTGGCTAATTTTATGTCACTCGTTATCTTCACCCACGGCGTTGTTCTGCTACTATGTCACTGAACTTTTAGATATTAACGGATTGGCGAGTGTCATGGAACTAACGTCTCGTCTCTCCATTCTTATTAGGAAAGTTTGGTTGCGATATCTTATATGATTGTGTGTTCATTCGTTACAAATATTCTTTCCGACTATTCTATCCAAAAATGGATAATTAAAAAACCCTTTAAAATGTCAAACAAAAATGTTCACGTTACTCCGTCCAAAAGTCCAACCAAATGAATTTTTCGCACTACATCCATCCATATCCATGTCTAAGAAAAAACGTAAAAACTTTGAAAATAAGCTCTTAAGACAATTTTAAGCATATTTTGTCTAACAAACCCTTTGTATATTCCGAATAGCTAAGCCACAAGAATCACTCGATCGTTAATATGAAAAAATACTTTCTATGCAAAAATTTGCATTTCAGAAACATAAACACTCCAGAAACATTTAAATTGTTTATTGTATACAAATAAATGAATATATAGTTTACAAAGAAAAATTAACACAAATAAAAAAGCTGTCCAATTGTGCAAATTCGTTTTTTTTTTATTTCTGTGTTAATTTTTCATTGTAAACAAATACATTCATTTCTTCATTCAACTGCTGAGATCCTTTACAGTCCAAATTTCTTCGACAAATTTCACATCTTGTCTTGTTAGTTTTCTTTCTTGCAACTTCTTTTTCTTGTTTTTGTTCTGAATGCGATTAGTTTACTTTTTAGGTATTAACTCTTTGAATAATCCGATTAGAATTCATCTAAAAATAGACGAAGAGCGCATACAATACAAACTTATTCCCAGCGTTTCTTCGAAATATTAGTAATGTTTTATTCTCCCGAACGTTGATCGCCTTCTTGGGTTCTATTACAGGAAATGGAGGTTATCGCAAGGCCGCCGTGGGCAAAGCGCCGGGTGGCTCTGTCTGTGTAACTTAGAAGGGCACGCGAGCGCTTTGCGACTCTAGAGACACCAGCAAGATGATTATAATTCCTGAGGATTGACATACATCCTGCAATCATATGATGTGTGAAGGATTTTTAAGACACAATATTGGGGGAACGATACTGGAAATAACAAGGGTATACAATATTCTCAAACAAAACTTGAAATAATAAAGTTTGGGGTCCAAATCCTATCACGCGATCCTCGCCTGATTAAACGGTTACTACTAACATTAGCCATATTTTGAAATTAAACCAATGTATATAATTGATATTTATGCAAATCGTTATATGTTTACGTCGTATATATTTACGTGTATGCATATGTTTAGACACACTTGTCCCATACGTACTTGTGTTACGCTATGTTAACTGAGTAGTTTAGTTTTTAATCACATCAGCCGTGCATAGTTCCCTGGGTCAAATTATTTTTCAGTATAATCAGAAAAAAACAGTCTGTTAGAATCATTGTTGTCATGGTTATATCATATATATATATATATATATATATATATATATATATATATATATATATATATATATATATATATATATATATATATATATATATATATATTGTGACATACCTGGTGATGCCGGGTATTTCACTGCAATATATAACACTAAAGGAGGGTATCTTTTCCGTGAATGGGTCCCTGGATAAGTTGGTATAATATTGGGGAAGCTAATCAAAAATGGAAATACAATCATGAACAAGATTTATTTGCAAATCAAATTTGTTAATTACATGATCTGACAATCTTTATATACTCTGCCTTGGTACCAAGAGTTATTATAACAGACATTTATTATACTTTTGGGGCCCCGACCAAATACCTTTGATGCTCGTAGAACAGCTCGCATCGACAGGATTGCCGACCTCTACAGCAGCTACGGGCCGTCGGCGGCTGATGGCGTAGCGGTCGTGCTGGGCTGGTGACTTTGCGGCTCCTCCCCGACTCGGATCTTGATACCGCGGCGTTGCACTTCTCTCGAACCACCTTCCGTCGATGAATTCAATTACTCAACCTGCATCTATAATGCGTGCTGGTTCTAGTTCCGTACCACACTGTTTCGGTAAGGCTTCCACTACGCTAACTAACACGAACGCGATCGAATGTTCTATCGACGCGAATCTTTTATTCTACTGATACTTTAAATAGCTCATTCACGTGTCTACTATATTCCAGTCGCTAGTAGTTCATTAACTATACCGCATGTTCTCTTTGTCCATGCACTACCGGCGGGATTTTCGCCACACGTCCGAACTCTTCGCCGCTCCGCTAACGTCTGTCCTCTTCGCAACTTTCCTAACGACTGCCCCCCGGCCGGGAGCACGTCGGCCACGTCCTTCATCGACGGGCGGCACGGCCTCACTGTCCCAACGGCTGCTTACACGTGCTCGCTGCCCCACTTCTAACCGACGTTCTCACGCTGGCCTCCCGGCGGTGGCACCGGTGGCGGAGCAACCGTCGCCAGCTCTCGTCGCTGCTCGCAGCGCCCGGCACACGCACCGCGCAGTCCAAAATAGATATTAATTACTTACACTAATGTTTTAATTAGTGTAAGGGAACACATTCTGTGTTTCAATATATATATATATATATATATATATATATATATATATATATATATATATATATGTATGTATGTATGTATAATGGTTAGAATCAAACCATGATATAATTCGCATATAAATTTGAACTTATTTCTTTCGAGAAGAAATGGTCACGAAAGTTTTCTTGCAAATTATTTCATTCAGATAGTATAGTTGGATTGTTTAGGTATATAGTTTATTAACAACATAAAAGGTTTATTTGCGCATTTAATGTCATATTTGTGGAACAATAATAGTTCCTTGTCCGTCTTTTTCCTCTATTGAAGTAATATGACCTGTCTTCGGTTCTAAAGCACATTTCCTTTTGTTGGCATAGGTCACGGTTGATAACGTGAAAGTAAGAAAGTGAGATTAGTGAATAACAATGTTAGGCTGTAGGACTACATTTTAATCGCAGTGCGTTAAGAATTTTTAGATGAAACTATCTCCATTAGTGTTAAGGAAAGTGAAGGAAAGAAGCATTTCCAGAAAGATACAATTATATTAGTTAACTCTGAAAAAAGACATTTCCGTGGCTGCATTGAATTAATTACCGTTAATACCATTGTTTTAAGGACCATTTTCCAACCAGAAATTAAATCCAGGGGAGCTAAAGAAATTTGCTTGTTCTGTTCTCATCGCCAATGTAGAAAACCCTTTCATCCTTAATGTATGCCCTTTTTCAGTTCTAATGATGTTAATGAAAATAGGTTGCTTGAAAGAGTTTAAAATTTAATATAATAGTATTTTGGTAATTGCTTTAGCAATTACTTCATTTGTTTTTTTACGGGCGCTACGTACCAAAAGACGTTTATACATTATGTATTGCGTGGACGAATAACTAAATTGCATAGAACGATGTTCCTAATTAAGTTTATTCCTCTCGTTTACGGATTTTTTTCACGCTGAACATGGACGAATTCATTAAATTCTAGAGTGAAACATTGTCATATTGTAATTATTCAGGTGTTATCTATGTTTACAAAGCTACAAAATGGAATCATAAACATTTTGTAACGGAGCAAAATGCTACAAAAGGGACAGTCTCGAAATTACAATTAGGCTAACACTGCAGAATTTCGGTTTCATTTTCTTAGGGAAATCTGAAATGCTTCAAGATAAATGGTATCAGTCAGTTATATTTTTATTAAAGTAAATAGAAATATAATACATTTTGTCACTCGATTTCAATTGATATCAATTCTTGTGATTCCTATAATTAAGTGGAGAATTAATGGACAAAATATTTGGCGACAACGAACGTCATCGATGATATTCTTAAGAACAATCGATATCCTTCATTTACTTTATTTCAGACTTTTTATTTGTAAAATATTGTCTTATTTCAAATGGAAGAATACTTCTAAAAATATCAGTTTAAATTAAATATCATAAAAATAGGAAAACGATATTATTAATATTTAAATGCAATGCAATTTTACGATCAATCAATTTTCCTGCAGAATTGGAATAATTAGTGATTTTTAGAATGATAACATACTATAACTAACTCCATTTCAGCAACAATGCAGTAGTTGAGTCTCGACACGCAACCGACACCACGAAGTACAGTATTTTTGTGGATCTTCATGATTATTATTGTGGCTTATCGGCAGCGCAGAACTGGTGCTCAAGTGTGAGTGTCCAGAGGGAATGAAAGAGAAGGACGGCGGGTTTGTTGGAACACCTAAAGGCGAACGTGGGAGATGGAGGTAGCCACAAGCAAGGCAATGCCCTTGAGGCTGCAGTGGGAGCGGGGTCGGATAGGGCGTGGGGGGGGGGGTGAAGCAGCCCCGCGGAAGGGGTAGAGGCTGTGGGGTGCCTGAGGCGCACAGACCGCCCTCCACCCCCACTCCCTGTCCCTCTGGCCTTCCCCTTCTCCCTCCGGTGCTTCGTCCGCTCTCTCGCAGCAGGAGATCGCATTTGCGGGAAATTAGATTCCGTCTTGCTGGCCCGGCATTAGATCGCAAAAACTCAATGAAAAGTTAACAAGCTGACAAAATTGATTTCATCTCCTTTATTTTATTCACTATCTTATTTACTCCATGGCCGGGTGGGCGGGCGAGGCAGCACGAGTAGCGCGCACGGCGCCGGCGGCGGCAAGAGCGGCGGGGCGGGGTGGGGCGGCGGTGGAGTGTGTTCCGCATTAACCATGTGGGGTGGGGCGACGCTGTGGACTGAGAGCGCAGAGCACAGGGCCCCCTCCCAATTTATTCCGTAAGATAAAAGGTTGCGGCAGCAATTTTCGTTTCGCGACCCTGTAAAGTAGGCGCCCCGCCACAGCCTGGGGTGGTCCACGCTGTCTGCCCTCCTGCCCGTTCGCCCAACCATGCAACTGCTCAACCCAACGACCCACCGACCCACCGACCCACCCAAACGTCCCAAGTACCTCATCTCCATCTACGATCTCGTATTGCTCAACCACACACACGCTCAAGAGCCCTACAGCAAACGCCCAACCGCCCAACTCGAAACGTCATTCCGCAAACTCCCAATCCCTTAAGCCCAACCACTGAACTTCCCAATCACCAATGATTATTTCGTGTTTCTGGGGATGTCAACTGCTATGATCATTAATCCCATAAGTGTAGTGTTTTATTATGACAGGTGGCGGTGTTTTCCTACGCAAGATGGCGAGATCTGTCGTCGACATGCACGTTGCTTCCAAATTTCCTATCCAGGTATCTCCCTCCAGAATGGCAGGGGCAAGCTCTAAGTTCCCGACTGATCTCTTGATATGAGTGGTTGTCAGGGGTGTCCAGAGAAAACCAGGGACTTGGGGCAGTTGATCCAAGGAAGTCCCTTATTTCAAACAAAACAATTCTTACTCCCCTACTTCATAATTCATTTCTCTACGCTTCAGAAATAACTCGTAGCGTTATATTTTTATTAGAGATAAAAATATCTCATTTCTTTTTAATGAAAAAAATTCGGGGCCCCAATATAGTCGGAGCTTGGCGCAAATTGCCCCTGCTGCTTTCCCCCCTTCTGTACGCCACTGGTGGTAGTGTATAGCTTGTAAGTGTGTCTGTGTAAAAAATGAAGATAGGACAAGAAGGAGGAATGAAAGATCTCTGGCGATTTGCGACACGTTTTTTAAAGTACTGCTCCGTCATTCGGTCACAGCAGCCGGCCGCTAGAATTCTCTCCCACACAGTTGTTGAAATTAATATAGTGTTGAAAATCTTGCCACCGTTCGGTCTCGAACCATAGGTCCTCCGGATCAGGGGCACTGCAGCAACAGCTGATGTCTTGAGCCACCTCAATCGGTAAACCGCCCACTGGCCCACCTCTCATCCACTCAACTGCTCAACTCAAATTCCCAACCACCTTACCTTTTTGCACTCTCAAACACCCAACCACCTTACCGTCCAACCACCGGACTGACTAGCCGCTCAACCGCCCCAGCGTTTAATCTCTCAATCGTCCAACTGTCGCAGACGTAACGACCAATCACCCCACCGCCCAGCCACTCACACCCACCCGTCAACCATTCACCCAACAATCCAACCACTCAGCCGTTCATCTACCCAACCGACCACCACCCATCCCCCGACTCTCCGCCCACCCACCAGTCGTGCGTCCAAGCGCCCTCCTCTCCCGCCTGCTGCCGAGCCGCCGCTTGCCCAAAGGGGGGCGTGCGAGCGTGCGGGCGGGCGAGTGGCATCCGCCCCCGGCGTGACGCGCGCCGTTGGGCTCCGGTCGGCTGTTGAAAGGCGCCGGGGCGAGGGAAATCGAGTGACCCGGCCTCATGCGAGTAAAGCCATCGTTCCGCCCGGCCTCCCTGGAACAGCCCACTTCTCTATTCTCAGCCCGTATCATGCGTCACGTTAGTCAGTAATAGATGTGGGACAGCTCGGTTTTAGTCAAGTAAGCAATTTACGGAACGGCGCCGGTACGTGTGAAATCTTGGCCGCCGCCATCGATTGATTGATGGTACCTAAGTCGTCCCCACCTTACTTGAAACTTGGTAATTATCTCAAAGCGGCAAACAAAACACGTGATGTGCTTTTTCTGTGCATTAACAACATAAGTAAGAGCAGTTTGAGTTATAGACGTCGGCAACTACAAGAATAACTCCCGCCTTATTCGGGAGGTGCAGAGGTATCCATTTTGCGCCGTCGCCTTCATTTACCGCTCCTCCAATTTGCGTAAAGGGTGTTCGCGGCAGCCCCTCGGATCAAAGGGAAGCGCCTTTGATGAAGGCAGCGCGCGCCGCCGCCCCGCCGCCCCGCCGCTCCGCCCGCGCGCTCGCCCGCCGCGTTTGCGCCACACGCAGTAGGCTCGCGAAAATTGTTTGCGCTCTGCAAACGAACGCGGATCACTTCTCTGTTATTAATTTTTCATCCTCGCCGCTTGTGTACGCTTCAGACAATTGCGTGAGTACAAAAGTAAAACATGTATCAACTATACAAAGGAAATATACGAACAAGCGCCAGTATATAATAATTTAATAAATTTTCTGATACAAAAATATAGATTGTGCAGTAAAGGATTCGAGAAGGTCAGGTCTGACTCATATCACAAAAGCCGTTAGACGGTGTATTTATAATTCATGACTGTTTTGGAAAATATCGTTAAAATTCGGAAGAGATTCTGCTGTACCCAATGTTCAATACTGCGTGCATATTTTTAAATGTATACTTTGAAAACAGCTAAGGTAATAACGATGTAACAGTTTCTATTTTTGAAATTCAACTATTCCTGTTGTTGACCGACCGTTTTGACAAGACATGTAATATTACGATTAGACTCGAAATAATAGCACATCGGGACTGCTCAATTGTGCGCAGGCTTTGAGACATCCAACAAAATTGAGGTATAAAACCAAGGGTGGAGTCAATTGAGTTTAAATAAAGAATGGTTGTACAGTTGTTTTACATGGGCGACAAATCTGCACAAGAGTCAAGATAATATTTAGAATATTTTTGTGGAAGTTTAAAAAATATGTTATATACCTTCACACGTTAATAAAACTACCCACGTTTTCATAGAAATGATCAAATTGAAGGGCTTTTACGAAGATTATGCGCCGCCAAATCAAGATTTTACAGAACAAATTTTAAGTTTCCAAAAAACGTTAAACTCCAAAAAATCAGTTGTTGACGTTATAATTTACCTTTAATTTTTATTTTATAGTACTCTGAACATAAATATTATGAAAATCATCATGAATCAAGAAAATCATAAACATATAGTTTCAATATTTCAAATTATATGTATAACTTCATTCAAATAGTGGCATATCATTAGGTAGCTCAAACTTGAGGTAAACGAAATAAATCATAAAATACTGAAACAAAAAATATTATTTTTTCACTTCAGTTATATTCATTGACATCTTTAATATCACATAAGTCTTCAACTTTAAACGACTATTTATCTTTTTATGTTTTAACATTTTATAGAGCCCTACGATAGTAGTTAGTGATGAGAGTCAGAAGAAATGTATGGTAAAACAGCTGTGAAAGGTATGGTATATGTTTACACGATTTTTACAGGTTTGGAATTTCTAAAATTACTTGTTTCAACCTTGAAATGGAGAATAGTTAACGTATTTTTACACGTATCAGTTCTATTCACATACACTTTGACTGAAGAACTGGGAATACTAACGCTTTGATGCTAAACTTATCCCGGTAAGCCAGCAATGCCCCTGGAGAATGCTTCCAAGCATTTTGTACAAGAAAGAAAGAAAAACTAATTAATTGTAAATTATTATAATACGTATTATTAATTTAGCTAATTAAACTTGTTTAAAATTAGTGAATTTTATGTTTTTTACTTCCAAACCAAACTAATGACCCATATTAATATACTTTATTTCTTACTTTTATTTGAACACAATTGTTCTGAAACGTGGATTTAAATGTATGAACGTTTCTATGAACGTTTAATGTATCAATTACACTGTAAACATGAAGTAGAAAATTTGTTAAAAACAATAATATATTGGTAGACAATTATTTCCCTAACCAGCGAGATAGGTTACAAGCTGGAACGGGGACATGCAAAGTATCTGCTACATGCTGTGCCGTTTTCCATTGTCATCTTATGGGTGCCTGATGAGCTGTGAATCCTCACAGTGCTTAGAGATATCCAACCCCAAAGGGCATTCATGCATGTCATGGCCTTACAAGTGGAAAGGGGTAATATTGGAAGCGCGATAAGAAAGCAGATACGTACAAGGTAAAACCCAAGGTAATAATTAATTTCGTCTCAAATCAATATTAGCATTGCTATTGGCAGGTAAACTCACAGAGATGCAAAAACCCTGTACTGAGAGAAAACTGAAGTCATTTTTGGATTCAGCACACCACGAGGATGGAATTTTCAAGAAATCTTAAGCAGTATTTTGGTCGCAGACTAGTGTAATTATACACGTAACTTGTACAGAAACGGACGTACGAATGAAATGTTGAACGACCGAATCATTGATAGGCACTGACTCCGGAATTTTGAAATGGGTTAGCGAAAGGTAGGAGTTGCGTACGTTATTTGTAATTTATCGTATTCGCAATTTAGAGAAAGTTACGTACTGCTGTAGGAAAAAAGTGTTGACATTTTGACAGATAAACACATTTGGTTGGTTCCTGATGGAGCTCTGCTTTCTGTGGAAAACAGCCAGCCACCGCTACAAGTCCCACCTGGCGAGGGCTTGGAGAATGCTGCGCGGGCCCTGGTAACTTATTACGGGCCCTGGTAACGAAAACGTGAATAAATTCAGTTTCTAAATTTAGAAAAAAAACTATCTTACACGAGGTGTACCCAGAATTTATGTTGTGGGTCCTTGATATAGAAAAATCAAATGACGGCAAAACGTATTTGTCCATCAGTCTGTCTCTCCGTTTGAGAACAACGCTAGAGGCTAATCTGTTCAGCCGATTTTGTCCAAAATTGAAATTCCCCCATCGATCTGGTTGATGTTGCGGTTCTTTGAATTTGAAATCGATATTTTAATTTTGGTAGGTACTTTACATGTAACCACTGAAAAATTTCCCAAATTTTCAACAAAATAAAAACTCCCTTTTTTATTAAATTTGCTTGTTGGATAGCGTAAAGGACCTTTAAGAGAATGGTGCAGGTCTCTTGTTAGTATCACTCGTCAACTTTGTTAGTACTACTAGTTTCTTTGCGCAGCTTATTCAAATAGAGAGCAAAGTACACTTTTCACAATGGCTCAGATCTGATTTTCGTTTAGCACTCTGTATTTTCGAAATTTGTAAATGTTTAAAATTGCAAAACTAATTTTGAAATCATACAGGAAATCCAATGCTAGATCTTGAATTATTGTCAATGAAAATGTCTGAATTATTGATAATTACAAATGGAAATATTCAACCTTCTTTTTAAAGAGTCAGGGGGTTTGTGTTAGTCCATGTTTATGATGGTCTAGGGGTAACGTGAATGACGTGTTGAAGCCCAGAACCCAAGTTCGAATCCAGGACGGAAGAACTAAATCTGAGACTTCTTTACATTTTTTTGCTCAAATAGAGTAAACATTACTTAATAATATGTCATAGAACCGATTTTCATTTTAGCCTCTGGAGTTTCGAAAATTGCAAAAGTTGAACTTGAATTGAACGATGTCTGCATAGAATGATAAGCCTGTACCCTCACGCTCCTCCAGCCCCCGTCAAAATGTTTGCGGATTAAAACACTTTTGGGGGTTTAACTACTATTGTATTACGAAACTGTAACAAAAAACGATAAATTAACTGACGTAGTACCTTTAAATTTTTTGCAGAAAAGTGCTGAATACATCGAATTGCATTGTAATAAGTGGAAATGTGCGGCAATTAGACTTTTAAATTTTGAAAAATTTATTTCCTTTGGTGAAGAATATTTTCAAGCGAGCATTGAAAAATCAGTAAGCTACAAGTTACAGATTTGATACTACATAACCAGTGGCGCACCGACGGGGGGGGGTGTTCTCAAGGGGTCTCAGCGCTCCCATAAACCAATGATGCACATTAATAAATATAGCTTTTACTAATTTTCTTTAATTCCGAAAGTAATTTTATATATCAGTTGCTTACGTTATAAATATTAACTCTAAGTCAAAAAATAAAAAGCGTAAACGTAAAAGAAAAATTATTAATAAGAAAAGGTCAAGTTACGTATAAGAAAACCCTGTACTTATAGCTCTCCCCCGACGAAAATCCTGAGTGGGCCTGTGGATATTACCATAACAAGTAATGGGAGTAGTACGGTACAAGTAATTCATCGATTAATACAAGTTCACACTGTTTGAATCATTCACAATATACAAGACGGCAAATTGATTCATTGGACCATTTGTTTTATTTTGCGGTATGTGGTACGCGTTCCGCTATTTCCGGCCTGCGTCCCGAAAATTGGTACTTTCCCGTCCGCGTACAGCAAAGTGCACCTTCCTAATCAATATACAGTGAATGGAGGAAGTGGTTTTCATGCGTGAGTGCTGTAAAAATTACTTGGATCATTGTCAATTTCGGGACACTTTTTAGCGTCGGTTAGTAATATCTCGAAAGCAATTTACGTAGCGATTTCTGCAAAACAATTTATCTTTTATACCTTTTGAACTTTTTTTCACAAACGTGGACGAGCTTAAAAATATCAGTATGTCACCGAGCAATATCGAAAACAGAAAACAATTTGAGACATATTACAGTGCACTTCTCTTGTGTCAAAGTGCTCGAGAGATATTTCCGCCTTCGATAATTTTATCTAAAGGCGGAAATGAGGGAGTACATTTTGGGGGATATATATGTGGTGTATTGTGTTCCACATCTTGAAGAGCGCCTTCAAAAATTCGTTCACGTACGTCATTACATTTTGAGGTACTTATGAACATTACCTGTAAAATATTTCCCTCTTTGCTCCTCTTGTTCTACACTCGCTATTCGGGGTCGTCATTCGGGCGTCAGAGCCACTCTTCCGCGCAAACAAGACGCGAGCACTGAGGTGGAGGAGCGCGAGCCCGGAGCTGCGTGGCGGGGCGGATCGTCATGAACCACGGCACAGGTCGGCGGCCGCGTCCGGATAATCGCGCCCGGAATCCTATTGCCCGCATTTTATTGGCCATATTTAGGCGTCCGGTTGTAAAGGCCGAGGACAACGGGAAGCGTTCCCGGAAGGGCGGCGGGCTTTACGATATAGTTCGGGAGCGGCGCGCAGAGTTCGCGGCTGGCGGCGCCGGCGGCACCGGCGACGGCACCGGCACCGGTGGTGGCGGTGGCGGCGATGGGGGCGGCGGGGGCGGCGGCGGGGGCGGTGCCGGAGCCCCATGCCAGGCCTCGTATATCGGGCGCGGCGGGCGCTCGCTCGCCCCGATTTACTCCGCCCCTCGCCACACGGCGCCCCCTTCCGCTTAAGGTGCTTCGCATTGCATCCCCGACTTCCAATCTATCCTACGCCCCCTCGCCGCGTCACCCTTTTGGCCAACACTCCCCCCGTTCGGGCCTCCGCGCAGATCAATCTCTCCCACTCTTCTCCGTCCCACTCCGCTTTTGCTCCGATCTCTCCGTCACCGCCTCACGACGCCCAACACCCTGTGACAAGTTTTGCCCTGGACCTCTCCGTCACGCCCACCTTTACCGCCTCTTACCCCGCCACGACCCCACTTTTCTCCGCCCCGCACGTCATGCATCCCCACTCCGTACAGCTCCTTGCTGTCACCCAGTTCAGGCCCATTTCTACCCCCGAATTGCCGTGCGTCACCGTTCCTCTCTCCTCCCGACCCCGGCGCAAGCCTCCTTCCTGTTCCACGCACCCCCGCGTGTTCCCCACGCCGATCCGCTCGGCTCGGCCCGGGCCAGCCCGCCCCGCCCGCCCAGGCCCTCGCCCCGGACAAACACGCGGCTGTTTTCCTCCGATGCTGTCCCAACGACGCGTACACACATGCCTCACTACGCCCCGGCCTACGATCCGTGGGTTGCGTGGACGAGCGAGGGCTGCTTGCGCTCCGCTTTCGCTGCTTTTACTTCGAGCTCTGTAATTTCTCGGGCAGCCTGTTCCGCCCGCATGGGTTGTTCTTCGCATAAACTTTGCATACCTTATACTGCTTTCTCTTTGCCTCCCTCCCTCCCCTTCCCTCTCTCTCTCTCTCTCTCTCTCTCTCTCTCTTTCTCTCATTTTACACCGCTGTTAGACACAGTGAATCAAACGACGTAATTTCCGTGCTACTTTTCCTTCTTTAATATAATTTAAAGACCCATACTCTACTTTGACCGTCTTAATTCATAACAAATTATTCCATATCAAAATATATTATTAAATTCTCTATTTATTAAATTGGGTGCCAACTATTTGTAGTTGTGGGTTTGCAACTTTGGTTCGTAGATCAGAAAATCAGAGAGTGTGACTCACGGTGCAGACTCTCGACACCATGTAAATACCAAGATAAGTCGACGCCATTACCTGAAAGAAAATTTTAGATGTCAATTACTCTGATCTCTCCTCTCCCTATTTTCTTCTGATCCGAAGGTGAATCAGTACCTTAAACAACGGCCCATGGAACCCGTTGCCAAAATTTTTCTTCCACATCTTGTCCTCACTCCCGTCCGTGTGGCAGGGTGATGTGTTGACCCTCATTACCCGTAATCTATGTTTTGGCTGTTTCTCAAGATATAAAGACTCCAATAGTACAGGAATGTGCGGATTGAAAGTGAGAAGCAAATGTGAGACGGGTTATGGAGGAGAGAAAGGCATCTGTGCGGTTAAACGATTCATCATCCATCAAAATTAAGTAATACGGTGAAAGTATTACTACAAAACTACATAAAATGTTTACATCATAAACTATACTAAACACAACATTAGCATAAACTTTTTACCACTCAACAAAAATGGAACATAAGCCATTTTTGTAAGTGTACTCTATCCGATAAAAAATTAAAGAAAACATTTGAAGCCGTTTTTGAGAAAATATTTTTTATTGTCTTCACTTCAAGAAAAATTCCGCGAAAACCACTCATTTAAAAAAATGACTTTATAAAGGTCTTATTATTTAAAACAGATTTCATTAGAGAAAAGTCTTCATCAATATTGTAATTTTCCAATATTAGTTTTTTCACTTTTCGAAAATACAGAGAGGGTTTACCTAAATGCAATGGTTATAAGCATAATTTTGCTCTATTAACGAAAAAATAAAACTAGAAATTTGGAGCCATTTATCAAAACAATGACAATGTTAAGCTTCATATAAAGTACCCCGAAATCAAAATGCCCGTTTCAAAGTTTCTAGGATTCGGGCAGAGCGATAGAGAATTATTAATTTTGGAGAAATTCGTCTAAACTGTTTGGTCGCTAATTTTGACCACGGACGACGGGACAGGCTTTTCAACTTTTTGGCACCGAGGACCCAACAAAACAAGGATTCTGTTAATATAAACTTTTGAAAGAAAGTAATTTACTACATATAGCAACAACTTTTATCCTCGTTTTCGATATCAGAGCCCTAAAATAAAAAAAGATTTTTTTACGTTAACTTGCCACTTTCCGCTGCAGCAGTACAATATATTCTCTTAAGTACGTAAGCTAAATGTGCTTGTTTTCTGTTCCTGGGAACATTGTCATGTCAATGTGCTTTCCATCTTTAATACTCTATATGAATTTGAATCTGTCGGTTGGTAATTTATTTCGCTCTATTTATGATATTTATACAATTTGGTATGCTTTCTCTTTTCAAAAATGCATTTTAGTTTGTGTTTTTTCGTATTTGTTTGGTTTCTCTATTTTCTGTCCGTTTATTACCTCGTGGCCGTTAATTTACGTGTTTTGTTTTGTCTCGTAATTTATGTAGGCAAGATTTAAAAACTGCTGTTAGCTATACGTTGTACTGCAAATAAATAAAATAGTACACGATGAAATAAAATATTACATTATTCTGAAATGTCGAAAATGTCCTCGCAGTTTTAACTCTCTACGAAGTACATTTAAGAGCGCAATGAATGTTTATGCATTGGCCATGAAGTGCCCAACTGGCATTTTATATCTCCTGATGAGCATGTAAAAGAAATAGATATGCCATTCATTTGGCAACTTGAACTCATCATTTTTATCTTTAATTACAAGAATATGAGATAAAACAATTTTTTCACATCATTTTTTCACTAATTAATATCAGCTATACATAATAGTTTATAGGAGTTCGGAATCACCTATCCCAGCAATGCTAAATTCTACCATTTTGATTACCCATATTCTCAGCATCTAACAATCTTACAGAGGTTAAACTTTTACCATATTTTCAATATTATATTTTTAGCATTTAGACATGTCGATTTTTCGATAGTAAGAAAAATGTAAAAATTAAAATATTTTTATTAATGCTGAAAAGTCAACAAAAAAGTTTTTTTCAGATTATTTTATCATCCAATAAATTCATGCAAATATTCTTGTGTTAAAATCAAGATATCTATGTTCAGAACATGTAAGAATGTGAGCTCTGTAACTTCCATAGAAGCTGAGGTAATGGGTCTCTTAATTGAAAAAATATGATTTTGAGAAAAACAAATTCCAAAAATTTAGAACGAAACGAAAATTAGACTTGCACTACTTTTAAGAACCCTTTGTTCTGATCGTGGAAAAAATTTAAAGAAAAAAGTATATGCGTTTATGAAAAACATTTTTTGTAAATTGCATTTTTTAAGCTAAATTAACTCGAAAACCACTTGCTTTTTAAAATTTCGGTTTTTCCAATTTTGGAAAAATAGGGTCTTAAAAATAGAAAATGAGACCTGCACCATTTTTAAGAGTTGTTTATGGTATCTGAGTACAAGGTTAAATAAAAAATTTTCAGCTTGAGCAAAATATGTTGAGACTTCATGCAAAGTATCATTCAAAATCAAAATATTTGTTTCAAACTCGTAGACCATTGAATTAGTTTGAACTTTTCGGAGAATACCAATTTTCCTGAAAATGTACGGAGTAGGCGCTAGCGCTGACCACATACAGACGCATGGACGGTCAGACGGACAGTGAGACGGATGGTCTAACGGACTGACAGACGAATAAACGAATAAACTGACTGATTGACGGACGGACTCGGAGACAAAAGCATAGGCGAACGGACGGACAAAGGTGCGGACAGGTTTTTCCGACAATTAATTTCTTGGTACCAGGGACCCACAAAACATGGATTCACAGCGGGTTAGAGAAAGTAATTGTTTCTACATATTGGAACGAAATTTATTCATTATTTCGATGCCATGGCCCGGCAGTAAGTTTTTCTGCCGAAAATAGCTGTTTCCGGTGCACGATTACAATATTTTATTTTCTTACCAAGTAAGGTGAAAAAGTGAAAACGTAAGAATCGTTTCTTTATCCCTTTCAACACATTTAAAAGTCATGAAAATCGAGGAGGGACACCTCGGAATGTTTCATTGTAACAGTTGCGTCAGAGTATGCTGGAAAACGCCGCACTCACAACCTAACTGAAATACAACTGACTATTGCGGTACTATTCTCTCGATGTCAAAAAGCTAATATTTCAACAATGACAAAACGACCCTCTGCTGGTTTAAATAAGAACTTCAACAATCTCCACGTGTTCCTATTCCCTTGAATCTTTTCTGAGTGAATTGATTCACTAGCTTACATGAAATAATTTTGCAGCTATGTCTCCGTTCCGTATAAATGATATTTCCATATTTTTAGCACATACAAGGAACGATATTTTTATCTTTCATTTACTAATACTTTATCTACCAGAATTAGTTTGAATTTGGACTGGGTGCCAATGTTTAAAATATTTCTTTTTAAGAGTGCTTTATTGCCAATAAAATTGAGGTAATTTCGCAAATAATAAATCATCTTGAAGCATCTTGGCCTTCGCTCCAAGGTCACTTCCGCGCGTCATTCCCTCCGCTCCCAAGCTGTATGCGATTTCGGACGCCTTATGTGAGGCTGCAGCCGGTGCCGTCAGCCGGCCTGACGCTTTCCGCAGCCTCGCAAATGCGGCCGAAACGAGGAGTCCTCCGCCGCGGTGGGGGGGGGGGGGGGGCGTGGCCGCTGGACGGTGGACCGCAGACCGCACACGGCGGCCGACGACGGCTCTGCCGACTCACGTGCCACCTCGACCTCTGCGACCGCCGTTGCCCGAACCGCACCACAACCCCGTCCACGCCCCCTCTATCGGCGCTGCTTATCCGAATCCCTATACAGGGGCCTTTCACGGGTGGCTGCACTGGGTTTGCAGCCCTTGGTGGAGCCACTTTGCCTCGCGGCTTCAGATCATTTCCTCAATCCTTAGTCCTAATTGTCTTCGTGAACCTCGTGTTCACTATTGCACGTTATTCTGTTCCAATTATATTCGCCTTGTGGTTTTCCAATTTCTTACATGTTTTCCCCCGTTTTCTAGACGTCTGCGTATCCATATTTCTACGTAATTTTTTAATACTATTTTCTCATCGTTGCTGTTTGCCTCGTGTTGTACATAGTTGCTCCGTACATTCTTTTCCTCCATATTCCTCTTGAATCGATCCTATTTATTGATTATAAATATAATATTTCTTATCTTTTCGATCTTTCAGTGCTCTGACAATATGATTATATTCATGAATTTTAAATAAGTTAGTAAGTATTGAATACTTTTATTAGAGGTGGACATTTGCGACGCAGTTCATAATCTGTATTTTAGGTGATAACGAGAAACGTTAAATGATCGAATTGAGATGTATATTCAAAACTTCACATTGAGTCCCATATAAAGTAAGGTGATAAAGTTTTTTCGAATAAACTTTGTAATATATTTTATTGTATGAATCTTATACATATAATTATATTATATTCATCTATAACTTACGTTACTATATGAATACTCATCATCACTTAATACAATGTCATTATCATTATCATCATTAGTTAATACACTGTCACTTTTCCTTTTCCGCTTCCTTCTGCAAAATGTTTATCTGACACCAAGCTATAATTTGAAAAAGGAAGAGTATAATTCGAGAAAGGTACATTAAATTTCACCTATTTGTACAAATTTCGAAATTTGAACACGAAAGCAAAAACGTAATATTAATTTGAGAGCACATACATTAAAAGTGGTTTCGTTTAGTCTCATTACAAATAGTTTTTATTAGTTATTCCTAAAATTATTGTCTCTGTTATCGATTGCCACGCAGAGATCATCCTTCCGAATCGATTTTCGTCGCCGGAGTCTGCTGGCGCGCGTATCGAGTCGATGGCGGCTTGCGGCAGCGTCGTGCATTTTGCCAGGGTGCGAAGTCAGAAAGGCTTGATTGCGTCCTCTGCGAGAGAAAGCACATCAAAAGCTTTTCCGGGTAAACAGCGCGCGTACGTGAAGTGAGCGCACGCCGGTCGCCCCCCCCCCCCCCCTGTTCGCCCGGTGCCCCGGCCGCCTGCGCCGCCGCGCCCCGCTGTATATTAGAGGCGGTCTATGTTTTTCAGGCGAGCCGGTCCGGAGCCCCGGCAGCGGATTAGGTTCGGGAAATACGGTTTCCCTTCGGCGCACCGCGATACTCCGCGAGCGCGCGAGAGTGGTGCCGGCGGCGGCGGCGGCGGCGGTACTGGTGGCGGTGCCACGGGCGATGGTGGCGGTGTTGGCGGTGCGAAAACTGTGGAAACGGTGGCGTGTTGGGTTGCACGTGCGGGGTTACGGGTAGAATAGAGAGAGGTGGAGTATTGGGTTGAGATTATCAGGTGAGGATCAACGGAGGAAAGCGAGGGATGGGAAGCGACGCGCGGCACGAAAAAGCAGGGAGGAGGAAGGAGGTAAGAAATCGGGGAGGGCCCGGTGGGGAAGATGTGGTAAGAAGCTGACGGGTCGAGAGTTGGAGGTGGTGCTGGGAGGAGACGTGGCGAAGGGCCCCGGGCAGAATAGGCCGCTGAGAAACATTATTCGGCGAGGAGCTTGAGGGAAAACGCCGGAGACACTTCGGATGATACAGCGAGTGAGAGACCTGCTGCTAATAACTTCCTCGAATCAGCGTACAGATAGAAGCGAACGGAATCGCAAAATAGGATCAGAGAGCGAGTAGCGAATAATTGATGGGAAGAAAACCATAAAAACATCAATTAGTGTGGTGTAACGAATTTCTATAAAATTCAACAGGACAAAAGAAACAACAAATTAAGTTAGCTAATTAGCGATCACAGTAGGTGGGATCCACGAACTGGCAGAAATTCGAGAAGAGAAATAACGGCTCAGGAACAACTGTCTAGTGAGCTCCCTCCTGGAACACATGACAGCAGATAATGAATATGTCACTGTTCAGAAAACGATTATTAAATTGGGAAGAGGGACGATACAGCGAAGATAGAGGTAGATATTATCAATTCAAAATTTGCGGAGATCTGAAACACGAAATGGAAAAGAAGATAACATAAGAAACCACGAGATTCAACTAACCGAGCGACCAGAAACCGTATCGAAATTTCAGAAGAAAGATAATGTGTCTGAACAAATGTTCAGTGATTTCGCAGCAAAACAAAACTCACATGAGTAAATGAGTATGCCGCAATTCAAACATGGAGAATGAAAGCATGGAAAACGACTGAACATAGAGGTAGCTACCATTGAAACGAAATAGGCAGAAGCCTGAACCACGCAATAGAGAAGGCGAGACCATAACATACGAAGCGACGAGAAGCAACGAGGCGAGAGAAACGGTCGCGTAGCGCACGAGAGTGGAAGAAGGGGCGAGGCGAGTGACCGTGTAGGCGTATATGAGCGTGGGGCGCGGGCGGGCGCGTGGCCTCAGGCGGTGGCGCGGCGGAGGCGGCGTCCGTTCCTTATAAAATTCGCCTTATCGCGTGGGGCGACGGGCCAGGCACGGTCGCCCCCACGGCCCCCGCCGCCCCGCCGCCCCGCCGTGCCTGACGTCCCCGCCATCCCCGCCGCCCCCACCGCCCTCGCCGACCTTACCGCCCCCGCCGCCCCCGCGCCCCCCGCCGCCCTCGCCGCCCCCGCGCCCCCGCCGCCCCCGCCGCCCCCGCCGCCCCCGCCGCCCCCGCCGCCCCCGCCGCCCCCGCCGCCCCCGCCGCCCCCGCCGCCCCCGCCGCCCCCGCCGCCCCCGCCGCCCCCGCCGCCCCCGCCGTCCCCGCCGCCCCCGCCGCCCCCGCCGCCCCCGCCGTGCCTGCCGTCCCCGCCGCCCCCACCGCCCTCGCCGACCTCACCGTCAACGCCACCCCCGCCGCTCTCGCTGCCCCCGCAACACCCCCAGGGCCCCCGCTGCCCCCACCAAACCCGCCAACTTCGCCACCCCCCGCCGCCGTCGGTAAAGCAAGTGGCGAAGGCAGTGAGGCGAGCGCGTGTGGCGCTAAGCTAAATATTAGCAGCCCCGGCTCCGGCTGCGAACGCGGACGGCGTATCTCGGTGCCCGCGCTGCCACGCAGGCAGCTTACCGGCTCCTGCAGCTCAGCGGCAAAACCATTGCCTTTTGCAGCGTCTCCGACCAAACCGTTCTACGGCTTGAGTCCCGATGGTGGCGGGTTTTTGACACTAGCTACATAACGGGGTCAAATTCAGTGACTGTTTCATTGTGAGTTCTGGTGGCCTGCTGCTCTGATCGATAGTTTTTCGTGATTTGTTCTCTGAGTACAACACTAATGACGGTGTAGTTCCCTAACAAATGGTCCACAGACCTCTCTCGATCTCTTTCCTCTTTCTTGACTCCTCCGTTCCTGTTACTAACATACTTACACTTACATCCACTGCACTACCACGCGTGCGTTGCCTGGTTGGGGCGGTGCTCCTCTGTGGGATATATTAGGAGAAAATCCTGCAAGTATGCGTGCGGGCTGGCGCCATATCTTCTGCTCCAGCGGGAGGAGACTATCGCTACTTCCAGGCATCTAACGTGTACTGTACTTACGGGACTAATAAATACCGCCCAGAAACAAAAATACTCCCTAGCTCGCGCAAGCAGAGTCCCCGACCTGCGAATGTGCTCCAGGTGGAGTTCCGCGAGAGGCCAGGCGCCGTAGGTCGAGGCAGTGGCGGAACAAACTGTGGAGGAGGATACTAAGGTGGGAAATGCTTTGGCGGCAGCAGGGTTTGGAGAGGGGCGTCTCAATGCGTAAGACCTGACGGAATAGTATGTAGTCGGAGAACACTGGGTCGGAAGTGGGGAAGCAGCGGCAGTGGAAAGGGCCGGGTGCGGAAGGGAGCGAGGTGGGAAGGGTGAGCGGTGCATACGGAGAGGGCGAGGAGCAGGATCGCAGGCGGGGTGAGGTCGAGTTGGGGAGGGGGACTGAATGGCAAAGGTTGTGGAACTGTATTCGCACGGAAATCACTATGGAAGGCCGCAGAACGTCACTTAGGTGGATGCGGCGATGTGCAGATAGTCAGCTGTGTGCTGTCCTAACGGAGAAAAGAGAGAAGCTCCTTGTGAATAAATCAGTATGAGACGGCAATGAAGATCATCTCGGTGGAGAGGGTTTGGAACTATTGCCAAAAATATCAACTGTTTGATATCAATAATTTTCTAGAAATTTAATTGAAAATTTTAGTTAGAAGTTACGTCCGTAACAATCCCTTCTACGATCAAGCGGCAAGAGATCGACGTAAAGAGAAAGATAATAACATACAAATATTGTAATAATGACGAAGCTAATACCGAAAGTTTAGGTGCATTACTTTAAAGGTAATTATACCGATATAGAAATACATTTACTTGTTTAGTTTCCTTGAAATATAAAAATATATAAAAGTACATGAAACAAAGTCCTCTAAAATACCGCCTGTCATATAAGCAACGAATTTGTTTAACAAAAAAATTGGTACTTGAAGTCGTTGTCGACTCGAAAGGCTAAATGTATGTTCAAAACTTGTTTCAATTTCAGTGCATTTTTATATTTGAAGATCGCTTTTACATTCTTTAAAGATTTTATTATAATCATAATATCTATACTGTACAGCTTCTTGAATATCTTAATAAATTAATTAGACTATTTCTAAATTCTTATATAAATATATAGAGATGTGAAAATAACAACATGGTTATTGAAATAATTTAGTTAAAACGTATAAATCCCTCAACATATACTACTTTGCAACACGAAGCTTTCGTCCAAGTGTATGTGTAACTTGCCTTGAATGGTAAGAATTTATTTCCAGGTGACTTCTACATCAATCAAGAGCTGACGCTCTCAACATCTGCATTATTGCTTCCATGACCTATTTGCTTGTTACTGCATATTGGCGAATTATCAATCATTTACAGAAATAGTCGCTTATGAGAATAATCTATACTACTTATTTTGAAGGAGCGCAGAAATTGAAAGAAAACTATACAGAATACGACCATGTGAGAGATGCCTACGGTTTCTTTTTGTAGCTATCCAGCATCTCGGGAACAATATAAAGGCAAAGAAAGGGTTTCGATTTTGACTGATATATGAAAATATTGGACTATGTTATTTCGCTTGTCCTCATATTGCGCGTACCGACCGAAATATCATTTTTAGTTCGTCACTGCTTACGACACAGCTGACATTATGCGATGGCAATATTACAAGGCTTAGTGAGCCTGACATTAAATATTTGCTTGTTGCGCCATGGAACAACATTTTTTTAATTATTGGTATTAAATGAACTGAAGTACAGTACATACACTGCACTGTGTATATATACTGCACTATGTTAATGCAGTATTTGTGAAGACGTTTTTTGTAAAAATAATTTATTTATTGCTGTGCCATACAAAAATATCTCATTTGTTGTTGGACATTGTGTGCTATATTTTGGAAAACCGTTTTGTGCGGTTATGTTCAGCAGCGTTTTGCTGCTGCCTGACTACTATTATTAATATACTAATTTGGTGTGCATACTTAAGGTAATATTGGGTTGGAACCGAACTTTGTTCCGCTTTATGCCCAGCTCGTAGTTGCAGCTTATGGCATAGACGGGACCGTAAACTGTTGCTGTGTCGCAGAAACACTACTACATACTACTTTCCAAGTCAAAGCTGACCAGCGGGTAACATACATATACTAGTTCGCAGGCGCTGGCAGCAAAACGCCTGCAATGAAACATACACCGAATATACAAAGCGCTTGAAGTCTGTCAAGTATAAGTCACGTACAAACAAAAATGGTATATTTATCTTTTTCGTTTCAGCTAGATATTGGCAAGCGGCTGGCACCGTAGAAAAAACACATTAATGTATGCAGTACCTATGAATACAATAGATATACTTTTCTGTTTATCATCTGATTTACAGAACTCATTGAACTTTCAATTGCTTCTGCCGTGTTTAAGGTAGTCACGTAAGTTGGCTACCAATATCCAATTTTAGAAATTATTTTATTTCCAAAATATTTGTAAAGATTAATATACGAATAATGAAGAATGAAAACCACTTTTTCTGCACAATAAATATTCGTTTTTAAAAATTTATATCGGTTAAATGAAGATAAGTTTTAAGATATTCTGAAATAAAATTGTTTACCAATATTTTTGTCTAACAAACATACAATGGCAGAGACAAATAAAGAGTTCCAAAAAGTTCTTGAAACGCGTCCAGGGCAGCTTACTGACAGTTTAAGTTATTAATAGTAAATTTCTAGTATGAATAACAAGATACGAAAGATGATGGCAGTCGATACCATTTAGCAAAAACACTTGTGAAGAAAACATAACAATAATAGAATTTTTAAAATGATAGAACTCAGAACACCAGGAAAGTAAATGTGCAAGGATTGTACTCCGGACTTATAACTTTACAGATTAATCCGTTTTGTTCAGGTATATAGTGTACCTAGAATTGGGTCCTGCTTGAATTTCAATGTCATTCAAGTATATCGCCTGGGTGCATGCCGTGAGATATCAACCAAGAGTAAATTTTTAAGGATTTAGGAAAGTTCGTAACACAATTCACTTACAAAATTCCAACTGTAAAGGTTTTATCTGCGTCAGCTTCTCCCTATGCCGTTGCTCCGTCTACCGATGCAACGCCGGCGTTTGGAGAGAACACCGCGTAAGCGAAGCAGTGCACGGCAGCGCCCGCCTGAGAAAAACGCGCCCCGCCCCCACCCGCCCCCGCCGCGCCCCACTCGCCCGACCAAATCCCTCCCCGCCGAGCGCGCGCTACAATAAGCTATAAATCCTAATAGACGTTGCCGGGAAATGCGGCATGTTTCATCGCTCCGCATTTAGCAACCAAATGTTTATGGGAGTTCAAACCCTGGATTAGAGCGCGCGAGATATCCGCAGTGCGGTCAGCCATTGAGCGGCGACACGGCGCGCGGCGCGAGCGGCCCTCTCCGGCCCCTCCTCGCCGCTGCCTGCCCGTCCCCCGCCGCCCTTCTTGCCTTGCCGTGCCCCGCTCCCGCTCGGACCTGCTCCGCCCCGCTCAGCTCCGCCACTCCGTACTATCCCGCCTCACGAGATCCCGCCCCACCCCGCTCGGCCCAGCCCCGCTACCGCCCCCTCTCGCTTCACTTTTCACCGCCATTTCCTCCTCGCTTTGCACGTTTTACCAGTTCCGTCCGACCCGCCCTGCACCCGCCTCACCATTCCCTTCCACTCCTCTTCTCTTCGCTTTCCCCGACCTTTCCTGGAGTTCCGATCAGTGCCCATCTCTCGCTCTGAGCGTCTTGCTGTGGTGAGCTGCACGCGTCGCGACCGCTGCATCCCCCACACACACTCACCCCACGCTCCGCAGCCCTCCCCACACCTTCCCCCGCTATGCAGCTCTCCCCACACATCCCCTCCCCCGCTGCGCATAGCTGGTGCGGACTCAATACCACCGATAATGTGAATAGACAGGAATCCATTGGCGCGGCCCGCCCGCCCGCCCATGCACAAAGCACCTTGTTTTGAGGCCGCTGCGCCGCTCCGTGCCGCGCGCGCATCGCTTTTTCGGACAATGCGTGGCTGTTCAGCGCGGCGTCGAAGCGCGTAAGATTGGTATGCCATCGGCGGCGCTGACTCAATTAGAAAATGACGTCGGAATGTAATCTTGATTCCACATTTGCTCTGAATCCGCCCATTTGCGAAACAAAGGGCAGGTGTGGGAAGTAAATTTCTGTTCGGTCATTATCAAAACCTCCAATTACGAATACTACTCAATGCAGGATGTCAAATATTTCCCAAATTGCAGAGTCCTGGTAATTCAATACCTCTCGACACGTGTATGGTACGCATCTGCATGGAGTGTCTACAGTTTTGTCGACTACCAACCAATACTGTCATAATTGCTTGTGATTTCTGTTGTTTGCATATTTTTTATAAACATTAACGTTTTTTAAATTTAATAGATTTATTATCCCTTTTCACAAAGCTCTGCAATTTACAAATCATATTAGCAGCTATTTTACTTATTAGTTAACTCATTCATGTATTGCTTTTTACTTTCTCGCCCTTCCGAAGGAACTTCCTAAGAAGATAAAGTTATGTAATCGTGCGCTGGAAAGTGGCAAATTTTCCGCGGAAGCTCTTTGGTCACGAAAAACTGGATAAATTCTGTTGCTGAATATAAAAAATCCTCTAACACGTCGTGTAGCCAGAATCCAAGTTTTATGAGTTCTTAGTACAGAAAAATCAATTAATGACAAAACATCTGTCTGTCCGTCTGCGCTCAACGCTAGCGCCTAAACCATTCAGGCGATTTACTTTAAATTGATATTTCCCGATCAATCTGAATGATACGAGGCTTTCTGAATTTCAAAGGAATATTTTTAGTTTTGAGAGTATGAAGCCTCAGAAAACATTTTAAAAATTTTCCCCATAATGGAACCAAATTGTTTTGTTCAAACTTCTTCATCCGGTAGTGTAAAGGAAACTTACGAAAATTGTGCAGGTCTCATGTTCGTTAAAATCACAATTTTTCTGAAAATTGCAAAAGTGCAATTTTCTTGAGTGTCTTTCTACAACTAAAATGTTGAAGATATTATTTTTGTAATGAAATCTGTTCGTTTAATACGGATCTTTAAATAAGTTAATGTTCAATTTTTCGAAAATATGAGCAGTTTTCTTGTAATTTGGCCCGAAATATAATTATTTTTTTTCTCAATATCTTCTTGCAATTTTTATTTTAATTTTTTTCACGGATAGAATAAGCTGCTTGAAAGAATGGCGCAGGTTTCGTTTTCGTTTAACTGAAATATTAATTTAAAATTTATATATAATAAAAATATTAAATATTAATATATATATATATATATATATATATATATATATATATATATATATTGAAAATGCTTATGAAAAAGTAAATATTGCTGAACGGTGTTTACCTCGTATCAGTGACAAAAATTATATTTTGCATCATAAACGCCCATTTCCGTTTTAAAAATCATTCATAAAAGGGCATGTAATGGCACACATGGCATTTTGTAGCGTAGCTCATCGTTCCCGCCCGACCTTCCCATCGTCCGTCGATCCTACCCATCCGTCCTGCCCGTCTCTCTGCCTGACTCTCCGCCCGTGCTCCTTGTGTGACGTAATTTTACCAACACATTACGTTGCCAACTGCAAAACTGCTTTTGAAATATTTTCGTGCATCTATAAGTTTATAATTCTATTATAAAAATTGAGAATATACATCGTTTATATTGTTGCTTTATTGCATTCGTACAAATTTGAAAACTTACTCCTATCGCCTCTCCTTTTCAAAACATGTAGGTACTTACGCAATAAAACGTATTACAAACTAGTAGCATAATATTGTATTAAAAACGCTTTTTTATTGTTTATAAAATTGTATAAATGAGTCATTTAATATTTCCAGTAATACAACAAATATTTTAGTTTAGTTTAGTTTTTTAATGGAATCCAATCCTTTTCAATGTCACAGACAAAATATACAACGTTGTAATTTTGTACAATTAAAAAGAAATGTATTGCACTCTTCACATTAAATCTCGAAGCTATAATGTTAGGGGTACATACCAAAGTAACCATTAATCAAAGTAATCCATAAATACTAGCAAACATGAATAAAACGGCATTCGCTTTCCGACTAATAGCGTTACGTTGTTATTTATTTCTTAAAAATATTTTTTTTGTAATAATGACTGCGCAAGTAATTTCAAGTGTGGCTACTTTCTTTACAGACTTATGATGTTTTAATTCTATGCTTTGAATATGCAATACAAAATGACTCATTACATGGAATAATACGCTATTTTTCCTCCAGTACAAATCTAGGAAACTTATAATATCATCTAACATAACTCTACTTTGTTCGTAATGTGTACACACTTTGTTTCATTTTCTGATAACACAAAAAGATGTTACGCACACATAAAATAACGAAGTAATTAATATTTCATCTTTGCTACAAATATATGCGTGGTTTATTTTTGAACGGCATCTCAGTACAAACAATTGGTCAACTTTAATTAACATTACAAAATAAAAAAATAATGCCACAGCTGCATATTCGAGATATATGTGAAAGTCATATTTGTATTTGGGATGCGTTTCTGTTAATGAATTCAGGAAAGTACATTTTGAAGTTTGAAAGAGAACTTCGTCGTTTTGGATAACTATACGTACTGACAACTTCGTATATATGAAATCACACAAAAACTATAAAACTATTAATTTTCTTCATTCTGAATATTTTAGGAAAGATTGCTCTCATGAATTTATAGTTGAAAAGATAGCTCCCTTAATTGAATATACTGAGTGAATGCTACCACTTCAAATATAATTTGGTAATTCATTTATAACAATGATAAATAAATCGAACATTAATTCCTGTACAATTAAGATTATGTGTAACTAAAAATGCACTATTTTTACAAATGTTTACTGTAGATGCAATAAAAGTAATACGTCAATGCATATTTCCTGATGTTTTTGGGGAGTTATGATTTACAAAACATTGGAATAACTTGACCCAAAACCATGGTACAATAAGAAATGCACAGAAAGTTAAAGTAATAACAAATAGTACGTAAATATTTAGAACATTTGACAAAGAAACTATCGTTAGTTCAAAATACGTATTTTTTGTAGACTTTAAAAACTGGTATGTTTGCATGTGCCAGTATATTTGTTGAATTCGGATTCCATGTGAATGGGTTTCGTATAACTTCAACAATTGAATATTGATGTTTTCTCTGATTTAATTTTTAATTTAGTGTACAGAAAACGTTCCAAATAAATGGTCTAATAAAAAATATCGTTATTTTCAGCTTGACAGAATATATTGCTTGGTATGTTTTATGGACCTTTATAAAAAAGCAACTGTTAATTTGAACCCATTTATTTCTGAACCGTTGTTTTGGGAAACACGATAACGAGACTTCCGGGCTTTCATCTCACAATGAAAGATTTATTCGCTTCGTCGCGCGATTGCGAGAGCACACTTGCTCAAATTTGTAGCGAATAACTCCCAGTTAGTCTAGAAAAACCGCTCAAGAAAATATCTTTGAGCGACTTGTAGACTTCACAACAAGACCAACTTCCTCTCTTTCTCTCTCTCTCCCTCTCTCCCTCTCTCTCCCTCTCTCCCTCACTCTCCCTCTCTCTCCCTCTCTCCCTCTCTCTCCCTCTCTCTCCCTCTCTCCCCCTCTCTCTCCCTCTCTCTCCCTCCCTCCCTCTCTCTCCTTCTCTTCCTCACTCTCCCTCTCTCTTCCTCTCTCCCCCTCTCTCTCCCTCTCTCTCCCTCCCTCCCCCTCTCTCTCCTTCTCTCCCTCACTCTCCCTCTCTCTCCCTCTCTCTCCCTCTCTCTCCCTCTCTCTCCCTCTCTCTCCCTCTCTCTCCCTCTCTCTCCCTCTCTCTCCCTCTCTCTCCCTCTCTCTCCCTCTCTCCCCCCTCTCTCCCTCTCTCTCCCTCCCTCTCTCTCTCCCTCTCTCTCCCTCTCTCTCCCTCTCTCTCCCTCTCTCTCCCTCTCTCTCCCTCTCTCTCCCTCTCTCTCCCTCCCTCTCTCTCCCTCTCTCTCCCTCCCTCTCTCTCCCTCCCTCTCTCTCCCTCCCTCTCTCCCTCCCTCTCTCTCCCTCCCTCTCTCCCTCCCTCTCTCTCCCTCCCTCTCTCTCCCTCTCTCTCTGTCTTCACTTGCAGCATTTATCTCCAAATGCACTTGTTTTGATTCAGAAACTTGAATTATTTTTCGAAATTGTGCAACCGGCTTCTATTTCGTTTTATAGAGCTGCTGAATTGAAACAGCCGCCCCTTTTTGAACGACTAAGAATAATACTTTATCGACTGAAATTGTTAATTTTTACACGCTGAGGTACTATTATTATAGTATAAACAGTATCCTTTGAAAATCCTGCAGCAGACCGTGATTACAGTTCTTGAAAAATGTAGAATACAAGAATGAGTAAAAACTTAAAAAAAAACATGAGGAAAAGCAGTATCAGCTAATACCACAAATGCAGAAGAAGGCAATAGACGACAGAGAGTGAAGAACAAATTGAAAACTGAAATTTTGTGTGTGTTAATTGGAATGGTCAAAGATTCCAAGGAGTGATAGTATCTGCATGAGAACCAACTACATTGGAGAGTATGTAAAGTACCCACTCATCTTGGAGGTTGGCTGAAAGAAAAAAACATCAATTTTTGTAAATGGGACGACATTAAAAAAATAATTGAGCCCTCCAAGTCTGTTAAAAGGGGTAATTTACTTGACAACAATAGGTAAGATATATGATTTTACATAGAATGTTTAAGAAATGAAATTCTGGTTTTAAAATACTGCCGGACAGTTTTGTACATAGTACGCTATCATTTAAAACTTGAATTAATTAACGAAAGTTCCTTTGGTACAAAATCTTAATATATCGCTTTCACAAGTAGAGAAACAAAGTGGGTCAATGTAAATCAAACTCAAATGTAACATTGGTCTAGAATAATTATATATTTTAAATTAACTTTATCTGAAAGATGTTTTATCCTTGACTCATAGAGAATATATAAAGTAAGGTCGTATAAAATAAGATACAAAATTTAAAGTTAGAATTTTAATTGTAAGTGAATATATAAGTTTACAAAAGTGGGCCGAACTAGCCCTCATTCACGGTACTTCTAAGGTAAATTAATCGAAGATATTTTTTCATAGTGTTGTAAACCCTAAGATAGGAATCCCAAACCTTAAAAGAGGTAAAAAATAATAATCTGACGTGTTCACTAAAAATAAAAGATAGAAATAAAACTTTGATAAATGGCGACAAAGAATAGAAAAATCCACAAGAAAAAAGTAGATGAAAAAGAACATAAATAAAAATATAAAAAATAGAAATGTAGCGAAATAGTGGTAAAAGAAGAGCGAAATTGTAGTCGAGGAGACAAAAGAAGAAGAGGAGGAAATGGAGAAGGCGTCAAGGGAGGAGGTTTACTCGAGCTCGTCGATAAAGCGGCGGCGGCTCTGGTCTGGCACGTGGACGAGCGTCAGGCAGCTCCTCTGTTCCCGCCGCTCTCCCCCGCAGTCCCTCGCTATCCCCTTGTCACCCCGTCCCCGTCCCCCACCTTCTCACTCTACGCCTCCCGGGCTTTGGAGGAAGTCCAGGCGCGCGCCGCGCTGTGGGCAATTGGTCAGCAGGAAGCGGGCAGCAAAAGTGAAGCGCGGTTTTGCGAATATAGTGTTCACGCCCTACTGGGCGGGCGGGCAGATAGCCGAGGTAATAGCTCCATTCATCAGGCGCGCAGGCCACGCCGCTTCCTCCAGCCGCCGCACGAGGCCCCGGTCTCGGCAGTCGCCTCACCGGCTCCTCACCGCCGCCTCATCGCTGCCTCGCCACCTCACCGCTTCCCCTTCCGCCCCCGGCCCCTTCCCCTCTGCCCCCACGCGCTCGCTGAGCGGCAGGCCAAATGCGGCGCGGGTGAACTCGGGAAGGCAGGCATCATAAACAACGGAGGGGGGGGGCGACAAAGAAAAAGAAAATCACTATCACGGGAATCATAAACACCAGCGTCCACTTCTACATTCTGCTCTTACGTTTTGTTTCGTTTTTTCCCTCAGCCGTGGTTTGAGAAAAATATTATCTACTGCGAAAACAGTGTTTGACTCTAGACATATTGCGATACTACAATTTGTGCATAGCGATATTTCGAGAGATTGTTATGATTTTCTGATGAATCTCTGTTAATTTCTCTAAAAGAAAGAAATGCCGCAAATCGAGCTGAAAATACTTATATTTAGTTTCGTCACACTGAAAGTTTGCTATAATATTTTAAGTATTGAATTGCTTTTAGAATGATCCAAATGTTTTCATAATAAACGGTTTTGATAAAAAAAAACTAGGATATAAAATTTCTAAATAATGTAAATATTTAAAAGCCTTTTGCTGTCACACTGTACAGTAGCTGTGTTGCCCAAATTGATCGCGGAAATTGTTGTGCAAAGTATCGCAGATGGCTGTTCACAATCACCCAACTTTTCGTAACACATCCAATACGGGTTCGCCGCGGCCGACAACGCAAGCACGGCAGCGTGTATGCGTCACGTTTTCGCTGTTTTTTTGGGGGGTGCTGTCATTTGTCACCCATCGGGCAAATGCTGAGGATATTGCGAGGTATTATCTCACCGCACGTCAATCAGGCGGCATCAATACTATCGTCTAAAATATTTATGGTGGTTGTTTTGTCGGTGAATGCGCTTTGGGCTTCAAGTTTGGTACTTGCATAAAAAGTTTCGTATGAATGAAGAGTCTTTGTGTCGAAAGGAAATTTCTCTTAGATATAATTTCATACTGATCATTTTATTTTAATCCAATAATTTGGATGCAGTCATACTTTTACTTTCTTGCCTTACTTCGTAAGAAGAGGAAGTATTGTAATCGTGCTCCAGAAAACCGCGATTTTTCGACAGAAAAACTTATTATTGGGCCCGTGCTAACAAATATCAAATAAATCTTGTTATAAACAAACACGGATACACACAAGAGTGTGCAGATCCAAAGAGAGTTTTCCTGTCGTTTGTAGTATAATTTCTGATTGTTTTAATTGTTACCTTTCGCATATTACTTTTAACATAATAAGCGGAATTTGAAATCACTTATCACAATCGCGCTTCAGACTTATTTTTTTATAAAAGATGTATACTTAATTGTCGTAGCATCAGCCCGCGGCAAATATCCTGTATAGTTTACAGGATTTAATGTGGTTTAAGTTTCGAATTCTGTTATATGTCATTAACCAAAATAGAATGATTTATTACTCTAGATAGATATTGTTTATTTTATATATTTAAGGATCTTAAAAATCTTTAAAATATGTTTTTAATCCTCCATCACAAACAGAAATTAAAGTTGTTTTTGCCCTTGATACTTAACTTGGTATTTTGCTTTTCTAGTCTAATAGTTACAATTCATTATGTTTTATAATGTGAAGACGCATTCAAATAATCGTCCATGCTCGTTTCATCTTCGTTTAAACTGAAATGAGTAGTTCTCTTATGAAAAATGTAGACACCCTTATGAACTTTCGTAAGCTCCGCCAATAACATAGCATTACATTCAAATTCAAGTTCATGCGGGCCTCTGTAATGTTATCAGCTGCATGGGGACACGTGAAATAATCGAGTATATCCTCTTACTATTCCGTTCCGCCGTCCACGACGTGCAGAGAAAATGCCCTTGATCTAGGACGGGCTTAGTCGGACAGAACGGCCAACTTCATTTTCGCCTGAGGAGGGAGAACAGAGAGCAAGAGAAGGCGAACCGGTCTCGACTACTTCCGCAGAAACTACTACGCCATTCTCATAGAAGGATCGGAGAAACCGCAGAAGCCGCCGGGTAGAGTAGCCGGCCCTAACACAGGAAGCGCGGAGCCTGTGATCTTCCTAATCTGAGCCACTCGCGCCGACCGCGGGGCCATCGCAGTCGATAGCTCCCACACCGCCGCCGCCGAAGCGAGCGGCTTCGTCTGCGCCTCGCAGCCGGCTGCTGCGCGACGCGCAGACAGTGCCCCGGGATCGGGGCAGGCCGCACGGGGGGTATTGTGTTCTCCAATATGCGGCTGAAGAGTTCTTCTGTACCCGTTGAAATGCTTTCGACGGGGTATTTGTCCGTCAACAATCAACCGGCTTTCATCTTCCACTTCAAGTGGCGAAATTTTGTTGCTTTTTTCCCTTGTAGTTTGTTGCACCATCTGGAAGGTATCGATTTGTCACTCATCAATCCACGGAAATGCTTTTATTTTAATTCTGCTGTAGTGGTCACTTCTACGATCTTCGAGATTACGTTTGATGAGTTCTGGATGCGAATTTTTGGATTTTCAGCATATCGCTCAAATATAAAAATGAAATACGACGTTTTATCGGATGGAAAAATATAAAATACCTTCTTTATATCGTATAGAATAATAGAGCAATCGGCAACCCATTCGCTGGTCCCCGTACATTATCCACGTGACCCACGGCAAACCATGAAACATTCACGCTAAACCAGGAAAGCCCTTTATCCGAGTAGCCGGCCCCACAATTTCAGTGCGTGAGCGCGGCCTCTCAAATCACAGCGAGGCACGCTAGCGGTGCTGCTCCCAATGGAGCGCACTCCACAAAGACGTTAAACAACCGCGCGCCGAGCCGCACCGCGCCGCGCACGCAGCCGGGCATTCTCCGCGCAGCGCGGGCAGGGGGGGGGAGGGGCGCAGTTCCGCAGGGCCTGCGCGCGGCTTCCGCCCTGGAACTGAATCCGGAAGGTCCGGCGCTGCGCCGCGCTGCCGTCGCCCCTCGTCTCCCCTCGTCGCCGGCGCCCTCGACTGACTCCTGCCGACCCTTGCCGTCCCCTGTCGTCCCCCGCACGCCGTCCGTCACCACTCCCCTCCCCCGCACCACCCTTCCCCCGCGCCCCGCCAGCGACCGCCACCGCCTCCCCGCCGCCCGCGGGCCTCTCCCCCGGCGTCCTTCCCCGCCGGCATCAGGCCCGACTATGGACTCATTTATTTATCATACGAGCTTTGTGCTCGTGAAATAGTAGCACCGTTATATATCGGAGGCCTCCGCGCAAGAATTAATGATGCAATAAACAATAAATAAGGTAATAATGCGGAAACAAAACCCGCTTTTATTTTCATGCGCACCGTTGAAAGTATCATTGCATATTATTTGTCATGGACAAAGCCGGCGACGAGTTCCCCGCAAGCGCCCACGCCAAGCACCGCTGCCAATGCGAGCGGCTGCCGCGACGGCCAACCCCTGCAGATACTAGCAGAAAGCTTGGGGGGCTCAACTAGGGGCAGCAGGAAGCCCTAACGTAGTTGCTTCATAAAAATGTGCTGTGTTCTACTTTGGAATGAATGGAAAAGGAACACAATGGGAAAGCATAGCAATATCCCCTTGTAATTTCTGGTTTCGAAACTATAGTATGATTTAAAAAATTATACTGATACAACTTTGAAGTTTACTCCTTTCATTAATTACATAACTGTTTTTGATTTAATAACATATAACACTATTTGTTAAATACCGCTCAGCAGTAATTAAATGTACGCCACACAGAAGAAATCGTGAATGTCATTTTTCAGGTATTAAGATAATACAGTTTTAATGTTATAACCTGTCATTGTTTTCACATTAGTAGATTATAAATGAATATTTTTGTTCTTTAGTCCTATTTAATGAAATCATAATAATGTAAATTTGAACTATATTTAACCGTTTTGTAATCTTTAACGAAAATAAGCAAAAATCTTCCTGCTTCTTAAAGTATGCTTGCCTTTTTCAAGAAATATCAATCTCGCAACAAAAAACTAAACCTTCCTCACTTGAATAAACGTTTATTAGTTTTCCTTATCTCCATTTTTATTAACGATGGAGTAGTTTGTTAATAAAGGAACACACTTGCTGATCATAGAATTACATAACTTTGAAATCAAACTTTCGAACATTAGTGGAAAGACCGAAAAAATTAAAGGTTAATGATCATTTTAAATAGGGCCTATTTCAACATTCCGTATATAATAAATAATTGACCTTATAGTGGAAATTATTCGTACTGGGAAACAACTTCGAATGGTGAAGCCCTGGATTGCATTTTATATTGCGTATGCTCGATATTGTTGCGAGGCTAGAGGTCCTACTTTTGCTAAGTGTTTCTTAAGAGACAAAATGTACCAAGTAGTATCATTTTTCAGAATATCAAGTTTACTTAAATTTCGAAAACCTGCACATTTATGCAAAAACCTTCAAAATATAATTATCGAGTTTCAAAATCTCTTATGTTGTACTCGCGTTATTATCGCTCAGGGCATCAACTGATTTCACCGCGGTGTATCTCGCCTGGAGCTCCTAGAGTTCGAGTACCGACGGTGACTTATTTTTTCGACATTAGCTAGATAGCTATGTCAAATTCAGTCGCTGTCTGAAGGAGAATTCTAGACGCCGGCTGCTCTGCTAGTTCTGCCGGCTGCGTTGCCCTGTAGTTTTCTATGGTTTCTCCAATTAACATCCGGAAAATGCCAGAACAGCACCTTAACAAACGGACCTCGGACCGCACACGATCTTTCCTGCCTCTTTCTGCACCTATTCTCCCCCCCTTTCTTTCACACACTGACGCTTCCATTTACTACACTAACGAATATGACAGAAGACCAGCCGAGAGCTTAGAGATTGTCCCGGTTGGGCAGTGCCGCGCTGGTGGGATATACCTGATTGGGGAAAACCCCGCAACTCGACATTTAGGTCGGCACCGGATCTCACCATCCGGAAGATCACTTCCACCAAATGACGTTTCATAACCGTTTCCTCCTGCACTTCATGTCTTCCTGCATTTACATGCCACGATTTGTACGTCTCTCGGAGTTCTATAAACAGCTTTCAAATGACTTTGTTGTTGTGCAATAAAGGAGAGAAAGCTTTAGCGTCACTAACCGCCTGAACGTTTTCAGCTATATTGAGCTAACGACAATTGTATCGAATGAGATGACCGAAACTATACGCCATTATTGCATTTTATCCATTTTTCAAGAGATTCGAAACTGAAGCTGAATATGAAAGCCCCATTATGCATGTTCTAAACCTTAAAGACAGTTGTTAAACTCTTGTTATTATGGCTTTTAGAAATACAGCGTGGAAATTGCATATGTTACATGCACTTTGTAAACCAGAAACAATTTTTGTAGTTCGATTAATCGAACCGAAAAATATTTGGAGAGTCAAAAAATTGCCGTCAGTTTGATTTAAACGGTGAAAAATGTGATGAATTTTACAGATTCTTGTCTATCCAATTTATTATTTTTGCATATATTTTTAAACTTGTGTGTTATATTTTGGAAAAGTATGTTTTTACGTCAGAAGTGTTTTTATATCAGACGGTTCCATGTGAGTAAAGTATCTGACTTCAGAGGAACAAATTGAACTGTCGATGTTGAAAAAGTAATGCAAGGTGACGCAAATAGGGATCGAAAGCGAGATGGAAAGCGAGCACGCTGACTAAGTGCTACCCAAGAGCAGTTCTAACAATATGTGTATTGTTATTAATTGACGTTCTTCATATTGTGATACCAAAACATTCACGTTAGTTCGTTTAATTAACTAGTCGGTATATACAGGCTTATAAACATTATCGACATTTTCCTGTTGTTTATAAGCTATCATTTTGGAGGAAACATTTTTTTAACCTTTTGATTAATTTTTGGTAGCTACGAGTTAAACGTATTTTGACTTTACTGCGTGTTCAAGAAGAAATTAGCTACGTATAGCAGAAAGAAAACACTCGGTATAGAGGACACTCGAAACGTGCTTTTCTAACACTTTTCCCTCCGGCATTACATCGCCTTCTCTACGCGGATTAGACGAGAAAGTAAAATGGCTTGCCTCCTCGCAATGCGATTTCTGCCACAATGGAGAGCCGTAGAACACTTTTACGGAAGCGTGGCGAACGCTTTGCCTAATAATTCACGACGGCAGACTGACGCAAGCGGGCGGGCGCCCGCCGCCGCTCGAATTTCGACTCCTTCGGCAGTGGCGGCGGCGCGGGCGGCGGCGGCTGGCACTTGAGAGCGCCCGCCGAGCGGCGCTTCCCCGACGGCCCGCGTCGCCGCAGAGAGCGCGCCTGCGAGCGACGGCGGCGGCGGCGGCGGCGGCGGCGGACCTGCGGACGCCCAATAAAACAGACGCGCGTCATCTGAGAGCGCTATTGTGCGCGCGGCGGCGAGGCGGCGCGGGAGACAGCGGGATTGTGGGCGGCGGGGAGCTGCCGAGTGGAAGAGGAGGACACGCCGCCTCTTGGGGGGACGCCGTCCTCCCTCGAAGCGGCGAGGGGGGGCGAGCGTTTGGGAACGTTGTGAACGGGAGCTGTGGCGTGTGCCGTTGGGAAAGAGAGCGAAGGTGTGGCGCTTGCGAGGGCAATGATGAATGTTAGAGAGGTGTCGTAATGGTAGATAGGGGTGAAGATGAGACACATTACATCGGCTGACGTAGACCGTAGGGTCCTAGTGATCGAGATCCGACGGTAAGAGGATTTTCGTCTCTAACCAGATAGCTAGGTGGAATGCAGTCTGGAGGAGAATTCTAGCAGCCGGCTGCTCTGATCGGTAGTTTTCTGTGGATTCTCCGATGAACGGCTCACGAATGCTGGAGCAGTGCCCTAACAAACAGGCCATGAACCACGCGCGATCTCTCCTTCCTCTTCCTCGTTCAGCCATCGCTCTCTTATTTGCACGCACCTACACTTACATGCTATACAAATTCTACCCAAGGGAACTGGTCACGCTTACGGTTGGGACGGTGCCACTCTATTGGTAAATACGAGGATTGAGAAACCGACGCAAACAGACGTGTAGGTCGGCTCCAGATCTCACAATTGAGTGGTGAAAGAACAACGCCACATCCCACGACAAACAATGTACTACATTTACGAAACTAATGATTATAGTAGTTGACGCGCTCGAAAGCACGAAATAATAAATCAACAATCATGACCAAGATTTCTGAGAGAAAGGAGTTGAAAGGACGATTCCAATCCCACATTAATGATGATAGCGTCTGCATATTGTGGCAACGAGAAAGGGACGATTGGTGTGGCAGAAAAGAGAGCGCTGAAGAGGTGGTGGCGATGTCACTGAAAGGCAGAGATGTTGAGGTTCGCATCAATGGCAACCGCACCATCTACAGCTTCCTCGAACCGGATACGGCGGTATTGGAGGTGAAGGGGATGTCAGCGTAGATTTGCGGTCGAAGAGACGTCTGTGACACTTCAATGGGCGGCTGCTCCTTGGTCCTCACGAGACGACGAAGGAGGTTGGGAGGGGAGATGCGCCGGCCGGGGGCAATAAAGGGCACTGTGGAGGAGGATAGTTGATTGTTCCGGTGGGAGAGAACACAACGGCGGTGGCTTCGTTGATGAAAAGGCAGTGATGGGATTGGAACGATGGGATAGAGATAGGAAAAAATTGTGTTAGTGAATGATGATGGTGGTTCTGGAGGAGATACCTGAAGAAAGGATGGAGTACGAGAGCCCGGAGACAAAAACGTTTGAGACATTTCTGTAGAAGTTTTGAAAATTTGTTAAGGCTTCATATAAAGTACTAAATCAAAATATACATTTCAAACCCGCAGAGCTTTGGGTTCGTTTAAATAAGGAAATGTACCTTTTGAAGAAAGGGTAAAGCGAAGTTTTAGAGTAAGTCATTTACTACATATAAGAACAAGACATCTACTTTTCCAATAATCAAGGCTCAACAATAAGAGTTTTATTTCGAAATTTTGGCAATTTACGCCGCACGATTAAAATACTTTCTCTTTACGACTTACTCAGTAGAACGAGAAAGTAAAACCGTTCAACACACTCAAAATTTGACTTTGCTTTACCCTTTCTCTTTGTAATATCTGGTCCACACTAAGGTATATGGCATATCTCATTACAATTCAGAAACTAATCAAATTTAATCCTTGTATCTACTCCATTATTACGTCACTTCATCAGTCTCATTTTTTCCATCGTCATTCCATTCGTAGTTCTTATCTACATGTTTATGCTATGCTTTGACCTTATTGTTTGTATTTTCCTGTTTCACATTTCTTCATTCTGCAATTCTCATTTTCACACATGCATATGCAATTCTTTCTCTTCCTAGCATTTTCCAAATCATGTCCGCTCCCTTTTATTTCCGACACCACTGTTACACGATGTCCTTTAATGCGGCCGTCTCCCACACAACCTCCTCGCCAGCCACAGCTACTCGCACGTCTCTCGTCATTTCGCGCGTACCGCCGCTAACCCCTCTGCCGCCTCCGCCTCCGCCGCCGTCGCCGCACGATCTCCAGCCTCCGGGCCCCGAGTGTCTGCGCACGAGGGTTGCGACGCCTGGCTGCGCTCGCGCTGCGCCCGTGCTGCGCTGGTGCTGCGCCCGTGCTGCGCCCGTGCTGCGCCGCGCAGGGGCCCGCGTGTCCCCGCCCCGCGTCCTTCTCGACAAGTGCCATTGTTCGCGTGACAGCCGCTCGTAGGGCTACAGCGGCGCGCGGCGGCCGCCGCCTTCGCCCACAGCGCCGTGACGCCAGGCGCAGCCGCGCCCCCCCCCCCGCGCCCGACGCCGCCCCCGACGCCGATGTCCCTGCCCCTGGCCCGGCCCCGCCTCCGCCCCGGTCCCGGCCCCGCCGCCGACCTGAATAGGAAGCTGCGCGGATGAAGCGATGAAGCGGTGCGTCGGAGCTATAGCACGCACGTTTTGTTGACAAGCGCCCGCCAACCCGAGGCGGACCGGGGGCGGGAGCGGGGTGCCAGGCAGAGGCGGAGGACGGAGGATGGAGGAGGTGCCGCCGGAGAGTCGACAGGGGTCCCATCGTGCCGCCAACTCCAGAAGACGCCGGCGCGCCCCGTCCCCGCCCCTTCGCTCGCCGCCTTCGTCACCTCTCCCTCGCCTCCGCCCCACCCCGCCCCAAAGCAGGCGTCGGGGTTGCCTCTGTTGACCTGCCTTCGCACCCGTCCCTCTCCCTCCTCATCGTCGACGCGGCACCGGCAAACGCCGACGCTTCTGCCACCATTAGTGATGAGAACGCTCTAAATACCAGCTAGGGAGTGTGTTTATAGCATGTAAGCGTTCACGTGGAAATTTACCATTCACAGAATACTCCCCTCGGAACGTTGTTAAATACGTCAGATGAACACAAAAGATACTTTAACTTGAACATTACAGTTTGCAGTTTGACCTAGTTTATATTTCGATTAAATGAAGAACATGGGTGGGTATGAATAGGTCGTTCAATGTATTATAAAAGCGTGCTGTACGCGAGAAAGTACTGCCATTTAACTCGTGGAATATCAACTAATGCCATTTTCATTACCAGACAATCCTACTGATCAATAAGAAAGTAATGATGTATTTTCCGTAGTTATTGGAGAAAAGATAAAAAAATTACTGGGGTTATAGCTATTTCAGTGCATTTGAAATAGAATGAAACATATTTCTGGTTTAATTCAAAACACTTTGTAGCGTTTCTCATATCTAAAAATATATTTTATGTCCTAGAGGTAACTCGTTAATAATGACGACATGCAATCAAACTCATAATTCACAATTCATTCCAATTAATAGTAGAACTCAATTTAATGTCTTCTATACTAAATTTACAGTTTTTTCTATCTAAAAATTTCCTTTCCTATCAGTAATAGGTTCTGAAAGTGGAGTCCGTGGTTCTTTAGGGAACCGTGAAGCGATTTCACGGAGATCTGAAAGGTGGCACCAGGTGAAATGTTTGTCTATTTATTTTTTTGGCTACTAGTTGCCATGTCCCATAAAATAATCGAATTTATTTCTTCTGACGTTTTTTTCAGTGTTTAGGCACACTGCATTCTCGGAATCCAACAGCGAGTGTATTCGGTCCACTGTGTTCCCAAAAATCGCGCGCAGTACGTGCGCGCTGCACACCCATTGCTCTGCTACGGGAGAAGGGAGCTGGGTTTTATCTCATCAGTTTTTCCCTTTCCTGTCGGCTGAATTGTATTACATCAATTCTTCATTTATTTCTTTATACAAAATATTTTTCAACTAGGACGCTCTACATTCTTCGTAATAAATGAGTATTTTTTAAATTTATTTCAGAAATTACTAGTGGATTTAATTGAACGTGCCTTTACAATTCAGTTTCTCTAGCTTTCCCCTCATCACGCACGTTGTACACTGAAGAGCCAAAAAACCCCTTCAGCAATACGCATTGAACTAAAGAGTTTTGGAACCAATTAGAATACGGCGCTCCGGTCGCCAACGGCTATATAAGACATTCAGAGTCTGACACAGTTGTTAGATCTCTTTCTGCTGCTACAATGGCAGGTTATCACGATTTAAGTGAGTTTAAACGTGGTGTTATAGTCGACGCAAGAGAGATGGGACATAGCATCTCCGAGGTCGCGCTGAAATTTGGATTTTCCCATACGACCAATTCACGAGTGTACTGTGAATATCAGGAATCCGGTAAAACATCAAACCACCTGCATCGTTTCTGACGCAAAAAGATTATGCAAGAACGGGCAAGCAACGACTACTGACGAGAAACATTGCCCATGGCAGAAGCGCAACCCTTCCTCAAATTGCTGCAGATTTCAGTGCTGTGCGAACAACAAGTGTCAGCGTGCGAACCACTCAACGAGACATTATCTATATGGGACTTTGGAGCCAAAGGCCAACTGTGTACCCTTGATGACTGCACGACGCAAAGCTTTACGCCTCACCTGGGCATGTCAACACCGACATTGGACTGTCGATGTCTGGTCTAACGAGTCTCTTTCACATTGTTTCGAGCGGATGAACGTGTACGAGTATGGTGACAACCTCATGAATCCATGGACCCTACATGTCAACAAGGGACTGTTCAAGCGGGGTGGAAGCTCTGTTATGGTATAAGACGTAAGCAGTTGGAATGATATGGAACCCCTGATACATCTAGAGACGACTCTGACAGGTGACACGTACGTAAGAATCCTGTCTGTTCACCTGCACCCATTCATGTCCATTGTGCGTCCCGGTGAACTTGGCCAATTCCGGCAGGACAATGCAATAGTCCACACGTCCAGAATTACTACAGAGTGGCTCCAGGAACACACTTCTGAAATTAAACACTTCCACTGGCCACCAAAATCCCGAAACATGAGCTTTATTGAGAATAACTTGGATACGTTGAATTTTGCTGTTCAGGAGAGATATTCACCCCCTCGTACTCGTACGAGGTTATGGACAGCACTGCAGGATTCATGGTGTCAATTACCTCTAGCACTACTTCTAACATTAGTCGAGCCACGTCGTGTTGCAGCATGTCTGTGTACTCGCGGGAGCTACACGATATTAGGCAGATGTACCAGTTTTGCCTCTTCAGTGTACATACCTAGTCCCTGCCAGAATTATTAGAGACTCAGCAAAGCATATAGCACTTTAGCGCACACGAGTTTTGAACTCGTGCGCGTGAGCAATTCGAGTTGTTCATGCACAGAAGCTCAAAACTAATATAAGCCAAGGTGTTTCACGCTACGAAAATTCTCTATTTAATCCTTTCAACTTCCTTCCCAAACTTACTTGACCAATTGCTGTCACTTCCAACCCCGCTAACACAAACTATGAATTATGCATTGCGAAGGCTACTGAAAAGTATCGTCGGAAGTCGTTCCAATAAGACCACATTTTCTTGCAACCCGCTCGTGTTTTGATTTTGTATTGCATAAGCAAGACTTTCTATTGGAGAACTTTTTTGGTGGCATATCCTTAAATCAGAAGTTATAATATTCTCAAAACGCAAGTTATCTTCTTGCTTCCTAATAAAAGCCAGGCAAAAAATGTTTACACTTCGTAGACCAGACGTCCCCCCAAATCTCACATACCAATCCCAAAGCATCACCTATCTCCCTCCCAACAAAACTGTAAAATATCTTGGAGTTGTGTTTGATAAAAGGCTTACATGGCGGCAAAATATAAAACACCGAATAGTGCTAGCGACTAGTACAGTCTATCAATTATATCGGATTCTCATAAAATCATCTCCCCTACAACTACATGTTGCTATTCACCTCTATAAAGCAATGATATGACCCATGCTTTCATATGCTTCCCCTGTCTGGGCTGCCGCAGCCAAATCACACATCAACAAAATCCAAATTTTTCAAAATAGATTCCTACGCATCGTCACAAAAGCTCCCTGGTACATTCCGAATGCGTAGTTACATAATAAACTTAGAATTACACCAATCCCCATCCATTTCTCCCTCTTATCCGTAAAATTATGTTCCAAAATATTAAAGATTCCTTCAGCTATTCACTTTCACATAGCAAATCCTCATCGCAAACGATTAAAAAGAAAGTTACCAAGAGGATTTTTCGATCTCCCGTAGACATAAAGCAATGAGTCTTTTCCCATTATAAACTACTGTATATAACCACTGTATTGTCTTATATCTAAAACTAAATTTCTGTTTATGCTTTTTGTTCTGTTTTAAAATGATTCTTGTATATGCATAATATTAATGTATTTATCTTCTTCGGCTGCAGAGGGCCAATGGCCAAGCTAGAATAAATAAATAAAAGAATTTCTTCTTGCTTCAGTAGCTCAAAATTTACGATACAATATCTGGGACGCAGGAAAATATGTTATACTAGATAATAGCCGTATCCAATCGGTGCATGAGTGAAATATACAAATTTCATCTGTTGCTAAGGTCATACAGAAAATTAGAAACCGATTTGTTAATTACAAATTTATTAATATTTTGGCAAGTATAAATTTTAGTGAAGTTGAAGATGTATTGTTATTATTATTGTATCGATATTTGCTACGATATGATATTTATTTATCGTTATTATCGCTTCGATCACTAATCGTTTAAATGTAACATGTAATTGCTTCGTGCCTAAACAGACTTTCAATGTCACAAATATTTTGTGTGGTCTGCGGTGCATCAGTTATTGAAAATTGAAGTTGCAGAAATCAGTTATTGAGTTGAGAATGATATAGACCTAAGACCCATTTTTCTCAAAGTAGCAATTTGTGTTCTTATGTCAGAAATCGCACGTAATGTAGTGATTAGGCAGCAGATGGCTTAGTTTTTTTTATCATACTAATGCATACCGCACCGTCTTTTGTGTACTTTGTCTCCTACAAAAGTTTCTTCTTGTGGGTTTGCTCTTTCCTATTATCAGCGCTTGGATTTTTTTTATTCTGAAGTTTTGTATTGATAATGTAGTTGCATAGGCAAACATTTAGGTTAAATTCTTGCGAGAAAGCGAGAAAATATGTATGCGAGATACGAGAAAGTATGTGCGGTTGTAGCACCACTATATTTTTGATATGATAATTTGAAGAAAAAAGTGATTTTTTCTTTTATTGCTGATAAAAAACATCAATATCAAGAACTTACAGCATGTCTCGCTGAATGGAAAATGTTATCCAAAGTGACACAATATATTTTTTGAAAATGAAAACTATTTTGCAAGAGTGATTCTCATAAAATTATGAAGACGATATGCATGCCAACGCGCGATCCAGTTTTGAAAACCAAATGTCATGTATTCTAATGGGTGCGATAATCTTTGTGTGAATTTCGAATTTGCGTACATAGAGAATGTAATTCAAATGCTCTCACGTAAACTCAGTTCGGTGGGAGAGGTCGTGCCTAGACATGCACCTGCCAACCCCAGCCGGCGGACCATTTCTCTTCGAAAAAAAAATATTGCCATAGAAGAAGAAAGAAATGAAATTCTCTAAAAATTCGAATACTTGCGAGAGCTTGTTTTGATTCAATGCGATTTACCATAAAAATAGATAGGAATGTATTATATATAAATTTCCTCACACTTGGTATGAAAAATCTCAATAATGCTAACAGTGAGATAAATAGAGGAAAGACAATGTGTGCTGCAATTCAGATCCAGTTTTGAGTAACTTAGTCTAGGTATCAATAGATAGCTTCTTACAATTTTTTTCTTCAACGTACAAATAAAATCATGATATGAACGTCGTGACTTTTGTGTATTACTATATAAAAGTATAATTGACTGTCACTACCTGACTTCAGAGTGGCGTACCTACGGTGAAGGTACGTACATAGATAGCACTCTTGGTGTCTGAGTCTGAGTTCGACCAATTCACTGCAATTTCCTCAATTACATGGTACGTAATTAATTAATTTTGCCTAAATTAAATAAAATAAATAAAATTTATTCTATCAGTACAATTATTATCAAAACTTTAACACAATTTGTGTCTTTTTCGCCTGAAACATTTATTTTACCGACAAGTTACCGACATAGCATAATCTCGAATTCTCAGAGAGTGTTATAAATAAATGAGGTTTTATAAGCTATTTGTTACGTACAGGATCGTTCAAACTCTAATGCATTTCACTGAGCATATAAATAAAATAGTGATACGTTACCTATGCGAAGTATGGGATATTTTATTTAGGAAATCGAAACCTTTAACTCGTGTGTAATATCGATGCAGATCTATCCTTGAAGAAGGAGCAAGAATGAATTCCGTTCCTTCGTCAATATACAGCAGATTATACAATACAATATCTTATTCCCTTGTTATCAGCAAAGATAACACCTTCTAGCCGCACATTATATTTACGTAAAATGTAGTATGTTGGCATGGACATGTACATTGTGCGATAGATTGATTGCCTCTGGATTATGTATAGTTTTCCCGTCTACCACTCCCTTCCAATCCATCACTGAGACATAATCTCTACAAGGCACCATTATCTAACGTCAGCTTTGTTTAGTTTCGTGCTACCTTGTATACACACGCGCGCCCATCCATTTTCATCCGTTTCCATGCATCTGAATTTGCGTTTTATTAAACATTAAATCAAGAACATTTTCACATTCTAACGCAAAAATAACTGTATAAAATATAAAGCTTCAGATAAGAAGCCAGAAGCTAAAATCAGTAGTACTTCATTTCCAAGAAGTTATTCATTTCACCATTTTCTTAAAATCGTATTCGTATTGGTTTGATTTAATTTTGATTTATTTTTGCCACGAAACAGTAAGGAATGTATGTGAGATATGAGGAATAATTATAAATCTGCGCGAGGTTTTATGAGCTCCGCAATCTTTTTCACAAGCTTTCACTATATATAGATGGATGATGAATAAGTGTTCAACTAAGTACCAACAAAACGAGGTTAGCAATGTTTGAAAATATAAATGTTTGCTCCCAAGTTATAGAAAACGTATTTTCATCGCTAAACAAACGACATATTTAATTTTGTATCATTGCTAAGAAAATAAAAAAAACACCCCCGCTCTACTTCTCCCACAACTTGAAAAAGGAGGGCAAACAAAAAACAAGACGTGCGCGTAGTGAAGCTACGAGTACATTTCATGTCCAGAACCGATGCAAGGGGCTATCTCAGCATTTACTCAATTGAAATACTGACCCAAAACCTGAACGAAATATTGAAGTTAACTGTTTCGACTAATGCTCTTTAGAGTAACCTTAAGATGGCTAACAATTTTGGAACCATTGGTTTTCCATTTTGTAAAACACTGTGTAGTTCACTTAATTATACTCAATATGGTATAGTTTTTAATAAAGAGAGTGTTAAACACTTGCATTTGTTGGGTGTTACATTAATAAATAATTTGAAAGAAAATTTAGTAAAGACTGTTAATTCTGTTTATTCACATTCCTTGGTTTATCAATCTATCGCCTTTTATCCTCAATGTTTCGAGACCTTGGATGGGTATCATCTTCAAGAGCTGTAAATGAAGTTAACAATATCAGGTATAAGTAAACTTACACTAATATTTTATAAATAAATAAAAATAATTGTGGTTCTGTATAATCTTGTCATAGGATAGTTTGCTGCGTTGTAGCACGTAGGCGTCTAGTCAGGTAGGGACTCGAAGATAGAAACGTTTTTGAATTGGGAGGTTGGGGAAAAGTGGAGAAAGGGGTGAAGAACGGTTGGGAAAGGTGGTGTCTTCTGGAGCATTACTGAAATGTTAATTGTTATAACTGCTGGAGATGCGAATCACGATTATTTTATTTTATGTAATCAATTGTCAAATGAGTTTTATACTTGACTTCTTTCTGTCATTATTTCATACGGGGGGCAATATTTATTTTCATATATTCCTTTATCATTATCGGAATAAATTCTTTCCTCCCGGCTTATAATGTGCACATTTTCAAACTTGATATCATTATCAAATTCTAATCTATGTTCGGTAATCTAATTTCTCCGATTCGATTTACATTATTACATTACATTTATTTTGTGTTTGCGTACTCCTTTGCATAATTTTCTTCTGTATTGACATGTGTACGAAGTTCATATTTTTTGCATGTAATTTGGTATACCAGTTTGGCTTGGTCTAATCTTTTCTAATTTATCTTCAACATTCCTTACTACTTGTCTCCTACTTATTAATGTATATATGTCTTTAAACATTATTTGTTGATTTTAAGAAATTCAATTAATAAACAATTTATAATTCCACATTTAGGATGTAATTCGTATTTGTCTGTATCAGCATCATTTACAATAATATAATCAAACATCATAATCATAAAAACATATATATAACTTAGAATTACAGATTTTAATTATAAGATACATATTTTTAAACTTCTGAATTCCTAAACAAAAGGGTTCAAAAACTCTCTCAGGCAATTTATTACTGTCTGAAATAGTTCTATTTGTAAAAAATTTCTAACATCCATACTGTGACAACTGAATTTTGGGTTCGTGATCCGCTCCACTGAGGCATATAGTTGGGTGAAACTTTCTTTCAACAATGAGTAAGCGGCATCCACGTCACACTATAGGGACAACTTTTCTTTCTCCCGCCTGTTTTCGCCGCAAACCTACGGGAAGTTCGGAGCCGATCTCGCCATCCGGCGGCAAAATATTCCCCCGCCAACTCCCGCGATAAACTCCTGCACTACACTTGCGGTATTGATGATCTTAACAGTTCACGCACTCGGAATCGCTCATCAACCGCCTGTTTTCAAGTGATTCCCACTTCCATTCTACTCCTTCCGTATTGTTGCGGAAAGTAAGTTTATATGCTTTTCTGTGAACTCTATTCAAATTTTAGTATTGTAAATTTCTACAATAGTCCCAACAAATTGCTTTTTGAGTGAGGAGCTGTGTGAGGAGTTTGTAGCTGTGATATATCAGCTAATTCTTTTGGTTTTGGAGCGTTCCATTTAAGTATCAAAAAGAAAAATAATGTTTATTTTAACAAAACAGTGATATATAATGAATTAGTATACATTTGTATTGTATAACTTTTTTAAAAAGACATAATATGTTTGTAACAAATAATGTACTTCAGCTTCCCGGTCAATGACTCTCATCTCGATCAGATTTTGGGCCAGTTTCCCTGATGCATTGAGCAAATGCTGAGATGGCCCTTTGTTTTGCTTCTGGACGTAAATGTAGCTTCACTAATCGCACGTTTTGTTGAAATCTCCTTTTGCTAGTAATGGTAAGAGTAGAGGTAAGGGCGAGTTACTATTTTATAGCAATGCAGAAAAATCGTACTTGTAATTCGTTTACCGATGCAAATAAGTTTTCTATAATTTGGAAACGAAAATGTCTATTTTTTCAAATATTGCTAATCTTTCGATTTTTAAAATTTATTTTTATTTATTTATTTTATACTTTTACTCAACTTTCAACTATTTATAGTTAAAATGACGGGAAGGGATTCTGGAACTCAAGAAAACGTGCGCAGATAATCTTCACCCCCATACGTTCGATTCAGTTGTTTGTTTTTTTTGACTAAATAAATCTAAATCTAAATCTATGTAGCATCATGGTAAATGCAAAGACTTTCATGCTCTACCTGCGAACAAATTTACTCAATTTCCCAACACTGTCAAATTCTTTTTCAAATACAAGATAATTATCTGCACATATTCTCGTTTTGTTTGAACGGTAATTTGCTTCACTGTTCCTAGATGCAATTTTCTACTCCCTCCAAATCCGATTGTTTTGTTTTTCCTGCTACTTCGATTCCATTTCTTTCTGCCTGGAAATGTAGTTCATCCGAATCCTCCAGTAATATATATTTCATTTGTTTCATTTTATCTTCAAAACTATCACTAATACGCGAATCATTGACATTCTAAATGAAATTAACTTAAAAACAAAAGTACTACCTCCAATTATTTTGGAGCTTCAAACACGTTCGTTTAGACATTTTTAATGTGAATGCTAATGATAACATCTTATAACAACCACTGATCTCAACATTTTAGTTTTGATGGAGCAATGCTAAGGGTTAAAGGCTGTTAAAGGCTCCTGAAATGACTCGCGCTGCGATGCAGCACAGTGTTTTCCAACCTACAGTGCTCCTGTTTCCCTCCATGACGCTGTTGGTCCTTTGCTTTGCACGCAGCTTTTCTTGTGTGTCAACTTTTTGCATGTTTACGGCAGTGCGATATATTCTTGCCCTTCCAGTCAAAAAGACACTAGGAAGCCCTGGACCTGCAATAGCATTGTGCTGTAGTAGGTGTGTTCTCAGGAGAGTAATGCACCAAATGAATAGTGAAAAGTCGAGTATTTCAAAGTATCAAAAAAAGTATTTCAAATTATCTCTACCACTTCTTCAAAAAGGAAAACTGTTTACTTCAGGTAATAAAACATGTGGTTTGATAATGCCGACTGACATTAGAAAGCATTATGACGCGAAGTCAAATATCTTCTATACTTACTGACATGATGTGCATTACATATATTGTACTACTTCGGATGGTATAAGAAAATTAGACTTTTTTGGCCCCCTCTGCTGTATCAATTCTGCGATATTTACGTTAACCTCGATCCGCTTCTGTTTTAATTTTTCATCTATTTTAATTAACAGCATTCTCTAATTATGATCTATTTACTACTTATTACATAATTTGTTTTCCTTTAATACAGAATTTTCGTATGTTATTTGTGTAAATAATAACTTGCATAATTACCATTGTTTACTTATTGATCAACATTCCAACGCTGCATTTGGTTTTACAGCCTGAAAGACACAATGTAGGCATTCAGAACGTGATATTCCATCAGTATTTGAAAAGTGGTGAAATAAAACAAAATATCCAACACATAAATTATCAATAAATGCATTAGTTGTGTCATACTGATCATTAAATATTCAACATACTACAGAATAATTTTTAACACAATTTGTTCGCTATCAGCATTCTCAGTGCTCTTTTCCTCCCTTTTCTCTTCAGCCATTTCTCTACCCTTTTCCATGTCGTAAGCAAAGATCAAATCATGATTTTCATTTTCTTAACTTGGATTCCTGCATGAAATGCCTGATAAATTACCCTTCAGTTATTCAATTTTTCTTCGCAGATTATATTTAGCTATCTATTTACTCATATTATTCTACACTAATATCTTTCAGTAATAAAGTGAATATATAAAACATTTCTTTCCAATAATACTTTAGATAATGTTTATCTTGTAAGCTCCTTAAAATGTTTATTACAAAAATTAATACTTTTTTGTCAATTTGTCTTCTTGGAAGAGTCGGTTTGTAAGACTCCTGGAACATTTTCTAACACACTAAAGAAAAATATTAAAACAAAAATGGAATAGTTTTAATTAGAATACCTTGACAGGTTTTTAAAGGGGAGAAATTACAAAAAAATAACATATTACTTTTACGTCATTTTCAGGCACCAAGCCGCTACTTTGCGGCTATTATAGTCGGGCACACCCATATGTGAATAATTTCACTTAAACAAGGCAAAGCAATCTTTTTCGGGTACAAATGCCATTGGAATTATAGAGGACATTATTTTCCACGCTAGGTCAGTTCTCACGAGCCCAACACCAAACGCATTAACTAGATTGAGTGAAATCTTCATGGATTTCGCCACGAATTCGGCGCTTTCTGATTTCTCCCATTGACAATTAAGCCTCGATTTTGTTTACAGTTCCATGTCAAAGTTTAATTTTATTTACTCCTTTAACAGTACTCTTTTTTAGTTGCATGAACTGAACATAATATTTTAAATAAATAAACGAACATTTTTAAAACGTAACGGAAACTACACTTTAAAACTATTTTGAATTTAAGTTTTGTTTCAAAACATAAAATAATCATTTGCTCTGTGTATTGGTCTTCTTTCCCAGTTTTTACTCCATGCTTCGGTTGTTTTTCTTAACAGAAGTAGGACGGAAGGTGAAGTTACTACGTTCAGAAGACGATTTACTCACATCGCGTCGTTACGCCTTTGCATTTCAGTCCGCCTAAGCAAACAAAACATTTTATTGCGTGAAGTAAAAAGTTTTACTCTTTGAAGTAATTATAGGGAAACATTACAGAATGGGTACTTTGAAGAAGGCCAATTGTAATGTAACGCTGGCATACACTTCCCTTGTGCGCCTATCATAGAATATAGAGCTCTATGCTAGAATCCCTTCAGACTAGACCAAATTTACGAGATAGACCAAATTGAGAAAGAAACGCTAAATTCTTTGGTAACCGACTAGCTCAAAATTAATTAATTCCGCTTTTAATTCGCAGAAAGTAGGCTAGGCTTAGCGGTTTGTGAAGGCGTATGTGGTTTCACTGTGTGGAAGAAAATTCGGAACACGCTACTGAAACCGATGGATTGAAGAACGGGATCATAATTTCAAATTTCTTACACGAATGCAGCGATCTGATACCTCGAAATTCACCTTTGTAAATCAAACAAAAAGTGACTGAAGCAATTCCTCTGCTGATCATAAAAGTGTAAATACATTTGGACCAAAATAGCGATATATATATATATATATATATATATATATATATATATATATATATATATATATGTGTGTGTGTGTGTGTGTGTGTGTATGCGTGTGTGTGTGTGTTATGTATTTGAGTTTCAAGCCTTGTGTTGCATTGTTTTTTCTTATATTTAATATGTTTCATTGTAAAAATATTTGTTTCATGTAGAACATTGTAATACTTTGTGAAATCTGCAACCGGGTGTTAAAACCTAAGTACATCAAATATATGTATTTATCTATCTATGAAATGTATGAGCCAAAGTGCCTGAAAGTAACATGAACCAAACTGACCGATTGACGATGTAAGTGTTTTTGTAAACACAAATGGTAAAGGCATACAATCGAATGGTGTATATTACGAATATTGCACAATATTATAGAAAAACTAATATGAACGCATAATTCCAATAAAATAATATATTCTGCGTCAAGTTGCATGTGTTCAGGAGAATGTAGTGCATCCGAGAAAGGCAAGATGATTTGGATGTACTTCTTAAAACGGGAATGTATGTCGGGGATTCAAAAAGGTAGATGGATTCCCCAAATTTTCTTGAAAACGCAACCGCAGCGTATTTGCGCTTAAATTTCCAGTGCCCAGGACAGCAGAGAGCTCAAAACAGTAGCGGAGCTTCCCCAGCAGGGTAAGGGCAGAGGCAGAGATCTTACAACACAAGCTTCGACTGCCATTGGTCAGAAATTCGGCGTCAGGATCATCTGACTGAGAGATGGCCTAGTCGACTAAGCTAATACAAACAGCGGCCTGTTTGTTTGAACACATGGTATCAATTTCCGATAGTATTCGAGTTTTCGTATTTTCATTTTTACAAGTTTTGTCGTTTTTGAAGAATTAAATATTACACAACTTAGGAAAAGGCGTATAAAAAGTAGCATCAGAACAGGAAAACCGCACTCAGAACCAAAGCCCTTTACCACGTACAAAAAACCATGATACAAAAGACATTTCAATGTTAATCAATGTATCTTGGTTAACTGATTGTTGTTGTTAAGTAAGTAGAGTTTTGCTGGCCCAGTTGCTCTTTAAGAATGGAAAAAACAATGTAGCCCACTTCTAGTTTGTAGTCTACATATTTGGGTGGATGATATCGTATTATATTTGATATTGATTTTCGGTGATAGCAAGAACTTTAGGCAGATTACGTGGGCCATGGGACTTTTTGGGTATAATGTAACTATTTCTCAATAAATAATTTAGTCAGAAATTCTAAGCACAGAGTACTATATTATTTTATGGAGCTCGATACATATAAAAGCCTGCCTAAGTATACATACAGTATTTACCCTGGGCTGGTAGCCAAACTTCTTAGCGAAGCTCCGTGGATTCACGGAACTTAAAGATCTCTAGTCACCGAAGGTTCTTGGATGGGTGACTGGCTGGGAACCTCAGAAACTAACGACTCTGAGCCACTAGCAGATAGAGATAAAATGCAGTGACATACATTGACAATGACTTACTACATTGGCATTGACTCACATTGACATTAAATTACGTACATTACGTGACATTGACTTACATTGGCTTCACGTACGACTGACAAGTTCACTTTGGAACGTTGTTACGCAAGTAACAAAATTAAAATAAATAAATTAAATAAAGTATACACGCACAACCAGAGGGTACTATGCAAAATGTCGGGCAGCCCGGGACAAATTCATGTTTCATGTTTCAATTTCATGCCATGTCCATAATTGAAACAATTTTCTTTAAATAATTTAACCATATAATTTATATATGTCATCATCAGCAGCAGCAACAAGGTTTGGGCCTAGTGGCCCGTTCCGCTCTCAAGAGTCTCTTTCCATCTTGTGTGGGGTCTGCCTCTGGATTGTTTCCCCTTTGGTTTGTATTCGAGGATAGTCTTGGGAAGCCGTTCTTGTGGCATTCTGGTTAGGTGTTCGAGCCAATTCTTCCTCGTTGAGTCGATCTTCTCCAGTATGCTGGAGATCTGTAGTTCACCTCTGATGTCTTCATTTCTCTTATGATCTAGTAGTGTATATCCTGCTAATATTTATATATGTCGTATACCATATTTAATTTCATATTGTGTGTGTCATATTTAGTATCATAAAGATATCAACATACAAAAATATGAACATTAAAGCTCCAAATTTTCCAGAGATAGTTCACACACGAGGCGGTACTAACATTGCACAAATATTCAATTAACTGGAGTTTAAATAATTTTAATTCTATAGAATTGCCGCATGATTCAAAAATGTTTATAGCTCTCAAGTGAAACTTAAAGAAAGTCACAAAAATAATACGATATGTTGTTATTTTTAAATTCTTTTTTTGAAGAATTTAGTTTGAAGGAAATTAACACGTCGAAGAGTGGTCAAAATTTATGGCAACGTGCTGGCCAGGGACAGCTCCGACGCAAATGCCGCTGTTTTTCCAGAATTAGTATGATTGACATAAGGGGGTTATTATTTGAGATCCCAAAAGACGAAAGAAATTATTTTTAGATGTGCTTCTAATTCTTGAGACATATTTTTGAAATATTTTATTAGGGTTATACTTTTTTTAAAAATTTGCTTATAATTACTCCACTTTAGATTTCACAGAAGTAGAGTAAGCAACAAACATACTAGTTTTATTTTCGGGAACATTTATACTTACATATATACAAGATGGCGTCAAATCTGTGAACATTGAATGAAGAAGTTGTACGTACCCAACGCACTCTGCCCGCGACTGTGCTACGCCCTCGTAAACAGAAACGAGTATTCCCCCGCATTACTAATTCATATATATGTGTTATATTGATACAGTATCTCAAACTAAAGAGCAATGTTAATTCACATTCGAATTTTGATAATTTCGCTCATATTATAAAATGAATTCATTCAAATATAAACATTTCATATTCTCTACTTGCCCTCGTCAGGACTACTAGTGACTGTGTGTACGTATGTGTATGTTTATGTGTATGTGTATGTTTGTGTGTGTATGTTTCGTCAAAATTGCAATATCATCATTTAATTATTTTCAAAACTCGAAAGTCTCTACAAAGAAAATGAATGACTGAAAACATTCTTGACTTCATATTATTTAGTAAGTTAGTAAGACAAAACTCACTAAATTTTGTGAACAAGCTGATGAGAGAACAAATTTTAAACCAAATCCATAGTTAATGACGTGATTTGGGGAGATTTAGTCCCCATTACGAGGTTCTAATTAATAATAGCAATAATTACATGCATAATTAATACACAAGGATCGGTTATAAATTCAACTACTCTGTTTCCACATCATTTGTACGTTCATATTTCGCCTAATTTAATTTACTATCTTTTAAACATCTACATTTCAGCAGAATATTTCTCTAGTTGATACTCTAGTATTTTACTGATGTTGATAACTTCCTCAGAGGTTTGAAGGAGTTTTGTAGAATTTTAGATAGTTGCTGTAGAAATGGTTTTGGTTTTAAAGAAAGGAGGCGAGTTCACTCCGTAATGAAAACACGGATGCTTTATTACAATCAAAATGGATTAAAAGGCTGACCTAAGCTGACCTTAGGAGTAAAACAGATAAAAGCTCTTAGCTGTGCTCATGTCTCAAACATGGTTACGAAGCTCAGCTTCGCAGCTTGTCGCGCAAAATGAATATATCGATTTCTGTTGCCATCGCTGGCCAAGCCTGGGTTAGGGTGAAAATGAAGACGATGCATCAGCGTAGCGGATGATTTCAAATTCCTAATTTTTCACTTCACTTAAGATGCTAATTCTATTATATATAGTCGTCCTCCTTCGAAAGTGCTGCTATCTATTATTCAACACTCATGAAAATTTCTCGTATTTACGAGTGTACAGTGTCGAAGTTGTCAAAAAAATGTTATATTGCTAGTTCATCTTGGCAAAGCGCGGCGTTGTTGAAGTTGCAGTACTCCCGCATGTGACGGAATTTCGAATATATTGCAAACCGTTTTCCGGGGAAGGCGGAGGCTGGAGGAGCCGGAGGGGCTGTTGAGCAGCCCCAGCGCGGGCGTGGGGCAAACGCCAAGGGGCGAGGGGCGTGGTAGGAAGGCGAAGGACGTGGGGCATGAGAAGAGGAGCAAGATGCGAGAGGCGTGGGGCGTGAGGCGTGGAGCGAGATGCGAGAGGCGTGAAAAGTGGGGCGTGTGGCGAGGGACATGGGGCGTGGACGTGGGGCGTGGGCGTGGGGCGTAGACGTGGGGCGTGGACGTGGGGCGTGGACGTGGAGCATGGACGTGGGGCGTGGACGTGGGGCGTGGACGTGGGGCGTGGACGTGGGGCGTAGACGTGGGGCGTGGACGTGGGGCGTGGACGTGGGGCGTGGACGTGGGTCGTGGACGTGGGTCGTGGGACCTGAGGCGTGGACGTGGGACGTGGACGTGGAGCGTGGACGTGGGGCGAGGGCCGTGGGCGAGGGGTGTGTGGCGTGAGGGGCTGGGAAGGAGCGAGGGGCGGAGGGCGCGAGCGACGGGCATGGGGCGTGGGCTGTGCGCTGCGCCGGCTGGCGCGCGGGAAGTGCGTTTAGCGAGCAGCCCCGTACGCTCGGTCGCCCGGATTGATCATTTCCATTAAGCCGCTCGTTGAGGCTTCTCGCTGCAATCCGCCGCAGGCGCCAGGGCGGCGGGCGAGGTCGGAGGCCACGGGGCCGCGCGCCCACCGCCGACCCCACGCGATACTCGTGCAAGGGGGGGTGCATTCAAGTAGAGAGCACATTACCTCATCTTCCGATTCATATTTAGAACTTCCTTTCTCGTATGTCTAATATTTTTGGAGCTGTGTTTGTTGGAGATTTTTATTTATGTGCCAGAATTGATTGAAAACGTCTCACTTGCGTATTCTGTTCAATTTCTGAGTACGAAAGGTTACCTCTCTGTTGTACAAACGGCAAGTCAGGCGTGTCAGCATTATTTCGTATAGTTTTTGTTAGTCCTGTGGTAGCTCATCAGATGCGGCCTGAATTCTTGTACGCACTTATGTCATCGGAGGTGGTGAATGTATCGTGTTGTTAGCGTGTTTTATTTCATTCCAAGCATTCACAATTTGTGTAGATAATGAAATACGGAGGGTTAAGGAATGAGGTTGTCATCTTGAAGTCTCGACACGTATGAGCGTTGGAGGGTTACATTGTTAGAACATTTCACCCAGCAGAGAGTTAAAAAAAAGTAGGGGAACTGAGTGTAAGGAGATTTTACGTCGAAGGAAATCGTGATCTACATGAAACTGATCTCTTGAGGTGAAACACTCAACAAACAAATCATTGGTCTTAGAAATGGTCAGGTTTCCAGGTTACGGATCCAGGGAGTGCTAGGTATCTCCGCAAAGACAAATGTGTGACTCGACATTTGACGATCACATTCTAAGGTTGTACCAGATTCCTTCGTACGACACCATTCCAACGTAGTTCCTTAAATAAGTGTCTGCCAACGCGTACACAGGTTCTATCTTCCTTTTTTTATTTACTTATGGTAAAAATTATAAAAATGTGTGTGAAAGGTAAATAAATTACATTAACATCCAAGAGAGATCAAGGCATCCTGTTGGTAGTTTCTGTATTGGAAGCGAGAAAAATGTGATTGAAAGTCTTGTTCCTAGATTGAGTTACGCACCGTGAAGTCCAAATATATTCGAACAAGATAAAGCACATTATAATTTGTTTTCGTTTGACCACTATTTTTAAAATTTTATTTTCGTATACTTTTTTTACTGTTCGTATACTTTAATCCTGTATCACAATCAATACAACGTAAGTTGTGCAGGCACTTGCTCTTTTATAGCACATTTTTAGATTCTTTCTCGACTCCAAACATTATACCTTTCTCTGCCATTTTCTGTGTTGCTATAATAATACATTATCGGTTTTTATTGTTCCTTATAAGTAATGCATTTTACCCTCACTTTTTCGTTGAATCTTTGTTGAAAATCGTTCAAGTGAAGTCTAAGTAACCAGTAATTTTGTTTGTTTTGGTTGGATTTTCAATATTGAAGTCTTTTTAAAATGAATTTCAGCACAGAGTGCAGCGAGAGATAATGACGAATTGCAAAGTGGTTCGGCAAAGCATCGCGCTACTTTCTAGTTTATAGAACCCCGTAAGGAGTAACAGAAGGGTGAAAAGAGTGTAGATGGCTTGTCACATTTGACTCCGCGGGGGACAGTTGGTGGTATCAAGACCCCAAGACGAAGGCAACGAACGACACTGGGGGTAGGGGGAAAACACGGGCGGGGTGCGCAGGGCAGGGAAGCATGTCGAAGTGGCGTGGAACGACGAAAACACGGCGGAAGGATTATGCGCGGGGGTGGGGCGGGCGCGCGGTCGGGGTTGGAGGGGAAGGGCCGCGGAGGGGACGAGCGGCGCCGTCCCTGCAGCGGGGAGCCAGGCCAAGTGGAGTGGCGTTAGGAGCGACGAGGAGTTACGGGGCCGGGGAGAGCAGGCGCGGCGGGTGCGCTCAGTGGGGCGCGACGCGACGCGGCGTGGCGGGGTGCAACGAGGGGCGGCGTGGCGCGGCGGGGTCACAGGCGTGGCGGGGAGGGGCGGGCGGGGCGGCGGGCCGTCACGCCGGACGCGCCGGGCATGCTAATCCGGCTCGCCCTGCCGCGGGCGCCGGTAACGAATGTGCTGCGGGACGTGCTCTCCAACGCAAACGAAACAAAGGCAGCGCGCTCGCGGCCGCGCAGTGCCCCGCCCCTCCGCTCCACCCCCGCCCGCCCCGCGCCCCCCGCGCCTCCCCCATGCGCCTCCTTCGCAAGCCGCAAAAATTGGCAGCGCGAGCACGCGTCCTTCACAGAACTAAACCATGAGGAGCGCGGCCCCTGGAGCCGCCCACGCCTGCCTCCACCCGCCCACGCACCGCCGCACTGCCCGCCCCTGCTCGATTGTCTCACCGCCCTCCGCGCTGTTTGACATAGTTGGCTGCGCGTTCGACCGCTCCTCGTCAATCGGAGTTCAAAGTAGAAGACATCACAGAAGCAAGTGCCTCGCGGCTGTTGCCAGTTAGCAGGGCTGCCTTCAACTGTTTTGGATTTGATACGGGAGACACGGTGAGCCAGAAAATTAGATCTGTTGAGCATACAGCAATCTAACGTGTGTCCGGTGCAGGAGAAAATACTGCAATATTGGCAATGTAAATTGATTCACGTCAAAACAACGTGATGTGTCTGCCTTGATTTTTTTCCTTACTAGAAAATATGATTTAAACAATGTAATTCCTCATTTTGCTCTTATTAAATATTTACGCCCGGCAGCAAGGTAGACTATAATCTCAAAGTATTGTAAATTTGAATACTTCTCACTTTTACATTCATCCAATAAACGCTATACTGACCTAGATATTTATATAAATGTTTTTATATTGTATTTATTTTCATATGATTATCTCTTTTTCTATTCAGTAAGTATTTCTGTCATAAAAAAACGTCAAAATATGTGATCTTGCAGATCTGGAGTTAATTTTTCTCGACATATGAGATGATTTTATATTTTACTGATACGTTATAGCTTGTTATTGCCTTTGAAACGGAGATGGATATACACTAGAAAATTTCCCTGGATCCAAAGGATATACTTACGAGGAAAATATTAAAACAGTTGAATGATTTTACATGTTATCTTACGGAGGGAATTATGAGAAGGAATTATGAGAGGGAATTATGAGAGGGAATTATGAGAGGGAATTATGCGAGGGAATTATGGGAAGGAAATACGAAAACACGAACCGAGTCATGGTAACATCTAGTTCATTAGTAAATAAGTAAATCTGATTCAATTAAATTAGCTAAAAATAAAACTATATATGTACCATAGCTCCTCAATCAGTAGAACCCTTATATCACTCTCGGTGCATATATAATTATTTTTATCTATCCCTCTTGATTTTTGTTTATTGTGAGTCACATCAACAGCTAAGATCAATAGGGACTACTTACATTAATTATAATAATTAAGTACACTACTATACTTAAATGTTGTATTGGACTTATAATATGCTGTATTGCATTCCGATTGATTACAGAAGTACATTAATTACATTACATTACAGTACATTAGTCACAAAGAACAATACATTATTATTATTATTATTATTATTATTATTAGCCTGCTTCAGTTTCATTAAGGGCAAAGTTCTCCTGAATCCAGGGTGGGTGGATGGCTTAATTACATTAAAATACTTTGCACAACATTCATTTTACTACTTTGGAATACAATAAAGTACATTAAATTCCGTTATAATGACAGTACCTAAAAAAATAACATAATCAAATATAACTTTTAATATTCGTCAAATGCATGTAGCCTTGCATTATTTTACAGGACTGATCTTTTCTAAAGTATATAACAATAATTTGATGTACTTATACAATTTTAAATTTCATTTACACTTTATCACCACATTTATTAACCACTATTTATAGTATCAGATCTGTTGATACAACTAGATGTGACTAAACGACAAAGTTCTAGATGGATATCAGAAGTATGAATTTAAGAAGTTGAGAACAGGTTGACGTGAATATGGAAAATTAAGGTACGAGAAATCCATTGAGGGTTAAATAGCTAATGGAAGCAACCACTTTATTGAGAACAAACTGATCTGCAGAGCTGTGTAAAAACAATATACATGGATGAATAACAGTTGTATAATGACCATGATCTTGATCAGTGAAATGTTAAGAAACCAAAACATTGGATAAAATTATGTAATCTGTCGTCTTGGCGAATAGAATATAAATGAATATTTCAAAATATTTGGTAACCTAAACATATCTGAGAACACAGTTCGCTTATTAGGTTCTTATTGGAAACGAGAAGATGCCGGGTACTATGAGATTATTGACACGAAAATAATTTTATAAAATGGATTACAATGTTAATCATGGAACAAATAATTAAATGTGACAATCTGTTTGAAAACAATCAAGCACTTTCTTACATTTAATTCTTTAAACACACATGTGTAGTAACTTTTTTAACTCTGGAGATATACCTTTTAACAGTATCGGAAACCCGAATCTAAAATATTCTACATCACTTGCGTTAGGCCGTCTCGTGGCTCAGAGCGAAAGCCGCTTGCATTTCACCAAGAAGGCATGGGTTCGATTCCCAGACAATCTCATGTGAGATCAGTTCACAAAACGAGCTTGGCTTCTACTCAGGGGCTAGTCCAAAGCCCTGCGAAGTGTCTTAATTCCATTCCAATTCTGGCCGCTGTGTTGTGACGCAGGAGTGGTGTAAAGAGGCGCGGACGCAGAGATGCCACCTGGCGGTCCTCTTGACAACATACTGTGTACTCTTACTGATACCCTAACGTTGAAATCAATGTGGTCGCTAATGACCTAGTTGTTAGTGTGGCCTTAAATAAATATTTATATTGAGCATTCCGTTCTACTGAACATTAATTTTTTCCTTACAAATATTAACAGTTTCATTGATTTCGGTGTTCCTCTTAACGGTACACTCTGACATGCTCTTTGCAATGTTTAAATGTTCAGATCTGTTGATACAATTAGATGTAACTAAACAGCAAAGGTCTAGGCGGATATCAGAAGTATCCGCCTAGAGAAGAACTTAAGAAGTTGAAACCTGATTGACACGAATATGAAAAATTAAAGTACGAAATATTTATTGAGGGATAATTAGCTAATGAAAGCTACCACTTTATTGAGAACAAACTGAACTGTAGAGCTGTGTAAAAACAATTTACGTGAATGAAAGTTATCAAACTACTTGATATAAATATCTTAAACAACATATTGTTCATGTCAAGTAGTGTTTCAAGTATTATTTTATATTGTGAAACAGTCATAATGTATACCGCTCGTGTTTTATAAACTGCAATATAAAACCATTTAGCGCTGTGTGGCGTTTGATCTTATTAGTAATTTCCAAGCACTCATGGAATTATTTTAAATCATCATTGTTTTATTTGTGAAACATTGAGACGTGTGAAGCAACAACACCACTCTTACAGAGTAATTGTAAATAGTGACACAACTGTGTACATTCGTTATGAAGCAATATAACCTGAACAGTGTTGAAATAAGAGGCAAATGATCTAAAGTAGATTAATGTATGCACATGCAAAAGCGTCTGTGTAATGCAGTGTCAGGAAATTCTGGAATGCACTTAACCTCTAGAAACATTTCATGACCCATCGTTTTTAATCAGTGCTGGATCTCTACACCCTGTCGTGATGCCTATTCGAAGGGTATAGTTCAAGCAATCAGCTTTTGCAATTTGGGAACTAGAGATTATTCATGATGCTTTCCGAGGATAGCTTTTGGTGTCAGTTTGTGATACAGATCCTGATTGCCTCATAAACAACTAAATAAACACAATTTTAAATGTAATGGAATCTAAGTTTTTTTTATAAATTGATAAGTATATACAAAACTATTGTAATGTGCAGAATCAAATATTTAAACAAATCATAAGAGAATTTTATTTTATTTCACAATAGCTATGTTAATGTTTGATGTCTCAAATGTAATTAGGATGGTATTCAGAACCAAACTGGAATCAACTAAATAATCCATGAAAATTTGCAAATATGTATCCATTATGACAGGAAAAGTTATTGTTTTGTCAGTACATATCCTAATACGGCACATAATGTTGTTTTATTCCTATTCACATGATCTCTACTAATAAGGAGGATGTAACAAAGGTTGTACTCTATAAAATAAATTTCGCAATCAAATAACTTGGTTTACTCGTAATAACTTCATTACCTAGCTGGATATTTTTTTTAAAACATATGCAATAAATTGTTTTTAAAATGTTCTTTGATTTAATTCTGCTTCTAATGCAAATAATATAAAAGGAATTCTTGAACAATATCGGAAGCTCTATAACGATCATATGTCTCATTGCATGTGGCAATTGCATGTCTAATACTACAGAATCTGATGCTTCGATTGGATTAGAACAGTGACACGATTAATGTGAATTGGATTCCCGTGATCCATGTGTTATCCATTATGGGTATCGTCATGGCCTGTAACAATATGTGCTTTCATATAATATTTAAATGTCAATTAATGTAATTATTCAGAAATATCTTTTCAGAACAACATGATTTCATTCAGTCTCTGACTAAATAAACTCATTATTATTTACAACTGGAGTGACACCAGATGTTACCCTGATTTCAAATGGAAATACGATGCACAGTAGACGTGGTGAACAATGAAACGTCACACGAAGAAATATTCCTCTTTAAGAGATTATAATACTGAAATCCAAATTCTCTGATAAAAATATAAAATGTGTAGATTTTCGTTTGTGAAGCAGACATAATTTGTTTTAAATAAACGTATGCTGGCTGCATTTATATTATTAGGACCCTAGTAAAGTGGTCGGAAACCACATTTTCACCACATAATTTACATAAATAATTTGGCAATGCAGGCAGAAACCCGTCTTTCAGTTTGAGAGACAGATGGCGAGCCCCATTTTATTCATCTTATGATGAATCAATTTTAAATCGAGAATATATGTATCTGTATGTGTATCTATTCCTTACAGCAGACTTATTTCACGTTCGTGTGTTCCTTGTTTCATAAAATATTCTCGATGTTCCAAACTCCATCTCAACATCTTTGACTTCCACACGTGATTTACACGCGAATGTTCTGTTAACAGCATGTAAGAAATAACGTGAGTAGTTGTGATTATTCTGGTTCCTGTTATATCTGTTGATTTGCGCCATCACTAAAAACTAGTCCACGCAACTGCACCTGTCGATTGAGTGCGCCACTTGTCATTTTCAAGTGTTTCGCGCTTCACCGCCAATGCAAATGCGCGCCCTGTGCATACAATTTCCTGTCACATCCCACGCATCCGTCCCTTGCCGCCTGCGCAGCCCTGAGCATTAGGGAGCGCACGCAAAGCGAGACGCTGCGCGAGCTGTCGGAGCGCGGACGCCGCGCCAGTCCACGCGTAATCGTTTGATCACGGCTGCTGCTTCAGAAACCACCTCACCTCGCCGCTGCGTCTCTTGTGGCGCGAGGGGGTCGCGGCGCGCACCTGCTTCTGTGGGGCCACGGGCAAACGTATATTCGAAGCCGGGCGCACGGGAGCCCCGAGGCGGCGGGCGGCGCCGAGCTGCAGGGCCACACGCCGCCCGCGGGCGCCCGGCCGGCCCCCCAGGGCCGACCACGCCCACGATCGCGTCCACGCCCGTCCGCCCCGCCCCCGCCTCCGCCCCCGCGCTCCCCCCACGCCCACACCCGCGTCAGCCCCCACCCCTATCCCCCACTCTACCCGCTCCAGCCACCGCGCCCCCCGCGCACGCCCCCGCGCTTCCCCCACGCCCACACCCGCGCAAGCCCCCACCCCCTCACCACCACTTTAGCCCGCTCCAGCCACCGCGCCACCCACCCCCCGCGCCCGCCCCAGTCCCGCGCCCTCTCCGGCCCCCGCGGCCCCCCTAGGCGTAGATGCAGCTCGGAGAGAGCTTCCCTTCAAACCCAAAATCCGCGTGACTGCTTCAACGGAAATTTGGTAGTAATGACAGAGTGATCGAGATAGAGATGCAACTAAAGCGCGAACGCTGTCCCCGCGCTGTATTGTATGTACCAGACTGAACAGGTGAACATTCCTGTTGATTTGTTAATTTAGGCGTTCAGAGTTAAACGTTTTAAGATAGTTTGGCCCTTTCATTTTCATTACTCAAAAGGCAAGTAAAATCGTTGATACGTCATTTTTGAAAAAAACAAACATGAGGAATAAATATCTTAATTTTTTGCTAATCACAAATGTTCCACAGCATTACATAAATTTTGCGAACAATTTACACCCACAGTAGTGATCATTGAAAAGTTCTGTCGTTAATTAAATATTTATTTTCTATTTCCTTTACATTGAGCTTATATCATACGTATGATATTGAAATTATGATAATAGGAGACTTACTGTATAGATGTATAAAATAAGTGTACAACGTAACTTCAGATAGAAAATAAAAATGTGAAAAGTTGGAAGCTGATAGCTGAGTTTATTCTGGAATATTTATCATCTATCGCCTCTATAAATATACGAGCTAAGGCAAGTTTATTATAGTATTTATGATTGATTAGTTGATTATAGATTGCTTTTAAGAAGGTAAAAATAAAAAAATCGTAAGAATGATACCTAATGAATAGTGAATTGCCCATCAGTTTTGCATCGAAAAGAGTTAAGACGAAAAGTAGTAGTGCTACTGCAGCATCTACTTCCTTGCGTATATCGAACCTTTCCAATTTTCGAAAATTCAGAGAGTTCAATGAAAATGGGACCTACTTTTTTTCTGCATTCTAGGAGAGATTTTGAAGACAAACGTTTGAAGTCGTCTTTCAGAAAATATTTTTAATTGCTTTAACTTGAAGCAAAGATTTTTCTAACATCTGCTTTATTTGCAATTTGTTCTACTCGAACATTCGGCAAATACAATTGTACATATATTATTGACATGTAAAGAAACCATACAATTCTGGTTCTTTCTAAAAATGGTTTTAACTAATTGTCCATATCAGAGAGAAAAAAAAGACAAACAAACAAGAACAACAATAAACAACATCACATTGAAATAACAATAACACAATAACAAACAAACATACAATAGTGCAAGCATTGTGACAAAAAAAATATATCTACAGTAACAATTATTTTAAAAGAAAAATATTATTTATATCTGTGGTCCAGATCAAGAGGATGTACTCTCTTCAATCTTCTTGTCATTGTGCTGTTATCTAAGATGTTTATGGCCAGATGATTAATATGATTTTCGAGTCTGTGTTGGTATTTGTGAGATTTGAGAGTGATTTCCTCTTTAACAGTGGTGATATTGAGATCTTTATGTAGAGTGGCGTTTGATACAAACCAGGGAGCATTGCTTAATAGTCTGAGACATTTGGATTGAAATCTTTGAATTATTTCTATATTTCAATGTGATGAAGCAAAAATAACGTGAAAACTCCTCCGGCACCGGGAGTCGAACTATTTAGTCACGCTCTATGAACTCAGATTGATAAAAACGCTCAATTAAGCAATCGAAACAATTACCTCTTTCGACATTCTAATACATTTTTGGTGGGTACTTCCATTCCATAACACGGGTTGTTGAGTTTGAGTAAAACACGAAGTTGAGTTTCAGCACGAAGCAATTTTTCACTTTTGATTTAAAATGCGCGATCTTTTGGCGAAATATGTGCGACAGAATATGGCATGGGGATCATGTAGAGGTCATGTGGGGATCATGTGGTGGGTTATGTGGGGAACATGGAGGGTAACACGCAGGATGTATGGGGAGATACCTGCAGCTCTATATGTGAGGATACACGAGAGAAAATGCGATAAACGTGGAAAACGGACTAGAAACATACGTGGAACATAAGGGAATTTGAAAGTATTGTGGGGAATTTGTGAGTAAAATGTGGAGAACATGTGGAGGACAGATGGAGAAACAAGTAGGGAACATTTTGGGAAGCACGTGAAGATATCTGAAGAAGAGGGAGACAAGATAGGGAACAATATGGGATATTGGTTTTGCAAGGAAGAGGCGGGCAGCTGATGTTGCAGGAGGCGACCGAGTCATGTTTTTCAAGCAGAATTTAACAAAATTAGATTTTTTTGAAACTTTTATTACATTTTTAGATTGTCTGCCCCTCTGGCGATCTTTTCTCCATACCAAGAGTAGTCATATACGAGCTGTAACTAATTGTACGTGATTTTATGTGATATTTAATTCATTATTTAGCAATAATAGATGGTTATTCTCCTAAAATAACAGGTACTTAATGCTATTAAACACAGTTCAAGGGCTGCTAGTCCGAAGATAGGATCAAATATGCAGTTCTTTTTACTTTTAAAACAATGATTTACAAACTGCAAAATGTTTTCGTGGGTTCACCTATTATTTATTATTTCTACAGTATAGATCCCTTTTGTGACTTTCGTACCGAACTAATCTTAACAAAAGTGGTGTCAAAAGTGAATTTCACTCAGATGCAGAGAATTGATTTTTCTCTTTGTGTTTACTAAGGTTTCGTGTACAGAAAGAGTTTGAATTAAAACAATCTGCAACACATAGCCTGCTGAAATATAACTTCTGACACGTAGACCGAGTGTAACATGTGCATTTTAAGATACTTTGCACCTTATATTCCGTGTCCAAAGACCTCGTGATATTCGTATGTTTCTCAAGCCGCAATTTACAAAACGAGTTCGTTTGAGACCTTCTATTGCATGGTTTGGGTTTCGGCGCTGCTGAGTATCCGCACTCCGTCATAAGAGACGTGGAGAATCTCGAATTCTATATGAAATTAAACTGAACTAATTATACGCGATTTAATTATGACTTTGTTTTGGATTTCTTTCTAAATTTCTATTGAATTAAATTGGATTTTTAATTCATATTTTATAAGCTAATTAAGAATTAAGCTTATACATATTTAGTGAACAAATACGCACCTTTGGCTTACATTTTCTCCCTTCATACATGTGTGAAGAGGAACGGTTATCGGTTTTTCATACGCGAAAGGTCCCGCGTGCGCATGCTAGTTATTATTGAAGCTAAAAAAATTCAAGCACTCTGTTTATTATTATTGAAGCGCTCTATTTCTTTCAGAAGACTGTCACATCCAATCCGATGAACACTTCCGCTCCAGTCAGTGTGACGTAGACTTGCATGAAAAATTAATTTAATCGTATATAAAGAATACATGTGAGCCTCTCTCAAGCCCTGGTTTCTATATTTTCACACATTGAAGCACCGACGTATATCGAGGCGTATGGAACATAATATGGAACATTCTTAAAAAATAATACGATATTAAATTGTGTAGTCTGATCCTGGGTAACCAACGATACTATAGTTCAGGGGCTTGTTACAAGAACCAAAAAAGTCCAAAATGCCATATTATGTGATATTTCACCAAGTTATTTTCTACAACTGACGCTATTAGCTGGGGCATTTCCTTTCAATCAGTGTCAAACACATTGAAAGATACAAGGCGGGGAAATACCGAAAATACATTACTGTGCACGTCTACACTATGAAGTTTTGGTGCCGCGTAAAAAATCTCGAATTTTAACTAGTATGGTTCTTGTAAGAAACCCTTCAGTTATACATTTTTTAAGTAATACTTACTGTTGACCGCTCAAAATCCACGAAATTTTTAGTGTATCCACGAAAAGTAACGTTGACCGCTCAAAATCCACGAAAGTAAAGTGCATCATGTTTCAATGTGTAATTAATTATCTTTAAAAATACTCTCGTTTAATTTATGACGTGATACATTAAAATAAACAATCCCTTTAGATAATCAAAAAAGACGTACAAGTTGATATTTTTCTCTATTTTTAGGCACATTATAATTGTAGTTTGGAGTAACAAAGTTATATCTCAATCATGTAATGTAATGAGGAGAGCCCTTCAATGATTTACAGAGATTCAAATAGGAAACAGTCATACGAAATTCAATTATCAACTGTAAATATTTCATGTACGGTTATTTAAATCTATCCTACGATTTCATGAAATTTTCCCTTCTAAAATCCAAACTCGAGTAATACGACTTAAATGATAAAGATTCAGATATATTTTTAGATAAGTCACAAATAAATCAACAAAATGTAGATACTCTTTACTTTTCATCCTAGTAGCTTTCATCAGAGAAAATGGATGTAAATTTGAGTTAACTTTAATTTATTAGAGGTACAAGAATACACGTTGCGGAGATGTACAAACGAAATGGTCTGAGAGTCACGAAACTAAATATCTCGATCTGTTGTGCCGGAATACAGGTAAGATAGCAAGATAACACTGTCCCTTAAGAATTATTATTAAAAAAGTTTCTCAGAGTAAAAAAATTGAATCAGTAATAGTATGTTCCTCTATTTTTCTTTTCTTTGCACAGGAATGTTTCCAAAAAGTACTTTATTTCATGACAATAATACGTTATTGACTTGATGTAGACATAATATATTTCTTTATAATCCTGTTCGTTTAATATTTTTGAAGGTAATCAACGCGTGATTTTTTATCTCATATCATAATTGTTTACTTGCTGTTCGTGCATTTCCTCGTTTGACAATCTTATTTTTTGTAACTTTAGACGTTGTGAATAGCACATGTTTCAAAATTGAATATACCGTGTGTAAACCCAAACTGCCCAATATATTTTACTTTGCATTGCCGGTAGGTGATCTCTTGGCGTGGACCAATCAACATTCCGCCTTTAATCACAATTCGTGCTACATAGTGGAACCTAACACGCGCAGTTTCCATCGGCCCCACTCCGTCACCCCGTACCCACCCCAGCCGCCACACCGATACCCCCTCTCGCAACCCCAGCCCCCCGCCCGATCCCCACTCCCTCCCTCCCCCGCGCGTTCCGCCACCGCTCGCCGAGCCCGGCGCTCAGGCCGCGTGGCCGCGCGCCACGCTCCGTTGCCGCGGTTTCCGTTCTGGGATCGATTCCCGCGCCAGGCCTGCCCTGACAATCCGACCGGCGTAACAAATTTGAACGGTAGCCTGCGCTCCATTTCCTCCGGCGGTGTCATCTATCACGACCGCGGGCGATAGGGGCGGAGGGAGCGCTGGAGATGGAGACAGCTGCGAACACGCGTGCCTCAAGCGCCGAGGCTAAGGCACACGGACTTGCCCAGGGTGCTTGAGCCACGTTAGGAAAATCACAGAAACTAGCTGAATCCGTGCGATTAAATCGCACAGAAGGAAGAGCTGTAGAAAATTTACGACAGAAAATATTGCATATCCATGAATATATATATATATATATATATATATATATATATATATATATATATATATTGAAACACATAATGTGTTTCCTTACACTAATTAGAACATTAGCGTAAGTAATCAGTATATATTTTGGACTGCGCGGTACGTACGTCAAGCGCGGCGAACAACGATGGAAACTAGCAACGGTCGCTACCGCCGCCGTTGCCGCCGCCGCGAGGACAGCGTGAGAATGTCGGTTACGAACTGGGCAGCGAACGGCGAAGATTTCAGCCGTTAGGACAGTCGCGGAGAAGTGGCCGGTAGGTACGGACGTGTGGCGAAGAGCTCGCCGTTAGTGCATGGACAAAGGGAACATGCGGTGTATTTTGTAAAGTAGTAGCAACTGTAGAACAATAGATACGTGAAGTAGAGATCGAGAATATTATTAGGATGGAGATCAGCGACGAGAGAACAATCGATCGCGCTTGTATTATTTATCGCGGTAAGAATAACACTGGAATTGTATGGTGCGGAACTGAGGCCAGCACGTGCAGTAACCGTGGGTTAAGTGATTAAATCCAGCGACGGAAAATAATCAGAGTGAGGTGCAACACCGAGGTACCAGGAGCCGAATCAGGAAGGATTCGCAAGGTCACCAGCCGAGGCGATCGCTACGCCATCAGCCGCCGACGACGCCCAGCTGCTGCGAAACTCGGCGACCCCTGCCGACACGAGCCGTGCTCCAAGCATCGAAGGTATTGGTCGGGGCCCCGAAGGTATGATAATATGTATTACACCTAATCTTGGTACCAAGGCAGAGTGTATAAATGTTGTTAGATCATGTAATTAACAAATCTGGTTTGTGAATAAATGCTGTTCATGATTGTACTTCATTCATTAATTAACTTTCCTAATGCTATACCAACTTATCGTAGGGACCCATTCACGGAAAAGATACCCTCCTTTAGTAATTTCTTGCAGTGAGAATACCCGGCATCACCAGGTACGTCACAATATATATATATATATATATATATATATATATATATATATATATATATATATTCTAACACACCCACCTTGCACTCAACTGGTACCTTCATCACAGCCGCATGAACTGTAAGCGGGTTGATAAGATATTATGCTCGTGAAGCGAGCTTAAAATCTCGGGAGCAGGATCTTCAGGGTACGAGAAAGGTTTGAACCCTTGACACAATAAAAATCACACAAATTGCACATAAACGAGCGTATAATTTACCCAAAACTCTGTGGCATAAGTTAATGACAAAGAAAAAATAAAGAATAGAATCACACTTTACAAAAATAATCAAAAAACACAAATAGAAACCTTTACAGCCCATTAAATGAATGAACACTTAATTTTCTTCAAAACTAATTCTCTGAAACAATTTCTCTAACCTACACTGTGAATTCCCTTTGAAAATTAATTATGTCTAAATTTAAGCTATCCTAGTTACATTTGCACATGAAACCAAATTCAGTTTACAATCTCTTGCTTTTTAAAAAAAAATATATGCAAAGAACAAAATGTGGGCAAGTGCATTACTCTCAATTATAATTTAACTGTAACTGCTAACAGCAGAATAATAAATGCTCCAAATCGAATGTTTAAGGCAGGCAATAATGCATCAAAAATCTCCTCCTGCAATGCTACAATTCGTTATCACCCGTGTCCTCGATTTCCTGCACTTTCCTATACTAGTCTTTTTCCCTGCCGACGCGAACTTGACCTACTTTTCGATGGATTTGAGTGTTACCTCGAAAACTGCCGTTTCCTGCCTGGAAGGTCACACGCTGGCTTCTGCACCGAGGTTGCTGGATTCCAGCGTCTGCGTCGTACGCTGTCTTCTTGCGCCCTCTTCCGTTCTTTTGGTCGGCCTCTTCTTCTCCCTCGGCTTCTTCTTCTCCTTTCGCTTTTCCTAATCGGCCTCTTCTTCTCCCTCGGCTGCTATACGCGTCTCTGACTACGCCCTCGTTGTGGAAAAATGTCTCTTGCACTTCCGTGAATACTAGTGCAAGTTCCTCGCTCGTTGCTACTTTTACTTTGTTAAATAATAACTTTCAATGTTTTTCGCACAACGGTTAACTTTACTTCCCGTGATGCTAATTGAGGAAACACTTTCCTAAATGTTCAAATCTCGCGGACGACTAACTAGCACGTCTGTTCGACGCCGAAAACTCCTATCTAGCAGTCGTTGCGGCGGCAAACAATATCTAAGCTGCCGTTGACGAGCGGTGATGCAAATGCTGCTTACCCGACGAACGGCGACAATCAGAAGAGCTGCTTACTCGACGCGTGGTGGCAAGAAAAGAGAGCTTCCGCTTGCGCGTCAGCCTATTTATTGTGAGATACCTGGGGAAATTCTCCGTGGCGGGGGTATTTCTCCTCTTTCAACCCTTCACCAGGAAAAACGTTGCTTGCTGGTTCGTCTTTGATTAGTACGGGCAACGGATACCAGGCTGCGCGTTTAGGTACTCTGATTTACGCCAGCTAACCTCGCTGCCTGTGGGTGTTCATGCCGACGAAACGGTGGTGTTATGGGGTCGCACAATCCCATAACGCCACATTATATATATATATATATATATATATATATATATATATATATATATATATTCTAACACACCCACCTTCCCGTCAACTGGTACCTACACAACATCAGCATGAACCGTAAGCGGGTTGACCAGATATTTGCTCGTGAAGCGAGCTTAATATCTCGGGAGCAGGGTCTTCAGGGTGCGAGAAAGGTGTGAACCCTTGACACAATAAAATCACACCAATTGCACATAAACAAGCGTATAATTTACCCAAAAACTTTGTGGCATAAGTTAATGACAAAAAACAAGAATAGAATCACACTTTTACAAAAAAAAATGATCAAAAACACAAATAGAATCCTTTACAGTACATTAACTGAATGAACATATGATTTACTCCAAAACTAATTCTTGGAAATAATTACCCTTATCTACACTGGGAATTCCCTTGGAAAATTAATTATATCTAAATTTATACTATCCTAATTACATTTGCACATGAAACAAATTTCTACTTACAATCTCTTGCTTCAAAAAAAAATATTACATGTAAAGAACAAAATGTGGGCAAGTGCACTACTCTCATTTATAATTTAACTGACTGCTAATGGCAGAATAATAAATGTTCCAAATAGAATGTTTAAGGCAGGCAATAGCGCATCAGAAATCTCCCACTACAATGCTGCAAATTGTTGCCACCCGTGTCCTCAATTTCCTAACACTTTCCTGTACTAGTCTTTTCCCTGCCGACGTGAACTTCACCTACTTTCCGCAGTTCTAGCGTTACCTCGAAAACTGCCCGCTTCCTGGTCTTGGTGGTCGTGCGCTGGCTTCTGCACCGACGTCGCTCGGTCCCAGCTGCGTCGTACGAGACGAGATTCGCCTCCGCCGTCTACGCTGTCTTCTTGCGTCCTCTTCCGTTCTTCCTAGTCGGCCTCTTCTTCTCCTGTCTACTCGCGTCCTCTTCCGTCCTTCCTAGTCGGCCTCTTCTTCTCCATCGACTGCTACCGGCGCCTCTGACTACGCCCACGTTGTGAGAAATTTCCCTTGCACTTCCCTGAATACTAGTGCAAGTTCCTCGCTCGTTACTACTTTTACTTCGTTAAACAAGAACTCTCAATGCTTTTCTCACAACGGGTAACTTTTTACTTCCCGTGTTGTTAATAAAAGAAACACTCTACTAAATCTTCACTATTTCGCGGACGTCTAACTAGCACGTCTGTCCGACGCCGAAAACTCCTACCTAGCAGTCGCTGCGGCGGCAAATAATATCTAAGCTGACGTCGACGAGCGGTGATGAAATGCTGCTTACCCGACGAACGGCGACAATCAAAAGAGAGCTTCCGCTTGGGGGTTTGCCTATTTATGGTGCGACGCCTGGGGAAATTCTCAGTGGCGGGGGTACTTCTCCTCTCAACCCTTCACAAGGAAAAACGCTGCTTGCTAGTTGGCCTTTGATTAGTGCGGGCGACGGATACCAGGCTGCGCGTTTAGGTACTCTGATTTACGCCTGCTCTCCTCGCTGCCTGTGGGTGTTCATACAGAGGAAACGGTGGTGTTATGGGGTCGCACAATCCCATAACGCCACAAATATATATATATATATATATATATATATATATATATATATGTGTGTGTGTGTGTGTGTGTGTGTGTGTGTGTGTGTGTTTCATATTCACCAGGATCTCTACACATATATAGTCCATGATATTATTTGGCGGCTAACAGTAAAGCAAGCCTGCTATGAACCTTACCACTGACAATACAACTTCAAGTAATAATCAGAACTCACCCACCTCTTTGATAGATTCCGTAGATATCACAAGAATTATGAGAAAGAACATTAAATACTTATAATTGATAGCTAGAAAACATTGTTTTAACGACCACACAACGCAATGTTCCCTGAGCAAAATCAACTGCTCTCCCATTTTCCGCGAGCTTGCCAAATTGGGCATGACGCCATCTTCCCGTTTCCATTTTAGCCGCGCATTTCAGACAACGTATTTCTTAGCTTTTTATTAATAAAGGAAAGCTGGGATCTGCTTAATATATAGTGACCCCCACTCCTTACGTTTTATTTTTTGGGGCACCTCACTTGTTTAAAACCGTTCACTGGGAGACGATTAAGGAGTACATCAAAATTGTTCTCTTTATACCTTAAACATACATGATGATTTATGGTTAAGGATCTTTCTCGGTTCAACCTCGAGAGGAAGCAGTTTTTCAGAATGGAGAAATAGAAGATTATTTTAGATTGGAAAACGTGGAAGTCAAACATGCTAAATATAGCAGTAACTTACTTTCTTAAACAGTTGTATTTAGCTTTCTGTTCGAGTTCGATGTATGTATCTATAACTCCAAAGTGTAAGGGTATGTGATAATTTAGCATGAATGTCTATTACAAAATTCTACCAAATTCTATACACTTTAATACAATTATTGCCAGGTCACGAGGCATTGTAATGATAGAGTAGAAGTGAGTCATTCATGTAGCAAACAGCACCACATTTCGGACAACATATTTGCCCCTTCTCAAGTGAAAGGATTCTAATTGTAAATAGTAGAATGACATAATGAAATATAGTATTGTACTATATGGAGAAATAAAGAAGTAAGAAAATGAATAAGTTTCAATGAAGTCAGGGACTATTCAATGATGTAGATTTGTGCATTGGAATACGATTAAAATAGTTTATTATAACTTGTATGATGATTTAATGTGAAATAACTAATATACATTGTGAATGTAAAAGTATAAATTACGCTGTGGCTCACATGAGAACCGACATACTGAGGTGTATAAAATGTAGGAATGCGGCCTACTCCCCTTCATGTTCTGGGGCTATTTTGAACATTTTATGCTACATTTGTATTGTCTGCAGTGCATGCTTCGAATTGTGTATGCAATGGTTGGTACCGTGTTCTGTTATGGTTTCCCTAAATCGCATGACTCTGTCGTTCTACTCGCTACCCCCGCCTGTGGGGAAAATCTGCAATTACTACCATAAATTGATTTTAATGAACACGTAACAGTCTTTCTTAATAAAAAATGTACCAATTTTGTGTATATGGTTGTAATTGGAGTTCCAACCTTTGTGTATCTGGTGTTTCACTCCAGTTTTACGGGTGTTTCAATTGTGCTTTCCCTGCGATGTCGCCGTATCATTCAATGCTGTATTCCTTGCCATCGTCCTGCCATTGTAGTAGCTATTTGCGTCCCACAACGTTTTTCTAGGGCTTTTATCCAGCCAACAGCCGGTTACTTTTTACTTCCAAATGGGACGCATATACGAACATTCACTAGTCACTAACACACTTGCGGGCTCCTCTGATCTGACGTTAAAAAAACGCGACGCCCACCGCGGCAACATATACATGAACGGGAAATGGGAACAGGGAACAAACAACCATACCCAAGGCGAGACTCGAACCCACGACCCTATGAACCAAAGCGCTGAACCGGTACATTCTCTTAGCCACCTCATCCATACAAATTATTGCACATATTTAACCGTAGCCTTACTACGGGGGGTCTCAGAGACCAGTCGATTAGTTTTTTCTTAGCTTTTTGTATGTATCAATGTTTTCAGGATGCTGGAAATCATGTATATTGTTTATGATGTGCATTGTGATCAAAATATGATGCAATTTAACAGAAATACATAGATAGGTAGAAAGAAGTAATATTGCACAATAAAAGTGTATTTACAGTAAATACACATCTTACATTCCCGCTTTCTTGTTTTGAGGCATTTACTCCATACCAGTGCTCCCTCACCGGTGTATAAAGGAAATATATAGAAGAGTATATAAGCAGAAGAATTCATGTAAATTCACAGAAGGAGAAAATTAAATAATACACCTAAATAAAATAAAATAAATCCGGCTTAGATAGCCGAAATCGCTAAGTCTGAAGGGTCGCGGGTTTGAATCCCGCCCGGGGCATGGGTGTGCATGCAAGTGTGCACGATCCTCTACCGTGGCCACAAAGTTGCCAACAAATTTTAACAACAGTGGTCGTTGTATGATCTTAGTGGTTGAAAAGCGGCCTTAAATAAGTAAAATAAATAAATAAGTATATTATAAAATGTATTATGTTTTGGCATAAAATGGTGTCAGGATTTTCGACACTAACTTGTCAGCTGGATCGAATTCAGTCGCTGCCTCAAGGAGAATTCCAGCGGCCGGCTGCCCTGATCGGTAGTTTACCCTGTTTACTCCGATCAACACCAGACGAATACCGTGGTTACTCCGATCAACACTAGTAGTACCCTAACAAACGGGCAACGAACGACGTGCGATCCTACTTTCCTCTTCCTTAACATATCCGCACCCCTTACTGACACACACTTACATTAACATACACTACACTACGACACATGTCGGGATACCAGCCTGGAAATTAGAGCTCGTCCCGACTGGGGTCGTGCCTCGTTGGTGAGTCACCGTCACTTCCTGATGAAAAAACATGCACTGCACTTACGGGATTAATGACCTTATATGTTGACGCGCCCGTAATCGCTAACAATCAATATTTTCCATTTAATACAAATATTGATACTGTAACACCTCCACTCATCTCCCGGCGAATGGGATCGTCGGAAAATGCGCGGTTAGCGGCCCGGTTATAGCTCAGTTGGTCCTATTCCCTTTACTCGTTTAAAAACTAGCCAATTGTAACAATTTCCTTTGCTCATTTAAAAATTAGGCGATGGAAGGAATTGTTAATTAAATTCATGGGCATTCAAAATAAACAATTTGATTACTGGTAAAAGACAACGTTTATTCCTGGACAAAGCTGTACCAGGGAAGTTACATTAATAAAATAAAAGAAAGAAAAGATTGAATAAAAAGAAAAAAATGAAGATTAAAATTAAAAGGAAAGCTTACATCTAGAGAAAAGTACAAAATTATTTTATAGTTAGAATTACAGAGTCGTCCTTGAGGACCTTTCTGTGCCTTGGCGCGGCACCGCTTAGACAATACTTCAAAAGGTTTATTGCCCCCAATTACATTGCCTGAGAGCCCTCCGTGGCAGATGTGCTCCATGTGCCCGGGCGGGCACGGCGGAGCTTGTAGGCGACCTTCGCTGGAATGTTGGCCGGTCGCGCCCCCTCAACAGCAGGGCGGCTGGCAGCGGCTCGCGGCGTCTGCGGCAGTCCATGACGTCAGAAGGGGGCCGTCTGGAGGCTGCCCGGCGGAGTAGGTAGATGTCGTCGGGGTGTATTGCCCCCGGTCGCAGTTGCGTAGCACACAACAGTGTTTCCCTCTGAACTATGCGAATCCTCTCAAATACAAATTCAGAAGTTGCGAAATCCTGTAGCGAATACGCAATTATAAAAGATTCGCCAATTTACTTTTGAAGTGCTTTTGCACTTCCTCTAAAATTCTCACTGAGAATTCCACTCTACCACCCCAGTGATTTCAACCAAGTGCTTTCAGAGGCGCACTCGCCTCTCCCCGCGAATAGCTCCCACCCCAGAGAAGTTTCTCAACCAAGTGCCTTCAGAGGCACACTCGCCTCTCCCCGCGACTGGCTCCCACCCCAGAGAAGTCTCTCAACCAGGGATGGAAAAAAACATGTTTTTTAAAAAAAAGTTTTTTTGTTTTAAAACGGTTTTTTTTGTTTTAAAACAGTTTTTTTTAAAACAGTTTTTTGTTATAAATAAAAAAAACATAATAACCAAGCGAAAAAAATCGACAATTCGATTCGATACTGAGACAATTCGATATTTACCCGGTACGGTGATTTCAGAACACATCGAATCATTGGAGTTTTCTTTAAGAGCTGTGTTTTAGTAACAAAACAGTATTTTGTAGTGATATTCTTCATTTTACAAAGGTAAATATTAAACACAATCTGTATTCGGACAAAGGAATGTACGAGTGGTTAGGAAAATATTACATTGCTCGAAATCGTAACCTGTGCGAATTATTATTGTTTTAACATACTTATGATTATTATTGTTTTGATGTCTCTAGGTGTGAAAACAAAAACATTTTCAAATGTCTGGGCGAAAGAGAGACGACATTTGGGAGGATTATGAAGAAATTAAGGAAGGAACATCATACTCGCGTGCGCAATGTAATCATTGCAAAAAGAAAATGGCTGGATTGGTAGCACGCATGAAGAAACATTTGCAGAACGAATGTCCTATTGTTTCTAAAACACAACAAAGCTCGTCTGAAGGTATGCATTGATGTCGAACCGCATATTTAATTACATTTAATTTAATTCTTATTTATTTATTTTTATAAGATTTAATTTGATTAAACTTAAATTTTTTCTTTCTTTTTTAATTCAGAATCAGGGACTAAGCGACCATCAATGTCTGATTCGAATCAACCCACCAAAAAAGTGAAGACATCAAACACCATGAATAATTTCATCCACGCCACCACAGATAAACAAAAAAAAGATTTGGACGAACAAGTTGCTCGTTTTATTTTCGGGACAAATTCTCCTTTTCAATTGGTAGAACACACACAATTCAAAAAATTTGTTTATATGTTGAGGCCTGGCTATGATCTACCAAACAGAAAGAAAGTTGGAGGTGAACTATTGGATAAGGTGTATGAGAAGGAGAAAACAAACATGGCGACTGCTCTAAAGAACCAGATTGTGTGTCTTTCACTTGATGGTTGGTCTAATGTAAGAAACGAGTCAATCATATCTTCTTGCGTGGTTGACAAGATGGGCAATGCGTACTTGGTAGATTCTGAGGACACATCAGGACATAGTCACACGGCAGAGTACATGACTTCATTTGTTGAAAGTACCATCACTAAAACATGTGACATATACGAGTGCGACATCGGTAGTATAGTAACCGATAATGCACCTAATATGTTAGCGATGCATAAGAATTTATCGAGACCCAATGCGAACATTATCACTATTGGATGTGGAGCGCATAATTTGAACTTATTGGCCAAAGATTTCGACATGCCTACTGCAACGAAGCACGTTGAAAAAATTGTTAAATACTTTCGTAATAACCATTTTGCGAGAGCAAAATTTGATGAACACAAAGACGGTCACAATCTTGTACTTCCCTTAGAAATTCGATGGAACACGATGTGTGCGTGTTTAGAAATTTTCCTGGAAAATTGGCTCACATTGTTGAAAATATGTGAGGAATACCCAGACAAGATTGACAAGGATATAAAAAAATTAGTATGCGACATCTCCATCAAAAGAACCGCGCAAGACCTAGTTGCTATCTTGAAACCAATCTCGATTGCTTCGGCCAAAATTCAATCTAATACTTGCAATATTGCCGATGCTGTGAAAATCTGAAAAAATTTGAAAACTGAATTGTACGCAGTCCTGAATTCAGCTCAGAAAAAATATTTGTCAAACGATATGAAAAAGCATTGTCAAGCAGTCATTTCCTCGCTTACATGCTTTCCCCGAAGTACATGTTAGACGATTCCATTGAGTTGACAGAGCAGGAAAAAGAAGCTACATTTGATTATGTAAAATCTAGTTTCGGCGATGCTGGGATTTACCTGACAACAAAACTATTGAAGCTTAAACTACGAGTTACCCCTTTCACAGGCGCACTTATGGATGTGCAAATGATGACAAGTTTGACCGCTATAGAATGGTGGAAGAGTATTCAAGACGTAAAAAACATCTGTTCAGAAGAAGAAATGAGAATAATCATGCAACACCTTACAGCCAGCGCATCATCGGCGAGCGTGGAGCGAATATTTTCGATATTTGGATTGGTCCACTCAGATATCAGGAACAGATTGGGAACAGAGAAAGCAGCTAAATTAGTTATGATTTATAAACAACTAAACTCTTAAAATATAACTCCATGTCCAGCAAGTTTGTCACCATCGAGAATTTGGATTTTTTGTTTTTGTTTAAACAGATTTCTGTTATATATTATATATTAAGTTTATTTCAAAGTTAATATATGTTAATATATATTGTATAATGTTTATAAATAAATGATTTAAATATCCTTTGTTTTTATTATCTTTATAATCTATCAAATGTTAACAAAAACCGGAAATTTTGCCAGGAAAATTAAACATTTTGGGAGATTTTACCTTGCGTTTGTTTTAAAACAATGTTTTTTTAAAAAAGCATGTTTTAAAACATGTTTAAAAACAATGTTTTAAAACAAATGTTTTAAAACATGCCAACCCTGCTCTCAACCAACTAAAATTTTGTTTCTCATAAATGCACGAAGTTAACTTTTATCCCCACCCTTTCTCCTCATATGTTCTTGCTCCCTACAACGATCGCGTCGCTATTGGCTAAAGGTGATGGCGTTGTACACTAAATTTGGCCAATAAGCTCCGGCGGAGTATAGGAATTTTCCACTCTCTGTTTCTGTCGGAACATGGGTGTCCTTCTCTACCGTCTGGAAAGTAGGCCACGTCTGTGAAGGGGCTTCCCGGCTACTGAATTATTGCTTTGGGTTTCCCCGATCACGATGACAGGCGTTTCGAAAGTATTCCAGATGGGGCTGCAGCTGGGCGCCTTACAATTTACCCTTTCTTCGGCCGTTGGGTGGGGTGTCATAAACATCCGAAATGGGTCAGGGAATCGCGGCTGTTGCAAGAAGGGGGGCTGCGCGCGTGACGCCGTATGTTTTCTTCAGTAAAAAATTTCTTAGGTCTACTTTATTCAATTTAATTTATCTTAATAATTCTGTACCGCTACAATACGAGATAATAGAAGTGTTGTTCATATAACGAGACAGAAATTGAATAATATTTTGTGTAAATTAATGCACATATATTATTAGTTATTTCAATTTTTTATATCTGTTATCATTTGAATCATTACAGTGTCTTCGGACGTGGGTGAAAAATTTAAGACCATTCACTCAAAACGGTACATTCACAATACACTTTGGAAATATTTGTAGTATTTTAATTCTTTGAATATTGCAATTTAAATTTTACAATCTTATGAGAAAACATCGACCTTTATTTGACAACAATTTATTTGGTCTTGTCATTAAATAGAAATATTGATGCGAGAAAATCGAAATATTGGTCGTATAACAAGACAGAAATTAAATAATGTCTTCGTTTAAATTCATTCTAATATATTTCTAGTTTTGTGAACATATTAAAATCATTGATAACATCAATAGAATCAAATTTTAAGCTTACACTTAAGTGTATAGTGCAGGTCTAATTTTAATTGCCACTAGTTGATTATACACGAGAGTTGGCAATGATTAAACGTCGGAATTGACTATAATAGTAGCTTTGATCTATTCCGTTCGTTCTTGCTCTTTGGTGTCAGATATTTCAAACTCTGCCAACGACCGGTGCTACAATTTCAGTAGCATTCATGCCAATGATAGCAGGCGTCTAGATAACGTCACAACTTGAACGAATATACGCATCATGTGCAAGTATCAGTAGAGCTGGTGACCCACGCAGTTTACTGTGACGATAAAGAAGATATTCACATTATTGGCGTGAGCGACTGACGGAAGCATACGCAGCGTACGATTTTAGTCACAGGTTAAATATTTAAGGAAACCAGTGTATGTTTGATATGTGCATGAATGAAAATTACAATAAAATTCTTTAAACTAAGGCAATATTCTTGCTGCAGCACTTCAGCATATCAATGCGTCTAAGGGCGTCGTGAAAGTGCCCTGGAACTCTTTGAAAAGCTGTAACGAATGTGAATCAATTTTTCCCTAAGAGCCCAAGTGAAGAGTTGTATTTCACAAGGAAGTTTAGATTTTATTTATTCAGAAGCAGTTAAAAAAGATAATTGTTACCTATGTTATGCCAAACTCATGTCAACTAATGATTTCACCCCCACCCCATCACAAGTAAACGTTTTTGACTCATTGTGCATTATATGTCAAATTTTGCCGTGGATACTTGGCTGTCCGGGGTGAGCCGCGTCTCAGTCAATCGAGCTGACGTTTCGGCTATCATGTTGTAGCCTTCTTCAGAACTATATTGCTGCAGTATGACTCTGAAGAAGGCCACAACATGATGGCCGAAACGTGAGCTCGATCGACTGAGACGTGGTTCACCTCGGACAGCCAAGTATCCAATTACTCCGGCCGCGGAAGCCTACGAATACAAATTTTGCCATGTTTTACCGCCTAACCGTTCGTCTAAAAAAGTATCTAAGAAACATAATTTGAAAAATTTTAATGAAAATTATTTTTGTTTGAGCATCTTTCCCGAACAGAACATAGGATTTAGCACAAAAAGCAGTGTTACGTTTAAAGACCCAGTGTTACTTTTTAACATTAAGTACGAGGTGCATCCCGAAAATTAGTTCCGATGACCGATCAAAAATACAAAAACATTACTAAGTAAAATTTTTATCGGAATATTTATACATATATTCACCGGTTACTTCTCAACATAGTCACCATCGCTGTTGAGTCATTTATCGTCAAGAAGCACTATCAATTGTATGCCCATGTCATAAGAGTCCGCTGCCTACATCTTGAGTCACGAAGTCACTTCAGTCTGCACCTCAGCGGCGTTTTGGAAACGTTTTCCTGCCTGAAAGCGCTTCACGAGACGGAAGAGATGAAAGTCACTTAGTGCAAAGTCGGAGGTGTAGGGTGGTTGCTCGAAGATCTCCCATCGAAACTGATTCAACACATTTCGTGTGGCGTTGGCTGTAGGGGGTCTTGCATTGTCACGCAGAAGCTTAATGCCTCTTGTCAACATTTTGTCGTGTCCATACATGTCACACAATTGGTGATGGATCTCTGCTGGGGATTGCTTTTCAGCGTGCAAACATTGGATGACTGCACTAACATGGCAGTTGGCAAGAGACAATATCAGAGCAGCAATATAATCGTCACACTGCGGTAATACTCGTAACAGCCGTTACAAGACTAAAAGTGCTTAGTATTAGTCCACACACCTCTCTACTCCTGCGCAGGCGCATTCATTTCCGACCACTCATGCCATTGACTCGACATGCTCAAGGACGCGATCGGAACTTACTTTCTGGAAGCACCTCGTACTACCAAAATGTCACGTACATTCTGTTCCAAGTTTTATGATGCAATGTTCTTATGCTTGACAAAAATAGTGTTCCGAAGCTATCAAGAGGTCTCATTTATATTGATTGTAAACGAAAGCAGAAAAAGAAAACAGTAAATGAAATTATTCCAATTAAATGCTGAGTAGATTCAATCTTTTTCTTTATCCACTTAGTCTTTACATTTATCCGTTCTTGAATTTCTTCCAAAGATACCCTCTTCTTAATATATAACCACCTACATGCTATCAATGAAAATGTAAAATCACATAGAGAAAATGACTCATCCATGATAACTGAATGCCTCACGAGTTCCACGAGCAAGGTACAGTTGTATCCCACAAGGAAGAAAAAGTGTTGGTGGACCGACAAAGAGAAGGAAAAATCACAAGATGCAAGAGGCAATATTGACTAAGCATAAAGAAGAAGATACCCGCCGCGCGAGACAGTCTTGCAGGTACCCCCGTCTTCATCCTCGATCGCTATTTACGCAACTTACGGGGCAACACTAAAACACTCCACCTTCTATTTCACACATGTAAACAAGAACAATTCCCTGGTACAAGGTTTGCGAAGACTCAATGAGGTCGTTGGTCAACTTCAGACAACACCGAACAACCTTCCAAGCTTTCATTCGCGAACAACAACACAGTCACCACTACCAATCACGAGTGAAAACAGATTTTCTGCATTACATTATGACACTGAGCTTCCTTGCTTTCCCAGACCATATTAGCTCTCCAATCATCGACACGTCCATCACAAAATAACGCTGGCAAGTGCAAACAAACAAATGCACGTAGAGTTCCGCAACCTAATCCTTCAATTACTAAGGACACCCAATTTCCACTGAGTCTATCAACAAGATACTAATTTTACTTGATAGCCATCGGCGACCAATCTTCTCCCTCACTGGTAAAACTCCTATCCCATTTCATTGGTTATTGGATTGATGATTAGGCCATTACTGCTAAGGACATTAGTCCCGTAGGGTTAGTGCATGTACTTTCTCGGAACGCGGCAGTAATCTTCTCCCGCTTGATGGTGAGATCCGGCGCCGAACTACACGTCAAATAGCGGGATTTTCTTCAGCCACGTGTCTCCCACCAGCAAAACACCGCCCCAGTGCCGAGACCAGTTCTAGATTCCCGACTGAACTGGCATGTGTGGTAGTGTTATGTGTGTAAGTGTAGGTGTGTAAAGTAAGGGGTGAGGATAGGACAAGGAAGGGAAAGAAAATATTGCGCGCGTTCTATGGTGCGTTTGTTAGGGCACTGCTCCAGCATTCGCCTGACGTTGATCGGAGAAACCTCGCAAAACTACCGATCAGAGCAGCCGGCCGCTCCTCTAGGCAGCAGCTGGACTCGCTCTAGCTATCCAGCTTGTTCCGAAAATCCTAGTGCCGCGCCGACAGGACTCGAACCCTCAGACGACCCACAGCAGTGGCTTAAGTTGATGCTCTGAGCCAGCTTAGCTGGCCATCCTACTTTATTGTCACGAGCATATAGGAGTAATAAATCTAACGGGATATTTGCCATTGTGGCAGAGAACTTCCCACAAAATCTCTTACCAAAACAATCATCATTACAGGAGGGAAGAATGACATCAATTTGGACGGTACACCTAACCAAAAAGTTGACAAATCACAGCGTGCTGTACAGGCGGAAGAGCAGACCTGATGGCCTGAGCCTCGCCATGGAAAATGAGGCATAATTGAAATTAATACCCTACTCTTTAATCTAATCCTTGTACTACATCTCCCATTATTCATTCCTCTCCACTTTTCGTCCCACCTGCTCATCTCGTGCCACTCCTGGAGACTGTACTTCCTTCGGCCACATTCTAGGATGAAAAATGTGATAAATAAAAAGGAACTACAGTCAGAAGCAGCAGAACAATATCCGTGTAGATATATATGACAGGTTCGCATATTGTATCCTCATGTTCAATCTTTTTCAACTAAAAATTAATTTATCGAGGCAGCATTACAGTACAGTATTAAGTTGAATATGCCTTTCGCTTTAAAGAACATTTACCTCGTAATGAAATACACACCTCCAAATTCCTCCTTTTTTATGTGGATTGATCGTTTTATACATCAAGGAATCAAAAAAATGCCCTAAATGTGGAGGTTAGTATATTTTCGTGAGAAATAAAATTGAATCTACCTTCTTGTCAAAATTCAATCAGTATTCAGTTGAAAACATTTTGTAATTAACAGTCGCACATTACAACGCTCAAAATTATCTTACGTTGCATTTACAACCTCCCACAATTCTTGATATAGCCGGCCTGGTTGTCCGAGGTTGTTAAGGTTGAAGGGCCGTAATAGCCTCACCTCGAAGTGTCGAAATTCGAATCCCCCTCTTGGACATGGATATTTGTGTATATGTTTGTGTTGTCCTTACGTGTTCTCCCTACCGTTTCAAAGTCCCAGTGGTAGCCATATGACCGAGATGTTTGAAGGCAAAATTAAAAAAACGGCTGTAGATAACTTTCAAAAGAGTAGTTTCTCAAGATTAATTCATTCTTCTAATTTACTTATTACAGTGAGTATACTTACAAATAATTTAGTTAAATAAGAACAGTAGATCAACCTTAATAAAACCACAACAAAATATAAGATAATACGAGAGATGTACGTGACTGACAACTACGCACAAATTCTTACAATTAACATTAACTTCAACATTGACACATTAAATCAAACACGTTTGTGTATATTATTTACCACAGTTAAAATAGAATTATTTACAGTCTGTTTGATGCAAGGAACACGATACGCGCTTTATAATGCTGTTGACACAAACGACAAATATAATTTATTTTTCTCAAAGCTTTCATTTCCTTTAAAGTGTGATTTCCTCTTAAAAAGAGGAAATTAAACATTTCACGGAAAAGCAATACCTTTATAACACAAGGCATTGGAGCATAGTGAAAAAACATTCCAACCCTTTACTTTATTTCTAAATTTCGCCACGAGCTACACGGTTTTCATATCTACTTTTGAAAATATAAAAGAGTTTTAAAGTAATAGCACAGGCAAAAATAATGAAAGGTGATCAGTATATTTTAATACTAACAATAAAACTAAAGCATATCATTTCGTCTCTCTGTAAAATATGTTAATTTAAAGAATGACAGAGGGGTACTAATCCAGTAAATTTTGCAAGTATGTTAAATCAACACTTTTTGAGAATTGCTGTTCATCTCAGGAAGGAACTAAAAGCAAAAAATTCAACATAATATATTACCAAAAAACTTTCGATGATTCAAATGTTTCCCTCAGAATATTCTGTAATCTAAAAAAAGAATATTAGATCAGTTTTGTTGAAAATCCAAATTGTTTATTAAAAACTTGTACGTCAGCCCTCTTAACATTATTGAACCCTTAAGTTTTTGCAATTTTCTAAAATGCATAGCGTTCACCAAAAATGGGACTTGCACCATTATTTATGAGAAGACATTGCAATGTTTGAGAAAAAGTTAATGACAAACATTTTAAGAAACATCTACATTATTAACATTGTACTTTTTCAATGTTAATATTGTACTTTTAAATTGCCTATATTTCTCGTAAAATAACGCAAAAGTTCTAATATTTTCGAAGCGAATTTAATCTTGTCTCAAGGTTGTGGTCTGAAAACGGATTTCATTAAAAAACCTTTCTTCAATATTACAGTTGTAGGAAGAGGCCGAACAAATTTTGAACTTCTCCACTTTTCAAGAAATCAGAGAATTGAACGAAAATTAGACCTTTTACGTGTCCATTGCTCTATCGGAGGAAAAGTTTATTCAAAACATTTGAAGACATATTTGAGAAACAATTCAATGTATTGAGGCTTTATGTTTCACTTCCCGCTTAAACACTTGGTAACTATGTAATTCTAGGTATTTTATTCTAAGCGCTATTCTCAGAACGTGTTGGGCAAATCGCAGCAATCCCAGATTTCCATCTCTCTTATGTCATCTGCAGTACTTATATGAAGATGAGGGAACTGTTTGACTGCCACTCTGATTTGATCGTTCCCTTCCCTGAGCATCGACATAGATGGGATAGATAAAACCAATTGGTAGAGGTAATGCGGCATTATGTAGGTATGAAGTAATGCCGATTTCTGAGTGGGCTTTAGATGCGTTTTCTGAAGCCTCGTCACTGCTTCCATGAAATTCTATATGGACGATTTTGATGAGAAGGCGTTCCAAATAGAGTACTTCACTCCCAGGTATGTTAGGGTATTATCATCACTGACCAGAGGAATTCTCTCCCCCAACCTTTCCAGGAAGGGGACCTCAATGAAACAATGGTTCAAAAGTTGTAATTTTAAATGATGAATACTTAGCGGCGGACAATGTCTTTCCGAGGGCCCCAAATATTCTTTCGCAATATCAATCAGTTTTTGAGCCCCTGGAGCTTCCTTTACTAATTGCACCAGATCGTCAGCAAATTTTAACACAGACACAGTCCTTTCCAATAGCATGTGCCCTGACTTGCTTCAGTTTCTCAAGCAGACACTACGTAATGAGATTAAAAAGAAATGAAGATAAGGAGTCCCCCTGTGCTACGTATGTAGTATGCAAGATAGTTAAAATTAATATTAACTTAATAAATTGGTAATTAATATTACACCGCAGTGATTGAAGAATAAACAACTATTTTTCCCCATTGAATTTCTGTGTTGAGCGCATTTAAGTTTCCTTGTTTACCTTCCAAAACCTTTATGGTGCCTATCGGTAAATGCAGCTAGTAATCGAGTCGTTTATGACGAGCCCCATTGCATGTCTGTAGTTGATAGTCCTTCGACGCTAAAAAGCTCTGCATTGTTGCGTGAGACTTTTTTAAGGATGCATGATGTAAGCGTCACATATCGTAAAACCACGCTGGGAGATATAGCTTTGCACTATTCAGTCAGTTAAACGCGCGTTCCAGCACATCGCTTGGCCACGACATTTTAAACGACACACTTTGCTTAAAAATGTTGATTTTTTTTTATTTTAAGATAGCTATACGAATTTCCGTCCGTCAATTCCCAATTATTAAACCTCTTTTGATTGATTTAACTATTTGAATGAACTAACTATACCCAAAAACGGAATGGAAGAAAGTAGGAAAGAACTGGATGTTCATATAGAATTAATTAAGCGTAGTTAGCCGAATAAGAACTTGTTTGTGACCTTGAATATAGAATAAAATTATAAGGATAATATGAGTGTAATTTTTTCAAACTCCGATGAACTATAACCAAAACGCAAGTGTAAAGAAGAAAATTAATTTATTACCAAAAGTTATGTAGTACAAGCTTGGTTCTCTTTTCTTGATTCTTGCCGTGAAGATTCCAGTATTTCCCTTAAAACAAACTCTGTGAACAAGGTTTTCGATCATTGGCACCACTGATACGAGATAGGCCTGAATTTTGCTTTGAAGCCTCATTAGTCTGGAAGGTTTAGCCACCCACTCAATTTTTCAATCCGTGGAAGAGTTGAAAACCACTCACCGCTAAGTAGAGCTGTACGCCGAATGATGAAGAACGATGTTCCCGATGTTTGGTTAGAGGAGATCTGTTTTGTCATGAATGAGAACATCTCCAGAAGCTAGTAGTCCTCATTTGTTTGAATGTTTACCTCAAATATTCGGCTTATTCTTTTAAAATATTTTTTGCACTATTCCCATGTTCTTGAAGAAAGTGATTAGCACTACGAAGCTCGAACATGGCGGGGGCGTTAATCGTATCTGTCTTCTTTTCATGCCCACCGAAAAAATATGCGCAACCGCCCACTACAATCCGCAAATCTTCCTACTTGTCAAGCGGTTTAAAGCCACAATTGGGGGTTGAAATGGAAGAGACCTAGTATATTAAAACAACTAGTGGCTCTACAAGTGCACATACATTATGCATTATTTATAACGTTTGGTACTTTCAAGAATTCAGAGAATTAACGAAAATAGATATATGTTATTTTTAAGCATATCTTGTTATATTCACGAAAAAAATAATTGGGAACAATTTTTGAGAAATATTTTTTTATAAATTGCATTAACATCAAACAGAAACAACGCGAAATTATTATTTTTTCTTCCAAAATTGTATATAACCTTTTAGATCTGATCAGGAAGATCTGATTTTTAAGAACAGATTTCATTTAAAACCAAAATATCTCTTTAATACTGTACTTTTGCAATGTAAAATTTTTCAACTATTTAAAACAAAAAGCCGAAAATGAGATTGGCACCACTTTTTACATCATTCTTGGATAATAATTATATTTAGAGAATAAATTTCGAGCCATTTTTGAAAAGATAATTGTTTAAAAATCCCAGTATCTCAGGCACAATTACGCAAAAACTACGTATATTTTTAAAATATTGTTAATGACCTTATTACAAAATTACTTTCTGAGATTTCATTTAAGGACAAAAACCACTATCTTCAATATTGTAGTTATAGGAAGATGCAGAAAAAATTGATCTTTTGCAATTTTCTAAAAATAAGAGATTTCAACGAAAGAAAGATCATTGAGATTGCTATTGAATTTGAGATTGAAGAAGAGATTGTTGAAAATGTTGAGGCTTTATGTTAAGTACTCCTAAAATTCAAAATATTCCTTTCATATTCAAGGGGCCGCGACATCAGTCAGTTTGATTAGGAAATATCAATTTTGGTAAAAATCCTGCTTATGGTTTAGTGTTATTGACAGACAGACAGACAGGCAGACATTCGTTTTGCCGTCAATCGATTTTTTTATATCAAGGCCCCCCGAATCGTATATTCTGACTACACGTGTTAGAAGAAGTAACTTACATAATATTGGAACAAATTCATACACTTTTTCGTTACCAGGGTCAGGGTATTTGAGTTTTGTGTTGAAAATTCGCCGTTTTCTGGCGCTCTATCGCATTTAGAGCATTCATTTTCGCCTCTTCCAAAGTAAGGGTGAGAAAGTAAAATTGATTTCAATTATTACCGCACACGTATCATGTGATTTTTTAGACGATTGGCTGTTGCTCAAGCTTACCAAGCGAACGACCGGTTTTCTATTCCCACCGGTCCAGAGAAAAAGTTTCTTAATTTTTTCTTGGAATAGAGCATGCAGGTCTAGAACTATAGTATCTGTGCAATTTTCAGTAAAACCTGTGAAGTTTCGAAGATTGAAACTTTGAATCTCTTGCACTCTTTTCTGAAAAGAGACTATTATGACGAGATAGCTGAAGAATTAGTAAGCTATACTTGGCAGTCTAAATAAAACGAGAAAGTATGTGTTGTAAGTGTTATTGCATTAATAGTTTTTCGGACATTTTGGGATGTCATCCGGTACGTAGTGATGGTGCAAGAGGATATACATTCTCACATCATTTATAACTACAATTTTGAAACGAAGTAAAATTAAAAGTAAAATTAATTTTATAATGTTTAATTTTAAATAAGATGACGCCTCCCTTGGTTAATTACTTTTTAATATTTGAAATACCTCTTCGCTTTTCTCAAGTTTCACATGTTTAAAAATATTCATTGGAGCTTTTCATCAGGAATTTTCACAAGCAATGGGTTTACATTTCGTTTAAGATTCATACTTGAGACTTAGTGATTTAGTTCATAGTGAAAGGGTTTGAGCATCACGCATTTATTGAACGCTCCAAACGAATGGACCATGAATGCAGACGATGAATGTGTTGGAGCCCATGCAAAGTGCGTTACACACTAATATTGGCTAACGAATCGCAAGCGAAATGCACAGAGCAGGTTCATTTCCATCAGATAAAGTTTGTTGCTCGTGGAATCGGCTATGAATTTCTGCATTGCAGTTTGATGATAACGTAGTTTCAGATTCAGTAGTATCACACTCAGACTATTGCGATACAGAATTCATCCAGTTGACAGGGTGCTGATAGGAAATAAACAAACGCGATGTCACGAACAACTATCAAAGTCCTTTGTCAGCGGATGTAGTCGTTTGGAAAACTTCATTTATTGTGTCCTGCCTGGAACATTTCTCAAAAATTAGCAATTTTTACGAAGCCGTTGCCAGTAGAATGGAGGTTAGCTCACTTGCTTCTACAACACAGACTTCCAGTTTACTGATTTCCAGTCCACTGGTTCCCAATTCTGGAAATCGCGGGTCCAAATCCGAATGGGGGCGAGGATTTTCGAAGTGTGGAAAATCCCTCGAGTGCAATGTCACGCTTGTGGCATTCACAAGAACCCTGGCTAAATGTCCGGCAAAATTGAATCCTGCGACAATTCCCGTCCTAATGATTTCCCATTCTCGCTCCGCCGGGGAACGACGCGAGGAACAGATAAAATCACTGAGACCGTTATTGTGTCGGCCCCTGGCGGCAAACATGGGAGTTAAAAATAGTTGCGAGCATTAGGCGCCCATGTGCCATGGTAGAAAATTCCCAATAATACGTTGACCAATGGGCAATTATCTATAGTTCGATTATCAGAAAATGGTCAAACCTTTTACTCTTGATTACACTTTTTAATAAAATTCAATTTTTAATTTTATGTAGTTAATTCTAGTACGTAGGTCGTATTTCTACTTGGGGAATTTAAAAATGTTGCAATAGGTAACAAATGTCAGTAAAACACGCAAATTAGGGTTAATGTGTAAATTTCTTCTCACAAAAGTAGTGAAAGTGTGAACAAAATGCGTAAACAATATAACATGTTAGTCACAATAGAGCAAAAAAATAACTGTCAGATTTTACATTGCATTCGAGAACCAAATGTATCAGTAAAAGGAAAACAAATATGTAAATGCAGTGCGAGTACTCAAACTATACTAATATTTTCAAAAGAAGATATAAATGTACAATGACTCACTTAAAAGATTTTTATGTTAGGTATTTCGAAAATACACTGTTGGCGATTGTTTTTCATTGCTACAGTAATTCTCTCAGTCCATTAATTTTTTTCTCTTGATGAAAATCTGAAAAGAGCTTTCGCTTGTGTGCAAACTCACCGCACGACCATCGTGTACATATCGGGCCGGTGCGAGACTTAATATGATTACCTCCGCTGAACGCCCCACGGCAGGAAGCCATAAAATTGTAAACAAATTGCAACGAAACATTGATTTTTGGGTGCTGCAGGGAAATACATATTGCAGAATCTCGTGCGTCCCACTCGGAGGAGGGTATAAAAAGTTTGGAGAATTTATCCTGTGACGAAGCAGCTGATGTGTATCAGAATCAATGTTTTTTTCTATTGGATCTATTTTGAACAAGACTTGATTTTCTTCATAAAATTAGTAATCATGTTATAATAGAAATTTTACCAGCTACTGTGGTATGTCATTTATTTTCTTACTCATAAGACACAGCTGAGGAGCATCGTTATAACATATTTCTTTTCATGTACGACCTCATGTCATGAAGGTATTTTTGTGTATCGGTTTCCTAATTAACACACTGTGAGCTAACACCCTTCAGTTATGTTCTAACATTTTAGAGCTCATTTATAAACAGTGTATATCAGAATTGATGCATCTATCTCCTCTCATCTAAAACTAACGTGGAAATTTTAGTGAGAGTGTGTTGTTATTTATAATAATAATAATTATTATTATTACTATTATTATTATTATTATTATTCAACTAAAAACCCATTAAGGGCAATCAAGCCCGCATTAAGACCTTTTGCAAAAAAATGCTGAATGAAGTGACAGGGTGATGATGACGGATGAAAGGATTAGGATGTTGGTGGGATGTGGCAGGAAAGGATCGTGGCACTTTTGAACCATCTCAGCATTCACCCTATGACCAAGGGAAATCACAAAAACCCCGGTCAGGATGGCCGGCCCGGAATCGAACCTGATCTCCCGACTGCAAAGACAGCGCGCTATTCACTGAGCTACTTGGTTTGGTTAGCATGTTATAATAGGAGATAAATAAAGCCCTAATAATAGCCCTATCTTAAATGTATACACCTGCAGACCCACAGCTGCTAGTATTACATCTCGAAAGCAATGCATACATCGGTTACAAAAAGCTTCTGTGCGAAACCGCGCAATTTGCATACGCGTCTGCGGTTTCTATTGATACTTATTACGATCCTAATTATAAAATTCTTTGTGGAATCTTTCCCGAATTTTTTCTCAGATTTAGGAATATTTGTCTTTTTGCAAATGGCAGAGATACTTTTCTGATTTTGAAGTGCATCCGTAAGAAAACCATCATTTATTTATTTAACACCAAAAAGAGTAACTGTAACTTGTGGCGGAGAAGTAAAATCTTGGCTTGTTTTCTTGAGCTCCGGAACCCATGTCTGTCTCATTCATTATATGGATTTCAATTAGGAAAAAACACTAGCAACGTGCGTTTTTAAGTTTAATTTACAAGCAAAAATATTAGTCGCCGAGTAATAGGAATGATTGTATCGGCAAACGAGGCACAGATGTAATTTGATAGTACTGCTTTTTCTATTTGCTCAATGAATCAAGGGAATCTGTACGAAACCCTGCTTTAATTCATTGTCCCAGAAGCTGAACAGCAACGTGAAGTACGTAGTAGCTGAATTTTCTAAAGTGTTATTGTCCATCTGTGTTAAACATTGACGAATTTAAACATTCTATATTTACAAGTCCAGCGTAGTCTAAATATGCTCGCAAAAAGTATTTCTAAAATTAAGTTCCGTAATGAGAGATCAAAATGAAATCGAGATTAGAATTACAGAGATTTCGTTGAAATTTATCTCAAGCAGTAAAATTTACCACTTTTGTAACGTGTGCAACAGGTTACAATGTATAGTTATTTAAATTTGTTGCAATTTAAGGCGAAAATATATAATAAAATAAACCACAGTCGAATTTAAATTTAATAATGAAATAAACTTTCAATTAATTATGAAAATGTTTACATTTTAGAGTGCAAAATGGTTTAAATAAAATTTTAAAGACAGCAATAAGGTTTGTCAAACTCTGAAGTAAAGCTTTCCTTTGTTCTTCCCATTTCAATTTGAAGGAGAATTACGTCACCCCTTTGGATCCGCTCCCTCTTGATTCACGTCATGGGATTAACGCGGAAGGAGACCAGTTAGTTTCTTCAAATGCATGCATCGGAAACGCTTTGCTCAGCCCCTAGCTAATAAGGCGAAAGGGCATCCGCGCAGAAACACGTGGAGCGCCGTGCGGCGGAGCGGCCGCGACTGATGACAGTGGTTGACGCGGGTGCCGCCTGACAGATCGATTCGCGCGCCGCCTGTGGGAACGGCGCGAACCACCGGAGCGAGCCAGTGACAAAATGATTTGATTTGCAGCGCCAGACGTCTAAATCGATCGGCGTCCGCGCGGTTAGGTCAGCGGCGCAAAACCGCGAGGCGGACGACGCCTGACGGGACGCGATCGCTCAGACGTGCTCCTGCTCAGTCTCTGTCGCTGCCTCCACCCCCGCCCCCGCCCCCAATCCTCACCCGCCCACTCCCAAGCCTTCTGCGCCAAGGAAGATGAAGAGGTGGCGCAGGAGTTTGGAGACGCTAGTACCCTCAAACCTACCACGGGTATTGGTGGGTTCCCTGTATGTACAGCAGAGCAAATTCTTTCCTTGTCTAATGGAAAAGGTATTTTCAGGAATTGGGTCCGTGGACTTCTTCGGTGGTGCCACGGTCTCGGACAAATGTGTTGACACTTACCAGCCGGGAAATACCTTTTCCATTAGACCATGGCCCATCAGTCCTGAAAATATTGACCCACGCTTTGACGCCGTCCGTGAAAGCCTACATCGTTTCTTTGTGTGGGGTTTTGTGACGTTTTACAACCAAAGCTGCTTACCGCCGGAGAGCTAATGATCTCCATTTCAAACATGAATTACTTCACGCGGTTTTCGGAGTACTGCTTTGTGTGACTGTGGACCGGCATTATTGCTGCAAGTCATGTAATAGAAACGGCAGTTATTACCAAGGCGATGAATAGTTTTCAAATTTAACTCAGAGGTGACATGTATGCTCGGTGTTTTTAATTGCGTTTATCTGAGGCACGGAACATCTAACAACAAATGACTTCTTTTCAAAACGAAGACTTATTGAACTATTTTGCGTCCTAGAAAATTCACGACTTCGACGGGGTCCGAACCTCTGTCCTAAGTGTTCAAAATTCTTCATTTCATTTCATTTCTTTGCGTTCTTTCCTTATTCTTATTTTCTGGTTCTTTGTCACAGTTGTTTTAAGGGATGTTTTAATTTGTTACTGGCATTTAGTTTATTTATCTGAAAATAATTGTATTTTGATAAGGAATATGTTACAAGTAGTTTTATTTGGCGGTATTAGATAACGAACCAGTTCGGATACCTCAACATTTTTCATCAGTTCCAACATGCTTCTGATAACGTCCCTTTTCAACCCTTCTCTTGAAAGGAAGTGACCGGAGGACAACTCGGCCTCATCGCTTCGATAATTCATTTTGGCTTCAGTTTCGTCAATATTTATCATTATATCTATTTGTCACTGTCAATATTTATTGGCAAAACGTGAGCGACGGACTACAAGAAATATTTCATTTCTGACATTCTTGAGCAACCACGACTGCATTAAAATATGAAAACGATAATATATCTTGTGATTTACCGTAGCCTTCCACAAAATAATTACAAAGTATAAACAACACTCGCTCCATAATGTGCAGTTTCCATAACTCATGTGCATTGGAGTGTTCTGTGCCTTCTCTAATGTAACTGTAGAGTTTCCCCTTCCCCTTCTCTAGGAAAGGTCACTTATTTTCAGAGTATGTCAAAGTGTTGAGCCATTTTGGTTCCGGAGTACCAACTTTCTTGTAAGTTTCAAAACGCAAGTATATTGGCTTTTCCTGTCAATTTAATAGTTTCACATTCAAATCCAACGCTATTATAAGAAAATAATTCATTTAAAGTTCCAGCGTAACCAATAACAATAATATTTTTGAATTTAGATTTGCTCAGGAAATTATGATTTCAGGCATTTCGCATTTAAAAAATTGCCGCTCCTTTTCGAACACTCACTACAAAGACTTTCGGATTTCAATTCAATTCAGTTGAAGCGAGTCACGTCATATGTATGCTGCTATTCGCTAACAGCGTCATGGTACTCGCCCCAAAATGTACTTTTTGACAACAAAACATTCGGCCCATCATCCTTCACCGTCTAGAGGAAAACCCGCTAACTTTCCGGACAATTAACTTCTGTTCTAATCTGAAAAATATCTTTTATAAAAGACGACAATTTGCCTTCAATTGTAACCTATAAAATATTGAGAGAAATATATAATTTTCTAATTTGTGATCAGTAAAAATCTTGAATGTTAAAAACAGTGCTTTTAAATATACATACAGTTCTAAAAGTTGTAAAAAATTGCGAAAAGCATGTCTTTATTGTCGCGTAAACTTTATTTTGATGTTGTTCAATTTTGTACGCTTCGCGTTGCATGGGAAATATCCGTGCCTATTTAACTCTTATTATCCCGTAGTTATCAACCTAAATTCACTAGCAGTATTATCACGAATGTCATAAAAATGTTTGGGTATCCTACTGCAATCATTGCAGTTCATGTTTTTAAAATTCGATTCTTCCCGCAAATAATCGAAATGTGATTAAGTCCTCATTTTAATATTTGAATTATTTCGTATTTACACAATGTTCATCAACGATATCGGTTGAGTTTAGTAACAAGTTTAGGAAAATCCATTTGGGTCGTAATTTGAAATACAACATTCATTTCTTCTGAAACGCTTTAATAGCGTTCATAAATGTCATATACCAAGTAATTATTTTGCGAAATGTGAAATAAATAATTTCGTTGAATTTTAAATAACTAACTGACATGGTTCCATGGCGCGCAACTGAGACTGTTGGACATGTAGGTACTGAATTTGAGTTACGGAAGTGGTGAAATTTCCACAACAGCTTCATTTTTAAACAGAAAAACGCCTCTGTTTCTCTAAAAATAGTGAAGTTTGACTGTTGACATTCGTTTCCATCGTTATTTCAAAACTTCCTGTTGCCAGAGAAGTACTACAACTAATCACAGATTGCGAATAGACATTGCGATTTCTATAGAGCCCCTAGTTCGGTAGTAAATATCGTCATACGACAAAATCGTCATACTTTGTCCATGATAGATAGATGTGAAGTAAAGAATATATGATGATTGACGACATCCTACGTGGTACTACAAAATGTGTAAGAGAAAACCAGAGCTCAAACAGTTTATATTTTTACTACTAAACGTTTCAATGAAAATATTGGATATATTTTCTCGATCACATTCTTTTTTTTCTAAAATGCAATGTAATATGTGATTCTAAACTTTAGAGAGATGTACATAGAGATGCAATTGTAGCAGCAAGCTTTCTTTTTCTAATGTATTAATTTCTTCTCGTTCGACAGGCTATGTCCTTCGAAGAGGTTAATTATACAGTATATAGTTTTTAGCTTTTGGGGAATGACTATCCATAGACAGTGGTTTTTCTTACTCGGAAGAACAAAAACATTGTGCTAAAGTGCATAAAGCGAAGTTAAAAACAATTTCAGTTTTTACATCAATTGACAGTTATGGGGAATTACAGTTGTTTGAATCGGTCTTGGAGATACCTGGATTTAATGCATCGGTATGCACCTAGACTGAAGATTAAGCAGCATGGGGAAGAGTGAATATTTTTGATTAAAAAAATTGTTTGCTAGATGACGCTGCTTAATGTGGTTGTTAAGGGCAGCATGTCCCTAAACTGCACATGCGTAAGTCATGGTTGATAGAATTAAGGTTTTAAATAATAAAAGTCGCAGTCAACTTTCAATGAAGAACGTGCATGAATGAAAAGGAACGTTTTGACATTTTGAAGATACTTTCGTGGCTATTGCATTTATGTGAGGTTCCCAAGTTAATATTTGGTCAAGCAACAGTCCTATTTGAATCCGTGCAAACAAAAAGGTTTGATGTCATCTTTTGTCTGTTTTGAGTTAACGGTGGGAAACTGTTCTTAAAATATAAATCCAAATTTATGTGCATAAAATTTCGTTGTCCATGAACGCTGTGACGTCTAGAGTGTCCTTCAACTATTAATGTTAAGAAAAAATGATCTTTGTCCGGAACCTAGAACCTTTTAGCTTGCTCTTCAAAATTTGAAGCTCTTGGACATCAAACGTTTTGTTTTTTTTCGATTCATTTATTTATCGCTGAGGAGTTACACGGAATATATGTATTGTGACTATTTAATTCGTGGTAATATTTGGGGTGGCGTAACATGAAATATTTGTTTGATATTTTAACGGGTTTATTTTGATTCTCCATTTTTGTGTCCAGTTAACATGCTCGTTTAGTGTGTTTTAATATAGTTCTTGGCTACTGCAATGTTGCTGTGCGTTGCATAAAGGGCGATATCATCCGCGTACAATGTTATCTTGGACAGTACGAGTATTCTAGCTAAAAATGTTGAATAGAATGGGAGATAGTACCGATCCTTGTGGCACACCTCGCAAGCTTTCTAAAGGAATGTTTCCTACCTACTTTGGTAGGCGTGTTGCCCTCTCCGAGGACAATACACGGTAAACGGATAGGTAATCCTAACGTGTGCACCCAAACACACTGGCTCGGGTTCATCAAGACAAATCGTTTAGACTTTTGAATGTTGAAAACTAATTGCTGAACACTATTTAGCTAACGATGTAAACCTCTAAACTCCTTTTAAAAAGTATGATATAAGAATGAGGAGATAGCGATATTTTCGTAAGAAATAATGATGATGGTATCCTCAAACGTAAACAAATATGACGCTGGTTACGTTTAGTAGTAAAAAGTGGTCAGAAATGCAGACAGACATCTCACAACCAGCACTCGGTAGACAACCGGTCCCGCACGTCCAAACGGCAACCAGTAATGTAAAGAGTCGCATTTGGTCTCTAATACCTGACGCTGATAATGCACATTGAACTGTTTCAACAGATGTTTTGTTTCTTTGTGCTCTCTTTTTCTCACTTTTTCTTTCTTTTTCTCTCTTTCTCTCCTTGTGCCTAAATCACTTCACATTGGCTTAGCGAAGTAGAGAAAAGAGAATTTCTTGTACTGTAGAACGCATTTGTTCTTCGGTATTATTTAACAAAGCTACTAATTTGATGGATAAGAACCTTTTTTATTTCGTGTCTTCAAGTAGGTTGTAGGCTGATCACAGCACTAAATTTTTCTGGGTTTCAAACATTGTGTAGGCTTTGAATCACTAGCAAGTGCACGTTTTTACAACACATGAAAAAAGCGTTATAAAACTTCGTGATAAAAAAGAATAATTTAATTGGAATTTTAATGAAGATCTATTTGTTTCCCAATATTTGTAAGTTTAATTATATTAGTATTATATAATTTTATTTATAGTTATCTTATTATTAGCATTTCATAGTTTTGGCTGTTGGTACAAAATTATCTGGACTCACTGACATCATCAGTCTTATAACATTGTTCCGTGTTATTGTTGTGTTGTTCACTTCCTATTACATTTTTTTTCTTCTATATCGTCTTCCCTCTCCTGACGTTTTTATAAATAACTAAGTAATTCAATGCATCCAAAATTTCTCAACCCAAACGTTCGGATATAAATCTCTCAGGTTTCGAACCATTAGCTAATTTTTATTCAGTATATGTAAATATTCGTTCATTCCTTACATGTTTTTCAACAAACTAAATACTATAGATCCTGGATATATTTGCTATAATGAGAAGAAATAAAATATATATTCAGTATATAAATATTTCGCTCTAGGTACAAGCAAATAAAATCTTTGGCTTCTTTGTGGACGGGCGTGCCTCAATATGTTTTATCAAATGTTCAAAAAGAAGAGTAATGCTTCCTGTATCCATAATTTATCTAAGGATAGAAAGAGAGAGGGTAGGATTTCCGAAGCTCTTGAATAACTTGCGCAGACTGTACTTCTCCCTCACACGCCACATTTAGTTTTTAAATCATTTTTGTTGTTAAAAAATAATTACCGATTTATTTAATTTTTGTTTTCGTGTATATTACAAAGGCAGAACCGTAAACAACGTTTCCAAAAAATGTCATGTTTTTTCGCGCAGTTCAGTGTTTTCGGATTTGAAGATGTCAATACGTTGGATTGAGTAATTTGTAATTAATCTCGAGACTGAAGTTTTATGCTTTATTATTTGTATACTGGCGTTATGATCTTTCATCTTGGCAGAAGGAAATTTTTTAGCAATACGTAGCACACTTTTCCCTACATTTGGATTTAACATAAACAGATACGATAACAACTATTATCCTAGTGAACGATATTGATATGTACTATGCAAGTAGTGGTTATGGAAATGTTATTTCCGGGATTTTATCAGTACTCTCTTTTATTAACTCACAGAACTTGTACACGTCTCATTATTCCTTTTAACATATATCTTTCATGCAAAATACTTACCCACTAGGACTTCGAGGCAGAACTTTAACGAGTTAATTTACAATACGAAGCAATTGTGTTCCGAAGCGATTGTGTTTTGGAATTACGACATTTGCCTGTGTCGTTAGCACGACTTCAATAGTCCGAACCCGAATGGGAAACAGTGACCCCAACTTCTGTTATCGACCCCACCTAATATCGGCTGAGCCAGGAGGTCGTTCTCTCTCCTCCGCATCTGCTTCCACCCAACGCCATTAGGAGTCGCGAGCGGGGAGAGGATAAGGAGAGTAAATGATTGTTTAGGCGGGCCCCGTCCCCTGGGACTGGCTAGCCAAGTCGAGGGCGGCGGGCGCCGTGGGGTTCGACGTTGAGGACGGAGGCGAGGACGAGAGACGGAGAGAGAGGGACGGACGGAGGGACGGACGGTGGGACGGAGGGAGGGGAGGGGCGGTGGTGGAGTCGCCCGAGCTGCGGGAGATGAAGAGGGAGGGAGCCGGCGTGCGGGAGGGAAGGTGGGATGGAGGAAAGGAGGGATGGAGGGAGGGAGGAAGAGATGGAGGGAAGGACGGAAGGAAGGAAGAGGCCATGGAGGAGTCGAGGAGGCGACGGTGAGAGACGGAGCGGGAGGGCGCGGGAGGGAGAGAGTGAGGGACGGAGGGAGGAAATGAAGGGAGTGAGAGACGGAGCGAGGCAGGGAAGAGGCTGTGGTGGAGCCGACCGAGGCGACGGCTCCTCGCTCCACCCCGCCCCGAGATAAGCACCACAAATCATAGCCGCACCCTAGGGCCGCGCGAAGGAGCCGGCGCAGCAGCCCGTCGGAGAAAAAAGGTCTCATTTCGCCCTACTAGATCTGACCCGGCCACAATCGGACGAAGGCGACGCGAGAAATATGGCCGTCATAACTTACAATGGTGCGTGTCGTTCGGGTGGCGCGGCGTGAATGAGGCGGCGGTGGCTGCGGTGGCGGCGCGGGACGTGCGGGGGCGGAGGCGGTGCGGAGGACACGCTCCCAGACGGAAGGACAGGAACGGAATGAGGAAAGGCAGAGACGGAAGGTTAGTTGGCGAAAACAGGAAGAGCAACTGCGAGGAAGAGGAATGACTGGAGGGGCTTCGAGAAGGGAAAATAAGCGAAGGTGGGTAATGAGTCAAACATGGTCGTCATTATGTTACCTCGGACAGGATCATGGGGCAACAGCAATGTGAAGAAATTGCAGTGGCGAGGGCGGCGGGGTGAAAATAATGATGAGGGCATTGTACCCCAACAGGAGAGAAAGTTATGAAACGATTCATATTTCGTGGGTGATATTGTGAAAAGAAGGAACAGGTCGGCCAGTTGGCGGCGTAGTGCGAGTAGGTCAGTCCAAACCAGAGCTGCTGAAGTAACTTGGAGGCAGACTGCCAGCGGTGCCCCGCCGCACTTGCACTCGTGCCACTCGCATCCCACTAGACTAGAGCAGACGCACACTAGCGCCTAGCGCCTCCCTCCTCTCCCCGTTGGGCTAACTCAACAAGCAGAGAAGCCCATGCAGCGGAGCATAGGCGCTTGGCCAGGGCACGCCCACTTGACCAGGCCTTGTCTAGTCGAGAAGGTCGGCTCATCGACCAGAGGGGCGATAGTGACTGGTCTCCCTTAGGAGGAAGGTGGAAGGTGACTGGGAGGAAGGACGCAAGAGGGAAGGAGCAGAGCGGCGGCGGTGGCGGCGCTGCCCTCCCCCTTCACGGCAGGAGCCGCCCCCGCCGCCCGCCGCACGCGCGTCAACGTCCCGTGCTCGCGGAGGCGCCCCGGCCCTTGTTTTGAAGCGACTTGGACAACTTCTCCAACTTTCTTGTGTCTTTTAACCCCCACCGCAGACAGCCAGTTTTCGTAGTTTCGGCAGCGCTCACAATGAAGAATCGAGATCGAAGAAGTTTCATCGAAGTATATCGCGCGGTACTTCATCTCTTGGTGTGAAATCGCCGCCTCTCTGGAAACGCAATGGGTCTCTGAGCGTTTGATTCCTCTGTTATTTGATTGCTGGGGACGCATTAGGGGTGTCAGGAAACGAGCAATCCACTAATGAGCCGTAGGGCTTCTGAGGGGGGACTGCACTCCACAAAGTAGCTGAAGCGAGAGGAAGCACCTTTGTAAAACTCAAGTGAACAGTGGAAAGCTGCTCTTAGGAGCCAACGAGTTCCACGTTGTTCATTTACGACACGGCAATAATTTAGCTGATTGAGAACTTCAGCTATCGTTTCCACACTCCCCTCGATGATAATGGATGGAAGTAGGCACAGATGGTGCTGCGTGCGTGAAAGCTTGCCGTGAAAAACGGGCGGTCGTGAACTTGAACGATTTCCAAAGATGTGAACTTTGTTTAATGGTTCGTAATTTCAAAGACGACGCTCTTTTAAGTTTACCCTTTAGCAATAGTATTTTAGGGGCAAATAATGACTACATTCAGCGTAAACTAATCCATTAAAAACGTTTGCATGAAGATCTGTTCCATTCAACATAAAATGAACACAATATCCGGATTTGTTTTCCCGCCTGACTAACTGTCGTGAATAACATAAAATGAGGCGTGGTGGTAATTATGTACTGTGATAACTCAAATAATTGTTTGTTCTTAACGCGGATTGCAATGAGGCCGTATAATTTTTAAGAGATTTGTATACACATGTATTCTATGCTTTTTAGTGAGCGAAGTTATTACAAATTACCTTAAAAAAGCAAATTGGCTGCGCCACACTTAAAGATGGGCATCCTTACTACAACCCATAGTGAACTTTGGCCAGGCAAATCCTGTGAAGGCTACAATGGATGGCTCCATGCGGCTGTGATTGTTGAACCCCAAATTTTTGTTGTATTAGCACGTCGCATTCGAAATTTCAGTACTAATTGCACTGAAATAGTACTAATACTAATAGTACTAATAGAAAATTTCAATACTAATATGTTGGTTTTACCATTCAAATCTTAAGATAGTAGATATTAATTAACTGTATATAAGAAAAGTTGAAAAATTTCATCTTACTTTTTTTTTTATTTTCATGCTCTCAATTAAAAGTCAATTAAAACAGTATATACCAAAATAATCTACAATATCTGTATTTTCATTATAAAATTTAATATTTTATTTTACTTTTGGTGTCGTGGGTATGCCGGGATACAAAAGGGAAATACTGAAGATATTTGGACTCAGTCTCCTAAGTTAGACCTCAAAGAAATACTCGAGTGATAATAAATTGAAACAACGAGTTTTGCATTGATAATAACATTAGTAAAATATATCCAGTTGATAATAAAAAAATCATATTGTTGAATTCGTTGAAAGAAATTAGTTTTCTTCGGAAAATATAATCGATAGTTCACTCCTTACATAATGATTTTCACGCCTCATTCAAATTATCAAGATTATATCAGTGGTGATCACTTAAATATTTTAAAGTAAGCTTGCCTTGCCTTACCTTAAGCTATGCTTACCAGGTTTAATATATTCATATTAATGCAAACATCACGTAGCATTCATAAATAAATCATTAAGAACTGCACTTCTAATTCGATAAAAATCTAATAGGGTTTGAGAAAAGTGAAGAACCAACATAGTGGTTAGTAACGTTAGATTTCATTTCTGCGACTTATGCTGATAAATTTCTTAACATCGGACTTCATTTCAACCCACCGAGAGTGAAACTATAGTCTACATTATATCTATACAATTATATCTTCTTCTACATTTCTTCTTATCGCACTGAACTAGCTAAATTCAAAATAATCGGTGTTTTTTGCGATATAGTGAACAGAAACCTTTCTTTGTATTCTTACTCTCTTGAAATTTATAGTCCCACATTTTTTCCCAGTTTCTGATTGGATACGCTGTTCGTTAAAATGTCCTTTGCACTTACTAAAATAAATAATATCTCGGACACATTAGTAAAACGTGTCAACGGTAATATTCAACATTTTAGTTCCATTGCTGCGTGTTTATGGATAGAACCATACGACAAGGAGTCCTCCTTACCATTTTGGTCAATGTTGCTAGAACTAGGTTTGTTTGTTTACTTCAACTGCCAAGGCATCAGAGGGCGTACAATATCATGTTTTTGTTCTTTGTACTAAATACATTCCATTCCGTTGCTTCCTTTGAACGTGAAATAATATGAAATAATGCTTAACAGTCTCCTAAAATGGAGAGATCCAATAAAAGAAAACTTCTTCAACCAAATTTGGGGACTCTTCCAAACATAAGAAATAGATAATGCTTTACAACTATTTCAAGGGCAACATTGGTCATACAATGCGTTTTCGGCAGCTAATGAAATATAGTCGTAACGAGTGGCATAAATGATGCAATTACGTCTTCTGCGCACAATAGCTTACGATATATAGCCCAAAAATGGTACATTTTACGAAACCCCTGTAACTAATCCTGCTGATTAAAATTTCTTATGCGTAGAAATAAGTGTGCGTCCAATTTAGACGCCAGTCCAAATTCGGAAACGTTCCCATTTAAATAAAGGATTTCGATGTATCAATCAATATATATTTTGTACGACGTACCCTGAAGATTTATTTTTTGCCACTAGCTGTGGTCTTGTATTGTAATGTGTAAATTCTTGAATACATGAACAATAAAATTCTGCATCAAAAATGGAGGAAGTGAATTCCATTATTACAAATTCACACAATACACACATTGCACACATTGTACACATTTCACACATTGTACACATTGCACACATTACAAATTCCTTTGATCAACAACACCAACAGTAATTGGAATAAATGACACACAGGTTTCAAGAAAGTTAGAACATGATGTAATAACACCAGCACGTAATGTGTGGTGGGCCGGAAACAAGATTCTTTTATAGTTACTTACAATAATCCAGAACATTGTGATTGTATATGCATACTTCCAGGCGCGGGAAGTAAGTGCTAACTGTACACAAAGACTATAGTGTCATCATAAAAGCACCCAGTGACTGCTGCAAAACTGACTACTAAATGAGTGAGCCTAGTTCGACACGTGAGAGGTCGGCGGGCTTGTAGCTCTTAACAAGGGAATATGTAATTGATAGTTTATCCATTACTGTTGAATATTTAATTATGAATATCTAGATTTTAGCTTGTTCTCTGTTTATTATTTTGTAATCAATGAGTTAATTTAAGAATTTTAATAAGATATTATTGACGCCATGGATTGTTAAACTAATGGAGTTTCTTCTTTGAGAACTACCCATTGTAATCGGTGAGTTGGTCACTCAGAGTTTGCCCTAGCCGTGTGGAAGCCTTAGCCGGACAGTGACGCCCTAGCTGTGCGCCCATTGAACTGAAAGCAGGACGCGTGCGGGTGGCCGCGTATGGACCGTGCTAGAAAGGTACACACACACACACACACACGAATGAACGCCAACTGTGACTGTGGGCGGTGGAAATAGTGGATCAAGCAATCGGCCAGGTCAAGGGACTCCACTGTTGCCTGTGCGACTGGCTGGCTGGTGCATTAGAAGCGTGTCGCAAACACATGAAATGTCTCAAAGAATAGAATTAACTGTGCCTACACAAAATATGGGCATTATTATGCAATCAAGAACGTATACACCCGCCTGAGCTTACAGCCTAATCAGAGAGTAGAATAAATATCACATAACTGACACAAATAAACATATAATAATATATGTAATGTAAAAAGTTCATTATTTTCAGTTCTTCCGTGTGTCCGTCAGTTTGTCTGTCTGTCCGTCTGTCTGTCTGTCTGTCTCTCTCTCTCTCTCTCTCTCTCTCTGTCTCTCTGTCTGGTCAACTGTAGCGTCTAAAAATTGATATTCCGCCATCTTTCTGGTCGAATTCAAGAATCTGCCAATTTCAGACTAATATTTTGATCTTAGCGGTACTTTATACAAAAGAATTTTCAATATTTTTTCAAACATTTCGCCATATTTTTCAATTAAAATATTTCCTAGGATGAAGCAAATAATGTTTAAAAATTGCATAAGTTTCATTTGCGTTGACCTCTTCCCAAAAAATATTGACCTGTTACAAGTACCAAAAATTCAGAGATTTCAACGAAAATGAGACAAGTACCGTTTTTCAAGTGTCCTTCCGTTGTCCGACAAAAATTAATAACTTAGTAAAATTTAATTTATATTAGTTGTAGTACGCACGTAGTAAGCCTAAAAAGCAACTATGAAGCAATTACAAGAGTTTTAGAAACAACTATTTGGCGTTCACTTGATACCTGGGAAAAACTTGATTTTTTAACTACTTACAGTTCTTTCAGAAGTGTAGTTGATAAGGAGACTTCAAAATCGTTGTGACTTCTCTCAAGACCTCCCTCATCTGAACAACTATAGAGGAATATTCAAATGATTATATTCCACGCCGTATTGAAACGGTCGATTTCCGTGGGGATGGAAATGAGTGACAACATTATTTCCGCCGCTTGCACCACAGCTGAGGGAAAAGAAGAGCGGCGTGTGTACCTTCCGAAAGCATCACAGTCTGCGGAGCAAGCCGCTTACCTGGCGCAGCCTACCACACGCGTCAGCGCGTTTCACGAACGCCTGTCTCACCCGACGGCCGCCCTTGCTCGCCTCACCCCCCGCGCCGGCCCCCACCGCCGCCCCCGAAGCCTCGCACCCACCCGGTCGCCCCCGCCGGCCTTTGTGTCCCATGCACCCCTACACCCCCGGCAGCCCCCTGCTTCCCGCAGCCCTGATGTGCCTCGCCCCTTCCGCTCGGCCCCGGCGCCCCGCCCCTCTCCCTGGCAATCGCGCGGGTGGCCGCCGCTCGATTGGGCAAACACGGGCGCCGCGCGGCCGCGACTTTGTTATCGCTCGTGATGGCTGGCGGACCGCTTTCTCGCCGCCCGCCCGCGCCCGCGCCCGCGCCTCCCACCCCCCGCCGCGCCTCCCACCCCCCGCCCGACGCGCAGTCCTTCTGCCCCGTTTTCTCCTCAAGCAACCTCTCATCAGTCTCATTTGTCTCTTGGCTGCGTCGATTACGCGTTTTTCGTTTCTCTTTCCCTTCTATTTTTCCTTCTAACATTTCTTTCTCCACTCTCGAATTGAACTTACATAAATGAACTGATAATAGAGCAACATGTAGTTTCTTTCTTACTTTTTTTAAAATTTATGCTGCCTGTTATCTACAGTTAGGCTATTACTTTCTTTGCTCATTGTTATGTGGGTTCAAATTTTGGCACATATTTCACTTTGTTTAATTCTACACATAATGAACCTCTTTGTGTCTTCCACGAAAGTTGTAATCGCCATTAATATAATTATTATTAGTACTATTAGCAATAGTAGTAGACTTATTTAGTGTTACTTTAACAAATTCTTCTTGTAGTAAATAGAGTTTCACCTTATATACCATCTGTTTACATAGTTTACAAGAGTCGAAAAAATTTTTCTTTTGCTTCCATACGTCTCGATACTAATTATTTTAATTTATTTTTCTTTTCTTGCTTAATTTCTGTTGTGTAAACGTTGCTTATTCTGTGTCTAGCATTGTGTACTAGTTGCATTTTCCTTTTCTTCATTCTTGAGCCAATTCACTACTTTCAGAGTCCTCCGCATTCCTTCACGTCGGGAAATTCGTTTCTTTCGACACAGAGTTACTTTTCCAGCATCTCTTCTCCTGCCGTTCAGAGAAACCCATCAACCACCCTCGCTCTTACCGACACCGACTCCGTCGCCACCAACTCCGCTGATCTCACCGCCCCCACCCGCCTGCGCCTCACCACCATTCGGCCGTTTCCCGCCGCAACCCACCGCCGCCCCGACGCCCTACCCGCCCTCGCCATCGACGCCACCGCCCGCGCCACCTCGCTTCGTACTTGCCGTCGTTGCCGCCCTCAACAATTTTACCACACCAACCCTAACGCCCCCTCCACCCCCGCCGCCCTCGCCACCCCGCAGTCTCCGATGCCACCACCGCTCTCCGCGATGACATCACCGCCCCGCCGCCGCCCCCGCCGCCCTACCCGTCCCCACTGCCGCCACCGCTCCCCGCCCCCGTCACCACAATTCATCACTGCTGGCATCGCCGCCGCTGACACAAGCACAGCCACCCCCACCTGCGTTTGGCCTCCGCCGCCGCTGCCACCGCCGCTTATGGGAGCGCGCTTCGGCGCAAGGGCAGGCGCGTCGGCGGCCCTTCGTGCCGGCGAAATGAGGCGGTCTCCTCCTCGCAGCCCCGTCTTACTTCTCGGTATCTCTGGGAGAGGGGGACGGCATTCCGTGCAGCCGTCATGTGCCGAGCGGCTTCGTCGGCTCAAGTCCCGTGCACTCCATGAAATAAAGATGCGGCCTTGGAGATAAATTTCTGCTGTATACACGTATATTTTAGCGAGTCGAGATAGGTACTTCAGAAGGGGGCTGGGCGAGTAGCACTTCGTGGAGGGCACGTGTACTGTAGCTTGCTCTCGTACGTTTGCAAAGCAACTGCTGCGAGGCGATTCAGCAAGTAATTTACCAAATAAGAAGAACGGGGAATTTTTGGACGAAAAAGTCGCTGCTAGTATTATGTTGCTTGAGTTTAATCATCATGAAAGATATTTTCAATGAAAAAATTATTTGTACGAAAAATGTAATTTCTCATGCTTAATAAAAACAAATATAAACGGTTCTAGGGTAGGTCCAACGTACATGAAGTTCTATAAAGGTAAACTCAAAGAAGCCATACACAACATCTGAACATCCAAGGGAACAAAAAGCAAAAGAACCGTGCAAAATATAAAAGTTTGATCACACGACATTCTCATTCTGGAGAAACAATAGTCCACTTCCTGGAAGGAGAGGGAGAAGAAAGCATTCAATTAACCACATGTTTTACAAGTGATCATATTTGGTGCAAACGAATAAATTGAGGTTATCCCTTTATAGATACAAGTTAATCATCAAAAATGTTATTTCTTTCTTATTACTAATGATTTGCTACCTTCAGTACTGCACAAATATTATATTCAATTAGCCATATTATTTGCACTGACATGCGCGAGAGCAACCACAATTCCATCATACTGGAAGCAACCAATTATGCTTCCAAAATGCAATTAAGGTGAGATGAAACCGCAAGCAAACTGCGGCTAACCAGGACAGAAAATACATACTGTATTGGGAACACTATTTGCATACGTGTAATTCAGTCCTTCGCTATTACATACTTTGGATATGTTAATACGAAACGATTCAATTTACTATCATTGTTTCTTTATGAAGTAAAAAGATTGGGGAAGTAATACAATTCTGTTATTATTGGAATTATCGGACAGTTTTCCAAATTCTTGTTCAAAAAATTATTTCTTATGAAACTTGCTTCAAATAGAAAACAATGTTGCAAAATTTAAGCTGACTGGCATCAACTCTTCAATTCAAAGGTTGTCCGTTCAAACGCTTCAAAGCGATGTGAGAATCTTACGGCGAATTAGATGTATCACGCCTGAATGTGAAGCAATGTGGAGAAGTGGCTGACCTTTGCCCACTTCTACCCAGACGTACCAACTCACCTTGCATTCAATGCAACGTTCCCGTTGCGCCTGAGCTTGTAAACAAAACGCGTAAAAAGTAAAGCCAATTGTCATTCTATGCAGATTTCTTTGACAAGAATATTTTCAGAGTACAATTAAAAATTTTATTATATTTTGTGGTTTCTGAATTTTATTCCGTGCATTACAGATTTCCAAGAACTTTTTTTTTAATCTCTGAACTATTCAATGGATACGTCTTGTATTCACATGCTATGTTAATCGTTATTTTCACAGTTATGGATCTTATGATTCATGATTTTTTATAAATTCAGGGAATGATCATCTCTCACTACATTTCTCGCACTCTACGCACTCTCATTACATTTATCTTACAATCGTTCGTGTAAACTTATTAAACTCCATTTGCTCCATCTTAAAAATATAAAATGAATGCCTTACGATCTTATCAAAAAGGCATTTTGCATTCTCCTAATCCTGTTTCCTTTAAATCTTTGTATTAATAGTTTCGACGCGTTTTACGGCGCGATTCGTGAAAACGGAAGATGTTTAGTTTGGTTCTTTATGCCTTTAACAAAACTGTGTACTTGTTCATAGCCTTTGTTAACATGAAATGTGTCTTATGATTAAGAAATCTATTTTTCTCTACTTTATAATTGTCTCATTCCAATACTCTTTATGGATCTATACGCTTATTGCACCACTTCTGAAATGCATATTGCCTACATTTGTAGAAAAAAAAACATTGTTGAGCAAACGGGTCCAGGTGGCGGAATAGTACGGAACCACTCCAAAGAAGTGCGTGTACTTTGTTTCTGTGTGTTACGACTGTCTACGCCGCAGCCTCCGCCTTCACCTTGCCACTGAAGCTGCACCTCGCTCCGTGCACCGCCACCGTCTCTGCCGCCGGCGCCGCCCACCTCCATCCCCCACCCAACCCCCACGTCCACCCGGTCTCCTCGCTTTTCTCCCACCCGACGGAACCCAACGCCCGCACCCTGCGCTAAGAAAAATGAGGCCCATTCTAAAACAAATGTGCCCGCCGTAGCCAGCAACACGGCGAAGTGCTTTGGAGAGGTTTTGCGTCAGGCACACCGCGTTACATTTGTCCTCGTAATGTAATTTTTGGGCTAACCTAGATTGCTTACATCCTCCTCTTTTATTAATGCCATTACAACAATTGCTTCGAGTCCCTTTCGTTGAGATTTCTGCTTCTTCTTTAATAAATTGATACTCTCTTAGTTATAATGCTCATCAACAGGTAAAGATTTTCTGCAGAGATCTGTCATACATCAGACCTACAATTATGGTCTGAAATGATAAACTTCCATTTCTCTGAGTTTCTTGTCATCATTAATAATTATACGGTTCGGTAATGTTATTTTGGTTGATTGATACTAATTTGAGAACGTCATTTATCAACTAATTTATGGTTAGGCCGTGTTCATATATTAGAATGAAGTCGAGTAAATATCACATATTCATTTTAATCAAAATAGTGAAGTAAATAACATTTTAATGGGTTATTTGTATCAAAATTTATATTCTGTAATTCATTAATTAAAATTAATAAAATTATTAATACATTATTAATTAATTAAAACTTTTAATACATTTTAAACGTACGATTAACGTAATTGAGTTAGTTCTTGGACATACTCTGACGGACACCTTCTCTGTTCCAAATCGGCATGCCTCATAAACTGAATTCAGAATTACAATACAGACATAACATTGAAGGAATTGATACAAATTTTCTGTAGATAACAGATTAAAGAAGGATGTACGCTCGGAAAAACACCATTCTCTGTTTAGTAGTTCATTTCCATATCTTAGATTTTTTCTTTCTAAGAGCTCCAGGCTATCTACATTCACTTTTTGGAAAATTATGCAATAATGTGGTGCTTTTATATGCTAGTCATGATGATGAAATATAAAACCGCGTCTTCACAGTGAGTGAATATCTTAAAGAAACAACAGCCGAATAGGTCCTTGTCCACTCGCTTCGAGAACGATAATTAATGGCTTTCTATGGAGTAACCACATGCGCATTAAATAATATACAATTCAGTAATTGTTGTAGATAATAAGTAAAAATCTATGATTGTCGTATTACGTACCTTGAATGCACTCCATAGTATCTACGAAGGAATTGCCACCTTACACTGCATTGGTAGCTGTCAATATCATACGAACCTTTTTGGATGTTTTGAAAAGTATTCTCTTCGAACTGCAGTCTCCACTTTCCACACACATTTGTCTCTGTCAAACCTCGTAAAAGTTTTGCGACTTTCAAACAGTAACATATTTGGATGAGATTTAAATTGACTCTTCCAAAGCTATTGATTTGTTACTATAGATGATAGATGATCTGATATTAATTTGATGAATATAACAGAGGACAATACAATCACCAACACTAGTGATCAAGAAGAAGTGCATTCATTAACTATCTTGTAGCACTTGGCGGGTTAGGATTTCTCGCTGGAAAGAGAGATTTCCGTTTTATTTCCGGAAAAAACTGTTTAAAGATCATGCGTAAGAGAAAACTTATTTGTACTAACTATATAAGACTCAATCGCGCCTGGGTAGATAATGAGTGGTATTGAGTATTTAAGTTAAGGTTATCGTGTACTTGTAATAAACAATTAAATTTTATAAATACTCGTGATTATATTTTTACATGGTAATAAAAACACTCTACCTCTTAATCCTGTCAAATTCGCCTACATTCTCATAAGAAAGACGGAAGCGGACAATGTGTGGTACAATATCACCCTACCATGGAGGGTGACATTGTAGCATATAAACTTCCTCTCCTACCAAATAACCAACTGTTAATTAAACGGCTTATATGTAAAAACATACCTCTGGAGTAACCTAAGATATGTAAATGCCTATAAAAAATGTGAAAAACATTATATTGGTTTCACAACTACAAAAACACAGTTTCTTGGTACAAATTCGCCCCAAAAGATAGTATTGTCCGCCTTTTATTCCGTCTAAATAAAATACTACGCTAAGACAAAATGACGGATTACTCCTTTTTAAGAAACCATGGGCACAAAACCCCTTTAGTGTATTACTGCTGGGTAGGGAATGACCTCCCATGGGTGCTTTAAAGATATTTAAGACGAAAATTCTCAAAGTTCGCAGGCAAATGGATTTTTTTATTATCAGGGATACATGCAACCCGCAAACACTAGGTCCATAACACACTTTACCGTCGGGCATTACTCGAAAACCATGGGGCCTAGAACCATTAAACTAGTTTTTTGTGTCCCTACAGTAGTTATGTTTCCTATAACACACTCTACACACTGCGACCTTTTTGGATGTGCTATTACATTTTTTGTTGACACGGATTGCCACAAACGCTGTAAGTTGTGGTCCATTGCAAAGCTATTTTCACTATGAAAACAATGATTTAAAATTTCGGTTAAATTACAGTTTTTTTGTCGAATAATTCTGGGGTCCCCTTCATTAATTTTGTTTGGGGTTAAAGTTCTCCTGGTTAATAGTTATTCCGAACTTCCCGTTTCATCTGACAGGGGAGGCACTGCATCCCCCCACCGTAACATTTATACAGCATTTGGTAAAAAAACACTATTTTTTTAATTTTCAGTTTAATTTCTAGGTGAATAAGTTGGGGAACATGCGTTGAATACGTTAGGGAAATTTGGGGGAACATTGGGGGAGCATTTGAGGGATCATGAAGGAACCTGTGAAGAACTTGTGAGAGGAAACATGTAGGTGATCATATGGGGAACGTGCGAAGATATCTGCCGGGATATATGCTGAAAACGTTTGGTGAACAAGCGAGGAAGAAAGTGGTGAACATGGGACAGAACATGTTAACATGCGAGGTTCAATTGACCATTGTAGAATCAGAACCATTGATGAATAATAAAATAGAATTGGTTCACGGGATTGATCATTGTGGGAAGAGAAAAAAATTAGTTGTACAAACGTTTCGAAATATTTAATTTCTTCATCGGGGCTAGAGTTTATAAAATGAACAGAGCATGTTCATGAACATGGACCGGTTGTAACTCAACTTTTTTTTTTTTTGTTATTTAAGGTCGCTTCAACTTCTAGGTCATTAGCGACCAAAATCACGTGTAACGGTATGGTAACTATGAGGATGACTCTATACGATTATGATGATGATGATGATGATGATAGGGGTGTGAAAGGACGAACACAATACAAGCATGCCCGAGGCGGGACTCGAACCCGCGATCCTTCGGTGCGAGATCGCTACGGCACTACTACCTTAGCGATCTCTGCCATCTGGACCGGCTGGTTTTCTTTGTATATCTTGTACTTATGCGTTAGACTTATTACTGTAGAATATGTCGCCAATGACAGAACTTTGTAGGATTCATCAATTGCAAGCTCCTTTTGTATTATAATCGAGAACACGGTGATCAGTGAAAGGGAGCTGTGGAGCTATCCTTAGATTCCATTGATCCTTACAGTGAATGATGAGATGGCTGTTTGTATGATTTGACTTAATTGCAGAAAAACATCTTCCAGACCGTCATACGCAGTATAATTTTCGTTTTCACGTAAAAACACGCACCAATAATCTGAACCAATAGACCGAACCAAACTGAAATGCCCGGCAACTTAATAAACACGACCGCTGTTCTTCCTTTGCAGATGGAAAGTACCACATGCTGCCGTCGGGGGAGCTCATGATCTTAAACATCACCCGCGCAGACGCGCAACGCAACTACCGCTGCCGCACCCTGCACCAGCTCACGCAAGAGGTGGCGATCAGCGACAACGTTGGTCGCGTGCAGCTCACCAGTAAGTAGCAATTGATTCATTGATTTATTATTTCATGTTTCTCGGCAATACTTTGACGAAAAGGGGCTGTTTTCAATGGACTGATTCCAATAACGCGATGTCTGGCGCTTCTCAGCCTAACGAATGACTTGGGTGTTTGAATAATAAAGTTTGCGCAACAATCCCAGATCTCTGATGACTATCAGTATGAGGAATGATGTGACAAGTATTCAGGATTGACGGTCGGGAATAAGGATAAAAAAACGAAAAAAGGAACTATTTTCTTGATTCTTTTTCGTTCCGGCATCAATGGACCACGAAAATGTCTGCTTCAGCGTCAATTTTCAGGTCAAATTATTTTTTTGTCAAAGAGGTGGAGGAGGCTTAAAGTCACTTACTACATGTTTTTGAAGTAATATTAATATCTCTCAAGTACACATACATGATAACATGAAAGAAATTTTTCCACTTTTTCGTTTACAGGGCTCCGCAATATAAGTTTTTCTGTCAAAAAATCGACAATTTCTGCTGCAGCATTACAATACTTTCTTTTTGATACGTCAGCACGTAATTTGCGATAAAGTATATATCGTAATATCGTAATTTGCGATAACATCTTTTCCCAATGTGAGTAAAGACCCTCCGACCCTTCAGCTGAGGTAGATGCCTGAAATGAAATGTATTTTGAAAATTATTTAATTTAAAACAATATAATAGTTATTATCGATACAATAAATTGATATGTTTGCAACTGTCTAATGCTTCCTTAAATTACTGACTTAAATCGACTTCCCAATCTTGCCTGTTGTCGTTGAGATCAATCTTTGTATTTGCCGATGTGCCTATCTCCTTTCTCATAATATTTGCATGACGTCCAATAGTTACGGGAATATCGATCAACAAGCTTTGTTGATGTGCGTACTGTATCATGACTATTACCCTGAATAGTGATCACGGCTATATCGCAAATTATGTAGGCGTTGTTCGTCTTGATTGTCTGTCATTTACTAATGATTCCGGAGATACACATCATCTTCTTGTGCTAATACGAATGTATTCAGAGAACAAATGGTCCATTTACAATTATTAGTATTAGCATTTCTGTTAGTAACCAGGTCTAATTGGTCGCAGCATTCAGTACTGAAAGAACGGACTTCGGGAGATGCAAAGCCTCTCGCGATAAATCATTTCTTCCAATTCTACTCTTTTATTCGTTCAAGAATTGTTCCATTCATTATCCCTCTTCCTTTCTCGTATATTAGTGCATAGCGAGTGTGAACATAGTAAACTGAAAGTTACGTAATGCTCCAAAGATGCGATGTCGAGGTTTCCTCGGAAATGCACTTTTTGGGGAAACCGAATAATCGCTTTAAAAAGTAGCTTCGTCCGTCCATAGCTCAGTCTTCCTGTCTCAATCAGTCAGTGAGTCTGTCTGTTTTCTTGCCTACTTGTCCATCTGTCTGACCGCCTTTCTGACCGTCTGCCTGTCCTTTTTTCCGTCCATCAGGTAGATTCATTTTGAAGTAAATTCTGAGATAAATTCAAACACTTCTACTGACCCCAGAAGGATGGACGAAAAGACGGGGCGGACAGACAGACGTTGAACACAGATGTTGAAAAAAGCACTTCTGTGTATAAGGGATCCCTAAACGTCAAAATCTGGACTACAATTTTTTCAGAATTACATTCTTTTCCGTACAGGTTTACACGGATCAGAGACAGAAAAATGATCATCAACAACTACAGCAATAATAATAATAATAATAATAATAATAATAATAATAATAATAATAATGTTACATGGAAAATTTATCCATTTTTTAAAATTTTAAATAATACTTGTCAAAACTCGTAATCTCACTCTTCAATTTCGAAACTTACCAGATCGAAAATGGGAAGTGTCAAAAACATGATCCACAGTCCATTATCAGAACTATCATGATTCATTATTTTCTTTTAAATAGTCATTACTTCATAAAATACAAGATTCATCAGATAAATCATCAGATTTAGCCTATGCTCTTTCATGTTTTTACTTCCAGATGATGCAAATGAACATGACAAGATAAAACGTTTTTTACATATTTGTAAAAATGTTTGTTTTAGGAGCAAATGACTTATAAATCTAATGTACTCAATCGTACGTACATTAAATTGAAACCCGCCTTAATTGTCTCTTCTACGTTGAAAGTGCTTAGCGTTAGGTTTGCAAGTGAAGGGCAGAGTATGAAATTGTGTGATAGTATATGAATATTCTGTTTGTCGATGCGAGTATTTTAGAGTTCATGTAAATATTCTAAATATCTATTCACTATTACAATTGTATGCATGTTCGCCCTGGAAAAAATATCTCTGTGTATGATTTAAAAGAACGTTGTATTCCAGCACGCGTTTGTTTCTACACGCATGCGTGAGAACATATTAGAACCCATACGTGCGTGAATATAGGGCGAATCGATGTACTTACAAAGAACGTGAGGGCATGTACTCCATGCAAATCACAAACTGTTCGTTGTAGTTCTAGTTTTAGAAACAAATGGGATTCAGTGACAAACATAATCGTCAATAAATTGCTTTCTATAATGCCCACTTAGGATTTTGAACATTTGCCGAACTGATATAGTATATTATTTTGTAAAGCACTAGTATACTATTTTGGTATTTACTGATTAGAAACATTAATAGGCTGTTCAATATATCAACCTCGGCCTGTAAAATATGGATATTGAATCGAAGTGTGAAAATAATCTACTTTAATTTTATCCCTCTTCTACAAATCAAGTGATGGTTCTTCTCCAGCTCAACTAGATCTCGCAAATATCATTATTACCTGCAAAGCAGATGGATAATAGAAATACTAAAGATAATCATTATTTTAGATGAATATTTCATAAACATGCAAGTGCAAATCTTCTATCCTTCAAGTTTCTAAAACATCTGTTATCACAATTTCCTTGTCAGATAAAAGTATAAACAAGTAAAATCTGTTTACACTATAGCTTTAACAATTCATTAAATTACTGGCCGGGATAGCATTGTTAAAATATATCCAACACATTTGGAATTACTCCAAAAACGTATTATGGAAATGGACTTACCATTGGTAAACCATTATATTACCCAACGACACAAATATTTTGAATTATTTCAAGCTAGTGACTAAAGAACACTGAACAAGATGAAATTGCTGCATCATTTTACACGAATGAAACGTAACACTCCTTCCGGCTTTACATATTACATTCATATTATATTCCGTTTTCAAATAGCACATGTGTAATGGCCCTCTAATTCCATATAGACGTGAAAGGAGTAAATTTAACTTATACAATTTCCAAAAAAATCGAAGAACCTTCGCATACCAATTTGAGGGATCAACTATGAACACTACCAATGTTTTTTCGTGTATTTTTATGTAAGTAAAGATTCAAAGTTTTATCGATTATGATATTTTTTATTAGAATTTTTCGTTAGGTTTAGTGGTAGTTTTGACGTTCCAAGCTTATCAGATGCTTCAAAAAAATCAAAACCGTCGCTATGCGTGAGCGCTTCTTGGAAAGTACGGCGTTCTCTCACATCCAGGCCTGCCTATAAACACTTCGCAATCTTATTTTAGTATCTGTCGATGTTAGTATCAGCTGTGCAATTGGAGAAACATTGTTAATGATGAACTAATTCCAAAACGGACAATTCCATCTGTAATCGCGGAAAGGCCCACATGTACAAAAAATGTTCAAAATGTATATCGCTTTGTTGTACCTGTAAAGCAAAAAATATTTTAACACAAACTGTAGGAAAATTGTTGTTATATGTTGCTAAATACTTATACTCGTATTACAAGTTTTTAAATGTATAAATTTTCCTTATATTATATCGAAATTTATTTTGAGGACCAACGTTAACTTCCGTTATTTATCTCCGGGCCCCGGAATGCCATTGGCTGCTAAGGGATAGATTTTCGAATGTGGAAACAATTAATCCTATTTTTAGCTGTGTCTCTGTATGCATTATAGGGTCTCGGTGGGCGAGGGGTTAGCTTACTGGCCCCGAGCGCGATGCGCGGGTTCGATCCCATCCTGAGATGCCAGGATTTGCGAATGGTGGAAAATCCACTATAGCCATGTCACACTTGTGGCATATAACAGAACGCTGGCGGCATGCCCGGCCAAATTCAATCCCTTTGACATCATCCGCCCTAACGATATCTCACTTTTCCCCAGGCAGTTCATGTACAGTAACTGAGACCGACATCTGGCGGAGAAACTGGGCGTTGAATCCCAGGCGTTAGGGAACCGCCCGCGTGGCGCACCTGCCTGGTAAGATCCCCAGTCCCGTGTCGGAGGTAGGCTTCTAAAGAAACCTGAGTTGAAAACTCTGGGAAGGTAACGGGAAACCACCCTGACACCCGGAGTATATCTTCCCAAGAAAACACATCAAGGGTCACCTAATTTCCGTCTATGGAAGATAGGACCAAAGAAGAAGAAGATATATACATGAAGCAATTAATCCTTTGTTTATTTCTTTTCTTGATATTTGTGTATTTATAACTTAGTTTGTGTTACATTTGTTTTTGTTATCATTTTTGTTTTGTATAACTTTTGATCTGATGATATATTCTATGTTGCCAGTCATAGTAAATTATCGTTGTCACAACTTTAACTTATGAAAAAAATATCTTGCCTCATGTACCGAGTTATAGATTTTTTTTTATTTAATTATTCTTGAAATGCACTACAATTATTTGCTCATTCTGCCGCATCTGTGTATTACTTGTAATGGGTGCTACACCGAAACCACGTTAGTGACATGGTATAATCGAAATTTAATGGTGAGCAGCAGAAATAGTTTGAAGGAGATAGAAGGAAGGAGTAAATTTCAGAAGCCTTGAAGCTTAGCAACATTCGTAAGTGTGACATGAAAATGGGCTCTTTTACTGGACACTCCTGCAATTTATATTTTAATGTTCTGAATTTGTAGTCATTAGAGCTTGCTTATGTTGTGTGCCTTTACTGTATTATCTGTGGCGAGTTATTCATTCATGTGTATTTGTTGATGCATGTTTCGTGGTACATTTTTACGACTGTTTGGGCGTCAATAGGTAGAAAGGAATCCTCTGCAAATTGCGTGTAAGTAACATTCAAGTTCCGTGATTAAGATTCGACAATGAATAGTCATAAGCTTCTGACGTCACATGTAGCTTTAGGTACCTTTTATCTTGCATCTTTAATCCATGACATGCACAAAGAGGCACACAGTTTTCTTATAACTATAGGCGTGTGCGACCTAAAATAAGAAGAGGCAACAACAATTTCAGCGCTTCTTTAAGCCCCTTTTCCTAAGACATTTTTTTAGATATGACAAATTTTTCTACTAAAAAATAAAACATACTGAACGGAGAATAAATTTATCAAGTTAATAATGCAATTAAGAAAGAAAATTAAATTGTATGTTGAACCTTTTACGGGGTTGTCCCATGAGTTGGAGAGCTCCTTTCCTAAATGTCGTGTATCGATTCCCAAAATTGTCAGCTTAAAAGGATAAAACGCAGGAATTGTTCATATTAACGAAAATAAAATGATTTATTACTTAGCTCTACGGAACGTCTTTCGATATTTTCGGGGTAAGGGGGCTCCTGCTCCTTCTCTTGGGATACGATGTTTTTCCAAGAATTAAAATATTTATTTGCATACACGTGAAGACATTGTTACAATGAATACACATTGTAATAGTTTGTTAATTTTACTTTCGCAATTATGTAATAGTTAAAAGGATATCATTAAGTGTCATTGATTCTTCGGGCCGCATCCCTGATAAGATGATTGTTGACAAAAATCATAACAGTATGACATTTGGCTTAGGGAACTAATGATTTGAGATCTAGACTATACTATACAATTCTGATAGTGTTCGTTTTCTTTTCCCTACGAGGAATACGAAACTTGGTTTAACTGTGCATGGCGGCCGACGCGGATATCTTCGCTAAATGGAAGAGTTTTTCTCCATTCGATAGGAATTACTTGCACCTGCCCATCGGCCGAAACCATATACCCAGCTGATTCCATATGAGTCTTCTTCGTCTTGCTCATTACCATTTCTATATTTTATGGAGAGGCTACTTGTAAAGAAATGCACTGTAGAGTAGCCGAGGGATGAAAAGGATGCCTGATAATCAACAGATCGCCAATGCATACGACGAACGTCTAAATGAATGCAGTGGTAAAATCAGAGAGAAGTATGTTGATAAACCAGCGAATAGTATTGGCAGTCTCACTGTGCGTTCTAGGAATTCCGCGTGTATTAACAGAAATACAAACTACAATCCCAGTGGTTGAGGGCAAGCATTCTTACATCAAAAGCACATACCCCCTTCCAGGCTTAGAAATGATTGAATACACGGATTTACTTGCTTTTAATGGTGAAAAAATTCCTTAAAGCTGTTTTTTTTTTCGTCACCGCCTTTTTCCGTGGTTCTCTACGGAACTCTCCGAGGGCTACGCGAGATTGGTCAGCGGGCCGGAAGCCGCGGCCGTCCGCCTTCCGGCGCACAGCAGGTGCGGAACAGCTGCGCGACGGTGATCGATATCCTACGAAAGGAGAGTTATTATGGCAGTAACGGAAAGAAGGAGAAGGGCCCCCGAAACAAATTGACCTGTTGCAAATGAATGGTACGGAAAACTCTTGCTAGATTGCTCATTTAAGACTTCAATGGTCCAGTTAATGTTCACGATTCTGGGAGTAAAGCAGCGTGACAGTGAACATGGAAATCTTTTCAAAAAAATGTTTTTATGTATGAAAGAAAATGTATAATTGTTATCCTTGAATTGAAAAGCATGATTAGTTGTGTAATGTTTGGTCAGAACATGGTCATTCCAAAGTGATATTCAGATGCAATTCTGGCTATTCCACACCATTACATTTTTAAATTGAATGAAAACTAACTTAAACTGTTTCTCGAATTATTTCTAAACATCTTATTTAAATGTCACCAAGTTATATTCTAATCTGTTTAAACATGTAAAAGTGTGAAATAACCAGAGTTACATCTGAATATAATTTTGCAATTATATGCACCTTGCAGTATGTTATACTTACTTCACGTACAGGAAACTGAGCAGATATTACTAATAATTTTTAGCTCTAGAAAAGGAGTTTCTCTTTTGAGTGAGAGAAGCTGCCGACGTTCGTGTGTCAATGGCTGCCCTGTCTTTCTATGGCAATTACTTTAAATATGTATGAAGTAATTATCTACATTACCTTACAGGCTGGAGAATTTATTATAAAATTGATGATTTCACTCTAATATGTCTAAGTAAATTTCATTTGAATTGGGAAAGCATATTTCAAAATTAATAAATAAATATTTTACGAAATATATCTGTATAAATTAATAACTAACGTTATAAAAACGGAAAGAAATGTTACATACGTTACCAGCATCAAAATGCTGGTTTATTTCTCAATTATTCTTTCATAATTTGAATAAAATCTTGTGCAGTATATTACAACTCTGTAAGTTCAACCTCCGTTCTGAAGCTCATTCTTCGCCAGAATCTGCTTAGTCAACAATGTCAATACTTTGACGAATTTCACCTAATGTACTTCTTTACCTACTTGACTGATCATTACTCAAATGCAACGCACTGCAAAGATAACTTTCATCACTAAACACTGCACCCTAATCTGTTTCAAACGTGAGGTTCCCTTCGGGTAAATTTCTCCGAGTTCATATTTGCGACGAATTATGCAGTTACCATTACCAACTAACCAGCTTTCAAGGATCATACGAGCATCAGAGGAGAAATTAAGCGCATTAAAGGAAGACAACACGCGCACATGGAAGAGTGTGGCATCTACACGCGAGACATTTCGTACCTCAATTTCTGCTTTGTGTACCTTCTGTAAGGGACGTTATCTGAAAATTATCTCGTGCGTATTATCTGAAAAGTATCAAGAAACTTGTCTCAATGGCATTTCATTTTCGTTAATTATTTTAATACATTCCATACGTACGTAGTAAAAAACTTAGTAGCAGATTATTCGTATATAAACATATTACTCTCTTTTTCAACACAATTCTCAGAAAACACCAGTTACCCCAGAATTTCAAGTGTATAAAAGACCAATCATGGCCTACTAATCGACAAACACAATGCAATTCCCACACTTCTCCATCAATAGGCGTTACGCACGAAGGTCGGTGCAGAATGTACAGATCCAGTGGCGGAATGTCGGGATTAATCCCGTCTTTTATTTTCTCCAAAGATATATTTATGAAATATGGCAGCAGAACACTAATTTTCATACATTGCAATTAATAATATTTTATGTATTAATATAATATAACAAAATTATTTTAAAATAATGATAACGATGAATTCAAAACATGCCAATAACTACATGCCAATAACTACATGCTTATGGTTATTCTGTAGAGTTACATTAAAATAAACTCATTTAGAGCCGTTAGAAGTTGCATGGGGGTGACTGGTATCTCCAATTTTTTATTTCTAATATTACTAACAATTATTGTCATTTTGCGTTTTATTCTTCTTGTTCTAGTGTAGTGTACCCTAGACCTCATAAGTTTCAAGTCGCTAAAAAAATGATATTTTGTGAGGATTGACTGTAATGACTCAAATGCAAACAAATTAACATTTTAAATTCAAGGTTGTTATTGAAAATTAAAAAAATTCTTTTATTTTTAAACTAGGTTTCTCCATTTTATGATACCATAGCCCGAAAAAACTAGTGTTTCTGGCGAATAGTTACAGAGTTTGGCAGGAACATGAAAATGAATTCACTTTTCTACGTACTACGTAGTAAGATCAGAAAATAAAGCACCATCTCATATTTCTGTCTTCAGAGCTGAAAATTATCGTTAAACGGAATTTCCAAGAGCACAAATATTAGCTATTTTTGGGATTGGCTTGAAATTACAGTCGTTTAAAGTCGATTGTCATTATTACTTTACTTCCTTATTACGTACTCACGTAGAAAAAAGTATTGTAAAGCTGCGATAGAAATCGGCAAACTCGCGACCAAAAAACTTGAATTATGGAGTCCTGGTAACGATTAAGTTAGTATAGTGGGTAATATAGGACATTATGTCGTAAATTACTTCTTCAAGCACGTTGAATAGTCAGAATACGTTTTTTATGAGTTTACCTGAAGATCTATTGACGGCAAAACAACTGTCTGTCCGTGTGTGGTCATTTCAAGCACCTAAACCGTTCACACGATATTTTCCAATGTTAATATTCGCCGATCGATCTCAAACAACTCAAGGCTCTGCGAGCGTGAAATGAATGTACGGATTATTGAAATCAAGACTCAAAAATGCCTCAATAATATTTTCGAAATTTTCTCAAAGATTGCTCCAACTTTTGTGATTAAACTTTGTTTTCGAACAGCGTAAACAACGCTAAAACATGGCCCGTTTCCCATTTTCGTTGAAATCCCTGAATTTTAAAAAATTACAAAAGCTTAAATTTTTTGCGTCTTCCTACAACTACAGCATGAATGACCGAAATTGTTTGACAACGAAATTTTTTTTCAAGAATAAAATCTGTTGTTCAAAGACGGATATTTAAGTAAGTTCATGTTGATTTCTTTAAATATATGATATGTTTTTGCTTATTTTTGTGTGAAATATAGGCAATTTTAATTCTTTTGTAATAAATAGCTCCAAATCTTCACATTCAATTTTTTCCTCATGTACATCAAAGGTAAAAAAGGGGTAGTTCTTTTTTCGCCAAATTCAGTAATATTGAAAATTGCGAAAAGTAAACATTGCAAATGTACAATATTGAAGATAGATATTTGTGTCGTAAATTAAATCACAATTAACAATAATGTCTTTAAAAAATCCATGCACATTTTTTAGAAAAAAACAGTTTTCGGGTAATTTCTGCGTGAAATTCGTTCAATTTATAAAAAAAAAGCTTACACCAATCATCTTCATTTTTTTCCTTTAAATGTTTCCTGCGGAAAAAACAAGGGACTCTTAAAAGAATGGCACAGATCGTATTATTGTTGAACTCTCTGAATTTTTGAAAATTACATGTTGGAAATAATGGAGCGTTGGCCCAAAGTGAACACGACCGATCGACTGCGTGGTGTAGCGGCACGGCACACGGCGAGTTAACACGATGAATCTGAGTTCGACTGCCTGCGCGGAAAAAAAATGCTGGCTGGAAACCCTTATGCCGGTTCGTGTAGTAGTATTTGCAGTGCCGTTACAAATGATGTGAGGATGAGGATGTATGTGGTGTTGTATGTGTGTGTCACTTGCTCCGTTACCAGTTCCAAACAGTAAGAGTTTTCCTATCGAAAAATTGCCGATTTCCACAGCACGATTACAATACTTTTTCTACTTACGTAGTAAGGCGAGAAATAAAAACTACTTAAATATCTTAACTTACTGTACAAGCATGACCTTGCGCACGACGCTGAAGTTTGACTGCGACAAAAAGGAGAGTCTCGACACCAGTGAAAACATGAAACATCTCAAGACAGTTCGCGGAAAAAAATAGAAATCCAATGAGAAATTCTCGGACTCGAGAGAAACTAAATTAAACTCGGCTTTTAGAAGCTGTAGTAAAAACATGTGACCTGGTGGAGACAGTGTGAGAATCGATGAGACTAAAGCTAAAACAATACGAACATTTTTCTGAAAACTTTTGTACGTCAGTCCGTCTGTGGACAACACTAGCACCTTAACCACAGGTAGGAATTTTAATAGAACGATTTATTTTTTAAGAATATATTTCACGAAGAGAAAATTTATAGCTTTAATGATGTGTTAAAGAAAGACAAACAAATTTACTTTCCAGCAAACAACGCAAAAATAGATGAAAGTGCATTTATAACATTGCCTCAAATTACTGTTGAAATAATTGTCGCTGCAGCGTCTCTGACCTCGAGTACCTAACATTCCATACACAACGGCGGCGATTTTTCGACACTAGCCAAATAGATGGCTCGAATACAGGCGTTGCCTGGAGGAGAATTCTATGCTCACCCATAGTTTTCCATGGTGTCTACGAAAAATACCAGGCGATTGCCGTTTAAGGATCCAAACAAAAGGGTCATGGACGAATGCAATCCTCCCTCCTTCATTATTGCCTCCTTGTCTCTGCTTACACATACATACCCGTACATTTACATCCACATGCATCGGGAGATCAGTCGGGAGCTTAGAGATTATCCCGGCTATGGCAGTACTCTGCTGGGTGAGACACTGGAGGGAAAGGCCTCGCAAGCCGACATGTAGAAGGGCGCTGTCGGTTTTCATGCTCCAGCGGAGAACAACGTGTACCTTTCGGCTATAATATGAACTACACTCACCTATACACACTTGTGACCAAAAAAGATGACTCGTTCCGAATCATAAAATAGGAACTACCGCACTGCTCTTATAAATATGGAAAATAATCGATTTTTATTGTATATTCTGAAAATCGAAAATTGCAAAAGTTTTATATTTTTCAATATTAAGGCTAAAGATTTTTACTTTCTGGCAAAGGAATAATGTACTGTAATGAAGGCACTGTAATGAAACGAAAGTAATAGACGATTTTTTAAGAAAACAACCTGTATTCTGGAGACAAAAGAGTGGATTTTTTTCTTATATGCTATAAAATAACTTCATCTAACCCGTTGTGTATTCACAATCTGCGCCTTGTAGGTCCCCGATACCGAAAAAACGGTGATGGCAAAACTGTCTGTCAAGGATAGTGCGTAAGGACGATTTAATCCAAAGTTGATGTTCTCTGATTGATCCAATGGAACAGAGTCCCTACGATTTTCAAATGGATATTTTTTTAGTTTGGGGATACTTTATACTATCCCCCAACAACATTCTAAAAAAATGGCTACCAGTTTTTAATTTTAAGTTTTTCCTTGGATAGCGTAAATAACGCTCAAAACATTGCGCAAATCGCATTTCCGTTGAAATCTATGTTTTCAAAGCTTTCAAAAGTTTAAAATTTTTGCCTCGTCTTCCTGCAACTATAGTATTGAAAAGATGTATATTTTTCTGAATCAAATCTGTTGTTCAGTGACAGATATTTAAATTAATTCATGTCAATTTGTTCGAAAATACGAGTAGTTTTAGCGTAATTTTGCTTGAAGTATAGCCAATTTTGAAATAAATACTTTCCCAGAAACGGCTCCAACAATTTCTTTAATTTTTGTTTGTGTATTTCATGAGACGTTAAAGAAAGTGGTACTGGTCCCATTTTCAGCAAACCCTGGATTTTCAATAACTGAGGCGGTAGCTAGATGAGGGGCCCATAGGACTATGGGCCATTCTTCCGGAGAATCCAGAAATTAATTTTGAGTACTTTAATGTGTATCCAAGGAAGTATTCATGATTTTATCTCTATTCGTTAGGTTGGTAGAGCAATAGGGCGTTACATGAAGAGAGTTCCCCAAAATATTGCACTTTACCCTGTTATTAGAGTTCTACTAAATCCGGCAAAAGTTGCTGATATTCGGGACTTATGTGGGTACTTAAAAGAAGAGAGAAACTTTTTTATAGTGTACTCCTCAAGAAGTTTCCACTGGAAATGTTGACGAAAGTTAGTCTAGAATCTGATATCTCACATGCTGAACTGTGAGGTAAAAAATAGGTAACAAACCACATTATGATTTGCGTTAGGAGTTTATAATAAAAGCAAATTAAATTTTTAAAATATTCATTATTTACACAATTTAAATAATAAATATAAAGAATTCTCCAGAAGAAGCGCATAAAAAGCATTTTTCTTTACGCCACATTTTTAAAATTAAGGAGAATTTAATTACGTTCTAAATAAAATTAAGTATACAATTAATTATAATATATTAAAATAATATGTAATGTACAATTAAATAGACAAGTGTGTAAAAAACTATGATCGAAAACGTGCGATGCGTTCTTCTCAAAACACTGTTTCGAAGTATAGGCTCTTCTTTTAGCTACTGCCTTAATTGCAAATAACTACAAAAAATTAGCATTACAAACGTACAATAGTGATGATAGATACTGTTTCTTAAATGATATTTGCTCTGAAATATTAAATACGGTTTTTCCCAATACGTAAATAGTAGTAGTGCTAAAGCAGCACGTGCTTTCTCGTCCGTACTTTCACGCAAAATACGGCCTTCTTTCACGACTTTCATACGACCTTCTTTCAAAATATAACTTTAAGGAACAGATTTCATCAAGGGTAAAAATATCGATCATCATAATTGTAGTTGTAGAAAAACGCTGATATTTTTTAAATTTTTCTAATTTTCCAAAAATCAGAGTTTTTAACAAAAATAAGACCTGCATCATTCTACTAAACGCCCTTCACACTATCCTACAACAAAATTTAATCAAAAACAATGGTCATTTTTTTTAAATTTCGAAAATGTCGTATGATCTCCATGTAAAGTACCTCCCAAAATTAAAATATCGCTTTCAAATTCAAAGGGCCTCAGTATCAATCAGACCGATGATGGAATATGATTTTTGGAGAAAATCGACTGAACAGTTTAGCCGCTAAGATTGTAGACGGACGGACAGACAGACGTGTTGCCGTCACTCGATTTTTTATTATCAAGGACCCACAAAACATTGATTCTGACAATAGGAATATGGAATGAGGAGGGTGTTATAGGAATTTTTCTAAATTTAGCAACTGGATTTATGCACTTTTTCGTTACCAGGGCCTTGTAAAAAGACTTTTTCTGAGTGGTAGCGAGAAAGTAAAAAATAGACATGTAGTTCTCGGGAGGTATATTTTATTTGTTATTGCATTCGTTGGTACAAAGTGTTCAGATAAACTTTAATAATATTTTTCTCGGAACTTAAAACGTTTTTGATAATAAATATTTTTCTTTATTGATAATAAAAAACTGGTAATTGTGTCCCATAGACTGGGGTCTTGACCTACCTACCTTGACCAGGCTTTGATTTCCAGGACGGGAAAAACGTTTCCTTGAATTAATTCTCGAATTTTTTGAAAATGTATTCAAAGTTTGCGTATTTATTTGGATGAAAAGGGTTTTTTGAAGAGGTGTCTGCCGAGAATTAGTAAGATGCAAGTCGCAAAACTATAATATTATGTAACTACCACAAATAATCGAGAAAACACGAGTTGTTGTAACCCCAGTATTTCTTCTATTTTTTTCGTGGTTTCACCATGATTATCAGTGCCTCTTAAATCAAATGCATTATCAGTAAATATTTCTCGGACACAAGTATTAAAATTTAATACTATTAAGATCAAATTGTTGTCGCTCAGTTTGAAAATGAATATTTTCTAATATTAAATAACAAAGAGAATCAACACTATAATTTGTATAAAAATAAGAATATAAATGCCATCATTTTCGTGTATTTTTCTATAATAGTGAATTTTCTCACTTCACGATATTGGTACGGCTAAAAGAAGTCGAACGATGTAAATAGAGAGATAATTCTTAAGACTAAATTCCCATCTGAACAAAACTGAAACAATCTCTATGCACCAGTTTGGTTTCATTAATTAAGCTTCAACTTCTTATCAATTATTAATAATCACGGAGCACATACACATTGCATTTAAAAAAAGCATACCATAGTTATCATTTTAGACATTTCGAAAGCTCTTGACTAAGTGTGCGACATCAAGATTTATTTGAAATTCAATTCATACATCGCCCATTTTACAAAGAGCAAAAGGATTTGAACTCGGTTACCAAGAAATAAACGCAATCACCGTGCTCCACTGATTTCTCCCTCGTATTGTAGATGAACTGTGCTAATTGCGAGCCCAGGAGCGAAGACCCACCGAAAACGAGCTCATCATGAGCAGCAGGCAGTGGCCGTAGAGTTCCGAATCCCTTCCTCTGCCGCAACGAGCAGCCTGAAGTTCTCAAACAATATCAGCAAAAAGGAGCGCAGGCGAGTCCAGCCGCCCGGCGGCGAGTGGCCGCCCCGCCCCGCGCCGTCTTCTCCTCCCCCGCCCCTCCCCCGCCCCTCCCCCGCTTTCGCCTCGTCCGTGGTGATACTCTCAATGAATGCTCCAGTGCAAAGCAAATGTTGACAGATGGAAATTAAGCTCCTCACTCGGTCTTCCTAACACGTTTGGGCCAGGCGTCTCGTGCTGTTTCCTGAAGCCGCGTTCTCCTTTGGGCTGCTTCGCGCCTCCCGCCTCCCGCGCCCTCGCCTCTGCCTCCCGCGCTTCGCCTGCGTGTCAGCCCCGTCAGCCGCGTCAGTGGCCGCGCGCCGCGCCCGCCTCGCTGACATTCCTCGCGCCGTCATCTGTACCACCGCCGGGGCAGTTCCTCTGGGTGTTGATGCGGACACCTTCACGTTCTTCATTGAGGGATCTCGTGGCCAATCTATTCGCATCTAGGTACCGGGCTTCAAATGCTGTTCATTCTATGTTGAATATTTTCAAAATTAAAATTTGTATAAAAAATAAAAAAGGTACAGGAATATTTCACCCTCTAAATCAACCTACGAATGAATTCCTTCGCCCTGCTCAGACCTTCTGGGCTCTGTTCTTGTTCATCTCACCCCATTTTACGCTCCTAAGGAAATCGTGGTTGCTCGGTTGTTTTTATTCCGTTTCCCTTCCTCTCTCATTTAATCATTATTCCATCTCGATTTACCCGGCAATAATAAAATTGACGTTATTTTAATTATTATGTTATAAATTTTGACAGTTCCTGGAACTACACGAATAAATATAAGAAATTTCTATAAAAAATAAAAAAGGTACAGAAATATTTCACCCTCTAAATCAACCTACGAATGAATTCCTTCGCCCTGCTCAGACCTTCTGGGCTCTGTTCCTGTTCATCTCACCCCATTTTACGCTCCTAAGGAAATCGTGGTTGCTCGGTTGTTTTTATTCCGCATCACAGTTAGTGCTCACCCTTACTTTTTCATTCCCGGTTTCCCGGATCAACTTACATGACCACTCCCCCCCTCTCCTTCACAACCACCCAAAGCCATTCGCCACAGTTGTTGAACTGCGCGCCGCTTTGATGACTATTCAGCTGCGGGGTTCCGGCGCCGATCTAAGCCCCTGAAGCGCCGCGCACCGTTCCTGTTTCCTTCTCGGCGCCTTCCTGAGCACACCCTCCCTCGTCGCCCCGCGCCCACTCGCCGGCTGCCGCGTGCGTCCGCTCGCCCGCCCGCCCGCCCGCTTCTTCGGCGCTGTTTACCTTGACGGACGCGGCGCGGGTCGACACGCTGTGGACGGGCGGGCCGGGCGGGGAGGGGCGGGGCGGGGCGGGGACAGCGGCAGCGGGGGCGGTGGGTGCGAGGCCCGCGGGACCCGCGTAGAACGCCTGAGCCCGCTGCGACGAGTCCGCAAACAGCCCCTGGGATTTGGAGGCGGGGGTGCGCGGCGGGCGGCGCCGCCAAGGCCCTATGGCGCCTAGAGGACGCGCTGCCCCGCCCCCTCCCAGGGAGCGTTTGCTCTCGCGCACGCGCACGCCTTCGCTTGGGCCCTCGCCCTCGCGCGCCCCGCCACGAACTCGTCAGGGCCCCGCGCCCTTCACCAACGCAAAGACCGCACAAGCAAGGCGCTCCGCGCCGCTCCCGTACCTACCGCCGCACACACGCCGCACCCACACCACACCCACACACGCCGTACCAACGAGGTACTCACGCCGCACACACGCCGCACACGCCCCGCGCACACGCCGCACCAACGAGGTACTCAAGCCGCACACACCCCACAACCCACACGCCGCACTCACGCCACACACACGCCGCACACACGCCGCACCCCACCGCCCCGCTGTCCCTCTCCCCTGCGTCGCTAACCATGGTCGAGTGGTCAGACCGCATTTTCCAACTCTGGGTATTGTGAGATATTGACATGCCGCCGAATTATGATTGCACTGTTTCAAACTTCTCAACTCTAGCCATCGTTACGAGAGGAAAGAGAAAGTCGTTAAATTCTGATGTGTTCTCAGTTACTATTTTTGTGGTCCTTTTCACTCGTCTGACTAATCACATTAGAACGAGAACATGGATTTGGGAAACTCCTTAGTAAATCATTCGGGCAGATCACCGTTCAACGATGTATGGACGTACGGTCAAGAACAGCGTTGCAGCACCGCTCTCGTTACACACTTGGTCAATTCTGGATCTCGTATTTCCTTTCCCTTATAGCACGACCAATTTCGAAAGAAAATCAATTTGGCTAAAAGGCATCAGTCTTAAATCATGAAAGATGTTCTTAATTCTGGAGACAATAGATTATATTCGGACAACATACTCTTCAAGATTATTATGGTATTGCATAAATGCAAACACGTGTTGGTGTTTGCAAACACGTGTTGCAGACACAGTAATATACTTAAAATATGCGTCATTCTTTATCACAGTATTATAAAGAACATGTTTTGACCCAAACTTACGGTGTTCAAAGCGATTTTTATGGCTGCGGCTGGACCCTTGGCAGACGATGCAGCAGCTCCGACGCTTCCCAGGCTTCCGTCACAGGCGCCGGGCGGTCCCCGTCGCTCGGATGCAGGCGAGAGGGCCCACCGCTTGCCATCGTCGGAATTTGTTCCTGTTGGTATTCTTCAAATCCAAAACGATTCAAACATTCACAATGAAATTCAGTTAAACCAGAGGGGTTCCGTCTAACATTAGAATGATGCCAAGCAGTGCATGGCCAACTATAGATGTCACGAAAAACACATAATTTACAAATGTGGCACGATGTAGGCTTAACTGAATACTGACATTTAATACTTCAAATTAGTCACTCTCTTGGTCGCACCACCATAGTTCTGTTTCATTAGGTACCTTTGATATGAAAGTAAGGGAACTAAGATAGATTGACAGATTAATTATGGAACAGCAGATTTGTTTTAATTATGGCAGAGTAGGTTGCAGATACGTTAACAAGATTCTATTTTTAAAAATTAACAAATATCTTTCAGGTTTCGGAAATAGAACATAATAATTTATAGAGAGTGCTTTAAGTATTGGCCATATCCTCGTAATTTAATTGTACACCTATCTCCGAGAGACACATTTTCTTTTTTAATCTTATATACCTTTCTTTTAAATCTACTGGCAGTTTTATTTATTTGGAACACTTAATATAAACGTTCGTGTTTCTATCGATACTTATAGGCAGGTGGTCTTGAAAGTTGCGTTTAGAAAAACCTTCATTTTCTTTTTCTCATTTACTCTTCGTAAATTAAGAAAGTTATATATTTTGAGATATCGAACAATGGCATATATATTGACAGAAAAATATCACTTATAGATCTCTGATACGGAATTTGTTTTTCAATACGTCTGTCTGAGTGAACAATTCTGACACCTAAACACAACCGCCATTGGATTTTCACCGAAATGAATAGGGAGTTTTTGCCACCTCGAACTAACGTTCGATCCTCTGCGCACGTACAGTTTAACCATGCACAGTCGCACCACTTTAGTGCAACTGCGCATGCGCATAAGATCGATAGTGCTTACGCAATGGCGTGCACAAACTCTCTAATATTCCCCAGTCGATGGTTAGACCGATCAATCGATCAATCAATCGATCCGGGTGATGCCGCGCATCTTCGAACTAGAAACTGATCTTTCATTTCGAGAATTTCCTATGCAGTAGTCTTGTCCCACTTGCCAACATTTTCCCTAAACTATGGGATCACCACTACCACTAGAGTGGCGCCGTCTCGGGAGCCATTCCGCTAGAGAATCGGGTCCCGGGCTTGAGTGGATAGCCTCGCCCGGCTGGAGGGAGAAGCAAGGGAGCGGGCGACTCTCCTGAGAGGGCTCCGCCAAACGCATCCCCCTCAGTGTTTGAGGGATCGAACTCGCTCCCTTGCCTGCCTGACCGCCCCTGAACCTGTTAGAACAACTCGGTTTCATGTAAGTAGGGGAACCCGCATTTTATTGGATTTGTCTCGTTTCGTCTAAAATATTCGATTAAAAATATGGTGTTTATTTTCATTTAGAGTGATGCAAGTTGCAAGTTTTTCTGCTTCATTTATATCTTTAAATATTGATCCCGTTTTAATGCTAATGTTTATGTGGCCGTCAGTCTATATTTTTACATTTCTTTTTGTAATAATATAGAAATGTAGGAGTAAAAAAGTATATTTCGGATGAAAAAATTTAAAATAGTTCAGAAGGAAGCGGAAAGGGTTTTCTAATACTTATAGGAACATTTATTTGATTAAAATTAAAAGGACCGTTGATATAATAAAGTAGCACGTGTTGATCAGAAGTTAGCTTTACATTGAATAATGTATTTAAAACAAACCTGTTGATGGCCACCCAACACTTCGTTTTTGCTAGTTTTTCACTTGGGATTGATTGTAGTTTTTTATTTATTCGATATTCCTTCCTTTACAAATTCACTGACCATTTTAATATGCCTTATTCGTGAAACCATCAAACTTAAGAAATTATTTTTCTGTATCGAAATCCTTTTTATCACACACACTCGCACTCTCAAAGCTTAACATTTTAAAATTCGCAACAGCTCTTAAATTGAGACGTGGATTTGTCTTCTTCTAAAGATTGACTGTGTACCGTTCATTTGTGTGTGCAAAGTAGTGTTGGCAATCAAATATAGTTACTACAAAATACCTTTCAAATTTACTGTCAATAAAAGTACATATCAAGTAAAAATTAACATGCGCAATCAATATTCTTCGCAAATAGTCCGTTTCTCTAATTCTCTGACATAAAATGTTAATATATCTTCAACTAACTCAATGTTGGTACTTAATGGAAATTACATATTAAAAGGCAAGTGCAATTTAAAAATCTAGAAGAATTTTCAAAACACATAAAGTAATTAAAAGTTAAAAAAATAATTTCGATCATGCATTTAACCTTGCGATTCAATAATGAATTTTCATCAGATTTTTGTTAAATAATATCGTTGCAAAAAACACTTCGATAGGTTTAAATAAAAAGAAGAAAAATACCATATTTATAAACAATATTTTATCGATACGATGAAGAAATGTTAATAAAACTTTGAAATCGCTTCTATAATAATAATAGTAATAATAATAATATTAATATTAATAATAATCTAACAACTGACTGATATTAAAAATGACGAGTATTAAATTACCTTAAAAAAAAGAAATTTCTATAATCTAACTCCGCACTGAATGTTTATTCAATTAAGACCCACTGCACTGGCACTGCACTTCACTTCACTTCACTATGACCCTTAAATCACTTCCTTCATTATCTCTCTGTACTACACTGCACGACACCTCACTTCACAATATATCACTTATAGTTTGCTCTATATCCTACTATTCTTATTTAAGTCCCTCATTTACTTTGTAAAACCCTAAATTAATTTCCTAATCTGCTGAATGCTTCGGGGAAAGGGTTCAAAGGTTTTTTTCAGAAAATCTATTCCATTCCGTTATCGTTCGATTTGTGAAAGAAAATTTCCCGACATCTGTTCTCTGCTGTCTTAAATTCATTTTGTGCCTGTGATCCCCCCAACTGATGTATGTAGGAATACTCAACTGCCCATTAATTTCTTTCAAAGCTGAGTGGACTAACTATAAGCATTATACAAAGCGTTTGTATTAAGCCTACGTTTGCATTCTTGCTACTGATCACCTGTTTTCGAGTGAATCCCATTCTGTCATTTTCTTGTCCCTGAAAGTAAATTTAGCTGCCCTACACTGAATCCTTTATAAATGTTTACACTGCATAATTTTGTGCTGATCCCAACAAATTGTTTTTTATTCCATTATCGGACGAACAAGCTATAAATAAACAATTTTCTTCGCGTTTGCCGTACTCTTTTTTAAGGTGCGCATTACAAGGTGAAGAGATCTCCAGGCTTTCCCTACAACAAACTCTACGTGACTTTCTAACTTAATTTACTATCGAAATGGTTTCCTAGGTACTTGTATGAGAAAACTCTCGGAATAATGTCGTTATTTAAACGGTAATTTGTTTCTCTGTAATTGTGCCCCCTGCTAAAGTGATGGATTTGCTTTTGGAGCTATTTATGGTCATTCCATTATTTTTCGCCCAGTAATATAACGCACCAAGATCCCATTGCAGCATTCCTCCGTCTTCTTTCGAATTCATACTACGATATATTATGCATTCGTCCTGCAAATAGTCGAACATTTGAGATTAAGTGCGCTGTCAGATCATTGACGTAACGCTTGCCCTGCTAGAAAAACTCATGGCCAAATCGGACTTTGTTTTCTGTCTCGTAGAAACTCGTTGAATCCACGCCACCACCCTAACGTCTATGCCTCAATTCATTAATTGTTGTACAAGCCGATCGTGGGGAGCGACATCAAACCCTTTGGCAAAATCTATAACTATTGCATCTACTCTCCCGCCCGCGGTCAATTTCATCTGCTATATCCTGAAATAGCGTGGCTACCTGACTTTCGCATGCATAACCACTCCTGAACCCATGTTGGCCAGCCATAGAGCCATTTTTTGATTTCCCCACTCTCTTGAGAAAATTTTAAAAATTTACTATAAACCTTCTATATTGTATTTTTATAAATTAAAATATCCGTTTCAAATTTGAAGAGACTAGGCAGGTTAAGGCAGATCCATTTGTGTACCGACAAAGAAGTATTTTCTACACTAGCAAAATAGCTAGATCGAATTTTAGCCGCTACCTGGTGGATAATTCTAGGTTGCCGACTTCTCTGATACGGTAGTTTTTGTTGGTTTCTCTAGCAAATACCAGGCGAATGCCGGAGAAGTACCCCTAACGAACGGACCACAGAAACGCGCACGATCTTTCCTTCCCCTTCCTTATGAAATTCTCTTCCTTTACACACGCACTTTCACATTCATTTGCTACACTAATACACATGTCGGATGACCAGTCGATTGCTTACAGCTTGTCCCGAGAGGGGCCGTGCTAAGCTGGGGGGGGGATCCTCCGCAAGCGGACGTGGAGTTTGGCGCCGGATCTCACCAACCAGTAGGGGAGATACATTGCCACCTCTCCCGCGATAAAAACATTCACTACACAAAATGGGACTAACGACCGTAGCAGTTGACGTGCCTGAAAACATCAATCAATCAACAGTCTTACCCGATACGGACCTGAGAGGATCCCATAACAAAGCTCTGTCTCTCTCTGGCCATAGCTGTCGGTCTGATAGATGTCGGTTTGTAATGTAAGTGGGCAACATGAGATTGATTACCTTTGTATCAGGATATATTTAGTACATTACACAGACATCGAAATTTCGTCGAAACGAAATAGTCTTATCAATTCATTTTCGAACCGAAAAGGCAATAAATGGAAAGTAACCAGAAGCACGGCATTTCATTTTATTCTCGAAGAGATTGCGGTTCCAACTTTCCCTCGAGTTCGTTCAATTTCGGAGAAGAAATTATAGACAATCACGAGCGAAGCTGATACGTCCTCTTCAGCGATAAAAAGAATCTGGAAGCGATGGCGCCCCATCACCGGGGGCGCTTCGGGGGGGGGGGGACTCGCCTTAGGGCTGGAGTACTGCGCGCCGCCCGGAGCCCAGTCAATTTGTTCCAAGCCGATACGGAGCCGCTTAATGAGAGGTGACAGGGCTAAAATCAATATGTCAAGAACCAACCGACTGTAAATTGCGAGCCATCAAAAAATCGGTGTCAGCTCCAAACCTGTGGAGCTTCTGGAAAAGTGCCTGCCGCTGTCGCAGGCTCCCCCCTCCTTCCGGAACGCGGATTGGTGCGTGGAAATCCAAAAGTGCTCGCGGTGCTATGCAAAGGGTTCGGAGCAATGGTGCTGTGCACAGCGGTGACAGGGAAATCGCAGCCTTTGAGTTGCCATGTCACGCTGATGAGTTCGATCGCGTTTAGGTCCGGTCAAGTGGTCAGAACGTTTGGTCAATTCCTGACGTGTATTGATTCAGATTTTGTAAGCCCCGCTATAGTTTTTCTACTTGCAGGTGGTTTTTGACTCCCATATAAGCTTCCGCATCCTTCAGCTCGCGTGTTTTTTCGGATAGGTACGGTCTATCAAACAAACGAAATCGTGCCGGCGTCATTAACCCAATTACTTAACTGCGTTGCGTGAGGTCACGGAAGTTAAGTAATTCGAGACACCGCGGATTCTTGGATGGAATACCGTCTGGGTTCCGCGGTTACTAACTGCGACAAGCCACTGGCCAAAGGTATAATGTCACTGAATGTGTTGTAACGAGACAAAAAGACAAAAAAATAAAGGAGGATTACTCACTCTCACACGCTCAATTGCCCTAGAAGGGTTAAGAGACGTGGGTGCAAAGGCGCAACAATTTTATCTTAAAATCAATTTTGCAGGCCTCTATCACAGATGTTTTCACATGCCGGAAGCACATGCCACAATAGCGAATTTATTTGATTGTGTGCACTAACAAGAAATGAACTTGTGACCTTAGAGTAACGCCCGGGCCCTAGCCCCTTTTGTCCACTGACGAAGACGCGAGCGTTAGTGCTGCTTGAAGCCACGGGGCTATATGCTGCGAGGCGATTCAGCACGAACAATTTAGAATAAAATCAGCACTTGATAGTGTGCTGCTGCACACAAACTGGACTATACAGAATATGACTGCACTGGGTTAAATGGAAGAAAAGCCCATGTCATACTCTTTAATAACTGAATGAATTATTCGTAACCATTGCCAGAACCATTGATTCTCTCTACGAACACCCATCTGCACCGTTACTTTCAAGAGAAATGTTGAAGAAATGAAGATCGTTTTATTTACTTTTCAGACTCAGATCATTATTTTGGATTTAGTAAAAAATATTTTAAACAGAAACTAGTGGTGCTATAACAGAACGTACTTTCTCACTTTTTCATTGCAAAATTTTGCGAAAACTACTCACATTTTTGAAAAATTGAACATGATCTTATTTCAAATTATATCTTTAAACTTCAGATTTCATTTAGAGAAAAATATCTATGTTTAAAATTTTAGATGTAGGAAGACTGCGAAAAATGTTTGAAATTTTGAAATTTTCGAAAAAATCAAGATTTTTATCGAATATGAGATAAACATCGGATTTTTAGAGTAGATTTTTAGGACAAAAAATATATATCTTTAATATTGAAGTTTTGCAATAGTATTTCTTTTGAGAATTTTAGAGATTTTAGAGATTCTGCCTCCACTAATGACGCAATGGGTGTAGCTTACAATGTAGTCTTTGAAGGTTCTGCAGACCGTTCACAATTTGTTGCTTCTGCTGGAGTGAAAGCATCATGAGAAACCATTTGAGGGTATATCCCTATTCTTCTAAATCCAGAGAACGCATTCTGTGTTGTGGCTGCCCGTACAAATGCTTCCTCGAGGAGAGAATTGACTTCGTGGAAAGTCACCACGTTGCCTGAGTGATTTCGAAGCCAGTTCTTAATAATTTGCGAGTAAAAGGTACTGTGGTGCAACATGAAACTCACCTCCTCCTCAAACAAACAATTATACTGGTAAAAATATGCAATCAA